>OX344751.2:30029581-31279581 GCA_947034885.2 Thuidium tamariscinum | reverse complement strand
CCACAAAATAACACTATACGAAGGGCTCAAAAACTCCTCCTGACAACTACACAAATTGGGAGATTTTGTATCTCTTTTTTTTGATAATTTATTTGAACTTGAAATTTGTAGCACATATTATCAACATAGAGATGACTTCACAAAAAACAATTCATGGTAAGAAACCATTTTTTCAGCCCTTGGGAGGGTGTCAAAGTTGGCAATTGTGAAAATTTTCTCAAAAATACACCTGTTGGGAGATTTCAAATATCTTCTTAAAAAATTCTTTTACCTTGAAATTTTGTATTCATATTTAAAACATAGAGATTGTTTCATGACAAAAATTTCATAGAAAAATAAAGAAAACTCAATCCTTAGGAAGGTGTCAAAGTTGAAAGTAGTGAAATGTTTCTCACCACTACCCATGTTGGTAGATTTTGAATAACTTCTTTTTGGTGAATCTTTTGGCCTTGAAATTTGGTATATATATAATTTACTTAAAGATTATGGTGTGGTAAAAATTTCGTGATAAAATACCAATTTTTGAGCTCTCTGGAGGCTTTCAAAGTTGGCAGTACTAAAAATTTTCTCACTTCGAATTCAAAAACGACATTTTGATTGGTACCCCATTGTCTAGCCCATTGTACAACCAGATATGCAAACATTATGTAGCACTTTTATACTCTTACTACTTTGTACAACCAATTTTAAATAAAATTCACCCTACTAAATACAATTTTCAAGATCCTAATCTCTAGTCTTTATATTATATGTAAAAAATTTTAATACTTGAGATTTTTTAGCAACCTATTTTACTTATAATGCATCTTTGACTTTGAAAGTCTCCTACTTTATTTGTAAATCCTTTATAAATTTTATCTTGAAACAATAAAACCTATGCTATATTATGCCGCACATGGTTTTTTAAATGCGGAAAGTGATACACCTAGGAAAGATACTCAAATTATCCAAAAGAAAGATTGTTTATAACTTTCACATCACTAATCCAAATGGAATGAATCAAAGCTTCACATGTAGATAAATTAAGATTTATAAGAGAAGAAATTCTAAAATTTTATTTCAAGTTTTTATAGATTTATTCTATCTAGTAATATAAAAATGATGTTTAAGATGGCATAATATTTCCTCCATGACACCAATTGAAAAAAAATTATATTCCTACAAAGCTAATAAGTTTTTTTATATTTTGAGAAACTATAAGAAAAAATCACCGAAAATTGAGGTTATATGTACCTGCCCAAATTCCTAAGAGTACCTTCAAGAGAACCTTCATCCTTTAGGGATTAAGAATTAAAAAAAATTGGTAACAAATTACAACTCATAACTATAATTTAATGATGAAATTCATACAAAAATTGTTTCTATGACTATGATTCATTATTCACTTCTATAAGTTTGGATCTACCATTACAATAATCAATATTTATGAATTATAGAATTCAATATTATAATTTATATATTCCTTCTAAAAATGAAAAAAATTAGGAAATTAAAAAGAGTTTAAATTTTTTGGGGGGGTATTAGGTTCAAATGAATTCTTGGTGATTTTTTACAATTCTTATGATATTAATTTTTATAAGCCATTTATTAAGAGGCAATCTATAAACTACAAAAAGATTAATTTTTTGAGGTGAAACATATATGTATTCTATTGAGTGTAATTATAGAATATTTATAAAGAAGAGCTTTAAAAACTTATCCTACAAAAATCATAAAAAAATAATGCAAAAATCTAAAAACATTTGGATGGTTGGAAAAATCAAATTTTTATTTATATGGGCTATATTTGAGTTCATTTGTTGTTTGAATTTTGAATGCATGGTCATTAAAAGATTAAAATAGATGAAACTACATGAATAGGGCCTTTACCTCACTCTTAGGGAGATTACTCGCGATTTTTAGAAAACTATGTGAGTTAAAAGATAGGGTCTATTTAATTCAAAGGGGATAAATTTTATATATATGTAGAACTACTATAGGGTTCTCGAAATGTCACATATCCTATTATATATAAATTAGGCTATGTATAAACATCATTTAGTAGGAATTTTTATTAATAAATTAGCGTTTACAAATAGGGTTCATATAAAAAGTTTGTAGTACAATGAGTATAGATGTAAACAAACTTTTTTAATTGAATGATAAAACTTACACAATTTCGTAAATCTAAGGATGTTTTTTAGGAGATTTGTTGTTATCATCAAATAATTCTAGCCTGTACATATAAATCTTTCCTTAAGTATACCAATTATGTAATAGCATATAAAAAACTATTGTTCCAAGACAAAAAAATTAAGCTGTAAATTTACAATGAGGTTGTAGTATAGAGATTTGTGTTCACACAAAGTACCCATTAAGAAATTGGTATAGAGTGTGCAACATTTGCATGGAATCTTTTCTATACTTTGACACTACAAACTCTAAATTTGCCTCAACTACTTGAACATATACTTGTAAATGTTTAGAATCATCTTCTTTTTACTAGTGTTTAATAAACACTCTTTTATTTTTTGATTCTAAATTCAAAACCATTATAAATGTATATGTAAAAATAAAATATATAGTCTCTATATTACAGTAGAGGTTATATTCTTGGGTTAATCTACAATGTTTTTAGAGTGTCAATTTCTCATGTTGTTCATGTTATATTGCTAGTATTGGTGTTTTTCTTAGTTTTAGTATCATAACTATATTTAATGTTTCTATGATGTTTATTATTCACCATATTAGGTTGTTTAGAATACATGGCATAGAATTTAAAATATTTAAAACTATTGTTACATTTTACATTTTTATTTGTCATTTGAAATTGTACTACAATACAAGTAGTGCATATATTAAAAAAATAGTGTAAATGTAAGACACTACTTTTATAGTGTATTGTAAATGGATATGAAAAAATTAGACACATAAATTTTGTATATAAGATAGCCTAACTATAAAAACCAAATGATTGAATTTGTATGTAAAAATACGGTCATTTTTATTACTAAAATGAAGGTAAATAGCCCTATGTTAAATTCCCTCTTAACTCACGTGTATGCTTAAAATTACAAGGAGTGATCTCCCCAGGACCTCACTATTTTACATTTCCAAAAGCTATGCAAAGGTTTGGATGAGAAGATAGAATGGAGTGTAAAAAACTTCAACTTCATAAAGAAATAAATTGAAGTAAATTTTTTTGTTTCAAAAACAAGTCTAGCTTACACTATATGTTCTATATCCCAAGTTTCATCAAATTCCTAAAATCTAATTAAATAAAAGCTAAAAGTAAAGATTTGGAGCTAGTATATGCTATGTCCCATATACAAAGTCTTGGTTCCACTTCAAAAATGTTTCCACATTGATACTTTTTAGAAGTTTAGTGCCAAAAATTGGGTCTTAAACTCTACATTGGATGAAGCTGAATTTGAAACCTAACCTAGGTTCTAAGTACCAATTATTGTTTTGTAAAAAATATAAGAAGAACAAGACTAAATAAATTTTGACTTTGTAATTCATGTTTTGAAATGTATTTGGTATATAATATTATATTTGAAAACACTTGGGACTTAGAGCCTCCTTTAATGTAAATTGGTAAGGTGGGGTGGAATGGCATTTGTAAAACCAAGACATAGTTGTAGGAGGAGGATCACCCAATTAAAGCTATCGTTCTTAGAATTTTACACTTTCATGTGAAAAGGGGGTGGAGTAGGTTAAAGAGGTCATTACATGTAGCCCTATTCCCATTAGCCACTACCAAACATCTAGTACAGGGCTGTGCGGACGTCTGGGCGTCCGCGTCCGCGTCTGGCACCCCGCGGACGTCCTGTGACATTTGAATTTACTATATTTACTGTGCCCGGTAAAAAATTGAGGCGGACGGCCGCCCCGGCAAAATGTATCACCATACTTTCTACAATTCTACAGTTGGAAGATGATGACATTCAAGATTGCATAAGAGGATGAGTCAAATTTGAAAATGATGCAATTATACTTGAAAAAAAATTTGAAAATGTGAAAAATTATAGAATCTTTCATTTGAATGTAAGTGAATCTGTGAATGTGAATATGAAGGAGTGTACTTCAAATAATTTTATCCCTTACTAGTTTGCATTTAGAAATATGTAAAGAATATATATTTTTTCTATTAAAGTAGGGTGTATACATTTTTTTAATTAATAATGTGTTGAATCCTTGGATCATTCATCAATTTACTTTCACTATTTATTATTTTATATCACACCCATAATGCAAAAATGATGAAGAAGCTTGGGTTTAGGGTTTAGAATTTAGGGTTTAGGGTTTGGGCTTGTCTACACTCTACAAAAGTGGACGTCGATGCTATTCGGATAGGGTGTAGGGTTTAGGACTTACTTTCTTTAAATGTGCATAATGAAACTCAATTTCACACATACATTGAACATTGGATGCTTTTTCCAACACTTCCCATTTTAACCTTTAAAAGACCGCACTGTTTTTTTGGGATGTATAGAAATTTTGGGCAGGTACCTACGAGCGGGGACTTTTAGATCTGAGGCTGAAATTTGAATAGAATGTGGGGGCAAGGAAGATCTTTCATATGCAACAAATTTTCATGACATTTGAAAATACAAGTCAAAAGTTATAGCCTAATATTTTATTTTTTTTCATAACTGGGCATTTCATGCAAATCAGAGAAAATCACTTTTTTCATAAACAAGAATTCCACAAATTGATTTTCTAGAATTTTGTATACGCGTGAAGTTTTGAATCATTCCATTTTGATGAATGAGTCAAAAGTTATATGGATTTTTTGTTTTTGGTCAGTTTTGGATTTCCTACTCTAAAAATAAACATCGAAATCCTTCATCTTACCCAATTCCAATATTCTTGGACAAAAATAAAATCGTAGGATGTAGATACATTATTACAACATTTCAAATTTTCGACCATTGAGAATTTGGGATTGGAAATTTTCAATTCCATATTTCAACTATAAATAATTTAGTATGTTTAATCATTCTCTACTACTACATACTTACTATTTTTTTCCTATATGTTGTACTATTCCAAATGATTTGAAAATTTTCAAGCATGTGCCCAACTTGTCTAGGAAAACAAATCCAAAGAAGCACCACCATTTAGGTCATTTTTTCATAGAAATGTGAGCTTGTGAAGTGCACCTGCCTTGCTTTTCACAGAGTCAAAAAAATGATTTTAGTTAATTTGAATGCTTAAATTTTGCAATCCACTCGGTGGAAATGTTTGAAATTTTTACTACATGTTTTTGATACTATATAATACAATATCCTACGGTCAGATATGTCAAAAAAAGTTTTTTTCCGAAAATTTTGGTACTTGTACTAGAAATGGCAGTTTTGGTCTTTTGGAGCGCTTTTGGTGAAAGTATATTGACGGTCCTTTAAGGGTTAAAGCTTTAAATATGACTTCTAGAAACCCAATGTTGAGTTTGGACTTGTGGAATCCAATGTCAAGTTTTCACTTGTGGAATCCAATGTTGAGTTTGGACTTGAAATCTGAGCGGTCTTCGGCAGAGGTTAGTCGGTTGGCAGGGCGGACGGGCAGGGCCAAAGGGCGGACGCTGGGCGGTCGGAAGGGCAGACGGCGAAGTCAGTAGGGCGGTCGGCACTCGGCAGGGCGGATGGCGAAGTTGACAGGGCGGACGCTGGGTGGTGGCAAGGCGGACGAGGACATTGAAAGGGCGGATGCATAGTGGGGCTGTCGAACGCCAGGTCCGGCCGACGACTTCCGAGGCGGATGGGCTTGTCGTCGGACGACCCGAGGCGGACGCTAGAGGTCCGACAATTGAACATATCTCCTAAATTCCTAGCCTTCTCAATTTCAATTTTTCTTGAAAATCCCCAAATACTTCCAATGCATCCTAATGAAGCATATTGACATTTGAAGTTGGACAAGTAACCTCCAATTTTATTTCTTTTTGGGTTGTAAGTCAAAACCATCAAAAAATTGCACAAAATTCTAAAAGTGTCCTTTACCTTTGAAAATTTTCAAGTAGGAGTCCCTCATCATGCTAAGGATGTATAAAAAAATTTTAAAATTTTTAGTTGCCCATGCAAAAGTTGTGGCTAATATAGTAAAGTGTGACTAATGTGACTAATGCCCCAAAGAGAATTAGTCACATTAGTCACAATTGAGCATATCTCCCAAATTCCTATCCTCCTCAATTTCAATTTTTTTTGAAAATCTCCAAATATTTCTAATGCATCCTAATGAAGCATATTGACATTTGAAGTTGAACAAGTGACCTCGAGTTTTATTTCTTTTTGGGTTGTAAGTCAAAATCATCAAAAAATTGCACAAAATTCTAAAAGTGTCCTTTGCTTTTGAAAATTTGCAAGTAGGTGTCCTACATCATGCCAAGCATGTATAAAAGAATTTAGAAAATTCCAATTGCCCATGCAAAAGTTGTGGCTAATATAGTAAAGTGTGACTAATGTGACTAATGCCCCCAAAAGCATTAGTCACATTAGTCACAATTGAGCATATCTCCCATATTCCTAGCCTTCTCAATTTCAATTTTTTTTGAAAATCCCCAAATACTTCTAATGCTTCCTAATGAAGCATATTGACATTCGAAGTTGGACAAGTGACCTCCAATTGTATTTCTTTTCGGGTTGTAAGTCAAAACCATCAAAAAATTGCACAAAATTCTAAAAGTGTCCTTTACCTTTGAAAATTTGCAAGTAGGTGTCCTACATCATGCCAAGCATGTATAAAAGAATTTAGAAAATTCCAATTGCCCATGCAAAAGTTGTGGCTAATATAGTAAAGTGTGACTAATGTGACTAATGCCCCCAAAAGCATTAGTCACATTAGTCACAATTGAGCATATCTCCCATATTCCTAGCCTTCTCAATTTCAATTTTTTTTGAAAATCTCCAAATACTTCCAATGCATCCTAATGAAGCATATTGACATTTGAAGTTGGACAAGTGACCTCCAATTGTATTTCTTTTCGGGTTGTAAGTCGAAATCATCAAAAAATTGCACAAAATTCTAAAAGTGTCCTTTACCTTTGAAAATTTGCAAGTAGGTGTCCTACATCATGCCAAGCATGTATAAAAGAATTTAGAAAATTCCAATTGCCCATGCAAAAGTTGTGGCTAATATAGTAAAGTGTGACTAATGTGACTAATGCCCCCAAAAGCATTAGTCACATTAGTCACAATTGAGCATATCTCCCATATTCCTAGCCTTCTCAATTTCATTTTTTTTTTAAAATCCCCAAATACTTCCAATGCATCCTAATGAAGCATATTGACATTTGAAGTTGGACAAGTGACCTCCAATTGTATTTCTTTTCGGGTTGTAAGTCAAAACCATCAAAAAATTGCACAAAATTCTAAAAGTGTCCTTTACTTTTGAAACTTTTCAAGTAGGAGTCCCTCATCATGCCAAGGATGTCTAAAAAAATTTAGAAAATTTTAGTTGCCCATACAAAAGTTGTGACTAATATACTAAGTTGTGACTACTGTGACTAATCTTTCAAAGGGCATTAGTCACAATTGAACATATCTCTCAAATTCGCTTAGGACGTTGTAGGTAGACGAACCTGAATTCCAATAAATATGTGAATGTTAAAGGACACTATGAGCCCCCCTAAGACCCAAGGTTGAGGGTTGAAAAATAAAAAGGGGTCCGTCTAAAGCCGTCCGCCCATTCCGCCGCCCTGTCCGCCAACGCACCGCCCATCCACCAATACATCGCCCGTCCACCCATTTCGCCGTCCCGTCCGCCAAAGGACCGCCTATCCGCCCATTCCGCCGTGCCGTCCGCCACTCGGTGCTCCCGTCCGCCGTGCCGTCCGCCAAAGGACCGCCTATCCGCCCATTCCGCCGTGCCGTCCGCCACTCGGTGCTCCCGTCCGCCGTGCCGTCCGCCAAAATTCCCGCTGTCCCGTCCGCCACTCGGTGCTCTCGTCCGCCATGCCGTCCGCCAAAATTCCCGCTGTCCGCCACAATACACACCGTCCGCCCGCCGTCCGCCAAAATTCCCGTTGTCCGCCACAATACACACCGTCCGCCTGCCATCCGCGCAAATTCAACAGCCCCTCGACCGTCCCGCTTCCCCGTACTCGACGTCCGACAGCCCGTCCGCCGGGAAAAACACCGTCCGCCACGCTAATTTGGTCGTCCGCCGTTTTACCCAACGTCCGCTGTGCCCGCTGCGTCCAGACCTCTGGACGTCCGGACGTCCGGATTTTGGGCGTAATTTTACAAAAGACGTAGAGTCCGCACAACCCTGATCTAGTAGCACCAAAAACCAACAACAACAAAGGTTTTGGGCTACATAGGTCACATGAAAGAATTAAACATGTGTAAATAAATTGCCAAAAATGAAGACCCTCATTTATGATTATTAGACTTGAAAAAGAAAAATACATCAATTTGTGATATCAATTATAGTTGATGCATTAATTTAAAAAAAACTGCAAAGATGATCTATCTTTAGAGCTACTTCTACAAGCATTGATCAAGAGATTATTTGTCTTTTAGGGCATTCATAGATCACCAATCTAGCATAAATTCAGCTTTCCTTTGGAGTTGGGGGATTGGCCTTCTTATTAAGAAGCTCTATTCTTCACGTAATATATTTGTTTACCTTCTACAACTCCAAGAAAGTTGGGATTTGACCTTGAATGAAGACAAAGAATTAGGACATAGTGAATGGTAGGCATACAACAAAATCCGCCATTCCAAAAAGTGTCAAGAAAGTGTCAAGAAAATTCCAAAACCTCTTAACTTTAGAAGGATAAATCAATGTAAACTAAGTAGGTGAATAGTAAACACACACCAAGAATGCACCATTCTAAAAAGTGTCTAGAAGAAAGTTCCAAAACCTCTTAACTTTCGAAAGACACTAAAGAAATTTTCTATATCATTTGAATGGTCAAATAGACTTTATGCATATTAAAGAATGGATGTTGTCCATCCGATTTTTTATGTGCTACTATTTTGGCATTATATCTACATCATTGGTTGAAGTTCAAGATTTTTTTATTAAATTTTTTTTTTATGGGGACAAATTACTAAGAAAAAAGATACACTATGCATTGTATTTTGATAACTAGGGGAGGACACTTCCCGTTTTTTAATAACCTACGTGCGGCGGAAGATAGGGTACATTTAAATAATCTTGGGTAAAATTTATAAGAAATTTATATATAAATTAGGGGACATTAAAAAGGCAAAGTGTTTTAAAAATAAAATAGGGATGATAATATGGCTGATTTTTCCGCTTTATGGTAAAATAGGGGCTCTTTTAATGTTACCAAGTAATGATTACAAGTAATTGATAACCCCCCTAAAAATACCCCACTGTCGCACATGGGTCCCTCAAATACACAAGAAGTGTCCTCCCCGGGTTTGATAATTTGAACTTTTTATCCTTAAACCTTGATTTTTTTCTTTCAAAAATATTTCTTTTCTTCGAAGCAAAACTAATAAATGAAGCTTCTGAAGAATAGTTTCTACTCTACTTAGAATTTTTGAAAAATTCCTTAAGATAAGCATTTCATTTAAGTTTGAAGTTGAAGATCTATAACCAAATTTTCAAATCTGGAATGACATAGAAATTTTTGTATATTGAAATATTCTACAAAAAAGTGTACTTCTTTTCTTATATTTTTAGATTATTTAAAAATATTTTTATTTGATGAATTTTCTTCAATTTCTCTTTAGAAATTTATGGTATTTTGAAATTTTTATGACATGTATAAAATATGTGATTTCACCTTTGAAAAATAAAACCAAAAGGTAATTTCACTCATAAAATAGTAGTGAAAAGGAAGATGCAAAAGCACTTTGTGGCTACTAGGCTCTATTACTTAGAATGCCTTGTATTGTTGCCACAATCAAAATGAAAGTATAAGTAAATTTTCTTAAATTCTTAAAACAAAAAATAACTAAGAAAATCCATAACTTTTGTACCATACTTCCCATAGATATTCAATTACGATTTATGAAGATGAAATTCTTAATTTTGTATAAAAGTTTTTTAAGAGGGTTTTGACCCTTTGACCTATGAAAATGCTTTTTGTGCCAAAAGTTTTTTCTTGTAAAAATTGTATTTCCAAAAAGGTAACGTATTTTTCTATCAACTTAAAAAGTTTCTAAAAATTGTGACAAATTTTTAGATTGTAGAAGCCTACCCCAAATCCATTTTATTCCCTATGGATACAAAGTAGTTGTACATGTTATGAAGGTTTGAAGTCAAAAAATTTAGTCTACAAAGGTGCTAAAAAACCCTTTGTTTGTCACTTACAACATATATATATGTTGGAGTATACACGATAATAGTTTTAATTAAATACATTCAAGTAACTCTATAGCATAAGAGTCTTGCACGACAAAACCTAAGAAAACCTTGTTCCTCAAAGTTTATCACCTTGCAATAGTAATAGCAATGCTTAGTGTTTTGTGTCAAAAAGAATGTTTGATCCTTTAGTGATTAAAACTATTACATATTGTGAATACATTAGCATAAAGTGATGTAATGGGACTTTGGTGTAGTTGTTCTAAGGATATTAATTAAAGCAAGTACATGAATACATTAGCTTTTTAGTAATTTGATTGGTCAGAGTACTACAACTTGTGCCATCCTTAGTATAGCTGTCATCTTCTAGGCATGAAAAGAAGTCTCTAGAAAATTGAAATACAAATTTGAAAAATATGGATAATAAATGTAATTTAATAGAAAATAAGTAAAACTTCCATTCATTATATAAGGATTAGAAATATGAAAGTGAAGAACCAAATTACTTTTTGGAAAATTGTGAGGTGTTCAAGAAAAAAACACCTTGGGGGGACACTTCCCGCATTTTAGGAACCTACGTGCGGCGAAACATAGGGTGGATTTAATTCATTTTGGGTAATAGTTATGAATATTTATTAAAAAATTACATATAAAATAGGGGACATGAAAAGTGACAAGTCCATTATAAGAAATGTAGGTAGCCAAAAAATATGGTCCATTAATTTTTAGGTACATGTAATTTAGGAGCAAGAGAATTAGATCCAAAGAAATGTATTTAGTAGGGTTTGTTTGTACTACGTTAAAATTATAGTATAGTACTCATAAGTTAAAGTTATAGTATAGTGCTACATCAGAGGATGAAAATGTGGAGCATTACAGCATTGTCTCCAAATCAATGGATGAAGGTGCAATTTCAAACCCACAAACTTTAAAGTCAAATCGATTCATCAGTAATTCACGTACTACAATCACAAGAAAATCTTCATTCATCCCTTGTTTATGGATTTCATCTATTATTATATGGTTCACACTAGAAATGATTAGATCTTTGAGCTATATGTATTATGTAAATTTTTTATTATTTATATGCAATTTTCATTCGAATGTTGCTTTCAATTATTTGCAAATAATCCTTTTGATCATAAAAGTAGTTTTGGTAATATTTTCTTAAGAAGAATTTTTTTTGTGATTAAAATGAATCAAATTGTAAGAATATATTAAAGAAATATATTTATGTATGTATTTTATATATATATATTACAAACATTCTTACAAGATGTTGAAGCAATACATTAGTAGTACAAAACAACAACTTGATTTGAGGAGACATTTTTGTCTTTGAATGAAGTTGATATCCAATGGTCAATCTATGAGGTTCACATCTTTCAATAGCAATACAGGTGGCCATTGAAATAGAAGAGATATGACAAAGTTGTATACAAACAATGTTATAATTATTGCCGGTGGTTTCATTTCCAATGGCCTCATGTAATATAAATTGAGGGAGTTGAATTGTCTTCTCGAATTAAGTGCCTCTAAGAACTACAACCACCTATGCTACATATTTGAAAGTAACCAACATAATTGTGATCAATTTTGGAATTTAACTAGCGGAACAACTTCAATAAATTCTTGAAAGTATGTCTTACACATTATGATACATAACAATTCACATACTAAGTTGATAGTTGCAACAATATTACAAAACACTTGATTATTAGCAATTGACTTCAAAAAGTTCTTTTTTCAATTTATATATTGGTAGAGCTTTCAATTCTAATGTTGTGTATTTGATTCATTCATGATAATTGGTGTTGAAGTCTACTTATTGTTTACATTCACTTATCAATGCATCTGAAAGTATGAATGTTCAAAGTGTTCTTTCATTAAAAACTGCATTTCCTAAACTTGAACGTAGTATTGTTTGAGATTGCATAAGATTTTGAGTTAGAAATTGAATCTTCTTTTTTATGACTTTTTCCTTGTCACTCTTACTTTCTCATTATTTTTCTATTTAGTTTTTTTACTTACAAAAAATATAGGCTAAAAAAATTGCATTGATCTACATATTATAAATAATGATATAGATGGTTATATAGGAGATTTTTCCACATTAGGTAATGATGAGGGCCCTCTTAATGATGCCTAGGAGGTAATAGGCCCCTGAAAAATACCCCTCTACTACACATGGGGCCCCCAAATGTAGTGAGAGTGACCCCTCGAGAGAAAAAACTAATGACATTGTTTGTGAGCTCCCTTTTCACAATTTTGAATCTAAGAAAGTTATACAACATATACTATATTTGCAATAACAATCTCACAAGTAGAATAAGAGTATATCCACAATAAATTTTAAATTTTTAGGTACTATCAAGTAGGTTTTTCTAATTAAAATAGTATTCCAAAATCTTTTAAGGAAATTAGAAGTGAAAATTAGTACCTCATTGTTTTTGCACTAATGATTGAACAATTTGTTTAAATATAATTTCAAATCAAACTCTTTAGTCAAAATTTTTTAATAGAAGGCATTTGAATTCAAATACTATAATTAAAGAAGGTGCAAAAAAACTTACTTTTGTCACATGAAAAAAGATGTCTTACAATGCATGTAGCCAAAGTTCTATAACTTTTAGCCATCTATGGGTTTTTTTAACCCATAGTGCAAAATTCAATGGATAGATATACCCAATAAATGATTGTTCAATTTTTTTTATGGTTGTACTAGTAATTTTGATTGATTGTTGACTTAGACACTAGAAGGAAACCTTGTTGCTTTCAACACAATCAACATGACCTTTTTGTTTCTTGTAACATAAAAACATCATTTTCAATACAAATTTTCAATGTTGAAATTGATGTTTTTATGTTATAGGAAACATAAAGGTCATGTACATTGTATTGAAAGCAACAAGGTTTCTTCTAATGAGAAAAATCCATGTTCCTTTGGGGGTGAGTATGGCCATTTCATAGCTTACATTTTTTTATAGTTGAAGGTAAATGTAGAAGATTGAGGCAATTTCCTTTTATAAAATCATTTATAGATCATTACCATCCACTTTTTTGTGTTTTGATTGTGAATGGTATGGATCCAAATAAAACCTTGATACTAAAGATGAGGTAGTCTTCAAAAGAAATAGAAAGTCAATTTCTAATATCTAATTTCTAGAAGGCTTATATACAGGACTAGCTTGCATGTATAGATTTGGAGAGATGTTCACAACGAGCTTGATAGTAATCAAGTCATAACTTTGGTGATGAACATGAAGCAAAAGAAGGGATCATAGCCACCACCAATGAGGATTCAAGCAACAAACACTATAAAGGAAGATAAGAACATCTACATGTTGTCATAAATAATGGAGGTCCTTCTTCTAAGAGGAAGTGGTCACGTAGTGTGTTATAATAGACAATGATCATTCTACCTTAGGCTATACCTCATCTTCTAGAGTACATGGTGATGCAGCTGAAAAATCTAGATAACAAACATTTGCAAAATGATGTGAATACATATTGGAGAATTATTATGTTATACACCCTACTTTTGACCTTCTAGTGGTAGGCATTTAGATGTACTTAAATGTAAAGTACAAAGTAACATGCCTTATAAGTAGTGTGAAGTAAAAAGTGTAGAAGGTTTTTATAAAGTAACTGAAAAGTTTTGAACAATTTGATGAATATTCAGTGAACAATTTCTCCTACGAAGAGTGAATGATTTTTTTTAATCTCCTCCCCTCTCCCCCCTCCCTTTATTTGAAATTGTCTATTTTGAATGACGTACAAGTCAAGTGCAATGCTGCACACCCCTAAGTGCAAAAATGCCTAATTTAGTGTTAGTTCAAAAAAAAGTAGATTAAACTTAAAGGTATAATGGATTAATATTGTAATGTTGCAACAATCCAAAAGTAGCTAATGAAGACTTTCCAAATTAATATAAAAATCAACAATGTACCTAGTGGTTTATAAAACAAATGGTTTTTGACAAGGTACCTTTATAATACGTCTCATCCTTTCAAGGTTAACCCTTAAAAGATGGACCTATAAACATTGGTTTCTATCCTCATTGCCCATCACTTAGCTTGTTGCCAATTTTGAATTAGATATGTATGAAAATCTTTATATTTATTTTTCAAAAGATGAAATTACATGTCTTGTACACTTCACAAAAAATTTAGATTTTTAGATTCTCTAAAGAAAAAGTGAAGAAAAATCACATCAAATTGTAATTTTTCTTAAAATTTAAAAATTTAAACATGGACATTTATTACAGTAACAAATATGATGGTGCAAATTCAATTTCCGTGTCATTTTGTAATTTGAATACAGTGGGGTCTCAATCAAAATGGCGTTTTGGAATCTGTAGTGAAAACAATTTTAGCTCTGCTAACTTTGACAACTTCCCAAGAGCTCAAAAATTGATATTTTACTACAAATTTCTTACAACATCATCTATAAGCTAATAACATGCATGCCAAATTTCAAGGCCAAAAGACTTATACAAAAAAAGATATTCAAAATCTACCAACATGTGTAGTTTTGAGAAAATTTTCACAGTTGCCAACTTTGACACCCTCCCAAGGACTAAAGAATTGGTTTCTTACCATGATTTTTATTTTTTGTGAATTCATTTCTTTGTTGATAACATGTGTTGAATTTCAAGTTCAATTGAATTACCAAAAAAAAGATATCCAAAATTTCCCAACATATGTAATTGTGAGGAATTGTGGATGAGTTTTTGAGCCCTTAGTATAGTGTCATTTTGTGGATCAAAGTTTAATTGGCACGGATGTAAAAACTCATCCTTACAACTACACATGTTGGGAGATTTTGAATATCTTTTTTTGGTAAGTCTTTTGAACTTAAAATTTAGAACATATATTATCAACATTGAGGTTATCTCATGCAAAAAATTTTATGGTAAGTACTCAATTCTTCAGCCCTTAGGAGGGTGTCAAAGTTGGCAATAATGAAAATTTTCTCAGAGCTATATATAGAGAGAGATTTTGGATATCTTTTTTTTGGTAATTCAATTGAACTTGAAATTCAACACACATGTTATCAACATAGAGATGATTCCACAAAAAATAAGAATCATGGTAAGAAACCAATTTTTGAGTCTTTAGGGTGTCAAAGTTGGCAACTGTGAAAATTTTCTCAAAACTACACATGTTGGGAGATTTCAAATATCTTTTTCTAAATTAATCTTTTGACCTTGAAATTTTTCACAATTGTTAAGAACATAAATTTGATTTCATGCCAAAAATTTCATGGCAAAAAGAAAAGTTCAATCCTTGGAAGGGGATCAAAGTTAAAATTAGTGAAATTTTTTTCATTGCTACACATGTTGGTAGATTTTGAATATCTTTTTTCTGTGTAAATCTTTTGGCCTTGAAATTTGGCATGTATGTTATTAGCTTATAGATGATATTGTAAAAAAATTTGTAGTAAAATATCAATTTTTGAGCTCTTGGGAGGT
This sequence comes from Thuidium tamariscinum, assembly GCA_947034885.2. Lineage (NCBI taxonomy): Eukaryota > Viridiplantae > Streptophyta > Bryopsida > Hypnales > Thuidiaceae > Thuidium > Thuidium tamariscinum. Next base: position 31,263,851 of record OX344751.2, on the reverse strand, counting down.
TGGCAGAGCTGAAATTGTTTTCATTGTGGATCCCAAAACGCCATTTTGATTGGGTTACCACTATACAATAGACATTGGAAATACATCCAAAGTTCAAAATGAAATAAAATATTCAATACTATGAAATTTTTTCAAAATTCAAATTGGAGAAAAAACTATAATAGAGGACCCTCCGTTTGTTAGTTGGTTTCAAATTTAAAAATGTCATTATTCTAAAGAAATTTTAGATTTAGAGCAAGGAACAATAACTTCCCAAAATACAAAAAAATTGCATATTTTGTGATCCATTTTTTCTTCTAAGGTAGCCAACCCATTTCTGACCCACCCCCCCATTTTCAATCTATAGTCTACTTCCTTTCTGTGAAGTTGTGGTGTAGCTCTTGGAACAATTGCGGCACATTAGGATTGGTTGTAAGGCTCTCACAAATGCAATCAGCCCTTAATCGATTTTGCAATTAGCCTATGGTCAAGAATAGTAAGGTCTATATTACCATTATAGATAAAAAATAATCATCTTCTACTAAAAAATTCATAGTGACTACGCTTTGTGTAATAAAATTCTAAGAAAATATGCTATCCTTCCAAACTCTATTTTTGTATATGGAAAAAAATTTGCAATAAAAAGAAATTGCACTCTAACTATGTGTAATTGCTCAAATGATTGGAAATAGGTCGACTACCTTAACTTCTCCTTCACATGAAGACAAACACTAACAAGACTACAAAATCAAGTAGCAATACTCTTCATAACCCTCTATGAGAGGTCAACAAGTAAAAAATGAATGAAAAAATGCTTTCACTCTCCCTTTGGATCATATTCTGGTCATCCAAAAATCACGAATTGGTGCTAGTGAGGTTCAGGGGTTAAGGTAGAATCACCCATTATTTTCAATGTATCCATAGTTTGACATTAGAGTTCCCTACAAAGTGTCCCCACTAGTAGCTTGAAACTTTAGTTGTGGTTGGTGGGCTCTGATTATTTTAGATTTTGGTGTGAAAATCCAGGCAGATTTACTAGGAGTGCAAATTTAGGTGCTCTACTAAGTCCTAGTTTGAAAATTCACAGAAATTAGATGCCTTTTCCAAATATTCTAATTTTTTTTTAAATTTCACGATTTTCAGTTGCCAATACTACAAAAATATTCTTTATAGGAAAAGGTACCTCCAACTATGCTGAAATTGCTAACTTTGGCTGTAATGGGTGCTTCAACCTTAAGTTAATGAAATGAAATGGGGTCTCCATGATCCCCTCCTTTGGTGTCCCCCTTAACTTACTGGCCCCTTATTTAATACCCTCCGAAAGTTCCAGAAACCTTTTTTCTTTCTGATTCCCCAGTAAGTTCTGGACCCGAAAGTTCCAGAACCCTTTTTTCTTTCTGATTCTCCGTATTGTTCCTAAAGTTTCCACATGAAAGCTCTAGAAACCTTTTTTCTTTCTGACTCTCGACATGAGAGAAAGGACATGACCTTTGATGCCACAGCTCACGTGGCTGAATTACAGTCCACCGGGTGGAGACCTGATACCATACGCGCAGGTCAGATTCGCTGTCTGAATATTTTAATTTCAGAATTTTGACAGTTTGGCAAGGTTGCGTCGAAGTTATAGCTTAGTGCCATGAGCTGATTGCGGAGGCCGTTTTGTCCCCTGTTTTTATCCTGGAGAAAATGCTGGAACGTTTTATTTGCTGCGCAAGTTAAAATTTGCAAATTCTGAGTTCATATTTGTAAGTAGAGACTCCAAATCAGTCTTTGGAGGTGTTATCATGCACATTAACATGGCACAAACTGGGGGGCTTTTTTTTACCTTCACCCTTGCCTAGGGCTCCGCAATTGGCTCGTTGCACTACTTTAGATAAAATTGTTTGGCAACTTGCTTTCCTTTTCTTGGATTTTCGCACTTTGTTTTTCACCTATTTTTTCAATACTCCCAATTTTGGATTTTTTTTTTTTTTACTCATATATAAATGTGTTACTTTTTCAAAATCTTCTAAAATATCCAATGACGTTCCCAAGAACATCACTTGACAATGGTTAGTAAAATTTAGAAATTGAGATTCACCATAACATTGCTTACCTAGGCAATGGTCTTCTCCACGTTGAGAACGTATTATGCTTTGTTAAATATTTTAGAGGGATTTATCAATCAATTCTAGAATTAGATTGCAATAAGAGGTCATAGAAAACAATTTTGTTCACTTCAAAGAAGTTTTTTTGAAGGATACAAAAGGGCCCCTTGTTTCGTTTATGAAGAATGTTTTAAGAGAATTTTTACAAGTTTCAATTCATCAATATGTTTGTTTCATATGATCCATGAATAACAAATTAATGCGAGGTGAAAACACCCAAATCCATCCCTTCATCCACTTCTTCGAATTCCCAATGGTGTCATTAAATTGTTCCTATACTTAATTGCAATTGGTTGATTGCTAATTTCTTTGAATTTTGGATTAAGATTTGTGATTGTTTACAGTCAAGTGACCTGCAAATTTCTACTTCAAAAATTCATAAAATTACATGTTTTATCCAAAAAAAATATTTATTTATGTATTTATTTATTTTCTTAATTTTCAATTGCTGATACTACAAAAATATTTTTTCAGTGCCCAATTTTGATTAGGAGAACCCCCACCCCACCCACCCCCCAAAACAACCATTCAACGATGCATTCCTTTAACCCTTAAACGACGATGCGGATGTTTTGCGTCCGATGCATGACAAACCAAGGAGGTTCTGAACGTATGAAGGTAGTTTATCATTCAATTTTTTTGGAAAAGTGACTGTCAACTTCTTGAGCATTACTCAAGGCACAAAATTGCCTCATTCAATTCATTAGTATATTCAAGCACATTAGAATGTTATAAGATTACTGTTACATTCTTATACACGGAGGTAGGTCACATCCTGCCCCCTTATTATTTCTTGGAGGGCAGCATGCACCATTTACTTTTGCAGCTGCTAGCTGCGTTCTTCTATACTATTTTCAGCTTGACGACTTCCGTGGTCCACGCTGTTCACAACCCGTCGGCTTCCACGGTAACCCGCCTGGATTTTCCGCGGTGACCCACCTGGCGTTTAAGGGTTAAAAATGATGAAAAAATTGCTCTTTTTTCCCTTTTTTTCTTCCTTGCATTACTTACATTTCTCCAAGTTCGAGCCCAATTCCGAATCAGAATCTCCAGATATGCCTTCCACTCGTGACGGTCGGTACATCACGCCACCACGCCCCATGAAGATGCGACCTGAAATCCACGAGTTTCACCTAAATATCATAGATGATCTCGACCCCAGTAGCTGCGCCACTTGTATAAGTCAAGAGAGCTCGCACAGCATCCCTCTTTCAAGCACAACGGATCACGATAGTTGCAGATTACCTCTGTTTCCAAGACATAGCCATTCCAATCGAAGGGTCAGTACCGTAGTGATGTATCCTCATCCGCCGTTTTGCGTTTCTTTCCTTTCCAACAATCAACAGCAATAAACTGAGTGTAAGCTTAGGATTAGTGTCAGTGGAGGAAACGATAGTCTTGTTGGTGTGTTTGAGGAGCTTGACAGTTTAAATCGCTCTGGAATTTTGATGGCAGTGTTGACAGGGATCGCGCTACCGTGTCAGTCGTTGATTGTGGAGTTCAATTGTAGCGTCGGTTAACTTATTTCCATGAGGCTTGAGGATGTTTTGGGAAATTGGGAGAGAAGAAGTTTCAGAGTCAGTCCTCTGAGAGGGAGAAGATTAGGGTTCGAAATAACTGAGGATGTAGTCTGAGAATATAAATTGAGGGACAGAAGGCAGGGGACTTTTGGGGGGGTTGGGAGAATCGAGAGAATTGAGAGAATTGGAGCCATGAAGAATTGGGTTGGGTGGGAGTGACTGAGTTAGTTGAAATTTCAGTAGTTGGATTATGTATGATGGAAGCTTGTGTTGGAAGGGAAGGATGTAAGTTAGGAAACACGGGAAATGCGAAGAGTATGACGTGTGTGGGAGAGTCATTTTTGTGGTGTGTTGGTCTGTTTCTGTCAACTTTAGGGCTGAGGTTTTGAGTCAGGGTGGTATGGAGTGTAGAGAGGACTGCTGTGGCTTGAGTGGAGGACTCAACCTCAGAGTTTGTGTTTTGGATGCTACATTCTTGAGTTTCTCTAGTGTGAGCCTCTTTAGTTTTAGCGTCAATTAGCTTGCTTCCTCCTCTTTAGAATTGAATAGTTTTCTCGACAACACTATTCACACTCCTATGCTTCAATGACAAATGTCAGGTAGGGTGTCCACTTTCTTTTGGAACCCACAGCAAGTAGACAGAAAAGTTTAAATTGAAGGAGAAGCGGATTAACAGGACTCATAAGAAGAAAGCATGGAGGACTCTATCTCAGACTCGCCATTGCCTGGGACGTTCAATGGCATGTCGCTGTTTCCATTGACGGAGACGGTCATTGATGGAACGTCGGAAGTGTGGCCCACTTTTGGTCGCCCAGTGACCGTTTTTGCTGTCCTGAGGAAGGACAAGCAAGGGGTGTTTGTGGAAATTTATCGAGCTTCTGCTGAAGCCAACAAGGTGGAGCTCTTGAAGAGATGCTATTTACATCGAACACAGGTCGGTTCTCTCATTTACGCTCTGCATTCCAAATTTAACGACCTGCAGATTTAGATCTGGGGAGCTGTGTTTGTGCATTTCCCCAATTTCCCCATGTTAAAGGGAGGCCTCTAGTTTGCATTTTCAACCTACTCGTTGAAACCAAATTTATTAGTGGCAGTCAAAGTATGAGTGAGAGTTCTGGAAGCTCTAATGGATAATGCCATTTGTTGTGTTATTTTTTTGTGGTAAGTGAATAGGGATGAGCTACAAGGGAATAGGGATGACGTTTAGAGTTCACTGAGTTCTATCGTGTCTCCAGCTACTTTGAATAAATATTAGAGGAAGGGGAGAGGATTTGGACTCGATTGAGGGTCAACATCTTGTTTGCCAGCAATTGTAGATTCCAAGAAGGATGAAGCCTTGTTCACTAAGAGTAGTGTTTGTATCGGATGAGTTCATATTTCTGTCAGTAATCTTAGTGGCCAAGCGATTTTATTGTCTGCAGATCATGAAAGTAGGGCCGAAGCTTCAGATGTGGACTGTCGATGAATCAAATGACAGTGATGGACATTCTATGGTATGCCTGTTACCTATTGGTCTCTAATGCGGTCCATGCGTATGATTGCAGCATGATTTTTTGGACTGTATCTTAGCCTTCTGCACTACTGTGGTGTGATTATTAGAATTGCTGATCTACCACTGGTTCTGATGCAGACGATGTCATTTGGACTACAATTCAGTTTGCAAAGGGCGAACGATAATTTTTACACTGCAGTTCTGGAGCATAAAAGCAATGCCGCAAAGCTCGGTACTGTCAACTTGTTGAATATCGCAAGGGTCTTCTGTTGTAGAATTCAATTTTGCTTGGCAGTGTCTGGAGAGGTCTCTCTAGTTTGCTATTCGAAAATGATCGTTTAGTCTTCTGGTTTTTGTTTGATTAGCAGAGAATGCTGTGAGACGAGACTATATTCTGTAGCTCTATTTGTAATACAGTTTGTTGGTACTGTGCAGAACAAGTCAATTCTAGTGATATTAGTATAGGGACGGAGAACAAATTTGAGAAAAAGATCGAGTCATCGTCTGCTAAAATGTACTTCCGTTATTATGGGCAGCTGTTACATCAACAGAATATGATGCAAGACTACGTCCGAACAGGTGTGGTTAGAGTCCTCTGGCTGATTGTTTACTAATTTTCAATTGAAAGTATTTTATGAGGACACTAATTGAGAGCTGGAGGTTTGATAAAAAAATATTTGACGTGCACATGATTGTGGACATTGAGGTTCTACTTTCGGTAGTAGCTCGGTTATGTCACATTTACTTCTTGGCAAACCAGAAAGTGACTCCCTTGCCGAGCATGGAGAACAGCTGTTTATGGTTGTACATCCTCAAGCTGATACTGAAAGTTTATTTCATTTAAAACCATGCAACCATGATTCTCTAATTTTGTAACCATGTGTGCTTGAAATTGGGAATCAGGCACGTACTATGCAGCTGTAATAGAAAACCAAGCAGACTTTCATGGCAAAGTTGTGGTTGATGTTGGTGCTGGTAGTGGCATCCTGTCACTTTTTGCAGCCCAGGTAAGTACCCAACTTTCACTATTTTGTACTCTCTCAATGGGGGAGGCATACTGTCATCTCCTGAGGATCAATGCTCTAAATCCTCATCAAGTTTAGTGACAGAAAATCGTAAAAATATTTTTTTACCTATGTGCTCTTAACAAATGCCACTTCATTTCGTAAGTATGATAGAGAGAAGGCTCCATGTTGAAGATTTTGACACATAAGAGATATTCTTGAATTTTGTCAATGTAGAGCTGTTGACCTTGTGTCAAGGACTAATGGTTTAAAATTGTTGAACCTGATTGAATTTGTGAGCGCTGACAAGCATTATTTGATTGTTTTTGTGTTATTTTGGAAAATGAGTTTGAAAACTCTGAGGTTGATTACTCGTTCCTGCGTCTGCTTGCTTGTTGTGAACTGTGCCTGTCATTTTGGTCTGATCTCAGGGACTTAACGTGTCATGTGTTGGTGGTGCTTCACAGGCAGGCGCTAAGCATGTGTATGCAGTGGAAGCCTCAGGCATGGCAGAATATGCACGCAAACTGGTGGCTGGGAATCATCCTTTGAGCCAACGCATCACTGTAAGATTGCCAACCCTAGACTTTCAAGAAGTAGACGCAGCTTCTTTATATTCCTTCGATACTTGTTTATGTGCAATTGTAGGAAATCTCAAACCTTGTACTGGCCTAGATTCAAGATACCCACTGTCATTGCCAACAGATAATTTTTAATGACGACTTCTGAGGATTCTTTCACAATATCTTTCACTCTTGATGCATTGGCTGTCATCCTCCTCCTGGGTGCCATTCTCAACCACGAGTTAACACTGAAAACACTTTTTGGCATGGTGGCTTTGTTTAGGAAATTTAGCCCCTAAAAGTCCAGGGATTAAGTCCAGGGATTGATATTTAGAAAATCAATACTTTTTATTGATCATGTTATGAAATTTAAAGTTTAGATGGGCCAAACTTAATAGTCCATCTTAGAATAAATTCAGGGTTTCCAAATATACTTTACTCAAATTAAATTGGAAATTAGCTCTCCACAACTTGATGGACTGAAGTGAGTTTGAACACACCTTAAAGCAAAAGAATTTATAAATGTTACACTCTGAAGACTATATAGCAAATCAATCCTTGCAAAGAGAATTGAAATGCAACTTTTAACCAACCAAAGGCAACAAATTCATCCCAAAACTATACAGAAATTGCTACTATTGTAAAAAATCTCTTGTTGAAAATTTCTTGGAGTTGAATCACAAGACATTGTCAGAACTGAATATAAAGGACATGCACCAATGTTGCTCAAAGAATGATCAAAATCAATACCATTGGAGTAGTTCCAAAAAGAGGCAGAAACCTGTCACTTTTTTATTTTTTTAACATGTGTTGCTTCCTTTTTTACTTGCATTCTTTCACACTTTCACACCTAGTAGGATTTAGTAGAACTACAATATCTTTGCAATCTCTTAAAAATAGGAACAACTCATGCATCAATCTAGCTACATTTAGGAAACCATTTATTTTGAAATGGAGGGAGTATCATTCACTAGAGTCCATAAAATATGGTTCATGTGATTGTCCAAAAGTAAATAAAGTTGGACAGAAGAGGTACATAGAACCTACTTATAATTGTAATAAAAATGTATCAAAACTCATTTTGGACCCCTACATCTCATTTTAGCGATTCTCATGTCGTTTAGGATTAAACTAGGTAGTCTTTCACCACATATATCAAAGATTCTTAGTAGATTAGTCTATTCTGGTCATGTCTCTATTCACTTTGACGTTTGCTCATTTTCTAATTTCTAATCTAGTCAATCATTTGTTGGGGTTTTGCATTGATCTTAAATTCTCTATGGGGCATTTGATTTATTTGTAATATAGATGGCATCTAGTGTTGTACGGTTGAGAGGCTTGATCTTCTTGCAGGTTGTTCATGGCAAAGTTGAGGAGGTTGAGCTGCCAGAGAAAGCAGATATTCTAATCTCAGAGCCAATGGGTGAGAGCTTAGCGATGGTGTTGTACTGAAAATGAATTTCGTTTAATTAATGTTTTTACTAAGAAAGAATGGGTTTAGTAGAATTTGTTGGTAGCAGAACAAGAATAGTAACGTTGGTCAAAATTCTCTGAGTCTATTGGGGATTGTTCTACTAATTATGTCATATGGGTTTAGGTCACAAGTGTTTCCCTGGCTGCCTCTTGTCAGAGGTGAACTTTATGACTCAGGCAAGTAATTAGGACCAATTACATGTACGGAGCAGTTAGCTATACATTGAGAGTAGGAACTTGCATTTCAGATCATTTATCTTATCTAATAGTTTTGCACTTGACAACTTGTTGGTATGGAAATGTAGGGTTTAGTAGCAATTGAGGTTCCTTTTTGGTGACACAACTTTGCAGTGTCAGTATGTAGTTGACTTAGGTCTCCTTTTCTTTGAGTACTAATTGTTTATAAACGTGTGAGTGAGAGAATTGTAATTGTAGATCTCCGTGCAAACAAATTAAAATCATAACTATTTAGGTACGGTTGTTTCATGTGTTGTTCATGTAATATATAGATATTCTTGTATGATGTTTAGCTTACCAAGTGGTTTTGTAGGAATAATCATCCATGGTTGGTAAACTAATATTGATATTTGATGCTATATATGTGGGTCACATTATCCATGAACATTTAATAAGTGTGTTGATGTTTGTGTCAGGGTGATGGACATAAGTATTAGTCATCATAATTTATGTTACGATCACTAAATACCATTATCAGTGTAGTGATGGTGGTTTTGGATGTCTGTGTAGGGACGTTGTTGGTAAATGAGCGAATGCTAGAATCATATATTATTGCTCGTGATAAATTCTTGGTGCCAAATGGCAAAATGTTTCCCTCCAGAGGAAGGTGAGTTCTAAGCTCTGATCTTATGTCTATACTGTTTATATCTGCTATTAATACTTGTTAGCTTTTTACTCTGTTTTTATCCGTTCTTTCATATGTAATGTTTTATCTTCATTTTATTTTACCCTAAAAATTTGAGAGCTTATTCATACGCACCTAACACAAATGGGAGTACAATAATGTCGAATTATTAGCACTCAATTGGGAGTATCAAGAACACGACTAATATGGATGCTTTAACTTATAACGCGGTGTCCATTTATGGATGTGTGACTGAACGAGGTTTGGCTGTAATGTTATGATCATTGTGTGCTGCTGGCAGAATACATTTAGCCCCCTTCAGTGATGAATATCTCTACGGTGAAATTGCAAATAAGGTACCTTCTTGATAGAGCAAACCTACCTACCTATCAGTACGAGGTAAATGGACGAGCATGGGAATGTCTACTGAAGCCTTGAACTCTTTTTTCTTGGTATGAGGTTTTTTTAGCTGGAATGTTTTGTCTAGTTTCGCTCAAGCGACAGTAGATGATGGGTTGAACTGTTGTCATTTGCAGGCTTTGTTCTGGCAGCAGCAAAGCTACTATGGAGTGGATCTCACGCCGCTGCGTGACACTGCCTTTGAGGGTTATTTCTCACAGGTGCGGCTTACATCTAGAGAGTAGATTCAAATCGTTTCTGTTATGGCTTGAGAGTCCTCGTACCTGTCATGTCTCCATCATTTTTACCCATCTTCAGTTTTTTCTGCTTTGACGGTACGTTTTTGAGAAGATCAGGAATGCGTTTTTATTTTCTGTTGTGATATTCTCGTATATATACTCTTCAGCGTTTCCTTGTATTTTGTGCAGCCTGTGGTAGATGCATTTGATCCAAGATTACTGATTGCACAACCTATTGTCCACAATATTGACTTTCTAACTGCGAAGGTATCCCCAGGTGTTTTCGTTCTTACTTTTGCATCAGCTCTGGTCAGGGCAATATTTTTTTTAATGGACCATGTGGTTGATGTTAGTATCAAGGTATAGTATACTCTTTGCGTCACTTTAGTCATTTTAGCGTATGCAAGAGTGTGATGTTTGGGAGATGTATTGAGCAGTGGATGCATCTTTGGGTACAAGAGTCCAATTCTGCTGAGATCAATTTTTCCCACACAATGAATTTCTTATGCAATTTCAAAGTGGGAGGTTGTTGACCTCTATAAGTGGCAGTAGATTAACTCGCATTTTCATTCAAAGATCAGTCGTCAGACATTTACCCAGGTCATGCTTACACAACTTTCTAATTAAGCCCAACAACATTGCTGTTGGTAACGAAAGCCAGCATGGGAAACGCGTCCAGGACCTTAACTGTTGTAGTATCCTCTTAGCTTATGAGACTTCTTTCAAGAGATATTTTTTAGAGATATATACCTTATCGACTGAATCAAGAGATTCATTGCTGTAATTCATGCTGACAGCGATTTTTGGTATCTGATAGGAGGAGGATCTCTACGAAATAGACGTGCCTCTGGAGTTTAAGTCAGCAGTTGCTGCACGTGTGCACGGTTTGGCTTGCTGGTTTGATGTACTATTTGATGGCAGGTAGGACCTAATTGACTTGTATCATGTCGATATCTGCATCTAATAGGTTGAACTACCCCCAACAGAGTCTTTATTCACGTTGGGCTCAAGATCTGAGTTATTTTCCTTCTCATCATAGAAAGATATCGAAGTATATCTTGGGTTTCTCACTGTTTCACTTACGGTTTAAATCCTCTGACAGTATTTCTCAGAGATGGTTAACAACGGCTCCTGGGGCCCCGATCACGCATTGGTACCAGATTCGATGTGTACTTTCACAACCTTTGTATGTGCTGACCGGTCAACCTATCACTGGACGCCTCCATTTGGTTGCACACAGGTCCCAAAGCTACACGATTCACCTCACTATGTCTGGTAATTCACTTTTCAGTTCTAATTCCATTTAGTTGAGTTGAGTTCTTTGCATACATGAATAACTGGAAACTGTAACACCTCGCGAACCAGAGGTCCAGCTTGGGCCTCACGTTTTTTGAGTTGGTCGTGTATGGACTGTTTTTGTTTAATCTGTTTGTTTTTGTCTGATTTCGAAGTTGCCATGCAGCGTCCTCAATGTTACCAGGCTCAAGATGTGGAGTGCTGCAAACATCCAGAGCGAAGCTGGATTTGAAAGAACCGTATTATCGTATGACGCCGTCATCTGCATATGGGTGTTCTCAACAAGAACAGCAGCAGGTTATTTCTTCCTCGCTGCTTCAGTGAAATGAATTTTGAGTATCAATCCTGCAATCAGAGTAGTAGCCAGCAATGTTCCACAACCACCGTGTCGTCTTTTGAAGAAACTTTTGCTACGTAGGTTGAAGAGTTTCCTGCCCAGCAAGGTGCGGTAGTCGTGATGCCGTTCTCCACGGAAAGTGGTGCATCAGCTACCCTGCATCTTCAGTAACAAATGGTGTACAATTTTCCTCACCAACTTCAACAGAGTTTCGTCTGCTAAATTATTGGACCTCATTATTACAGTCGCACTGGGGGTATTTCCCTTGCTTTATGGTTCCTGACCAATTATCAGGATTCGTCTTTCCAGTTTAGCTCCCGTCCTTGTACAAGCTCATTTTCTTTGTGCCAGGTTGTTGAGCATGGTGAGTCTGTTGATATCGGATTATCTACCTTAGAAAGTGGTATTATTAGCAGGATTCAGTCTATTTCTGAGATGATTTAAGCTCTACAGTTGCTAACTTAGAGGTGATAAGTTGAAGCACGAAGTCACATGAGAGACCACTTACATACATGTGTGTCCGCACATGTGGTGGAGGTGTCCAAATAGGAACCGTCTATAACAGTTGAAATTCATTCTGAGAGAACTTTAGTGATAGTGGGTTGTATTTGTATATATATTTGTGTAAAACTTTTTAACCCCTAAATGCCCAAGGCCTTTTTGAGCTTGTAAGAATTTGCTTCAAATTGAACAAAAAGTCAACATTTTAATGAATTATATCAATGTTTTTTGGAAATGTAACTAAACAAATTCATACTAGGCATGTTAGAGATCACTTACGAAAAGAAAACACAACAATATCACTTATGGATTGAAAGATTATAATGTACAAATTCAAACTAGACATTTTAGAGATCACTAAAGGAAAAGAAAACACACCAATATCACTTATGGATTGAAAGATTATAATACTTGATTGTGAGGGTATTAAAATTTCAAAAGTGACTTGAAGTCTTTTGATCTTCTTTTATCATGTCAAACCCAAAAAGTTGGTCACCAAAGGCTCTAACATGCATCAATTTATGGCTTTACAAAAAAAACTCTATAATTTTTAAAAATGAATTCCTAATGTGGTTTTTTTTCCAAGCTCTGGAAGGTGTTTTCGAGGCTCATTTCCAAGAGCCCTCAACACCCTAGAAAGTCAAGATTGCAATAGACATCTTAACACCAAATCTTGAAAAGAAAAATCATAATCAATCATTTTCAGTATTGGTTTCTTGATGCATAAACTAAACTTCAAAAAGAAGTTTCCCAAAATATAAAACTACTTAAAACATCAACTTAGTTGAGTTTTACTGAACTTCAAAGTTTTGCAAACACCAAATTTTAGTGCCTTGGGCATTTTAAGGGTTAATGTCATGGAGTAGAACTCGATTGTCAAGTAGAATCAGACATTGCTCGTAAGACTCTAAGCAAAGATTCTTAGTAACTAATTAGTTCTTTTGGTTTGCAAAAAAGGTGCACAATTGGATTGGTTTGGTTGTAAATCTGGTAGTCTTTGACTAAAAAGAAGCAGCACTAGTGACTGAAATCAGTGAGTAGTGAACCCCTGATCTTGCTTAAAATTTATTGTTTGTGAGATTTTGTGTAGTGCATGGATTTTTGAACGATGAGGAAACTTCAGTGGTGGTTTCCACTTGCATTTGCTTGCAGTTGTTGAGCGAACTGATTAGACTTTGGAACGATTGAGAATTGGGCTAAATAAGTTGGATGAGCAACCTACAATGCTGCATGTTCACGCAAATTCTGTACAACATTTTGAAGCACCTGTTTCTTACTATAAGGAAGATGCATCCAAACACTGTTTTATTTTTTATTCATCACTTTGAAGAAGTAGTTCAATACTCGTTTGATACTTGGTGATATCTTCACTCCAACACAATGGGGTCTTTTAAGTAGTGTTTTAGATATCATGTCTTTTAAGTAATGTCTTTTAATGTGTCTTTGAAGTAAAATTTTATTGAAAAGCTTGTCTTTTAAGTAAAATTTTACTTAAAAGACACATTAAAAGACATTACTTAAAAGACATGATGTTTAGGACACTACTTAAAAGACCCATTTTCTTGTAGTGAAGCTTTGTCAAAATGAAGTGACACATAGGTCAATCTTGGCTATCAATCTTAACCCTTGAAGGACGGATCAGTGGCCATGGAAATCATGCATTTTGATATTGTGTGACATCACCTACTTTAAAAGAGCCAAATATACTCATTGGAAGTCCTAGTATCGTAGAAGATCTTCCCTTTCCGCCTCCAATATCGAGGATGAAAAATTGCATTTTTGTCCCGGAAGGAAAGATTCTTTGTCATTCAAAGGACGCCAAATGTCCGCAGCGGCGTTCAAGGGTTAAATTACAATAGGAGTTTGGCTAATTTGTTAGAAAAATAATGACAATTTTCCTTCATGAAAAATAACAAACATATTACTCTTGTAGCTAATTGGTGAAAAAAACATTGCATCCAAACATATTTATTTTTCTTCTAGAATAATTTCACTACTAGAAAAAAGTGAAGACAACAAATATTTCTAAAAACATTTGCATTTGTACTCATGGAAATTCATGAATCTCTATTACAACAATTCTTCAATCAACAATAGTGCATTCTAGTACTATAATAAAAAAATATTCATATAGTCGGTGTCAAATGTCAAGAAATTAGTATAAAAAAATTGAATTCCAGTATTTTGTGTAGTTCAATTATATGGATATGAACTATTGTTTGAGAGCATAGTCATCAGATTATTATTTTAAGTTACATTTTATAAGATATCTTTACAATATTGAAAATTTAGATTACTTCTACTCTTTCAGGAGATAAGTGAGTGATAAATTTTCAGAGTAGAATTTCAAGGTGTTTCAATGATCAACATCAAAAATCTCATAGATTTTTATTTTTTTAAATTTTATACATATTGTGAAATCATTACTTAAGTATGATGCCTTTTGGTAGAAATGTAGGTGTCACATTTTGGAAAATGTTGATTATAAGTGTGTAAGCTGCAGGGGTTAATTCTAAAGAACACTCAAGAATTATGGAGGAATATATCTTTAAAAGCAACATAATTAAGAATATTGTGAAAGAACTTCAAATTTTATCTAAGATAATTGCAATTACATGTAATCTATTGGCTAAAATTTGGAGTATGTGCTTTGGTAAGTGGGATTTGCCACTAATACTTTTGCAAAATTTTAGGAAAAAAAAACATTTTTTGACACATGTAACCGTAGAATCTTGTAGCAAGTTGGTTTCAAAAGATGTAGAAAAAATTTCAGAAATTTCCACCATGTAGACTATAAGATATTAGCATTTGAATTGACAAAAATTTGGGTAGGTACATTTCACAAGGTCACATTTGTGTGAAAAAATGTTCAAAATGATGGATATTCTTTAAATTTATCCTTCAATTCAAGTTAGCTACATGCTAAAAAAATTTCAAATCATTTGGAATTGTTCAACATATAGGAAAAAAATAATGAGTAGAAAGAAGTAGAAAATTATTCAAAATACTAAATTGTGAACAATTTATTATAAAAATGAAAAATGTCAATCCCAATGGTTGTAATATTATAATAAACAATCTTCACCCAATATTTTAATTTGTTTTCAAAAATATTAAAAATTGAATTAAATAAAGGATTTCAAACTTTTTTTTTGTAGAGTAGAGATTCTGTAACTACCCGTAAAGTACCCTAAACTAAAAGTCCTCATAATTTTTGACACATTAACCCTGGAAGACCACAACGGACCAGAGAGGTCCAATGGATGACAAGGAATTCTTGCATGTAGGACAAAAATGCAATCATTCATTCTCGGTTTGGGGAGTGGAAAATAGAGATCTTCTATAGTTCTTTGACTTCAAATGAGTTTTTTGAATATTTTATCACCAATGATTCCTACAGTTTTAGAAATCATAAATTTCATACGACCCCTTGTGTCCTTCCAAAGTTAATCAAAATAGAATGATTCAAAGCTTTCCACATAGATATAAATTTAATAAACCAAATTCAAAGTTTTATTTCTTAAAAAAATAATTTTTAAAGAAGTTTTTTTAGCTGCCCGGGTTGCCCACTAAATAAAGAAAACAACATATCATGCCATAACTTTTTAACTGTGTAGTCAAAAGCTATGAAAATTGTTGGGCCTTACAACTACTCCTTGGGAAAATGTTTTGTGAAAATTTCAAAGAAAAAAACCCAAAAAAGCTTCATCCATAATGAACTCCCCAAAATCGCTATGTTGCCAAGAAATGTAGTTTAGGCTTTAAAGGTTAATGTCAAAACCCTAATTATAGCCTATCACAAGCAAAATTGTTCTAATGGTGTACATACCCAAATCTCAAATGTGCTCCACTAGAATATTTTTGTCTATGATGGAGTGGATGGCATTTGGCCTGTCATAGGTAGACTTAAGGTAGGAGGTCCTTAAATAGAGTGGGCATTAAAATGGAGCCCTATCTTAAATGAAGACACTTTGTACATGTTTCTTTTTTGTAGCCTTCAATGGTGTAAAAACTGTGTACATTTTAGGCAATACTCCATTTTAGAGCCCTATGCCACTTCAACTTCAAAATTTGATAACTAATTTCATAAAGCTCCAAAAAAATATGAAACAAATTGGGATAGATGTCAATTCTACTTGTTTTTCAAAGAAAATTTGCTGAAAAATATTTATAGAAGTTTTACCTCCCTGAAATTAAGTTTCAGCCCTTAGATGGTTCATTGTAGGACCTTCTACATAACATTCAGTAGCGCTCTGCAGGACTGCCTTCCCAAGGACAGAATCGTGGGGAATATCCCACATCATTTCATCCCAAAGGATGAAATGGTGTGGAATATTCCACACCAAATCAGTAACTTTTATTCAGTAGCAAGGCATGTCAGAGTTTCAGCTTGGAATTCGTGGATGACTCTCCCTGCTTGGAAAAGGCAGAGTCTCTTCTTGCTACTGAATGTTATGTACCTTACCTTATGCTATAGCTGGACTTTTGTTTTGTTTTTTGAAACAAATGAAACAGAATTTCATTACATGTTGTTTGGAGTGTGTTCTTTTTTTTTTTCCTTTTTGAAATAAATTTCATTATATGTTGTTTGGAGGGGGTTTTTTTTGTTTTTTTTAAACAAATGAAGGGAATTCATTGCCAAGAAAACAGAGCTGTTTGGAGTTTGGATCTCCTCAGTTTGAGGAAGGAAAGGCTGGTTTCATGATTCATGTCAGAAGTGTACAATGCCTGCAGCTGCAGCTTTCTGCTGAATGCGTTTGAGCATGTCTTCACACATGAAGTCATGAATTGGACGCACTTGTCATTATTTCAGCAATGGCAAACCAGGAAATCATGACCAATTGCAGTGCATGGGGGTGGCAGGGCAGGACCCAGGAGGTGGGAGAGGAACTTTACCATATAAGTTAAGTTATGGCAGAATTGAAATTTCGTTTCATTTGTGCCAAGCAAAAAAAAAAAAAAAAAAAAAATGTGACAGAACCCCCATTTAAGTGGTTCCACACATCCATAACCATCAAAATAAGGAATTTCAGCATACTTAGAGGCAGTTTTCCCTTAAAATTTTCTTTTTTGCAGTATTAGCATTTGAAAATCATGAATTTTCCAAAAAGAAATTAGATTTTTTGGATAAAGTATGAAATTTGTATGAATTTTTGAAGTAAAACTTTCTAAGGCACCCTAAACCACACTTTACTAAAGTTGCCTTGATTCTCACACCAAAATTTAAGAAAATCAGACCCCACCAACTACAATCAAGCATTGGCATGGTTTCAAGGCACATTTGAAAATACTTTAAGGTAGCTCTACTATCAGTAATTGGGTGCACTAACGGTTATGGATGATGCTACTTTAGTATAACAAGATGATCTAAAATTTATGCCTTGCAGGAAGATAGAAATTACTTGGATTGCAAATATTTGGGGGTAATTTTACGCTTTGGATTGAAATTACTATGAGTTCTGGAAGCCAAAAGTTGGCTTAGATCCATGTCCAATGTATAGTGACACTCTTTCAATTCTAATCATTCAAGAACTTTTTTTCCAATCACTATTTCCTACTTTCTTGCTAATTACTTGAGGACATGTGTCATTTCAACCTCAAGAAGGAGAAAAAATCACATTCCAAGCCTTGGTTGAAAATTTGTTCCAACGTTGATTGAAAATGGTTACACCCTATAAGTTGGGTGTGGGTTCAGGATCAAGAATGGTTGGTTCTACATTAGCCTAGCCAAAGGTAATCTTCCTTCTGTTCATTTAAAAAATAAAAAATAGACACAAATGAGATTTTTTCTTAAAATATTTATAATTTATCCATTTAGACAAAATACAAATGTGTTGTAAAGTGTAAGTTCTAAAACTTTTTTGAAGTTTCTATCAAAGAAGATAATGTGAATCACAAAAAGTAGAAAGCATTTGTATGATGAAAAACACAAAAGTGTTCTTAAATTTTCTTTTGATAAATTTTGAAAGTATAACTCCCAAAGTTCACCAAAATATAATTTTTATCTATTAATAGCATTTGATTTTCTTTGTTGGTCAAAATTGTGTTTTTTATTGATTTATGAAAAAATGTATAAGATTTAGTAATGAGGACACCAATACTTTCCCCAAATAGTAAAATTTTCAATTCTAGGCAAACTCTAAACACTTTGCACTATTTTTTTTACAATTTTAGTTTTAAGAATAAAAACTTCAGTTTTGAAGAAATTAAAATAAATAAATTTAAATAGGATTTTATTTGCCTAAAAATGTTGTCCAAAGTTGGGTAGCAACCAAAAATGGTCACATTAGATGAAATTTGAAGCCTTGGGAGGGCTATTTCGGGTTTATTCCCAAAACAATACGTAAATTGTTGGACGCTATTAGGCTAGCAATTACCCCCATTTTTTTAATTATAAATTTGGGTCCTTAAATGTAAAAAAAAGTCCAAAAACAATTGATGATGTGGCATGGTCTCGGCCACTTTGGATTCTTATAATTCTAGGTTCCCGCAACAATTTACGCGTTCTTGCAGCAGTTTCGGAGTTTGTGCACTTTGGAAACCTACCGCCCTCTTGAGGCCTAAAATTTCATCTAATGCTTGGATACTAAAAGGTTAAATAGGGGAGGCATCAAATGTTTAATCCCTAAGAAGTCAAGGATTTTAGACAAAACACAAATGTATTATAAGATATAGATTTCATAATTTTTTCAAGCTTGGAGCAATAAAGACAATGTGAAGCATAAAGAATAGAAAATATCTATATGGTTAAAACTATTGAACTATTTAAAGATTTGTTTCGAATAACTACTAAAAGTTTAACTCAAAAAATGCATCAAAAATGTATTTTTTATGTTTAGCATTTGAATTTTCTTACAATTATTCAAAGTTGCAATTTTAATTGATTTGTGGAAAAAGAAATAAAATTTAATGATGAGAACATTAGCACTTTCTCCAAATAGTAACCTTCTAACATTGGGCATGTACTAAACACTTTGCACTATTTTCCATATAATTTTTGTTTGACTGGAACAATCTTAATTTTGAACATGAAAATAGGAAGATAACCAAATCTAGTTTCCATAGACTTTTTTTGGGATTTCTACTTGAAGATGTCGTCCATAGTTAGGCAACAATTTGAAAATGGTCAATAGGGATCAAAGGATAGAAACAACATCCTCATTGGAAAGACACTAGCAAAAAAGTAGAAAACCAAATGAGTCAAACTTGTGCTTTGCATTATAATCCTTGGTCCCCAAAATTATATTTTTTAGATTCAATACAGTATTTATAAAAATCATACAAAAGTATGATTTAGGAATAAATTGAAATAATTATATTGTAAGGGCATTACTTATATAGACCCCATAAAATATATTTTGAATACATGTATTTATGAAATTTACATGTATGTAGGACCTTCAATACAAGACTACAACCCAAGGGTCAATGACCAAATAATTGTGTCAAAAGGAAATAGTTGACCAAAAGCTAATCAAGTTTACTAAACTTGAAAAAGAAGCCCTATATTTGGTGAATTTATTTCCAAACAATCCACAAAGCTTCATCTTCTACTTCAAATCCTATCTAATAGTCTCAAAGTTGCAATAATTTCTAGTTTTCTTTTGTCTTACTTCACAAGTCACAACCTTCATTCAAGAAGATTTACAATAGTCAATTATGGTTTAGATTTCTTAGTGATGAGATTTCACAAAAAAATTGAGGTCAAAATCATCTTTAATGTTTAGATGTGTGCACTCAAAGGAGACTTGTTTGCACAAATGTTGAGGATATAAAATAATGTATTTTTAGAATTCCTTTGGTAGGAGCATATGTGCCTATTAGAAAAATATACCACAAATTTTTTAGCTTAAAACCATTAATTTAAACCACTCAATAGTATAAAAAAACACTAAATGTCAAAGTGTGACAAATAAACAAAATTGATTTTTAAATATACATTTTTTTTCTTAAAATTTGATAAAGAAGGGAACAATGAAGATCAAGATCTCTAGATATAGTTTTTTTGATTTTTGCATTTTGTTCATAGTTCAAAATTTTTTGTATTCCAAAATTGAAACACAACAAACTAACAAGTATTTCTTGCAATCACCCTTAAGTATATTTCATTTTTTGATATTTAAAATTTACATGTTATTACATAAAAATAAAAATGCACTATATATCAATATTATAGATTAAAAAAAGTAGTTTGTTTTCAACCCCAGTTTGTAATTCTTAAGAAATTAATGGCATAACCACTAAGTAGCTTCACAATTCTTAAAACATTTTTGGAAGATGGCAAGACAAATTTAGGACAACACTACCACAACATTGTAAATGAACCTCAATTTTCATACTTTCAATCTACATAGCCAATAATTAAATGTAGAACATAGGGAAATGGTGTGAAACAAAGAAACAAACAACTCTTGAAGTTTGAGAACATTGAGAAGATGTCATAAAACCAAGATGAAAGACACCTATGACAATATGTGCACTTCTAATTGGAAAAAATTGTAGTGAAGTGCGGTGTAATATTAAATGAAAAGATTTTTTTTATTTGGTTGAATTGGTATATGAAAAGATACTCCAACACAATTGAAGATGCATTATGTAGACCATGTCAAAATAATTTATGCATTTTCTAAGAGTTAACTTGATAGGTGTACTATAAATGAATACAAAGTTATTATTTGAATCATATACATTACATGCAAAATTAATATGTTCATTCTTGGTTTACAAGAATTTGAATAAGAATTTTTATTTATTAATGATGTGTTTTACTTACCTTATAAGTACAAGTAGAAATTTTTGTGCTAGTCTGAAATTGGTTAAATTTTGAATTGAAATTGGAGTTAAGGGGTGGTTAAATATTAGGGCCAAACCTAAAGACCAAATGTTTTCCAAGCACCTGTATTTTGTTTGATGTAACCATAAATAGCAAGAGTCCAAAGAAAACACCCAATAGTAATACTTTGCACATTTTAGGTGTGAACCTATAAAAAATCATAGCTAGGATATTTATTATTCTTGAAATCTAATATAGTGAGCCATAAGATCAATTCAAATGAATCTATGGCTATGAGAGTTTCACCTTTCATAGTTTTTTAAATTTTTGCTAGCCCTAGGGTGAAAGCATGAAAGACCAACCGGTTTTTGTAGCATTTTCTACAGTACTCATGATTTCTTGGGGAATAAGAATTGTATTAAAAAGTAGGACTTCAGACCTCATTTAGGCATAGTAGAATGTGTTTTTGTAAAAAAACTTTGAACTGAAGCTACTTAGATTATTAATTGAAGTTTCATTCAAGAAAATCCGTTTTACATTTCAAACTTCCAATCAAAAGTTTTGGAATTTCAAAGAGGTGTTTGAAATTGTTCTTTTTACATTTTTCAAAATTTTCTCTTTGAAATCTGTCCATAACTTTTGATTGACAGATTTAAATTTCAAATGGATTTTTGTACTTGAAACTCTATTTTATATTCTAACTAGTCTTAGTTCAAAGTTTTTTGTAAAAAGACATTATTCTATGCCTAATTGAGGTCTGGAATCTTTGTTTTAATACCAAATTACGGGTTACTTTCTAACTTGACGATGAGCTCTCCTAACTTCAAAAATGCACATATCCTACATGGATTGGCCGTGCTCCTATCACTCCACATATATAGAGGGATCTTCTCCCCTTTGAAGACAAGTAATGCTTAGATGTGGTTGGTGAGTGGATGAAAATTGCCGTGTGCTACATTTCCTCGTATTGTTTGTAAAAATTTTATATTTGAAATAGAAGTTACATGTAAAAAATTCTTGAATTTCTTAGAAGACTTTAAACTTATTTGTTAAAATTGACAAAGAAATTGACAAGAATTTGATAGACATTGCAATATTGACCACATTGACAAAGTGCTAAATTTCAAAAGTTGAAGTTGTCATTTCGAACATGTGGTTGTCATTTAGGACACTATCTTGTTAAAAATTTTATAGATTACAGCCCATTTTCCTTGTAGTGATATGTAGAGGAAAGAAATAATTATCTTTTTAAATTTCCTTCGGTAGAAACATACTTACCTAGTATGGGAATAGACCACAAAGTTTTTAGCTTTAAATCATTAATTTTAGATACTCCGTAGTACTTAAAAAACCCTAAACTACAAAGTGTGACAAATTAGCTAAATTGAAATTTAATTATAAAATGATTTTTTATTTTTTATTGAAAAATAAGGATTTTGATTCTTGCCATATTAGACATCTCCAATCAAAATTTCAAGTTAATTTGGTTCATACTTTAAGAGTTATGGCCATTGGCAACTCCAAAACTTCAAGTGTGATGTAAAATAGTACTAGTATTTCATGCTTTCACCCCTTACTTCAAAGAAGTAATTAAGAAAAAAAAGCTCTAAAAATTGGCAAAATATTATCTAGTTTAGCCGTATAGTATTCCAAATCAACTTGTCATCCACAAATAATGGCATGGACCTTGACCAAAGTATAAAACAAGAATCCATAGTGGACCACATATATCTCTCCACATGAGAGAAAATTTAGGGCCAGTACAGGGTTGCTCCAGAGTGACAAACACATCTATTAAAACAATGGTAGGGAGGCTGTGGAATATGTCATAATTGGGAGGTCAATTCATGTGAACTTCGTGAAATGAAGTTGGAGTTGGCTCTGAGTCTTTGACATGTCTTGAATAATAACGACAATGTGTAAATAGATCTAATTTGTTTAATCAAAGTCCTTGTTTTAATATACTTATTCATGGATTGGCAATTATATAGTTATTAATGTTGAAGAAAAAAAGTAGAGAGGTAAATACTATAGGAATGTGGGATACATACTCTGGGTTCCATTTTTTATTTTTATTAGGTGACAACTATTACAATGTTTTCAGATATTGTACAAATCTTTGGACTAGAATATGTGAAATGATAGACGTATTAGTTCTCAAATTTGGAAGACATGAATTTTATAAATGATAGATGAGTAAGATTACAATGAAAAGCACAAAGCAAACAAGGGCTAACTTAAATTGATAGAAAACCTTGGGGAGTGCACTTAGAGTTTCTATACACATCCAGATGTGATCAAGTGAATTCTACAACCTCCTAATACTTTTTCATAAACTATAATTTCAACCTATAATTTTGAACTTTGTTTAATAATGTCTATAGGCTTCTATCACCAAAAACTTTAATCTTAATAACATCTCATATGTTTCCTCCAAGAGGTTGAAAAATGAACTAAATTGGCATGTTTTTCAACTCAAATATTTATAGAGATCACATTTAGAGAAATATTGCATCAAATATTCAAGAAAAAAAAACTTTCAATAGGAAGCTAATTTTTAGGATTTT
The DNA here is from genome assembly GCA_947034885.2 of Thuidium tamariscinum. Classification (NCBI taxonomy): domain Eukaryota; kingdom Viridiplantae; phylum Streptophyta; class Bryopsida; order Hypnales; family Thuidiaceae; genus Thuidium; species Thuidium tamariscinum. Next base: position 31,240,699 of record OX344751.2, on the reverse strand, counting down.
CTTTTCCATTTTTTTTCCATTTTTTTAATATATAAAGTAGGGGTGTGAAAGTTATTTTTAGCTTTACAGTGTATCTTTTTACTTCAAATTTTTCAACTAATTATCATTAACAAGAAAAAAGATCAATAATTCAAAACATAAGCTTTAAAAGTAGGAAAATCTACTCATATTTTTTTCTTTCTTTTTATTTAAAATTTAGGACATAATGTAGAAGTTGTAGGTTTTGAATGCACATGACGTGTATAAAAATTCTAAGTGCAACCCTTGAGTAGAAAACAATTGTCAAAGTTCTATATGAGAGAGAAGTGTGAGCCCTCGAGATGGCACTCAGGACTCTGGGTCCATTTTTCACGATTAAATAGCGGAAATTAGCCAAAATATTCAAAAAAAAGACATAAAAAGAGTGTTGAGGGAGTTTTGGTATCAGTCTATGCCAAAATGGTGGAAAACCAACTTAGAAGGTGGAAAATTCCTAATCCTAGAAATTTGAATCATTCTAAGTCTCCAAAGCAAGTTTATGTGAAGATTTAGTAATTCCGAGAGAAATAGGGAATCGAGAGTTAGTCAATCCTAGTGTCTGTCTGTGCAAAGTCAACCTTTTAAAGATGCACATGACATACTGACTAAGCTAAAAGAGTCTACTACGAGCCTAGAAGAGTTACCAGGGATTAAGTTCAATTTTGGAACAAATTGGATTTAAAGGTAAAACCACTACAATGGGTTTGGAGAATTCGAACTTCACGAGATAAAAGATGGAGGATTGGAGATTGAAGACTACAGAGAGGTGTTTCAAGGGTAGGAGCATGCCAAGAGCGAACAAGAATTAAACAATTGTCCAAGATTCCCGGGCATCGGGAATTAAATTGTCCAATTGGGCAAAGTAATTCCAAATTACTAAAATTAGAAAGGTGCAAGGTTGCATGGGACTTACACCAAGAATCTAGGAGTGCCCTAGATGTTACCCGATTTATTTCGGATTTTTTCCGAAATTCCACGTTGACTCCATGGAAAGTCAACCGCACATAGAAGTGTTCGTAAAATCATAGAAATTACGTATGATGCGGTAAAATCTCACTAAAAATTAGGATAGGTTTTTGTGTGCTTAATAAGCTCCCGGTCAAGTTTGAAGACATTCCGACATTCCCAACTACCAAAACTGGCATCGACATCGAATTTCACTGGAAGTTACAAGTTGGCGGCGGGTTGACCGGCGTATCAAGAGCGAATGATGTCCGATTGTCGCAAATAAGGAGTCATTCCTTACTCTCACGGACATTCTTAACAACCCTGGCCTGACAGATTCATCGAAATGCACAAATCCTAGAAGTTAGATTTTTGACTTTTAATTGGAGTTACCGTAATTCCAATTTGGGCGTGCAAATGGCCTAGGAGTGAGGGGTAAGGGGTCCTTTAGGCTAATTGGGGTCTTCTAAAGACAATGGCGTAGACGTTTTTCCGTTTCGAGTTGCTCCCTAAAAGATAGAGAGGGTCAGCTCTTAGTTTGACTTTTAAATCGTTAATTGCGGTTAATTAGGAGTGATTTTGGAAATATCTCTTGGAAAATCAAAGATTGGATTTGGTCAAGATCTCTTTCTTGCGTAAAAAGCCATCTTTGGGCTAAAGAAAGACAATTTTCAAAATGACTTTTGGTTAATTTGCAAAATATCTACGTAAATTAGGGTTAATTCCAAAATATTTTGGGTTAAAATCTTGGATTTGATTTGGCCAAGATTTCGTTTGCCAAATGGGGATGTTTTTAGAAATTTCCACCATTAAACAACTAATATTTTGGAATTACATTAGGGTAGTTTAGGGTAGGAATTAATAAAGTGTTTTCATTGGCAATTACCGAGAGGGGACCGGCCACGGGTATATAAGGGCCCCCCTCGAGGTTGCCAGTACCCTTATTTCTCACACCGACACTTCGTTCTTCCTTTGTGCTACCGACGTGGTCGGAGCACTACTTGGACCAAAGATTTTGGCCAAGTCTTGTTTTATGTTTACATTTGAAACTTTGAAGGGTTAGGGCCCCTTCAACTGATTTCTCCACCCTTGTTTGTGTACAGGGCTAAGCCTCTAGTTCATGCTCACAATCGCCTTGTGAAATTTCAAGCATTGAGTGCCAAAGTTCGGTTTAAACACTGTCATGTGTACCTCCTTTGGTGGCAAAATCTTGAAATACTAAGAAACTTTAAGAACTCAAATTGAAAGTTCGGTTAAACACTGTCATGTGTACCTCCTTTTGCGATTAATAGCTCTTAAAGTACCACCACGAATAATTCCCTATAGGAGAAGTTATATTATTCATAACACCAATCACGTTAAGCCCCGACTTGAGAAAAACGGTCACATGATAAAGCTCACTTAGCCAACTCCAAAACCCGTAATTCTCAAGAGATTGGTAGTCAAGGGATTGACCCATTGATGCCTTTCCTTCACTTTGCCACAAATCAAACTTCTTGTGTTATACTTGTGGTTAAAGTAGTCAGGGTGGAATTGACCCTTAAAGTCAATTTTCTATAACCAGCTTTAGTATTTAAATTCAGTCCAAGACCGCAACTAGCTTAGTATTTAAATTCAGTCCAAGACCGCAACTAGCTTAGTACCAAATTCAGTCCAAGACCGCAACCAGCTTAGTACCGAATTCAGTCCAGACCGCAACCAGCTTAGTACCGAATCCAGTCCAGACCCAACCAACTTAGTACCGAATTCAGACTAGACCCAACCAGCTAGACCGCGGCCACCCACTCCCCCCCGCCAGCCAATCACGCCCCGCCACGTAGTAGGGGTGACGGGGACCGAACGGGGGGTCCGCCCAACCAGAGGCAGCCACGTGGCGGAGTCCGCGGGGGAGCCAGAGCCTGTCAAGGAGCCAGTGCGTTCGAAGCCAGGGCCTGTTCGGAGCCAGGACTTGTTCGGGAGCCAGGGCCGTTCGGGGAGCCAGGGCCTGTTGGAAAATTGGAGTCCAAAACTCACATTCTCAAAACACAAGAAAATCCTCACGTAAGTGCATTCTCACTAAAAAAACTTGTCATTACAATCATTTGAATTTTGGTAAAATTAAAGGAGAGTTGTAAAGGAAACTAACAACTTCCACATTCAATTTTCCACCAAAATTGAACAATTGTAACGTCAAGAGAATTAGCCCAATTCCTTCCAACTCAAAACTCCATAGCCACTACTCCTCTTACAACAATTGCAAAACATTCCGGAAGCAAAGTGAGGAGAGAGGAGAGGAATTAGAAGGATTAAGGAAGGAATTAGGATTAAAATATTCATATCCCAAGAATCTTACTATTGAATGAGGTTCTTTATCCCGAAAGGTTGACCTTTGGTATTAAAGAACTATTTTAAAGGAATCCTACTATTGAATTTATTCTTATTCTTTAGGAATGTTCTACATTTTTTGGTGGTTAGTTATTAATTAGATTTTTAGACGGCTTGGATTTTGTTGGTTTTGTTTTATTAGGTCTAATAAGCCAAAAGGGAAGAAACAAATTGACAACCAATTTCTTTAGAATTAACACAAATTCAAAAATTAATTAGATTCGAAAAGATTTGAAGATGATTTCTTGATTAAAATATTCTAATAAGACAAAGGGGAAGGGACGAATTGACAACTAATTTCTTTAAGGAATTAACCTAATTTCAAAAATTAATTAGATTTGAAAAGATTTGATAATAATTTCTATTCAAAATAATTAATTCCATTTGGAATTTCAAATATCAATCAAAAATAAGAATAAAACTAACAATAATAATAACTAACTATTGAATTTTTGTTGATTGCTTAGGATAGAATATTTACCCAACTCTTACCCAATTAAGTAGACTAAGTTGAATTGCTGTATTTTCTAATTACCGGAGATTTAGGAATTAAAAGAATTACGCAATTACAATTAGATCTACATAACCTTTAGTTTTCTTTTATCAGGATAAATCTAATTGACCAACAACGTGAGGATTATTATGGACTAGATGGAGAACCGAGATGATTTCGATGGCGAGGCTGTGGGGGAGTATTTACACATGATGATGTTCGATGACAAGACTATGGAGATTTATGCAGAAGAGGTAAACCACTCCCATTTGATTTTTATTCTCGTTGTTTTACTGTTAAGTTTCTTTTTACCGAATGCTTGGAATTAGAACTAGCTACAATTTCCACCAATAAAATAGAATAGGATAGAATAGGTTAGTTGAACGTGGACCACGAAATTAGATTAAAAAACACTTAAAGGATGTGACTAAAAGAGTTCATTGCTTGGAAGGCTTTCTTTTAATACCCAATTAGAAAGAAAACTCAATTAGACATAGGACCCGTGTGAAAAACTCTTAGCTCGAGGGTGGAGTTAGGAGCGCTCACAAGAAGGTCGTAGCATTTTCTAACACAATTAGATTGAACACAAAATAGAAAAAATCAATATAACTTTTGTGTGTAGTGTGGAAACCTCAAACCAATTTTTTGGAGATAAAAAGTTAGTTTGTTTTCCCAACTTTTTGTAGTTCTAAGTTTTTCCAAAAAAGTTGATCTTTTTTCCATCTTTAGCTGTAAATGTTAGCTTCAACTACCCCATGTAAGTCGGTCAATAAATCATAAAAGAAGAACTATGCCTAAATGAGGTTTGAAATTTGTCTTTTTGGACATTTTTTGCATTTTCACATAACTATGAGCGGCCAAGCTTTCAACTTGAAAATATCCCATATTCTTTGAGATTCATGATGGACAATGGCTTTCTCTATAGAAATAGCTTCTTCACCTTTCTTCCTCACCAATTACCCACGAAGAAAGTCTTCCACATATATTCTCATCAACAACTCTTCATGAGTTAATGGCAATGTAGAGAACATACTTCATTGACATCAAAGTCTTCCACATTCTCATCAACAACTCTTGATGGCAATATGAAGAACATACTTCATTGACATCACTTCATATTCCACAACTTGGATGGACCTTAAATAGCATCCAAGTTTAAAGTTTCCAAGAGCCTAGAAAATTGCATCAAAGTACCATAGTTTTCATTATTGAACACTTAAATTCGGATTTGGAGCCCCTGAAAGTCATTTGACAACCTAATGGAAGGTGAGTAAGAATAGGAAAAAAAGAATTTATTAAACCAAAAAAAAGTTGAAGTCTAGGGTCCTCTGAGGGTTGTGGAGTGGCCCTCCAAAGGCCTTACATTTTCTCTCATGACTAATTACTTACTTTGATCATTCAAGAGGTTCTTGCATTTGTCCTTCATATAAACACCTAATGCTAATTATACCTCTTCCCGAACTTTTATTTTTTGTGATACCCAACTATAATCGTGACTACAATCTAACACTTCTTCCCAAACTTGGTCTGAGATGTATACTAAACATGGGAATGACCTTCTACCACAAACAAAAAGCATTACTCCTTCCAAAGGAAAAAACCCAATACATTGTGTCAAATGTTCAATTGCACACCATTGTTTACTAGTGAGACAAAAGTCCTAGTTTTGCATCCTTGAAAGAAGATCCCCATAATGAACAAAATTCTCTTATCGATGGGCATTCTTCAACCAACCTCAATCCTTGGATTAATTGATAAATTACTCCCTCTCTATCATGCATCCGGAACCTTTCCCAACATAGAAAGGCCCGTTGTGTGATTATAAGCCAGGGTGAACTACCCCCTTCCTAGGCCACTTGGGAAAATGCTGAAATTTTTTATTTTTTGCAAATAATTTCTTTGGCAAATTCTGAATTCATATTTGCAATCAAAGGCCCCAAATTTGGTAAGAGCAATGTGTAAGGTACATTAGATAAGCACAAAATAGGGGGCTTTTTGTTTTACTTCCACCCCTGAAATTACTTGGAGTGGCTGAGCGAGGGTGACCCCGACCTGATTATACAATGTTAGTTGAAACTTGAAAGCCAAATGATGAAATTGTATATATTTAAAAAAATATAAAAAATAGCCGATTTCAGCAATCACTTTTTGTGTGACCCACAGTAACTGCAATCCAGGGATTCGGCCAGGAACAGTACCCGGCGAATCCCCAGCTCCGAGTCCTACCACTCCTACGACCTATTCCGCAACGTGGTCCATTAGCTGACCTCCGCCGTGACGTCCCCTCGCCGTCATGAGCCGCAGCCCCGTCAGAAGAAGTGCCATTTAGTATTCCCCTCTCCCCCAAGTCCTGCACACAATACTGAAAGCTCGTCACCCTGACGCCGTCCCCGCCCAAAGTATCCTTACTTCTAATCAGTAGCCCCGGAGCAGGTAGCGCACATGGAAGACATGGGCAATGAATGCTGCAGAGGAGTCAATGCAACGCAACGCACGACAAAAGGGAAGACCCACGACGGAGCAGGACCCGTGACGTCAGTCACGACCCCTGTACCACCGTTGCGCGTACCAATGATTCAATTCGTTCTTAGTAACCCTGAAGACACTGCCGTGAGGGATCGAGTGGCGGGGGGTGTCCTGTTTTTCGTGCCCGCAACAGTTCGACTGTAGATTTTTGACACAAATCGGAAACGGCGACAGCGGATTTGGCATTGCGAGAATTGCGCGGTAGATTTTATCGCAACAGAGACGGACAGGACTGGACTGGACAGGAAGATTTTGCTGGCAAAAGACGATGAGATTCGTTTCGGTCTCATGCGGGGAATCAGTCAGAACGAAAGAAAGAAAGAAAGAATAAAAGGCGGATTGTGGAACTTTCTTGTGGAATTTTTGTTGATGCAAATACTGCAGCATCCAATGACAGTACTTCCGTCTCGAACTCATTGGTCCTTTACACATACGTCTACACAAACTCCAGCATAGAAGAGACAGGGGAATCGATGCAACGTGAGCATGACGAGTTATTTCCAGGATTACTCGATCGTTGCACTCTGGGTTTTCATTGCAAATGACGAATGAAATATTTAATAGGATGATATTGTAAACGTGACGGACTTCATCTGTAACTGGCATGAGGGCGTGACACTGTGTTCTTAATATAATAGATTCAATTCCCAATTAAGTGGGTGAGTGAGTTTGGGACGATATCGATCAACTTCATTTAGTATCATGAACTTACAGCCACTATGCCATGATTCTTTTATCAAATTGCAGATTCGCACTCATCAGTAAATTGGCTTCAAATTTCAACCGTGAGATCGAACTTCAGTACCCGATCGAGTATTTCTGAAATTCTTCCGGACTTTGCAGCTAGATCCAGCGAAAAAAGCTCCTCACTTGCGCTGTTCTCGATCTAGCTCTGTGACACACAGGGCCGGCTAAATGATTCAATGCACGGCTAGCTTCCGCGCGCTTGTGTCGTTGGTTTCTATGCACGGCAGCACTACTGTAGCTGGCTAGCTTTTTCATCTAGGTTGATCACCATGGACACTGCCTACGTCATGGATCCACAAGCGAAAGTGGGGACGGTGGTAGCAGTTCTGTTAGGCTGCTTTCGAAGTTGTAACGTACTGTCCTTACGGAGGTGGCCGCATAACTTGTATGAAATGGCCAATAGTGGAGAAAAAGTCCGTCCGAGGTGACGTAGTTGTACCTAAAGTTGCATTCGACCATCACACAACATGCGTTTTTTCTAGAGAAATGAATTGAATTCACTTCCGAGGAGAAGTGTGACGTTTGCATTTGTCAGAAAAAAACAAAAACAAAAAAGGAGAATTGTACGTGAGTGTCCGTCAGGATCAGATGTCAGATTGGCAGTACGTACTTAAAGGAAAATTTGTGGCGCTTCTAAATGGAAGACCCCGGCACTGAAGTTACTAGGGAAGGCCGAACAATTTTTAAAATATTTCATTTAGTTAGCCAGGGAAGTGTCGAAAGCCCGACAGTTCACTGAGTGATGCAGCTGTTTTTAAGTTTTGTCCACTCGTCGGCATAAATGAAACATGAAAATATTGGATGAAAATTCACTTGTTCATCCAAATTTATGTGCAGTCATCCAATGTATCTAGAACAATTCCATGGGTCACCTCTCTCCTCATGAAACAAAGAACTCATGAAAGTTAACTACGGAATGTTCTTTAATATCTTCTGTTTTTCATATGCATCAAAATTCAACTGGAAGAAACTTGAGAGATTGTGAGATTGGCATGCTTAACGATGAAACTTTGTCGTAGATTTAATTTGTACGTGAGCGTAGGTTTGCCAAAGCACTTACAAAAACAACAGCTTGAAATGACAATAAAAGGAATTGGCTGATGATCAATTGATCATATGGAAAACACATTGGGACAGAGAGATTGCTTGCAGTTTTCATCATTCTCCTCAAGACCATGAATAGAGCTATCGTCAGCATGCCATGCCTCTGGACAACCTGTGCGTCAGATTTCAACTTATTCGAGTACATTTCAGCATTTTCACCATATATTTACTCCTTCCTACTCATTAGAAAACCGAGAATGAACCTTTAAAAAGCCCTATAAATGGGCCCTTAAAAGAGTACCCCACCAAAGGGACCAAAGTCATAAATTTGTAACTTACTTCAATCTCAAGAAAGCGGTGAAACTTTTTCTCTTATCTCCATTTACTTTCAATCTTTCGTAATGATGACAAGTTTCAAGTGGGTCACACCTATTGACTTGGAGAATGTATATAATACTCTAAATTTGATGATGCACTTTTGTTTTACTCCACTTAACAATACAAACAGTTCAAGAATATTTTAGTTAAATGAATTGAACAACAATTGATAGGATTTGTACTAATGTAACTAAGTATAGTTACTATATACCATATTGATCCTCACAAGGTTCATCAAACATATTGTACACTATCTTCATTGGTTTTCTTAGCAAATCAAGTGGTACATGCAAGACAATTGAGTTATTTGTAAAGTCCTCCCTACTTTGGACATGACTATTTTTGAAGTTGAGAAGGCAACTATAGTTGAAGCCTCAAATTTTTTTGCAAGATACTTATGTCACATGACTTCAAAAATGGGGACCAAATTTTTTTAAACACCATTTTGATGGAAAAATAAGTTTCATACCTACTTTAATTTTGACTTTTTTTAACTCAACCAGCTTTTTCACAAAACTCATGGGTTTAAACCCCGGTTTAGTATACTTTACAAATAACTCAAATATAATAGAATAAAGGGTTATGACAAGCTTTAAGAAACTCATACATGATAGAAACTACCTATTGGTGTCCCTAAACATATACTAGAATCATATATTCTACAAAAAATAGGAATTAACCCCTAAAGCCCTGAGGTGCATTTTTTGGCATTATAAATTTTTTGGGCAGCTCACTACGAATGGAGTTTTTATTTTTTTTCGCTAAAATTTATACGCAAGATGTGCCCAAGGAGTAGCTTTAAGTCCCAACAATTTTCGTAACTTTTGACTTTGTGGTTAAAAAGTTATGGCATGATATGTCGTTTTCTTTACTCGGAGGGCAGCCTGGATAGCTGGAAAAACTTCTCAAATTTTTTTTTTCAAAAGTGAAATTTCAAATTGATTCTTTAGGTTTTTACAAACATGGAAAGCTTTGTTTCATCCCATTTGGATTAATGAGTCAAAAGTTATGAGCAATTTTAGTATGCGGGTAGGTATGGAATTTTTGAAAACCATACCTACCCGCAAACTAAAATTGCTCATAAATTTTGACTCTTTAATCCAAATGGGATGAAACAAAGCTTCCCATGTCTGTAGAAACCTAAAGAATGAATTTGAAATTTCACTTTTGAAAAAAATGTTTTTTTAAAGAAGTTTTTTCAGCTGCCCGGGCTGCCCTCTGAGTAAAGAAAACGACATATCATGCCATAACTTTTTAACCACAAAGTCAAAAGTTACGAAAATTGTTGGGCCTTAAAGCTACTCCTCGGGCACATCTTGTGTAAAAATTTCAACGAAAAAAAATAAAAACTCCATTTGTAGTGAGCTACCCAAAAAATTATAATGCCAAAAAATGCACCTCAGGGCTTTAGGGGTTAAAGGGATGAGAGTAGTCCATCAATATCTCAAAAGGTGAGTGAACTTTTGTTAGTGGAATTGGATTATAAATAAGTATGGAAAATTTTGTTGAATTGGCGGTATTTGAATCAAAAACTAACATTTAGGACTGGAATAATTTTTAGACATCTCAGATATATATATAAACTTTCAGAATCGAAAACAAATTTAGATTTCAAACTATGCGGTTTGAAACATCTTGGATGGATGTAGATTTTAGATGTCTATAAAACATTTAGATTTCAAAAGTCTATAATAGATTTCAATTTCAGACTATACGGTCTAAACTATCAAAAGTGTCAAACTAATGGAATGTTGCCATTTTAATGAAATTTTCTAGAAGTTGGTTTGGGGTCAAAAAAAAAGGGCTTGAGAATAGAGAGGGGTGTTCTAACTTCCTCTAAAAAATCAGCCCTATCTAGAGGCTTGACTTAATTGGCGATTGTACAGTGTACACTAAGTGTTCAAATGATTGATAATGTTGAGTACAAGTAAATCTTCTATTAGTGCATAATTGTGAACTATGTAGTTTGTAGGCAATGGATCTAATTTGAGGTACTTCTTTGAAAAGTAGTGTAGTTAGAGCTAACATTAATTAGATTGCCATTATTACACTTTTCTAAGCTTATAGTCCCGACACATAACCAATATTTTGTTAAAATGATAATTTCTACAAACTTTGCACTAATGCACTTTCAAGATTAGACCATGAAGTTTGAAATCTATATTTGTCCTAAAAATAAATGAAGAAATGAATTATAGAATACTACTATTTTAACAATATTTTTGTCACATCTAGAAGGTGGTTGCAACTTGCAAGAAAGGCCTCCTATTTTTGTTTTTTTTGTCTCTTTTGTGATTTTCTTTAAGAAATATTGTTTGATTAAAAAAAAATATATTTTTAAATGTGAAAAATATATTTAGTGTATATTTCTTTAAAGAGAAGGTACCCTAGGAAGGAAAAGTGTCAAAAAATTCTCTAACTAGGAGAACTAGAAAAGTGCAAAATCTCATGAAAATGAGTACTTTCACATTTTTATTTGTAAGAAATAGGAAAATTAAAAAAAAAAAATTGGTATTTTAGAAAAGATTGATGGTGATGAGATTTTTTTTGAAAAACTGAGTTATAACAAGTTTACTAGGCTTACTCAATCTTTCGCAAGTTTAAGCCTTTTTACGGACATCATTCTCTCAGTGCGTCACATTTGGTCATGAATAGAACTTAATTAATCTTCAGTTGCATCTGCAGCCAGCTTGCTTGCGCCAGCTACGTTAGCCAGCCTTTAATTTCATTGAACACCGCCGCTGTGCACTGCGCACTGGTACCATCCCTGCCTCAACTGAGGTTTCAGAAACACGTACAATAATCGATCGTCCACTGGTGGTTTAACGAATGTTCGCAACTTGCCTCGAGTCTTGCTGTGGTGCCCAGCAAACGAGCACATCAAGTTTCCAGTCAATTAACATGGATAGTCTACTGCGTTACGTTCAGCGTTGACTAGTCGTCTGTTCGATGGGAAACGTACGGCGATCGATGTAAACGCGGGTTGGCTAGCTAGGCAGCTAGCTAGCCGTGACTTACGCTAGGTGCTTCCATTCCCCTCCGACGTCGGCATTGCACTTCCTGAAAGGAAAAACGGGACGCCTGGCTTGGGCAACGCGACGTACCAGGCCGCCAGGCCGGATTACGGCCTGGTCAGTCGTGTCAGATTAGATGAAGCTTCGTCAGTCTGGGAATGGAATCACAGACCGACGGTCTCAAGTCTGAGTACGTAGCTCCCCCGCCCGGATCGTTCAACTCTTACATGCTGCTTCCAGGACGCGCTTGCCCTGGCCTGGGATTCAAGTTGCCCACAAGGGCGACGCATACCTGGAGTGGTATTGCACGTGTGCACCACAGACAGATGTGATAGACTGCTGTTCTTGAATCTCACAAGTGCAACAAGTACCGGCCGGTTGTTATAAGTTACAACAGGGGCCGGCTTTAAATTATACTGATCGGTCTTGAAAGCGTACCGGCCTCTGGATCATATGCAGGCGCGCGCGCTTTGCTTGCAAGTGCAGTTTGCAATCATCAGTTCATCCGAGACAGTTACTGTGAAGCTGATCAAAACCAGTCTTCGGTTTGGTACGGTGCACGAGAAGCGTTCAGGAGCACTTCTCTTGTACGTGAATGTACGTGCGATGTAATGGCTCCAATTAGCATTCCAGATACTATAGGTGACATAAGCAGTACAAGGTATGTGGTGTCCTTTCAGGAGCGGCCTCAGTCGACTCTAATTGAAGCTGCCAAAATGGATACAGGAAGTTCGGTAGAACCCAACCTCGCTCGGAGTCAGGACGAAACAATCCTCTCCCGGGACTTCCTCATGTCAGGAGCAGGGCTCGCAGGCAGACAGGAAGAAGCAGAGGTCACAAGAAGCTCGCAAGACCTGGAAGAGGAAGAGCAATTGCAAGACCAGTCTTTACTCGCCGGAAGCTCGAAAGCGCAGTGGCTACTGCCCGATCGTCCAACACCCCCAAGGGAATCTGTACCGTTCTGGAAACCGAACTTTGTGGGACCATCGAACATGGTAGAACCTTTGAGCTCTAGAACTCAGTATCTTGCAGTTTAATGAGCATTTGATCTCAACTTCGGCAACTAAAGCTCGCTCGTGGTATTGTAATATTGATATGTTTGCCGATTTGGTGCAGAGTGACTGCGGTGCCACCCAAGAGATTCGGCAGCATCCATTCCACTCGGCGACACTTGAGGAGCTTCATGAACCTACTGGCAGTGTGGGATTCAAGAGTGGCCAGGTAAGGAATCATGTCCACAAGAATCCAAGAACTGCATGCGTTGCGGAAGATCGTACTGTCTAGAAGTCGCACTCGCCGAAATTGGGTGTACAGTGAAGATACCGGCTTCCGAGTGCCTTCTCTGCAACTTCTACAAAGGTTGTCCAGAAGGAGTTATCGGAAGGATTAAAAGTTTTCTCGTTTTTTCGTTAATGTTTCATGACGCCTGTGTGCAGCAGCGGTTGTTCTCGCATTCGGAGTTGAGTAGGTTGGGTGAAGAGAACGAGAGACTGAAGAGCGAGCTCGCTTCGGCCCGGAAGGAGAATCACAGTATGCTCGCTCTCCTGGATTTAAGACTTCCGTTGCGGACGTCCACACCGCCTCAGGTAACAGAATATCCAAACTCTTTCTGATCACCGGTGGAGCACTTGCCAATTCTTCCAGAGTGAGTTTTAGAGTAGTTTAGGATTCAGATAAATAATGTTCAACACTGGAATGGGACACTTGACGGAAGGGATGAATATGGAGGAGAATACTGAAAATTGAAACCCTTCTCTCACTTTTCTGATAGAGCAAGAAATCTCTAGCTCAACAACCGTTCGAATCATGAAAATGAGCCTTCAATCTCCAAGGAACCGAGATAAGTTTTCAACACATTAAGGAATTGCTATCCATGGATGAGAAATTTCATCGCGGCTGCGCCATGTGTCTTCCTCTAAGTTGGGTGCGTTGCGATCGAACCTGAAGCAGGAAGCGGAGGCGAGCGCTCACAGGTCGTCCGAGTCGCATCTCGGTCGTGAGGATGAGTCCACGACTCAAGTTGCAGCGGAAGGAGACGAACCAGAAGCTCGCAGCACTAGCGAAACACATGGGCAAGAGATCGAAGCTGTTGCGCACACAAACAAGACTTCACTCCGATCGTCTTCGGATGAAAGAGACGACGGCGACCCGGCAGTACTTGGATTCAGCTCCAAAAGGTCTCATGCCGAGGAGGCAACAAGCTCTGCCGTCGTCGCCGCCGCCGCCGCCTCGCCACCGAAGAAGCGGCACCTTCAGAAAGTCACTGAGGATTTCCACAAAATGGAAGCGGAGGGTCACGCACCCGTGCGGAAGCCCCGTGTGTCCGTTCGCACACGCTGTGATTCCACCACGGTGAGCTGCTCGGCAACGTTGCTGTATTTCACAAAAGTCAAATGCCTGTGCAAACTATTGCCTGTTGTCTGTTGAAAAAGCAATATCAACAACAACATTGCATTGGTTCAAACAATGTCATCCCAATGTTGTTTTCTTGATGTTATTTCTGTAGGGAATTTTGCACAACTGGTTACGTTTCCGGCCGAAGCTCCTGAAATTATATTTTGGCCTTGAAGGATGATAAAGCTGAAGTTTTTGAGCCATTTTCACGATGAAACCCAATTGTGCTCATTTGGTGTTGATCGATAACATGTGGTGCAGATGGGCGATGGCTGCCAGTGGCGAAAATATGGTCAGAAAATGGCGAAGGGAAATCCCTGCCCTAGGGCCTATTATCGCTGCACAGTGATTCATGGGTGTCCCGTTCGGAAGCAGGTATGTCGCTCAAAATAAACCCGAAGAATTCTTGATTCTATTGGGCATTCGAATATCTGGCACTATCAATCTTATCTCGTTGAAACAGGCATTAGCTCAAACTCTGTAATTCGGTAGCCTCCGTTCTCGTGATAAAGTCATGTGAAAATGCCACAAATGATGTTTTCAGGAGATGTGGATGGTTTTAGAGCTTTAGATGTAGCTTTCGAGATCCAGGAACTGTAATGAAGTCCAGACAACAATGGGCTCTTCGTACACCTCAAAAAACCTTAAAGCACAAGGATTTTTGAAGCCCTTAAAGAAAAAGCTGAGACGGAAATGCAAGTTGCTGTTGCTAAGGATGTCAGGCTAATTTAGGGTTTCGTTCGTCACACTGCGCAGGTTCAGCGATGTGCCGACGACACCTCGATTCTGATCACCACTTACGAGGGATCGCACAACCACCCTCTCCCCGAAGCCGCCGTGGCCATGGCGTCGACAACCTCCGCCGCGGCCAGCATGCTTCTCTCGGGCTCCACCACCAGCGACGTCGCGCGCATGGCCGGCGTCCCAGAGCATTACCTTGACCGAGAGCCTCAATCCCTCGGCAACGACCATCCCTCCACCTTCGCGTCGTCCTCCTCGTTTCCCACCATCACCCTGGACTTCACTCGCGACCCCGTCACCCAGCTCAGCCTGCGCTTGGGACCGTCCCAACGCGACCCCGTCATGGCCACTCGGATGGCCATGGATCTTCACACGTCTGGATCTCGACCAAGGCCTAGCTCTTCCACACATATGGCATTACCAACCCCAGTCATGACTCAAGTCAGACAACAACAGGTTCCCCAGCAGGTTCCGCAGAAGGTGCAGCAGGAATTGGAGGCGAAGATGGCGTCGTTTCTGCGTTTTGGGAAGGACGGCGTCATGAAAGTGGGCTCCGTGAGCGCGGCCATCACGAATGATCCCGATTTCAGTGCGGCATTGGCAGCGGCTATCAACTCCGTCATCAACTCCAAAGAGGACAAGAAGCACAAGGATGGGGATGCACCGGGAGTAGCTTTTTGTAGTGAGTCCTATAGCACTGGGACTATTGATTTACAGTATTCGGAGAGATCGTCGATACCACCGAGCTCGGAGAAAACAGACATGGGGCCGCTGAAATTGGACCTTGCCATGGCACGAAACGATCAACAACGATCAAATCATGGCGCTTTTGACTCTTGGAATTCTCGTTGAACTCATACATACTCGATCAGGGGTGTCATGCTTGCGATCTGGTGTCAAATTAGGTGACAATTTAATTCTCGGTTCCTTATCAACTGCTGGTGCTTGTGTAGAGATTCGGAATGCGACTTTGAAATGGCCTTCCTCTAGAGATTGAAAGCTGGTAGCAGATAAAGGTACTAGCGAAAAATTGGAAGCTGTGGAACCAAAATGTACAGTAGCCAGCTAGTGGGAAAAGATGGGGTGGTAAGTTCAACAGAATGCTAAGTACTGTTCAACTGTTACTGACCATTCACAACATTCAATAGTATATACGAAGAGGAAAGAAAAATGTACGGTTTCTTCTTCAATTACCTCCGTGACCATATCGCCTTGGAGCATGACATAAGGTTGATCAGTCCATTAGCGTCAGCTTCCTAATTTATGTCACCCAATTTTTGGCCCCCAGTCCATCCACGCCATCATGCAATTCCATTCATTTTTCTTGACAATTTCAGTGCATTAATGCCAAAAGGGATAATGTGTCTATCTTTTTTCATTGGTGAAAACTTGAGATCCAATGAATACATTGAAGGGTGGTTATGGATTGTTTATAGGATGTTTTATGCCTCCACTCCATGTTTGGTTTTGTAATTTCAGGGTAGACCACTTCAAACATTCACAGAAATTACAATTTCGATTGGAAAATTATAATTCCACATGGGTTTGACTCGTGAAACAAGCCCGCACCTCTGAAAAATAAGTGCCTCTCTTGTAGTTGGATTCAAGATAGTCAGATTGCAATTCAGGGTGGTAATAGGCTCGTTCTTGAGAAAGCCTTGAGAAAGCCAAGCGGTCCTTGTTGAGAAGACTTATCGAAAACGTAGAACTAGACAAGCTTACGCACACGCGTACACCTTGTAATCTTAACTAAGCTTTACTTCATCAAGCGCATTTAGGCTTAGCAGCTGTGACTTTGCATCATGAACAACTAGAACTCAAAACAGTGCAGGCCAGCTACAAACCCAAGGCAGGTCCTGGCTTGTAGTCTGAAAGACGATACGTCACATTCATTAAACTAATGGATATTAACGTCTATTGAAAGATAACTTATATCCAGACTCCGAAGCTCTGTATCTTGATCAAATGTTACGCTAATACGCTTCTACGATTAACTATGATGATATACTCAGTCAGGATGAATGATTCAGTCCCAGTGAATTCCATCTCCCAATAAGTAGCGATTGCTATGAGGATCCAAGTGGAACTTACATCTCGATATTTCAAAACAGTGCGAGGCATTTTTCTAGGACTTCGCCTGTTAATGATCTTGGATCTACGTGTCTCTCAGTTTAGAACTCGATCTCTGCACTTGAATGTCACTGATTTAGGGCAAAGAAACATGCCATTGACAAATTCAACCACCGAGGTACCACGGTAGTAGAAAGGAGCACCAAGGACTGCAGTGTGAGCACCAATTAAGTTTATGCCCATGTAGGCCTGTGGAGCGGTGGAACCATGCTTTTGCAGTGTAGCTTGGTGCTCCAGAATGTGCAAGTAGGTGAAGAGAAAAACAAATTTCTTGTTGAGAAATTGATTTTTAGTGTCAAACTGGCACGACACATTTGGTTCCGAGCATGTATTCACAGAAATGGAATCCATCCCAGAACCACTAAATGATGGCTGAATTTTCGATTGTTGCACGACCACATAATTCTTGATAACTACTGATTCACATCTGCACTAGTTTCCCAGACGTACTGTACCATGTCATGCCTGGATTTGAAAACGTCCTGATCGAACCAGCTTTCTTCGATCTGTAACCCGCGATTCACAGTAATCCTAGAATTGTGTCAAAGAAGGCGTCCTGACCTTGTTTGAAAAATGGTAGTGGCCGATTGTCCAACAAATTGGTTGATCTGCCATTTGCTAGAAAATCTATTTTTTGTCATATTGATCTTCCAGTTGGTCATAAACAAGGTTAAGAGCCCTTTAAGTTCAAAGGATAACTCTAGCTATTGAGTGAAAAAAGGCAAGTAATACGTAAGAATTAGAGTAATAATCATTCCAAAGATCAAGTTTGGTTGTTGTGGGGCATTTGATGGTGAAGACGTTGGAGGTGTGATTGAGGTGGCAGTGGTGGTGCCCTGCTCACACAATAAACTAATATTAGTGCAACGCTTGAACAAAGAACCTCTAATTAACCAATTCATCTTATTTCTCACAAGAGAAGGCTTAGGCTACAAGCAAAAAGTATCAAATTATCAAAACCTCTATGGTAGAGGCCTCATGAGATTCTACACTAGACCTGTGACAATTAAGGCGGCTTATTCAAGAAGAAAGTTGAGTTATCTAGAAGTCATAACCTTCTTCTTTTCTTTTCAATTTCTGTTACAATGATCAATTTTTCAAGATTTACTTTCTTCAAGGCGGTTTAATTCTCATCGTTCAAAGGTGAACATAAGCGTAGTCCGGCTACCATTGTGGTCATGAGTCTGAACTCTGAAGAAGTATTGGCACCAAGCTCTGATAATTATCAGTAATTAATTGGATCGGATAAAAGGGCAAGCAGATTGCAGCAAACTTTTAAGATGGGCAATCAGTAGCGGTTGAAATACTTACAAAAGGTGTGATCTGCACTTTCTGGCCACCTTCACAATGTCCAGGAACTGTGCACGTGAAGAAAAGAGTGCCGTCGGTTTGCTTGATAGTGTACTGCGTTCAAAACAGACCATCCCACCAATCGAAACATCAAAAAGTTCTCAGAATCAGAACCAACATAAAAAGTCACCAACAGTCGCTGGGCCTGTTTACGACTTGGACAGTGTAAGTTGTATGAGCCACAGTGGAGGGTCGGTTCAGTTGCATCCTGATCTAAAACGGCCGACAATTGGGACGGGATTTGAAATCACTACACTGAATTATCCTATTACTGCGTGGTCAACACTAATTTAGAAAATTCACCCTATTTTAGTGCAGACAGGAATTATATAATTGTATTGTACTCCGTACTAATTTTCAAAACTAAAATTTTGTAGTATGTGATCCTAAAATTTGTCGTACATGATCCTCACTAATACAAATATATCAGTGTTAGTAGTGAAATAGTGATTAAGATATACCGGTACTTACAGTTTGAAGATCTGCATCCGACATAGTTTCTGCTGAGCCGAGACTGAAGTCGCAATTCGTGTAAGCTTCCAGGGTCTTGGCAAGGAAAACGGTATGCTGGCCTCTTTCGTAGTCAAAAACTGAACCACCAGGACATGAACAATTGTTGAATGAGGACAAATAGGAACCTACTGCATGCAGTCAGCAGTGAGAAATGCTCTTGGACGATGTCCAGAGCTCAAGATGAAGAATTCTTGCCTCGGAAACACCAGGCCAGATCGAGGGAACAAAGAATTTTTTGGTTGGTTTTACCACTAAAGTCACATGGACCTGGATTGCACGTGGACGACAACACTTTCGCACTAATTATAACACGAGCGTGAACAATAGTCTATCGTGGTAGTTCAGCTACGGTGGAAGATCAGTTGAGCCACATGAACCTAGATAGTAAACGCCAGTGATTGAAGTAGTTTTATTTGTTAAACCACAAGGACCAAGACAGTGCTCTTGAGCTACATACTTGGGGCCACTTTACACTCTGACCAAAGTTTGAGAGGCAGTCAATTTCCGCCAATCAAATTGTTGAATTCTTGGTTTCTTGCAATTTGATTGGTGGAAATCAACGGCCTCTCAAACTTTGATGACAGTGTGAAGTGGCCCTTAGAAGCCTACTCTTTTGGAGGTAGACTCTACGACTATGGACAATTTATCACACGACTCAACTTATGCTGATTGTACATAACTTGCACGCCATTTAAATCATTCCACTCTCCCCTTACTAACAAACCTTCTAGCAAGAAATTCGTGCACATGGCAATGAAGTTCTTGCATCCACTGCAATCCTTGTCTAAAGAAAATTCTTAACAAGGCTACAGCTGAACAGAAAAGCTCAAGATTCGGACATGAAAATAGCGGATATATGCAGCAGCAGAAGTTGTGTGACCTAGAGTGTCGCCCACAGTGACGTTCACAGAGTCAGCCCATTGTTGGTAAGCGGCCTCCAGAACTGCAGGTCTCACCAGCCCGTTCACTGTGTTGGTCCAAGAGGTATTAGAGCTGCCATTCGTAAAGCCCAATCCCACCGTGTAATTCGCGCAATGACCCATCTCTGTGTAGACTGCTAGCGTCAGCATCACCAGGACTAGGGCGCGAATTCTTGACCTCGTATTCATTCTCAGAAAGTAGGAATCAATGGATGTGGGTGCTCGATCAAGCTCTTCAATCTGTTCATAGACAGTAAGCAAATGCACTTCAGCAGGTATTCGATCACACACCATGCTTTCCGTATTAATTGTCACAATGTGGCTTGCTAGTCTGCACTTCAGGGACCCTCGTAAATTAATTACAAACACCCGCGTCTCTGTCATAAAAAATTTACAAGAATAGAGTTCCGGAGGGGTTGATCTAATTGAACATTCATGACTGGGTTTGCACATAAACTAGTTAACCTCTACACTACGGTCACTCTCCCAGCCTACAACGTGTTCGCTTAAGAATGCGGGCTGTGGATTAACAGAGGAAGCATCGAGAGTTCCCGACAGCACTCTTGATCAAGCTGCACTCCCCAACTGCATAACTTTGATAAAACGATTGAGCTTAGATGGTCCTCCAACAGACACAATCACGTGAGTTCGTACGCTTAACCCTAACAAAACCATCATTCCCCTGTCGACGCTTACATGCGAGATATGGACAGGGCTCCGTATTGATCACTTCAAAGTTTTCAGCAATTCAATTTAAGAGCTTGAAACGGCCACACTAACTGATCGAGCTGAGTGTGTACTTTTGGCACTGCGCTGAAACCTGGAAGAAGGGCCTCAAGATGGAAAAGAAACCCAACGTGGTGCCTGGAGCCCAAATTATGTTGAGGTGTAGTATACAAGCACATGTGATGTGAGATCACACATGAAAAGCGAGTTACTTCACCCGAAACTACGCAATGTATGAGATCGAGAAGATTTTCACTCTAATTTTGAAGGAAATGGAAATAGTACGTGTCCGAAAGAAACCTTTCCTAGACCGACGATCTCATCAGTCCATCGATCGGCGTTTTCAAGCGCAGCCGGATCGGACACAAGGAGAACAGGAACCGCTCAGTGAGCATCATTCAACACACTGAGCATCTTCCAAGTATTCAAATTTGAAAGTCTTTTGCAAATTGCTTAGTACTTACTTCGTCTCCCGCTTAGTCTTGCATCGGGATCCACGCACAGACCTTCAAATTCAGACAGGTAGCGGTAACTAAAGATGCTGCCAGCATCAAATGATCTGCAGGCATTAATTAATGGTGCAAAAAGTGAAAGTTTTGCACAGGCCTAAGAATCTGGATTCTGTGTGACCAATACAGAAAAGCCTTCACAAGCTAGCCAAGGAGTGTTGAGAGAAATAAGAGCTTACTGTAGTGCTCTTGAAATTAAACGAAATTAAACGGAGAACTTTACACCCTCGTTAGCGCTTGATATATAATGGTTCAATTGAGTTGGTAAACCCCGTTCATTTCCTCCACATATGGTAAACTCTTAAATCTCTCTTGTGCCTCCTGTGCAATTGAGATTGAACTTATACCAACAAATCTCGTGCATACAATTCTTTAAAATGGCGGATTCCCGTGAAATCAGCACTGTTTCATCGGCTTACTGAAACTGGAAATCTGTACGTCTCCTAGTTTTTAGCTCAGCGTAAGATTGAGTATTGACGCTCTGAACACACCATTTTAACGAATTTATGTGACCATACGGCAACATCAGTGGATGTTCATCGACGGAACCAGTTCAATTAATGCCTGAAATATTAATCTGGACCCGGTCTTCCAGGGGCCATTGGCTGCTGGTGGAGCTCGATCTGATCATGCTGGAAACTGCTTGTCGGAACAATTTGCAGCATTCCTATTTTGGGTACATCTCCAAGATCTCGATGTGCCGAAATGAGCTGATCGACTACGTACTGTACTAAAAAAATTTCTGGGCGGGCCGGAGAAGCAGACGGAAAGCAGATTTCAAAGTTCACCACGTCCAAACTTGAAGCAAATTTCTTAGATGAATCGTGAGAGAACTGCCTCACGATGCGACATGCCAGGCCACTTCCAATCAATGTAAATTATTAACACTAACCTAGCTAAATGGATGAATTGTTTTTTATGGTATATTCTTCATTGCTGTGCAGTTTGAGTTAACACTTTGTAGCTTTTCATTAAGGGAGGAGGTCCATAAACTGACCATCTAAGGGCTGGAATAGAATTTTGGGCAAGTCAAACATCTTGAAGTATTTTCTAGTGAATTTTTCTTGAAAGACAGTTTGAATAGGCATCTAACCCAAGTCGTTTCATATTTTTTGGAGCTCTGTAGAATTAGTTATGAATTTCTGAAGTCAATATGGCATAGGGCTCCAAAACCGCCCACTCCCTCAAATGTTCACTTTTTGTACATTACTGTAAAGATCAAAAAACATCATGTACTAGAAATATACATTTAAGAAGGTGAGTGGTTTTGGAGCCTGAGCGGTTTTCGAGCCTCCTCCCATAAAATCTGAAATTTGAAAACTTAAGGTGACATCCACTTTGTACCTGTCGCTCCATTTGTTCATTACTTCAAAATTTATGGCTTAAGAGACATCCAACTCACAACATTAATGCCAAAATGCAATAAATAATACAAGTGCTTCATATTTTGAGTCTTTCAACCACTACATCCATATTTTTAATAGATGGGATGTAGTAGGAGTTGATGGTAGTTAATCCATCTAGCTTGAAGGACACTTGAGGTCCTATGAAGGCTAATCAAACTTGAATTTCAAAATCTTTCCTAAATGGGTATCATATAGCTTGTCAAAATCGGATCAATTAATCAAATGAGATTTTGTCTTCCTTGAGGTCATCAATAAGCAACCTAGAAACCACTATTCAAAATTTATCAGTGCAAAAACTAAAAGTTCAAATTTGTGATTCAAAACCCCAAAGACTTAGATTGATATAGATGCATCTTGTCAAGACAAAGAGAATAATTCCAAAGAAGTTCCATCATGTGGTTGAATATTGGAGTTTTCATAAAGATCCTCTAAAAATTTAATCCCTCAAATTCAGTTTGTTATACAAGGGGTAATGTGGATTTCACTCTATTGTAAATGGATGATTGCAAAGAATACTTCACGTTTTTGGCTCAAAAATGCAGTTTTTGGCCATGGGACTAGCAATACTACATTGTATGACCATTACAATGTGTCAATAGTACCTCAACAACTCTAAGCCATCAATTAAAGGCACTTGCAGATCACAACCATTGCTCGAGGGGTAAACTCTCGATGCAATAGAAAGTAGTTTGAGATTAAAAAAAATAGGGTCAATTTAATTTGTTGGAGGAAAAATTTATATTTTTTGTAGATGTACTATAGCATTGGTAATATGTCTTGGTGGATTTATATATAAAACAGGGTGGTGAGAAATTCCTACCTTTTTTTTATCAGTAGAAAAAAATAAGATACCAAATTTTTAATTCCCCTATAAGTACTTGGTAGTTTCAATTTCTCAGTTACTAGCTTTGGTAGTAACTAGTTTCTAAATTAAATTAATTTGAGGCCTAGATTTGAATTAGGCGCCTTTAGGGGTTGGTGAGAACTTGGAAATGCATTGGCATGATGGCATAGTAGTTTGAACTTCTGTGATGGTTTTAGGGGTTCCCAATGGATTTTCTAGCACACATTGTAGGTGCTAGCTTCTAAATTTGTGACGCACAACGATTTCTTGTAGGTTGCGTCGAGTCATGTGAGGTTTGAGAATCCTTCTCCAATTTGTGCCTAAGGTTGAGGGTTTATGTCAAATTTGTTCACAAGTTGCTAGCTCAGCTGATTCATCATCCTAATTTAAGATTTCTTGATTGGTTTCACCACTAGTGTCCCTCTAAGCTTCTCAGTTTAAGATGTGCTTCGATTCTATGTTAAAATTGTAGAATTTGACAATTGTGCAACAATTTAATATTGCTCCTTCTAGTAAGTTACTTGGTCTTTGATACTTGTCTTGATTTGCTTTGAATTTAGGATTCATGTTGCTTTCCTTTGTATATTGCATTCCTTGTGTATCCTTTAGGGTTTTGGTTTTGATTTGGTATATGTGGCATTTAGGGTGTGAAAAGGGGGGATTGAAGTCGGGGATTTTGGAATCCTTCTCCAATTTGTGCCTAGGGTTTAGAATTTATGTCAAATCTGTGGATGGATTGCTAGCCCTAGTGATTCATCGTGCTATGTGTGGCCAACTTTTTAAATTTAAGACTTCCAGCAAAGATAAAGAAGATTAAAGTTTTCACATCGACTTGTAAAAATGCATTGGCATGATGAAATTCAATGATGGAGAAACCTTAGTTGCCTTCAGAGAGTTGAAATTTGTTACTATTATAACTTGTGTTGGAAGAGTAATATACATTTTGAGGCTATCAATTTTAATTTTCGCATCGTAGGCTGGTATAAATTAACACCTTATGAGGAATTGAATGGTGCCAAAGTAGTCTTGAACTTAAATTTGCTGGTTTTCAATTTTGAAATACACTTAGACCAAAAACAAGTGTGTTTGTAAACACTTTCATATAAAATTTCTAGTTGTTTCTATATATGTATTTCACTACACTCATCTTCTCACAAATTCATACTACCTTGGAATGTATGCTACAGGGTCGTTTATGCATTTGTATTTGTTTATTGCTAAATGGTGAGATGTATTTTTAGTTTTGATTTTTGATATGTTCCACTGTTGTAGCTTTTACTCAAAGAGAACTAGACATTTTTACACTG
Source organism: Thuidium tamariscinum (assembly GCA_947034885.2). Classification (NCBI taxonomy): domain Eukaryota; kingdom Viridiplantae; phylum Streptophyta; class Bryopsida; order Hypnales; family Thuidiaceae; genus Thuidium; species Thuidium tamariscinum. The sequence goes on along the minus strand of OX344751.2, from coordinate 31,216,330 downwards.
TGTCTTTACTATCAACATAGTAGAATTCAGTATATTTACAGGTCATTGCAAGAAAGGGTGACCACTTTCGTAGCACTTTCCAAACTTGGCTCTTGTCTAAAGCCATAACTTTTGATTGATGAATCCAATGCCCAAAACAAAAAAAATATTTCTAAAATTTTTGATTGCATTTATATTCTATATTTTTCAAAAAAATTTAAAAATTATTTTATATTTAACCCTAGAACGTCTGGATCCATCTCCAAAATTGGCTACTTTGGAAAAATCATTATAAAGTATTATTTGTTGGAATATTTTGGACTTGATGTACAAATAAAAGTTGTAGATTATGAATTTCAGATTCAATCTGTATAGTTAGATTCACCAATGCTATCATCAATTTTTTTTTAATAAATTTTGAAAAAGAAAATTCTGAATATCTTCTAAATTCAATTACAAGCAAAATATCATCATTTTCTGAGTGAAACTTGTTGGAATGGATTTGAAATGAGGTTCTCTTCATATGCTGATTTTTTGAATTCTTTTTGTTCTTTTAATCTATGACCTCATTTTTGCAAACCCAATTCTGAACTAAAATCATTGCAATTTTTGGCTTGACAAACTTCCACATTTGTAATTTTAGAAAAATATAAACTCTAGTAACAACAAATCCAACCGACAGATAGGACAAAAACTTGATGAAGTATCACCACAAATTAGATGACTTTCATCCAAGCTGTAATGAGAAAGAAAACCGAGGTTCATTCTGTACATCGTCCAGAAATTGGACGTCGGCGCACTTAGGGGTTAATAGTTATTTTTGTTAATTTGTCACACTTTCAAGATTGGAGGTTTTTAATACTATTGAGTAGTTGAAATTAATGATTTTTAGTTGAAATTTTTGTGGTATGTTTTTATAGTAGGTAGACATGTCCCTACCAAAGGAAATCTAAAAAAACATAATTTTATGACCTCTACATTAGTGCAAGCAAGTGTCCCTTGTACACACTTCTAAACATTAAAAATGGTTTTGAACTCATTTTTTTTGTTGAACCTCATCACCAAGAAGTTTTCTCAAATGGAAATTTTTTTTTTGTTCAAAATTTCTTTTCCTATTTTTTACAAATTAAAACGTCAGTGCATGTATTTTCTATACTACATTTCAATGTCCAAGAAAATGTCCTAAAAAATACATGCAGTAACGTTTTAATTAGTAAAAAATAAGAAAAGAAATTTTGAACAAAACAAAAAATTTACCATTTGAGAAAACTTCTTGGTGATGAGGTTCAACAAAAAAAATGAGTTCAAAACCATTTTTAATGTTTAGAAGTGTGCGCACAAGGGACACCTATTTGCACTAATGTAGAGGTCATAAAATTATCTTTTTTTAGATTTCCTTTGGTAGGGACATGTCTACCTACTATAAAAACATACCACAAAAATTTCAACTAAAAATCATTAATTTCAACTACTCAATAGTATTAAAAACCTCCAATCTTGAAAGTGTGACAAATTAACAAAAATAACTATTAATTATAAAATAATTTTTAAAAAATTCTGAAAAATATAGAATATAAATGCAATCAAAAATTCTAGAAATAATTTTTTTTTTTTGGACATTAGATTCATCAATCAAAAGTTATGGCTCTAGACAAGAGCCAAGTTTGCAAAGTGTTACAAAAGTGGTCAACTTTTCTTCCAATGACCCTTACGTGCACAAATGCTCAATCATGTCAAACAGTTAAGAACTTGAATTTAGAATTTTTCAGTTTTGGGATGCACTTTAACCACAAAAGATTGTGTTTGTATGCACTTTTTATATTCAAGTTCTCTTTGTTTATATATATAAGTAGAAATGTGCTTATCTTCTTTCAAATTGAGATTGCCTTGGATTCTATGCCATAGCACTACAAGAGAATGGGGTGTTTTAAGTATAGTCCTAGAGACAAGATTTTAAGTAATGACCTCTTTAGGAGATTTTAAGTAAGAAATACATGTCTTTCTAGTAAAATTTTACTAGAAAGACATGTATTTCTTACTTAAAATCTCCTAAAGAGGTCATTACTTAAAATCTCCTAAAGAGGTCATTACTTAAAATCTTGTCTCTAGGACTATACTTAAAACACCCCATTCAATTGACCTATAGGTCAATTCATGCTTTTGCATTCTAAAATTTGTTGTCTTCTCAATGGTATAACACATTTGTATCTTCTGTTTTTCATATGGCCTTTTCAATGCTACAACAATGGTATTGTTAACTAGGATTCAATGCATTGGAATGCTAGTAGTTTTCAACTTCTCATATTTGCTTTCCAAAATTTTACAAAAAAAATAGGGTATAGAAAAATATATACTAGTAGCTTTTTATCTACTAATAGGGGAGGAAAAAAAGATTGAGAGGAGATAAATCCCCCCCCCCCCCGCCCCCCCTAAATCCCCCATTATTGCATGTGGTTTTTAATTGTAAAAGGGAGTTTACTCCCCAAGAACCATCGATTTAGTACTATACAATACTATGCAGTACTACAGACTATTACAAAATATTACAAAAGTCACTAGAAGCAAAAAAGGGGGATGTTGACTTTTCATTTTAGTAATTCAAAAAAATTTAAAAATTCTTATAAAAGAAATCTGTTTTTCTAAATAAGATTGCACACACATTGCACCAAAGAATTCTTGTGGGAAATTTTTTCCCTCTCCATAGCATTTGTGCAAAAGAAGGTCACTTTGACCTCATCTACACAACCAACATGTTTTTATTTTCATAAAAACTCATTGTTGATCCTTGTAATATTAGTAGAACTTCGACATGTCAAATTTGAGGCTTTAAATTCACATTTTTGGATTTAAAATAGGACTAAAATCCCCCAAAATAACCAAGGTAGACATCCAATGAGGGATAGGTTCAAAATAGTAAACTAATTTTTTTTAAATTCAAAAAATTAACCAATGTCTAAAACTACCATATGTACCTTCATTCCAAATTTGAAGCCACTGGATAAATAATGAAAAATTTATTAGCAAAAAATCACATGTCCAAGGTCAAAGGGATAGAAAAAAGGACAAATGTTTTTTGCAATCTTCCAAGTTATCTTATTTTATGACCAAAGATTGTTGTTGACTATATAACATTGTTAACTGTTTACTTGATTTTCTCATCTCATAGGTCCTAGGAAGAGATAATAGGAAGTCTTACAATACCTATTAGAGTATTGGAGGGCCATAAAGCTAGTATAGCGGGTCTTTGCAAGAAACACCAATCTTATTTTCCATCACAATGTATGTGACTCTTTTATAATCTTCAATAATTTTTTAAACATGCAACCTATAAACTTGAAATTTTTATAGGACATGCCTAACTTGATGTCAATTACATCCTTTATTTTTCAAAGAAATTCAAAAATCAATTTATACTTAAATCTAATTTAGCAAATTTGTTACGCTTTGGAATTTAGAATTTTTTGTACTAGAGAATATATAAAATTAATAATCTAGAGCTAAAATTTTGGGGTCTATTTGAATAATAAAAAAGCATATTCTTACCAAAAAGAATCTAAAAACATATTATTTTATGATCTACACTAGAGTACAAACAAAGCTCTCATTGCACGCAATTTCTAAACATTGGTGATGGTTCTAAGATCATTCTTTTGGTGAAATCTCATCACCATCACTTCTAACCAAATGAACAATTTTCAACTTTTGAAATAATTCCTTTTCCTATTTTTTACATATTAAAATGTCAAAGTGCCTATTTTCATGAGATTTTGTACTTTTCTAGTTCACCTACTTAGAGAATTTTTCCACATTTTTCTTCCTAGGGTACCTTCTTTTTAAAGGAATAAACATTAAACATATTTTTTTTTAATTTAAATTTTGCAATGATCTTGAATTCTTTTTATTAGAAGTTGTGTAGTTTATTAAATGATTATTGGAGGTAGTCTAGGAGGGATCTTGTTCCATGGTCTTGGACAAGTGAAATGAAAAAGGACCCAACATTGGTCTATAAAAGCATCTAGACCCTTAATCACCTAGGATTCATTGACTTTCTTTTTTGAATATAGATGATAAGTGCTTTTGCCCTCACAATATTTTCTTGGGAATCAATCATAGCTCACCAAGCAATGAGGCTTGAAATCATTGTTCATCTTAAGTTTAGTCACTTTATTCTTTATTCTAATTGATAAGTGATTACTTGAATGGTTAATAATTTGTATTTAGTGAGAAAGGTGGGGAACAAGAATTATCAAAAGGTTCTTACAAAATAAGTATAAACATTAAACACAACTGATTTTGTACACACAGATATAGATGCTCTAATTTTTTGCAATTCCTTCTTCATCATGAATCATCAAAACATCTTGCTATACTAGAGTTTTGGCCTTCCCATTGATGTTTAATTTTGGCAAATTCCATTCCAATATAAAAGGTGGTTGATTTGAAGGGAGTACTTTGTTTTTTGCATTGAATGCTCAAGTACACCACAAGCACTCATTATGCATATTCTTTCAAAAAGTTGGCCTTCATGGCTATACACTTTGAAGTTAGAGAAGTAGCTCGAAACTTACAATTGATGATTCAAAAATCAACTACATACCTACCATACCAATATCTAATCGGAAACTTTGGCAAAGTCAAACCATAGAAATCAAAGAAGTAGCAATGCAAGATGATATCATAAAGTAAGGACAAATCTTGAACAAAGGATGAATGCAAGCGAGTCCCAAGCTCACAAAATTTTTATTTTTTCATCAATCTAAATGTTTGAGGGTTTTTGTACTAGTTCTCTTACTTTTGGTTAGAATAGGTTCTTAGAACTTTTCTTGACAAATATCCTTCAACTCAAGGGCTACAACTAACAAGCATGTTTTCCATCAAAATGCATACAAAATTCAATCCCATAAGAAATCCATATGTAGTGATAAAACTTTGACCTCATTTTCCGGCTCTTGTACCCAAGCATCTATCTCTCTACAAAACTACAATCTCCCCTAATGAATGACGAAACCAAAAATGGATTAACACTTGAGTGCCCAACCCATATTCACCAAAATCCAAACCCTTTGGAACTCATTGCAATCAAATTGTTATCTAAAATAAGATTTACAAAAAGTGTCTACAAAAACTGACCATATTCATTGGTAGGAGACATAAGATTGGAGCCGTGAGTGAAAGGTCAAATGATTGGACTGTACCCTCAAAAATATTTTAATAGTCAAATAGGCCAATTTTTCAATTCTAAGCGACAGAATCTTGTCGGTGTGGCGCTTAGGGTTTAAGGAGTCACAGACTAAACTCATCAAGGAATGATATGTCTAATTTTCGCCAGGACTATGCGGCTTCCTCGACCTATTTCATGAACTGCTGTATTCCAAACACTCGTAGTAAGCAGATGGAGTGAAGGCTCTACCGAATTAAAACCGCTTCTAGTCAAAGGGCTTCATGAACGTAACTATTCATCTAAATTTCTCGACAACCACCCACAACCACTTCTACTCGAGAAAGTTGTGAATTGCTCACAGTGCACTGACGGTTCGAGCCCATTCCTGCATTAAAGTTTCATGCCGTGCTCTTTGCCAGATTGTAGCTCACCTTGGAGACTCCCTTTTTCACACGAATTTGTGTGACCTGCATCAAGATCAGCACGTGATCAAAATCTTCTAATCACACACAACCCCTTCAAGAAAAGTGGTGTACTCTTTCTAAGCAAACAGAAATAACAGCAAAATTAACAATCAGCATTACCGAGATCGAAATAATTATATGTACTTGAAAAAGGTCTACAGACTTTCATTATTGGTAAAGAATGGAAAATAGAGAATGCAATGGAACTACCTTGATTTCTCCAACTTCAGAAATGTCAGACACGTGAGTTCCTCCACAAGGGCATCCTGGATTATCACCCAAGCAAACAATCCGTGGGCAACTGTCCTGCACCGTTGGAACCCTAAAATTATCAGCACCGAACTCAAAATCGATCGCTTGCAAATTCAGCAATAATCACATTTCATGTACGAACATGGCAAACCTTAGCAATGTAGTCAGGCAGGCTTCCACCACATAAAGCTGCTGCTTCTGGATAAGGTGCAATCATCGCTCGTACCTGCAAAGAATTTCGTAAGGCTAACTTCCAGAGAAATGTTCATTCCTTGGTAATTCAAAGAGATGCATTTGAAAACAGGTCTACTAAACTCAAATCCCTTTGTACCTGACCGCCCAACATAACTTGTCGATTCGCTTCAGCTTCCAATGCAATCCGCTTGTTCTCTAACTCGTTTGATGGTATTGCTCCCTTGTACTCTACGAAAGGGCTGCAGAGAAACATCACGTCATCAAAAAATTTGAGGCATCTACAAAATAAGCAAACGTAAACACCCAACTGCAGCAGTAATTACAAGTGAAATAGATTCAAACAGGCTAACCATTGGAAGCTTATAGTCAATAATAGTGACTTTCAAAATCCGAAAATATATGCTAAAAAATGCAAGGTATAGTTTCTTCTTTTTTATTAATTCAATTTGTTACTTATCGTGAAGCTTTCAACTACCATAGATAAGGAACTGTCGCTTTAGCCGTTCTGGTCACAAAGAGGATGGAAAACATACTTGTCAGGAAAATGATGGCCCTTTCCCGGCTCCAGCGATCCGAGTCCGGTAAATCTCAAACATGCATCAAGGAGATGACCGGCTGTATGCAATCTGTCCCTCCGAAGAATCACCGACGACTCTGATGAGTCATGATACTTTCAAAAAACAAACTTCCTTATAAAAGAATAAATGAATAACAGATCATAACAAAAGTGCTCCGTCAATCTTGCTCAACATCCCATTTCACAAACAATTTGGGTAGATTAATAAACCTAGAATTGAGTGATCGCCGGGCACTGTCTACAACAACTTTGACTCCATCTCCAGGATTGAAACCAGTTGCCTCTGCCCCAATCGCATAATCGTATTTTCCATAGTGGTATACCTGCGAATGCAAAAACATCTGAAAGGATTAGAATTTATAATACAAATGCAGGATTTAGAAGCGATTGTGGCAGTCTCACTGTTGAGAATAGAATTTAACGCATAATTATACCCCTTCATGACAGTATTTCAACTCGCTAAATATCTGATTCAAACTCTAAGATATAAAAATTCTAATATAGAAAATATGCAATCAATGCTGTTGATAGTTGAAGAGCAGTGCTGAGTTCTGAAGTCTAATTTTTTCAATTGTAGTGAACTACTAGCATACTCAAAATCAAAAGCTAAAAATTTGAGGGTAAGACAGAACACGATCTTCCAGAGCGTACAGTTGAATTTCGCAAATTAGGCACCAAAGGATCCTCCAATGTGATTTGGAACCTCCAATTGGATTTTCAAATTGCAATATCATGTTAGGTAACGGCAATCAAAGACACGGTTATCAAAAATAATTTACAATTTAGCACACACAGAGCCGCCCAATGATTCATATCATTTATGAGGGCCTCAGAACTTACCACGCCAGATTTCGCACGAACATCCGTGACCCAGAACTTGATGGTTCCATCTACTATTTCAATAGTGCCAGTGTCAAATGGTTGCCCCCCACCTTGGGGATGCAATATCGTCTGATCCAACACCACTGCCACCCGCTCTCCTTCCTGAACACAACCAGAAACAACAAAACCATGATATCAAATAAGAAGGATGCTTATGCTCAACAGAACTAGCTTACACAATAGAGTAATTATAAAAGCCTCACCCTGGTGTTTCCATTTTCACTCTCTGGAATGGAGTGTACTTGATAAATTTGCACTTTGCAAAACCCTAAAGTCCTAAACCCTAAAACCCTTGACAATTTTTACCCGTACAAACGTACTCAATCAAATCCAAAGTACTTAAGATTCAAATTATGATAGTCATAAACTCATATCGTTTGTTCCTTGAACAAACGACAGTAATAAACACCAGACCTGCTTGTTTGTCGGTATCCTTTTCAGCGGACATGAGTTTATGACTATCGTCTGTGTTCGTTCCAGTGGTGACCATGAGTAGGATAAAAAGTGGCATAAATCAGTTCTCACTTAAAGATTGGGTTGAATGCAGGGTAAGCTCAAATTTGATCCTTTATTGTTATTGTAAGCTCTTAAGGTTCACCTGTGTACTTGACCCGATCATTCCTCTATTAGGTCAAAAAATCGGATCCTCCGATTGTAAATTCCACACATGCCAATCTAGAGAGCAACATCACAAAGCTTACAAAGATCGTCATCATAATATATCCGCTGAAAAGGGTACCGACACACAAGATCTGCTGTTTCTGAACCCTCAAACCCTAATTCACTAATTCACGATACACTGGGCTTGTCTCCACCAGCAAAACAAGAAGCTGCGAGCGCGCGCACAATCATTGTAAAACAAACAATACGCCATATCTGAAGAGAACTGTCTCAAGCTAAAATCCGAAAACATGGCAGCTGGTAATTGTGAAAGCACCGTGATGACAGACAGCACAGTCGCGGTGGACTGCAGCTTCCACATGTGGTCGAAGTAGGTCAGTTGGGTGGGAGGAAGAGCAACATCAGCTGCGGCAGTAGCCATGGCCTTCGGCGAAAATAAAATCACAGCAACAGAGTCTGGGTACCCAGTTCACAATTTCACCAGCCAGGCTCTCTTGTTTGTTTCTTCAGTAAGTTCTGCCCTTTGAGACTTTGAGTCCCTAAATTTCTTCTCAGATTCTGAGTACACAGAATTTCCCAGAAAGATGCAAAGGCCAAAAAGTTGGTGGTCCATGGACGAACTTTCAAGATTACTGTAGAAATGAAAAATGCCCCTCGTAAGCTTAATCAGATTTTTGGCAAAATACTTTGGTGATCAAAAATTTGTAATAAATTTTAATTCTTACAAAAAAATTTGAAATTTTTATGACTTACAGAGGACATATGTGTACATCTTTGGAAAAGAAATATTAAAACAAGACATGTGGGACCTTGAGAACCACCTACTAAATCACATATTGAAAAAATTTGGATCTATTATAAAGAATAAATTTTAATATTATCAATAGTCTTTATTTCTATGACATCAAAAATAACTAATTACTTACGTGTCTTCTTGCCTAAAATACCTCAAACAAAGGTTCTTTAGTATATATGTTCACGAAGGTATCTTGGTACAATTTTTTACAGACCATAATGTACAACATTCTCCACCTTTGCAACAATAGCTTGAAGTTCTTTTAGTTTTAGCAAAATATGCCAAAAAAGTATTCCAATGTGCTAAGAAGTGTGGAGATGAGGAGTTTTTCATAGTATCTATGTCCTATTTACTAAGGTATGTAGGTGGTGGATGCAATCAAGCATTTTTAATTTGATTGATTCCGTATGTTACAAGCAAAATGATCATGAAGTAAATCAAAACCTTAGGCAATTTAGATCAAGGAGTAAATAACCTCATGAAACATAAGGGAAATTCCCTCAAAATGCACTATTTTTATATTCTAAGCACCTTTTTTTTGCTTTGGTGTAGTACACTTGTCATAAAAAAGAGCTTGACTCCCTAGATTTTGAAATTCTAGATTCTTCAACTTTGTTATTCAAGGACCTTTATGATCAATTTTGTCTCCCACTTTCATTCAATGCAAAATTGCATCCAAAGCTCAAAGGCTTGAACTATCCAAAACATGAAGCAATCTAAGGTCTGAGTCATATCCTAGGGCGTCCATTGTAGGATATTGTTTGTTTAGCAACATATTATAAGTATTGTAATTATAAAGGTATATAATTGAGTGGTGAGAGTAGATAAAGCAATCCCTTTAGGGCTTCATTGTACAACATATCTAGTATTTTCTTCTCCTTTGTGTGAAATTTTTCTATAAATAAGAAATGTATAGGTCATAAAGAATCTCCTTCAAAAATAATATTATATATCTTCATCAATAGAACTTGTTTAAGCAAGATGTACATGGAGATTATTCTTAGAAAAAGAATAATCTTGTTTGTAAATCCAATGAGGTCACTTGCATATATTCTAGTGTAATCACATTACTAGGGGCTATTACATACATGAAATACTTAAGATATATTCTAAAATACTCAATAAGGTCCATAAAGAAATCAACCCTTCTAAAAATTCTTGCATGTTGACAAACAAATGGAAGCTTGTTGCTTCAACTTTTTAGAAGTTTATTATGAAGGTGAAAACACCCAAAAATGTCCATGTATCCATTCTAAACAAGTAGGCATCTACTAGAAGTGAAAATATCTCCAAAAGTGCAATAAAATTGTTTCCATATTTAATTGCAATTCTTTGACTACTAATCTTCTAGATTTTGGTTTCATCACCAAGCTATGTGATGGTTTCAATAGCTTGAAGAGCTTTCACTTTGAAAATTCATAGTAATTAGACATCTTATCCAAAAACTCTATTCTTCTTCAAAAATTCATGATTATCAATTGCTAACACTACCTAAATGTTTTTTTTATGAAGGTGCCTCTAAGAACTAAGTTGAATTGCTTATTTTGACTTTATTTTGAATGTTTTTTGTCCCCTTTATCATATGTAGAGGTCCAATTCAACACTCAAGTGTTGAAATTGAATTTCTAAGTCAAATTCTCAAGGATCTACGTCACATCTCACCAATTGCAAGATGACACGTGGCACTATATTTTTCACAAAATCATTTCCGAATTTGACCTTAGTTAGTTCATGAACTCTAAATTTCCACCCTAGATCCTTAGCCAACTTTCTTGGAAGGCTTCAAATTCAACCTAAGCTTCCAACTCTTGGCCTTGGTTGGATCCATGGTCCTCGCAGTCATCAATAATGTAAGGCAATGTGTCAAGCTTGGCAAGGAGTCTTAGTCCTCAACTCATAAACCATAGTCATGTCCTCAATTTCATGTCACACAATCAGTTATTCCGATTGCGTTGAATAGGCTTGAAACAAACCCTTGTTACAAATCATAAATTGTTGTGTAATGGATCCCTTAAACAAAATGAAGCTCAGTAGGAAAATAATCAACTTTGGAAGGGGCTATGAGTTCTATACCCCTTGCGGTGGTATTGTAGACAAAAAATTTGAATTTAAAATTATTTTTTATTTTTAAAAATTTGGAATCTGACATGGCACTACTGATACCACATCAGCGACATGTCAGATTGATATTTTTTAATATTTTTTCCCCCCCAATTTAATGTTTTGTAATTGCATTGCAAGAGTGATGGAAATGAACTCTTAACCCCTAAATGCCCAAGCCTTTTCAAGTGTGTTTTGACTATGGAAAAAGTGCATTGGCTTGTAGTCATCTCTAATGAAGCAAGTTGATTTTTTTTTTAAATCTAACCATACAAATGTTTAAAGAACTTGTTTATTAGTAAGTACACAAATTTTGAGTGCAAAATTGTATAGGAGTTGTGAAATTATAAAGAGAGAAGAGTACATTTTTTATATTTAGTATGTTACCTTTACCCACAATGTTTCCCAAATTTGCATATAAATCTTTTTGGGGATTGGAGGTGACATAAACAACTACATAGAGTGTTAGCACACTAAAATTCCCTTCTAAAAACTTGATTTCACATGAAAAGCTATTAAACTCATTACACAATCCACCTTGCAATTGTTGAAATGCAATTTTTTTTATAAGTAGAAATTGCAAATAGCTCCAAATGAATAGTTGTATGTTAAAATTTTCAATTGTGAATATCATGAAAACACTTTACACTTTCCATTGGAACCATTCTCGAACCAAATAGATATGTACAATCTCTTAGATCTCAAATCAAGTGAAATTACTAAACGCTAGGAAATGAAGAAAAATTGGCAAGCTTTACTCTTCACTTTTGGTACATATATGCCTTTGAAGACCTCTCAATAATCAAATGTGTATTTTTTTCAATGAAAAATGAAAGTTTTCAATAGTTAACCTTTAAAACTGCCCAAATTTTTTTTGAAATGATAAAAGGAATTTAACTACTTGCTTAGAAATGGGCGTGAAATTTCAAATCGACCATATATGATCGACTAGGTAGTTAGGGGTTAATGGCCTCTTCTAGGGTCAAAAATTTTCTTAACCCCTAAATGCCCAAGGCACCTAAAAGTGGTGTCGAAGAAACTTTGAATTTAAATAAAACCTTACTAAATTTCTATTTTTAGTAATTTCTATTTTTAGAAGATTTTTTTTGAAGTCTAGTTTTAGCATCAATAATCTGATTTCGAAAATGAATGATTATGATTTTTCTATTCAAGATTTAGTACAAGGGTACCCATTGCAATCTTGACATTCCATAATGTTAAGGACTCTTGGAATTGAGCCTCAAATACACTAGATCTTAGAGAAAAAATCACACTAAAAATTCATTTAAAAAAATTGTAGAGTAGATTTTGAGAAGCCATAAATTAATTGGGGTTATGCTTGTTAGGCCCTTCAATCTCATATTTTTTTGGTGACCAACCTTTTAGATTTGACATGCAAAAAGAGAGCTCAAAATTTTCATAGTTTTTACACCCTCATGATCAAACATTATAATCTTTCAATCCATAAGTGATATTGTTGTATTTTCTTTTCCAATGTCATATCTAACATGTCTACTTAAAAATTTGTACGGTTACAATTCAAAAAAAATTGATTCAGATGATCAAAATGTTGGATTTTTGTTCAATTTAGAGCAAATTCCAAGAAGTTCAAAACAGGCCTTAGGCATTTAGGGGTTACTGGAGGTTGCTGAAGTCATGCTGCAATTCAAGGCCAAAGAAATGCTAGATTTCGATGTTGTACATGCCCAATGCAATAATTGGGGGATCATTGCAAAGTTGAAGCTTTATCAAGCGGAGTCCGCGGCATGGCTCAATGGACAATACGTAGTAGGTGTCAATGTCATGTTAGGTGAGTAGCTAGAATACTTGCAATTGGGGAAACTTTTCAATGAATTGAGGGATTTTAAGTTTACAGAATTAATTGGGATGTGAATTGTTGGTGTTGTGTAGTGATAGGAATTCAATCAACTCTCATTGATGGACTATTCTTCTACTTGTTGTATTGTGCCAATCTTATGAAAGTGTTTAAAAGAACTGATGAATGATTGGTGTGTTGAATTATGAATTTTGATGAGGAGGATGTGATTAGATTTTACTTTGGTAAATCAAGAATAGAAAGATTTGAATGACTTGCCTGCCATGTTTCTAGTTATGGTGATTTGTAGGGGATGATGTGTACCTTTTTATATGAAACACATCTGACACAATAACATTAAAACAATACGCTATAAGATGCTGGTGTTCTGACAATAGTCTGAAAAATGAAATGTAAATTACTTGCATTTATACTTTGATAGTGTTCCATTCTCTAACCTACGGATTAAAGTTTAGAATATATTCTTAGCCAGCTGAGTAATCTTGTTGATTTGTTTTTTTTCTTATTACTTAAATGATCATGTTTTTCACAATGTTGGTTTGATACTCTTTTCTAAGAAGTCAATGATCTGTTCAAGCTCACAATGTAGATGCTAGAGTTATAAGTAACCGGGCAACTCTTTGTTAGAGTAAAATGTAAGTTATCTGTGTTTGGACTAATTGGCAGTGTGCTCCAATGGTTGCGGCCGTCAATTGGTGGATCATTTAGTCATAGAATCAAAGAACACAAAGATTCCAAAAAATCAATATGTCAAGAGAACCTCGTCTCAAAACCATTCCAACAAAATTTACTCAAAAAATAAAAATAATTTACTTCTAATTGAATTTTGAATGAATTTTGGATGAATTTTGAAAAAAAATTCTTCAATATTTATAGAAAAATATTGGTGATAGCATTGGTGAATCAAACCATACGGATAGAATCTAAAATTCAAACCCTACAACTATAATTTGCATCTCAATACCAAAATATTCTTCCAAATAGAACTTCATGATGATTTTTTTAAACCAATATTTTTGGAGATGAGTCTAGACGTTTAGGAGTTAAATAGTTTCTTATGGTTTCTCTTATCAAGTCATGGAAATTTCAGATTTTCCAAGAATTTTTTTTGTATGTAATAAGAATTCTCTTCATTTTTTTCTTGAATAATTCCTAGTACAGTGGAAATACCCAAAACCATCCAAATAAGGAATTCAGCATAGTTGGAGGCAACATTTTCTAAAAATGATATTTTTCTAGTATTAGCGAGTGAAAATCATGAATATTAAAAAAAAAAAAAAAATTTTGGAATCAATATATAATTTCTATAAATTTTCAAAGTGCTGGCTCCCTAAACCACTCAAACCGTCCTATAGGTGTACCCTAAACTAAACTCTGTTGAAATCAACTGTCAGTGAATGAAAATTATACATGTGTCCTCCAAATGTGTCAACAAATTAGAATTAAACATTTGTCGCACACTTTAATGAATGCTTTATGGACAGATTTAGTGATAAGGGAGAAACACCCATTTCCGTCCCTGTACCTATTCCTGGACCCTAGAGTACCACTAAATCTGTCCATAAGCATTCATTAAAGCGTCCGATAAATGTTTAATTCTAATTTGTTGACACAGTTGTAAGATACATATATAGTTTTCATTCACCAACAATTGATTTCAGCAGGTGTTCAGTTAAAGGTACATCTATAGGATGGTTCTAGTGGTCTAGGGAGCCAACACTTTGGAAATTTATAGAAATTACATACTGATTCCGAAAAATTTGATTTTTTTTTTAATATTCATGATTTTCACTCACTAGTACTGGAAGAATATCAGCTTTAGAAATCGCTGCCTCCAACTATGCTGAATTCCCTATTTGGACGGTTTTGGGTGTTTCCACTGTACTCTAGGGTCCAAGAATAGGTATAGGGACAGAAATGTGTGTTTCTCCCTTAATTGTAAATCACCCCCACAAAATTTGAAAGTTTTATGACTTACAATGTACATCTGATTTCATCTCTGAAAAATAAATATAAAATTGCCCATTCATATCTAGTTGAACAATAGCAGCCTTCAAAGTGATGGACATGGAGGCTTGAAAATAGTGGTCCTGTGCATAAACGAAGTCACAGATACTGAGTAATACTGCTCACGCTTCCTGATAGTATAATCACACTTTTTACATTGAAGGAAAGAGAGGAAAAGAAAAAAATGATCACAAATAGAAATCCCTGTAAACCTTTTCTTGCAGGATACCTTTAGCCATGGGCACTTGGGCAGGGCATGAATAGGCTGTAAGTACAATGGATACTGTTGTCATAAGTACGAAGAATCAAGTATACCCAAGGCTTTACTCACTCTCTAAGAACCGGTAATACTGTTCATTTCGATCGTGATACTCGTTGCTTCGAAGTGCATGAGTGACGCCTTGAAAACTATCCACATAGAGGTAAACAAAATCGTAAGTGGGATAGACCTTATACATAGCTCCGACACGGTGGTGAGTGGTAGGGTTGCAACTGTAGTACTGTGATGCAGATCATATAAAAGGACAGACAAGACGAAGATGATACAAGTTGTATATTAATATATGTAGTAATAATATGAATGAGTACATAGCCTTCTTGTAGAAGGTGAGACAACGTTTGAACAACAGAACGGTGTGTTTGTAGCTATTGAGTGTAAACTATATAACGTTTATAATCTGTATAACCTAACACGCCCCCTTCAGTTGCAGAGCTGAATTAGTAAAACTCAAATTCGAACGTTGAAAAGAATTCCTGCATAGAGGTGAATCTACTCAGCTTCAAGCTTCAGAGGGAGAGCAACATATATTAACGCCCCCTTGCTACGAATAAGAGGAAGCTGGTGGATCAAAGCTACAAAGACAGGTATAGTGCTTGAGCTTGTATTGATTTAGTTAAAATATCAGCCGACATTGTAGCTGTAGATATAAACATAAGTTGGAGCAATTGAGATTGAACCTTCTCCCGGAGGAAATGATAGCGCAGGTCATTGTGCTTAGAACGATCGTGATGCTTGGGATTCTCACTAAGAGCAATACATGATTGGTTGTCCAAGTAAAGGATACTTGGAAACTGAAGAGTGTATTGTAACTCGGAAATGATTGATTGAAGCCATATCAGCTCTTTGACAGCTGTTGCAGCAACAATATATTCAGCCTCAGTAGAGGAAAGAGTGACAATGGATTGTTTTCTACTCTACCAAGAGATAATACAGGCAGAATCGAGTTGAAAAAAATAGCCTGAGACGGAACGCCTAGAATCTGGGTCACCAGCCCAATCAACATCACACCATCCAGTAAGAGTATGAGAACCGAAAGCATTACAGTGAGCACCATTATAGAGAAGACCAATATGCATGGTGCCTTTTAAATAACAGAGAATCCGTTTGAGTCCAAACCAATGTACTGGAACAAGATTGAACATGAATTGAGACAAGTGATTAACTGGAAACGCAAGGTCCCACCGGGTGCACGAAACCAGGTATTGTAAAGTGCCAAGCACTTGCTTGTACGGCACAAAAGCCATAGCAATGACTTCAGCTTGGGTGAGATTATCACTCTGAGCCTGAGAATAATGGATTCCAGCTTCGAGCGGTGTGGAGACTGGATTGCAAGCAGACATGTTAAACTTAGTCAAGATGTTCGTAATATATTTCGACTGAATTAATTGAAGAGTCTTATTGGATCGATCACAAATTATTTGAATGCCAAGAATATAGGCGATTTCTTTATTATCTGTCATAGGGAATCGTTGAGAAAGCAAGTCTTTGTGAATGAAAAGATATTCCAGATCATTAGAAATTAAGACGAGATCATCAATGTATAATCCGAGTAATAGGATAAAAGATTGATGACGTTTAAAGTACACAGTAGGATCTGCAACACATTTGAAAAAGCCTTGGGCCAAGAGAAAAGTGTCAAGCAGGTCATACCAAACGCGTGGTGCCTGCTTGAGTCCATAAAGGGATTTAAAAAGACGACACACTTTGTGTTCGTCACCAAGCTGAACATATCCTTCTGGTTGCAAAATAAAAATTTCTTCTCGTAAAATACCGTGCAAAAACGCAGTAGTAACATCCATCTGATGGACATAGTAATCGTATAATGTGGCAAAAGCAAGTAATAGCCTTTGAGAAGTCATTTTAATTACCGGAGAAAAGTTCTCATAAAAATCGAGATGCGGTTGTTGGAAAAATCCGCGGGCAACAAAACGCGCTTTGAAGCGAGCAACCGAGCCATCAACATGGTACTTGCGCCAAAAAAGCCATTTGGTACTAATGACAGAACGATGAGGTGGGGGATCCACAAGTTCCCAAGTCTTATTAGCAAGCAAAGAATTATATTCCTTATCCATGGCAATTTTCCAATTGTTGGCATCGTTACTAGAAAGGGCTTCAGGGACGGTCATTGACTCAGCAATTTGAGCTACAAGCCGAAACTATAGAGATTCGTATCACGGAATCGGGGAGTGCGCCTTTGACCTTTTGTGGAACGTTCAGAGACTCGACGGGGTGAGCTTTGATCAAGTTGATCTTGACGAATGTGGGCTCGCTGATGTGAGGACAAAACAGTTGGAGAATCTGGTGGCGAGTCAAAAGAATTAGGAGGCAGCGGAGGAACAGGTGGGTCCGGCTGTACGAAAATAGCTGGTGGGCTAATGGGGGTTGCGAACGGCAAGGGCAAATTGTTAGGAACAATATAAGGTGGAGGAATATCTGCAAATTGATTGTTAAAAACGGAAGCATTAGAAGAAGTACCATCAAGCTGGCTACCAGAGAATAATAAATCCTCTCGAAAGACGACATCATGGTTAGTGAATATCTTTTTAGTCTAAAGGTTGTAAAGGCGATAACCTTTGATTCCAATAGGAAAACCATAGCCAATAAAAATACTTTTAATAGTTTTAGAATCTAATTTCGTGCGTTGTGCGTCCGGGATGTGAGCATAAGCTAAACACCCAAAAATATGAAGATGACTCAGGTCAGACTTAAGGCCCGTCCATAACTCATAAGGAGTAACATTTGGCAATGTTGAAGTGTAGGAACAGTTCTGCAAGTAGCAGGTGGTAGCAACAGCTTCGGCCTAGAATGATGTACTGAGATGAGCTACGTTGAGCATGCTCCGTGCAGCTTCAACCAAAGTGCGATTTTTACGTTCCGATATACCATTTTGAGCTGGATTATACGGATTAGTGAGATGGCGTTGAATGCCGTGATCCTGGCAAAATCGATTAAAAGCATTTGATATGAATTCTCCGCCATTGTCAGAATGAAGAATAAGAATCTTGTGATCACCAAAATGATTTTCAACAAGTACTTTATAAGCTTGAAAGTGTGATAAAACTGTTGATTTCTTTGATAAGAAGTATATATAGGTAAACCGAGAGCAATCATCAATAAAGATGAGAAAATAAAGAGCACCGCCGAGTGATGGTGTACTCATAGGTCCGCATAAGTCCGTATGGACTAAGGCTAGAGGGACCGTAGCTCGAGTAACAGCAGTAGTTGGATATGATGTCTTGGATTGCTTACCAAAAAGGCAGCCTTCACAATGAGGTAAGATAGATTTTATGGAAGGGATTCCAGTGACTAAATTATTAGTTGTCATGAAAGTCAAGGAACAAATATTGAGGTGCCCCAGGTGTGAACCCTCGAGATGGCACTCAAGACTCTGGGTCCATTTTTCGCAATTAAATAGCTAAAATATACAAGAAAAGAACATAAAAAGAGTGTTGAAGGAGTTTTAGTGTCAGTCTATGCCAAAATGGTGGAAAACCAACTTAGAAGGTGGAAAATTCCTAATTCTAGGAATTTGAATCATTCTAAGTCTCCAAAGTAAGTTTGTGTGAAGATTTAGTAGTTCCGAGAGAAATGAGGAATTGAGAGTTAGTTAGTCCTAGTGTTTGTCTGTGCAAAATCAACCTTTTAAGGATGCATATGATATACTGACTAAGCCAAAAGAGTCTACTACAAACCTAGAAGATTTACCAAGGCTTAAATTCAATTTTGGAACAAATTGAATTTAAAAGTAAAACAATTACAAATGACTTGGAAAATTGGAGTTTCACAAGATGAAAGATGGAGGATTGGAGATTGAAGACTACAAAAAGGTGTTTCAAGGGTAAGAGCATGCGAGGAGCGAACAAGAATTAAACAATTGTCCAAGATTCCCGGGCATCGGGAATTAAATTGTCCAATTGGGCAAAGTAATTCCATATTACTAAAATTAGAATAGTGCAAGGTCACGTGAAACTTACACTAAGAATCTAGGAGTGCCCTAGATGTTACCCAATTTATTTCGGATTTTTTCGAAATTCCACGTTGACTCTATGGGAAGTCAACCGCACATAGAATTGTTCGTAAATTCTTAGAAATTACGTATGATGCGGTAAAATCTCACTAAAAATTAAGATAGGTTTTTGTATGCTTAATAAATGCCTAGTCAAGTTTGAAGAAATTCTGACATTCCCAACTATCAAAACCAGCATCGACATCGAATTTCAATAGAATTTACAAGTTGGCAGCGGGTTGACCAACGTATCAGGAGCGAATAATGTCCGATTGTTGCAAATAAAGAGTTATTCCTTACTCTCATGGACATTACTAACAACCCTAGCCTGACAGATTCATCAAAATGCACAAATCCTAAAAGTTAAATTTTTGACTTTTAATTGGAGTTACCGTAATTCCAATTTGGGCGCGAAAACGGCCTAGGAGTGAGGGGTAAGGGATCCTTTAGACTAATTGGGGTCTTCTGAAGACAATGGCACAGACGGTTTTTCGTTTCAAGTTGTTCCCTAAAAGATGGAGAGGGTCAGCTCTTAGTTTGACTTTTTAATCGTTAATTGCTGTTAATTAAGAGTGATTTTGGAAATATCTCTTGGAAAATCAAAGATTGGATTTGGTCAAGATCTCTTTCTTGCGTAAAAAGTCATCTTTGGGCTAAAGAAAGACAATTTTCAAAATGACTTTTGGTTAATTTGCAAAATATCTACGTAAATTAGGGTTAATTCCAAAATATCTTGGGTTAAGATCTTGGATTTGATTTGGCCAAGATTTCATTAGCCAAATGGGGATGTTTTTAGAAATTTCCACCATTAAACAACTATTTTTTGGAATTACATTAGGGTAGTTTAGGATAAGAAGTAACAAAGTATTTTCATTAGCAATTACCGAGAGGGGCCCGGCCACGGGTATATAAGGGCCCCCCTCAAGGTTGCCAGTACCCTTTTTCTTTCGTACACCGACACTTTGTTTCTTCACTCTTGTGCTACCGATGTGGTCGGAGCACCACTTGGACCAAAGATCTTGGTCAAGTTTTTGATTTTTAGTTTGATTATTGAATTCTTGAAGGCTTAGGACCCCTTCAACTCATTCTCACTATTGGAAGCTGGATCACACAACTTTTTGAACACTATTTTGTTGAGATACTAGATACTGGACATTCCAAAGTTGAGTACCAAAGTTCGGTTAAACACTGTCAATGTGTGTACCTCCCTTGGCCACAAGATTTTGGAATACTAAGAAATTTTGGAATTTAAAGTGAAAGTTTGGTTAAACACTGTCACGAGTACTTCTTTTTGCGAATAAAATTCTCAAAATACGACAATCTTCGAGACACGGCGAAGCTTTGAACCTACAACATTTACTAAACAAGGTTGGGAGGACCTTGTTCTCAATCTTTAAAACCATACTTGCCTGAGAAAAGAATTACTTCAAAACATCTTATTGGCTCCATTATTAGATTATTATCAAATTGGAACTTCACAAATTCTTACCCCAAGTTAGAAGGGATTTCCAATAAAATTATATATCCAAAAGAAACCAAAATTCCAACCCAAATTTGGTTTAAAATCCGGACTAGCCAAGGGCCAGTCACGCCCAGGGCGGACCAGCCACACCACCGAGCGGGGCCAGTTGGGTATAAAGGGGGGCCAGTGGGTATCAGAGGGAGCCGGGGGAGTTGGGAGGTCGCTGGGGGAGCCGGGGATCGCTAAGGGGAGTTGGGAAGTCGTTGGAGGGAGTTTGGGTCACTCTAGGGACTCACAGTACGTTTGAAACTCCCAAAACTTGGATTTTAATTCACACTTATGGTTGGCAGTTGACACCACACCTTTGCTTTTTAAACTAAAATCCAACATTTGGGTCATTGCAAGAAAGACCGACTGATTTATGTAGCGTTTTCCACAGTACTGCTGAAATTTTCAAGAGTACTGTATAATTAGAAAAACAATTTTTAAAAAATATAAAAAATATGTTTTAGGTATATACCTCTAAGAAGAAGGTACCATAGGAAGGAAAAGTGTAGGAAAATTCTCTAAGTAGGAGAACTAGAAAAGTGCAAATTTTCATGAAAATAGGTACTTTGACATTTTAATTTGTAAAAAATAGGAAAAAGAATTTTTAAAAAAACTAAAAATTGTAAATTGGGGAGAACTTTATGATAAAGATATTTCACCAAAAGAATGATTTCAAAACCATCTTAAATGCTCAAAAGTATGCGCGCAAGGGAGGCCTGTTCGCACATATGTAGAGGAAAGAGAATAATGATTTTTAAGATTTTCTTTGGTAGAAACATGCCTACCTAGTATGGAAATAGGCCATAGAAATTTCAGCTTTAGATCATTAATTTTGGATGCTCCCCAGTACTAAAAACCCCTAAACCACAAAGT
The DNA here is from genome assembly GCA_947034885.2 of Thuidium tamariscinum. Taxonomy (NCBI): domain Eukaryota; kingdom Viridiplantae; phylum Streptophyta; class Bryopsida; order Hypnales; family Thuidiaceae; genus Thuidium; species Thuidium tamariscinum. The sequence continues at coordinate 31,194,790 of OX344751.2, read as the reverse complement.
TTGACAAATTAGCTTAATTGAAATTTAATTATAAAATGATTTTTGAAAATTTCTGAAAAATAAGGAATATGATTGTTGTCATGTCAGAAATCTTTAGTCAAAATTTCAAGTTAATATGGTTCATACTTTAAAAGTTATAATCAATAACAACTCCGTCATTCAAAGTGTGACGCAAAATAGTACTGGTCTTTCTTGCAATCACCCATTTGGAAGTCACAAAATATTTCACAATCTTCTACGCATCCTAAACTCCATAGCCACCTCTCTCCACAAAAAACTTGCAAAACATCCTAAGCAAGAATGAGAGAGAATGAGATGTAGTTAGGAAGATTAAAGTGACGAAATCTGACATGTGAAGCAAATTATGAATAAACAATTGAATTTTTTGGAATAACACTATAGAAATAGATTCTTATTCTTGGGGGTTGACCCTTGGGAATAAAAAACTAGTTTCTTTAGGAATGTTCTACATTCTTTGGTAGTTAGTGATTAATTAGATTCTAGAAGGTTTGGATTTTGTTGGTTTTGTTTTATTAGGCCTAATAAGCCAAAAGGAAACAAACAAATTGCCAACCCATTTCTTTACAAATTAACGCAAATTCGAAAATTAATTAGATTTGAAAAGATTTGGTGATGGTTTTTGATTTAAAAATAATTAGTAGGACAAAAGGGAAAAGACAAATTGACAACCAATTTATTGAAGAATTAACAAGAATAAAAAATTAATTAGATTTGAAAAGAATTGATTCAAAATAATTAATTTCATTTTAGAATTTGAATATTGATTAAAAGAACAAAACTAACGATAACAAAGACTAACCATTAAATCACTATTGATTATCTAGAATAGATTATTTGTTAAGAACTTGACCCAATAGATAGACTAAGTTGAATTGCAATATTTTCTAATTACCGAAAAATTAGGAATAACGAGAAATATGCAATTAAATTAGCACTACATAACCTTTAGTTTTCTTTTAATCAGGATAGATTTAATTGACCAACAAACGTGAGAATTATTATGGATTAGATGGGGAGACGGGACGATTTTGATGGCGAGGTCGTGGGCGAATATCTTCACATGATGATGTTTGACGACGGGACTATGGAAATTTATGCAGAGGAGGTAAATCGATCCCATTTGGTTTTCATTCTCATTGTTTTGTTACTAAGTGTTTTTTTTACCGAATGCGTGGAATTAAACTTGGACAATTTCATTTGATAAAGTAGAATAGGATAGAATAGCCTAGTTGAATTTTAGAATAGAATAGTTAAAGTCATAGACTCAATTTAGATAAACAAAACGCTTTAAAGACGTGACTAAAAGAGTTCATTGCTTGGAAGGCTCTCTTTGAACACCCAATTAGAGAAAAAACTCAATTAGATACAAGACCCGTGTGATAAACTTCTAGCTTGAGGGTGGAGTTAGAAGCACTCACACCAGGCGATAATGCCATCTTAAAGTTTCATAATCCGATTGGATTGCAGTAGTGGTCAGATAATTAGAATCCAAGGGTGCTAAACCAATACCCAGAGGAAATATGTTTCCTTCTTTGGAGATGCGATATTGCTTGTGCTGGTTTGAGTGTGGAGAGTTGGTATTAATAATAAATTCCGTTTGAGTGAATGTAAGTACGGTATATCCTGTAGTCGTAAGTTGGCTTACAGAAATTAAATTTTTGGCAAGACCAGGTACGTATAAAATATCTGGAATAAGAAGACTTTATCCACTGGGTATCTGGAGGAGTACAAAACCATAGCCGATTGCATTGTGGGAACTGTTATCATCCAACAGAATAACTCGCGGAGTATCCAAGCGTTTATAATCTCGAAATAGATCTTTATGCGGAGACATATGTTGACTAGCACCTGAGTTGAGGTACCAAGAGAAGGAAATAGCGGATTTATCAAAGGTAGCAGAGAAAAGGACTGATGGAGAATCAACGGAAAGGGCTTTATGAGATGGGGGCCCATTTGTGGATTGGTCATGCTTCTTTTTGCGACAATCAGGGGCTTTATGGCCTGGAATTCCACAATAGTGACAAATAATCACAGAAGAAGTAGGGGATGCATTATAACCAGAAGAACTTGGCGGTATAAAATTGTTGAAGGGGAGTCAAAACTTTGACTTGCTCAATTTTTGAAATCGATTGGAAGAAAAACTTTTCTTATTAATTGGTTTAGTAAACTTGCCTTTCACGTAAAAGGCACTGGTTTTAGGTGTTTCATACTTTGAAAGATTGACCATGTTTTGCTGCAAAATATTGGAGAGGAGAGTAATCAAAGAGAGATCAGATAATCCCCCTTGAGTCGTGACAAATGCACTCCAGGATTCGGGCAAAGCTCCAAGTAGGAGATGAACCTACTGGGCGTCGGAGAAATTACATCCTGAAGTGGCAGCTTCTTGAAGTAAAGCTTGCCAGGATTCCAAAAATGAAACGACGTCATCATTGTCAAACATTGTCATTTGGTATAACTGTTTATGTAATTGTACTTGTGAAGCTTGATTAGATTTTTGATAAATTGTCTTAATCCGATCCCAAACTAACTTTGAAGTGGTTAAAGGTTGTAAAGAGATTAACTGATTTTCTCCACAATGGAGAAGGATGTCCGCTTTGGCTTTGGAATCTTTCAGTTGCCAGGTTGTTAAGCCGGAAACATCGGAGGAAGCAGGTTGAGCGTCTGTTCCGGCCACGATGGACCATAATTCGGACCTAGTGAGGAGCATCTCGATTTTTATACTCCACGAAGCATAGTTCAAAGCAGTGAGAGGAGAAATGTTGTAGGCTCGAGGAGCCGAGCTGGCTGCAGCCATGCTGTAAAACAACAATTCAAAGTTCTGGATGAAGAAAGGATGGAAAGGCAAAAGAATCCTCTTCTGCAAAATATTGCGGATTCACTTCGTCAAATTGACCAGGTGCATTAAGTTGTTCTAAGTAAGATGCAAGTGCATGAGCGAGTCCGAATTGATTATGAACTAATTCCAAGTGGTGTTGTGCATCTGCTTGGTGTTCCTGCGCTGTTTTTTCAAGTTCGATGAGGATTTGTGAGAAACCGTGTGTTAAATCCAAAGTTGCAACAGGTCTTTGGTTGAAGCCTTGTAAATAATTTGAGAAGATCAATCCATCATCGGGAGTCTCCTCATCTGCTTCGTTGGAAAATTCATTAAGATAAGTGTCGATTGCTAGATTAAGCCTCAGTTGTTCTTCAACTTCTTCATGAGGAACATCTATAGGTAGGAAGTCAAATACATCTTCGCTGGATCGCAATTAGACCTTGGGTGTTTTCGAGAAACACATGTTCTACAACATATGTACATGGATCAAGGCTCATCGATCAACTGTAAGGTGTATCAATGTACCAGGCTTTGATACCATGTAGTGCTGTGATGCAAATCATATAAAAGGACAGACAAGACGAAGATGACACAAGTTGTATATTAATATATGTAGTAATAATATAAATGAGTACACAGCCTTCTTGTAGAAGGTGAGACAACGTTTGAACAACAGAACGGTGTGTCTGTAGCTATTGAGTGTAAACTATATAACGTTTATAATCTGTATAACATAACAACAACGATAGTATACAGGTTGCATTTGGATTGGTCATGTCGAGCTTGCCATGGACACAAAACTTCCCACCTTTTTCCCTGCCAGCTACCATTTCCTACCAGAATTTCAAATTCTCCTCAACCATTTGGTTTCAGCATTCGGACTCGATGAACGCCTTCCTCTATATCTACATTTGTTCCCGCTCTATGTCATTTGTGTATGCCTTTCCCTTTTTGATCAACTTCTCACACATGGCCATGAGCTCGGGGAAGTAATCGGAGGTGTAGGTCACAATGTCCTCGTTGACTCCTAATGTCTCTAGATCATGCAGAATGTTGTCAACAAATTTATCCTTTTCTTTAGATGGATTTGTGTCATCGAACCGGATGATCAGGCATCCTTTGTATTTATGAGCAAAGAACTGGTTCATGAGAGCAGCCTTGGCATGAACAATGTGGACATAACCACTTAGCTTGGGAGGAAATCGAGTGCATACTTTGCCCATTTCTGCACTTGGCAAATCCACTTAGACGACCCATCCAACTTCTCACTTGTTGCCTCGGTAATCATGGTCGTGCAGCGCTCTCTGTCTCTGCGACGACAGAATTTCCACCTCCACGCCGAGGCAAAACCTCCACAATGGCATGATACTGGGCTAGAATGCAATTGTACCATCGAGCGAGATTAGGGTACTTTGAGGACTTATGCAAGTTCTCCCACCTTGGTCCGACTTCCCCAGGTACGTAATGATGGTAATGTCGGCAATGCTCAGATCGCTGCCAACGAGAAAGGTCCACAAGGTCAAATAACTATTTGCGTAGGAGCAAGCCCCCTTGAACTTGGATCCTACGTTGAATGCAGGTGCATATGCAACCCACTCGTCCACCTAAAAGCAACAACTTGGAGTTGAGGGGTTTGCATTCAAAATGGACCGGCCAACCATTGTAGCTCACGAATATAAGATTCCTAGATCAAAATCTCAAACTAAAACCCAATCTCAAAAAATGAAATAAAAAACAAAGTATAATTGACGACACACAGTACTTACTTCAGCCGAAGAAGCGTCGGGGTCTTCTGCTTCAGCACCTTCTAATGTATCAAGGATCCTTGCCAACAACTTCTTGATCTCCCCATGTCTGAAATCTCAGTCAAACCCTGCCATAGGGGCCAATCCACAGCACCTCAAATCCACCGGAAACCCTAACCCCGAGAACGACCTCCAGAAGAACACCGAAGTTCCCAATGTCAGTTCCATAAAAAGACATGTGGGACTTCAAGAATCATCTACATAATCATATATTGAAGAAAGTTGAAACCAATTTAAGCATAAAAAATTGATCTTGAAAATGATTGATTATGATTTTTCTATCCAAGACTTTGTGCAAGTGTCCATTGCAATCTTGACTTTCTATAGTATTGGAGATTCTTCGAAACATATCTAATTTAAAGAATTGATTTGAGTTTTATTATAATTTTAATGGCAATGACACATGGGACAGTTGTAACTATGCATTTGTATAGGTATCTGACGTGCCTTGGGGCATGCTATCACCCTCCATAAAACAATCATCCTGATCCGGAGTACAATAAGGTGAGTTCTAGCTCTTACCAAGTACATTGATGCATTGCATATACTTTAAAAAACATAAATACTACGAGATTAGAGACTCTTTTTCAAATTTCACACCAAAATTATTCCATCAATGCATCAAATTTTTTATCTCAAGCATCTGACTCATCAATTTCTGTTAAGGATAACTTAGCAAATAGATTGAAACTTTTGAATTCAACCAATTTGAATGTAACAATCCAAATCTACAACAATGTTGACTATTTGAGAGTGAAACAACAATCAAGCCTTCAATAGACAACTAAATTCAATTCGATCAATATATAGCTCATGATAGGAAAAAAAACAAAACTATTACACACTTCTCCAACTTCAGAGCGACAGAATTGTCATGCTTGTGGTCAAAATTCCAATCACGATTTCTTCACTTCAATCATGAGTAAAGAAAGACTAAATCACAGCATTCAAATTACCCTAACTACACCAAATGTACGTTGACGACAATCCTTGCATGAAGATCAAAGAAGCAAAAGCTTGCTAAATCTCCAACAATCATGATCATCAATCCACAGAAATTCACAATCCACACATTAGCATCGACATCACAATAGCCATCCAAAAAGAATTGAACTTTACTTTCAATTCCGCACCGATTTACAAATCTTCTATTGTAGAATAAGAGTAGTTCTCCTCAAGGATTTTGAAGAGAAATCATAAGAGGATTTTTCAGGGCTTCAGGAGACTGTTTCAGCCCTGTTCCCTTGTCTGCGAATGCGTCAGATAAAATAATAATAAAATAATTTTTTATATTAAAATATTATTAAAAAATTTTAAAAATAATTAAAAAATAATTTTTTTTTCAAAAAATAATATTAAAATATTAATTAAATATGATTATCTGGTGTGGCAGCCTCTTAGCCACATCAGATCGCCTCAGTGGCAGCGTTCAGAGAGTTCCCATGGCCTGATAACTCACGGTCTTCCAGAGTAGCTAAAAATCCTCTTATGAGGAATTCAAAGCATGAGGCACACTCCATTCTCTGTCAACCAATATTGGGGGCTTCCAAACTCCTGCAAGCCTATCCATGCCAATTGACAAACACAAATGTTGTCATAATTGAAGCTCGAAGCTTTTTATGTCTCCCATATGACGAGCTAGAGATGATGCACAAGAGAATTATTTACCAAAGGGGGTGAAACAGTTTCCCAAGAATGATACAAAAGCTTACCATTCTCTTACTCTTCTTTACACCAAAATGCTTGAGGAAAAATTTCAGAATCATATTTGCACATAAGGGCAATAAATAATACACAGCAAAATTCTTTACACCCATCTACAACAAATCATAGGTAACTACCAAGAAGTGAACCGGAAGCACAAGGACCTAAATGCTGCTCATCTGCCCTTACCAAAAGAACTCCAACTAATAGTGTATACACATCATTTGGAGAAGCAAAGGCTTTTCAAAGGATGGATGCGCCACTCACAAGTTGCCAAATTGTATAGCCAAGAACACTTGGAATAATGACGACATACTAGTAAAAATCCACTGCAACCAAAAAGTTTCAAATTCTTAGCACTTTTTTGTGTATCACAGAAGCACTTACAAGGGCCACAATCGTGCTCTCGCAATTTCACTCAAGTAGTTGACTTCTCTGGGAGATGAAACTCGGATATGCAATACTTTGGTGGTAGACTTACACAATCTTCCAATAGATCTGTATGGTCTCAAGGTGTTTCTTGGTACAACATGAAGAGATGGTCTTCAATGATTACAATCCAACTTATTACCTCTTCGAGTTCTAGTGCAATATCAGTTTCAAAGAAATTTTGCACTACCCCATTTGCAAAGTTGTACATGATCAAATAACCAAGAGGAAAGTAACAATAACGGTTACATACAAAATGCCACCCAATGATGTAACATTGTGTGGCTTCTACAAAAATCCACTTTTTGATGTGGGAATCATGGACTTTGGCAAAAAAAACTTTGATGACAGAGTCAGCTCTGCCACCATCTCCAATGGAGCTTATAATGAAAACTTTATGCTCATTGATTTTACTATCCATAGTGAGCTTTATCATTGTTATTAATGTTACCAAAGTCTTGGATTCTTTGGCCACCATACATAGCAAAGGAGGGAGTTGGGTTTCCTCTTTTGTTAAAGAATTCACCACGTAACAAATTGTAGGCTTGTCATCTTGCCACCACCATTTTGAAAGACACTACACTAGTCCCCCATGAGTTCCATGCCAAGGTCTAACCCTGTCAACTACTACAGCATCCGGTTCATAAACATACCATTGATTTGCTTGCACATCATAGATGTAACCAAGTCTTTTAGACCCTAAACAACCTAGAAGAGAAAATGTGTTGAGATGAGTTGTAACATTGAGGACCTGATTGAAATCAGAGCTTTTGCAATCAATGTTTTTCTTCAATTCTTTAGAAAGTACTCGAAGTTGACAAGAGCTCGTAGGGCAAAGTTCCCCACAAACTAGGCTCAAAGGCCATGGCTAGGATCTTCAACCTAAACATGTCTAAACTACACAAATCCTCAAATTAATTGACTTGCACAACAATTGAAAGGAAATGGATTCTAATGTACTTAACAATTTGTAAACAAACAAAGAATGAAGAAGTTGCCTAAAGCCAATCAAACACTTACCTTCGCTTTGGAATTTGAATGATGAATTTGCAATGCAGCCTAGATGTCATATCCAATAAGAGCTAAAAAAATATGAAGATGCTTGCAATGAAGGTAAACTAAAATATTGTATCACTTTTGCAAGGCAACAAATCAGTATTAGTCGGCTTATTCAAATGATGCAAAGCTAGGTTTACCTCATAGGGTCATTGCAAGAAACACCAGTCCTATTTTGGGTCACAACGCGAACCACTTTTTTGTTTTCCACTATAACTTTTGGAGATTAAGTCCAATGAACATGAAATTTTTATTGAACATACCTAATTTGAAGTTTATTAGATCCCTTATTTTTCATAAATTAAAAAAAAGTCATTTTATATTTTAAAAACATTTTTGTTGAGCTGTCACAAAACTACATTTATGGTTATCATTATGTTTGCAGTGTCTAAATTTAATGATTTGAAGACAAAACTTTCATGGTCTATTTGCATAGGTGTAAATCCTATAAATTCCAAATAAAAATCTAAAAATATATTTTTTTATGTCCTCCACATGAATACAAATTTTTTCCCGTGGCACGCAATTTTTGAACATTGATGATGGTTCTAAGATTGTTCTTTTGGTCAAATCTCATCAAAATCAACTTTCCTCAAATGGCCAATTTTAAATTTTTCTTAAAATTGATTTTCCTATTTTTACAAATTAAAATGTGGAAATACTAATTTTCATGAGATTTTGCACTTTTCTGGATTTCCTACTTAGAGATTCTTCCTATGCCTTTCCTTTCTGGGTACCTTCTTCTTAAAGGTTTATACATGAAACATATTTTTTTCTTTCTTTAAAATTTGTTTTTTTATTTTTAAAGTACTCCCAGAATAAAAAATATGTTTAAAAACGCTATGCTTTTTGAACGGTGTTTCTTGCAACGACCCCATAAGCAAAAGTCAATGAGCATTTTCAGATACCTCTGTGCAAGATTTTGTAATCGCAATTAGGCTTTTGGACATTCAATGAGAAAAAACAATGCCGCTGAAAAGTCCGCTTCAATGAATTCTATATCATCAACCTTCAATGACCTCCCTAAAAACCAGCTCTCTAATAAAGCTATGATCATTTGCTAGCTCTTGTCCACGATAGTGTGAGTGAGGTCGAAATTTCTCAAAATCATAATAAATCACAGAATGAAAATGAATTATTAGTCGAAGCTTGATGGTGATTGATCACTTTCCATGAAAATGCAGGACAAAAATTTAATTCCTTAATCACAAAATAATTCCTTGACACACCGATTAGTCAACATACAAATGCAGATAGATGCTAGAATCCTAAAACAGATCCCGTGGTCTTTTAGACTCTCCCCGTGACTAAGATGTTAAAAAACTGAATACTCTTCTCTTCATTGCATCGAGACTTGAAGAAATATGCAAATCAAAAGGAAATCAAAACTAGCCTTTCTCAAGGGTGGAAAAATAAGGTAAGAAGTGTAAAACGGAGCCTAAATTGAAGGGGCAACAAAAAAGAGGTTTGTGAAGCGAGCGAGATGACCAGCAGTACAAAAAGACTATTGTGTAGCCCTCGCGCTTGGAATATGATCCGTTGCTCTAGTGAAGATGATGTACAAAGGACGGGGCGACAAGTTCATCCCGGAAGTATAATTATGGACTTGACGGTGACCATTGGTCGATTAGTTCCCAAAGACCAAACGGTCTATCAAACACAAGTATCCAAGTTCAAGACTTGAGGGCAATTTGAGCAAATTCTATGATCAAGGGCCTTAGACTTTTATACCCATTCGAGCTTTGGAGGTCTACAATTGTACCTGCAAGGCAAAGAAAGAATTGTTAATTCTCGTGACTAATATTGTGAACTGTGACAAAATCTGGAGTACCAATAGTTAGCTAGCCAACCCAATGTTGGTTTCAAAAGTTCAAGACACATATACAGAGAATGGAAGCGATGAGGGTAACGTGATAAGGGCTTCAAATATTTACAAGGGGCCTTGTCTCTTGAGACATGCAGTTAAGATGTTGGGGCTCAGAAGATGGAACAAAACAAGAGAAGTTAACTCATGCTACAAAGTTGGAGAGCACATACATTTTGTGATATTAGCTTGCTGCAATCCAGCACTCAGGATGTGTTCCCACACGTTGTAATCAAGAGATTCAAATCAAGCATATCGGCAAGGTGAGCACCATCCTAATTGCTAAATTATCTGTCTCCCAAAAAAAACGATCTTCAATTTGATAAGAGAGAGAGAGAGATTGAGTTTCTTACTTTTGAGAATAGAAGAATGAAGTTCATGTATTCAATAGAGGTATATCCTTATATACTATGGAGAAAGAATATAAATAGATTCTCCTCCTCTACTATTGTCCAAGGGATTCTTATTTTATTTCTAGTTGTATTTATAACTATAGTTAATTATACTGAACTATAATGAACTAAAGTAGAGAGCATATTAATAGAATACCATTCTTAACACTTCTCCTTGCTCGACATAATATTACTAAAAATATTGTAATCTTAAAAGATGTACAATTGTTGCCTCATTAAAACCTTATCCTGGAAAACAAAATAGTTAGTATCAACCTACAAAATGTTGTTCTAATATCTACTATCACTATTTGAAATTTGTCACTATCACTATCACTATCACTATCAACAAGACGTGTGGGCCCCAAAGAATCACCTACCAAATCTTGTATTGAAAAAAAATTGAGTCTACAATAAAATTTAATTTTTTACATTATTTAATAGTCTTTATCTCTAAAACATTGAAAATAACTATATATGTGCAAGAATGTATACTATCTTTAGACTATTTGTAATAAATGCTTATTGTCTTAAGTTTAGAGACAAGGACATGGAAATGTCATGGAATTCTATGGAATAAGTTACTAAAAGATGGAGTCTATATCCACATATTAAGACTTTTATGAGTACTTAATTAAATAAAAGTAATTAATATTACTAGTAGAAGAATTATATGTGCAAAATGAAATTTTTGTAAAAATTAGTAGGGAGTCAATAGCTTTAGGGCAAAAAATTGTATATCTAACACTACATATGCTAAGAAGTTTGAACATTTTATCAAATGTACATGTTATTATTAATCCTTGAACTTCCAAAGTCTTATCTAGAATCAATGATAAATTGGAAAAAGTCATCGTAATGTATTATTTTGAAGTATATTTTGGAATTGATATACAAATAAAGGTTGTAGAATTTGAGTTTTAGATTCTACTTATACAATTAGATTCACATTTGCTATCACCAATATTTTCTATAAATTTTTTAAAAAACCCTTCTAAATTCCTTCTAAATTCAATTACAATCAAAATATCATCATTTTTTGAATAAAACTTGTTGGAATGGATTTGAAACAAGGTTCTCTTTTTATATTGATTTTCTAAAAATCTTGTAGTCTTTAACCTCTAAAGATTTTTTATTAAATTTTCACCAAAAACACTCTAAAACTTGCACTCTTAGTTCAAGTACCAACTTTTAAAAAACAAACATTTTAGGACACATGTAATTAACCGTAGGACCTTGTAGTAAGGATCTGGTGGATTGGCCCCCTCGCTCGACTTACCTTGTTTTACCAAAGGTCAATGAAAACAAAAAACCTCCTAGTTTTGGCCATGATCACCCCTACTTTCTTCACCCTCTAGCTAATTTGAGATCTCTAATTACAAATATGAATTCAAAATTTGCAAAAAAACTTTGTGTGAAAAATAAAAAAATTACAGCATTTTATCCACGGGGCCAAGCAAGGGGTCAGTTCTCCCTGCCCGAAGTAAGTTGGTTCAATATGTGGAATACATTTTAGAAAGATGTAGTAAATTGGTGCAAGATGTAGATTGCAAGATGTTAGCATTTGAATTGACAAGTATCATTTTTTTTACCCTACAACAAATTAGGCATTTGTGCTTCAAATGGTCACATTTGTATGGAAAAATGTCCCAAATGGTGGTTATTCTTTGTATTTATTCTTCAAAGCATGTTTTCTACATGTTTGAAAATTTTCAAATCATTTGGACTCGTACAACATATAGGCAAAAATTAGTAAGTAGAAAGAAATAGAAAACGATTCAAAATACTAAATTATTAGCAATTTGTATATGGAATTCAAAAATGTCAATTCCAATGGTTGTCATGTTGTAAAAAACAACCTAAATTTTATGTTTATATTTTTTCCAAAAATATAATAATTGAATAAAATAAAGGACTTCAAAGTTTATCTAAGAGTATAGATTTTATAATTACCAAAAATTCTACAAATTACTAATAAACTAAAATTCCTCATAACTTTCATCTTCTTAATCTAAATAGAATGATTCAAAGCTTCCCATGCCTATATAAATCTAATAAAACAATTTCAAATTCTAATTTTTTAAAAAGAAAATTGAAGAAGTTTTTTGGACTACCCTGGATTACTTGCCATACAACAAAAATCACATATTATGCAATAACTTTATAATAATGTAGTCAAAAGTTATGAAAATTAATTAGATTTTTGGCAAAATATTTTGGTGATAAAAAATTTGTAATAATTTTTAATTCTTACAAAAAAAATTGAAATTTTTATGACTTATAGAAGACATATGTTTACATCTTTGGAAAAGAAATATTAAAAGAATACATCCCAACTGATAGTTGAAAAACTATTGGAGCATACAAAAGTGAAGGATTGATGTTTGAAAACCTAATTATAGGCTTGTCCTTTCAAGTTTAATCTAAAAAGTAAAGCCTATCACCAAGGAAGTCAAACAAAACTTAATAGATTTTTTTGGATGAATAGGGGCATTTGTTGTTATTAAAGAAAATTCATCAAATATTTTTTTATCTTCTTTATGTTTCAAAATTAAGTTTGGAAAGACGCAACCGTATTACAAGGATAGTCTTCCAAAAAAATTCATGTCCTTAGATGAGTAGAGGCATTCTTTGTTTTAACCTTTGATTGCCATTGGCATTAGAAGAGATTTGAGGCCTCCGGAAGACTACAAGTTCCTGGATTGTAGGAACTTATAAACTACTGCAAGAATGCAAATCCAACATAGTCGAGAGAGTGCCACATCATCAATTTATTTTTTTGAAAAATAAATAAATTTTGAACTTTTTTCACATTTCAAGATTAAAATTTTTAATTAAATTTTTTTTAGTAATTGCTAGCTTATAGTAGCTAGCAGTTTTGGGAACAATCTCGAAATGGGATTCTAGAGGCCTCAAATCCCCTCTTATGCACCAATTTTTGGCATTTGGATGACTTCTTGACAATTCTTTGGCAAGGTGGAAACGCATTTTTCATCCTTTCTACTATAGAAAGCTACTAGAATGGATTTGAAAAATTGCCCCATTGACAACTTTATGATTTTTTTGCACTAAAAGATGTAATAAAAATGGATCACCAAGGATTTCCTTTTTAGTTACTTTGAAAGCTATTTACATCCTTGGCATTCTTCCTAAAATGACACCTTAAAAAAATTGTGACTTTGGTTCTATGGCTAGATTGATGACACCCCAAAGTAAAATAAGGTGCTCGAAAAGCAACTTCTAACAAAGAGGGTGCATTTTACTTTCTTCAATGCACCAATAGACAAGTGTACATTTTAGGAGGGGAGCATTTTTAATGACCACTACATTTTAATGTCAAAAATTCATAACTAATTCCACAAAGGGCCAAAAAACATCAAATGACTTGGATTAGATGCCAATTCCATTCTTCTTCCTCCTAAAATTTACTTGAAAATTGTTTCAAAGAGTTGTGTTCTCCCCAAATGCAATTAATTAGCTCTTGAAAGGTCACTTTAACCTATAAACAAGACAAAAGCCATTTTTTCATCAATGAATGAGAGAGCATTTTGCTATATAGAACATAACTACAACTATTCATCTTTGGAATTAAGGGTGGAAAGGAAAGATGTTCCACAATAGTTGGACTTCCAGTGCATGCTCTTGGATTTTTTTTAATTGCTGATTTCTATGGTCACCAACCTGTTGTTTAAGGATAAATAGCATTTGCACTACCTTATCACTTATATAGAATAAGTGGAATTTAAAAAATATATATTTGATACAAATGACTATTAAAAACCTTTTTTTAAAACAAATGAAACAAAATGCAATGTAGAACTTTTTTTTTGATACAAATGAAATGAAATACTATGGAGAAATTTTTTTCATTTATTTTTTGGACATAAATGAAATGAAATAAGGTAGGAGGTCCATAAAGCAATCACCTAAGCATTGCAATTGCATTTTGGAGAGAAAAAACATCTTGAAACATTTTTTCAGTAAATTTTCTTTGAAAGACAAGAGAAAATGGCATCATACCCAAGTTGTTTCATATTTTTTAGAGCTTTGTAGAATTACTTATGAAAATTTGAAGTTGAAATGCCATACGTCTCTGAAAGAGACCACCTCCTAGAATGTACATAGTTTGTACATTTTGGCACATTGAAGAAAGAAAAATGTACCTTTGTGTCATGTTCGATTCAAAATGCCTGGTCAGAAATTGAGCCTCATACCTTACTATGCAGAACTTTTTAACTGTGTGATGAGAGCATACTCAAGGAGTGACGCATACTTAAGGAATGGTCGTGCTCAATCACAATGCTTGTTCCATGGGAGGCACTGCGAGGCCAGGGAAGTTGCAGGCCATGGTCAAAATTGGCCACCAAATGGCCAAATGGTGAATACAGCTAATGCTTGGTATGTCGTATGACGCAGAATTCAAGGTATGAAATAGTGCGAGGCCAAGAAAGTAGCCAATATCTACCCACTCCACCATTTCAGGATGATGTGATGCATTGACATTCTTGTTTGACATGCCCGATTCCCTTGGCTGTGTGTGATGCTTGTCTTCTCATGGGCCGAACAAGCAGTCAGTGGCTGCCCAAACAATTTCAGCACCGCAAGCATCCTCTGGTCATTCCTCTTCCATGCGCAACCCATGGGGATGCTCTGATTCATGTGAAAGCGGGTTCAGTTGGCTGGAAATGCTCATCACTGCTCATCAGACGAGCAGGCCAATTGAAAGTCAGACTGTGGCATTTGAGCCCCCTCCCCTGAAGTCAGACTGTGGAATTGAAGCAAAATTAATGTAATTGGCACCGAAGCACATATCTGTCCTGCAGAATTCAGTCAGAATGATGCACCAACTGCAAGTTAATTAAGTTAGGGGGAGCGCGTTAAATGATACCATCGAAACCCAACTGAAGTTTTTTATTTTTTGTCTTTTTTATTTTTTTTTAAATTCAGAATTCAGATTCAGAATCAGAGACCCCAAATTAGCTTAGGGTGACCTTCAACATACCAAAAAAAACCCAACATAAATACAGTGGAAACACCCAAAACCGTCCATTTAAGGAATTCAGCATAGTTGGAGGGAGATTTTCCTAAAATTGATATTTTTCTAGTATTAGCGAGTGAAAATTATGAATATTCAAAAAAAGAAATAAATTTTTTGGGCATTGTATGTAATTTCTATGTTTTTTTGAAGTGATGGGTGCCTAGACCACTGAAAGTGTCCAGTAGGTGCACCCAAAACTGAACCCTGCGAAAATCAGCCCTGAGCCAACCAGATTTTCTTAAGTGTCCTTCACCTGTGTCAACAAATTATTTTCACACATGTGTCAAACACATTAACTACACTCTAGGGATATATTTGAGTGACTCTACACTCCACTGCAAGGTACAGGGACGGGAATGGGTGTTTCTCCCTTATAAACCCCAAACCCTTGTCAACCCCAAGTAAAATGAGATTTACACTGCTAGGCCCACTTTCGATGGTATCATTTAACATCCTGCAAGTTAGGGAGCCTTTTGATATGTTAGTTTAGATGCCGGCATGCACAGATCTCACGGAAATCAAAAGCCACTCATGGTGACAAAAGTGGGCGTGACATTAAATCCTGTAAACAAAACTTATGTGGTACAGTTGGATTTACCCCGGGGTAAATACTGAATTCTTTTATTTTTTTCAAATTCTGAATTCATATTTGGATTCAGAAACCCCAAATTAGTTTGGAAGGACCTTGACACAACCAAAAAACACAACAAAACATAAACCCCAAAACCCTTATCAACCCCTTGTAAAACAAGTTTTACCTGCGGGGGGCTCGATTTACCTGTGCCACGTCAGTTTCGATTACAGGATTTAACATCCTGCCAAAAGTGAAGCTCTCACTGCCTTTGGAGCAAACAAACAAATAAGCTTGAAATAAATAAATTTGAGTGGCTCTGGCTGCCACTCACTCACCTTCAGGTGGACGTAACTTTAACTTCCTGATGAAAAGAAACTCGATGGGTTTGAAACAGTGGGTTTGAAATTTGGGGAGTGTGTGTGGCAGATAGGCTTCAATGGCGCAGAAGTACACAAATTCCAAGCAACTTCCAGCATGGGAGAGGTACTAACCCGTAACCAATGAAATAAGCACATTTGGACATGATCTAATGCAAGACACTCCAAGCAAATATTTTGACAGGTGCATGGACAGAAATGGTAGGGATCGCAAAACTGATTTGGTAATTTTATCTCTTGAATCGGAATTATTATGAATTTTGAAAGGCAAAAGTTAGGCTTCATCGGCATGACCAACATGTGAGGGTCATCCAATTCTGATCATTTAAGATCTATTTTGATTCTTGCTAATTACTTCCTACTTTTGTGCTCACTTATGTATCATTAACTTACTCATCCAAACCTTGAAAAAGTACACGAGACACACATCCCAAAGAGAAAATGGAAATCTATTCCAATCTTGGTTGGAAATAGGGTATCCTATTTATTGTTGATGGGATGTGTGTCAGTAATGGGTACCCCTACTATAAATTAATTGTTGAGGACAATTAGTGTTTGATGGATGACAAAGAGTCTTTCCTTGTAGGACAAAAGTGCAACTATTCATCCTCGGTATTAGGAATGGAAAGGGAGATCTTCTATAGTACTTTGATTTCCAATGAATATATTTGGCTTATTCAAAGTAGAAGATGTCACACAATATCAAAATGCATGATTTCCACATCGACCAATCCATCCTTTGAAGACTAACCTCTAAGCGCCCAAGTGCTTCAAATTTAGCCTCTCTAATTTGAAAGGTTGTCTTGTGTTGACTCTTATAATCCTTTCTATAATAAAGTCAAATCATTTGTTCATTTCTTTGTTGTTCTAAGGTTGCCTCCACTACCAATCAGTTTGATTAGTTTTTTTGGATCTTATTATTAACAATAGTTTGATAGGAATGAGTGCAAGAGGGTCTAAATTTTGGTGAACATGAACTAGACACACTAGGGTCAACTCTAGACTATCCAACCTCCAATTGCATTAGAGACACACTCGAGAAGGCCATAGCTAGTAAAAAATTGTGTTGTGGAGGCAATTGGCACGGAGTTGTGGAAATCCACCATTCAAAGTGTTAGGTGGGTCGGAGGTGATGCTAAATCTACTAGAAAATGGGGTGGAAGTCATGTGTATGGATAGATTTTAGTAGTTGATCAACTTTGAGGGCGGAAAGCCACACAATGTTTGTCAAGGACCAAGGTAAGATTTGGGTAGATTGCTAGGACTTTGGAGGTTGCATTTGGAACAACATTACAAGGGTTTAGATGAGACCCCATTATTGAGATATTATTAGAAGAATTGCCTCAAGATTTGTGAAAGCAGCGAAATACAAAGCATTGAAAGCCATGCATTAGGACAAGCTCAGAGAGAGGTGACTGGAACCAACCGAGACATGCTTGTAAGTCACTCAGGCTACTCCTAGTTTTCCTTGCGTCCGCGTGCGGATGTATCTAAGTGCGTTGTCAGATTTGAAGAGTGTATTTGCCACAAGCAACAAAGCACACAAAGCCACATACAATAGCAAATCACGACAACGATACAAAACAAACAATTTTACACAAATGCACAATAAATGATCCGACAAGTACACAAATTGATTCACATACATATGGCATTTTTGATTGAAATGAATTGTCAAACATGGGGACAACACTCAAAATAGCCTTGGTTTGAAATCAAAAAATTCCATGTGCTAAAAACTTCTATACAATGTATCAAAATTTGTATACAATGGAATGGCTCCCACAAAAGTCCGCTAAGATACGAGGCAGAGAAGTCTAAGTTCAGCCATTGAAATGAAGCACGTTGGTGTCATTTAGCCAAGTTGGGCTTTGGGGTGGTGACCCTTCCCAATAGTCATTGTCCCGGAGTGGTTGAAAATGAAGGTCTAGGTGAATTGGGCCCCTCGCTCAGCCACTCCAAGTAATTCCAAAGATGCAAGTAAAACAAAAAAAAACTGTTTTGTGCTGATTTAATTTACCTAGTATGCATTTCCTAGATAATTTGAGGCCTCTAATTGCAAAATATGAATTCAAAATTTGAAAAAAAATTATTTAAAATTATTTAAAAATTCTAGCGTTTTTCCAAGCGATTGAGTGAGGGGTCAATTCACCCTGGTCAAAATAAGGGGTCATCGCCTTTAACCGCCTACCTCTTTGACTAACGGATCCAGGCTCTCTATAAGAGGCTTTTAATGACCATCCACACTGAATTACGGCACAATAATGTCATATTAGTTATGTCACTTGTAACAAGTTGTGAACTTACAAGTTTGTAATGCCCACTTCTTTGAGTTGTGAATTCTTCAAGTAACATGGATCATTAGGAGAGATTTGAGGGCTCTAGGAGCCCATAAGTTTCCACAGCCCGAAAGCGTGTAATCTGCCTCGGAAACGCAGTTCTGCAAGAATCCTATGTGGTTGAGTGATTACCACGTCATTAATTTTATTTTTGAAAAAAAAATTGGACTTTTTTTTTCATATTTTAGAACCCAATTTTTTTAATTTTTTTTTGAGAAATGCTAGCATGACAGCGCAGCCAGCCGTTCCCTAGACCAGTTTCGAGAACAGTCCTGAAACGGCCCTTTGGAGCCCTCAAATCCCTCCTAATGCTAGGCATGGATTGGGTGATTGTAAGAAACACCTTTTTTTAATTTTTTGCGTTTTGCATTAATAATCATGACTTTTTTTTGGAGTACTTTAAAATTAGAAAATTAATTTTTAAGTTTAAAAAAAAAATGACTTATGTATACACCTTTAAGACCTTGGTACCTACAGAAACAAATTGCATAGAAAAATTCTCTAAGTAGGTGAACTTAAAAAGTGCCAAACCTCAAGAAAATACATACCTTCATGTTTTAATTAGGAAAAGTTTTTAAAAATTGGTAAATACAAAAAATAAAAATTGTCCATTTGCAACAACTCTATGGAGATGGTTATTCACCAAAAAAATCACCAAAATAATATTTTATATGTTCCAAAATACAAGCAGAAAGAAGCTCACTTTGTAAACTTCCACATCACATAAAATTAACTATTTTCAAAACTCCTTCCTTAGAGAGCTTAAAGTCTACTAGAAGACCATCTCATCCAAATTTCATCTCAAAATCATTAAAAAAAAGGTACTCCTTACTTTTAAACTATAAAGTGTAACATTCAATTGGGGTCTATTTTTGGATAATAAATTAATTTTGAAAATTAGAAAAAAATTAGGAAACATGTATAATAGTCATGAGTATCTTTCCTATAAATCTTGAGTCATTTGAAGCCATATACAAAAGTTATGGCCAAAAAACAAATTAGCATGTATAATGTGACACAAAATATGACAAGTGTTTCTTGTAATCACCCAATCCTAGCACATCAATACAAAACCACAAGCTTTGTAGTAGTCCACTTTTTTATGCTTGCAAATGCAACATCTGCTTTAGAGGTCACCGTGCATCTACAAAAAGTAAAAGGCAAATAGATTCTAATTCCAATTATTGTATGTACAAGGAACAACCTTAGGTATTATCAGACCAAAGACCACGTCTTAAGGTAGGTACACCCAAAAGCGCTTTGTTTTTAAAAGCGCCATCTACAGTGCACATACATTTCCAAAATCAGTCATGTTCACAGACTGTAGATGGTGCTTCCAGAAACAGACTTTGACTGTTAATAACTTTTGCATACGGTATCCAAATCCTGCGTTCTTTGGTGCGTTGGAACATGCTTTTACTTTCCCACAAGACTGCATAAAAATTTGAACTAGCTAATAACAAGAACTAGGCACAGTATGAAAAACTGGCGCTTTTGGGTGTACCTAGTACCTTAAATGAAGTTCACACGGCTCACTTGTCGTTCTTCCTTAGCATGTTGGTCATGCCTTTGTTAGTACACTCGATTTGTAGTTCTAAAAGTAGACCAAATACTAAGGTGGGTACACCTAAAATTGCACCTCACCTAAAAGTGTCATTTATAGTTGTTGCACATTTCTGAATTCCATTATATACCTATTTGGCTGGAGCGCTTTTAGAAACAGAAACCTTAATGACTTTTGCATACTGTATCTAAATGCTGCATTTTTTGTTGCATTGGAACGTGCTTTCACTTGCCAAGAAGACTATATGAAAATTTGATTAGACCAATAATAGTTACTAGGTACAGTACCCAAAAATGGCACTTTAGGTGTATCCACCTTACCCTTGCATTTGGTCAACAAGATTCATGCCACGCATGTTAGCTTGGTATCAGTGATCCCAGAGATAGTTTATAGAATTTAGTATAATATGCTACCTAGTTTAGGGGATTTAGTGCAATTTTCTACCTTCGAGATAAATATGCATCAACTTTGGCTATCTTGAGAGAAAGTGGCATTGAAAAAATTAGAAAAGAAAGGATTTTGCAAGTTGTAAAGGATAATGGGGGGTACTAATATCCATAACTAACTACAGAGATGCTAATTCCAATGTAGAGTAAATAAAAAATTGGCTATCAAATTCTATTGGTTGTTGAAATCTTAGCTAAAATTTAATTTTTTCAAGGATTTTTTCCTATAGAGATTTAGCTACTGAGAATTTTTAGTAGCAATAGAGCAAAATTTAGCCAATTTTGTAAACGTTGCTTGGTATTCCACTTGTTGTGGTATGGTCAAAATCTCCTCCCTCTGGCCCTTTAGCCAACAACAAGCTATAGCAGGCCTAATAGGATTCGATGAAGTATTCAAAAAAATAACTAATTTTGCGTCATACCGCACAAAAGTTGCCATTTTTCCACTAGAATAGGTAGCTGAAAAAAGAATGGACCTCAAATACTCCCCTTTTTGAAGTCACAAAGGGAGGATAGGAAACTGATGTAATTTCCATTTACAATGATGGTAGCAAAGATACCACAATGAAGAAGACCATTATAATAATCTCTTGAACTATCTTTTTACTTGAAGAGCATATATTTGAGGCACTAAGGCACTTATTTAAAGGTGTTTTTTTTTCTCTACCTCTATGGTTTTTTTCTTCCGAGACCTCATAACATTCAATAGACTTCGACTACAGGCTATCTTTCTTATCTTGAATCCTCATCTATGGAGTTCATCTACACATCATTGAAAATTAAAGTAGGTTTCAATATTAGGATTGTGGCAAAACATTTACAATGTGCCCCACTTTTTGGCTAATTATGGGATTGTACAAACAAATCTAAAAATAAATATAAAGATGGTTTGTCAAAAATTTGAAGAATGCATTGAATCACATACCATTGTCATTTGATTATTTGCCACCAACAAAAATTTTGATGTAAAAATGAAGGAATTAAATGCTTCAATGACATTTGTGGTGTTGAATGATGGAGAGGTTGTTTTTATAAAGCACTTCATTATCCATCATGAATCCTCAAAGGATATAGAATAACTTAAAAATGAGTGACTAACCACTCATTGTCAAAATGTAAGAATTGCCATAGAATAATTTTTTTCAAAAGAACTTTGAATTAGAAAAAGTTGAATAATGAAGATAACTTCCATCTCCAAAAATCCATTTAAAAATTTGAGTTTTTGATTAAAAATTATGGGTCATTGCAAGAAACACTTGTCCTATTTCATGTCGCAATTGAAACCACTTTCTCCTTTTGTACTCTAGGTTTTGAATCCAAAAACTTTTCACCTTGAAATTTTTATGGAGATAACTAACTTCATGCTTAAGGGTTCCATATTTTTTTTAAATTTTGGAAAAAAAAATTTGTATTTAAAAATTAATTTTGTCCACTCGTCACACATTAGGTGAACAAGGATTCACTAAGTTCGTAGTAATCAAAATGAATGCTTTTGAGTTGATATTTTGGTGGTGTGTTCCTCCTCCTAATAAATTTATGAATATGGTTTGGAATCCAATTTTTAGTTATTTTTGTATGATGTATATGCTACATAATATAGCTAAATGGGCGCACATTTACAAATTCTAAAAATATTGTAACTCTAATTTTTTTGGATGAAAGTGATGATAAGGAGATTTGGAAAAATGGCCATAATTAAAAATATAAATATAAATCACTTTTTATTTTTTATGAATTAAAATTGGATCACTGTATTTTTTGAAAAAAACTACAGTCTTTTGCTCCTAAGTATTGCTACGTAGATATAGTATTCCCACATCTGACTTTAATCCCACATTCGCCCACTTGTCAAACTTTTTAAATGATACAATATGTAAGATAATGTCATTCAATGGGCATAATGACTTCTAACTCCAGTACACGTGTCAAAAGCACAGTGCATTGGCAGTTT
This sequence comes from Thuidium tamariscinum, assembly GCA_947034885.2. Classification (NCBI taxonomy): domain Eukaryota; kingdom Viridiplantae; phylum Streptophyta; class Bryopsida; order Hypnales; family Thuidiaceae; genus Thuidium; species Thuidium tamariscinum. Next base: position 31,172,415 of record OX344751.2, on the reverse strand, counting down.
GCTGATAGTACTCGTAGTACTGGCAGTACTATGCGGCAAAAATGCAGTTCCTAATAAAACGCTACGAAAAGTGACAAGTGTTTCTTGCAGGAGTTGGGGCCACCCTACAGACAAAATTTGGAGAAGATGTTTGAAAATGTGAAATAAAATGCCTTTCCAATTAAATTTATCCATATCCTTTGATTAGAGGCTCTATTAAATTTTAGATAGAAAATTTTACTTGATTTACCAACTTTTGTAGCCAATCTTTTTTAGAAAAAAATATTCTCTTACACCTAAATGGGATCTCAAATTATATTTCAAACATAATTTTAATTTTTGACTTAATTACATGTGGTTGAGTTCCTAGTAATTTAAATTTACATATTTCACATGGATTATTTTATCTACTACTACCTCGTGTATATATATAATATAAACTTGTTTTTTCTATTCTAAATTTTTCTTAAATGGATTCTAATAAAATCAATGTGGGATGATTGTTGAATTTATTATTCTCAATGACATTAAATTGCTCCATATTTCAAAGTTATTGTTTAACCCCTAAAGGTCTATTGATCCCTTGAGGGACAAAATGGATTTTGTATAGGGCAATGCCTGAGGAGGGCGGAGCCCGACGAGGAGGCACTTTAATTTCAGTAATCCTCGACGACGAGCGGTCATTGTTCGGCGTAAGCACGATTAATTGGCTGAAATCGCGGGATGAGAGTGCAAGTTCGATGAAGAACACGTAATCCCCGGTTACGGGAAATACCATCGCCAACTGAGCATTATGCTTCGCAATCCTCCCGGGAAATGAATGGCGCACTTCCTGGGAGTGCTTTACATGTAGGTTCGGACTATGACCTCAATTTCGGTGATATTTTTTGAATTTTTTTCATAAGATAGAGAAATTGATTAGCTACAATTAAAAAAATTGCTAAAAATTAAAATATTTTTTCTAGAATAATATATTTTGTCTACATATGAAACTTTGATTCATTCTAATTGGACTAATAATGAGAAAGTTATGAACAAAATATTCTTTTAAGCAATTTCAACATCTTCTTCAAAAAATTAATTTAATTGCTCATATCTTCTATAGGAAAAGGGGGTGGGGGATGGGGGATATTTACTCCTTGGAGGATTTTTCTAGCATATAACAATACCCTAGGAATACACCATCCCATTTTCCTTGAATTCCAATTTATACAATCAAACTTCATGAAATTTTTATACAACATGTGGTCAAGGAGTAGATTATCATAAATTTTGACTTAATGATTAAAAACTTATTGTGTAATATGTAATTTTTTTTGAAACCAAACAACTAGGGCAACTAAAAAAATCACTTTTTGAAAAAACAAAAATTTGTAATTTGTTTGTAGATTAATATGTATATTGAAAGCATTGAATCATTTTGTTTTGATCAATGAATCAAAAGTAATTAGGAATCTTAGTTTGTGGGCATTTATGAAATCGCTACTCTAAAATAAATTTTGAAGTCTTTTATTTTACTTGATTTTCAATACACTTGAAAAATAAATAAAAGCATTGGGTGTATGGGTCATTGCAAGAAACACCAGTCCTATTTGTTGTCACAATGAAAATGACTTTCTTCTCTTGTAGTATAACTTTTGAGTCCAAAAAGCTTTGACCTTGAAATTTTTATTGGATATAACTAACTTCAAGCTTAAGGGTTCTATATTTTTTCAAATTTTGGAGAAATTTTTTTGTATTTAAAAATTAATTTTGTTCACTCGTCACACATTAGGTGAATAAGGATTCACTATGTTCGTAGTAATCAAAATGAATGCTTTTGAATTGATATTTTGGTGGTGTGTTCTTCTACCTAGTAAACTTATGAATATGGTTTGGAATATAATTTTTAGTTATTTTTGGATGATATATATGCTACATAATATAGCTCAATGGCGCGCACATTTACAAATTAAAAAAATATTGTGATTCTAATTTTTTAAGATGAAAGTGATGATAAGGAGATTTGAAAAGATGGTCATAATTAAAAATAAATAAATAAATCACTTTTGATTTTTTTGAATTAAAATTGGATCACTGGGTCGTTGCAAGAAACACTTATCGGTTTTGTCTCAAAATGGCTCAAAATCTGTGAGTCTTGTGAGTCTTGTGACCCTTTGAAATAAATTTTTCTTAAATTGAAAAAAATATGGATAATATGAAGAGCAATGAAAATATTATGTCTCTTGAAATTCAGACCTAAGAAAAAATTTCTCTAAATGTTATAGACAATGGAAAATACAATGAAAATAGCTCTTTTTTCACTAATTTGGTAAAAATAGTAAAAAAATTCAAAAAATAAAAATGAAAAATCCATTTTTTTTCCAAGTAAAGGTCTTTCTTTTTCAACAAATTTCATCTTTGGAAAAAATAAATTATATTCTCTACACTTGCGCAAAGTCAGCCACTTTGATGACATGTGGAGGTTGAACACTATAGTATTTTCAAAAAATCTCTTCATGGTCTTGTGTAACTTTAGTTGAGGTCCTTATATGCCAATTTTCAGCTCAAAATTTGCATTTTTGGGCCAAAAATAGGACTAAAACCCCCCAAAATGCCCAAAGTAGACACTCAATCGGGGGCAGTTTAAAAATAGTAAAATAATTTTGATAAAATTGAAAAAATTACACAAAATGTAAAACTTTTGTAGAAACCTTGATCTCAAGTTTTAAGTCAAATGAACAAAATATGAAAAAGTTATGAGCAAAAAACTACCTCTTAAAGGTCAAGGGGACAAAAAAAAGGACAAGTGTTTCTTGCAATCACCCCACTGTATTTTTTGAAAAAAACTGTCGTCTTTTGCTCCTAAGTACTGCTACGTGGACATAGTACTCCCACATCTGACTATAATCGGGCAATTGCATGAAAGACTTGTACTATTTTCCGTCACATGTCTCATGCTGATTTGTTTTTTGACCATAACTTTTTCATTTTTGCTCCAAATGACTCAAGATTTCTAGAGAAGGTACTCATAACTATCATACATCGTACATGAATTTTTGATAATTTTCAAAAATATTTTGATATAAAAATAGTACTAGTGATTGAATGTCACATATGACAATTTGGAGGTTTTTAGTACTATGGAATACCTTTTTTTAATGATTTTGAGATGAAATTTGGATGAGATGGTCTTCTAATAGACTTCTAGCTTTCCACAAAAGGATTTTCAAAAATAGTTAATTTTATGTCATGTGGAGGTCTACAAAGAGAGCTTCATTTTGCTTGTATTTTGAAACATATAAAATATTATTTTGATAGCTTCTTTGGTGAATGACATCTACATAAAATTGTTGCAAATGGCCACTTTTTATTTTTTGTATTTACTTATTTTTACTAATTTTCCCTAATTAAAACATGAAGGTATGTATTTTCTTGAGGTTTGGCACTTTTCCAGTTCTCCTACTTAGAAAATTTTCCTATACAATTCCTTTTGTATATACCTTTGTCTTAAAGGTGTATACATAAGTCATATTTTTTTTAAAATTTAAAAATTATTTTTCTAATTAAATAGTACTCCAGAAAAAGTCAGGAGTATTGTTGCAAAACGCAACAAATAGTACAAGTATTTCGTGCAATCACCCAATCCCACATTTGCCCACTTGTCAAACTTTTTTAATGATACAATACGTAAGATAATGTCATTCAATGGCCGCAATGACTCCTGACTCCAGTACACGTGTCAAAAGCACAATACATTGGTAGTTTACTGATGGTACTCGTTGTATTGGCAATACTATATGGCAAAAATGCAGTCCCTAGTAAAACGCTACAAAAAGTGAACAATGTTTCTTGCAATCACCTGTACATTGTTTAATACAACATTACAACAATTTGGATTGAAAATTTTCAATTCCATAAACAAATTCTTAACAATTTAGTACTTTAAATAATTTTGTACTTCTTTCTACTAACTATTTTTTTCCTATATCTTTTATAATTCTAAATTATCTAAAAAATTTCAAGCATATAACCAACTTGATTTGAAGAACGATTTCAAAGATGCACTACCATTTTGGACATTTTTTTATATAAATATGAGCTTGTGAAGTGCAGTTGCCTGTTTTCACAAAATTAAAACAAGAATTTTTGTCAATTCAAATGCTAATATCTTACAATCTACACCGTGAAAACTTTTAAAAAATTTTCCACATCTTCCCAAACCAGGGTTGTCTATCCTGACGTGACGTGGGCTTTTCCCGTCGGGATGTCATGACGTGTCAGTCATGACGCGGCAGGACGCGTCAGAGGCCGTCCCGAATGCTGACGGCGTCGTCGATAGCGCGGATGAAGTCCGTCGACAGCGCGCAGACGGCCTGTCGGCCGCCTCGACGACTGGCCGTCGCGTGGACGGACAGAGCGTCCGCGGCTTTAGGGTTTAGGCGCGACGGCCAGGCCGTCGCCTCGACAGTTTTCTGTTCAGCGGACGGTCACGGCGTCCAGAGTCCGTCCACGCAGCGGGGACGGCCAGAGCGTCCGCGGCTTGTGCACTTCGACGGGACGGCCAGGCCGTCGCCTCGACAGTTTTCCGTTCAGCGGACGGTCACGGCGTCCAGAGTCCGTCCACGCTGCGGGGACGGCCAGGCTGTCGTCTGGACAGCGGGACGTTCGCTGGACGGCCAGAGCGTCTGTGGGGACGGCCACGACGTCCCGTCCGCGGCTGTCCACAGTGCGCCAACGGACAGGCCGTCGACTGGACAACTGCTGCTAGGCCTTCACAGTATATAGCACAAGCCGTGTATTTGAAGGTCACTTTTCCTTGTTGATCTCTGCTCTTATGACCTGGTTGGCACACAGCCATTGTACTAGAGTGAAGTCCAAGAAGAGTGTGTGGGAGGAACACTTGCTGTGAAAGCAGTAAGTGTTATTTCCACATCACATCCAAACAGAATACTAACCTGTTTTGTTTGTGCAGTTTCAAGTGAAGAACCAGTGGGAGCAATGGGAGGGGGGAGGACACAATGGGAACCCTGGTACAGGCTACAAGAGGATGGGAAAGTGGAATGCAAGTTCTGCAAAACGAAGATTAGTTACCGCAAGGATCGCTTGCTTTTCCACTTGGGTTATAGACGAAATGACACCCTCCCCGGAGTGAGAATGTGCAACAAGGCCAGTGCAGCAGTGAAGGCTATGTTTTTCAATTGTGGGGGGAATGTTCCTACGGTCTCCGAAGACGAAGAGGAACATGATGTGGAAGTAACATCACTGTCATCGAATCCAACGAGGGTGGTACGTGATCAAGAATTACCCAATGCTTCAATCTCAATTAGTGGAGGGGGAGGAAATACTTTGGGCCAAAATTCTCAAGTTCGATCATCAGAGGCGCATGTCCCTTCTTTGACCCATAGTCGACCGCTGAGGCAATTATCCGTACAAGAAGGGATGGACACATCCAAAAAACAAGTACTAGACAAGAAGTGGGCAAAGTTTTTCTACGAAGCAAATATCCCATTCAATGTGGTGAGACACCCCGCTTTTGTGGATGCCGTGAAATCAACCTCCGAGTCCAGAGTTCTTTACAAACCTCCACCTTACAATGCCATACGTACGAAGCTCATGACATCAACAAAGGAGGAAGTGGCTGCACTGGTAGCGGAGAAGACAAGGGGGCCTATCCACAAGTACGGTGTCACTATATGTTCTGACGGATGGGACAATGTCAGCCATCGGCCATTGATCAATGTAATGTTGTCGTGCACGAGTGGAGAAGTATTTTTGGGATCGGTGGACACTACAGGCAAAAGCAAAGACGCTGTTATGTGGCTAATCGCATGATCGATTACATTGACGCGGTGGGGGGACAGAATGTGGTGCAAGTTTGTACGGACAATGCGCCAAACATGTGTTTGGCTGGTACTCAAATTACTCGCGAATTCCCTCACCTATATTTCCAAGGTTGTTCCGCGCATGCACTTGACCTTCTACTTGAAGATTGGGGCAAGCAACTTTGGGTGGTCAAAATGGTGAAGAAAGCAAAATCAATCGTGAAATTCATTCGCACGCATCACATGCCACTCGCCATTTTCCGACGACATTCTCCTAACCTCATGTTGAAGAATCCCATTGAGACACGTTTTGCGACCATGTTCCTCATGATCGAGCGTTTGGCCGAGGTCAAGGAAGCCGTGGAATCTACAGTCCATGATCCGCAGTGGAACGAATATGTGAGGTCCTCGAACGCTGCAATACACAATAAGGCAGAAAAGGTTCGACGTAGGGTTCGAAAGGACGAGTTCTGGAGGAGGTGTCTCAACTTTGTGCATATGGTAGAGCCTGTGTTGGTGGCTCTTCGAGAGTTTGATGGAAAACATCCGGTCATGGGCAAAGCATGGATCGTGATGAAGAAGCTAGAAAAGCATGTTTTGGCTTTGAGGAATCGACCATTTTCATTGGAGGCAAATTATGCGGACTGTGCTGAATACGCGTTTTACGAACGATGGGATTTGATGAAGACCGATTTGCACTACGCAGCTGCCTTGCTCAATCCATTCCTCCTTGATGAAATTATACTAATAAACGATAACGAGGCAAAGGAGGCCATTCTTAGAGTACTACGCAAATTGGCAGTTGGAGGGTTGGGATATGCAGCTGCTTTGTTTGAGTACCAATCCTTTCGAGACCGCCGAGGCATGTTCGCTGGACTTCCCGATGTGAATACTTTGAATTTGGAGCCGTATGAATGGTGGGATCTTCTCGGAGCCGGTGCTCATACGCTTGCACCTATTGCAAGAAGGATCCTCGCACAAGTATGTTCCGCATCATCATGTGAACGCAATTGGAGCATGTATTCATTTGTCCACAGCAAGTCTCGCAACAGATTGACATCTGAGCGCGCGGAGGAATTGGTTTACATTTATACCAATTCGAGGACTCTCAGGGAAAGGGGTGCGGCGGATGCAGTACGATGGTACACTGAGAACATGTTGTCCGAAGATTCCATGACAACCGAATCAGATGGCTTGGATCGTCGTTCGGTTATGTCAGACGCTAACAACGATGACTCAGACGACAGTTCCAATGGCGATGATGATCCACCATTTCGGCCTTTGGGTGAAAGGCAAGAAAGGGGTCCCCTAATTGACGAGTCCGTATTTGACTTTGATGGCGCGGATAATGATGGAAATGACCACGGGGGAGATGAGGATGGAAATGACAACGGGGGAAATGATGGCAGTCCGTCATGGATGCCACGTACATCGATTGCGGGGTCAAGTGGTGGAAATCAAAACGAAGGGGTTGAAGCCCCACCTTCGCCGGTTATAGGGCCGATTGAAGAAGAAATGCGTACCCGGAGACATGAACATGTCGTTGTGGTAGAAAGACAAGGCGAAGATGAGGTCGTTGCCACAGATCCCCCAGTGGCGCGGAACACTCGTAGCCACAGATCCCCCATTGGTGTCGAGATAGACTTTTGCACATTGCGTCGAGACACGATCGGCGTGCGACCACAAGCGCCTAGCTTGGATGATCCACCCGTCCAAATTTCAGCACGGCCTTCATCTTCTAGAGTCCGCCCCAACCAAGAAACTCCATCAGTCGGTACACGATTGGCCGGTCTCTTCCCAACTCTAAATATGACCGAGCGAAGGAATGCACCTCCATCCTCAGAACAACCCGTTGCACCGCCTACACGCACTACTAATCGACGCCCGCGGCCACGTGAAGAAAGCCCTACCAATGAACGAGTGAGTAGAAGAACACGTAGAAGGCTAAGAAGGGAAGAAGCGGCGAGTATACCATTTCTCCGCGAAGGTCTTCTCCCTGGACCGACGGGGCCCAGTGTGGATACCGCTGGAGATGGAGTAGGAGGGCGAACAATCCGTAGATTGGCTTCTATAGTAGGTGAAGGCTCAGACAGCCCTGACAACTCACCAAGCGAAGTCGGTAGGGCAACGTCCAATCATGATGATGAATCCATGGGTCCTAGTATAGGTGAAGATGGTGAAGTTCCGGGAGATAGTGATTATAGAGGGACTCGTAGAGGTCCTCCACCTGCACCTCAAGACAATCAAGCAACCACGCGAGAGGCTGCTGCAAGGAGCATGGCTCCTAATCGTACACGTGCAAGACGTTGAGAGCATCTAGGGAAAAAAATGTCTCCATGTCATCTTATGTAATATTGTGTAAGGCTGAATACCTTGCATGTGAAATTCGGCATTAATTATAAATACTACACATGCTTCCTGTGCTCATGTAGGGCGCATGGGTAGAAATTTTTTATCTTCACATGTCACAAATTCTACAACGCAACAACGGATCCATTTATGGATATTTGTCCCAAGAAATGGAAATATTTGCTTTGTCGTTTGCCATGTGTTCTATACTCTTAAATTTGGATTCATTCTTCGAAGTTGGTTACCTACATGCTTGGATATTTTGAGATCATTATGAATTTTGCCATGTACAAGAAAACAAATGTAATCTGGAATATGGAGAAAATGATTGAAAGTACTGAATTAACCCCTAAAGGACCAAGAGTCCCCTCGGGGAACTTTAAGAATTAGGGCAAGTACTTGTGACTTCAATTTTTAATGAATTTTATTGAAATTTTCACATAAGATAAAAAAACTGATTAGCTCCGTGGAAATATTCATTTTTTTTCAATTGGTGACCGGGAGCAAAAGTTATGCCATCATAAACATTATTTTTATGTTGCCGGGCAGAAAAAAAATCTACAGAAACTTCAAAATTAAAAAAATAATTTTTTTTTCTTATAGATTATATTTTTGTCTACAAGTAAAGCTTTGATTCATTCCATTTGGATTAGTAATGTGAAAGTTATGAACAATCTTGTTTTTCGGGCAATCTAAGCATCTTCTTGAAAAAATAACTTCTAGGATTCATTTGTGAATGCAATTTCCACAATTTAAAAAAAAAAATTGTTGGACAAGGTTGATTTTGTTTTCTAGAACAATCTCACCATTGGGATTATTGTGTTTCAATTCCATCTATGAGATATTTGCAATTTAGTTTTTCTTTCAATCTTGGACCTACATCTACTTGACAATTTTTTAAAGAATGACAAAAAGTCTTTATTTTGTGAATTTTTTTTCCTAAGCTCTTAGCTCAATTTCTCAATAAAATTTTTTTAATTCAAGGTCTGTAGTGCAAAAAGATTACATAAATGGAGGACAAAGTCATTTGAAGTTGCAAACTAGTGTTTAAGAAAACTTTGTTTTCCAACTTTGAATGCTCATATCTTCCTATCTATACGGTCAAACTTCATGAAATTTTCACCACATCATCTTAGTTAAGTAAAGTTCAAGATCCTATGGTTAGATTCTAAAAATTTAGTTTTTTTGTTTTTCATGGATGAATGGAACAAAAATGGCAGTTTTGAGTGGTTTTGGGTTGAAAAACGGCCGTGGTCCTTTAGGGGTTAACATGGCATTCAGTCCAAAATTTACGAAGGGACAGAACTACTCACAAATCCACTCACCGGAATCATACTCGAATGGAACAAAAATATTTACATATATTTATTTCAAAAAGGAGTTAGTACAAAATTCAGTGACGCAAAGTTCGTGGACTATACTGTGGTAAAAGCAAGTACTAAGGTACGTCTACGATTACATTGCCACTAAAATACTATTCTCTAATCTTCATTCCTTGCTTGTTCTTGTAGAAGTGCTTGCTCCTTGCGGGCCTCGCGGTAGCAATCCACGGGTGGAGTCCAAAATAAGGGGGCGCCACTAATTCGTCCCACGGCGTACGTTACCGTGCGTCGTTGTAGTGGGTCCTCTTTGCACAATTCGCCCAATGTGGCTTGAAATGTACCAAACGCTGTATGGTCGGGAAGCATTTGCGTATTTTCGCGGTCTTTCTTCCATATCTTCTCTGCAAGCTTCCCAACAGCATATCCGTTTGTATGTATACTAACACACGGTGCCCCATCTGCACGAGTGGGGGATACCGAAGTGCCCGCCTCTCCAGGAACATACATCAATTCAGGGGCCACCCACCAACGTTTCTGACGTGTAGCCCGCATTTGGCTTGCACATTGAAACTGGTACAAAGAATGGGTTTCTTCATTGATACGACTAGCCATTCCCCAATCACATAGCCCAATCCACACTGTTCACCCATCATCATTCGGAAAATGCAACATGATGTTTTCTGGCGTGATGTCGTTGTGGAGCACCGAAGATTGTTGCACCGCATCTATGATGCAAATTAACGCCCATGCAAGCTCGGTGCGGTTTCTACGATAAGCCAAGAGTCTTTTGGCTTCTTGCATCGTCTGTGGAGTTGCATGGTAGGCAAGCTCCCCGATCTCAGCATAATCTCGGTTTTTCTGGTCCAATGCGAACATGGCTCCCAATGTTCCTCCATTCCACCATTGAGAATAACACTCCATGGTCATGTCATTTATAGCAAAAAATTTTATGACCCCTGGATGATTACATGGACAAACCAAAGCCTCGATGGACAACTTCTCCCGCGACTTCTTCAATTGATCTACATATAGGGCTGTCTTGCCCGCCAATTCCATCATGGGGGGAATGTGCCTTGAATTTTGGAGGCTCACTTTACGCACCCTCTCGTGCCCCCCTTGTTTGTTGTGGCCTGACAATGGAACCACCACCACTCCTCGTTCAAGAAATACCACTCTTCCCGCACCTGCTTGGCCTAGGGACAAGCTTTGGCTTTGCTGAAACCATGGGGCAGAGCGGATATTGCTGGAAGACAGCGCTCGCATTGCGTCATGCCACCAATACACCTTTTTGTGCAACAAATGCAATGCTTGTTGCTTCGGCGCTACATCTCGTTTGAAGCCCTTTACCGATGCGGCGACTTGGGCGATGTTGAAAACACAAGTTTGCACTTGTTCGTCAAGCCAACGACGGAAGTGTTCCTTTGTGCGATCTTCAAGCCACTCATCCTCGCCCATTGTTGTCCAAAACATGTGGGTGAATTTTTTTTTAATTGTCTCCACCCCTTGCAATCCACGCGAGACGTAGGTCGTATTCAATTGAGCAATCGTATATTGCTCCAAAAAATCCAATGCCACTTCCTGCACTTTCCTGGTCGCAGCCTTCCTTGGCCAGTCGTCTGTATTCGTAGCCTTGTGCCTCCGCCTGCTCTTTTTTTTCTTGGCCCCCGAAGATTCTCCTCCAACCACACCACCGACCCCTTCTCCGGCCAATACTGCCTCTGATACGCAGTCAATGGATTCTGGAGACTGCTCACCAACAGGATCTCCGATGCCTGAAAACCACTCATCAACCTTGCGCTTCGACGCACCTCGCCCGTCCATTCTGAAAAAAAATATGCGATGGTAAAACCAAGGAATTAGGGTTCAGTACTCACAAATGTGAAAACTATCCCCCCTTCCTCAGCCGAGCCTCCTCGCAAGCACCCGCGCTCCCAAGCAAGGACTGCAACCAATCCAGGGCAAGAGAGCACCGTCAGAGCAGGAGAGACTCGTGTAGAGTGGGGGACCTGGCCCACCTTATATAGTCGTTGGCGAGCCATCGCATGGACGGTCGATCTGTCCAAGGAACTCGAAAGCCGTCGAGGGGTGTCGGGAACTCCGAGACCGTCGAGGGGACGCGCTGAAGCCGTCGAGGACGATGAGGCCGTCGACGGGACGCACCCATCCGTCCCGGGAATTTCGAAGCCGTCGTGGGGACCGTCGAGGAACTGCGAGACCGTCGAGGGAACGCGCTCGCCGTCCTCAGAATCGGGAAGCCGTCGAGGGGAATGTCGAGGACGATGAGGCCGTCGACGGGATGCACCCATCTGTCCCGGGAATTTCGAAGCCGTCCAGGAAACCGTCGAGGAACTGCGAGACCGTCGACAGGACGCACAAGCTGTCCTGGGAATTCGGGGGTCCGTCGTGGAACGAGGCCGTCCACGCGACCCCACAGGGCGTCCCGGGAATTCTGAACCATTAAGGGGATCGTCGGGGAAGCACAAGGCAGTGAAGATGCCAGCGAAGACTTAATGGCAAGCCTCGTGCAACTGAAATTCCTCTACAAGGTAATAAGGTAACAGGCCAGAAACCGCCCATCTAAGGGCTGACACTGAATTTTGAGAAGGTCAAAAACCCAGCCTAAAGCCCTTGCCCAACCGAAGGTTTTAGGATTTAGGGTTTAGGGTTTAGAGTTTAGGGTTTAGGGTTCCTTTTTACTTTTGCATAAATGAGGGTAAAATGTCTAGTTTAGTAATTTAATAACTTAAGAAGTGCATTATAATTTGTATTCGGTAATTGATCTTTATTTTCCTAGCGTCAATCTAATTTTGCAAATTTTGAAGTAATTAAAAGAAATAACATGAAATGATTAAACTTATTGGTTCTAGTCTAAACACATACCTCTTCGGTTGATGCGTATCCGTTCTTAGTTGTGTCGTCAAAAAGCTCTACTTCCTCCCTTTCCATCTAATTTCATTCTCCCCCGTAAATTTAGGAAATAGGAGCTAATTTTAATAATTTAATCCGGCTTAATTAGCATTTGCTATTTGATGGTCACACTATAACTCCTTGAGGAACTTAAATCATTTCCGTACAATGACTTTGCCTAAATCTAATTCAAGCGTACATACATCTATTTTACAAAATGGGGTCACATAAAATGCCTAATTGAATTCTTCAACCCAATTATATTGTTGTAACTTACTAGGAATCTAGGATGTTTTTTGGTATGAAAGATGTGCATATGGATGTTTCCTACATATCTCCTCTTTGCAAATTAATGCTAATTCATCACCAATGTTTTATAATCAATTATCATGCTAAACCATGAGTTTTGAATGAAACAATTCACCAAATACTGAATTTGACTTATGTGAAATCCACATTTGGTATGCTTGATTATATTATGCAAAATTCGTTTCAATGGCAGAATTGGATGATCCTAAACTTGTTGGTGGGTAGTGTGTAATGTACACGGCTAAAATTTTACATTGCCTTCCAGTGCTTCATCTCATATCGAGAATGGCTGAAGTGATGGACCCTAAATTTTAGAAGTTGCCCTACGGATATGTAGGGATTTAAACTTCTCAATTTTAAATTCGGGAGCCATCCGACTAGGCATGTATTTTTTAGGAAATTAGATTAGTACTACATGTACATATTAGTATGTTACTATATTGCATAATATTCTGGTCATGTAGTCATGTACTCTACTTATGAGTTATGAAACTATGAGTTATGAAAGTATAAGTGAATGGCGAGCACTAATTAGGAGTTTAGGACGGGGGCACTGGCAAGCAAGACTCCGTTAGTGGGCACCAACCAATTTTCAGAATTCAGACTCTTCTGCGGAACCCTAAACCGCTCTAATCCTCTCTTTGCCGAAGTGTATGATAAACCCTAGAAGAAAGAGTTAGAATTCCACAAGTGTGTTAATGGTTTGAACCAAAAATACACGTCAAAGGGTTAAAAAAGTTACCCCAAAAAAATATAGAAAGGGTTTGGAAAGAAATTGTCGAGCCCTGTTCGAATAAAAAAAATGTGGAAATGGGTTGGAAAAAAACGTGTTAATGGTTCAATTAAAAAAAATAGGGAAAAGGTTTGAATCCCCAAAATGGAAGTGGTGTGAATAAAACAAAACGTTAATGGTTTCGGGTGTTGGGCAAAAATATATAGAAGGGATTTGGACCAAAAAATGGGTTAATGGATCGACTAAAAAAATATGGAAATGATTCGGTTTGGAAAAAAATGTGGAAATGGTTTGAATAAAAAAAATGGGAAAGGTTTGAATAAAAAAAATGGGAAAGGTTTGAATAAAAAAAATGGGAATGGTTTGAATAACAGACTCGGGGGTTCACCCCCTTTATCTTTTGGTAACCACGTGCGATAATGGGGTATTTAATGGGGGGGTATTTATGTCCTTCTCATGTTTTTTTCCCTCCCTATTAGTAGAAATAAAGCTACCGGAGTGTATTTTAGAGTACCCTATTTTCTTTTGTAAATTCTTTGAAGGACTATTTTTGAACACCCTATTTTTTTTCTACATTTCATAATTACAAAATATTGAGAAGATCAAAAACATTGTATACAAGGAAACATGTGTGCTTCAAGGATTTTGATGAACTAAGAACATGGTGAAACGCACAGCATATGCTATCTATATGCCACTAAAGAGTTTGAAAATCAAAAATCAAAGCTACAACTATTTATATTTCACCATTTATAAGAAAACAAAGCACACAATAGAGAAATTAAACTATAGTATACAATCCTAATTAATGCAATATTTAAAACCAATTTAAAGGCACAAGAGCATATTCACATTCATTTATATAATAAGAAAACTTAGGGAATTTAATAAGCCGATTGTGTTTAAAAACACAAGTATCAGTAAGTCTGCAAATCCATTCTAACATCTAAAATGAAGAAGTTCAAGGACCTCTTGCTCTCAAATCAACTATTATGGTAGGAAGCTCACACGGAGGTTAATAAACTATGCAGGCTTTTTTATCTGCTTAATAGGACTATAGGAGGGTCTGAAATCTGAATTGGAAAGCTCATTGTGAGGAAACTAATTGTGGATTATATTGAAGCATGCTAAGATTTGATTTTTACTATATGAATGGATGGTTTTAGAGTTACAATGGATTCAATCGTAACTAAGTGTACTTATAGGTGTCTACTAATTTTATTCAAAATAAAAAATGGTTGTTAAACTACCTTCTTTCAAATGTGAAATTGTTTTGAAATAATGATTAATTGAAGAATTCATTTCAGTTTTTGAAAGGGACACATTTAGAAACCATTTCAAACCATTTTTTACATGTTGCATTACTAGTTTATTCACCAAACCAGATTCTTTTAGAAACTGTGCATGTATAGATTTTCAAGGCTTACTGATCACAAATAGGGTCCTATGACAAATTGTGTTTGAAAATTAATAATTAATTCAATTTTTCTTCCAAAAAATATGAAACAACTTGTATTAGATTCCTCATCTATTTCTCCTTGACTGAAAAATAAACTAAAAATATTTTCATCTAAAGACATACACGAAAAAGGCAAATCAACTCTTAATTTAAATAAGTGCAATCTTTGCCTCCTACCATGCATACATGGCTAACACACTTGTCACAATCATGAATCCCAAAAAAATTTAAAAAGAAATACAAGATCTGAATGAGTCACACACTTGTCACAACCATGAATGAATCCCAAAATTTTTTAAAAAGAAATGCAAGCTGTGAATGTTAACTCACTGAGCTCCAATAAAAATTACAGTATACAGGTACTGCATTGGCAATCTTCACCAGTTCACCCACATTAAAATTCTGCTGTCTTACAGCTTATTGCATCTCAACTGCCTAAATGAATACCAATTGCGTAATTGGATCCTGGCTGTCTAATTGGATTCCACCTGCCTAATTGAAATTCAGGATATATTGGGCCCACCTATTGGGCCCGTCCATGACCTGGGCAGGCCGTCACGGGGACGGAGAGCGTCCAGAAAACCGTCCAGGAAGACGGGCCCGTCCAGGACCTGGGCAGGCCGTCACGGGGACGGAGGGCGTCCCTAAAACCGTCCAGGAAGACGGGCCTGTCGAGGACGGCCAGGGAGGACTGACTCCTCTATTGCCCCTTTTTTACCCTTGCAGAAAACCCTGGAATTTCTTTTATTTTTCACACAAATTCTTTTTTGCAAATTCTGAATTCTTATTTGGAATCAGAGACCTCGATTTAGCTAGGGGACGTGTTGAAATCTAAAATTTAATCGGCACAAATTAGGGGGGAATTTTTTACATTTACCCTCCGGAGGGGCAATAGAGGGGTCAGTCCTCCCTAGCCGTCGAGGCCCTGGGCAGGCCGTCACGGGGACGGAGGGCGTCCAGAAAACCGTCCAGCAACACGGGCCCGTCCAGGACCTGGGCAGGCCGTCCGGAATCCGTCCAGGACCTGGGCAGGCCATTCGCAACGAATTTGGCTGTGGGCCGGAGCGTCGACCTGTCCGGGCAGGCTGTCCACAGCGGAACAGTGGCCGTCCAAGACCACGGGCAGGCCGTCACGAAGAGCCATTTTTGGCCATCGAATTTGCAATTCGGCGGAGTAATTATGGATTTTCGAACTCATGAGTGTTTTCGAACTCGTTGACGGCGCCGGACCTGTGGACGGCCTCTGTGACGTCATCCCGAAGCTATCGATGGCCTCCCGAACCTCCGTCGACGCTCCCTGGACGCCCCAGCCGTCGATGGCCGTCCGCATCAACGGCTCCAGGTGGTGCATGGCGATGTGATTAGACACAAATTAACACTCCTAACGAGGCTTGGTAATGGGGAGTATAAATCCCAAATTCAGCCACAATTAACCTTGCTTTCTCTCTTGAGTTGCTCTGTCCTAGCTTGAAAAAAGCTTTGCATTGCAATTCGGGAGGAAGTCAAGCATTTGGCTATTGCTTTGCCACATTCCAGTTGCCCTCACGCAACAGGAGGCAGAGCATAGTCATCTGTACATACATACCGTGTTGTGGCATTGTGTGCAGGTACTATGGCCTTAAACCCTGGAGAGATGGTACTACATGTAGAGAACCCCCCCATGGCAGAGAACCAGGAGGTGGTAATTGCTGGAAATCACCCCCCAGTGGTAGAAAACCAGGAGATGGTAACCCATGAAGGTGAACCCCCACACAGGAGGCATCGTGGGAATAGGAGCATTGTAGACTGGGCGACTTTCAACATTGGAGAAGTTTTGGCCGGGCACGGGTGGGAACAGGCGCTTGAGCCATGGACCCGCACCACATGTTAGAGATACGTGGACTGGGCCCACATCAACCGCCATTTTCCACGGGAGAGAAATGAGACGCAAGTGCGATCTGGCGTTGCATTGATCAAGTATTGCGTACACCCAACGTTCAAGAAGCGGTTGACCGAGGTGGCATTGGCACTTTGGGGGACCCTCTCGAAGAAGGATGGGACCCTCGCATTGTGTCAAATGGCGTATGCGGAGGTTTTTTTGGGCAAGGATGTGGATTGGAACACGTATCCGGCAAAACAACGGGGCGGCTGTTTCCCTACTAAAAGCCGTAGAATTCCACCAAATCCTGAAGTGCAATTGGAGGGCGAAGGAGTGGCTGGGGCACAAGGGGACGAAGCGGCGGCTGCGGACCCCATGGAGGTCGACAATGCACCTCAAGGCACCAACGAACAAAATCCGGTGGCTCCCGAATTGGAGGCGCCCATTGCCGGTCCAAGCGAGCCCATGCCACTCGCCATTCACCCAATTCCCCCGTCCATGACAATTAATGAAGTATTTGGAGCAAATGGGGAATTAGAGGCATTACGTGCATTGGTGATTAAGCTGCGTGAGGATGGTGCAGAAGCTGAGCGAAGGCACGAGATGGAGGTACAAGCCCACAACGCACGAGTGAAGGCTTTGGAGGAAACGAATGCTAAGTTACTAGCAAGTAACATTGACTTGCTTGAACGTGAACGTCGCCAAAGCACGGATGGCACTCCACCATTGGATGAGGTCGTGGAGCGGGCCACATATGGTCTAATTGAGCCAGCTGACCCATTGACGGTGCGCCGGGTGCGGCCTCATGGTATATTCCCAACACCACATTTTCGTGGTGAGAGTTCAAATGCGGCAACCCAATCAACAGATGCATTGGGCCAAGAGTTCATAAGCGTTGAGTGCGTGGCATACGATGCCCTTGTGGCACGAGCGGAGCGTGCAGAGGGCGAGTGCAATGAGGCCAAGGCCAACATGGAGACTGTATCAGCGGCTTTGGAGGGACTATAGGACGAGTTGGCATTTGTAAATGCCATGAAGGATAGATTGTTGCAACAAACGTCAACTACGAGGGAGCAAAAGTTGCTTGCCATGAGCAACATGAGATTGGCATGCACTTTGGCTATGAACGAGGTCGCACAACTGCAGCGTGAAGTCAGGAGAATAGCTGCAGAATTTAGAGATGGTAGCCAACGTTATTTTGGCTTGACATCGTGGGCCCGACTGGAGGATATGTTTCCAGTTACATTGCCCCAAAATCGCAATAATGCAAGCATTGATTGGGACGGGCATCCACATCTAGACTTCCAATTCAACACCGCGAGATATCGATACGGGCCCGTGGATAGAGAAGGCAATGCCCCCTTACTGTGGCCCATAGTTCCCGAGTTTGTGAAGGATGGAACGACGTGCACGATTTGCATGGAACCGTTTGGACCCGAGGGTGGATTTTGCCTTGGAACGTGTGGACATATGTACCACCCCGGATGTCTCATTCCGCACATGGTCACAAGAAAGCGGTGCGCACAATGCAAGGTTCCTTTGCACCGGCGGTTGTACATCCAATTTGGGTTGGAGGATTACATGCCCCCACACTTCGAGTTGAACGAAGAGAACTTGCCTGGCGATGAGAATAGAGGGAGTTGGGTTAATGACATGATATGGATGTGGAAGTGGGGCCATGACAGTAGACACCTCACCGTGCGCAGCGTGCAAGACAGTCCGTGGAACGATGATGCGGAGATTACGGAGGTGTGCAAGAAGCTGATTAGTGCGGGCGATCCAGGGCGACGAGTATTTTTTGGCCAACTTGCTGGTGGCCATTGGGACTTGGACCGACAGGAGTTCGTGCGCCAACCACATCCAGAGAATGTGGTTTTTGACTCCAGCGGAAACCCTATCGGAATACTCCAAGACCTGGATCATGAGGCACAAATGAGGTTCATCAAAGACACTACGTTCAATGAGGTGCAAATGTTGTCATCCATTTCTTCCTACTTGCACGATCGATATGATCGGACCGTAGTGGCTACGTTGAACAGTTTGCAATCTAGAGAAGGATTGCAAGATTTTTTGAGAAATAGTATAGGCAGAGGCATTGTAGAACCAGAACAAGGTTGAATACCTTCTGGTGATGAGTTAGGCCATTAGACGGATGTATAGTATATTAGTATTGTAAATAGTATTTGGCTATGACGACCATTTACTAGCATTTGTTGCTCATGTTGCAAGAGTACATTTTTTGGGCAATGAAGCATTTTCATTTTTCTCGTACAACTGTATTGTTTGTTAAACACTTAAACTGAAAACTTAACCATGAACAAATGAAAAGAATACTCAATACGTTTGCTTGAAATGTATGTGCAACAAGTTCATTTAAATCCAATGCCATACTTTCACTTAAAGTAGATTTTGTAAGTTCACTTTTAAAAATTGCCAAAATTCTATTTTTTACATATGCCACAAGTATATATGCTTTTGTTTTTGATTCCCACCATTTCGAATTTTTTTAATCAAGCCATTAACCCAAGTTTTTCCCACCGCATTTTTCCACATTTTTTTTTTCCACATGTCAAACCATAACCATTTTTTTACCCTAACCCATTTCCATTTGTTAGATTCAAACCCTTTCCATATTTTAGATTGAACCCATTTCCATATTTTTATTAGTCGAACCATGAACACATTTTTTTAAACCATTTCTATATTTTTTTGTCGTCCACATTTCAAACCATCAACGTTCTTTTTTATTCAAAGCATTCCCATTTTATTGATTCAAACTATTTCCAATTTGAGCCTTAACCATTAAGGCATTAACATTTTTTTTCCAAACCATTTCTAAATGTTTTTTATTCAACATTTCAAACCATGAAAGTTTTTTTTTTCAAACCATTTCCATATTATTTTTAATCAAACCCTGAACACATTTTCTTTCCAACTTATTTCCATATTTTTTTTAGTCAAACCATTAACACATTTTTTTTCACGACCCTTTCTATAAGTTTTTTTCCAACCTTTCAAACCATTGCCTTTTTTTTTATTCAACCCATTTCCATTTTTTTTTTATTCGAAGCATTTTCATATATTTTTTAGTCGAAACATGAACACATTTTTTTTCCAAACCATTTCTATATTTTTTTTGTATTCAACATTTCAAATTATTAACTTCTTTTTAATTCAAAGCATTTCCTTTTTCTTTTTCTTTGATTCAAACCATTTCCATATTTTTTTTAGTCGAACCATTAACCCATCTTTTTTCCAAACCATTTCTATATTTTTCTTTCTAACACCCTATACCATTACCGTTTTTCTTTACTCAAAACTTGGCCATTTTTTTACCCTAAACCATTTCCATATTTATTCTAGTCAAACAATTAACACATTTTTTCTCCAAACCATTTCTAAATTTGTTTTTCCAACATTTCAACCCATTTCCATATTTCTTTTAGTCAAACCCTAATCACATTTTTTTCCCAACCCATTTCCAAATTTTTTTGGTCGAGCCATTAACACATTTTTTTCCAAACCCTTTCTATATTTTTTTTTCATTCAACATTTCAAACCATTAACGTTTTTTTTATTCAAACCATTTCCATAATTTTTTTATTCGAACAATTAACACATTTTTTTTCAAAACCAGTTTTACATTTTTTTTTATTCACAATTCCAAACCATTAACGTTATTTTCATTCAAACCATTTCCTTTTTTTTGATTCAAACCACCAAAACCTTTTTTTTAAATACAGAATATATATTATATTTAGACTATGGAAGGCCTAAAATACAAAACCATGGGAAATTATTTTTTGAGAGATGGTTAAACCTCATAGACTAATGAGAAAATTTTGATTGCGAATATGAACTCAGACTTTTAAGTCTTACAAATAAAGAGTTCCAGTCCACGAAGCCCAGGCCGTCCATCCTGACCGTCGACGGCACGGCCAGGCCGTCCAACCTTCCTCTCAATCCAAGCCGTCCTTCCCAAGCGTAGACCGTACCCAGACCGTCGATCTGGAGGCGTCCGTCCAGGCCGTCCACTGGACGTCCGTCCAAGCCGTCCACTGGACGTCCTGTCCATCGGGGCCGTCCATACCCCGCGAGCGGGGCCGTCCCCTAAAACCGTCCACCGGATCCGGACCGTCCGCAGAACCCAGAGTGTCCATCCAAGCCGTCCAGTCAGCCAGGACCGTCCATCGGAACTGTCCACCGAGCACGTCCTTCCAGGCCGTCCACGGAGGTCGTCCACGACCGCTGTCACGGTTTTTCATCATCTGTCGCGGATTCTGTCGTGAATTTCATCCTGACGGACGCTCGGCTCCCCGTCACGTCAGCGGACGGACATCCTGACGGACGGACGTGACGCGACGGAAGCAACCCTGTCCCAAACCAACATACTAGAAGAATACAAAAGCCTATGGTCACATGAGTCCAAAGTCAAAAACCTTTAAGGATTAACATTGCCGTAGAACTCAATAGACTATTGACAAGTCTCATATTGAATGGCACCTACTCTCGTAGCTATTGTTGGATGTTATAGGACATTCCACATCATATCATTCAAGAGGTGAAATGATGGGAAATATTCCATGAGGAGAGAGGCATTTCAATTGACTGCTAAGGTAGGAATACCATTAACCGTGCTAATACCACAAACAATTTCAATGTACTTATCATTGTCATACATACCTTGAAATGACAAGAGCACGTACATTGCAACCGTTTATGGTACCATTTCTGGTACATATTCCTACCTTATTGAATGCTATGCTTGCCCAGGTGTAGTACGTTTACCTTCCCCTTGCAACTGAGTTTCGTTTTCAGGTTGTGCCCACCACCTCCACCACCCCAAAACAAAATATTTTGAACCAGAAAACCCGGGACCTGTTTTCCTTGTGACCTCTTGCTCAGTACGTAGACGCTGCTGCTCAAGTGCTCAGTCTGGCCTAACCGGCTTAATTAAAGGCCACTAACAGGGGAACAGAAGTCACAGAAGTCACAGGCCAGGAGTCGCCGCAGCTAGCTAGTAGCTACTACATGGCCTCTTTATTCAAATCCCCTGGTTTGACAGCTGACGTACGCAGACTCAATGAAATCTCATTAAATGATTTCACATCGTCTAGATCGATCTCACAACTGCATGAGCTAGCATGCATTTAAGCCTAGTCGATAAGGCCAGGCCGGGTCGATCGATCAGTATATGTAGTCCTCCGCACATGCAGACAGGAAACCTTATATAGCTAAGCTTCGCTAGAGCTTGAACGATCGAATGCATTGGATCCCATGGCTCTCTGTGAGAGTGATCGTCGCACTTGGTCGCCCTGTTGTTCAGTCGAAGCTGCATTACCAGCTGGTCTAGTTTCTTCTTCGCGTCGATACTCTAATGGCAGTCGCAACAGCACGCTGAAGCTGCAGCCGCCTGCAAACGGTGCCGAACTGAGCAACGGAGAGGCTTGTGCGGGGCCGAAGGGTGCTCCTCCTTCCAAGTCCAATGGTGTTCACACGAAGTCCAATGGCGCTCACACGAAGTCCAATGGAGTTTCCTCCCCTTCACTCAGTAGCAACGTTCCCAAGCCTCGCAGTTGCATCTTGGGAATCGGAACGGCCACTCCCGACCGCGTGTTCCTCATGTCCGAATTCGCCAAGACCGTTCTGCATGGGTTTGGGAAGGATACCCCGGAGATCCGGGAGTTCAGCGAACGCCTCTGTAAGATCGATCATCAATATTGCCCTGCTGATTTTTTTTTCCACGTAGAGAGCTAGATACCATTTGTATGTGTTCTGTTCTCATCTAGCTCTCCCGACCCTTGTCGATTCAGTAGAACAGGATCGGATTGAAGGAGCAGTTGCTAGCTACACATCATCTTGAAACTATTTTAGTTTTGTAGCGGTTCCGCATTTCGTTAAAACTTATGGTCTATTGGGAACCATCGCAATAGACCATAAGTTGTACGTGCAGCAAACTTGTTGCAAAGGTCTTGAACATGTACGTAAATGTCATTGCATGTCTGTGCATAAACTCACATAGAACTTCTCAAATACAATACGCAATGCTGTTCTAAACCACTGACATTAATTTCGTTAAATTACATTCCAGGTTCCATTACTTTAACGCGGTTCAAGAGGCGCCCTGAATCCATAATGTACACCTGTCCTAGTTTGTGGCCTCATATTAGACCTTTGCGAGGTCACATGTCACAATTTTCGACTGTGCGAATATGGCCAATGTAACGAAATTGACGTTTCAATTCATTGCAAAATAAAAATTGACGTAGTCATATTTCGGACAGTCATTGCCAAAGCATTGCGAAACCCACTTGAATTGCAATATCAGCCTTCCTTAGCTAGTCCTTGCTAGGTTTCAATGGCTGGAAATATATAAATCTGGTACCCGGTCGTGACCACTCTAATATACAATTAATGTATGATTTGATCAGGTCAAAGCTCCGGCATCCTGAAGAAAAACATGGCCCATGGTCGTGAGATATACACCACGGACCCCCTCATGCTGACCTACGGCGCGCCTTCTCTCGACAAGCGGCTCGCCCTGTTCGCCCCGGAAGCCGTGAAACTAGGCACCCTGGCGGCCGAGCGCGCGATCCGCAACTGGGGCGGCGACAAGTCCCAAATCACACACCTGATCACGTATTCGACTTCCGGCATGACGTTCCCCTCGTTAGACATGCAGCTCGTCAAGGCGTTGGGCCTTGCCCCGAGTGTGAAGCACTTCTGGGTGTCGCTCATGGGGTGCCACGCGGGGTTGATTGGCCTTCGCACGGCAGCGGAAATCGCCCAAGCGGACGCGGCGTTTCGGGTCCTGGTGGTGTGCGTGGAAGTCAACTCGGTGCAAGCGCAGCCGCTCAATCCGGATCAGATGAAGGATTTGAACAACCATGTGGTCACGATCATCTTCGGAGACGGCGCGGCAGGGGTGGTGGTGGGCATGGAGCCGAAGGAGCATGAGAAGCCAGTCTTTGAAGTCGACCGGTGTCAGACGTCGTACATCCCAGACACCGATCACTACATCATGGTATGGATTCGTTCCTAATAACATAACATTCTGTTGTGAATCGATCGCTATTACATACGAGAACGAAGCCTGTTGCAAGCATGCATATATTGCAAGTACACCTGAAAATTTCCATCAGCAAGTTAGCTAGCTGCAAGTTTTCAATGAGCAGATGATGTTTGGACGTCATTAACAAACTTGAGAAGGTGACTGCATTTCATTTCATTTAAGAGATTATTTGAATTCTGGATCGCGTTCGCGTGTCTAGCTAGGTGTACGTCAGCGAGTCTGGTTATAATTTCTATAACACAGGAAACTCATATCACGTTCCCGGTGTTGATTCCGGGTGAGTCTCACGTTTCCCACTGAACTTTAAAATTTGACACCTGTAAAAACTTTACTAATTACAGTAATTTTGGACACGTGTTGCAACTACACATACACAGGGAAAAATGAGACTCACCGGGAATCAACACCGGGAACGTGATATGAGTTTCCTGTGTAATATTTAAAGCCTCATATATGTTCCATTCGATCCTTAATTTACTTGGAAGTGTTGATTAGATTAAGCCATCGATCACTGTTGTATGCTTAATCACTCCCAGATCGATGGGAACATATATACATGCCTGGGATCGGATCTACGTCATTTCCGTAAAAACAAATGAAACGGGATCTCCCGATGCAATTTTCAATGACCTTCAGTCTGGTGTCCAGCTTATGTGAGCTGATTTTCAACATGCAGTCTACGTGCATCGATCTTAGTTATTAGTTTCTTATGTATAGTCACACAAGCTAATGCCAATTCTTCTGTGAACTTGCATGCATTGCAGGCCAAACTTTCGCAGTCTGGGCTCGTGACGACTCTCAACAAGAACGTGCCTGCGGTTGTGGGTCGGAACTCGGACAAGTTTGTTCAGCAGCTGCTTCAAGGGACGCACCTGCACTTCGATTCCGTGAACTGGGCTATCCATCCCGGTGGAAAAGCAGTGGTGGATGCTGTGGAGAAAGGGTGCAATCTTTCGCCAGAGCAACTTCGATGGACTAGGTACGTGGCCCTGGTTTCGAATTTGTCCTTACAGTGCGACTCTCGGTAAATTAATTACCAATTAAAACAGGTTGAAATAATACTGCTTAGCACCAATTTTTCGAAAAAAAACAAATTTCTGTGGTGATGCCATTAATTTAAGTTACACCCTCACTAACTTAAAATCTTAAATGAAGACATAATTGGACAAATCAAGGAAGCTGTATTTTTCGACTGTGCGCAACTTCCTGAGTGTCAGACTCCTCTGAATTTTTGATTTTTTTTTTTAAACAAATCCTCTGAATTTTAGGAATCGTTGAAGGGTCGGATATATTCTAAAAGTTCTCATCACGATTCCGTTTCATTTGTGTCGAAAAGAAGGTTCTCAACTTCTCATCACGTCTGTACTCTGACCTCTGACTTTGAAATTCATTGTCATTAAGTTATTCACGGTTTCAGAGCTAAGTAACTCTGATGTAAGCAGTCAATAGCCAGCCGGTTCAATGCATTGCATAATTGGGGCCTAGGTATCCCAAACAAGAATAAGTATGTAACATAACATTGATTCCTTCTATTAGTACACTCATAGTAATAGTAATTCCACTCTAAATTTCAAGTGTTTTTTTGCATTTAGCGTTGTGTATACCATCCCTGAATACCATCCCTGAAATCATATATTTAGGTTCGTATATATTTTAGTGCACTTTGATAAAATAATATGTAACATTAAATATAATTTTATGAAAAATCTATATCCAATAGTTGGCAAATAGTGTCTATGTTAACATTTAGTATTATTAACATAAAAGAGATTATTGACAATTAGTGTTGTGTTTTGTAATTAGTGTAGCCAATAATATATATCATTATTAGCGTAGTAAAGGGGTCATTACAAGAAACACCGGTCCTATTTCCCGTCACAATGCGAACCACTTTTTTGTTTTCACTATAACTTTTGGAGATTAAGTCCAATGAACATGAAATTTTTATTGAACATACCTAACTTGAAGTTTATTAAATCTCTTCTTTTTCAGAAATTTTTTAAAAAAAATTTATATTTAAAAATCATTTTCATTGAGCTGTCATAGGGTGTAGTTTATGGTTTTCATTATGTTCGCAATGTCTAAATTTAATGATTTGAAGACGAAACTTTCATGGTCTATTTGCATAGGTGTAAAACCTATAAATTCCAAATGAAATCTAAAAATATGTTATTTTATGTCCTCCATATAAGTACAAATTTTTCTCCGTGGCACGCAATTTTGAACATTGATGATGGTTCTAAGATTGTTCTTTTCCACAAATCTCATCAACATCAATTTTCCTCAAATGGCCAATTTTTAGTTTAAAAAAAAATTATTTTCCTATTTCTTACAAATTAAAATGTGGAAATACTGATTTTCATGAGATTTTGCACTTCTCTAGTTTTCCTACTTAGAGATTTTTCCTATGCTTTTCCTTTCTAGGGTACCTTCTTCTTAAAGGTTTATACATGAAACATATTTTTCATTTTTTTTTAAACTTATTTTTATGATTTTAAAGTACTCCCGGAAAAAAAAAAATACTATTGAAAACGCTACACTTTTTGCACGGTGTTTCTTGCAGCAATTCGAAGGTATAAAATTAGAGACACCTATTCACCTATGAAATTTGGGGACTACAAAGTTTTATTTTCTAGAGATAAATATATATAATAGTCTATATTCCTTTAATGAATTTCAAATAGTATGAATTGGTGCCACATTTACTAATAGTACAAATTATGGTAGGTTTTTATTGTTATCTAAATCCCAAGTCTACTAAATCTTCAAAATTTGATTGGTGGAGAGTTGAAAATTAGAACTTGGAACTATACATTAAGTTCTAAATTGTGAACCTAGGTTTGTTTTAAATGTTTACATGACAATACTTTTCAATGCTTTTCAATTTTACAAATTATTGACACCAAAAAGTTGGAATTTGAAATAAAAGTTGAGATTCTTTGTTAGATGTTGTAGGATAAAGACTTGAAATGAAGTGGGAACCTCAATTTGAGAACCAATCTTCATAAAAGTTATCTTTCTTTTCCATTAAATACTTGGAGATGGAGGAATAGAAATGTCTCCAATAATATGGTACTCTCAAATGTAATAGTATGGTAATTACAACTAACATTTCTTTTGGCATCTATGTAGGCATGTTTTGGAGAATTATGCAAACATGAGCTCTCCCACCATCTTATTTGTTTTAGACAAGCTACTTCAGGATGTACAAAGCTTGCCCCTTGAAACCATCCATCCATGGACAGTGGTTCTTGGCTTTGGTCCTGGAGTAACAATAGAGGGTATTCTGCTAAAGAATTGTTAGCAAATGCAAGTTCTTTGGGGGCACTATGAATAAAATTTTATAGGACTACTTTATTCTCATTGTTACTAGAAACAATCAAAATTCTAAATTAATAAACTTCTAATGCAATTAAGCATTGTCTTAATAATAAGGTAAAGTTGATTGACTTTAGGATTACAATGGGAAGCAATTAAAAATGTTAGTTTGTTTGGGTGTGAAATGCAAATAGTTTACCTTAGCTTTCTCTAGCAATTCATAATGCAAACAATTACTTAAAGGTCTATTATTAGGAAAGTTATTGAATATTTTTGTACATATAAAAGAATACTATTCTACCTAATAAAGTGAGATTGATATTATGAAAGGCCTATTCACAACTTAAAGAATCATTTTGATGTATGCACTACTATCTACATAGCATGTACAAGTAACATTCATGATACAATTGCATACAACTTTAATTCTCATAATTATTGTTTGATATTTTTCATTGATTTTGCAATTTTGCCTAGTTAGGCTTTAAAAAAATCATGTTCATAGTTTTAGACTATAAAATAAGAGGCCTAGGTTGCATCATCATTGTGATAAATTAGCTTATCATCAACTTCATCTACTATTGAGGTATCTTGGCATTTGTGTAGGCTATCCATGCCATTTTTCTAACATATTAAATTATCATGAGGGTCTAAAATAAAGAGAACCATACATTTTTAACAAGCATGTGCTTTATAAGATTTACAATACTTTGTTGCAACATCTACTTGTGACTCCCCCCCCCCACTTGCATAAATACACTCCATCTATGCACTTATAAATATCTCAAGCTACTAATCAATCCTTAGCCTTGTACTTTTAATTATCATCTTTTGCTTTGTATTTTTCTTATTGCTAGTATTTGCTAATTTATTATATATTCTTTTAATTACCATAGCTCAAGTGCATATGCCCTCTGTGTTTCTCCTTTCTTGTTGCATCACCTAATGCTTCTTAATTGCTATTGAGCAATACATTTGCAATAATCGCACAAATTAATAAACATTTTCTTTCAATGTTCTCTTATTAATATATTACATTTTGTTTTATAACAAGGTATTATTGAAGTAAGAAACTACACTACAAAGAATCAAATTTTCTTGCTTTTAAATTCATTTGTTTGTTTCAAAAAAATATTTAAAAAATTAAACACATTCAAATTTTATTTCTCAATGAATCACTAAAAGACAATGTAGAATTATAAAAATGCTTGTTAAATAATGATAAAGTGTAAGTTGTCAAAGAATGTCAAGGGTATCATTTAGGTACATAGATTAAAAGCTAACAAAGAATCATGTGGTCTACTCTATGAACATGGTAATCTAGTCTTGATAAGTGAAAATTATAGATGAATGAATATTTATTTCATCTTCAGAATTGCAAATGGATTTATTAACACCTCCTTGCAAATGCAATTTCTAAAACTAATTTCTAATCACTTCAATAGCCATTGTATGTTTAGGCTTGTTTGCAATTATTTGTCTTTGACTGTGATGTCTATATTGGACTATAATTTTAAAAAATTGAAATTTTTTCTTAAACTTTTAAAATTGGCAAAAAAAAAATATTGTTTGGTTAAATTAGTATTGTTGATGCAAATTATATAGAGGTCTTCTTTAGGCCACATTCTTCCCCTTATGGTCTTTTTGCCTAATAGCAATTGTATAAGGGTTTAAGTTTGATTTTTCATAATAGATTGTATTTTGTCTCCATAGGTGTTTGTGAGCCTAGATGATGATTGGCTTGATTAGAATTGATATGATTTGCCAACAAGACTTGGTTCATTTAGGTTACATATGTGTCAAAATCATCATATCAACCGATAGAAAGTATGTAGTCATCTAGCTAGTCAAACATTTTTTTTTCTTAAGCCTATTAGATTGATTTGGAAGAAATGGCGGTATATCGATGTATAGATGACTAGTCATATCATGATGAGGGGGTATGGAATACTAGCTAGACACAAAAGTGGATCATTTTGGTTTGATGGTATTTCTAAAATTAACAATGGTTTTGTAATGGTAAGAAAATGAAATAAAAAGAAGATTAGGGTTGGATAAGGGTGATGAAGTTGATTAAGGTAGTTAAGAGGCTTAAAGTTGAATGAATGTTGGAAATTAAAATAGAAGTTGACTAATTATAGTGGGCTGGTATATTATTGTGGTGTAAAAACCAAAGGTTGTTTTAATTGCATGTGGTTTTTTTTCACCAACTTTTGGTTTAGTGGTTGGAAATGTTGCTTATAGTGTGTATGCCCTCCTTTCGAAGATAAGTTGGGAGATTTGTTTCTAATAGTAAATTGCATATGGTCTCAAAGAAGTGATGATATTTTTGCTCTATTGTATTGTTTTATTGAGTTGTTCTTGCAATATAGACTTGACATCCAATGTTGTAGAATTTGCAATAGAAATTGAATTTAGTATAAGTATTTACTTCCCTTTTTTGTTCATAAATATGATATCTTATGATTTGTTTGTTTCTCTACCATATGTCTCAAAATGCTTGAAAGTATCAAATGTTTTATACTTAGTATAGAAAATAAATGCAAGAATAGTGATGAAAGTCAAGATGCACCTAGAGCTTGTTAGAGACCTTTGTAAAAGTGGACAATTCGAGGTTGAAGTGTATTTAATCATTGGAATTAAAGAATGATGTTGTTCCAATTTTTTACAAAGAGATGGTTTGTACATTAGTTGAATTTGAGGTAAAAGAGGTAGGCTTCTAAACATGTTTTTGTGAGAAAGATTATACACATATTCATAATTGAAATGGGCCATGCCCTAATGCCAAAGTTATGATGGTCCCAATTTTTTCTCATACTTAAAAGAAACTTTATATTGGGCTTTGATGGAGAAGATAGGGCACGGCCTTGAATAGAGAGGTTGAGTCAACAAAGATATATTGTTCTTGTTATCATAAGTCCTATTTAGAAGAATTTATCAGGTTTTCTAAAAAAATTTGGAGCCAAAAAGTTTGAAGTGACCTTTTCCAACAAATTTACCAAGTCATGATAAATTCTTTCACATAATTGGTACATACATAATTCTAGAAATGCCTTTACTTTTGTCAAGTGTCACAAGTACTCAGCCAACAATAGAAAAATAATTTCCTTTAGTAGTCATAGTTGAATTTAATACAACTCTAATTTTTGTAGGAAGGTTCTTATTACTTGTAATAAGAGTGTTAGCTTGTGAAGTTACAAACTAGTCATCATGAATATGTGAGGAGAGAATTTTGGTTGCAAGTGCTTGATGTACATCATCATTAGTCTTGACGTCTTTATTTCACCACATGTATGTAGTTTTGCACTATTTGCTCAACTTTGTTTCTAATAATTTAGTTGAAGCTCCATTTCTTGTAACTAATCTTCAAATTTTTGAATGTTACAATTGTTAGTCCAATGAACAAAATACTACAATAATTGTAGTACCCTTTTAGAGTTTGTAGGTTTTCAAATTTGAAGGAGTCATTTTTAGAGCCTTAAAAGTTGGTATTATATTCGTTTAGGTCCTTTGTAGTTGCTCTTTTTCTTCACTCTACTACTTAGGAGTTGACCATGAGAGCTAGTTGGATTCGAGTTGTTGCCTCGTTTGAAGCCACATCTTCAAGAGTTGGAGTGTCCTTGAAATTTGTGCTTCTTCTTCAATTTCTTATTCATAACTCTTTATAGAAATTCCATCTTTTTGAAGCACAAGATTTTTAAGTTTTGAAATTGAAATTAGATTATCCTTATTAGATATGAGTTATCTAAAGATGCTCTAATTAGGAGGCAAGCTAGTAAATACATGTTCTTCTAGTTCATCATGTAAGACGACTATTCTAGAATTGGCTTTAGTAGTTGACTTATAAGTATGTTGATACTTTTCAAGTGATCTTCTCTAGTCATTTTCTTTGTCATTTTGAAACTATACAATTGTTTTTTAAGGACAAATCTTCTATTTATAGACTTTGATTCATAGAAATCCTAAAGCTTGATCCAAAGATACCTAGGATATTGAATGTTTATAATATGAAGAAGGATAGTAAGAATGTTCTACTAAGGATATGATCATCCTGGAAAGTGCATGGAACTTTGGATCTATCAACTCAACTGTAATAGTCATATAAGGTGTAGGTGCAAGTATGGATACAATTGCATTTGGCAACTTCTAACATATTCCTTGAACTACTTCTATAATCCTTTGAAATTTAACTTCTTTGGTTATACTAACCAAAGATACAGTACAAACTCCCTAAAATCAATCTATTCTAAAACTTACAATTCACCATGTTTAATATTTTGTATCATACATTAGATCCAACTTCAATATTAGTTACACATTTTACATCTCTTCACCAGTTTACCAATTGGATTGTTCTAATAAACATTTAATGTTTTTGTCTCAAAAATGTTGTTTTTAGCTATAGAACTATAGAATCAAAGAACAAGAAATTAGTTGATAATGAATGCATGAGCATTTTGATTTTTAGTAATTAAAAAAATCATAAAGGTGACTATAAAATGTCCATTTTTCTATACTTTGACATACTTGAATTGCACCATTTGAATATTTTAAAAAGAAAATCAATTTTTTTTTCATTCTAGGCTTTGTACAAAAGACTCATACTATTAACTTGTGTACATGCCACACATGTTTGCATAAAATCTCATTGTCATTGCATGCAATAATAGTACAACAACTAACACCCCAATTTTTAGCTCTAAATTTCATTTTCAAGTTAAAAATATAACTAACTTTCATCAATTGTCAAAAATAGACATCTAATTTACAAATAATATAGTAATTTAAAAAAATGAAAAATAACTCTATGTCTATCATTATCACATGTACTTTTATTTTAAATTTTGTGCACATTTAGACATACACCACAAAAGGTATAGCTAAGAAACCACTCATTTGAAGCCAAAAGGACAAAAATAAGACAAGCATTTCTTAGAACCACACAATTACATACTTAAAACAATTTTAAAATTTCTACTTATTAATCACCATGGAAAAGAGACTTCTATCATCTTTACTTACCTAGTGTTGACTTCTCTATACAAGTGGATAGGGAATGGAGTTGCACATCTACACAACATATCATCTTAACCTCATGTCATTCATTAGGTATGCTTAGTATACAAAATTAATTCTAATAATATAATTATACTAATACTACAAGATCCTCATTGGTATACAAATTCCAAGACAAATCCATCTAATACTATATATTCAAGTTGGATTCAACACCTTGGTATCCAATTTTTTAAAATTTTGGACAATTTGATAGCTTTATCTAATTTTTTACATGTTGTTCTTTCTAATTTTTTTGACCCTTTGAAGAAATAATTTGATTTTTTTCTATTCCTACAAGAATGTGATGATTTTTCTAAAAAGTTTAAAGAATATTAATTTTCTTAAATATTCAAAAATTTTAACAATGAAATTTATTAGATTTTTATATATAATCATACTAATTTCCATATTTTAGACAAGCTCCAATTTTTTTCTAATTATTTAAAAAATTGACCCACATATAAAAAATATCCAAATCACATTGCAAGATATATATATACACTCACTTACTTCAAATCAAACTCTTTAATACATCGGGAACCAATTTGACCATACAACCGGGGTATTAAGTAGTAAAAAATTGATCTTAAAATTTTATATATGCATCACCAATCAAAAATATTTGTAGTATCTATATTCTTGAATTATTTACTCCATATTTCATGTAACTATATACACTAAAACCCTCTAACATAGTACCATCCACTTCCTTTCCAACATTAGTAAATAAATGTTTCAAATGGATCAACACTTTGCCTCCTCTAACACACTTCCAAAACCTAATGTGAACTACCTTGCATGCTCTATCCCTTGGACCTCTTCTAAATATCCCCACTACTTTGTTATTGTATAGATTACTTCTTTACACCACTACAAGAAAATCTAATCAATTCTGACAATTGAATATCAAAATAATTACAGATAGCATGTACAAACCAAATGGAAAAATTGAACTCGTGACAAGATTACCAAGTCTTCAAAATATTCTTTGAACTCAAAATGCCATTTATCAACAAACTCCTTCAAGTTCTCACTTTATATTCAATGATATCTTTGTACTTGATGGTTTAAACTCAAAACGCTTTATTATGAACTATAATAAACACTTGATAATACAAAAAACACACACTTAAACAAAGGTATCACATTAACATCTATAGCAAACATGCTAAAAAAATGTATATTGTAATTGGCATCTTCCAAAAAATAAGAGTAAATGCTAATATTGAAGGCAATGAAATTCCAAATGCATTAGTAGTAGCAGGAAATTAAAATAAAACCCATTAATTTGCATAGGATCATGAATGTGCCTACTTGGCAACATTCTATCTATATAAAGATGATTGGTGTATACCAAAATTCATCCCATGCAAAGTCCCTATGATCAAGATTCTTTAAATCATACCTCTAAAAGATTCAAGCAAACAATAATATAGATGAAGTATACTATTTTCCTAATATAAAAAAGTGAACCCCAAATAGCTATATATATTACAATCCATCGAGTAATTTTGAGACAAATTCTCAAATTTTAGGTAAACAAATTACACATCTCCTTAAATTTTGATGTAGTCAAAACATGGGGCCAATTCTCCCATATGTAAAGCCTTTGGGACTAAGAAGTTGGGTTGATTCAAGAAAAATTTAGAAAAAAGAGAGATGGGTTGAAATTTCAAGACCACTTTACATCTAGAAGATGGACCAACCTCCCTTGAGGCCAATTGCACAAAATTCAACAAATCAAATTTATTGAAATTTTTATTTTATGAGATAAGCTTTTTTAATTGAAATTTGAAACCAACACCAAGGCCAAGAATTGTCCTCCCATTTTTTGTGCACCCAATTCAATAAGCTGGGGCCATGTTCGAGCCATGTTAGATAATGTCTTTTTAGAATAAAAAATTATGACCATGAAAGGGGTTGGGGTTGATTTCAGCCTTTTAACCAATCACAAGTAAGGATTATTGGCCCTTGACAGAGCAAATTGGCCCAGCTTCTCAATGTAAAGCGGCCCTAAATGCCAATCCTATATCCAAAACACTATAAACCTCACCTAAGGTAGAAGCACCCATAAAAATCACTGTCCCCATGGGCGCGGTCTATGATGGTAGTC
Source organism: Thuidium tamariscinum (assembly GCA_947034885.2). NCBI lineage: Eukaryota > Viridiplantae > Streptophyta > Bryopsida > Hypnales > Thuidiaceae > Thuidium > Thuidium tamariscinum. Next base: position 31,138,134 of record OX344751.2, on the reverse strand, counting down.
ATGTCCATGCATTTCAGTCCCATTGCCAAGAATATTAAATAATATATGACCATAGATGACGATTGATGTGACTTAGAATGCCCATAGGAACAGAGATAGGTACTGCAAAGGCGCTTGTACAGGCAGTACGTATTCCATTAATAGAATTGGTGATGTGGCAGCAGCCCATTTTGCGAGCCGTGACTGGCATCTAAGGGGCTACTATTGACATTAAAATAGATGGTACATAGTGGAAAGGTGAGTAAAGAAGCCTAGCTTGGGCTTTGTGGCGGCAAGATTGTATGAATGTGGGTTCATAATGAAGGATGTATACAGGCAGCTGCATTGACAAACACGCAGTCACCATCCAAAACATTGTATTCACAGTACCTCTCTTGCTAAGGTCTTACTGAAGGTTGATGCTCAGCTCATCTCCTACGGATGGCTTGAATGCTTAGACAGATTCAGTGTCATTGAACATGATTGCAAGGAGAGCGCTTGAATGCTGTCACTGACTTTTCGTTCTTGAGCGTGATTGCAAGCCCAAGCCTTGAATAGTTCGAGAGATTGATTGTCATAGAACTTAATTTCAAGTGAATTATGTAGAGAATTGAGTGCTTCCAACATGTCCACAGAGAATTTACAGGACTCAGTCTTTGATAGTGAAGGAAGAGTGATTGAGAGGTGGCCTGGTGAATTGCTGTCCAACAGTAGTTTAGGGCTGGGAGTGTGGTCTCCATATGTAAATCCTGCCTTCCCATTAGTGCATGCAAGACAGACAGATAACCAATTTGAACAATTGCATCGTGTAGTAGCCCCTCAAGCTTCAGGTGGACCGCTGTCAAGATGCTAGTTCATGCAACCTTCACGGGAATGGCAGCTGCAAGGAGTGCACAGAGGAAGCGGGAGCTGTGGAGAAGAGGTGGACTTGAGGATCCAACCGATCCGCTCGTTGCCTGTGGCGGTGGGCCAGCTGCAGCGAACGGAAAGGCCGCAACCCCAGCTCCGATTCCTTGCCGACTGCGTCCAGCAACAGCGCACTAAGCCGGCGAGCAGCTAGTAGGGCGGGAAGAACAATGTAGGAGAGTACTGGGGCGGCACCGTTGTCCTCGGAGCTGCATCGGTGCCCGCAGCGACCAATTCTGGCGCCGATCCTACACGGCCGATAGCGACATGGGCTCCCCAGTATGCGGCGGCGGCCCCACATCGACCTGTTGCTGACCGAGCGACAGTGTTGAACGGAGGTAGCGCAGCTACTTCGTTGGAGAAAGCGGGAGCTGCTACAACGACAGTTGCATCTACGGAAGCTCCGGCCAATGCCGATCCGCCTGGGGAGAACACAAGACTGAGAAGACGGAAAAAAGCCTATGGCCGCTGGAGCAACGAGCAGCTCAATCAAGCTGTAGCATCGGTGGATGCTAGGTGCAGCGTTGGTGGAGCCGCCAGAAACATGGGAATCCCTGCATCAACGTTACGAGACTATATGTATGGTAAAACTTTGAAACGGAAGAAAGGGCGCCAAGGCATTCTTGGCGCAGAGGAGGAAAGTGAGCTAGTCACTTGGATGATCGAAATGCAAGAGCACGCCCACCCTATCAGCGTCTTTGAACTGAAACGCAAAGTTGCTGAAATGACACAAGATCGATTGATGCCATTCAAGGACGGTATACCAAGACGAGGTTGGCTACGGTGGTTTCGAAATCGACATCCTGAACTCACACTCAGATCAGCACAAAGTCTAGAGGATGGGAGAGCTAAAGGATTGAATCCAACAAGTGTTGCATCACTGTGCATGAACTTGCGCATTGCATATGAGAAATACAATTATGATCCTTCCCACATTTGGAATGCAGATGAATCTGGAGCTCAAGCTAACAGAGGAAGGGGTGGAACTCTAGTTTTTGCTAAACGAGGTAGCAGATCTGTTCACAGAGTCATTCCCAACAACAAGGAGCATCTCACAGTACTGTCCTGCATGAATGCAGTTGGTCACTACATCCCTCACTACTACATCTTCAAAGGTAAACGACAAGAACGCAATTTCATTATCAGATGTGACGGTGCATCCTACTTTGCAATGCAAGTGAACGGTTGGATGACAACCTATCTATTCTCTGCATGGCTGACTTTCTTCCTAGAGAGGGTTCAAGAGAGATATGGCGTTTTACACGAAAATAGGCACCTGCTCCTGCTAGATGGACACGGATCACATGTCACCCTTGAAGTAGTGCAGAAGGCTCAATCCCAAGGCTTAGACATCATCACATTTCCTAGTCATACAAGCCATAGATTACAGCCATTAGATGTGAGTATATTCAAACCCTTCAAGGCAACATTCCGAGCATGTAGAGACAGGTGGATTGATAGCAATCATGGCAAAAGTGCAAGCAAGGAGGTACTAGCAAAGTGGGTTTGTGTAGGCCTCAAGAAAGCTCTTACATGCAAGAACATCAAGAAAGGGTTTGCAGCCACAGGAATATTGCCATTGCGCCCATCAGCCATGGATCCTTTCATGAAGCCCATCAGCTATTATTCACAAGGCGGAAGCAATCAGTCACAGCCCACACCACTTGCTGAAGTTGTAGTCACTAAAATAGAGGAAGAGGACAACAATGAAGGCACTGAGCAAGAGTGATTCAACAATGCAGAAGCAGAGGCACCTCAGTATTTCATGGCCCATGCAAGCAGCGATGCTGGTTCTGACGAAAGCACTGAAACTAATGAAGAGGACACCCAACTGCAGCAGCGACGACCTCTCTTCCCCCTGCCCCATGTCAACCTATCCAAACGCAGGCTTCCCAACGCAGCAGAGCCACTCATAGATTACTCTAAGTCCATCCTGATGACTTCTAATGACGACATAGCGGCCATGACAGCCAAAGCAGAGCGCAAGGAAGCCATTGCAAAAGCGAAAGAAGAGCGGCGTTGTCAAGCTGAAGCACGAAAAGCTGAACGGGATCAGAAGAAGAATAGGGAAGAAGCTGACCGCTTGCTTCGTCGGGTGCAGGCGAAGTGCAAGAAAGCTGAGTGGGAGCGGGAGAAATCAAGGAAGGTCGTAGACAGAGCGCAGCGAACAAGATCGGAGAGAGGTCTGCGGAGTGGGAGCAACGGCACCGAATCTGCGGGCGCTTCTTAGGGTTTCCGACGCCGCGGAAGGAAGCCACTATGGCTGAGCTCCAACGGCCACTTGCGACGGAGGACAGACCAGGCAGTAACGGGATGCAGGTCCTCCAACCCGCACTAATAGGTGCACCGGCCGGGGAAGCCACCTCCGCCAGCCTCGGAAATGCCGTCTGCCAGCGTCGGCGCAGCGGCAGAGCTCAGGCGCCATTTTTTTTGTTTTTTCAAATTTGCGTGCTTTTAGCCACCTCCTATATAGTGATGGGTGTCATCTACCTTGATGTCAGGGATTACAGGCACTAAGTTAGAACGCATGACCCTTGTATATAATTGCTCTCTGACACTATGTGAATTACATCTACTGACGGCAATGCAAATATCAATATTTACCACTTTGGAAATTATTGGCTTCCTCATGCTTCAATGTTTCAATTCAATTCCTGTGCCCATGTTTTTCTTCTTCTATTGTCTACTTCTCATAATTCTCTTTCTTCTTTATGTGCTGCTTTCATGGCTCATCTATGCTAACTTCAGCACTAATGGGTGCTTCTACCTTATATCATGAAATCCTTAGTAGTCTTTACAATTCGAGTGCAACAAACCTTATATATCCTATCTATATTTAAATTTTAAAAATGAACTTAAGGTACTACAATAAGCTATATGGCCAAATTTGAAAAAATGTTTATAATTTTTTTTCAGACCAATTGCTATACATTTTGCTTTGAAAATTCACCAAAAATACAATTTATCGTTTTGGAATGTAAATTTTTAAATGAGTTGCTAAAATTTCATTTTTACAATTATTAGAATAGAAAGGTCAAGGATTTGATAATGAAATCATTGCCACTTTTTCCTTATAGAAAGTACTTTGTATTTCAATGATATTATTTGATGTCCTTTGTTTGTAAAGAAAGGTTAGATGATAGCAATATCAATGTATAATACATCTCTTCAAAAGTAATGTATGTCTCTATACACAAAAAAAGTGAAAAAAATAAAATTTGTTTTGTCCCAAATTGCAATAAGAAGACGAGCAACAATCTCAAAATGGTTGCATAGATCACAATGACTTAAAAACTTCCATTGCACTAAGTACCATGTCAATGAGGTAGTTATTATTCAAGACATTGAAATTTCTATTTTCTAATGCTAACCCTTAAAACTTGTGCTATTTGTTAGGATTGAGAAACTACATTCAATAAGGTAAAAGACCTTATTTGTGCCACAATATATAAGCCTCAATATTTATACCACAATTTATTACCAATGTAAAATCACTAGTATTAGAAAATTCAATTTTTATATTGATTTGATTGCATTGATTTTATTCATTTTTATATCGATTTGGATAGAAATCAACAAAAAAGTGAATTGGATGAACACAATCAAATCAACAAAAAAATTGAATTTTTTGGTAGTGAATTCAAATTTATATATATAATTGCCATAAAATAGCATAGAAAGGACACTAAGGCTTTAAAGTGGTTTGGATAACTTTCAAGATTATTGTTGAATAGAGGAATACACTTATTCATCTATGAATTAGATGAATTTTGAAAATACCAAAGTACCTTGGTAATAGGTCTTGTCCCTTCAATGAACATTGCAATAATCGATTATTTGTTGATGATTGACTTTGTGAGGTTTTGCAAAATGAAAAAAATACAATCTTTCATCCATTTCTTTTCAGAGAAGTTGGATGAACACATAGATTGGGAATGATATTGAATATTGCTTCATTTTAGCATTTTAAAATTTTCTACATAAAAAGATGTTTGATCCATAGGTCACCATGTAGTGTATTTTGAAATCTTCTAGGTCCGTGCTCTTGATGTGAATTTTGAATTGTAAAAATAACTTTTAAAATTCTTTTTAATAAAAAAAATGAAGTTCGTTTAGTTTGATTTGTACTTCAATTTGAAAATTTGAAAATTTTCTAAAATACAATATTTGATTGAAATTTGAATTTGGGACCAACTACCGTGGAGCCTTGATTTTTTAGTTTTAGAATGGTGCAACAAGAATTTTCTGTCATAATGTTTTAAATTTTTTATATATTTAAGAAAATATTCCAAATTTTATAGTGGCATATTTGTATTTGGAATGAATATTGGTTCATTTTCTATTAAAAATTTCACAATAACTTCAAATCCTCACAAAAATGTGTGAAATTTGTAAGACATATTTAAGATATGGAATTACATCTTTGAAAAATAAAAAATAAAAAATTCAATCATATATAGTTTCAAAGTGGTAGCACACGTAGAGAGGAAGTTTGATGTTTGAAAAAGTGGGACCCAGCAGAAAACCAAGGGAACATTTTCGAGAAACCCTACAATTGTTCCCAAAGACGTGGAAGACGTTGTTCCCAGACCATTCCTAGGAACACGCCGAGGGAACATGTAGTCTGCAGCACTGTGTGCTTGTTTCGGATAAGGCGCTCCCGGCTCTCTGTCTCGAGGATTTGCATTTGGGTTTTGCGGAGGACGACGTTCTCGCATTTGAGCCGGTCGATTCGGTTTCTCGTTGGATTTTGGAAGCTACGGCAATGGCTGCAACTGCTACAATTTCGTCTATGACGTCGTTATCCTTGCGCGGCTCCTCATTTCGCGAATTCAATGGTCTGGTTGCTGAAGCCCCCTCCGTCCGCCCCGCCATGCCCTCTCTCGCTCACGGTACGCCCTCAAATCTTTGTCCAGTTCCTGGAATTACCAACTTCCGTCGGGCATTTCACCGTTTCACGAGGTTTTGGGGTTTGCAACCGAATGCCACGGACAAAAGCATCGTCAGTAGTGAACAGGGTTGCGTTGTGATATCCTTTTCTTGTAGTGATGGTGGTGAAAGTGCTTGATTACAGGGGTAATGCGGAAGCCGTTGAGGATAGAAGGCGCTTCCGGCGAAGGATTGGCTGGGAGGGGAGGAGTGCGCATTCGACTTGTTCGCTTTGGTCGTAAGAAACTGCCCTACTACCGTATCATCATCGCCTCCAGCCGCTGTCGTCGTGATGGAAGGTTCCTGGAGATAGTTGGCCATTACAACCCTATGGCTGGTAATACTTCTCCCGTTACACCAGCTTGGGAACTCCGAAATGATGTATTCAATTGGTTATGCTACTTTGTGCACCAATATCTACCGAGAATTCTATGCAGGCGCTCCGTGCACCCTATGTTGCTATTTGATTACTACGTTTTGAAATCTCTGTAATTGTGTGTCGCGTTTTGCTTTTCTCTTGCAGATAAGAGTGGTGTGAAGGACATTCAGGTTAACGGAGATAGAATCAAGTAAGACTTCATCTGTTTCGCATTCTGCAGTCAATGCCCTAATTGATCATCATTACTTAACCCCTTGTGTCTGAACTGAAAATTAGGAATCCTACTTCGGAAGGTCATGACCAATTACTAAACACATTCACAATACATGTAGGATATGGGTTTTCCTTCCTATTGTTACATTATGCTAGCTTCTTTTGAACTTTCCGAACGATGTTAGGATGAGACTAGACGGGCCAAAGCTAGGGTCCAGCATCCAGCTGTGCACTTGGAAAATGCTCTGTTGGATGTTGGACCCCAGCGCTCGATCGTTTATTCCAATGTCCATGGAAATGGGCTCTGACTACTGTTTCTCATATAGATATAGGCACTTAAGAGTTAGCAGTGCATATATAGGGTTAACCCATATGCTCTCAGTAATCTAATGTAATATAGACATAGGAGCCCGCCATTTTCGCCGCTTAGGCACTCGGAAGTTTACATTGCAATTACAGGATTAACCTCCATTTTCATCAAGACGGAGTTATTCTTTGCTAGTGAGAATGAAGTAACAAAAAGTTTTGTCAAGTGGTTGAAAGGAGTGCTCATGTGCTTTCAATTGGTTTCAGGTACTGGTTGTCAGTCGGAGCTCAACCTTCAGACACTGTGAGAAACATTCTTTACAAGCAAGGCGTCATGACCCCCGTCAGCCCTCCTGAGTCTGTCCCTGCTGCTGAAGTTTGAATATATCAAATACTTGGGAGTAGATTATATTAGAGACGTGTACAACTTCGTTGACCAAAACGCTAAGGTAGAATGCGATAGGTTTTTGAGGATCCGTCATTCTTTGATGTTGTCAAGCACGAACAGAATCTTTTTTTACATTCTATTTGCCGACTTTCTACAACTCACGTGAAATCTTTGATGATTCAATGAGAGATCGTATGTGAGTGAACAGGTATTGTGTTGTGCAACAGGAGTTGCAGAAAAACAGCTACAAGTGTGATGCGGGAATATGCACACATGGAATTGAAATTTAACAGTATAATCTCTCTCGAATTGTAATTTTCAGTTTTTCGCCGGTCGACAGCACCTGCCTTACGCTTTGAGCAGCAGCAATTCATTGAAAGTCTCTATAAATGGTCTACAAAATAATGAAGTCTCAATAGAATACAAAGAGTTCTACCTGAATGAAACGAAACTGTCACCACCCCACATAACCCTCTCACTATTTGGTCAATGGGGCATGACCGTCTTCACCGTCGGAAACCTCTACTTCCGAATGTCGTAGATCGCTCTCATCACGAGGGGCGTTAAACATCTCCCACCTTCTTGTGGCCAAGTTGCAGAGACACACTGCTTTCGGTTGATCAAACTCCCCACTCCGATAGTGCCAAGCAACCACAAGCACATACTCCTCACAGAAGCTTGACCATATTATATCATCTGCACCCTTGAACCATGTATTGTACAAATTGGATGGCATGTACATATACTCCCTCCATTCCTGAGAGCCTGCTTGGAGCTCACACACTACAACTGAGTCAAACCTTTCCCCATCGTGATGCTCAACCACAGTGAGCAGCCGGCCTTGCCATGTCCCCAAGGAACCACCGTATGTCCGGCACCCTGGAAGCTGCTCCGGCGGTTGCAATTCACTCCAAACGTCCTGTCGGAGATTGTAAACCGTGATGATATCAGGGGCAACAGACCTGATATACAAATTTCCATTGAAATTGGCACATGTGGTAAGGTGAGGAGGTTTCCTGCGCAAGGGTCGGGAAGAAGTTGTTGTCCAGTTGTTGTATACCGAGTCATAGATTTGGGTGCCCAAATCCGTGTCTCCTCGTATGATCTTGAAAGTGCAGGGTGTGACGGTGGTATCCACTACCATGCCATCCCACGATAATTCCTGCTCCAGTCTGGGAAGCGGGGGAAGCAGATACTCCTTGCTGATATGTCCATCAAAAACATAGAGCTGAAGCTCTCTGAATATCCGGTTGGAGTCTGAGCTGTAGAGCAAGCCATGGAGAGCAAAAGCAGGGACAGGGGGTTTCAACGGCGCTTCCCGCTGCCCTAGTCGCTTCCAGACCCATTGTCCAGAGTGGATGTTGAAAGCCAGAAGGTTGGGCTTCGACCAACTGAAGGGCATGGAGACAAAGTAAGGCCTGGGGATGGGATCCTTGAAGCCACGACGCTCATTGGCAATGAGGTTCCAGCTCTTGCACACCCTACGCAGCAAGAAGAACGGTTGGAGTGGTAGCTTCTCATACACCATCTCCATGTCTATATGGTTTTGCAAGTCTCCCCAAAGATTCACATCCATCTCGCAATCCTGACCCTGCAACTCGTTTTCCGAAGCCATGGTATCGATACTCTGAAGTTCTTTGCCCTTCAATTTCAACTTGTTCAAAGTCATAGTGTCAATGCTCTGGAGGTTCTGCAACAAAAAAAGAAACCACCATCCTTCAGATTGCAAACACCAGAGAAAGAAAAGCAGATTAATTGTTCCCTCTATTCCTTTCAATCATCTGCAACCTGGTGCACCGACAGGCTCTACATTCACGATGGTCTTCGGACCAGCGTTATAGTTATTATGATCACCGCAATGTTTTCTATTTACTTAGAGATCATAGTAATTTCCAAGAATTAGGTCACAGCTCAAAAAATAAAAAAGATGCAGCTTGCCGCGGTGCTCTTTTCTCACAAGCTAAACAGATACTTCAATTCCGTGAAGATTCCTAAAAGTGACGTTGAATTTGAAGTAGAATAATTCGATGACATAACTCAATCCTCTTCTTCTCAGAACCAGACCATCAATTCTCAAACGGAAAAATTGCGAAAATTGAAATATATGGAAATACCATCAGAACACGAACCAAACCTGATATTATTGAAATTTCCCCCAAAAGAGACCGAGGAACTACTTTAATGTTTCCGTGGATCCAAAATCTTATACAAATATTTCAAAGCTCTTACGAAATACTCAGAATTGCTCTTAACCCTCCCCGCAAAGTTACCGTATTCATGCTTTTCCAATACAGATAATTTGATACGTGATCTCTATATGAAAAATTATAGAAGGAAAAGATAAACTGAGAGATTTCGAGATCCATCGCGCTCTCCGCTTCAACCCGCACCAAAAAACTCTAAAAATACCGAAAATACCGACTTGCTAAACCATCCGCCAACATTGGAAGGTCCGCCAGACTTACTCATGCAGCTGACGAAATATGCGCAAGTCGCAGGGATCAAGCGAATCCGAGAAAAAATTGAATCGAATAGCATCTCCAAGCGCAGCTCCGATCGAGCTTCCTGCAGACAATTGAGCTCATGAAACAGTTGCAAAAGCGTCGCAGGCCTTGTTCCGCAAGAAGGAACACTGTCGGACTCTTTCCTTTCGGGTGTACCACCCCACGTGGATGACTGACTGAGACCTTCATCCGTAATTTCACGATGAACAGCTGAAGTGAACATTCGTCGAGATTGGATGGTTCGTTTCATTCATCCACGCTAAGCGTGGGTTTCTTTTAGGGTTTGGGGCTTCGGAGGAACACGAATTGGAGGTCCATGGCTATGGCGGACATGGAGTACGGGACCTGATCAAATATACACGAATTTGTTTGCGTAGTTGTGGGAGAGAATCTAGATAGCAGGAATTCAGGAATTGGCAGCGATGGGGGTGGTTCGACTCAGACTTGCTCGCTTCGGCCGCAAGAATCTGCCATTCTACCGTATTTTTGTTGCTGATAGTCGCTCTCCCCGTGACGGGAAGCATCTCGAAGTCGTCGGTCACTACAATCCCTTGCCTGGTGAGATATTTTTTCTACGTTTTCGACTGGATTATTATCGGGGCTTTCGAAGCGAATTGAGGGATGCTTAGCTTGTTTTGTGCTTGGTGAGGGTTTCGCATGCTTTCGCTGTCTCTCGGGGGGATCTGTGTTCGCCGTCGATGCTATTTCCATTCGTTCATCGAGAACTTGGTTGGCGTTCTCTTTGCCATGAGAGGATGTTGCTTGGTATCGTTCTTCTGCTTTCCACGGTGTCAACCTTTATTCCGAGAAGGTGCTATGTGTGATGCATAATCAATGTGTGATCTTTGCTGTTTCTCAAGCCGGGATGAAGGCGTTTAGGTTTTAGTCTTGGTTCGACGCTGAAGCGCTTTGCTCCCGTGCAGGTAAGGATGGAATGAAGCGCATTGGTGTCGACAGCGATCGAATAAAGTAAGCAGTGCTCTTTGTTGCTATCACATTTGCAACGCTTGACCTCGGAATGCTTTCACATTTTGAAGTTTTTGTATCTTCTCAATTTGATACATGATAACTTACGTGCTATCAATCTCCTGCTGATGGCAGGTACTGGTTGTCAGTCGGAGCTCAACCATCAGACACTGTACGAAGACTGCTCAGCAAAGCAGGAATCTTACCGGCTCCTCCAATTCCTCACATGCCCAAAAAGGGTCCCAACCCTTGACTTCGAGAAAACTCTTGGAGCTTAGGGTGGCCGGGGCTTGAGTTTATTTCAATTCTCTAGTCAGATGTATTGTAGGAATCTGTATTGCACACTTTATTGAAGATACGTTTGCACTCTTAATGCAGTAATTTTGCCAAAGTGTATTGCATCTAGTAGCGGAGGTATTTTCCGGCACTGTCTGAGGATACCCTACCCGTACTGACATTGGAAGCTCTTCTGGGGAAGAATTAATGTCCGAATGTATCATCTCCTGGAGAACTTGGACTTCCTCGGTGTGTACCCGAGTAACTTCAACAGTTGTGCTAAAATCTAAAGGTGCATTCCCTCGCCCTCTAAATACGCAAGGGTCAAATATTGAGGTCACAACCGCCCCAATCTAAAACATCCAAACTCTAGCCGAGCATATCCGAACTTTCATTGCATTTTTTTCGAAGATTTGTTGGATGTTGTCCACTAATCATCTTCCAGAATAATTTTATTAGGATCCATTGAAATTGTATGTTGTGATGTAGTCACTGCTTCTGGTTGTCCTATAGTTGTTGGCGATCCTTGTTTTAACAGGCAAGGAAGGTCCAGCTACTTCAGAAATGCATGGTTTGTGAATTTCGCTCTTGACTATTTGGCAGATGACAGACGCTGCGTTGCGACTGATTTGCCCCATCTGGGTGAAGTGGACAGGAATGGTTGATTCCTTTTTTTATCTAGTTTGCCCTGAATCCACTGTAGGTCTATGTAAACATGCTCTTGCTTAACAGGGCTTTACTCGAAAGACGGATGAGGTGATATTCCCGAGCGATGATTAGCCAACCCTCGTCATAAGTAAATTCAAGAGGACAAGCAGTCGGACATGTACTGTCAAACACCTCGAACCAATTCCGATGAGGGAGGCACTTATCAAGAGCTAAGAACGTTTTAGATTGTTAGAATGTTGAACCATGGCAGCGAATTTTGCATGTAGATGGGCGGAAAACCAATATGCAGACCTTAATTTGTGAAGGAGAGTCTTGTTAGGAATGCTTCACAAAGTATCGCCAGCGATCTCTACTCGAAGATGACGTTTACGCTTCAGAAGCTGCTCAACAAGTAACATGTTTTGCAATGCCTTGAGACCAGTCTTGTGGTACAAAAATGTCAACTTCTCACCATCTAACTGCTTGAAAATCGCCGCAGAAAATGAGAAGGTCAATGTCCACTCTTTAATCCTTACAAACAATGCAAAGTGTTGTAGATAGAGTCAAGATTGCCATGGGCTCAACCTGCAGCCACAAATTTCATAGTAATAATCAGTTACACTACGAGAAGCCCAATCCTTCAGTAGCACTGGATCATGTTTACACTTCCGTCACATTCACTCTACATGTGCAACTTTTGTGAATGCAAAGTCTCCTACACTTCAGTCCCAAAGTCCCTACTTGCCATACTTGCCTAGCCTAGCTCTCTTAGTTTTAATCCCTAAAAAGTTGACATTCACTAGGTGGATTATGATGTTTTAGGGCTTATTGCTAGAGGTATATGAATCAAATGAAGTAAATCCAAATGTGATTGGTATAAGGTAGAAACATCAATAATGTCACACCTTCCTTAAATGCAACACCTTCACATAAGGTAGAGACACCCAGAAGCATCTTAGACTACGATTAATTGTCTCCCTAGACTTTCATTAGTGTATCCTTCAAATGCCATTAACTTTGATTTGTTGACACATTTTAAAGACACATACTTATCTCTACTTTGCTAACCACTGCTTTTTGTAGATTTTGGTTTAGAATCGACCTATATGATATTTTCAATGGTCTAGGGAGCTAGCTCTTTGAAAGATCATAAAAATTATAAACTACATTGAAAAAAATCTATTTTTTTTAATATTCATGATTTTCACTTGCTAATATTTTCTGGAAAGGGTGCCTCCAACTATTCTAAATTGCTCATATTGGTGATTTTGGGTGTTTCCATCATAGACAAAAAAGTGTTACAAAAATCTAAACATTGGTCCCACAAGTCAAATGTGCCCATTCAATCAAACCTTGAGAATCTATGAGAATGTAGTGTTGATTTTTGGTACACCCTAAGTCAAATGAATGTTCTAAAAATTCACAACTTATTCATGATGTTCAAATAAGGCATGCTATAATGTGTTTGAATCACCTTTCAATGGCCGATAAGATCTAAAAATTCGAATTTGTAAAGTAATAATAGAAACTATGAACAATTGTATTAGAAATGCCAGCAAGGAAAAAAAAATGTCTAAATTTTTTCTAACAAACCATAACCATAATGCCTAGCTTATAGCCAAATGGATCCAATTCACAACCTAACCCAACCTCAATGCCTGATTCACTCTCACACTCGTCCCATCATCCCAGTACCAAAATCCTTCTCACTCTTACCGACAATTCCAAGATTTCACGCATCATCACCCGTAAGTAAACGGATAAGTCTTGTAGGTCTCTACCTACAATCATTTGAAAGTGTTTAAGGTGGGTACACCCAAAAGCACCACTAATTGGTATTGTGCCTAGTTACTATTATTAGGTTATTCAAATTTTTCATCCAGTTTTGTTGGCAAGTGGAAGAACGTTCCAATGCACTAAAAAACGCAGCATTTGGATACAATATGCAAAAGTTATCAAGGATCAAAGTCTGTTTCTTAAGGCACCATCTACAATTTGTGTACATGGCTGATTTTGGAAATGTACATACAGTGTAAATGGTGCATTAAGGTCAGTTTTGAATGTACCTACCTTATAAATTGTGTACCTATAGCATAGGTACATGATAATATGGAAAGACTTTATAATATAGGTACCTATAATATAGACACTTACAATCATAAAAGGTATTTAGAATATGGACTCTTACGCTCATCTCAAGGAAGCCGCATCTCAAGGAAGGCTCATATCAAGGACGACACGAGCCAGACGCCGCATGCGGCAGTGTTGCTAGTAAGGGAGCCGAGCAATGGCTGGTGAAGCACCGCACAGGGAGAAATATGAGGCAGGACCTCGGGCTTCAGAGGATGGTGTTTGAGAAGCCCAATGGATCGCAGCCCGAGGGAACCGTTGTTTGGTTGTGCAAACAGCATGCTGAGAACGGGAAAGACAGTCACCTGTTGGCAAACCTGCCCACATTGGGATAGACGGATATGCGTAGGTGGAGAAGAAGTGGAGAGTTAATGAATGTGTAAGCAGGGGTAGAACCTGTTCATCATCATTTTTCAAGCACACGAACGTCGAGAAAGGGAAGTCTGAAGTGAGGATCGAAGGTGAGGACACTCAACATCGATCCCCATTTTTGCATTGCTCCATCAAACATTCAAATGCACGTTCAAAGCAGGGATTGATGGTTGTGCACCTAAGTATCTTCAGTTATGGTCAACTTTGTGATTTCGTCGATATTCTGGGAGCCGGAAGTTGTGGCATGCATTTGCACAGAGCTTCAAGAACTGAGATTGGTGTTGACTTATGTTAGCGACGAGCATCCTGATCGATAACTCCTGAAGTCGTTGAATTTCGTCAATCTCACGAAATTGAAGTTCAGAGTAGGTGAGCTGCGTCACTTGCAGTACTACGACATACTGGCTGCCACAATAGATTAGTGTAGAATAGTTGTAGTTCGGGCAATTTTGGTTGAAGTGGTGTCGAGATTTGTCTGTACTGGTTTTTCCACCTAAAAGAGAGAAAATCACTCTTTGGAAGATATAAAGTTCTTCAAGATGGTCTACCAGCTGAGTTGGATGACTTGATATTGACAGGAAAACTGCTGTCATTGAAGAGTCGTTCAGGATGCATGAAGTGTTGATTTTCATTGCATGCTTCCTCGTTCATTATTTCATTGACCCATCCGTAACTGAAGGAAATTTTGCTAATGGAGGTACTCCGATGCTCAAATGCTCACTGGGGTTCGAGGTGGTGACATATTCAATATTAAGAGGTGTGACTTGCAGGAAATGAGGTAGCTTCTTTCTTTCTTTTTTCAGTTTTGAAGTTGTTTGAACTGAATGGAGTAACCAATCATCCACAACAATTACTAAGTTGAAATGTCCCCACACTAAATGGATGGAGATAAGATAATTTGTAATTTTGAGACTTTTAGCCTTACGCAAACAGAGACCAACAAGCTACACTTCTTTCACGTACACTATCACCGAATACACGCATAGATTGAGAATGTTACGTCTGTGGTTCGAAAAGCTTGCATCAAAAATGGAGGATCGAAAAGAACAATATGCAGAAAACGATGAGTACGTATGCATGCTATCCATTGTTTTTTTCATTTCACTTTCTAGTTTTTATTGCTGCATACTCCCGAAGTTTGAATCAGCAATCATGAGTCTACTAAAGATGAGATCAGCTTAATGTGAGAGGCATTCGAATTTCAGCTCCTCCTACCAAGCATATCAACCACCTGATCTAAGACAGTTGATTGAAGACTAACCACAGAAATTCCTTGGTGCCCTCAATTCGCCACTGTAAGTTAGAGCTCGTTACTCTCACGAAACTCTCTCATTCCCTTCGAGAATGCAGCTTGCCGCGTGAACTTTGTTGGCTTTTCATAAAATGTTGTAGAATTGTTTAAAATGTAAGTTAGTTATTCACTCATAGAGGTCCTTTATATACCATCTCTGCACTTTTCAGTTCCCGCAGCTGAAGAACTTCCGCAGCCATTTGCCGCTTGATCTTTTGATCCACCACTGATTTTAAATTTCCACGCACATAAGGTCTAATATCAGGTTTCAACTTGGCAATCCCTCCTCACCTTTAGTATGAAGTTACCTAGAGCTACAAGAAAACGAATCGTCTTTAATTGTTGATAGCAACTGAAACACCGCATGAATAAAATCTACCCTAAGCTCTCAAGTTAATTCATGTTCAGAGGGTTTACAATTCGACAAGAATCTGAACAGGACAGCATTATTATCAGCGTATGCTTACCATAATCCATCTTAATCTAGTTATTTTTGGTTAGACATCGCTGCATCCACAAACACTACTTCAATGTGAAATCACAGCCTCAACAAAATAATATACAATCAGTTGCTATAGTATCCGTCGTAGAAACGACAGGGATGAGAATGTGCTACAATCACTCCAACTCGAAAACCTCAACTTCACAAAACAAATCCATTTACCAATCCACATCATAAACCCTAAAGAAATCTTTGACTTCATCATTACTCACTACCACGGAAATTAAAGTAGATGGTAAACGTTAGGCCATTGAAAGAATCGATCCAAAAACGTTCTACGAACTGATCAGCTGCAGATAATTTTCAGTTTGTCCTTAGCCATGTCAAAATCCTCTGTAACCATGCACCATTTACCTTGAACCCCTTCCTGCTTCCTCCCCTTGCACCTCCTTCAATCCATAAATCCCGGAGCACTGTCTCTTGCATTGAAACTCCAAAATCTCACACCCCGGTTATTGACAGCAACCAAAGGGCTAATTCGCATTCCAAAGTGAGCTGCGCGCACTGAGAATCACAGGTAGAAATATCCCAAGATCTCACCAGCCGCTACCAAATTCTACTTGGAAAAATCCAATCAGACTGTTTTATCACGAATAAGCTTGTGATCAGCACTCGGTGAACTTCAACACGAAAAGAATCTGAAAAGAACATAAGGTCTGGTCCTGTCAGGCCTAATATACGACATAGAGATGCGGGCCAGCAAACCACCCTGGAACCGCCAAATTGAGGAAAGAGACGAAGTGCCCTAAGTCCCTAACATGTCGGTCACGTTCCTCATCCGTATGTAATCCTCATTCATACGTTTCATTCGTTACCGTTCAGCTGGGTTTTATTTATTACTTGTAAGCTTACACTCAAAGTTCTCTATCATAACTTGTTCCCAATCAGTGATCTCAAAACTGGCTAAATTTCTCTCATTTTCTACTTAATTTTTGTAAAAAACTTTTTAAAATCTTTCAAAAATGAACATTTGGCTAAAAACCTTGAATTTGTTCTAAGATCACTGTTCCCAATTCTTCCTGTAACCAACTCTGATTGTATGCGTTGGTCTGATCAAACAAGTTTCATCCACAAGCGGGATAAATTGATTGTAATCACGGGTCATTGCAAGAAACACCGACCACTTTTGTAGCGCTTTGCAAAATTTGTTCTTGTCCAATGCTATAACTTTTTATTGATGAATCCAATGCCCAAACCAAAAAAACTTTTTCTAGAGTTTTTGATTGCAATCATATTCTATATTTTTCAGAATTTACAAAAAATCATTTCATATTTAAAATTTATTTTTGTTAATTTGTCACACTTTCGAGATTAGGCTTTTTTTTATACAATTGATTGGTTCAAATTAATAATTTTTGGTTGAAATTTTTGTGGTATGTTTTTATAGTAGGTACGCATGTCCCTACCAAAGGGAATCCAAAAAAACATTATTTTATGACCTCTACATTAGTGTAAACAGGCCTCCCTTGCGTAAATACTTCAGAACATTAGAAATGATTTTGAACTCATTTTCTTAATCAAACCTCATCACTGCAAAGTCTTCTCAAATGGCCAATTTTTGGTTTTGTTCAAAATTATTTTTCCTATTTTTTACAAATTAAAGCATCAATGTATGTATTTTCTTTACTAGAATTCAATGTCCAAGATGATGTCTTAGAAAATACATACATTGATGTTTTAATTTGTAAAAAATAGGGAAAACAATTTTGAACAAAACTAAAAATTGGCCATTTGAGAAGACTTTGCAGTGATGAGGTTTGATTAAGAAAATGAGTTCAAAATCATTTCTAATGTTCTAAAGTATGTATGCAAGGGAGGCCTGTTTGCACTAATGTAGAGGTCATAAAATAATGTTTTTTTGGATTCCCTTTGGTAGGGACATGCATACCTACTATAAAAACATACCACAAAAATTTCAACCAAAAATTATTAATTTGAACCAATCAATTGTATAAAAAAAGCCTAATCTCGAAAGTGTGACAAATTAACAAAAATAACTTTTAAATATGAAATGATTTTTTGTAAATTCTGAAAAATATAGAATATGATTGCAATCAAAAACTCTAGAAAAAGTTTTTTTGATTTGGGCATTGGATTCATCAATAAAAAGTTATAGCATTGGACAAGAACAAATTTTGCAAAGCGCTACAAAAGTGGTTGGTGTTTCTTGCAATGACCCTCACACAATATTCATCCATGAAGGCAACAATTACGATAGTTTTCATATGCAAATAGAGCTAGTTATATCTTGGAACCCACTCACTACCCTCTTGGTGACTCAAAGATTACCTAGTCCGTAAACTACTCCCTGGAAATTTCTTATTCATTTCATGGGAGAGAGTTCTACAATGCAATAAGCTAGAATGCTCGATTAGGTGGGTTTGCCCATATAATTGAGCATTGCAAATTCTTCATCCAACTTCAATTTTCTTACTCATGATTTACATCGGGCAATGTTCTTCATTGTTAGGCAATTCCTGATATAAAGTGCCTCCTCATCATGCTCTACCCTCCTTGTTGGCTCTTTATATCGTGGAATGCCCTCCTCCTCGGGCATTGCCTTAAGGTAAGAGGCTCAAAAAGCAACCATCTAAGTGCTGATGTGCTTCTTTCATATATCTCCTAATATATAAATATTTTTAGTTTATTTTTCAGTGAAAGAAAAATAGATGAGGAATCTAACACAAGTCGTTTCATATTTTTTGAAGCATTATTGAATTAGTTATGAATTTTCAAACACAATATGCTATAGGTCCCCTATTTGTGATCATAGGCCCTTGGAAACCCATCCATGCATAATTTGAAAAAAAACTAGGTCTTGTTCAAAAACTAACATTGCAAAATGTATAAAGCAATGGAAATGGTTTCCAAAAGCATCCCTTTCTAAATCTGAAATGAATGCTTGAATTATTCATTATTTTAGATTTTTTAGTACTTGTAAGAAGGTACTGAACAATAAATTTTTATTTTGAATTAAATTAATAGACACCTAGCCACTTAGTTAGGAAAAAACCTAGTGTGGCTCTTAAACCATCCATTGAAGAAGGAAAGATAGATCTAGAGTATTTCACACATTTCCAACCACTTAAGCAATTACACATATGTAATGTGCATCTTTATTGAATGCAATTTTTTTTTTCATATACAAAAATAGAATCTGGAAGGATGTCATATTTTTCAGAATATTATTATACAAATTGTAATTACTATGAATTTTTTAGTAGAAGATTCTTTGTGACCTATCATGTTGATGTAGGCTGATTGCAAAACCAACCAAGGACTAGTTTCATTTATGAGAGCCTTGCAACCAATCATAATGTGCAACAATTGCTTTGGGAATTACACCCTACCTTCACGGAAAGAAAACAGCCTATTGATTGGAAATGGGGGCTAATCAAAAATGGGTTACCATCTTCTAATCAAGTTCTATTGTAATTTTCCCCCAGTTCAAGTGTCCATTTCACAACCCCTGCTGGATGGTTGAAAATGCATGGTCGGTTTTAGAGCCCTCTCCTATATACCAAATGTCCCCCAAATCTTTCCCGATTGTCACATTTCCTCCGTCAATCACCTATGATTATCATCCATCTGTAATTCTCATCCGCCTTTCATTCGCTAGGTTATCCATCGATCTTCAGCTCCAGACACTTGGAACAGTCGAATGAGTCGATTCACGGAACGTGAATCTGAAGTGTACAATCCTTGGAAAGATTTTTCCGCGGCTTTGATGCAATTCTGCGATTGAGGAATCGAGAATTTCTATTTCCGGACACGATTGATGCGGTGAGTTTCCTCTTCCCGAATCATGATTTTTGTGATTTTCTTTGCAATTTGTGACGGAGAAGGAGTGCTTAGGGTTTAGGGTCATTGTGTTATGCAGGGAGTGAGCGTCCTCGTTGTCTCGATTGGACGTCGTGGCTTAGATGTTTTGTCTCCATCAATAAGTATAACATCTAAGCTTAAATATTTTTTCACAGTAAAGATCTTGCAGGGTTTTCGTGTGGAGACTTTTTTGTGAAGCAGATTGGAAATGATTGAGGTCAGGTTGACGAGAGGCATTTGAGTGGAGCAAAGGACGACGACCATGGCGCGGACGACTTTCTTTGGGACTGTAAGGAATTCCATCACGAATTTGATGGGTGGGGTGAGGGGCTATCAGAATGCGGCCGCGTGGGGTGTCGCATTTACCACTGCGTACTTTTTATGGATTAAGCCCGAATTGGACCTGAAGCATGAGCAGGAGGTGTGTTTAATTTCGTACTCTATCTTCCAGGTTTTCCTACTTGAATTCGTTGACGGTTGTTTTAGGAAGTCTGGAAGTGACAAGCTGAAGTGCTTGCTCAACGAATCTTTTTTCTTACTGATGGATACACTATGCACAGATTGCAAAGATATACCTTCGGAACCGTTCTCATTAAGTGAATACATAATACTTACCAGTGAGAAAAATCGTGCCATCAGTTGTGAGTTTTGTGCCATTAGAAAGAATTTTGTGTTGTGATAGGATAGTGTTTGAACGTAAGGTGGAA
This sequence comes from Thuidium tamariscinum, assembly GCA_947034885.2. Classification (NCBI taxonomy): domain Eukaryota; kingdom Viridiplantae; phylum Streptophyta; class Bryopsida; order Hypnales; family Thuidiaceae; genus Thuidium; species Thuidium tamariscinum. The sequence continues at coordinate 31,117,816 of OX344751.2, read as the reverse complement.
TTGTGTTCCAGGCAAGGTTGGCATTAGCAAGGGAAAATGATCGCTATCGTTACATTGAGAGAACCCGACCTATATCACAGGTAATTACGACTCGTGTGCTTTCTCTTCGCAGAGTTTTTTCCCGTGTTTCCTATTTTGCTGTCCTCTATGATGTTAAATGAGTCTTCGTTGCGACAGGATGGGGGCACTAGTTTCGGTAAATCCAAGGAGACGAGTTAAAAGAAGTTTCTGCGCCTCTTTAATCTGTGTAAGTTTTTGGTATAGACATCAAGTGCATAGTTACTCATCAAATATAGTGGTTACAGCAGTGGTCATCGGTGTGCAGCTAGCGGGTTGCATGTCAGGAGGCTTGGGATTTTGAGAGAACCGGATGTTCACAGGTTGAGGTTTTATACACCTCGTTTTATCAAATACATCAATTGGTGAATCTCATTTGGGACATTAGCTAGTTGTGGATTTGAAGTTGCCTACGTCGTCTGTGATGTAAGGAGCAGTGGCGTACAGTATCGACTATCATCATTAAAGTAGAGCGCTACAGTAAACCCTTTAACTGCTCTGCGACGTTCTAGTAATGAAATTTCTTATTTTAATTGTTTCACCGGATTCATGGGATTCATAGTGAGACGATTGACGTAATGCAAGGGTAAGCAAAGCGCAGATTCTGGTAAATAGACTGTCTCTTCTGATATTACTCTTTCACCTGAGCTTTGTCCTGTACAATTTCACTCAAGTCGAGACAGGTGTGAGGGCCCAAGCGCGGGGTGCTCCAGGTGGTCTTTCAGATGGCATCTATCGTACATTAGCAAAGTGCAGCGGTGAAGACGTCCAACATTCTCATCAGCAACTGAGGGGTGTCTCCCTCTTTTAAATAAGAAAATTTCTATTTACTCAGTGATACGTCATCTGCCGTAAGTATCCGACACGTTGGTTGACTGAGTTGTTCTAGGCACCTAACACACTAATAATTAGAATGCAATCAGACATTCAGAGCACGCAATTTACAACTTCTACAGTAGGAAGGAGCATCCAGAAGCTACTCAATCCCAGAGTGGCATTCATTTGGGTTCTGAAATCTGAGCACGTCAAACAGCGTGCTGCTGAGAGGTACACTATGGGTGCTCCTACCTTGAAAGGTTGAAACCGACAACTGTGACATGTGCTCCCCCCATTTCAAACCTTTATTTTTATCTAAAGTTAAAATATATTTTGCTTGACTTGGTCTTTCCAGCAACGGTGCTAGTATGAAGGTGTTTATAACATATATGTCTATAATTTAGATATTTATAGCTTATATGCACTATTATCATAAAAAATTGTTATAATATACACTTTTATCATAGGGGTACAATCTCCTAGGCTCATGAGCTCACACTTTGAAGCTCACATAGTAACAACCCTTGTCTTTAGAGTTGCCAAATATTAGAAGTCCTTGCATGGCAAAGTTATACAGTCGGACACAAATTGGATAGGAAGAAGAAGCCTCCAAAAACACCATTCCAAACTCAGTCTCATGCAATTTCAGCAACGAAGTCACAGCATCAGGATAAGCAGTTCATTTATCTTCAATGACTGCAGTCAACGCTAAAAGACACCCATCCACCCAATATGCAGACTTTTCTTCACTACAGTTGCTCTTTCGAGATGAATGCACAAAAGTACTAACAGATACCTCATACCTTGGGAAGTCCGCTTCATAACAGAAAGTGGGTCCACAGTAATGAGAGCCATGCAAAATGCAGACCACCACACTTCAAACCTAAAACAGACTAGCCCCGCAAAACTTGAAGCAACAAGTGGTATTCCCTTATTATTCTATTAACTCCACCAGGGGTGGTATGGTTCGAGGGCCTATACAAAGCAATCTCATATGTACTGTGGGCTACGTAATATCTTTCCTGTTGGGGAGTATGGGATTCAAAGACGCCGCAAATGGTAGGAGCCATTCAAAGAATAATCAAGCTCAGAAATAGTGCATTGATTTTGTACACCACCGCTGGGTCTGGGTTGTTTTCCTTTATACACAACGCTCACTAAGTTTCCTCGCCTTCACATCGCTAGCTGCATTCAGCCTCGTTAACAACTTCCCCCTCACTGAAACCAGAAGCAGCAGCGGCAGCGGCATCTCAAGGCTCTCTCTACAATACCAATTCCTACCGTATGAGTGAGCTACCCGCTCAACTCTGTCTTCCACCACCAGAGAGGGAGCAACAAGCAACATTCCCAAAATCATCCAGCGTGCTCAAAACCACGCTGCCTGTACACTCCTCATCAACGAAACTCCATTCAATTTCCCCCATATGCTTTCTTGACAACCCTTGGAAAGAATTTCTCCGAATGATGTGAAAAATTGGGGTGGAAAAAGTGATCCTGTCACGAAGGGAAGCAAGCGATTATGGGGTACTGGCAGGCGACATGGCGATGTCGGGTTCTGGAAAACTGAAAGTGGCATCCATGGCCAGAGCTGCAGACGGGGTGAAGCTCCCACTGAACCCATACACGTTGCCGAGTCCAAAGCCAAATCCGTTCGGGCTAGGGAAGCCCGAAGGGCTCGGCAGGCCGAAGGAGGAAGACGAGAATCGAAGCCCAGAGAAAGTGGGCGACATCGGGGGAAGAGGAGGGGCCGCAGTGGCAGCAGCAGCAGCGGCCGCAGCCGCGGCAGCACGCGTGGTCTCCGGCTTGCTCGCCGGCACATTCCCTTCAGCAATCTTCTCCGCCAGTTGCCGGATGACTGCAGTGCTCGGCGATTCCAAGCCAGTCAAGGCATTAACCCAACCTGCGTCACCGGGGGACAGCTGCGGCAACGGAGAGAAAGAGAGCGGCGAGACGCCGGGAAATGGCGACGCGCCCGGCGCGTGCTTCGACAGCGGCGAGAAGCTGCCGAATGGAAAGAGCTGGTTGGCGGGATTGGGAAGGGATTGCGCGCCCGTCGTCGGTACCGCTTGCGGTTGCGGGTACGTCCCCGTGGGCCGCAGCGGCGGGGGCGCGATTCTTTGTAACCGGGAGTTAGGAGGCTTGGGGCCCGACAAAGGCGGATTCGCCGGTTGCGACGTACCCGTGAGTTGCTGCACTAACGAGCGGAAGTCACTCGGTTCGGTCTTGTACACTTGCGGCGCGAGCCTGGTCTGGGCCAACGTCGGGCGCAAGCCCTTCTTGATCTTACTGGATGATTTGTTCACGGCCAACGATCCCCCGGTCTTTCCCCCTTTACCTAACTCTCCGCCATCGCCAAGGTCCATGGATATGGGAGCGGCCATAGAGTACTCACCCCTTACAAGCGTCGCTAAAGCCCCACTTCGGCCAGAACTTCCCTGCTCGCAAACACTCCTTCACGGGATGCTAGGGTTGGGTCGGCGAATTGCGACGGTTTCCATTATCCTCGTGGCGCGTGGGTCACACGACTGTCCTCTGCTGGGCGCTCGCAATAGAAAACTTTCCCGATCGCATGGACATGCCATCACCTCCCAGGTCTCTCCACGACTGCAGCGCTAACTTACTTACCCCTGCATCAACATCTCCACCTGCAAAACCACTGTTTCTGGCTCAGAATCTCGAGATTCCGCCTCACAATTCCGCGGCTCTAAGAGTACTTCATATAGAGGTAGGAGCTCCCGCCACCTAATGGGAGAGAGTCAGCAGCTTCAAGTGCAACAAAACCGTGCAAACCACCATCTCAATCTTCGGCCAACCTCTCCAATGGTAAACTACAGCACGACCGACCAGCCACGTCGTGAAATGGCAACGAGGACTCTCCCCCGACACAGGTCGTCATGCAACAAAACGTGGTACCAGACAGACAACCAACACACAACAGCCAGAAAACAAAAATAAACCGAATGAGTGACTGAGTCCCGGATTCCGAACACAGAAATCCGTCACGGGATTCAAAAAAATTCAAGGGGCATACCAAATTAGACATGGTCAGAGGAATATCATACCCCAAGGCCCAAACACCCAACACCCCAAAAAAAGCTGCCGCTGCGTGACACGAAACACGGAGCAAGGGCGCCTGCTTGATGAGTAAGTCCTTGCTTTTTCTCCCGCATCCACTGCATCCGCTTCGCAGTCTTCGTGGTCAGTTAGACCGGCCTCCTCCTCCAACTCCAGTCAGCTAGACAGGGGCCCAAAACAACAACCTCTCAAGACCCTCCTGCAATCCGTGGTCTCTCGTTCGTTCGCAGCTGGTGCTGCTGGTGAACCCTTTCTCCCGGCGCTGCCTGGGCGTTTCTCCACAGCAGGGCGAGAGAAGTCCTGGAGCTTTTTGGACCGCCTCGGTCAAAGAACAGACGCTAAAGACGCGACGACCAAGCCACAGAAGCAGCAATAGTGTACTGCACGGCCGGAGTGACGACGGCCGCAGGCGGGGAGGGCGCAAATGCTGGGCTGCTGCTGGTGCTGCCTCTGTGGGGGCCAGCTTCCCCCTACCCGAGGCGTGTAGAAACGGGTATGATACGAAAAACGAGCGTATTGGAGAGTACGTCTGCTACTGTAGTGAGTAGTCAGTGAGTAGTGAGTAAGTTACCCCCAAGGCGAGCGGGGGGACGGGTTGGCGTTTGGTTGGGGGTTCGCCTGACCCGGCCCGCCTTGGGGGGGGGGGCCGCCCGTTCTTGCCACGTGGTGGGAGAGATTGGTGGAGGCAACCTCATGGATGAGGCCTTTTGGGCTGTCTCCTCTTTAGTTTACACTTAGAAAACAATTGATTTAAAATAGAGGATTCTCTGAAATTGTCATGTTTGCTTTTACATTAAGCTTATAATTTCTATTACCGGACTGTTCAGATCCTCATATGCTTTTATTGGAGGAAGAAATTTGGATTTTAATGCTCAAAAGAGTTTGTTATTAGGATGGCTTGTCAAAAAATTTATGAAGGATGAAAGTTTGAAATTATCATTGCTTCAACAATAGGTTATGTATAGGATTAATTTCAAAATATTGTAGAAGTCCAAAATGACCCAAAACTACCTTAGGGTGATGGCCAAGTGGTAGGGGCTTCCACTCGACTTATAGCTGGTTTCTAATTGGTGACATTTTCACAGGAGGTTTCCCCTTGATGACTTTGTTCACACAGGAAGGAAATTTGTTCTTCCACTTGTTTATAGCAGGGATATCCAAGGCATGAAATTCTTGGTGGCTTTCAATCTAGGTTGCATTGGATGTTGTGTCATGTCAATCCAATTGCGGACCTTGAAAGTCATATGTTCAAGAAGGTCATGTGTTTCAAAAGAAATGATTTTGAAGATGTAAAACATTTTTTGGATGACTTCACTATTGTATTTTTAGTATGAAAAAAATATTTTTCATCCAGTTTTTTTGGAGGTTGTTTGAGTGCATTTTTAGTGAATGGTATTACAAATTCCTTCATTATGATATTATTGACTTTTTTTGGAGAAGGATTTGGAGAAGAAGATGCTTAATCTAGGGATCACCTTAATTCATTGTATATTTTGACTATTTCTTGCTATTTACTCTTCATATGAATTTTAGCCTTTAAAATAATATTTTTTGGATTTCAATTCAGCTAATGATATGGAGCTTATTAAGTGTAATTTCTACTCTACTTGGAAATTTTGAAAAATTTGTAAATTTCAATATTTTATAGCACTATGAACTTTGGATCTATAATTATGATTTCTTGATTTTCTTTTAATTTATAGTTATAGAGACAAGGTAATATTGGTTTATTTAGTGATGTTATACACTAATATTTACAAAAATGGTGAAAATTTTATATTTTTTGCATATATTTTCTATTTTCTATTAAAAAAATTCATTTTTTGAGAGAATTCACAGTAATTTTGGATTTTCTATACAAACTTTGAAAATTCTAAAGCTAATTGAACTATTGAAGACATATAGTTTCATCTATAAAAAAGCAAATATAGGAAATTTCATTCAGATATATAGTAAAAAGTTAAATTAGGTTGCCTTGTACTAATTTTGTAGCATCCACACTATATAAATATTCATTGATACTATACAAAAATGTACTACTTTTGAATTAGTTATTGGTGTATTTAGAACTCATGAACCTCTATGTGTACAAATATAAATATTTATAGAAAAATTTATTGACTTTGATGGCCCATAGAGTAATTTTCTTCAAATAAGGCAACCTAATTGTAAAGGCAACAAATATTTTACTATTTAGTGTAGTTACAAAACGGTATCAAAGCAAAGTGATGGACAAAGAGGCCTGTAATTACTAATTAGCAGTCACCCTTCTAGGGTCAAGGAAGTGGACATTTAGCTAAGTGCAATTTAAGGCCCAATAATTTTCATAACTTTTGAATACATGGTTAAAGAACTATTGTATTGTATGTAGTTTTTTACCTTAGCCATGCAATCCGGGCAAATTAGAAAAAAATCACTTTTAAGAAAAATTTAAATAATTGGTTTTCAAGATTTGTATAAGTGAAAGCTTTGTATCATTCTACTTTGATTAATGGAATAAAAATTATGAAGAGTTTAAGTTAGCACTCAATTACAAATTCTCTATTCTAAAATAAACTTTGAAATCCTTTAGTTGACTCAACTTTCAATATTTTTTGAAAATAATAAAATCATAGGGTATACCTTGTTTATTACAACATTACAACCATTGGAATTGTCATTTTTTATTTTCATAAATAGATTATTAACAATTTAATATTTTGAATCATTGTCTACTATTTTTTTATAATTATTTTTTTCCTATATGTTGTACAATTCTAAATGATTTGAAAATTTTCAATCATGTAGCCATCTCATATTAGGGATTAAATCCAAAAAAGCGCCAATAACGAGGACATTTTTTCATACAAATGTAAGCTTATGAAGTAATACTACCTTAGTTTTTGTGAGGCAAAAAAAGGACTTTTGTCAATTTAAACATTTATAAGGTAGAACCACCTAATTTATATAAGTGCTTCTAAGACAAATCATAAACAAGAAGACACAATGTAAATTTTTCTCCTGTAGAAAAAAAAAATATTGGGCCCATATATTTTTGTAATTTTATTCCAAAGATTGAAATTAATATGAATTTTGGAAGCCAAAAATCCATGCTTAAAACCCAAAGCCAATGTCTTGAGTCTTCAAATTTGAATCATAGCTAAGGCTACTTTCTTACTTAGTACTTCCTACACAATTTATGACACTTGGAGATATGTGTCATGACTTTATTAATATCAACCTTGAAAAAGAGGAAAAAACACATTCGAAGCTTTGGTCAAGAATCTATTCCAACATTGGTTGGGAATAGCTAAATCTTACAAGTTGAGTATGAGACCTTAGTTGGGAATAGGTTGTTCTTCTTTATCTTGCAAATTCACATAGTAGAAATATCTAAAAAAATGTCTCAAACATCTTCTCAAACCACTGTACTACAATATCCTACAATTACATGTGTCCAATTAAAAATTTTAAAATTTGGTATTTATACTAAAAATGACAATTTTAGGGTGTATTTGGTGAAAGATAGTCAATGAACATTAGTAGTTATTCTACTACTTGCAACATAGAATTAGTGTCATTGCAAAATTAGTGTCACTACAATTTTTCTTCTCTGTCCTAATTAGCACTTTTCACTAAATATTTTGACTATACAAATTTAGATATATTACAAATACTATGACTTTTTGGTAAATGAGTGTGACATGTATTAATGGAATAATTCAAGTCACAATAATAATTGCTTCTTCAATGCCTTTTTTTTATAGACACACCACCTTAGAAAAACAACAATACTTCCTATTTATCATGGATGATAATGTTTGGAAAAATTGAAGAAGTAAGTGAAACCAAAGACCAAAATCAACTAAGAGAGGTTGAAAAAAAATTTCAATACTAGAAAATAGGGGCAAATTTCTACATTCATCACATAACGAAGGAATTATCTTTTCAAGAGTACTATCACTAATAGTCATTGTTAACATTTTCTATCCAAAATTTATGTGAAGGTTGAAAAAAATGATTTGGCAAACACTTCACACTGCAAGAATGGGTTGGTCATTGTAAAAATCATCCATTTTGATATTGTATGAATTATACTTTATAAAATGAATTCCAAAGCATTTATCAAAGGTCAAATTACTATTCACTAGACCTTCCCTTTTTGCACAAAAGTTTTAATCCTAAAATGGAAACATCCATTCCTACACTTGTTCCCATTCCTGAACTATAGACTACACCTAATTGTATCCCTAGCCACTTTGTTTTATATGTTCTCCAAATGCTTAATTCTAATTTGTTGATGCATTTGTAAGACACATACTTAACTCTAATTGAGTGACTACTAATTTTTGCAAGGTCCAAATGTAGATGCACTTATGTGACAATTTTAGTGGTTTAGGCAACCAACACTTTGAAAAATCTTTAAAATTATATAAAATATGAAAAAAACTTATTTTTTCTAATATTTATGATTTTTACCTATTAATACGACATAAATATTATTATTTGAAAAAAAAATTCCAACTACTTATGCTAAATTGTTTATATTGACGGCTTTTGTAGGTTCCACTTCATACAATACAATAATTTAGAAGTGTTTGATGGATGATAGAGAATCCTTCTATATAAGACAAAAGTGCAAATGTTCATCTTTGGAACTTTGTATAAAAAATGGTCTTATGCAATAGATTAACTTCCAATGAGTACTCTAGGCAGGGCTTTAGGTTTTTTTTAAGAAGATGATTTACACTACACCAAAAACATTGATTTCTACTAATTATGACCACTTAGTGTTCTAAAGATACATAGAAGGATTATCTATCATATATTAATCATTCTGTGGCCTCGACATCCTTGTAGGATTAAAAATAGAAAAAATATACAAGTGTCTTTTTTTTTCAGTACAAACATATTTTGGAATAAGAAAATCTAGTTAGCTTCTCTACAATAGAATTTATAGAACCTCCCTAACTTAATAGGTTGCAGATTGGTTTGACACTTTGAGTTACATTATAGAGGCAGTTTGTTGGCTTAGAGAGGGTCCAATTAGAAAAGATCTACTATAATATTAGAAGTATTTTTCCTCAACTCTATAAACCCAATCAATAATATACCCCAAAATTTATAACAATGTCAACTCATAGTTTGGTGTTCTAGGAACTCAATTAGTATGTAACTTACCCCCTAAAAGCCTAAGGGATTTGGATAAAATACAAGTATATTATAAAATATATATAAGTTCTATAAACTTTTTGAAATTTGCATCAAAGAAGATAATGGGAAGAAAAAAAAGTAGAAAGTATCTATAAGATCAAAACTCAAAAAAAAATTTAGAATTCTCTTCAAATGAATTTTAATGATATAATTTCAAGAATCCATAGAAATTGCAATATCTATCTTTGGCATTTGAATTTTTTTAAATGGTCAAATCTATCATTTCTATTGATTTGTGAAAATGCATAAAAATTTATTAATGAGAACACTGATACTTTCTCCAAAAACTACAATACCAATCAATAATCAACTTCCTATTTTACCATTCAAATTTTTTGGCTTAGTATAGAAAAGAATTGGAATTTTCCATCTTGCATAATTTACACTCAATTCTTTTGTAATTCCAATCAAGCATACCAAATTCTAATTGCATGAAAGCTAAATTCCATTTCAAGTGAATTCAAAGTCAATTTTCATGGTTTTACATAATATTTTCTTAAAAATAATCGGTGATCATTTTTTGGAATCCAATTGCAAAGATATATAGTGAACATCCATAAGCACATCTTTCATATAAAAAACGCCCCATTAAGTAACACAAATATAATCTAGAAAGAGTTCAATGTGAAGTGTTATATGACCAAACTTTGTAAAATAGATATCTTTATATTTTAACTAGATTTTGCTTTTTGACGCTCACATTGTAAATAACTGAAAACATTTGAGCATGATGGTACTTTTGGGAAGATGTTTGTTGAAGGAAAGATGTATGCATGGATGCTTCCAACATATCTTTGTGATCAAATTTTAAAAATTCATCACCAATATTTTTTAGTGAATTACCATGAAAATTAAATAAAAAAATTTACTAAAAATTGAATTTTGATTTTTTGAATTTTAAAATTGTTATGCTTAATTGGAATTGTATAAGAAGTAAGTATTAATTATGCAAGACAAAAAATACAATTCTTTTCTATACTATACAGAAAAAAAATTTGAATGGCTGAATAAGCAATTTATATGATTATTGATTGGTATTGTATATTTTTCAATACTTATCTAAGCAAATGCTAAACTCTTTGTACTATCTTCTTATAATTTTTGTTTGATTGTAGCAATCTTACTATCTTAGTTTTGAGTATTGATATTAAAAAACAATCCAATCTTTTCTAAAAAATTAAAAAATTAAAGATTGAATAGAAAACATCTACCCAAAAATGCTTTCCAAAGTTTGGCAGCAACCCCAAAATGGATGATCATGTGCTTAGGGGTTAGGACTTTAAACCTTAAAGGATGGACCTATAACCATTGATTTAGAGCCTTGTTGTTCATCACTAAGTTTGTTGCCATTTTAGAAATAGATATGTATGAAAATATTTATATTTATTTTTCAGAGATGAGATGAAGTTACATGTCTTCTTTTCTTCACAAGAAATTTAGATTTTTTTGAGAAAATTTGATTTTTATAAGAATCTTTGAAGAAAAAGTAAAGAAAAAATCAAATTCAATAGAAAATTATTTCATAAAATCTGAAAATTTCGCCATGTGTTTACATTACAATGACAAACATTATGGTATAAAGTCAATTAGAATACAATGGACATTCAAAATATATTTATAGTTCAAACTGCAATAAAGTATTCAACATTACAAATTCTTCCAAAATTCGAATTGGAGTTGAAACTAGAATAGATGACCTTCATTTCGGTAGTTGGGCTCAAACTCCAAAAATATTGTTTTTGGGGGGAGAAATTTCAAATTTAAAGCAAAGAGCAACAACTTCTCAATATGTACTAAAATAGAAAATTTTGCCATTTGTTTTTATTACCTTCTTCTTAACTACATGAAGACAAGTAGTAGTTAAACTAAAAATTCAATTGAATACTTTTTTTGTAATTCAATATGAAAGGTCAACGAAAATAAGTGGATGAAAAAATTGCTTCTAACCTCTTTTGAGGACCCTGGACTGTCATCCAAATGCCATAGAGTGGCGCTAGTGGTAGTCTAGGGTTAACTCAATCCAAAAAGGACACCATGGACATTTAATGTCCCATGAATGACAAGGAATTATCTTGTATAGGACACAAGTACAACTATTCATCCTTGGAATTAGGGGTGGAAAGTGGAGATCTTCTACATTAGATTGACTTCAAATGAGTTCTTTTGGATTTTTTTTTATAACAATGACTCCCACAATTTAGAAAAAGACAATTTCTACATAAACATCCCGGTGTCCTTCCAGGGTTAATCTTGGATCCCTATTTCCACAGCTCCTCCTGAGCCTAGTCAAGGTGAGCTAGCCCCTTTGCTTAGCCACTCTAAGTCATTCCAGGATGTAAGTAAAAATAAAAGCCCCCTATTCAATGCTCAATTAGTTTACCTAGTTCACCTCCGCAAGGTTGATTTGGGGCCTCTAATTTCAAAAATGAATTCAGAGTTTGCAAATTTTATCATGCATGGAAAATAAATAAAAAATTCAGTGTTTTCCCAAGTGGCCAAGCAAGGGGGTCAGTTCACCTCGGGCCTCATCAGTCCTGAGTCCCATTTTGGAGCTCTGGGGTGGATGCATGGATGCATGGATGGGATGGTGGCCATGGGGGTCATCATGGCATGTGGGGTGGGAATCCCGGGGCAGGGAGGGGTCGGAGATGATCATGATGATGGAGGTGGGCTAAATGACGGCTCCGTCCTGGGACAATCGGAGCTGTGGGGCCATCTAAAGCTGGGTTCAGAGAATCATTGGCAAAGTGATGGTGGTGATTGCGTCCAGAAGTGGGGCTCTTCGACAACAGAATAGAGGTTTTAAGGGGACCCATACTAATTAATTGAACATTTCACACTACGGAAACATCCAACTGAGTCTGTTGTAGGCCTATTTCTCCTTTTTCTTCTTTCTCTTTTTTCAGGAACAAATGAAACAGGATTTCATTGCAAAGAAGAAAGAACAAAACTGCCAACCATTAGTGGCCTAGTGGGAGACGGACAACAAAAACAAATAGATAGGACCATAGGCCTACTTCAATAGTTACCAAAATGTCCAAGGAATGCACATCAAATTTCAAACATCTACAGTTTTTCACAATAATGAATTCTTTTAATTTTATGGTCCCCTTATCACCCCTAACTTATGCAGTCTGGAAATGGTCTTCCCTGTACATTTCGATTTAGGGACTTATTAGAAACTTGATAAGGGAGAAATTCAATAAGAAGTTCAGATCAGGGCTTCAGGATTGAGTGATGGTGGTGGAGGTAAATATTGGACTCCTTGGATGATGTGTCATGATTGATTCATATACACTGGCTCATCTGGAGAAGGTAAGTTATGGGGGTCACTACCAGGGTTTGTTTGTTTTTTTGGCTTTCTTGCACCAGAAAAAATAATGTGGCTAAAAAACACTACAAAAAATGTCAAAAAATTTGGATGAAATCTTCAAACAAATTTGAAATTGTAAAAAAATTTAGATGAAATCTCTAGATTATGGATGAAAATCATACTATATATCCAACAAGTGGATGAATGTTGCAATTTGGAGCAGTGCCATAACATTTATATCACAACTATGGCACTTCTTCAAATATGAAGAAAAAAAACAGCCCTGGTCACTACGATCTCCAAGTCATTCCCTGGGGGGCTTGTAAATTTTTTTCTTAAAACAAAAAAACTATTTTGTGCTTGAAAATTGTATCACTTCCACCCCCTTTAATTTATTTTATTTAACTGAAGACCTGTGATTGCAAACATGAATTCAAAATTTGCAAATCATGCATGAGAAATAAAAAATTTCAGCTTTTTCCTGACGAGCTGAGCAAGGGGGTCCATTCTCCCCAGCCTTTGCAGGATGGGCGAGAATGTGCAAGTTAGTTACTATTAATAGAAGCTTACTAATCCATTTCTGACCACTTAAGACCATCCCCACTGCAGCTCAAAATATGGCTCAAACTGGGTATTTTGCCAGGTTAGCCAACCTTTTGTACCCCACCGCACGCAAATTGGGACTTGAAATATGGTCGGGCGTGATCAAATTTACTGGACAGATGGGAAAATGATGAATTTAAACCAGGGCCTGGAAGGAAGTTTAACTATACTTTTGACCCTGAAATCGAGGTGCAGACCCTTGCTAACCATTCAAATTCAATTTTTTTTTAAAATGAAATGTCTATAAGCAGTTTCATGTAAAAAAATGAGACATTTCTTATCCCAAAAAAGATGAAAAATAAAATCCATCTTGGTTTAAATTTTCAATGAGAAATGGAGCTCACTACATCCTCTTAGGGTGGAGGGAGGAGTCCCATATGGATTGGAACTCCTCCCTCCACCCCAAGAGGATGTAGTGAGCTCCACTTCTCATAGAAAATCAAGCCTTCCTATTTCCTGTTCATGTGAATGTAGGAAGAAGTGAGTTTCCAATGGAGCAAGGCCCCTTATATCCCCATGGGGTGGAAGGATGTGCTCCAACCCATGTGGAATATGTGAATTGCAACTTGTTGGAACTAAAACTTGAATTTTGAATTTCCAAATTTTTTCATTTTTGAATGAAAAAAATTTGGAAATTTAAAATTCAAATTTTTAGTTCCATCAAGTTGCAATTCACATATTCCACATGGGTTGGAGCACATCCTTCCACCCCATGGGGATATAAGGGGTCTTACTCCATTGCAAATTCAAAATATTTTGAGATATCCTCAAGCAAGGAGAGTGATACCTCAAAGGAAAAAAAAGCCAATATTTTTGGGCTTTAATTCAAGCCAAAATAAAATGAAAAACTTATTTAAAAAGAATAAAATATCATTTAGAGGGTTGTTTGCATTGTTTAGCAGTGGGGCTCTCCAACTTTGGCCGAGATGGGTTATAATCGTCTGCCTTGCAAAGGGCCTGATTTTGAGTCAAATTCTAACCCATGCAATGGGGATGTTCTAATGACTTCAGCGTAGTATAAGGTTGGACTTGGGGGGGGGGGGGGGGGGAATGGATTTGAAAATTTTCTATATTTTTTCACCCAAAAACAAAATTACTATGAATTTTTTTTCATCAACATTATGTAAAACCTATTCTTCAAATAAAGATATATCTAATTATAACCATAGGTTGGTGAGAAAATCTAAAGGAAATCAACAACTCATAATGCATTATAATGAACCAATTTCCCCCACTTTTTATGCTTGAAAATAGAACAAGCTAGATTTGAAAAATGGGGGTAAACTACCTTAATTTGACTTAGTGCACTATACTTCTATTGGAGAAAGAGTAAGTTAGTTACTTGGTGGTCAAAATTGTAAAAAACCATCATCAATTATGACTAAAAAAGGTATTGACATATCATGTTTTCATACAACAAAAAACAAAATTCAAACAAATTGAGAAACAATGCATTTGTCATTTTCACGAAGACATTATTTAGATTGAATTCTCTAATTGTTCCCTCTAGGTACAAAATAGATTTCAAGTAAGCTCCTATAGTCTTAATTTTCATCATGATTTTTTAAATATTTTTTGGAAAGGTAGGAAAACACATTAGCTTCTTGGGAATAATTATGTAATTTTTATTTTAATCGTTGCCCAAAAGAAAAATTTACGCTACCCTAAATCCAAAATGTTGTTTTGCTAGGTAGCTTAGATGGAAAAATTTAATTCATTCCATTTGAACCATATAAAATAGTGAAATTAATGTTGTCTTACCCTAGGATAGCTATTCTACAAGCCATGAAAGTCAACAAATATTTCTACAAATACTTCTATTTGTACACATGGAGGTACATGAATTCCAACTATATCAATAATTAATTCAAAAGTAGTGCAATCTTTTACAATAGCAATAAATATTTATATAATATGGAGTGTCGAGAAATTATTGAGGGACAACCTAATTCACTATTTCCTAAAAAGATTTCTCTCCTTGTTAGAAATCCCCCTTCCTTTAACATTGAGAGCCATTGAGTTTTATTTAAAAAAAATCTTGCTTCCCCTCCCCCCCTTCCAATGTTATTGATCTTATGAAACAATTTGGGATATGCATACAAATATTGTACAATTATATGGAGACGATATGATTAACAATTTGGATACATATATGGCCACAAATATGGATATTGTACTATACGGATGCAATATAGATTTGGATATAGGTATAGAGTTTGGCATATATCCCATATTAAATTCCAAACTCCATCCTACTTGAAAATTACAAATACAGTGGGATGTCTGTGTGTGTGATTCCAAATTAATTTAATTTAAATTATTTTTTGAGCTCACTAAGGAAATTGGAGGTAGAGTGGGTTTTTAAAATCTAATTTAAGAAAAAATTAATCACACTTTTGGGTGGATAGGAACCCCTCCTCACTAATTAGTGTAGTAATGGAGAAAATTGTGTTCGTCAAGAAATTTAAGCATTTTAAGAAAAAAAATAACTTATTAGATTCATTGTTTTATGCAATTTATGCAATTTTCACAATTAAATTTTTTTTATAAGATCAAATTCACTTGCTAATAGATCCTTACTTTTGAGATTATTGTATTTCAATTCCATCCTAGTGCAATTGCAATTTAGGATTTTTGTTCAATCTTGTATGTATTTCTATTTAATAGTTTTTTTAAGAGTAAAAGATGAGTGTCTTTTCTTGAATTAAGTTTTCTAAACTTCTAACTCAATTCTTCAACACAATTTTTTTTTTAATTCAACATGTGAAGTGCAAATTTTTTAAGCTAAGTAGATTCAAAGCCTTAAAACCTAGTTAGAGTAGGTACAAGAAAAAAAATTTATTTACTTCAAATCCAATTATCTTGCAATCCATACTATCAAAGTTTTTGAAATCTCTACCATTCATTTTTATTCCATTCTAATACATGATCCTACCAAATAGATTTGCAAGAAAATTAATTTCTAAATTTTTTGCATTGTACAATAGGAATGGCACTTTTGAATGAAATTTGATGAAAAAGGGCATTACAATTAGGATTGTAGAGGTTAAAATCTTTTTTTTAATTTCAAACTCATATCAAACTGTTACCAGTGTTTCAATGCTCAAAACTAAAGTAGAAAACTAATGATTAACTTACAATCACTACAAACTACAAGAATGTGCAATAGCTAGCTTTATCGTAGTTAAAATACCTACATCTACACTAGTCTTGAGCAATTATGCATAAGATACATCTACATACTATTTGGCATTAATAACAATGATATTGTTCTACTCTAAATCCAAAACTTCAAAAATGTTACTTGCAACCAAATAATCACAATTAACACTTTCTTGTGCCTCATCCAAGTCCACTATAGGGTGTTGCTATTCCAAATTTGCAAGGCAAGAAACTAAATTCATGTCCTCAAATACTTGATTCACATCATCCATGTCAATTGCATCTATTTTCAAAATGTAGAGGCCATGGTATATTTTATTTTCCTTTAGTGACCAACAAAATCTAAAAAGGTTCAAAACACAACATTGGCAATAGTGCTAG
Source organism: Thuidium tamariscinum (assembly GCA_947034885.2). NCBI lineage: Eukaryota > Viridiplantae > Streptophyta > Bryopsida > Hypnales > Thuidiaceae > Thuidium > Thuidium tamariscinum. Next base: position 31,101,216 of record OX344751.2, on the reverse strand, counting down.
AAAAAATACTTCTCAACTATTTTTTTATCTTGTAATTGTAGAATGCCTCATTTGTCTTGATCGAATTCTTATAAGTCAAACTATGATTCTATACTTTGCAAATGGAGTGCATGTTTCACATATTCTTCAATTTCTTCTATGATATATTCTTGAAACCTATTCTTGTGTGCACACAACATGAATGATTCTTACAACAACAAACATAAACAAAAGCATAGACATACCTATAGTTCCTAATACTAGTGCAAAAATTTAATCAAGAAATAAGATTCAAAGTTGCAAATTAAATAAGAAAATTTATCAATTAAAAAAAACACTTATTGCAAGATGAAGAAGATTTAGAACTCATACATTGCATAATCATCCTCACAAAAACCTCAAACCCTAGGCACCATAGGCACCAAACACTTTATTGCACAATAATTAGAATGCAATAAAACTTTCAAATTCCAAAAATACCCAAAACTTTAAACACCCAACACAAGCAAAAACAAAACAAAACATTCAAGTCCAAAATCCTTAGAGTATTAGAAGCTTAGTGAAGAGAGATAGTTGTTAGAAAAAAATATGGAAAGAAAGGCACAACTATGTAGTGGAATTGCACCAACAACAAAGAGCAAAGAAATGAAATGCAAGAAGAGAATGTCCAGGAAAGTTGTAGGAGACAAATGATTATTTGGAGAGAGATACATGTGGGGTGTTGCTATTGAAGAGAGATGCAAAAGCAAAGAATTACGCGAAGGGTAGAAGAAAGATGACATGTATAAGAAGAAAAGGGGGATGACCTAAATTCAACATCCAATGAGATAGTCATTTTTTGTTTAACTTGGAGGTGGCCAACTTTTTGTCCACATGGAAGGATTTTTTTCATCTTAGGAGACAATGTAACTTTGCTTTTGCATATACATATATATACACATATAAATATACAATATACAAATCTCATATTTTTACAAGACAATATTATTAGATTTGTAATACAAGAAAAAAGGTGGAATCAAGAATGGAATTAAGTGCTGGCTAGGTATTTTAAAGAATACTTATTGGAAAAGAAAAACATGTGTTTAGGACAAAGCCTAGGCCTTACTTTAAAATAACTTTATTGATTTCCTACATCATGTCAATTCAATACATTCTTATATATCCTTTTAGCATTCTTAAGAAATAGTATAAACTACCAAAAAACTAAAATTGCAAGCTATGGGAGTTATACTACTTATATAATGATTGGTGGTGAAGAACCTTACTACCCTACTGCATCTTGCTTTTTTTCTTAATTTAATTTATATGATATACAATGATTTACAAAAGTAGTTGGCTACAATATAAACCACTCTCATAAATTGAGATTTTAGAATTTTTAAGTGAAATCTAGACATGTTGTACTAAAGGAAATCTAACATCATATGTAATTTTATTTAAAATAGACTATTTTTAGACCTATTATTATTTGAATGAAATTTCTATGTAAAAATAAACTTCTGTGAAAGTCTAAATGCCTCATTTTTTTTATAGGAAGAATGTACATCTTGACTGGAATCACATGTTATGAATTTCATGAATTTTAGATTTTCATTTATTGAAATGTTAGTACTTGAAATTTGACCTTAGAATTTTGAAGCTTTTATTTTACACTCTATAAACTGCAAAAAAATAAAATAAAAATTCAAAATAACATTGAGTCACTATATTCATTATAAGCATATTTCACACTAGATTTAATCATATTCTACACATCAAAAAGTCACAATTTATTTTATTTAGCTAAATTTATAAAACCAAAAGGTTTATTTTTTTTCTAGCTCTTCTCTTTAAAATATGACAATTATTTATTTCATACTCAATAGATTCATTACCATTATATAGAGGCGTTGGATGATGTTAGCATTAATAGTACTTGCATGAAAAGATTTAAAGTAACCAACCTATTTTCAATCACTTAAGCAATTACGCATACTTAGAGTGTAGTTCTTTTTATTGCAAATTTTTTCTCATGTACAAGAATAGAGTTTGGAAGGATAGCATATTTTTCTAGAATTTTACTACACAAAGCGTAATTACTATGAATTTTTTAGTAGAAAATTCTTTTCGACCTATAATGAAAATATAGACCTCACTATTTCTAACTACAGGCTGATTGCAAAATTGACCAAGGGCTGATTGTATTTATGAGAACTGTGAACACAATTTTTTCATTTTTTTGTCAATTTGTCTTCCCAAGTGTAAATAGAGTTTACCATTGGTTTCATTTCCATTTCTAAGTCTAATAGACTCACAGGTTTTAAACAAGAATAAAAAAGGTGGAAGTCGACTAGTTAAGAACTGGAAGGTCAATTTGCCAAACGCACCTCGTAGTGAAGAGTTGTCTTCAGTTTTGGGACTATATGTCCAAAGGTCTAATTGTTTTGAACTCAGTGCATACAATTGGTATGGCTCACCGTGTACTTCGTTTTCGAATTGTCAATATATTTCCAAGCTTTTATTGTGCAATTGCTTTTGTCTAATTGTCTTGAGCTCAGACAGCAGGTGGCTATGAGCTCTTTCATTTTTCTGGTCCATTTGCCAATTTGCTTGTGTGTGTGTATATATTTGGAGCCCTGTTGGTGTTTGCAGTCCTTGTCTAATTGTCAACGCAAGCGTCCAGTTTTACATCGCCATTTAATTAATTCTCAGTGTCTAGTAGTTTGTGAATGGAGTTAGAGACTTCAGTCTGTGATAGTGGTGTGAAAGTCAATTAGATGGAGCAGCAGGTAGCTGAAGTTAGTTTAATTGAATAAAATTGTGAAAACATAAATCTAGTCAAATCGTCTTGGAGCTGGTTGTATTGGTGGAGGAGAATCGACAGGAAGGACAAATTGATTTACAAAATGGCTCCCAGCATTACCATCCATTGGTGTAAGTGTGGTCTAATTGTCTAAGTATGCATTCAGTCAATTAGGCAGGTAACGTATTAGCTTGAGTCAATTTACCTGAGTAATTTTAAATCAATTGTGGGATGCTGGAGAGATTGTGGAGATGGGAGGATCTGTATGTGTGATTATAGAATCATTGGCTAATTGACGAATTTACATATTAATTTGTAAAGTCAATTTGTTGTATGGCTGCTGTGTGCTTGCGATGGAAAGGATCAATGTCAATATTAAGGTCTATTTGATTGATACTTTTGTAGCAAACTGAATAATAGAATTAGAATCATTCATTTGACACTGATCATGAAATGAGTAACTTTGTAACCAATTAACTGAGCCTTGCAAACTGTAAGTCGAGTTTGCTTTGCTTTTAAATCATCTGGAAATTTATTGATCTTTGAATAGTGACTTAGAATAAAGTAAAACAATTGTTGATAAGTCTAATGGCCTGATGTATGTGGGATGGCACCCAAGCCAATTTGTCAACCAACATGTGTAGTCTAGTTGACTGAGCAGATTGTATTTCCAAAGTTGGAATTAGCAATATTGGTTTAACAATCTAGTTGATTGTAGTATGTCAATTGGATCACATACATTGTAAATGGCATTACCATCCATCTGTTATGGAGCGGATGTCAAATTGACTGTGTAGCATTCCATTTTTAAAATATTGTAAAGTATATTTGATTAAATATAACATACAATTAAGTTGAAAATTAATATATGCTGGATTGTAAATTGACTCTTAAAGATTAATTATAAACGGTTTTGGTTGTAACTGTGATATTGTCAAATTGATTTTTGGAAATGTTGAGATGAAGTACAATATGGATGTTGTATGTTGAATTAGCTTGTCAACTAGATATGAAGTTGGAATAATTGCATTAATCAAAATTTGTTAATTCTAATAGACTGAATACAATGAGTGAATGAATTAATTTAAGTCTAATAGACTATAATCTTTTTGATATTATAAAGTCATAGGTATATGAAATTAAATCTAATTGACTGTTACATAGAGTCAAGTTGATAATTAGAATTAAAATTTTACATTGCAAGTGTTCCCCAACCACCAACAAATCTAGTAGGTAGGAATTGCTGGTGGTTGTTGGAAATAAATCAATTAAGTCTAAATAGTGAATTTAGGTCTATTAGATGAAGTAGGTAGATTAGAAGACTATTTGACATGATTCAAACCAAGTGGAACGGCCGAGACCATTTGACTTGCTAAAGAGGATCAAATTGACGACCTAAAGAATCAAAATAAAATAAAAGGAAAGAATTTGATTTCTTTTATTTAAAATTAAATTATTGCAAATTAAGAGTGAAAATTGCCATGTGAGAGAAAGAAAAGAGGAATCAAATTATAAATAAAAATATAAAAATATATGTATATATTGCATTAAGTGGCTAGAGCATGCATAAGACAATTTGACATCCTCTAGACCAATTGACAAAGAATATTTGACATGAGCCACACATTAGGCAGGACTGTGACACCATACATTTGGTCTATTATAGCATTGGGTTGTGGACTGTGACCAATTGACATTAGAGATTTTTCCTTGGGTTTATTTTATTTAAAACAAAACCAAAAACGACATAAATAAGTGTTCAAAATATGATTACAGTGACCTTAGTCATACAAACGATAGACTTAAAGACCTTTCCATGGAAATAACCCCCTAGTTAGTTGTCTTGGGATTTTTGTCAAGTAGGCAAAATCTCCATTACAAGAACCTTACATCAATCCTAATGTGCCACAATTGCCTTTGGGAGTTGCACTACAACTTCATGGCAAGGAAGCAGATTATAGATTGGAAATGGATTGGCTACCTTGATAAGGTAGGGAGCCTATAGTGGACTATTTGATCAATTTTTGGACAATTTACATATTGAAATTAAATTACTTTCTCATGACAATTTACATGAAAGTCAATCGTAATTTTTAGATGCACTTTATGAAGTTGTTGTCCTATCCAAGGGTTGGATTTGGTATTACTAGAAATACAAATTTTTCTGAAATTACAAATGTGGAAGTATGTCAAGTAGTTGACCAAGCCAAAATTGCATTGACTCTAATTCAAACATGGAATTGTAAAAATCTAGTTATAGAATCAAATAATACAAAAATTCAAAAAATCACCGTGTCAAGAGAACCTTATGCCAAATCCATTTCAACAAAATTTATTCCAAAATCAAAACATTTTTTTTGTAATTGAATTTAGAGGGAATTTTGAAATTTTTCTTTAAAAATTTATAGAAAATATTGGTGATAGCAATTGTGATTATAACTATCACTACAAGAGAAAGGGGTATTTTAAGTATAGTCCTAGAGATAACATTTTAAGTAATGACCATTTAATTTTACTAGAAAGACACTTATTTCTTATTGAAAGTCTCCTAAAAAGGTCATTACTTAAAATGTTATCTCTAGGACTATACTTAAAACACCCCTTTCTCATAAGAGGATTTTCAGCTACTGTACAAGACTGCGAGTTCCCAAACACTGGGAACGCATTGGGAACTCTAGGAACGCGATGCTGATGTGGTCGAGCGACTGCCACGTTAGAAAATTATTAATTTTTATTAAATATTAAATATTTAAAAATTAATTAATTAAAAAAAATCATTTTTTCTCTTTTTCATACATTCTGAAGTTTTTTGGAAATTTTTTCAAAATTTTTTTTTTTTCAAAATTCAAAAATTCAGACCAGCAGGGGGCTGGTCTGCAACAGTGGGAACAATTTCGGGGAACACCCCTGAAACGGTCTTTTGGGGGCCCAAAAATCCTCTTATGCTTGTAGTGTATATGGATAAAATCAAAAACTCAAACTTTACAACTTTTTGTTGCATCTCAATTCCAAAATATTCTTCCAAACAATACTTTAAGATAATTTTTTCAAAATATTTGACTTTGTATCTTCCATTTGTTTTTATTTAACAAAGAAATTTTTTAATTTTAGTTCACATGTATAATACATGCTATAAATTTTTTGTGAAACTTTCAAATTACTATGAATTTTCCTCATGTAAGAGAAGAAAATTCATATCAAACCCGAAAGGTGCATTAAAAATCCAAAAAATTTAGAATAGAGGTACATTGGAGTATAGAACCTATCAATCTATTTAAAAAAATATTATTACAAGTTCACAACTTTGAACTTCCTTAAAATACTGAATTTCAAGAATTTTTTCAAAATTTTCAAGTATAGCAAAATCTAAAATTTGTTAGTTTTTTAGAAGAAAAAGAACTCATTGTCACAATTTATGGCTACAATGGCCTCCAAATATATTTCATATTCAAGCAATTATAGTAAATGATTGGTCTTATAGTTATGATCCAATTCATTTCTATTTGCAAATACATTATTTGAGTTGGTAGCAATTAATCTCTTCCAATTTCAATCCAATGAAGTATTGATTATCAATGTAAAATTAATTTTTAGATTTAATTCTACAAGAATGACAAAAAAAACATTTACTTGTTTAGTTTTACAAGACAACCTTTTTAATGGTTCTTGATCATGTTATTTATAATGTGGTTCAATTGTATAATTACATAGGGTATTAAATGGCTTGATATTCTTTAGAATCATATTGTATTGAAGAATGAAGATTTTAGTCTAATGCATTTTCATTTATCCTTGAAGGTTTTTAATTTAGGTAGTTTTTTACAATACAAATACTGATGCACAATGTTGATAGTAAATTGTTGGTGTTCATGTATGAATTTGTTTTTTCATCAAGGGTGAAGAGTATGTAAAATTAGATAAGTTAATATAATTTTGATTATTCATTTATGGATATCATGTGGTTTAAGGTGCATATTGCATTGAGCATTATTTAGGTATATAGTTAGAGACTTGTTGAGCATTATTTTAGATATACAAAGATTTGTTAGGCATTATTTTGCATAATCCTTAGGGTACCAAGTCCATTTCTAGTATCAAAATCCACTCAAAATTGTCATTTCTATTATAAAGAGTAAAAGCATTTTAAAATTCCTATTTTTTACATATCTAATTATAGGAATTTACACTAAATTGGTAGAAGACTATATCAAAGAAATTTTAGAAACTTTGACCATGTAAATTGTAAGATATTTGCTTTCAAAGTGGAGAAAACAAGATTTTTTGTACCATCCTTGATTAGATTTTTTAGCATTGAACCTCCTAAATTCAAATTTTTTGAAACACTAATTTTAAATTTCTAAATTTTTATACTAAAAATTGAATTGAGAGACTAGGAATATATTAAGGAAAAAACAACTTAATTTTCATTCATTAAAAAATTATTACGTAGAAAGAAGTAAGTTTGAGATTGAATGGAAAACAAAATTATAAATAGCTCTTATATGGAATTGAAATACACTAATCTTGATAGTGAGATTGTTTTAGCAAGAGATCTTAACCATATAAAACTTGTTTTTCTGTAAAAACTTGTAAAACTTGAGTTTAGAAATGAATCATATAAGTTATTTTCTTAAATAGATGTTCTAATTGCCTCCAAATAAGATTGCCCATGTCTTTCACATAACAAATCAAAATGAAATGAAGCAAAGCTTTCTAAGTAGATAGAAATACAATCTATAAAAATGAATTCTTAAGAAAGTTATTTAAAGTTCTTGAGAGATTCTTCTACCAATTGAACTAAGATTTGGTTTTTTTGTACCATAACTTTTAGTCCCATGCACCACTTGAAATAAAAATGAGATTCCTAGAAAACTAATGTATTTTCCTATCTTAACAAAAAGTTTCAAAAAATCACAACAAATATTTTGACCATAGGAGTCTACCCGATATTTAGAGGACAATAGGACTTTAGGAGTTAAGAAGAATTAAGGGTTAATTTTTTTCTTAAATTCAAAATTCAAAATTTGATTCAACAAATAGCTTGAAAGTACAAAAAATTGAACTCCATCCTTCAACATTTGTTTTCATTTTTTCAAGCTTTAACAAAGCTTATGTCTTTGATGATCACTTTTGTAGCTACATTCACAAACATTATTTCCAATTGTACTTGAATTTTTGAATGATATGTAATTTTTTAACAATGTATCGTTTATTATTTGTTGTAGTGTGGACTGTGGAATGTGTATTGACTATTTGATGTAGATTCGAAGTCATCTATGGTTAGCCAATATCCAACATAATATTCCTTTTTTCAATGAAACTCTACCAATTATTTATTTATTACTTGTTTATTTTAATATGATGTCAATGGATTTATGTAGAGTCCAATGTTAAATGCTTTTTCAAACAACCATGTAGAATTAACCTTGAAGAAACTAAATTAACTTCTAGATTTGAGTATTGATTTGAAGTTTTTATAAAGATGCATAATAACAACAAAATTGTTATTGGTTTACAAGTGAAGTTTTAGATTTTAAATTGAAAACAACTTTTGTATTGTTACATCCACAACTACTATCACCTTTATTTATAAATAGAATTTAAGTTAAATCTTCTCTTAAATAACAAATTACAACCTAAATATTGATAAGTTTAGAATGAATTGTTTGGAATGGAATTAGATTATATTTTTAAAACTCTTTTTAGTGAGAATGTCATTTGGTCAAGAGTACTAAGGGATTAAGATTATAAAATAGGAGCACCAAAAACAAACACTTTTTGCAAGCTCACACAATGCTTTTTTTCCTTCAAATATTAGCCTACTCAAGTGAACCAGACCAAAAAAATTTATTATATTTTGACACTCACATAATATTCTATAAGTTTTCAAAGTTGGTAGCATACCAAACCTATTTATAACACCTCGACTCCCTTTAACCCCTTAAGAGCATCCCCACCCCATAGCTTTCCTATCCCTATCTGGATGGTTTTCATCTAGATAGGGAAGAAACCCCTCCCACCAACATACAATATCTCCAAAATCTAGGATAGAGGGGGTCCCAATTCTCCAAATTGGATGTCGGATAGGGAACTGGTGTAGCTTCCCTATCCCTATCCGGACCGGTGGGGAGGGGCTTCCCTATCCCTAACTCCCTGGATGAATATAAGGGATAGAAAAAGGGATAGGGAAGCCAAGGGTAGGGATGCTAAGGGATTAAGATTATAAAATAGGAATACCAAAAACAAACACTTTTTGCAAGTTCACATAATGCTTTTTTTCCCTTCAAATATTAGCCTACTCAAGTGAACCAGACCAAATTTTTTTATTATATTTTGACACTCACACAATATTCTATAAGTTTTCAAAATTGGTAGCATAGCAAACCTATTTATAACACCTAGACTCCCTTTAACCCCTTAAAGCTCAAAATGCTCAATTCCCAAGGGCTCTTTCACTCCCATTGGTTGCTCTTGAAGCCTTGAGACAAGATGGGGAGGCATTCAAGGCCTAGATGTAAGCTTAGATAGCGGAGTTCAATAGGTGTCGGTTTTTGGTGCTCCTGCCTCAGCACAACACGTGTTTCAAGGTTCTGTGCCTCCTGCTAAGGATGCCCGAACTTCACAGTAACTCTTGCAGTGCTTCCATGTCAGCACAGAAAGACTGGGCTAGAATTGAGGAGAGTTGAGAAAAAGATACCAAAATCAGCTAGAAATTCGTTCTTGCCATGTAAGCCTTAGACAGATTCAATTTCTGAGGTAGGAGATTAGTTACCTGTCTACGACGTGGATAATATTGTGACGTAGCTTCTTTAGATTTCTTCAACCACGCCTGCCCCGTTGCGAAAATAGGTGGTTTCAAGAAAGAAACTCCACGAACCTCCAAACTGAAGCGCATGAAACAGAATAGAAATGAATTTAAGCAAATGAAATATCTAGAAATCGTCAACTCCTCCCATAAGAGGGTTGCAGCCACGCAGCGAATCGCCAGCATTGGGGCAATGGGGAGCAATACAAAATTGAACTGGCACACAATACAACGCCATACAGACAGTTCAGATATGTGACAAACAGATGGAGTACATAAACGTCTATAAATTAAATGTACTGTACATGTCAGCATGGAAGCTATACACAATAATTATCATAAGTGCGATCGTTCGCAGCAGCATCCAAACTTCGACCAGTCAATTGTCGTGAAAGGAAAAGGACGATGTAACCGCCTGTTGTTAACAAGTAACCACATCGGACAATGATGCACGTCCTTTAGATGTCAACTCCACATCTTTTTCGAAGAACCGCAAATTTTCAGCATCGACCATCAAGCTCATCGTTACACCTCCCTCTCCCTCTACGTCAAAAATCTCCTCCAACTTCTGGACACCATAAGTTTGGAGCTGCGAGGAAAGAAAGTCAACACCTCCGTCACTCTCCGCCTTTGTGCAAGAGCAAACTTAACGAGATAAGTCTTTAACAAATCCTCTAGATAACATATAAACAAAGCAGATTATTCACCCTTCAGTGTTCCAAGCTTTGTCTGCATCTACAAAAGGTTGACTCAAATGGCAGTATTCTATTCTAAATTGAACTTACAAGAGGATAGAGCAAACCAAGGACGTCGTATGGCGCACGTATTTTCAGAAATACCTTCAAATTCCACAATCTGGATGTCGTGAGTTGCAAGAAAACAAAGAAATGATCTCCAAACTTGTAGAATAATGTTCAAGAAACCACAAGGTAAAAATCATAAAAAAATGACGAAGTTCAACAATACAAGACACGGACGGATCCACATCTTCAACAACTCATCAAAACGCCATGCATATAACAACCAGTCATACATGTACAAGACAACAGGATGATTGAATGTTAATAACAATGAATTGTACTGAATCAGAATATCCGATCAGAACCTTAGCCTTGATGATGACAGTGTCTGCGTCCTTAAGGCAATCCGAGGTCACTTTTCCATATGCCCTAATCAATCCTCCAGTTCCTAACTTAGTTCCACCAAAAAACCTGCACAACACCGACATGTGAGCAACAGGAGAGTCCAGAAGACTAGAAGTATTCCGTTAAACTTCATCCCACTGCCAACAGGTCGGTAAAGAAAATGAAACAAGATACTAAAAAAGGACTCCTGTTACTGATCCTTGTTACCAACAGCAACTCATCCATTAATACACTTGGTTAGGCTCATTATCGAGTGGTATACGCATGACTTGGCTAAATGTCTATGGTCACTGGTCTTTGAGTGGAAATGGGGTTGTCACAGGTCACTTATGGTGGTCTCCAACCTCCCACTTCGACTTTGCTCAAGAAATTCAGTCATAGTGATAAAAATTTGATGTCCATAAATTGCACTCTTGTACCCCAGGATCTCTACACAGCTCTACATATATATCCTAAAAAATCACTCCTTCTCGTATGTTCAATGCTCAACAATGTAAACAGTATTCTCTACCATATTGCAAACTCTGACCCTTTCATTCGAAATGCAGTTCCGACAAATGTATTTCTGAATAAGTAAAAACGATAAAAACAAACATTATTGCATCTCTTCGACTAATTCCCGCACAAGTAGCGTCACCAGTTTGCAGAAATAAGCAATGACATACTGCAATCCACCATACACTTCCACCAAATACAAGACTATACCAAATTTTCGAATGTATCAAAGCGGACCTACCGAGTAACAACCACCATAACATGATCAATTCCAGAGGAGGTAATTGCAGTCAGCATGGGCCGACCTGCTGTCCCTCCCGGCTCTCCATCATCACTGAATCGTGTACGATCCCCAATCTGTGCCGAAACAAAGCCTCAGTGCACTGGAGTGCTCTTGAACAAATACTTACCTACGCAATCACTCGCCAAAAGCTGCTAACGAAATTTCATGGGACATACAGGCACCAGCTATTATTTAATGACTTGGTTGTGCAGCAATAGGGATTGCAGAACGCCATTACCAGAACTTGTTCTAACGAATGCTGCCTAGAGTTCTCCTGATATCCCGAAGTGTCCAGTGGACTAAACAAAATTCGCTTGATACATTTAACTGTAATCTGGACCCTGGAATCTATGTGTCTGCTAGTTAGAAATGAGAAGGTGCACAACGGTCGGTTTGTCTTACCAACCTTGAAAGCCCAGCAGTTGTGGGAAGCGCTTGAATCACGTATCTGCACTTGCGCATCAAAACGAACCTCAGAATGTCAGCCTCGAGAGAAGCAACTCGCCAGAATTACGTTAGTAATGGCAGATGTTAAAAGCAAAAGAATTAAACGAGACAAGCGTCCCTGGTTCTACCGGTAGTATGTTCAGCAATATCGTCGATGTACGCGTAAAACCATTACTAGCAAGTCGCCTACTAATATTGACTTCTTCTCCTTTTCTTAGTGAAAATCGGTTCTGGCTCGTTTGCAGAGGACTTTAGAACAATTGAAATGCATATATTAAATTGGAGTTAAAACTTTTCAGAGAAAAAAAAGTGTTGATCAAGTGAAACACGATGCGCTTGAAAGCTTCTGCCCAGACTTGGCCTACACTGGTTTCATCCTGGCCTACACATAATGATGCAATACTAGCAAAAATCACAAGAATTGGAAGCAGACACAAAAAGACGTGACGTAGATAATGTTACAAAACAGTGGAGCGGCAAGCAGCACAACGACATTCATTCTGTAAGGTAGAGGAATTGAAAATAGTCATCGATCCAAGAGAGAAAAAATATTTGCAGTTGTCACCAGCAAAACGTTGTACATCGACCGAACTACAACACAGACTTCTTCGAGCATATTAATCACAATAGCTGCGTGAAGATGCAGATCTCGTAATTAGAATAATCCAATCCCGGTCTCAAGCGTACCTGGGAGAGAAAGGAAAGCGCAGCTACCTCGTCGTTCACTGAAGTTGCAGCCGCAATAAACTTACTTTTTTTCACTTCCAATGCCGATGTACAGGGGAGAGCGAGGGTTTTGTAGCTGTCAGACGATGCATCTTCCAACGCCTGATTTCTTACGGACGAAATCCTTGTGCCGTGCGATCGGGAAGCGACTAAAGATTTCAAAAGACTCTTCGACTGCAATGGCTTGGATTCTCCTAAAGTATGACACAAATTCCCTATCCATAATTTATCCGGCTTCCTGTATCGCAGAACTGGCAGAGACTGTATCGTAACAGCACCATGGCGGACTGGTTTACAAGCTTGCCACGAAAAATTTACGGAACGGCGATAAAAATTAGGGCATTCTGGGAAGAACCGCAAGCAGAAGAAATGAGACAGAGAATGCACGTCGGACAGGGCAACACCGGCACGCATACCACCTGCACAAGGCATCCGCTCTGACTACAAATTCGACAACAGATTTGAAAACAAATTAAACTACACACTCGCAAGCTGAACAATTCTTGCGCAAGGAGTTTAAAATCTTGATACTCACTCTTCTACTCAAATGTCAATTTGCTTCTCCAGCGAAGACCTACATTTTGTCTATACTCGAAAAACAACCGCCAAGTACCGCTCAACAAGAACAAAACACGGCAAGGGACGAAAACAAGAAGGCGAAGTAGCGAGGTCTTGGTTGAAATTCTCTCCCCCGCAATTCTGTCTACAGCAAATTTGTCGAATGCAACGGCAAATGCCAAGTATCGGCGACGGCCGCGAGGCTATCGGTACTCCCAGTCCGATCAAAGCTCGAAGGGTAGATTGCAAAATTCGCTGGATCCTCTTCCTCTTCGAAGCGGGAGGACGACTGGCAAACCGGCCCAATTCGAACCCAGCCCGGACCCAATATCGCTCCCCTGGAGTAGAACTCTACTATAAATTACACACGGTGGATTGAAGGGCAGCGCGTTAAATCGTGTAATCGAAACTAACGTGGCGCAGCTGAAGTTACCCCAGGGTAAACACTGAAATTTTTTATTTTTTTCAATTTTTTATTTTTTCAAATTCTGAATTCATATTTGAATTTGGAGACCCCAAATTAGTTAGGGAGGACCTTGACACAACCAAAAAACCCAACAAAACATAAACCCCAAAACCCTCATCAACCCTTAATAAAACCTGTTTTATCTGCGGGGGGTTGGATTTACCTGCGCCACGTCAGGTTCGATGGCACGATTTAACGTCTTGCGATTGAAGGGTTAAAAATTGGGTTGAAAAGCCTACCCTTTCATGAATGTTATGGACAATATCTTGACACTTCTACACATGGCAAAAGGTTCATTACTTCATAATTTTAAGGGATACTTTTGAATAGCCTATAAAACTATGTATGGAATTATCTTCCAAAGCATTAGATGAAATTTGAGGGCATTACAGGACCGTTTCGGGTCTGTTCCCGAAACGGCTCCCAATGCCGCAGAACCCTGTCAGGCCGACTTTTATTGAAAATAAAAAAATAAAAATTTTGGGTCCTGAAATATGAAAATAAGTCAAAAAAAAATTTGAAAAAAAAATAAAAATATTACATGGCAGTGTCCCGACCACGTAGGATTCGGGTTCACAAGGCAGAAACTGCGTTCCCGCAGTTCGGGAACCCGCAATCTCCTAATGCCCTCAAATTTCTTCTAATGCAGCCCATTTCTTTTGGCACCATGGGGTCAGATTGCACCATTTCAAAATAAATGTTTTTTTTTCCAGATAAAAGAAATCTATGAATATGATGGAAAAGTGTTTATAAGTCCAAAAGATAGATGAATGTAGAAATACAATGCTTAACCAAATTTGAAGTGATCACCATCTTGGCACTTTCTTAAAAAGTAAAAAAAGAAGTTGTTACAAAGGATTAAGAGCAACCCCATGCATGCACAGTAAAGCAACATTGTAAACACTATAGACAAGGAAGATTAGTGGTCTAAAATGTTTATAGTATTGCTTTGCAATGCATCCATGGGGATGCTCTAAAGAACTTACTTTGGGTTTATTGAGAAGTCAAGGAAGTACTATCAATCTCACAATTTGAAATTTTTTCGTAAAATTTGTTGAATAAATTTTAATCATCCTAATTTAAATGTGAGGCTTTGTCTCTTATCATTACAATAATTATTGAAAAAGTCACAATTTCTTTTCTATTTCAAGGAGCTAAAACAGTTTTTGAAGATTAATTAATTTTACATTACATGTTGATACCTACACAAAAACCTATGTAGAAGCCTTTGAATCAATTTCTTTTAACTAAGGAATTAAAACCTATAAGGAGTTTAATTTTGTAGGCAATGAAGGTAGAAAAAAGATACATAAAATCTTTTTTTGGAGTTGGTTTTTGAAATTTTTGAATTTTCAAAAGAACAATAAGAATAAATGTTTATATTCATTTAGAGAATATTTCCAATAATAACCTTTGGATTTTAGTTAACCTCTAAAAACCCAAAGAAAGCCTCATTTCAAAATCATCTCTAATTGCCATTTTTAAATATCAACAAAAAATGCTTTGCTAATTCATTTTTTTCAAATATTCAAATAGAGGATCTATATACTACTATCAAATGAGTATATCTCCAATACTCATTATATTGGCCATATAGATTTTGAGATTTTTGCAATCAAAGATCAATTTTTGGAAAATACAACAAATTTTCCTTACAAAGAAAGACTTAGAAGGTGGGACAACAAATTTTCCTTATGAAGAAAGAGTTGGAAGGTGGGACTTGTCTCTAATGAAAGGTTTGTCTTTTTTAACCAAGTGCAATACTAAATAGTTAAAAACATGCATGCCAACTTCAAAAAATATTGGGAAAAAAAAATACATATTAAGCTTTGTAACTTTAATTGAGGTACAAGAGGAAAACAAGAATTTCATTTGACCAAGTCCATCAATTATTCGCTTCAATCAATCAACCCTTGCCTACTTGCACTACCCTTATAATATTTGTTCTTGTAATAAATTCTCAAGACAAAATTGCATGAAGCATTCATTGATATGTTTTAAATGTGAAAATCATCTAAGATGTAAGTTTTGTCCAAATTGAGAGTTTTTTGGCTATAGAAAGTGAACTTGTCAAATTTTTATAATATACTTCCTATTGAGTATGCCATCAAAGAGGGTTTGTGATCAAACATGATCCTCAAGACTTTTGGAGATTAATTTTTATATTGACAAAATATAGGTTCCCCTTGAATATTGTGACAATAATAATAGAATGAAGCCACAATGGAAAGAATAGAATATTGAAGCCATGTAATTGAAGCTAAAGCTAAGAGGAAATCAAATGTTTTTTTAATCCACCATAATTTGAACTAGTATGCCCTATGTTACTACCACAACCAAAAATAAAAGTAAAGAGGAGTGATTTTTGATAACGCTTGGAGTTCAAAACCCTAAAGTGTTGAACTTAGATGGTCCTCTAAGCTAACTTAGCTTAGATGATCCTAATCATCTGTTGTTATTTGTTCCTATGTTCTCGACAACTTGTTGAGGTTTCTCCATTAGGATGGCATCATCCTTTCCCAATGGGGCCTATAGAAAAATTTAATATTTAAATTTAAATTTTTTGTATTCTTAACCTTTGAAGGTCCATTATCCACTTAGGGGACAAAATGGTTTTCAAGCAAGTTCCTACAACCTCAATTTTTAGTGAAAATTTCTGAAACTTTCTCATAAGATAGACAAAACCATTAGCTTTGTGGGAGTATAATTTTATTCCAATTGATGCCTAGGAGCAAAAGTTATGCTATAAGCAACCTAAACTTCAAGTCAAAGGACAAAAAATTAAATCCCAAAAAACTTGAAATTAAATTGAATTATTTTTCCTTATAGATTATATTTTTGTCTACATTTGAAGATTTGATCCATTCCAATTAGATTAGTGGTGTGAAAATTATGAACAATATTGTTTTTTGGGTAATTTGAGCATCTTCTTGAAAAAATAAGTCATAGGATTCATTTACAAATGTAATTTTTACAATTTTTGGAAAAAAAATGTTTGTCAAGGTCAAGTTTTTTTGCAAGAAAAACCTTGCTATTGGAATTATTGTATTCTAATTCCATATTAGAGCTATTAATGATTTAATTTTTCTTTCAATTTTGGATCTACTTCTATTAAACAATTTTTTCAAGAATGAAAATCAAGTGGTTTTAATTTTTAATTTTTAATTTCCTAAACTCTCAACTCAATTCTTCAACCAAATTTTTTTCAATTCAAAGTTTATAATGTCACAAAGTTTTCTACAAATGTTGGTCAAAGTTATTTGAAATTGTAGACCCAAGTTGAATTTTTTTTTTCCAACTTTGATTGCTAGTATCTTACAATCTTTATGGTCAAACTTTATGAAATTCTTACCACATGATCCTAGATAAGTAAAGTACAAGATTCTATGGTTAGATTTAAAAAATATTTTTTATCTTATTGACTTCTTATCCTACCTTATGTTGTATAGTAAGATTACAAGTGAAACTCTTGTTTGGCTGGAATATCTTTATGTAGGTAAGCCATCTACAATTCCACATAGTAAGAGAATTGTCCATCCCATTATATTTTCAAGAATATTTCTATAATTTACAAAGTCCATTAACATACTCTTTTGGGCACAACCAAATTTTCCCTATTTTCTGATATGTATGAATATTTGATGTTGCCAAAATCTATTCTTGTTGTGCTAGGCAATTTGTAATCCAACACAAGTTGTAGAATTCTTAGGGCAATTGTCTACAAAATGGATGGATGAAACACTTCATTGTTTTGGCTCTATTCGCTTCTAGCTTTGTACGTCATCCAAAAAATGGTTGTTAGAGTCTTCATGGGTTAACCCTTTAAGATGGAACCAAGGCACATTTTGAATGAAATTTGTCATAAGTTGCTACTTTGTAGGTCAATGAGTAATTTTTTTTTTAAAATTAAAAAAATATTCAAACTCACAATTTCTTAGGGCAAGCTTTCATATACTAGTAAGGGCCAATGAAGCCCATTTAGATCAGTAGAGGAATGGGGGCAATTTTTCTAAAGTCTCCATTCCACCAATGATTGGTAGGCCCCTAACCATACATGTGGAAGAATTAAGGGTTAAAATACAAAAAGCCTAAAGACATCTTGAGTTGTACAAGAAAACATCATCTCAAGTAAATATAGGGACATTTTTGGTTAAAAAAAATTCTTATTTGCCACATTGAGAGATGATGCAACTTCCTATTTTATCAATAAACCAACTCAAATGCTCCAAGTGGCACCAAGCAAAAAGAATCTCCATTATTGTTGACCCCTAAAAGACCAAGTTATGTTTTTTTGACAATATAGTGATTTTGGGTAGCTCACTACTTATGTAATTTTTTTTTCTTTAAAGTTATCATACAACATGTGGACAAGGAGTACCCAAGAATTTTCATAACTTTTGACAACATGGTTAAAAAGTTCTTCCCCACAACATTGAGTTGGGGCATGATTGATGTCCTACGTAAGCTATTTAATTTCCAGACATGCTCTTCAATACTGTGTTAACTTAATGCCAACAATATTTTCAAATGAAAAGCTTCTTATGCCAGACAAGATTTTCAGCATACCACCAGATTGGGCAACATCTTCACTGAAAGATTCCAATCTAGACTCCACAGACCTAAATTGGCCTTCTCTAACAACTGTTCAAGCTAAGATCTCTTCAGTGACTAGACCACAATTTGACATTGTACAAGAAAGTCTTCAAGGGAGCAAAAACTTACTCCAACTTAGAAAAGGTCCTTGAAATATCTTTACATTAGAAGCTGAGAATGAAAAAGAGAGCACTATATGAGGCAGCAAGTTAAAATCTACAGGAAGAAAAAAGAGAGCACTGTAGAGAAAGCACAGCAATAACAATACGTAAGTTATAAGACTGCTCGAATACCGCAAACGCATTCAGACACTACCGGTATTTAAGCACGGCGGTCAAATCTCTGGTCTCTAAAACAAGGGAGCTTGAACCCATGTGTGAGTCAAAATTGCTGCCCCACTCTTGACCGCAGAAAACAAAGAAGGATATTTTACTGGAACCTACCAGATCTAGGAGGCTAAATCTCCCTCGCACTCGATCGAGACACGCAAGGATGCCCGAAGTCAAACTTGGGCAATGAAATCAAATCAGTCACCTTGTCTCGGTCTTGTGATCCGGTTCATCTTCGGGCGCAGATGTGGGACGTGTTTTTTCCAAAGCTCAGAGAGCAAAATTTTGGAGAGGAACCCTGCTGCAAAAATCATTTCTGTGGGTGCCACAACATGGTATCCTTCTTGACGGATCTCAGCTTCTTCATCACGCTCTCAGGTTTCGCGTTTCCCGTTACAACCACCCTGTTGTTCCATTGGTCACAGAGCACTTGATCCACTGCATAGGGGTACGAGAATCAGGCAGATGTTAAGGAATGAACCTTGAAGGCCGTGCCTGGATGATATCTAAAAATGAAAACGATTCTTTGGAAACACTGTTGCATATGACCACCAAGGGTACAGTACATCTGAGGAGAACCATGTGTTCCCTAAAAGAGACATTCGAGGGTTGGCATCACTGATACAACTTTCAACCCGATTCTTTGCATGAAGGGAAGAGATTTAAGTATGCATACCATCCATTTTCCACAGAGCCTTCTTCACTTTCCTTTCACAATTTTCGCAGCATAGATTCACCCGGAAGTCCATTGACTGAGCACGTCCAAGCTGCTGAAAACACACGAAAATAGAAACACCATTTCAGCAATTCTATTACTAAGATAAACTGGAAAAAGATTTCTATGATAAAAGCCGAAATCTGGCAATACCTTTGTAGCAGCTTGTCCACCCTTCTTCCCAGACTCCACTCCTCCATGGTGCTGGTTTCCTCCTTTCCCATTACCATGATCCTTGTGGCCTTCGTCAGAGTTGGACCCGTCATCTCCATGCCTGTTCTTACTCGTCTTCAAGATCCCTTGGGGTTGGCCTCCACCTTTCTTGCCATGCGAACCATGATCTTCTCCAAGCTTCTCCGATCCTCTACCTTTTTTGTTGGACTGGTTGGAATGCCCATCGAATTGGTCGTCAAATCTGACAGTGTAAGGCTTGTGATCTCCCTTCACCTGCACACGCCTATGTACTCCTTTCTTATTGTGTCGGCGATCGTCATCACTGCTATCTGAGCTGCTATCAGCTCCCAACCCAAGCTTCCTCAACACAATTTGCGTCAAGGACAAGGACCTGCGATGGCGCCCATAATTTTGCCCTCCATGAAATCCCTTGTTGTCAGACCAGCTCTTGTTATGTCCGTGACCATGATCGTTGTTGTGGCTTTGGTTGCCGTGGTTACTGTTGCCCTTGTTGGAGTTCCCGTGGTTGCCACCTTTGTGGCTTTTTTCGTAATCCTCTTCGTCGCTGTCGTTTTGATGCTTCTGCTGATTCTTGCCCTTGTTGTCGCCGTGGTTGTTGTTGTTGCCGTGATTGTTGTGGCCTTTTTGGTTAGGATTCTTCTGTGGCCCTTTGCTGGCTCCATGCATATCGGGCTGGTGGCCAATGTAAACGTCGTCTTGCATGTCGGGTCTTCTGTACTCCCGGAATTGCTCTCCCCTTTGAATGTAATTCTCGGGGCGTTGAGGCTCCATGGACCTGCTGCGAGGATGGTCGTCGAAGCGGACATAGGGCATCTGCTGCTGGTACCAAGGTGGTGGTTCCCTCTTCCCGTAGAAGAGCTGCACACATCCCAATATGAGAACCGAGTGTTAAGGTACTCAAAAGATCCACTCTATACTACATCGGCTCATTTAAAGCGAACGAGATTATCAGGAAGCTGTATGAGAAAGCACCAAAAACATCTCCGCAGTGCAATCAAGAAACAGCTTCTTCAAAGTCAGGACCACTGCAACCCCATTTCGAAAAACACTACTTTTGAAACGTTTCGAAGAAGCAAAAGAGCCGACTAGAACGAGTAAGTCATTTCAATGACACTTGAAAAAAAAGCATCATCTTCTTCAAAATATTAGGAACAATATTAAAGTACACTGAAAAGGTGAAGAATGAAAGAATCCCTATCCAGCAGAAATTCGACAATACCCCCCAGCAAAGTCTAATTCACAAGACGACCAATTTTGGTAGCATTTCACGTGTGATCACTTCAAGTGATTAAACCTCTGGAGAATTGCGCACCGTTTCAAACCCTCACCTTCCAATTGTCTTCTCGATCCCGAACCAAGACAACCACAATTGAAACACAGTGCTCATCTCACAAACTTCTGAGCAAGGTTGCCTTAGATGAAGGTGAGCAGCAGTGGCTAAGTCTGGCATTACAAAGCCCCTTTCACAAACCCCTCTCCTCAACAACAGAAGATACTTCTCCACAAATTAACTTCCACTACAGCAACGGATGACACATAATCTTCTCTCAGGTACTCGCACCTTCCTACGCACCCCACTTGCAAACATGTACTCTGAACACTCAAAAACGAAGAACACTAGGAGCAGGAGCTTGAAATGGCGACAGCATTCCCACATTGACACAGGACACAGGGTGGTAAACGTTTTTGCATATTTCAATTCAACTATTTTTGCGGGTCAACAACATGATATGATGCATAATGACTACAAGTAGCAGTGCCAATCAATGGCTTCGAACTAGCAAATAAACTCATCGAGTAAATTTTACCAGCCAATGCTTGATATTTCCTTACTCAAAGTACTATACCACACTCCATCTTCAACTATCGTAAAGGTAGTGAACGGCTAAGCACTTAAGAGGTGGTAAGCTTGCAAACACATCTCCTGGTCCAAGCATCTGAAGAGAAGACAAGCCTCAAAGAAACTACTAACCAACTGTGAACAACTCTTCAGAACTCGGCGTAACTAGCCAACACTCAGTGGCCAATACAACACACAGAGCTTTTGCGAAACCCTGGAGAGAGTGAAACCAGAATTGAGCAGGACCAGCTTTAAGTTACAGCATAATTGTCCATACGTAACTTACCTCGTCCATAGACATCAAGTTGTGGTGGCCGAGGCCATAGAAAGGCCTCGGGTCATGGTAGTAGTTCCCTGCCATACTGCTCAACACTGTCCACCCAAACCCCCTTCCTTAAGCATCCACTGCTAAGCAGATCCACAGACTTTAATGCAACAACCTTCCCAAAACAACCTTGCCTTCGTGAAAAGGGACGCTAAGCTTAATGCAGCTCAACGAGGCCGTTACTGGGCTTGGAAATACGGCCTCTGTGGCGTGCTCCATATCACAGGTGCGACAGCTAACTTAAAACGATACAAGTGACACGAAGAAAGTCGATCAATTAGCTTAGGTGATGACCACCCTTGGCGGTCTGGCGGAGGAGTAGGGAGGTGGCGCTGCAGACAGGCAGGGCAGGGCCCCACTTCTCAGGCTTCCACTGTTCCACTGGAGGGCCATCTTCCCAAAATATTTTGGAACAACCGAACCCATCCATTTGTCAGCTACGTGCCAGACCCATCACACCTAATAATAGCCGAGGTGAACCTACGAAGAAGACGCCTACTCCATTTCCTATTCATTTACGTGGTACCATGGGATTTCAGGAATATTATAAATATCGACAGTCCACGCTCCAATTCAGCTTTCGGGAAGTCTGGGGACGCGAAAGACAACCGTGTTACACGCGAACAATTATTAGCCGAGTTCTAGATTCCAGATTCCAAATCCATGGGTTGGAAGTATGCGATGGTTTTTGCCCGCAGTTTTCTGGTTGCTTTTCGTGCGGGATTCTACCATCCCACAGTCCTGCTTCAGTGCCGTCTCGGTGTTTGTGAGCATCTTACATCGCGCGACTGGAAAAAGGCGCAACAACTTGCTGCTACAGTGCCACTGCAGGAAATGGCAGCAACAGTTACAGTGGTGTTTGGCATTCCAAGTCAGAAAACTTGGATTTGACTGATGACGTACGGCAGCGAAATTTCACCGTTTTTATTTTCTAGCTCTGTGTAGGGACTGTGCGGGCATAACTGATAGACTCGCAGGACGGAAAAATCCGTCTCACGAAGTGGGACAAGGAGGGCAAGGTAAAGAGGCTCAAAAAGCGATCATTTAAGCACTGATGTGCCTTTTTCATGTATCTCCTGCGATGGAAATATTTTTAGTTTATTTTTCAGTCAAAGAGAAATAGATGAGGAATCTAACACAAGTCGTTTCATATTTTTTGAAGCATTATTGAATTAGTTATGAATTTTCAAACATAATCTAGTATAGGTCCCTATTTGTGATCACAAGCCCTTGGAAACCCATCCATGCATAGTTTGAAAAAAAACTAGGACTTGTTCAAAAACTAGCATTGCAACATGTATAAAGCAATCAAAATGGTTTCTAAAAGCGTCCCTTTCTAAATTCTGAAATGAATGCTAAAATTAATCATTATTTTAGATTTTTCAATACTTGTAAGAAGGTAGTTGAACAACGAATTCTTATTTTGAATTAAATTAGTAAACAACTAGCCACTTAGTTAGAAATGAATCTAGTGTGGCTCTTAAACCATCTATTGAAGAAGTAAAAACAAATATTATCAAGGTCCACTGCAATCCACAATTCATTTTTCCACAATTCAAGTGTCCATTTCATAGCCCCATTGGACGGTTGAAAATGCCCACTCAATTTTAGAGCCCTCTCCTATAATGTTGGATTCTCTGGGGTAAAGTTGTTTAAAAGAGACTCCTATTATATGCCGTGTTTTGGATGTGTTATAAACCTCACATGCTAATTTAGGGTCTTTGATTGCAAATATGAATTTAGAATTTACATAAGAAATTACGTGAATTTTTTTTTAAATCATTGTTTTTCCTAGGGCTAGATCCAACGAGTTGGTCTCACTTCATAGAACGGATTTAATGGCCTCTGATAGACTGTCTGGGGTGAACTGACCCCTTGCCTGGCCACTTGAGAAAATGTTGGGAATTTTTTATTTATAGCAAATAATTTTTTATTTCAAATTCTAAATTCATTTTTGCAATTAGAGGCCCACAATGAGCTAGAAAGAGTGTACAAGGTAAATTGGTTAAGCACAATATAGGGGACTTTTTATTTTACTTGCACCCCTAGAATTACTTGGAGTGGCCAAGCAAGGGGGCTAGTTCACTCTGACCGACAAACTTTGGTTTGTGAATTCCAATTTCCCAATCCTATCTACAACTGCATTCACACTACACAACAAAGGACAAACACAATCATAGCATTAATTTGAGATTCCAAATCCTATCTCCAACCGTCTTCGGCATGTTGGGTCTGAGTGTCCGACTGATCAAAAATTAATACTGTTGTTTACCTATGGTTACAATGTTCTTGTTGCCCATGACATTGTACTGTGCACTAAGTAGCAGTAACTGCACAATAATCACTCACAGTTAGCAGTAACGTGGGGACACCCCCAAATCTCAAACAACGGCTACATACCTTATTGTATGGTGAAGGAAGATGCAGACGGAGCGCGTTAAATGGAACCATCGAAGCCCCGCTGAAATTTTCTATTTTCTGCATTTTTTATTTTTTTCAAATTCAGAATTCAGATTCAGAATCAGAGACCCCAAATTAGCTTCGGAGACCCTGAACATTCCAAAAAACCCAACACAAATATAAACCCCAAACCCCTTGTCAACCCCTAGTAAAATGAGATTTAGATTGTGGGGCCCACTTTCGATGGTTCTATTTAACGTCCTGCGATGCAGACCACCCAAATCACTAAATGTATCTTTTTTAGTCGGTCGGTTTCCAGTCACTTACCAATGAAACGTTGACACCTCAAAACATCTGCGTAATGCATGCAAATACATATACATATACGGTAGGGAACACCCAAAATCGTCCAAACAAGGAATTCAGCATAGTTGGAGGCAGCTTTTGCTAAAAATAATATTTTTCTAGCATTAGCAAGCAAAAATCATGAATACTAAATTTTTTTTAAAAAATCGGATCCCATATGTAATTTTTATATAATTTTCAAGTGTTGACTCCCTTAGACCAGTGGAATTGTTCAATACGGGAGAGGCATCTAAAACCGTCCCTGCACCCAATGGCGTCCTTTTCTAGGAAGGGGTGTCATTTTAGAACTTAAATGTGCACATAGTAAACAAAGCTTATTAATTGTTGACCGACACTGTTAAATCATGTATGAATCACTTACATTTAAGTTCTAAAATGATTGTATGCTGTAGAAATTGGCGACATTGGGTACAGGTGCGCCATTGGATGCTTCTCCCTTAGATGCCCCCAAATCTAAACACTGCTACTATCAGCAGTGAGCCAATGACTTTTTGATATGTGTTCTTAATACGTATGAGTGAATTAGAGTCAAACATTTGGCAAATACATTAACTACAATCTAGGGACGGTTTTTGGTGAGTCTAGGGTCCACTGCAAGGTACAAGGACGGTTTTGGGTATTTCTCTCACGCCTTCTTCCATGGGTGACAATCTTGCAGACAAAACACCAGGAAAACTCGGACAGATCCGATGTCATACAAACATGGATCGGAGATCATGACTCTCCCACTCTACTTCACTACCAACTAACTTACGAGTGGGTGGAATTTGGTGACCTCATACGGAGTAACTTGTGTCTGTGGACAGTGTTGTAGTTTCTATTGCTTTGGAATTCCGAGCCAGCAGCAATTGGGTCCGTGCGTTGCATGATGACTTAACGCCACGGAACTCCATGAAAGGCTCCTCACAGGCAAATGGCGCCCCTCTGCACTGACCGGGCCCTCGCCACAAACGAGCACATAAGGTAGAAGGTCCTGTAATGGACCATCTAAGGGCTGAAACTGAATTTCAGGGAGGTAAAACTTCTAGAAATATTTTTCAGCACATTTTCCTTGAAAGACAAGTAGAATTGACATCTAACCCAATTCGTTTTGTATTTTTTGGAGCTTAGGGAATTAGTTATTAAAATTTGAAGTTGAAGTGCTATAGGGCTCTAAAATGGAGCATTGCCTAAAATGTACACAATTTTTACACCATTGAAAGCTATGAAAAAGAAACATCTACAAATTATCTACATTTAAGATAGGGCTCCATTTTAATGCCCGCTCTATTTAAGGACCTCCTACCTTATTCATTCTCGGGCATTTTGGTTGGTAGCCTGTAAGCGAGGCCATGTGCAAGAGAGAAGCTAAGTTGATCGTGTCCAACAAATTTGCGTTTGCGCTCGTCAATGATGAGAAGTTATGTGGCGGCACTGTTGCAAAAATGCATTGGAATCCAAGGTTCTCCAAACCCTAATTTAGGGTCTTAGAAAGTCTCTCTTGGACAACAAGTGTGAAGAATTGCCCCTAGTTGCCCTCAATTTGCCCTCGACTTTGGGTCAATTTCAAATTTGAAGGGTACTTTACTACAAGAGAATGAAAAGTGACCCAAAATTCTATAGTACTTTCTCTTTGGGGACAAGGTGGACTGACCCCCTTACTTAGCCCTGAAGAAAAACACTCAAAGTTTCATTTTCCACACATGATAGAATTTGCAAATTTGAATTCATATTTGCACATTAGAGGAGATTTGGCTAAATAGAAGATTGCGAGTTCTTGCACAGTGGGGAATTTCGAGAACTGCAGAACTGTTGAAATTTGATGTGGTTAGGCAATGGTCATATCAGATTGATTGATTTTTTTGACTTTTTTTTCAATTTCAGAGACCCAATTTTTATTTTTAATATTTATTATCTCTAAAAACTATTAGCTGTTCCCGCACTACTGTAGGAACATTAGGGGAGATTTAAGGCCTCCAGAAGACTGTGAGTTCCCATAGTCTAAAAACATAGAAATTGTCATGGGAATGCAAAATTGCAAGAATTCTAAGTGGTCAAGAGAGTGCTATGTCATTAAAAAAATTTTAATAAAAATTTGGGGGACTTTTTTTCATATTTCATGGCACATACACACACCAATTTTTAATTTTTTTTAATTTTTTGGTAATTGCTCACTTGACAGCAGCCAATAGTTACAAGAACAGCCCCAAAACAAGCCTTCAGAGGCCTCAAATCCCTTCTAATGCAATAAGGAGAAATAGCCAGAAACGGCCTTCTACAAAGCCAAATCACATCTAATGTTTTAACCCCCAAATCAAGGCGAAAGTGGTGTGTAAGGTAAATTAATCAAGTACAAAACAAGGGGATTTTTTTTAATAAAACACAAAATTCACTATGGATGACCTACTTCATACCATGGATTTAGTATCTTGCCAAAAACTCTAACTTTTATAGCTATTATGCCCATTTTTGACATAACATGATCATTTTGTATGTTTAACATAGAAGGTGTATAATTTGAGGTATAAAGTAGGCACAAAATTTTGTATTTACATTAAGTAAGATCTAATGACATCATGAGATCCCTATTTGAATCATCATTGCACCTCCTACATGTCTAAAAAGCTCAAAAATGGTCTTGCACTTTACGTGGGTGATTGCAAGAAACACTTCACATTTTTGGCTCAAAAACGTAGTTTTTTTCTACAGGATTGGTAGTACTCCACGATATTGGCAATATAGTGCGCTAGCATTGCGTTTGCAAATCTTAACCATCAATTCTGGCCCCCTTCAAATCTAGATCATCAGTTAGTACGATAAAGGCCACTGGTAGCAAAAAATAGTAGAAAAGGGTTTGTGGACCTTTTCATTTTTAGTAATTTAAAAAAAATTCAATTTCAAAATTTTTTTTTTTCTAGACAAGATTGTGCTCATGTTGCAATAAAAAATTTCTATAAGAAATTTTTTCCCTCTTCATAGCCTTTGCACAAAGGAACGCCTCTTTGACCCATGTGCGCAACAAACATGTTGCTATTTTCATAAAAACTCATCGTCAATCTTTGTAATGTTAGTAGACCTCCACCTTGTCCAATTCGTGGCTTCAAATTTGGATTTTTGGATAAAAAATAGGACTAAAACCCCCCAAAATGGCCAGGGTAGATACCCAATTGGGGCAAGTTAAAAATAGTAAATTAATTTTTCAAGAATTTCAAAAATTATTCAACATCTAAAACTTTTGTATGCACCTTCATTCCAAATTTCAAGCCCATAGGACAAAAGATACTAAAGTTATGAGCAAAAAATTACTTGTTGGAAGTCAAGGAGACAAAAAAAAGGACAAGTGTTTTTTGCAATCACCCATGTTGACAATTCAATTTTTGAATGTAGTATTGTTTAGATGTTAAAATGAAATCCCTATGAAAGATGTCAATTATTAAATTATCAATCCAATGGGTTGTATCTTGCTATACTTTCATAGATGATTCATATTATAGGAGTCAAATATTGACCTACAAGAGTTATTGTGATATTGGTTTTAATGGAAATTAAAATGTAATGTTTTGTAGCATGGGTTGAACATAAAATCCAATAAAGACTATAAAAGTCCATAATTACTAATTCAAAACTTGAAAAATCATAATATCAAAAGTATACTATTTTAATCCATTTTACACACAATTTTTTTTTTTAAAAGAAAGTATCAAAGTTCATCAATGAAAGAATTCCATTTCAATGTTGCATTTTAGAATTCTTCTAGTAGAAAAAGTACTTTTTGAAAAAAAAAACTGAATTGTGCTCAATTTACACACTAAGGGTTCACGACCCTGTAAGTTTTACCAAAAGACATGGCAACACTACTATTTTTAGTGCTAAGAGTTAAAATAAGGGGAAAAGAAAAGGATTTTTTGGCCTATTTGATTGTAAAACCTTGTATTAGACTTGTATGAGAATACATAGGAAAATTTTCAAGCATTTTGTAAGAAATAAATATTTAAGTGAACCAAATATTTTTAGTGGTGCACTAATAGTAATAATAGAGATTGCAAATTTGGTAATTTTATCTCTTGAATTGAAATTACTATGAATTTTGAAAAGCAAAAGTTGGACTTGACCCATGACCACATCTAGAGTGATCCAATTTTGATCATTCAAGAACTACTTTCCGGCTAATTACTTCCTACTTTTGTGTTCACTTATGTGTCATTAATTTATTGCTTCAAACCTTGAAAAAGTACAAAGACATATATTCTAAGGAGAAAATGAAAATCCATTTCAATCTTAGTTGGAAATAGGATACCCTATTTATTGTTGATGGGGCATTTGTTAGTAATGGAAGCCTCTACTATGTTTTTTTAGATTTTGCATCTTGTTAACTATAAATTTTTTACACTATAAGTTTAAACCTTTGTGATAGAGAATTAAGTTGAAAAGCTTGGGATTTAAAAAAAATTGGACTATTAAAAAGTTGTAGGTATAAGATGAAAATAAATATTTAATTAATAAGAAAAAATTGCTAGTAGTTAAAAGAAATAGAAACATGTCAATCTTCATGTTCAATTTGTTGTATTAAGTGATCTACACTCTATAATCCTTTTAGTTTTGAAAAATTGTAAAAATTGAGTTTGAAAACAAATTTGATACTTTATTTTTTTCCAGAAGAGATGCACCAATTGCTACTAGAGCAAGACAGATACTATAACTTTCTTATCAATTATCCAAATAAAATCCAAGCTTTCATCATAACATTCAATAGCCCATGGAAGGACTGCCTTCCCTTTGGTGAATTCCCCATCACCTAATTTTCATCTGACATTTCTTGGAGTTGCAACTTTAGTTACTGAATGGCATGGAATACCATTGATGCTGGATGGAATGGTGTGGGATATTCCACACCATTTCATCCGCTGGGAGGCAGTGTGACAGTTTGCTACTGAATGTAATGATAAAAGAGTTGAATACAATCTATAAAAATAATTTGAAAAAAATAATTTCAAGTTTTTGTGGGGCTTTATTGTAACTGGAATCAAGCATTTTGTATTTAGGAAGTCTTAAATTTCTCTTATAAATATCAAATGGAATAAAATATATATTCCTTCAAAGCTAACCGATTCTTTGATGGTTGAAAAAAGTATTGAGTAATGAAAGTGAAATAAGACATTGTAGGACAATAAGATATTCTAGGACCTTATCTAAAATCCTAAAAAATCCATTTAAGGTTTTTGAATGTTCAAAGATTAATACCAAATAAGTGCCTCAAATAGACAACATGCCTACCAAACTCGCTACCAAATGTGAATTCTTTAAATAAATTATCTTATTTTATTTAAAATTAATCTAGTCTATAAATATATTATTTTTATTATACAAATTGAAATTTTTTTACATCTATAATGAAAACCATGTTTTTATTTTTAGATTGTTTAACCCCTAAAGGTTTTTGACTATGTTTTCACCAAAAATGCTCCAAAATTGCCATTTCTAATACAAGTGCAATTTTTTTCTTAAAACACATTTTTGACTCATGTAACCATAGGATCTTGTATTAAGGTGGTTTGTAAACATGTGGAAAAAATTTCAGAAATTTCCACTGTGTAGATTGCAAGATATAAGCATTTGAATTGACAAAAATTAATTTTTTATCCCTGCGAAAATCCGGGCAGCTGCACTTCACAAGGTCACATTTGTGTGAAAAAAAATTCAAAATGGTGGTTATTCTTTGAATTCATACTTCAATGCAAGTTGGCTACATTCGCAAAAAATTTCAAACCATTTGGAATTGTACAACATATACGAAAAAATAAGTAAGTAGAAAGAAGTAAAAAATGAGCCAAAATACTACATTGTGAACATTTTATTCATGGAATTGAAAATTTTCAATCCCAATGGTTAAAATGTTGTAATAAACATTCTACACCTTTTGTTTGTTTGTTTTTTCAAAAATATGAAAAATTGAATTAAATGAAGAATTTCAAACTTTTTTTTGTATTGGAGAGATTCTGTAACTGGCCACAAACTACCCTAAACTCAAAATCTTCATAACTTTTGACTCATTGATTGGAATGGATTGATTCAAAGCTTCCCATGTCTGTATAAACCTAAAAAACCAATTTGAAATTTCACTTTTAAAAAAAAAGGTTTTTTTGAAGAAGTTTTTTCAGCTGCCCAGGATGCCCGCCAAGTAAAGAAAACAACATATCCTGCCATAACTTTTTAACCGTGAAGTCAAAAGTTATGAAAATTGTTGGGCTTTAGAGCTACTCCTCGGGCACACATTGTATCAAATTTTTAAAAAAAAAAATTCCATCCGTAGTGAGCTGCCCAAAAAGTTTATAATCTCAAAAAATGTTGTTCAGGGCTTTAGGGGTTAAATTAAAAAAATTTTGATTGGCAAATAAATAGGAGATTTCTATGTACTAAAGAATGCATCAATTGGATATTGTATGCAAAAATTATAAAGTATGTAAATTCTTTTCGTATATGTTTAAAAACATTTATGCAAGAATATTTGTATGTATTAATTTAAAAGATGTATATAATATGAGCATCTCATGAAGTGGCATTTTGAGGCACTAGATGATTTTGAAAAAGTCTATATGATAAAGGCATCTTCAATGTAATCTAAAACTCTAACTCTTTACTACTTTGTAGTAAGAAGTTGAAATTTTTGTCATTCGAAGCACATTCGAAACACATTTTGAATAGATATAAGAAAATTTAAACTTAGACATTATACAAAGAAAATAAACTACATAGGAAGTTGGTTAATAAAACAAAAGTTTAGTGGTGTTGGCAAATCATGGTTACCAATGCACCCAATTTGCAGTAAAATTTGTAGATTGGGTAACCATTATTTGCCAAAATTACTAAGTTTTGTCTTTTAGCTATCTCGTGAAGTGTTTTATTTATTTTTCTTAATCCCTAAATATCTAAATGTTTATTCAATGAAAACTTGAAAACTCAAGCAAGTTCCTATAAAATTTGATGTTCAAGAATTCTTAATGCATTGTGTGAACATGTACCAATAGAAGGATGCTACTATGTGAACCTAAAAATATGAGTTTATAAACCTAGAAGACTATACACCTATGATAAAGGTGTCTATATTCTAAGATTTTTCAATAATTATAGTGAATCTATATTATAGGTGCTTATGTTATAAATACCTTCAATGGTTGTAGGATACCTACATATATATGCACAATGCTCATATGCTTGCATTTTCAGTTAGCATTATTGTCTCTCCTCTTTTTTTTGTATGTGTGTGTGTCTCTCTCTTTCTATATATTTTGATGAGGTACTTAGATTAAAAGTTATTTAGATTGAAAAAATTTGGACGATTTATACAATTTATGCATCATTTGGATATCTTTCGCTAAATCCCTTGAAAAGTTTTGAAATTTGGCATATATAAAGCTAATAAAATATAGCATACAATTGTCCAAGAAAAACAAAATCTAAGTTTTGAAATCACAAGTCATTCTAAGAAGAGTCAAACTTTGTTAGCTTCATTGCATGGCTATGAAAAACAACATTTTTTTAATAACTTCAACCCTTGATTATCTTCTAATCCTTGAAGTCAAAGTTATTGAAATTTATTTCACATGTTCCGAATGTTTCTCTTTAAATTTTGTCTATTTGGATTTCAAACAAAAATTTCTTCATTAGATAAGAAATCATCAAAAAATGACTAATATTAATATTTCTAATTCACTTAATTCCTAAGTGTCCCTAGAATTTTGGAATTTTGAAACATTATTACTTTTAATGTGTTATAGGTCTAAATGTCACTAAAATATAGAATTCTCAAATGTACAATCTTGTAGTTTACATGGTATAGATGACATTAGTCAAGTTTGGAGTCTTATGGCCACTCATATTATAATATTTTAGTATTGAAGAAGGATGCTAAAAGATTTCCTAACAACACATTTAAGACGTGAAATTCAATTTCTAAACATACTCAAATGAAAAAACTTTGAATTATAAATTGCTTCAAAACTAGTATACAAACATATTTGTAAAAGAAAAGATCATTCAAAATGGCTCAATGTATTTGCAAAAATGGCTTTGAAATGTCAAAAAAGTCAAGGAAAAATACACTTGAAGTTGAACCTCTTCTACTAAAATGCCTCTTACAATCATAGTTTCTTTAGATGAAATTTTAACCACACAAACTAGACTAGTATGTGCAACTTTTCTATAAATTCAAAACAAAGACCATATGAAGAAGAAACGTATTGTCAAAGTTCATCATAGTCCAAAAATGTCTAGTTTCTAAACTTTGAATTAGTCCCAAACATTCAAAACAACATGGATTGACAAGAAATTTTTAACACAATAATAAGATTTCAAGTGGAATCTAATACAACAAATTTCATTGAATATAAATATTGGATAAGGGAAATACAATCACAACCATCAAAATATAGAGTTGTGAACTAAACTTGACCCCTTGAACTTTCAATGGCTTTTGAGATTTTTTATTACACTAACTAGAATAGAGAACACAAATTTCCCAATAAAATTTCATAAATTTGGACATTGGATGTGACAATTACAACACTTTGAATTGAACCTCCAAACTAAGTAGGAACAATTATTGTCACCTATAGACTTAATGGTCAACTTTTTTGCAATGCAAAATAACTTAGAATAACCTAGATTCTATTTTGCTCCTAAAATATTCCATTAGTGTATTTTACAAGATTTAGAATTCAATAGTTGGACTCAAATTCATCAAGAACAAAAAGGCTTACAATCTACAAATTCCAAAGACCCCACTTCACAAGATTGAAAAAACAAACAAATGAACTCTCACTTCAAGTGCTACAATCTTTCAATTCGTAGTAAGATAGAAACACTCATTGTTGCACATGTTCCTATTTTTTGTCCCTAGACTCACCCAATTATGTCCTAGACTTAGTTGAATGTATCCTCCACATGTTCAACATTGAATTGCTAATGCATTTGAAGGACACATATATAACTGTAATTCATTGAGAGCTGATTTGATAATTTGAGTAGCTTAGGCAACCAATGCTTCAAAAAATCATAGTTAAAATTACATCAAAGAAATTACAAATGACATCCAAAAAATCTAATTAAATTTATTTTTGAACGATTTACTCACTAATATTACAAACGCATTATTTTTAGGAAAAGATGCCTCCAACTATGCTAAATTGCTTACATAGACGGTTTTGGATTCTCCCACCTTAGTTTGCTACACTTTTGTATGGATATGGCTGAAGTAGATAAAGAAGAAGATTCAAACCTCGAAGAACGATAGTTTCCTGACAATTTCTCTTCGAAAATGTCTAAAATTTAAGACTCGTTGTACCTATTCTGGAATGACGATATCCAGTAAGGAGAGAAATTTAAGAGTTATATTTGGCGGCCTGAGTGCACGGGCAGCACGGCAATGCCGGCATTGAGGATGCTTTTAAGGCTCAGAATCTTGCGGAACCAGGTTTGAAGACGCGCAGCTAAATTTGACAACTCTGACACTGTAGCAGTACTTCAAGTGCTGTACCCTGTAAACATAAGATTTGTGTGCAAATGGGCAGCTGGAGTACAGTTGGTTGAGATTTTCCACCCTCAATGTTCAATCCTATGGAATTGGATTCGTAGAGGGCAAGCATTGAAATAGTCAGTTCTGCTAAGTGGTGCAGGTTGCTGGTCTGTAAACAGAGGATTTCAGGAAACTTTGCAAATTAGTGCAATCTAGTAATGGTTAACCCTAAAACGTCACAGGAACTGACTTTCAGTGAGTTTTCAGCAGTGATAACACAATTTGATACTGGATACCTGTAACATCAATCTTCATGAAAACAACCATCGACAATATTTCAGATCGCAAGACTTATGTAGAAACCACATGAAGGTTTACTGAAAATCGAGTCCCCAGTTCTGCTTCTGCAGTTCCAAAACAACAAAAACTGGAACTGCACTCAATTCGAAAACGTATTTCATGTGAACCAAGGAGCCGACACTGAAATATATTACTTCTATAAAAAGACTTGGTATTCACCTGACTATTCCTTCTACATCACCGTCCTTCCGAGCTTCAACATATCTTGGCCTTTGAAAAGTCCATCTCAGGATGCTATATTGACAGGCCACACAAGCATAAGTCAATACCCTTGCTAACTGTAGAAAAGACTTCCCTCCAAAAATTGAACACAAAAAACGTTCAGGAAAACCCTTTGGTTGAAAAAAAAAATGTCTTTCACTCAGAGGTTAAAACGTGATCTTACTATGTTCACACTAAATATCGTCTGCATATGGAGAAACTAACGAAAATTACGGACACTTTGAATATAGGAATCTTTACCTGAGCCATAAATTTCTTCAGGATATCAGCTTTGTTTTGTTCATCACTCGTGGGCAGGTTCATCGCTTTCTGACGCTGATCATACTGCGATAAAACAGAAATTTCATAAGTGTGTGCCTCTAGTTACATACTAATCACAAGCTTGTTCACAGAGACCGACTCGACAAGGGTACTACAACAATGTAGTAACTGATAGAACATGAGGTCAATAATAATCAGGGATAAGAAGGTGAACCGCGACATTTTCCTAAACTAAATGAATCCGACAAATGCCCACTGAGTGTACCATCATCTTTTCGACTGTCTGGCGAGTCTCAGGGTCCAAATCTTCTAATTTGCTATTAGCAGGTTCCACTTTCTGCGAATTGATTTCAGGTTCTCCTTTCACCACGCATTTCCACCACTCCATTTGGTTGTGCTTCGTCAACAAGATGGAAAGAACTGAGCCGTTGTCCTCTGCAATAAAGAAAAGTCACTACTGTCAATATTCCTCTTACGACTGTTACGAGTGCAAGATCATAATCCTCTTGTGAGCCTTGCAGTACATGAATTATCAAATTGCAGATTACGATTGGTACCTCAAAAACATCTATTTACTAAACTTCTTGACAGTAGTAATTATTTTCTTGAGGGTGATTTAAGACCAACTGGTGTAAGAAAGACTGAGAATCTGACGATCTCCAAAACAACTTCGGCAATTGTAAATTCATCGTAGATTCAAGAAAATTCAAAGAGTTGACCGGTTCAGAATGTCAGTGTCATTCCAAAAGAAAGAAAGGAACGTATCGGCAGAGACACCCTCAAATTGTCCCCAGTTCCAAACGCACACCAATAGGCAAGATCATTACCTAAACTCCAAAAGCAGTCATCGGGCTTCACTGGATTGTAGAATTCACCCTGCACAACATAGGCCCGATACACCATTCAACACTCTGATTCTTCGAAAAAGGAAGCGCGTTTGTAACCATAGCAGAGAACACCAACGAAGATAGTTCCAGCTACAATCAGAATCATATGTAGTGTCGAAGCAGGAACCTCGTCGAGTCCTGAAGACAGATTCCTCAAGATAACTCACCGTCAAAATTGGAGGCTGGCCCTTGAGACCTGCCTTGAGAGTCTTGCTTTTGATATCGCATGTCACCGCCCTTGACTTAGTTCCTTCGGGAATCTTAATTTGTACAGTAACCTCTTGAAGAGTTTGTGTCCATGAATACTTCTCATGATCGAAACCATTTCCGTCATTGGGCTCTGCAAACACCGGTAGAAACATGAGGCCATTGTAAACCAAGAAAATATTGAATTCGACCCATCATTCCTGTGCAACTGTGCCTAATAGGTGCGCGCCATCAGCAGTATTTCCTTCATGAGTCATACCTTCCATTGTTCTAACAGGCCGGCAAGGCTATTCGATTCCAGATATAGATAATAACTAAAACCAACCGCTTGGCAAAGTAAACCTATAAAAAAAACGAAAATTCATACTCCACCTGCTAGCGCACCTCAATTAGAACTTATAATCAAACGTAGCACGGGTAACTAAAAGTTCGCAACAAATGAAATACTTTACTTTGGAAATCGAACCATACTTCCCGACATACTCCCCTCTTTCACAACTCACGATACATCTATAGTCGTGAAATATCTGCAGACCCAACTGCGGCAGGATACACAAACGAGTACAGGAACCAAGGATGTTTGCACTCAAGGTTCTTGGTTGCTAATAACCTAAACCCTACAGGCCAATGATTAAGCAAAATAATTCCAAAACGAAGCAAGACAAACGGTGAGGGCAGGGACATACTCAAGCCCTTCCCGTCGATGTTCTCGTCATAATCGTCCACGCCTGGCACGATATTCTCCTTCACTTCAGTGTCAGCCGGTTCCGCCTCATCCTCGGGCGTGACCACAGGTGCCGACGCAATATTCACCTCCTCCACGTCTTCCTCCACGGGAGCTTCGTTGAGATCGACGATCACCTCCTTCGTCTTTTCCGACACGACCTTCTCCTCCACCTTGGCCACCTTCTCCGCCGCACCCTTTTCGGCAGCATCCGTCTCCCTCTTCCTCTTCTTGGCGGCTCCCACAATTTCCGAAACCCTAGATTCGATGTCCTGCTGCTGCGACAGATCGGTCTCTCGGAACAGGTAATCTACCACGGTGGTGAGAAGTTCCAAGGGTTGCTGATGGTGCACTTCCAGTAAGGAGTTCAGCACAGCGTCATGCTGCTTATCGACTTTGTGAGCTTCCTCGGGAGGGGTTACGATCCCTGGAGTCAGACGGATTTCTTGCACCGCCTGCGGCTTCGAGGGCTGCACCACCGGCTCTTCCTCTTCGTACTCCGAAATCACAGCCATGGCCTCCAAGAAAGCAACTAAAACTTCAGCTCGAGGACAAATCGGCAAAACTTGGAGAAACAGATCACTGCTGCCGGCACTCTGAAGGTGCAAAACTAAGAGACTGTAAACCCTAAACCCTGGCTAGACTCTTAACCTTGAATCGTACTCAAAACTCCACAGAATTGGACGAGACAAACGAAGCTGCCACAACAAGTGCAATAATAATCACTGCAACTGCGGCGGCAGAGTAATTCGACTGAAGCGACGGCGAAGAGGAATTGGACAGCCACGATCAGCCTTCTTTCTGAGTACTTGAAATTTCTCTTCGACAAAGTCTAACTTAATGTAGCCATTTCATTTTCAGATGGAGATTATATTTCATCCACGTATTTTTACCTTTTCCACTTAATTTTGATGATTTCATCTACTGTTTATCTTACCAATTATCATCCATCAGTTGGTGACAAAGAAAAATGATTTTTTTACCAAACACATTAGATTCAAAGGTAGTATGTCCATAAATAGAGCATCAAAGGAATGGAACTGAATTTAGGGGAGGTGAAATGTCTTGAAATATTTTTCAATAAATATTCTTAGAGAGACAAGTGGAATTGACATCTAGAATCCAAGTTGTTTCATATTTTTTGGAGCTATAGAAAATTAGTTATAATATTTTAAAGTTAAAAGTGGCATAGGGCTCTTAAATAGAGTACCTCCTAAATTGTACATAGATCATATATTGATGAAAGCAATGAAAAAGCAACATGTACAAATGGTGTTCATTTGAGGATGTGTTCCATTTTAGAGCTTGGTTACTTTTAGAACATCCTACCTTAATCGTGAAGTGTATACAATGAGGGACTAGGAATTTGAGTCTATAAAAAAGCATTGGACAAAATTCCTTAAAGCATTCAAATTTGGTCTCACAAAGTATAGTGTTGTACTTCTTTTATATTGGTTGTAGTTAAACCTTCTTTCGACACCCTTTATACAAATTGAGATTCACTTTACAATTTAAATTTATTGAATTAATTAAAAAATCCTAAATTTTGTCTTTTAATAAATTTTACTACTAAACCTTTAAAGAAATGTTTTTTTTCTTTGAATATAAAGACATTTACTTATATCAAGCAATTGAAAATAAATGCTACAAAACATCTTTTGAAGAAGCTACATTGTTCCAAATATAATTTTGAAACAAATGAAGGTTATGTCTATAGAAAGTTGTATTCAATTGATTTTGTATTGTCAAATTAACTTTCTACATACACT
The DNA here is from genome assembly GCA_947034885.2 of Thuidium tamariscinum. NCBI lineage: Eukaryota > Viridiplantae > Streptophyta > Bryopsida > Hypnales > Thuidiaceae > Thuidium > Thuidium tamariscinum. The sequence goes on along the minus strand of OX344751.2, from coordinate 31,062,844 downwards.
AAAATCATTACATTTTATGAAATGTCAAATTTGGATTTAAATGTTGTTCTTTTAAATTTTGAATATTATTTTTTGATCTTTCATTAATGGGTGATTGCAAGAAACACTTGTACTATTTTGAATCACACATTGCATGCTAATCTGTTTCTTGGTCATAACTTTTGTGTTTTGGCTCCAAATGACTTAAGATTTATAGAGAAGGTATTCATAACTATCATATACCTTCTTTAATTTTTTTCATAATTTTCAAAAATATTTTACTATCCAAAAATAGACCTCAATTGAATGTTATACTTTGCAGTTTGGGGGTGTGTGTGTTAGTATAAAGGGGTACTTTCTTTTAATTATTTTGAGATGAAATTTGGATTAATGGTCTTCTAGTTAGAAAAGGATTTTTAAAAATAGTTAATTTTATGTGGTGTGGAAGTCTACAAAGTGAGCTTCTTTCTACTTGTATTTTGAAACATATAAAATATGATTTTGGTGAGTTTTTTGGTGCATAACCATATTCATAGAGTTGTTACAAATGGCCATTTTTTATTTTTTGTATTTGCTTATTTTTATTATTTTTATCTAATTTAAACATCAAAGTACCTATTTTCTTGAGATTTGGCATTTTTCAAGTTCTCCTACTTAGAGAAATTTTCTACGCATTTCCTTCCTTGGGTACCTTCATTTTAAAGGTGTATACATAAGTCGTATTTTTAAATTTATAAAAAAAATTGTTTTCGAATTTTAAAGTCTTCCAAAAAAAGTCATGCATGTTTGGGGGAGGAGCGATGGAGGAGACGGAGGCGCGGTGCGGATCGCAGACTTGCAAATCTTCTTTCAACTCAAGAACACCGATCGCCTCCTTCAGTTGGTTGCTAGAAGAATGACTTGCGCACGCTAAGAGGGTGCGACTGGTGGTTTCGGAATGCAAATCGACCCACTCAAGCTCTTTCTATCTTGCTGTTTTCCCTTCTGTTTAACCTAAATCCTCTTCGATTCCTCTCTTCTGCTCCTAAGTGGTATTTAACCGTAATCTCCTGTCTTAGTGCCATGGATTCGTACAGAGATGCTGTACGAGGCAGAAGCCATTACTCCGCTGACCATTTCCTGGAGCTGCATCGGCAACATGCCAGAACCCTAGATCGAGAACCTGCTACACACAGAGGCCGACCTGAGCGACAAATGCAGGACAGACCAAGTCAGTTCCTTCGCCAGGACCGGAAACGAGGATCGCCAGAGCCTCGGGGCTACCCACCTCGCCCGAACAACGGCAGATCTCAAAACTCTGAGGAGCAGGGCGCCAGATCTGTCAGCCCCCCCAGACCCAGGCCGGATCTAGCGAGCCAAGCCTTCGAAGTGCAGGCAAAGCCCCACCTGCAGAAAGCTAGACTGAACCTGTTTGCGGCGGTAGATGGCGAGGTCCTCCCCCAACACCTTAAGCGCAACTGGGCTGGACTTCTCACCCAAACTCACCAGGTATTACCACGCTCAGCCATTGACCACAACACTCTCTCACGAGAAGTTGCATACCTTCAGGATAGGGTAGTGATTGCCAGCTTCGTGGGGGGAATGATTTCCTCAGTAGACATTCCCAGATGGTTGGAGGACTTAGGACTCCTCACGCGGCCCTCCTCCATTATTCTACACAAAGATGCTGGAAATGGCTTCATCTACCTAAAGCTGGACTCTGCAGCGGCAGTTGAAAAGCTCACAAACCTCTCTCTCCATTGTTTCCCCGGAGGAGAAGCTGCTTACCATCGATGGATTCCCTCGTTTGATTCCTCTGCGCCAGCTGAAATCAGCCACCCGGTTTGGCTCTCCTTCGACAGACTCCCTCTAGAATTCATTCCGTTCTCTGCATCTATTGTCCGCTCAATTGGTAGAATCTTAGCTGAAGACATCCCCAATCCCGGATTAAGCCTACACAGATTTTGTATTACCCCTCATCTCCTCCAAGGCTGGGTATCGAGCATCCACGTTGATACAGGACTTGCGGAACCTGCGATCATCCACATCTCATACGAAGATCCTCGCCTTAGCTGCACAACATGCAAAGCAAATTCCCACCCTAGTGATATCTGCCCCATCAAAACCCCTAATCCTCATAGACAGAACCCTAACACCCGTCAAGGCACACTTCCCAAGAAAGACACCATCTCATTAAATCAGAGCCGGGATCCCTCAAAACCCCGAAGCCAACATGCTCACAGCCAGGGATCAAAGACCAAGAAGACCCACAGGTATAATCGACACAGCGCATCCTCAAATCAATCGAATTGCCCTCCTTCTCTCGATCCTGACGAAGATGGGTTCATACCAGTGGAGTATCGACGTCTATGGCATGGACAGACCCCAAAGAGATCTGGTCCTCAAGCCAGTTCAAGCCATTACTGGGCACGTAGAGTCTCTTTTGAAAGACGAAGAGATGCACAAGAGGAGGAACACCCAATCCACGCATCAGTTTCACCAACAGAGGAGCTTGAAGACGGCCCCGAATCTTCACACCGCCCCGATACCCTCTCCAATGTACCTCAAGCACCATCGATCAGTCAACCAAGTAAGACGTTACCAACTCCTTTACCTTCTCCCCCTACACTCAGATCCCATGACAATCCTCACCACATCTCTGAACTTGAAGAGATCGTTTCCACCCCAGCTGTGAAAGTCCCGATTCACGGGCTACTAGTACCTTCTGTTCTAAACCCTACACACACCCCTAGTGCTCCTAAACAAGTCAGGAATCCCAAATCCTCCAAACACTTCAACCCCAATGATAGAAACGGAATTTCTCTTACCCAACCACAATCTCCTGGCCCAGGTGACTTCACTAGTAGAGGCACCCAGACAGGGATATCAATCTCTAACGGTGATATTCCTTCACCAAGGCATGACATCCCTTCCCTCCCTCTTCCTTTCCTTGATATGCCGATCAATAGACTTGATGGTGAACCTAGCAACTTAGCTGCATCTCCTACCTTCCTCGCTTCATACATAGAATCAGATTTATTTGCCGATGCCCTTCCTCATCTCCCGCCTAGTAGCAATCTCTCGAGACCTCCTTCCCCTGTACCTGAGAATGGGAATTCATTAGCTATCCGAGTGTTTAAACACATCTCAGGCTCCCTTCCTCAATGGAAAATAATAGAACCACTAGCCTCTTCTCCTCTCGAAGGTAGCGACCCTTCTTTACGTTCTATCAAAGCCTCTGCCAGGCAACTTCAAGGCAGCAAACTTCATATTGGTCAGGGACATGTTGACATTACAGTTTCTGAGAACAATTTAGTAACCTGGGGATACCAACAATACCCCTCCTCAGATCGCGCAGAGAGCGCTAGGAAAACTCTCGATCCATCTGCATTATGAAAATTAGAATTCTCTCCCAAAATGTTAGAGGGTTAAACGATTTCCTAGCTATCGATAATCTCAAACACTATATTAGGAAAAAACCCATTGACCTACTCTTTCTGCAAGAACATAAACTCAGAGGTATAGGAGCGGCCAACCTCGGTAACAAACTATGGCGTCAAGCCACAACCTTCTGTACGAAGGCGGAGCCTGGTTACACCCCTAATGGGCGTAACGTTGGCAAGGGCGGTGTAGCCTCGTTAGTATCTCCCAAACTAGCCAAGTCCATCTCTCAGTCTGGGTCACTTTTGGGGGGAAAAGCCTTCTGGTTTATCCTTAATCGCATTCCAAGAGGGAACCTTGGCTTTGTAAACGTATACGCTCCTCACGAGCCTCAACCTCGTCGAATTCTTTGGGAAACCATATCGCGTGAATTACCCAAAACATGCAGATGGATCATACTTGGCGATTTCAACATGGTTGAACGTAGATGTGATAAATCTCACGCTTGTGGCAAAACCATGCCTACAAACGAAAGACTTTTATTCAATAACCTGAAAACATCTCTTCAGGTCGAGGAACCACCTCTCACCTCTCCTTCACTTTCTTTTTCCTGGGATAACTCTAGAAGTGACTCATCCAAGGTCATGGCTCGTCTCGATAGAGCTTATGTTTTCCCTGAGTCCTCCTCCTATGAAAGGAAAATCCTTGAATACAGGATTCGCGGAGATCATACCCGCTCTGACCATGCTCCAATCTCTCTGATCTTAGAATTGGCATCCCCCTCTCCTCGCCCGAGTCGTTGGATTATGTCTTCTTTGTTCCTAGGAGATGCCAACCACCTCATTCGTGGTACATGGAACTCGGCTCCAAAGGCTGCATCCTTCTTCAACAAGTTGAAGAGGGTTACACGGTTCTACAGGGGCTACTGCATCACCCGATCAAAAAATTACAAGGAGCTCAAAACTGCCCTCAGTAAATCTTTGGAGAAGAAGACTCGCGAGCTTCAAGACCTACCCCTCTCCCTGCTGCTACAGGAAGAAGTCAACACTCTCCGGGCTAACCTTGCTGACTTCGAATTACGGAAGATCGAGGGACAGAAGGTACGTTCACGGGCCCGTTGGCGCCTCTATGGTGATAAGCTGTCCCCCGAATTCTTCAAGGCAATCCGTGAAGCTCCTACAGCCTCGTCAATTCTGGAATTAAGAAATGATCAAGATGACATTAGACACAGTAGAGACGAATTAGAGCAAATTTGCACTAACTTTTACTCCAAGCTATATACACAGGAAGTCAGGAGTCCCACGTGCATAGCCGATACTGAGCTGATCCTAGCTACAATACTCCGAAAATTCTCTGATGATATGGCACAGACTTTAGAACGTCCGCTCACAAAGGCAGAGCTATTTCACGCTCTATCCCAGATGGCTAACGGGAGAAGCCCAGGCCCTGACGGAGTCACTTCTGAATTCTATTGTCGATTCTGGGACCTGATTGGAGACGATTTCACTTCAATGGTCCTCACATCAATTCATCAAGGACATTTTCCACAAGGTATGACTTCTGGTACCATCGCATTAATTCCCAAAGCGGGCGACTTAGTTGACCTCTCCAACTGGAGACCTATCACTCTTTTGAACGTTTCATATAAGATAGTCGCCAAAGCCCTTCAACTTCGCCTTCAAAACCTCCTTAGAGAAGTTATCAGCCCTGAACAGTCAGCGTTTCTCCCCTCTTGACATATCCTTAGTAATATCTTATTACAATACGAAACAGTGGAATGGGCACGTGAGTCACAACAGGACTTGATATTTTTGAAATTAGATTTTACAAAAGCCTACGACGTTGTTTTGTGGGACTTCCTATCCCAAGTGATGCAGAAATTGGGTATCCCAGATTCATTTTCAAACCTTACCCTCATGCTACTTCGTGATGCCTCTACCACCGTTTTGTTAAACGGTACAGCTACACCCTCTTTTTCCATACAACGCGGAGTGAGACAAGGGTGCCCCCTAGCACCCTATCTCTTCCTCCTTATTGGAGAAGCCTTAAACATGGCTGCAGCAGAGGAACAACATCAAGGCAGAGTCCGCGGTATTTCTCTTCCTGATGGTAGCTCTCAACAACTAACCTCCCAGTATGCAGATGACACGGGGTTGTCAATCTTAGGCCGGGAAGAGTTTCTACGTAACATCATCTCACTTCTTCAGAGATTCGGATCAGCAACTGGCCTCATCATCAATTGGACAAAGAGCGTGTGCTACTGGTTTTCACGGCTCCCTCTACCTGATTGGGTGACTCAATTCGGGCTTACATGGGCCCCTGCTGGCTCGATCACCAAGCTTTTGGGTGCCCCTTTTGGCATCACGGTCGAAATTGCAGATATCGATGACTTCCTGCTTCAGAAGGTCTCGAAGAAACTCTCGTATTGGACTACTCAGCGCTTATCCCTTGCAGGTCGAGTGATTGTTGTGAACGCAGTACTTTTATCGACACTATATTATTTTATAGCATATGGACTAGCTCCATCCACGCAATCCGATCTGTTCGCGGGCGCCTTCGAAACTATCTCTGGAGTGGATCTGTACACACATCACGAACGAGGGTTAGCTGGGAGGAATGCTGCCTCCCCAAAACAATCGGCAGCCTAAAGCTACTCGATCTTGAGGTTTCATTAGCTGCTCTCCTCGCCAAATGGATCCTCTTCGCGATAGAGCCAGGTATATCTAACCTTAAAATTTTACTTCGACATCGTATTCTGAAGATGAAACCCCATCCTTCACAGGGTTACTGGTTTCCATCCCAGTCTTGGCTAATACTACCCAATCATTCTGTTACTAGAGGGTCTCGTGTCTGGACCCGAATTACAGCTGCTTGGCGGCGGTTTGCTCCATTCATCGAACCGATCCCCCCAACAAATATTGATGAAGTACTCTCCACGAGCCTTTGGTAGTCAACCTCCTACATTGGTTCTAATTTTCAGTTTGACATGAATTGAGCCAGGATATTAGCCAGGAATGGCATGAGAACCATTGGAGATATCTGGGATTGTGAATCTCAAGATTTTCGACCATGGAGTGATGTCTCTGCTAGATTCCAGCTCCTCCCACATGAAGGCTTTCACTGGTTTTATTTAATAGTCAGTATCCCAGATGATTGGCGAACCATGCTCACCACCCTAGCTTCATCTGTTTCAGCGGGCGAGTGGTTGGGTTTGTTTTCTGAAGAGGAAGACTCAGTCCCCAAGCTTGTGTGGAGGGCACCCTCCACTAACACAGGTATAATCCGCCCAACTTCGCAAACCATATCTCTGCCCCAACAGCTACCGCTAGCTATTGTTGGGGACCTGACCAAGCAACTCTCGCTACTCCCCCCTCCTACAGAGGCGAGATCAAGCACTGGTTTTGTACGCAGAATCAGAGTCCTCGAGATGAGGAAGCGTCGACTTGGTTCACCAGACTTCTTCTTCGCAGGGACCCTTTCACAACTTAGCTTCGACGCAGGACGATGGAGATGGAACAACGGGCTGCCCCTGATGTATTTCTCCACAGCTTGCGGTCGTCATCTCCTCACCCAACATAACCGCCCCAAACGATCCATCCCAGCGAAGTGGAACGGCCATTTACCTTTAACTTTCTCTCCTGATTGGAAAGATGTGTGGTCCCAGGCTAGATCTCAGAAAGAGGCGGCTTTCATGTGGTCAGTATGGCACAATGCAGTGGCGGTCCACTCATGGCGTGCGAAAATTAACAGAGGAATCGACACTAGATGCAATTGCTGCTCCCTCGACGTGGAAGAAAACCCAATTCATCGTTTTTACCTCTGCCCACAAGCCACTCAGGTGTGGGATTATGCTCAGTCAATCCTCCATCACCTTCGGGGTCAGCACCCAATTCTAGGCCCTTACACTCGCTTCGATTCTATCTTATGTATCTTTGGTGGATCCTTGCCACGACGCCTCCACGAGTTCAGAGCTATTTGGTCGCTCCTTCGTGGTTCCTCACTTTGGCTAATTTGGATCGCTCGGAACCAGAAAGTTTTTTCCCAAGTTTTGTGGCCCCCAGGTATGCTTCATCAGCTCTTGTGGGATGCTCTTGTTGACTCAGGACATGCTGCACAACTTAAGACTCAAGCCCGAGCCTCTCGTAGCCCTCACAAAACAAAGGCGCTCTGGTACCTCTTCGACAAAATCTGGCTTCATCCTCCTTTGCTTGCGTCTCGACGGAACGATCTCATTAGGTGGAATAGACAAGGCCCACCCGTGTGTTTATTTGTTTAGCTTTCAGTTTCGTTTCTGTTTCAGCACTCTTTCTCTCTTCATTGTCCAGCCTCTGGCTTGGCCGTTGTAACTCCGGTTCTGTTCCGGGTTTTTTTTTCTTCTTAATGCAGTGGGTTCCCCCATTTGTTCAAAAAAAAAAAAAAAAAAAGTCATGAGTGCTATTGCAAAACACAACAAAATGAATAGGTGTTTCTTGCAATCACCCTAATTATAGTATTTTGGGAGTATGAAGTAACAAAATACATTCACAAACTTTGCCCCCACTTTTATAGTAGCACCCATAGATCGATATAATGTTTAGCTTCTAAATTTAGTCACCATGCTATTTTGCATGAATATATTCTAGCTATGGAAACAATGAGGGGTTAAATTCATAATGGTATTAATTTGAGCTTCATCATTGAATAATAAGTGTATAAAAAGACTAGTCGTATGTGAGACACAATTTTTTGGACTTGAATAGTATTATAATAATTACATTTATTTGCATCCTAATTGCATAATTGGTCTTCACAAAATATATTGCCTAAAATAATAGTACACACCTTCTTTATCAGCGGTGCTATTCTGTGAGCTTATGAACATGAGCCTGTGAGCATAGAGCCGGGATTCTGTGAGCGCAGAGCTTAAAAAGTTGAAGAAGCATTATAAAACTTAATTTAATTCATTAAAATTAATTCCATCTTAAAATTTTGAATCAAAATTTTTATTTCTAATAAATTTTAGTACCTTTTTTGTAGACCTATTATTGTGGACCTATTACCGTGGATATGTTAAAATTGGATGAAGATTCTAATTTTCAATCTTACTTAAAAGTATACATTACACAAATGAAGAACTCAATTGATATGAAAGATGAATAAAGATGGAATTAAGTTAATATAGAGTATTAATTGATCATTGTTCTATAATAATGTAGATCTTTTTGAGCTTTAGGGAAAGGTACTAATGATTTTTATTGATGTATTATTATTATAGTTGTTTAGATTTTAGAAAGAAAATTTGTTAATAAAAATATTTGCAACACTAAATTTTATTTTGGTTGATCATGTCTTGTAGCTTTATAAGTCTTCTCAAGGCCAGTAGGAGGGCATCAATTATTCCCTCTTCATTTTTAAGTCAATGGACTTGTTTAAATTTTAGAAAAAAATTTGTTTGTATGATTTCATTATATATGGAAAGAACTTAGTTGCACCAAATTTCATTTTGTTCATGAGTATCTTATAGTAGCATAGGTCTTCTCAAAAGCCAATGTAGGCACCTACAGTTTTGTCTTAATGTATCAAAAATGGAACTTGTTAAGATTTTTTTTTTAAATTGATTGATAGGGATTACTTTTGTAAAGAATGAACTTCGTTACACAAGATTATTGATTAGTTGACTCATTATCCTCTTGTTCATCCAATGAAGGATTCATTTCTTCTTTCTTGATCCAGTGGTTGTTTATTTATCATCTTAAAACAATACTTGTCAAGCTTTTCTAGATTTTTATAAACACTCTCCTTGGTCTTGCTTCTTAGTACCCCTCGGTGCTGAGAGGAGTTCCACGGCTCCAATAAAATTATTATTGCAAAAAAAAATAAAAATTTGTTGTTGTTGTTGTTGGTCAAGGGACTCCCCTTGTCGCCGAAGGGAGTCCCACAATTGCGGGGGGAAAAAGAATTTTTTTAAATCGGAGCTGTGGGACTTCCCTTGGTGCCAAGGGGTACTAAGAAGTAAGACTAAAGAGAGTGTTCACAAAAATCTAAATTTGTGAAATAACCTCATTTGATTTCAAGAAAATTATGATTAGTCACTAATTTTTTTTCTTCATAAAATCTAGCAAAGTATAATAAATGGTAAAATAAAGTTATTCAAGGGACCATGATAATAGGTCCACGATAATAGTTCCACCGTAATAGGCACTAAAATTTACCAAAGTTAATCAAATTTTGCCAAAAGTTTTAGATGGAATCTTCAAAAAACTGTGTAAGCTCACAGGCTCACAAGCTCACAAGCTCACGCTCACAGGTTCACAAAATAACAACCCTGACTTTTTTAGTACAAAAAAATACACTCTAGCCAATTTAGGACTTTGCAATCATTTTAGAGTCGCAAACTAGTAAAATACAGTCATTGATTAGTAATTAAAAAATGATTACTACCGACGTCAACTTAGTGCCCTAACCTTTTTTAGTACAAAAAATTACACTCTAATCAATTTGGGACTTTGTAGTCATTTTAGAGTCACGTACTAGTAAAATACAATCATTGATTAGTAATTAATAAATGATTGCCATCCACGTCAGCTTGGTGTCTTGCCCGTCTTAAATGCAAAAAATTGCACTATAGACTATTTGAAACCTTCTAGTCATCTCAAAGTCATTTAATAGTAATAAGTAGTCATAGTTTATGACAAACAATTAGTCAATGACATTTTAAATGAATTTCTACTAATGAATATCTAGTTTCATCCTTTCTCCATCCTCGAGTCATAAGCATGACTACAGAATGACTTTAAAATTGTGAAGAGGGTAGAGTTGGTGCAATTATAGAAGTAGCAATCATTGTTTAGTGAAACCGGACATGCAGTCATTCTTGCATAGTCATATATATCCCCAATTTCTTGTAGTGTACATTAACTCCTTCCTCCACATTGAATGTATTTGAATTGTTTTTGTGTTGAATCTTTAGTGTGGATACAAGATTGCGGTTGAGTAATAATGCCTAAGTTGAGACTGCTTAACAACTTCCGCTTCATGACTATTGAATCTTTGTGCAATTTGCTTGGCTTGACAAAGTATCTTTAGACTCTACAAGATTTTATTTGCATCTTGTAGATATGATTGATTCATTTGATTGTTGGGCCTCTAACTCGCTTTCCATCCTTGTAAGAGGAGATGATTGTCTTGGTAGAGTTTCTTGATTCGATCCCTCAAATTTCTAATGAAAAGTAGGAAAAACTAATGGCATGTTAGAAAAAAAAAAAGATTGCCCCTACCACAATGATAAGAAGGTGGCAAGAAGTCTAGGCATGTAAATTTACATGGATGGAAGGGGAGTTTGATAGTGTGGACAACCTCATTGACGTGGTCTACGAGAGTTGTAGCAACATTATTGGAAGGAAAAATACATTGTCTTGAAGGGCAATAACCTTGTGGAGCATGAGGAGAAGCATACTTGTAAATGAGTTGGGAGAGGCTTTCCTACATTTGAAGAAGGGTAAAACATATGTGAAGCATGATTGTAAATATGTCTACTTCAACAAACTCTAGGCCTAGTGACAATTGAGTTGACACTATTATAGACCACCTTATAACTGGCTTGGAGAGCAAAGTGAGTAGAAAGGGAGTGCAATTTTCTCAGTTATTTCAAGTACTAACTTTTGGTTGTCCCATGTTTGATTATGAGTAACAAGAATATCTTCCATGGCACCTTAAGGTTAAAAATGTGTTCTAAAAGCACTAGTTTGAAACATTTGGCTTGGAAATGAGTGAACACTTCCATTCTTATATGACAATTGATTTGAGAGTTGTAGTCTAGTCTATAAGGTATGTGTATATTTGTTGATGAGGTAACGGCAATACATCACACTTCATAAATTGGAGTTCATGCTTGCGTTGTAGAGTTGTAGGAGACAATCTTGTATCTACTCCATCTTTCTTGTGTTTTTGACTATAGAACTACACATCATCTTATAGACGTGATAATGCATTCTTTATTTGGTAAGGGAGGTCTGACTATAAAGCAAATTGCTAGTAAGGTTGTGTCTATTAGGGTAGATGGTACTAGTACATTTCATAGACTTAAAATTGACATCTCAACCTAAATCAAAGAGAAATGGGCTCCATTTTTGCCTTGAAGTTAGTTGTACTAGTTACTGCATCAAGCTAGTGGTTAATTGAAATTCTCTTGAACGACCCCATAATATCTTGTCTGGAGGCCGTTTGTTAGTCTTTGTACACTTATTTTTGTTGTAGCAACAAACGATACATTAAGTTACAAAAACTTGCCAATTTCATGGAAACTAAGGGTAACAAAATGTTAAAAAACATAGAGACTAAGTGGATATCTAGATGTGTAGCCCAACTCTACATATCATATTGAAATACAAGACACTTCTAAACAAAAATGGGCCTTAATATGTGAGGGCTTGGTGACAATAGCATTGCTATGGCCACTAAGTTCAACTACTTTGCAAACATTGAGGTCTTGTTACATCTCTTGTGATTTCTTTTAATGTTAGATGTGGTTCATTGCTTGACCAAACTCTCTCTAGTTTAGGACATATTTATTTGTGATTTTTTATAATTTGTGCAAGTGTGCCAAACTGATTTAGCTAGGATGTTTGTAGATGAGTGTACAACATTCAATGCAATTGAATTCAAATGTTACTAATAAATCATATCATTGTCTACACCTAAAATTCCAATGGAATGAAAGAAGATTTTTGATAACACCAATATTTATCACCTACTATATAATTTTTGGATACAAAATTGTTTTTCCCGTTGTCACACAAGGTAACAGATGATTACACTTTTGTCACACAAGAGAATTTTGAGAAAACATATGCCAACATCTAGTACTGATTTAGTTATAAATTATTTTTTTTTCTACTTTTTTTTTTTCAACTTCATATTTTTTTGGCTCACTTTACATTTATTTTTAGAATGTATGGTGATGTCTAGGACTCCAATAGGATTACTAGACAAATGTTATCACTTTACTTTCATCTATATTATAGATTGGCTTTGAGTTTTGATTTTTGGGCTTGTTTGAATCTTGATGTATTATATGACATTTTCAGCTTTATTTGATAGTAATGAGTTGTTGTGCTTATTCTTAAATTGTTCAATTGCTTTTTCATTTACATTCTTTCATTATTCTTGATTAATTTGTATGTTGAATTGCTTGTTGGTTTCTCTGGTGTTGATTTCCTTAGCCATTGTGTCTTTTGTCCCTTACTCCTATTTTGGTTTGTTTATAATGTTTTTTTGACTCTCCTATTATTGGTTTTGCAAAATTGCACACTCTCTTTTTGTTGATCTAGATAGGCGCTTCCTACAACAAAAGTTGCTTCATACATTTGGAATCATATATACCTAGAATTAGAATTGAAGCAACCACGGGTAGATGACACTTTCAGTCATCAGTTAGCAATCATGAAGAATTTCTATTTTGATGCAAAAGTATTGAATGCAAGCAAGTCGTTGCATGAAGGCATAATTATATATATAGCACTTGAATTTCTTTCTAGCTCAAATCTTAATAATCAACAAGGCTTATTCAAAATCACAATATGAACTAATTGTAATGTCGCAATGTTTTTTGGTGTTGGGCTCAGTAAAGGATGAAAGTCGTTTCTCTCATTAAATGTTTTTTGGGTTTTGAGAAGACTGTGGGTTTCCAAGCTCTGGGAACTCTAGGAACATTGCTACATAGGTATTTGATATGGTCGAGAGAATGCTACATTAGATAATATTAATTAATTAATTATCAAAAAAATTAATTAAAAAAAATTAAAAGCAGTTTTCAGTTTTTATATACTTTCAGAAATTTTTGAGAATAATAATAATAATTTTTCAAAAATTTAGACTAGTAGTCACTAGTTCATTGTATAGGAAATAGCTTTGGAAAACAACCTTGAAATAGTTTCCTATAAGGCTAAAAAACATCTAATGATGTTGAAATTTTTAAATTTCTATTAGAGAAATAAGTTGGACAAACACTTGCTGCTATTGATATATATATATATATATATATATATATTTGGTCAACAATATTATTATTTGGAAAAAAAATTCTACAAAGAGGCTATTGAGTTTAGGAAAAGTGCTTTGAAGATTGGACACCATAGAACGTGTGATATTTGCTTAGCTCATCACTATCCTCCTTTTTAAGCAAATTTTAGTTTTTATGTGATTAGGCTAGAGTTTCGCCTTTAAAAGATCATTACTGTCTTTGACATTGGAGATTATAGTTGAGATAAGCTTAGCAATGTATAACTGATGAAAATAGAATGTGGGATGGGGTGTCATCAACTTTGTAGAGCATTATCAACTTCATGGAGCATCATCACTTCTTTAGACTAACTTAATTTTTAAAATCTGGTTTGTTTGTTTAGTTTTGAGTAGATTATCAATATTGTAGTCTTATTTTTCAACAAGAAGGTGCAATCCCCTTATTAGTGATTGTTTTTGGTTTGTGTCATTTATTTTGAATTCATGTTTTGAACTCATTTCCTTGTGTATGTAGATTTGGTGTCCTTTTCTTTTGTAGAAGTGTCACATGTATGGTAAAGTGGATTTCTTTCTTGGCTATTTTGTAATTGGGATGTCATTGGCGGGATTACAAATGTTTTAGTTGTTGTGATGACTTTTGCTTTTAATTTTGTGCAGCTGCTTTAAATGTTTTTTGGCTTACTATTCATTGAATTCTATAAGTTTCTTTATTCACAAAGATTTTTGAAGGTTGCATCATTTCTACTCTGATAAGAACAACAAATGAGCTTCTACAAAATTTAAGGCAAAATTTGTACCTAGACAACCTTTAGAATTTGCTATTTTTGCACAAATTTATCCAATGCCTAGTAATAATGTACAACAAACTAGAAAAAATTTAGTCTTGTTTATGTATGTCATACTTGAAGATGTTGCAAGTTACATATAAACCAAAGGAAATAAAATTTATTTAAAACGACACCATTTATCGAAAAATTTATGAGGCTTTTTTTTACTTTTGGAACTCAATTTTGTGGGAGCAACCTTTTGTCACACATACTTGTAACGCTTATGGCATTAAGGAAAAAATGAGCTCTCAAAGGGGTTGTGAGCCTCAGACAGTAAGGAACGACCAATAAATGTTGGTTGAAAAACAAATTCAAATTTTTTCTTTTTGCTAGCAAACTACAAGGCTTGAAGACTAGGGGATTATCTAATTAAATAATTAAAAATAAATCAATTAAAAAATATTAAAATAAATAAAAATAAATAAAAATAACAAAAATTTCAGATTTGATGTCATTAGTGTAACCACTTTTAATTTCTAGTTTTTTTTTCTAATTTTTGAATACAATTTTATTTCAGCTACTATTCATCATTGATGAAAAATAGTGACTATTGTCCCTCATAGAGATTATGAGTTCTATTGAGAGGAACTCTACAAAGAAAGTAGCTAATGTGATATATAGTATACATATTATGGGATCCTCATCAACAGCCCTAACAAACGACTATCATCTAATTCACAAGGACGTTTTTCCAAGAACATGGTTTAAGGCAAGAGCAGGGTTTTCGGTCTTGTTGCGCCGCAGACCAGAAACATTAGTCTTATGTTCGCTGTTAATTATTTGTGAGCGGGACTTGCCGCTTCTTGGATTTCCCCATTGTGAAGAAGTAAACAAGCAAATCTCATTGTTGTCACTACATCTGCCTATAGTCTGGTTGTGGATTGCTACTAGTCTCATTGAGTGGGGGGAGACGAGAGAGCATCGAATTGCTTGGTCGGTTGATTCACCATGTTGGTGCTCTTCGAGACACCAGCTGGATTCGCCTTGTTCAAGGTTTTAAACGAGGGCAAACTCGATGCCTCCGAGGTAGGTTTTGTAGGGTTTCTCACAAAGTTTCTCTTTGTACAATGTGATTGTGATTATTCTCAAGTGTCGATTGCTGAGCTTTGATTATTGTTTGTAAGAATTGTACAAGGAATTTGAGACTCTGGAGGTTGCATGGAAAGTATGTTTTAGCTTTTTTAAAGTCGCGGTTGCTTCATTTTTTTAATTCGTATTTGTCGGTTCTGATTGCATATCTTGATTTGGTATTTTCGGGTGAAGCTCAAGGTTTTAGGGTTTAGGGTCTAGCTTCTTGTATTGATACACTCTGGTATTTTTTTCAGATGGTCAAATTAAAAGCATTTGACAAATTCAAAAATATAACCGATGCTTTGAATGCTACGTTGTATCTTGTAGACAACAAGCTGCCCAAGGGCCTTCGTAAGTTTCTGAAGGCTCAATGTCAGGGAGAGACTTTGGCGATTGTTGATTCCAAGTTCGGAAAGGCTATCAACGATAAGTTGGTGAGTTCCCCCTACCAATATTTCCTTTTGAAATAGTTTTTGAGGGGCGCTATTCATGAGTAGGGAATTTTAGTGTTCTGTTGTTATTATCAAATACCAGTAATAATTATTGATGAGGATTAAGGTATTAATGATGTGATTAATTTGTGTTTGTATAGGAAATCAACTATGTCAACAATGCAGCTGTATCAGAGCTCATGAGGGGATTGAGGTCTCAACTATCAGAACTCATTTCAAGTCCCGATGGTCATGATATGGCACCCATGAGTCTCGGATTGTCTCATAGCTTATCTCGCTACAAACTCAAGTTTAGTCCCGACAAGGTGGATACCATGATTGTGCAAGCTATTGGATTTTTGGATGATTTGGATAAAGAGTTAAACACCTATGCCATGAGAGTACGTGAATGGTACGGGTGGTACTTCCCAGAGCTTGCTAAGATTGTGCAGGATAACATCCAATTTGTCAAAGCGGTAAAGTTGATGGACAGCAGGACGTAGACTTAGACTTAGACTTCTCAGGGGTATGTAACTTTGCCAACTTATGAGAATAACTATGTACTGGATTGTAATTGCATTATTCATTATTGTTTTAGCATCTCCTCTAAGGAGCATTGACAATATATTTCTCTTCTTGATATGAAATTGGTATCTATATTATTCTTCAACAGATATTGCAAGAGGAGGTGGAATCTGAAATGAAAAAGGCAATAGTGATATCAATGGGAACCAAAGTTAGTGATCATGACATGTTGAACATTAAGTCGTTGTACGATTAAGTCATTGCACTTTCGGAATATCGAGGCTAGTTCTTTGATTACCTGCGGAGTCGTATGAATGCACACTAGTAGAAACCCCCGTTTAATGTGACAAGGTCTAATTTTTCTTGACGGATTTTGCTAGGCATCAACAGTAACAACCCGTGTTTCTATGTTAACAAAAACGTTCAACACAACATCAATGCTGACATAAAAACATGGGTTGTTACTTTTGATGCCTAGCAAAATCCGTCAAGAAAAATTAGGCCTTGTCACATTAAATGGGTTTTTTTACTAGTAGCAATTGCACCCAATCTGACAATCATAGTTGGAGAATTGGTTGGCGCAAGGCTCATTGCACATGTTGGAAGTCTCATCAATTTGGCTAAACCCCCTGCAAGAACTATTCAGATTTTGGGTGCTGAGAAGGTGAGATACTTGCTTGTATTCCTTTGTAATTGTGTTCTTACGTTGTAATTCTTTACATCAACTAATGCATGCACAGATGTGGTCGCTGAGGGTTAGTCTTGAATCGCTGTAGGCACTTTTTATGGCATTGAAGACAAAGCATGAGACATTGAGACTCCTAAGTATGGACTTATTTATCATGCCTCTTTGATAGGACAAACTACATCAAAATTTAAGGATAAAATTTCTCGAGTACTTGCAATAAAGTCTTCACTATCAATCCGTATGGATGCCTTAGGAGACAACTCTAAGGCCAGCATTGGTATTGAGGGTCGTATTAAGGTTTGTTCCAGAAATTAGGTTTATTGTTTTCTTTGGCTGCTTACTTCAATTTCCCTCATACTTTCATTATTGCAGACTGGTGAGTACTAGAAATGTGATTATATCATGTACTACTTTTGGTAGGTTGAAGCTAGGTTGAGACAACTGGAAGGTAGAGTCCTAGGTAAAATTGCCACACCTGCATCCAAACAAAAGCCAAATATTCAAGCCTATAACAAAGATAGGAAGGTTGGAACACCAGGGTTACTTTCAGCTGCTAAGGTAAGCCAGTGTTACAGTCTTTTTTTTCTTTTTTTTTCTAACAATAATTACAAATTCATATCATATTGCAATTTCAATGAAATTTTTGTTCCGTCATTGTGGCTTACTGTTCAAACAGAGGCTTTTATTGACTCTTTTGTTCTTTTTAATCATGAATGTCTAAATTGTTGGTAATTTATCATGTTTACAACACAACTGCGGATGTTACCATGGACGTCGTTCCAACTGTGGAAGCCACTCCTTCCAGTGATGTTACTCCAGCTAAGAAGAAGAAGAAATCGAAAGAAGCTGCTGTACCAGAGCTGGCCGTCGAAGTCATAGAAGCCACTCCTTCCCTCGATGTCACTCCTACCAAGAAGAAGAAGAAATCCAAGGAAGTTGCTATACCAGAGCCGGCCGTGGAAGTTGCAAAAGTCACTCCTCCAACGAAGAAGAAGAAGAAATCCAAGGAAGCTGCCACACCAGAGACCACCACTATTGCAGTTGCTGTTTTGGTTACTCCAGAGCTCATGAAGTCAGGAAAGAAGAAAAGGAAAGCTGAAACTGAAGCAGTAGTGGAAGCGGCAGTGGAGGTTGCTGTGGGAGCAGTTAACAGAACTACAACAGAAACAAAGAAGAAAAAGAAGAAAAGCAAAGAGATGGTCGCCTAATCGTTTAGGAAGATAGCATTGAAGTTTTTTAGGTGTAATCTTGAGCAAAACTAAGTGCAGATGGATCAATTCCTATTTTCCAACACTTGTCGTAGATCTCTGGCGTCACTCAGCAGAATGCTCGAGGACCAGAGGTTGCCTGATAGACTCCCGGATAGACATATGATCCTCAGAATTTAGGTCATAGATATCCTTATTGATGTATATTTTAAGTGATTGTATACCAGATATTGCCTTACCGGCTCTGACGGGCTCCCTATTACAGACGACAGCTCAGTTGATTTGCCTTATGTACAGTTTTGGCCTTCTCTATAGGATTGAGTTGTTTCCTTTCTGATGCTCGTGCAATTTTTTACCTGACTTGTTGAGAAGTAGCTGATTGTTCTTTAGATTTCTTATAATGTAACATTGCTTGAATCTCAAGCTTAGTCGTGTTTTCCTAAGCTCTCTGGCACAACAGTGGTTTTTCAGAGACGTTTAGGAGGCAAATGTTCCAAGTGAGTGCTTCCAACGTTGGAATGGGAGGACCACTATGAGGGGAAAAAGAGGGTGTGTACTCTAGAACCCAATATCCCTACGATTTGCCATTTGCTAGCTTGATTAGTGGAAAGACGAGTCCCTAAGATTATTTGAGGGAAAGATAGTGTCCATACGCTCTTCAGGCCTATGAAAGAGCAACCCATCAGCACGTAGCCTGTTGTTTCGTAGGAAACCAGGGATTTACGTAACCTTTTTAGGTGGTTTGCTCCTAGGTATGGTTTGGGATCAGCACCTCATTAATCTCTGAAGGAGGAGCTTTGTAACCTCAGGTTCAGGTTCGCTGAGGATGATTGTTCTCTTCGGAGGGAACACTAACTAACTCGTAATCGGAGACAGGCACTACATCTCAACTCCTGCACACAATGAAGTGATGTGCGAAGAGATCTATAATTCAATAGATCACCTTGCTATAAATTGTTTTGAGTCTGAGAGAAGAAGTGTGCATCTGGTAGCTTTGCGGCACTGGATAGTTCAAAATTGATGCAGTTTCATTTGCAAATTTCATTTTCGAGAGCGTGCACCGTTATCAGAAAACCTCCGTTGCGTCATTGCGTATGTATCGGCTTCGTTATCCCTTTGGAGCGGTAGCATTTTTTTGCTAACACGTACAACATTCTGTAGAATCTGGCAATGTTATTGATAATGCTATGACTCCCACCCTGTCCGAATTTCAGTTATTCGGAAAGAAGAACGAGAACCAATTTTAGGTTTGGTAAAGGTGCTATTCCGTGTTACGAGCTTCAGCGATGGCTGTGATATCCGATTACGAGGAAGAAGAGCCGATGCAATCGCACACCTCAACGCCACGCCAAGCGAAGCCTTCAGAACCGGTGAAGTCTCCCGAGTCAGAACCTGTTATTATTCCCTCTGACTCAGAGCCTTCGGTACTGAACCCTCCGGAAGAACAACCGCTGCCTCCACCGCCATCGCCATTGCCGTCGCCGCCTCAGTCTGACGAGGAGGTCTATCACCACGACCCTGTCCTGTATGCCTTGCTCGAAGGGCACAAACGGGAACCTCTGGAGCTCCTGACGACCGTCATTGATTTCCTGTTCAGAGCAACGGATCTTTCCCGTGAGTCGAGAGTGGAACTCAAAGTGACAGAAATCGTGACGGCGGCAAAAAGAAGAAGAAGCGCATACGAGGGGGAGGATGTCGCTCCAGAGAAGGTGGCGAAGGTCGAGGAAACGAAGTCTCGAAAGAAAGAACCAAAATCACCGAGGACCCTAACGGAAACGCCTTATCAAACACCGCGCGGAGATGAAACTTCTGAGAGCTCCGATGTGACCCTAACCCCTCCACGAAAGGATGCTGGAATTGAGCAAGCGGAGATCGACGCTGAGGGAACTGGCCTTCGTACGTCGATCTTTCGCCACAATTCGATGCAAGAACATTGCATTTTGAATGTATCAATTGAACTTCGCCTCGGGAAACAGATGATTCTCGTTCTGCAGTTTCTAATTCAGTAACAATTTCAACATTTCAAAAACCTTTTGCATGTGTACTAACAGCTTGAGAACAGAATCTCTGAGAATTAGAAACGCAAGGTAGGACAGTCGAATTCGCAATCGAAAAGTCGCGAGAACGGGAATAGTCCGTATTCTGGTAACCAAGCTCCACATTGCTGTTCTGTGCTCCTTGATGACCTAACTGACCTCCTCCGCCATGTCCAGAACCGAACATTGGGAATGGATTCGATCACGAGAAATACTCTTGGACGCAAACCCTCGGAGAATTGACCTTGCACATACCCATGCCGGAAGGGACCAAAGCCAAAGCAGTGGCATGTGAAATCAAGCGGAGCACCTTGAAGGCAGGCATTAAGGGCCAGGAGCCGATTCTGCAGGTCCGACTGCTTCCGAGAACCCGTTCCGTGTGCGTTTCCGGTAATCTGAAATTCAAGATGTAGAAGAATATATGCCCTTCCGCATAGGCTAATCCAATGGAATTTCTCGTGCAGGGAGAGTTCTGTCAACCAGTGAAGGTCGATGACTGCTTCTGGAGTTTAGGTAACAGCAGTAGTAACAATTCCCACCATCAAGTAAGTTTCCTTTTGGACAGGAAACAATGATAAGATGTCGCGCGCGCCGACTTCCTGTTGAAGCAGGTGACTGTTGAATGTGTTACCAGATGAGGACGGGACGTTGTCGGTTTACTTGACCAAATTCAATCGAATGGAGTGGTGGCGAAGTGTGCTGAAAGGGGAGCCCGAGATCAACTCACGGAAAGTGGAGCCTGAGAAGAGCAGATTGGATGAGCTCGACTCCGAAACTCGTCAAACTGCAGAGAAAATGATGGTATGTTGCAACATCATTTCCATTTTCAGAACCCATCGTGTAGTTTAGTCAAATCAAGCAAGTTTCCGACGCCTGCGTCTTTTTCCATTTGTCCGAACAATGACGAAATCGGATGAGCTTCCATGTCGGTCAAGGTTTGTTCGGAGGAATAGAAAGTCGGCCACTCTCGTCACCCTGGTGTGCACGTAATCGTAACCTGTGGCATTGGCTTGACAGTACGATCAAAGGCAAAAGGCACTGGGATTACCAACAAGCGGCGAGTCAACCAACAACGACGCGATCAAAAAATTCATGGAGCAGGTACAATGTCGACATCGCTCCATCGCTCTCTGATGCTCTTTCCCTGCATCAATTTGCCACTCTTAAATTTCTTCGAAAAGAGTTGGAAACTCTACAGTCGTGCTCACTGAAAGGCTCGAATCCTGAATTGTCTTTGTTGTTTCTCCTCGCAGCATCCCGAGATGGACTTCTCCAAGGCAAAGATATGTTAAAGAGCAGCTGACAGAGGGCTTCCATCGGTGACTCTTGATGTTTTGGTGAGAGGCTAAGCATGACCTCAATGCAGAACTTTGCAAATTAGAACACAATGTCTTTCTGTAATCAGCACAGGATGAGACTTATAAACGTAGTTCTGTTTGAATGAAACGGCAATTAGCAGCGTAATGTCTGATACCCTCTGGTAGAACGAACCCAATATTTAACATAGACCGAAAGAACTACACGACTCTTCAAGAGCAAATAAAATAAAGAAATGCATTACCAAAAGTCAAGAAGCAAAGAATGTTATTTTGCTGTTATTATTGTAAAAAAAAAACCTTGAATCTAGTTTGTTTTGTTTTGTTACAATTACAGCAAATGCATGAACTGTTAGTTTCTAACTACCGTATGTGTAGGTCAGTTTCGGCAATTCATGCCGAAATAGTTTTGCAATTCGACAGTTCAGTAGATAGATAGGAATTTTTTAATTTTCAGCTCTTAATGAGGATACTCCCAATGTTGGATTGATTCTTTCTAATCATGCGTAAATGTGTTCTTTCTTCTAATTTTTCTCAAGAACCATTTTTTCAGACTTTTAAAAATAGTTGTAAACTAAAAGCAACCAACAACTTCAAGTCCAATGATGATATTAGTTTTTGGAAAGTTGGACACTTACCTCTCTAGCTTTTGAGAAGCCTCTTCAAGCAATTTGTTGGCCATCAATTCCAATTCTCCTAACTATTGCACACTTCCATTTAGAATTCCTTTGTTTTCATGTATTTTTTTATGCAGTGTTTTGCTGTTTCGCTGATTCTAGGTGCACGGAAGTGCAAGCAGTTCTCACAGTGTGCACAACTAGAAAAATCTGGAGTTTCTGATGAGATCCGCTGAACCCGCACCTGCAACTTACTCCATTATGAGAGCACCGATCGAGCAGATCCAGACCCTTTGTCTTGAGTCGACAGAAGAAGTGTGTCTGCGTATGCCAAGTTGCCCAACTCGCATTTCCAGTCTGGAATCAAATCCCTGCATGATTGGACTCAAATTGGCCACATTTCAGTGAGTTTTTTTAACTGAAATTATTATTTTTTCTTGCTTCTGGCCCAAATTTCCGGCAGAGTGGATCCTCAAAACTTGCAAAGAGACCGATGACTCCGATCATTGTGCGCAGTGAGTTTTTCAGTTTGTAGTTTTTGCAACAGCAGATCTGGACTGTACACATCTCGATTTGGAGGGACTTGGACGCTTTGCAATGGAGGGAATATGCGCAAGGAGTTGTTAAGAATATTTCTTCCTTGGGGAGCTTGTTGTTTGTTTTAAATAAAAATTTAATCTCTTATTTAAAACCCTAAGCGTCCAGATTCATTTCTAGAATTGATGATTCTGGAAAAATCATCATAAAGTACTATTTGGAAGAAAATTTTGGAATTGAGAATGATGCAAATAAAAGTTGTAGGGTTTGACTTGTAGATTCTATCCGTATGGGAGCACCCCATTGTGGGCAAAATTGTAATGATGGTGTACATTTCAAAACTTCAATGTTACACCACCATTATAGTTTTGCCTACAATGGGTGTGCTCCCATTTGGTCCATCTAAGTACCTCAATATGTAGGGAGCAACAATCTTAGAACAAGTTAAGGATTTTTAGCCAAATGTTCATTTTTGGAAGATTTTTTTTGAATTTACATTGAGGATATGAAGAAATTGACCCATGAGTGCCCAAGCGCCTCAAATATGGCCTCTCCAATTTGAAAGGTTGCCCTATGTTGACTCTTATAATCTTTTCAATAGTACAATAAAATCATTTGTTCATTTCTTTGTTGCCCTAAGGCTAACTCCACTACCAATTAGGGTGAACTACCCCATTACAAAATAAATGGGAGTAGACCTATTGTGGGTCAAATTTCAATGGTGGTATATATTCAAGTTCTTAAGTGTACACCACCAGTATCATTTGACCCACAATGGGGCTGCTCCCATTTGATCTGCAATGGGATGATTTACCTTAGTATGGTTAGTTTTTGTGGAACTTGTTTTTAACCCTTAAGCGTCTCAATTCTTTTTAAAATTTTTGCACATTTTCGTTATAGCTTTAAACAGATATGTCATTTTCAAAAATTTAATGAATTTGGTCATTAAAGAAGGTTGTCTTTTCTAAATTCAAGTATTACATTTGATAAATGAGAAGTTAATTGGATGAATTAGGGCCTTGAAGCCCTTTGTTCATCGTCCAAAATATGGACGTCGGCGCGCTTCAGGGTTAATGATAGTCTGATTGGAATGAGTCCAAGAGGGTCTGGAATTTGATGAACATGAGCTGGGCACTCATGTTTGTTTGAGTGAAATTTAGCCAGTTTTGGTTTCACTGGCAGGGAGTATGATTTTCAGTTGCATCTCCACTTGCTTCCAGAATTGGGAATTGGGCATTCAGTTCAGTTGGCGTCATCAGTCAATCAATCCCCAGTAGTCCAGTACTTCACTCAAGTTTCTCCTGGAGCTTCTCAGCTTCTGCACTCCACTCATAACAATCAAAAGTCTGCAGCCTATGCACATGATGGAGTAAGTTACTGCAACTCTACTTTGGAATGAACTTCTGAAAGTTCAAGGAAAGGACTGAAAAACAAGAAATCTGCACAGGCATGAACTTTTAAGTATTGGACTGTCTGTATTAGGATTCCGAACTTTTGGCAATTGGGGATGAAGTTCCTTCCTTTGCTAGGTACACAAAGGAAGGTAAGAAGCTCATAAACCGCTCATTTAAGAGCTGGTCTGCCTTTTTCATGTATTTCCTGAGATGGGAATATTTTTAACGTATTTTTCAGTCAAGGAAAAATAGATGAGGAATCTAACACAAGTCATTTCATATTTTTTGAAGCATTATTGAATTAGTTATGAATTTTCAAACACAATGTGGCATAAGGTCCTATTTGTGAGCAATAGGCCTTGCAAACCTGTACATGCACAGTTTGAAAAAAAATATGGCTTGGTTCAAAAACTAACACTGCAACATGTAAAAAGTAATAGAATTTGTTTCTAAATGCGTCCCTTTCTAAAACTGAAATGAATGCTTGAATAAATCATTATTTCATATTTTTTAACACTTGAAAGAAGGTAGTTCAACAACCAATCCTTATTTTGAATATAATCAGTAGATACCTATCTACTTAGTTAGGAATAAACCCATTGGGACTCTGAAACCATCCATTCAATTAGTAAAAATCAAATCTTAACATGCTTCAATGTAATCCACAATTCAATTTCTTACAATCAACTATCCATTTCAGAGCCTCCTATTGGATAGGTGCAAAAGCCTAAGTGGTTTATGAGCCCTCTCCTGTAGTGAAATTGGGGTGCCTTACATCAAGAAAGTTACTTTACAAGTTATGAAAGTCAACAAATGTTTCTAACTAAAATATAGCCATTTGTACACAAAGGGGTTCTTGAGTCCCAATTACAATCTACAATACCTTATTCAAAAGTAGTGCATCCTTGTACAATAGCTAAAAATATTTATATAGTGTCAAATGCTGAAAAACTAGTGTAGGACAACCTAATTTCACTATTTCGTGTAGTTTTCTTCTAAAGGGAAACACTCCATTAACATGATGCAATAACTATTCTAGAAGTAAACATTGATCCTTCCTTTTTCTTTTCTTTTTCTAAACAATATAATAATATTCAGTCTATCCAACCACCTTCCCATCTTGAATTTGATTTTTGGGGTATATATGTATGAAAATATGATTATTAACCCTTAAAGGATGACTTTCAGACTATGGAAATCATCTATTTCGGTACCATGTGAATCAATGGTTTAAAATAATACAAATACAATCTTTTGAAGTCAAACAATTGTTGAAGATCTCCCTTTTCCACATAATGTTCTAGGAATGAATAGTTGTACTTCTCTCCTATACAAAAAGATTCTATGTCATTTATGAGCCAAAAAGTAGAGACCTTCAAGGGTTAAGATTCTCAAAATCCTATCTTGGGTTCTCATGAGGCATTGCAATCTTTAATCCTTAAAGAACAAATTGGCAATTGAGGATATCATCCCTTCAAGAACTATTTGAATCATTGGTTCAAAAAAATCCAAGCCCACTCACAAGAAGTCAAACTAGTATAGAAGGCCTCCCCTATTCACACAAAATTCCAAGGATGAACATTTTTATTTCTATCCTACATAGAATTCTTTTTTGTCATTCATTGGCCCAAAAATGGCCCCAATATTGTTTTAAGTATAAATAATACACACATATTCAAGAAAAATGAATGTTTGATCCTCAAACATCACAATAATCTTGAAATTATGCTAAAAATCAACATAAGGAAATTGTGATATTTATGTGTTGGTATTGCCGTAATGAATGAGTTACCTTCATAATCATAGTCATAGTGATACTTAGAAAAAACATATGATTCATTTTCCAACAAAGACAAGTGACAATAATACAACAATACTCCAAACTCAATATAAGTTAAGTATTCCATTGGACCTAAATAAATCTAGTGTCTCTAAATGCATATCTCCTTTATATACAAACTTCGCTACTTATTTTGGCACCATTTTCTAAGATGAATTCTACTATAGTCATTCAAGTAACTACACTCAAAACACCCCAAACAGTGTGAGTAAGCAATTCCATGTAGTTCTCATTATCAAATTGGAAAAGTTTTTATAGGGCTTTATTAGTACTCAAAGGGGATTCTTGATTCTTTTAGAATGCATTTTTTAGACACCCTACAAATAAAGTATGATTAATTCAAGTATTAAAAATAGGATATTTCTAAATCTAATCCTAAAGTCTCATAAATAGTGATAATAAATTTTAAGCAAGCATCTATAGGAAAAAAATATTAAGAAACATGTCAAAATTAGGTATTATTCACATGCCAAAATTATTTTCACCCTCGGGTTTTCACCACATGTCTAAATGTAAATACTTGTTCTTCACTTTTGGCTTTATTCTTGACAAAAAAACCTCTATTGTTAGTAGTTGTACTAAATTGATAATAAAATTGTATTGAAAAATATCTTATCACTTCATCCTATTTGCTACACAAACTTTTCATGTGTCACCACAAATCATGCTCCATTGTAATCCAAATCAACTTGTCTTCTAGGTGGATAGTGAGGAGAGGGATATTATTTGATTTATTTACAAAATCAGGTCTGTTAAACTTTCACATACAATCACACCCTCTTATGTAGTTTTTAAATGAAATTCAAGACTAAACAATATTGGTTAACCCCTAAAGGATTGAAGTCCAAATAGGTTCTAAAGCGTCATTCCATTTGAAGAGTCATAGATCGAAATATCACTTAGTTATTAAGATCTTAACCATACAATTTTTTAGTAAACATGTTGTAGATGATGTTTATCAAATTTGGAGTCATTTGACCGCATAGATTTAAAGATTATAATGTTTTAGTGCTAAAAATGAATGCTGAAATTTCCATAAAAACACATTTGGAGGTGAAATTTGATTTCTAAACCTACTCAAATGAAAAAACTTCATATTATAGAATGATTCAAAATTAGTAAACAAACACATTGGTAAAAAAAAATTCATTGAATTGACTCATTGTGGTTACAAATTGGCTTTGAAATACCTTGAAAAGAGCAAGAAAAACTGCAAAAAACACATCTATTGTTGAAACTCCTACTAGAATGCTTCTCAGTCACTCATAACTTCTTTGATTGACATAAAATTTTAGCCACACAAACTAGACTATTATGCGCAACTTTTCCAACATAAATTATTGAAAATTGACTTTGTATGAAGAAGATACAAGTCGCCGAAGTTTATTATTCTCCAAAAAAGGTAGGGATTTGAACTTTGAATTGCTCCCAAAAATTCAAAACAACTTGGATTGACAATAAATTTTTACCACAATAACTAAACTTCAAGGGGAAGAAAACCCAACAAATTTTATTGAATTTGGACCTTGGATGAAAGAGATACAAGCCCCCGAAGTTGCAGCCCTAAAATGCAGTTTGTGAACTCAATTAGAACCTGCAAACTTTGATTGGCTGCTAAAAACTCATTATGTTTTGGATTGATCTGAAAATTTTACCACACAAACTAGAAGACAAGGCAAAACTTTCCCAACAATTTTTTATCAAATTTGGACCTTGGTTGCAAAAGTTACAACACTTTGAAGTTACAGCATTTCAAGAGGGTATGAAAAATGTCCGCTGTGACGTTCAGGGGTTAATGCTTTTGTATTTTTGTATCCATATCCATATTTGTCTTACATATGTATATATCAATATCCGAATTTGTCTATACATATGTATATAACAATATCCATATTGGATGTTCATATGTATGTATTCATAACATTCAGTAGCCCATAGAAGGACTGCCTTTCCTTTGTGAAGTCCCCATCCTAATTTCATCTGACATTTCTTGAAGTTTGCAACTTTAGTTATTGAATGGTGTGGAATATTCCACACCATTTCATCCGCTGGGAAGTATGAAAGGTCAAAGAAAGGGGGTTCTTTTTTTTCCAAAATTAATCCATGGTTAATTTTTTTCTGTGGTGAGGGAGGGGAGGGGGCCGAGGGGGAGGGCTGGATCTTTTCAAGGGATAGTAATCCAAATCATAAAGGGGAATGACCACTGATAACAAGCTCTGTGGCTTAGCATGTACGGACTACTGAGTACTAGTTTCCACATATTTTGAGGACCGCGTACAGAGTACAGAGTGGGGGGGGCGAACATGGTACACCTTCAGAGCATCTCCTGAAGCCCTTCAAGTATCCCCTCTCCTATAATTTTTGGATGATAAGCAATCATTTCTAGTAGGGGTAGTCACTGCTTCTCCTTGGAGCAGAACTTCGCAAGAATCCTGGGAAATAGGAGTCAACAGGAATGCACGCTAGGTGAAGGAGTCTGTGACCCCCTTGTGAATGACACTAAGGGAGGAGGCTCCAAAACTGCTCAGGCTCCAAAACCGCTCACCTTCTGTAATGTATATTTCTGGTACATGATGCTTTTTGATCTTTACAGTAATGTACAAACAGTGAACATTTGAGGGGGTGGGCAGTTTTGGAGCCCTATGCCATATTGACTTCAGAAATTCATAACTAACTCTACAAAGTTCCAAAAAATATGAAACGACTTAGGTTAGATGCCTATTCAAGCTGTCTTTCAAGAAAAATTCACTGGAAAATACTTCAAGATGTTTGACCTGCCCAAAATTTTGTTCCAGCCCTTAGATGGTCGGTTTATGGACCTCCTCCCATAGGGGAGATTTTGAAAAACGGAAGAAACAGCAACGGATCGATGGAGAGCCCCGCAACTGAATAAATCGGCAGCAGAGTGGTGTAGTATTTAGCTCACAAACAAGTTCTTCACATCTGTTATTTACCTCCGGGCAAAATAAGCAACATAGCCAAGTCTTCATCGAGGAAGAAGATTCTGCCTGCCACGAAGTTATTCGATGGAGAAGTTTGGCTCCTTGAAAGAGCCGTGACTACTTTTAGTGTATGTCAGGCTCGACCTTTATTTTATCACACCCAATGAACCTTATTTGAAGGGGTCATCAAACCTTCTACATGCTACATATTCTTTTGGGATTAGCAAGTCACTATAATAAATGATAGGATAATTATTGCTTTTGCAAGTTCTTCGACTTGTGATTGGTCGGAAGTATGTTTTAGTGGGTTGTACTATTGAGGATATAAGTGGCCATCCCCTCAAAACTAGACAAATTTCAATCGAAGGGGTTGGTATAATTGGAAGGGTGTAAGAGATGCTCTCACTGCTTTCATTTGCAAATTCATGGAGGGATTGATCTAGAGAGACTGGAAATGTCTAATAGTGGCAAAAAATTGTTCCTAAAGATTCTCCTTGGAATGCTAAAGTGTAAAGTGACTTATATGTAGATTTGCCATCAATAAGTTAGGAGGCTCAAATTCCAACTGAGCATTACCTTATGATTCATGATTATAATCACTTATAATGCATCTAAGTCCAATTTCAAAGGCTTTTATTTTTTTAGATGTGAAAAACTCTAGTAGCTAAGGAATTCAAAAATGAAGTTATATATATGAAATGAATATTCTTTGATGACAATAATAACATTAAAAAACCTAATTATATAAGTATATATATAAATAATAGTAGGACAACCATGCAAAATTGCATAATTGTGTAGTTGGGTGTAGTTATTTTTGGAAGTCTATAAAGTGTATGTGCTACAAAAGCATTTTTTAACGTAGAAGTGCATTTTGCTTTCTCAATGAACCATTGATGTAACATTCTTGTATACATTTTAGAAGGTGGATGCTTTCAATTAGTGTCCACTACTTTTCAACTTCAAAAATTCATGGTTAATTCTGTGGAGTTTTGGAAAATATGAAATGACTTGAATTACAGGCCAATTTCATTTTTCTTTCAGAATTTAAAATATAAATATAAAATTTTAAAAAAATATATTAAAAAAATTATATATATATATTTCAAGAATCCAAATCTCTTCAAGTTGCAAAATAAGCTTTTAAGCTTTAAAGTCCTTAGACCACTTTCCTATCAAAAACCATTCAAAATTGCCATTTTCAATGCAAACAACAAAATTTTAAACATCTATATGTTTAGAAATATCCAATAATAGAACCTTGCACTACATTCATAAGATAATGCTTGGAAGAAATTTAGAAACTTTGAGTGTATCAATCACAAGATATGAGCATTATTTAAAATAAAGAAAAAAAGAAAGCTTTTTTTGTTCCTATCCTCTCTAGAACACAAGGCTTTGAACCCTCTTAATTTAAATCTTCTTACAAATTGTAAACTTAAATTTTTAATATTAAAGAATTAAGTTGATGGTTTGAAAAAAATCCCCCATCTCCCTTGTAATATTCATTCTTTAACCCTTGAAGGACCAAAATGGATTTTGGATAGGCTCCCATGATCCACATTCTTACTATTTGCAATTATTTTTTGGAAATTTTTGGAAAGATTAAAAAATACATTAGCTTTCTAGAAATATAATTTTATTTCAATAATAGGCAATGAGAAAAATTTATGGCACAATAAGTCCAAATTTGGGTTTGGTAGCTACAAAAAACCTCACAAAATCTCAAAATAAAACATTCTTAAAATTTGATTCTTATAGATTGTATTTTTATCTATATAGAAAATATTGATTCATTCAATTTGAATTAGTAAATAATGTGGAAGTTTTAGACAATCTTGTTTTTAGGCAATCAAAGCATTTCACTAGAAAAACAACTATTAGGATTCAATTTTTACAATTTTATAGAAAAAAACTTTTACAAGATTAAATTCACTTGAACAAGCTCAACAATGAGATTAGTGTGTTTTAATTCTATTTTAGAGCTATTAATGGTTTAGTTTTCTTTTCAATCTTGAACCTATTTTTGCTTAACAATTTTGAATGAGTGAAAATTTATTGTGTTCTTTTTGTATATATTTTTATTCTCAATCTAATTATTTAAAATGAAAAATTAGAAATCCAACATCAGTAGACAAGTGCAAAAATTTTAAGCTTAGATGATTCAAAATCATAAATGTAGTCAAGCAAGGTGCAAAAAAATCATGAATTCAAATCATTACATAGTTAAAGTTTTTGGAATTTCTTATCCACATTTCTACACTAGTCTAGTGCAAGACCCTACAGTTTAATTTACATAAAAAGAACTTTAAAAATCTTTTTGCTCTTTGAAATAGAAATGGCACTTTTGAATGGTTTTTGATGAAAAAAGGCCTTAAACTTTAAGGATTAAAAATTTGTTAACACAAAGTAGGTACAAGATAGAAGAAAAAACTAAATTGTTGATAACTTTAAGATGAAATCAAAACACACAAATCCTACTAGTGAGATTGTTCTAGAAATCAAATTGAACCATGTGTAATTTTTTTTTAATTGTTAAAAATTGAAATAAAAAATGGATACAATACATTGAATTTACAAAATTTGGTAAAATTACCTACAAAACAAGAATCATTGTAAATTTTGCATCACTTGTCTTAAATGGAATGAACAAAATTTTTGCACATAGACAAAATACAATCTATAAGAAATAAATTTAATAAAAACAAATTTTAAGTTTTTGTGTTTTTATTTTGCTATCCATCATTGCTTGTTTTTAATCTATTGTAGTATAACTTTTGCTCTTGGGCATTGGTTCAAATAAAAAAAATTTATTCAAAATATTAATCAATTTTCTTATTTTGGAAAAAAAATCCAAAAATTGTACCAAAATTTGAGATCTTAGGTACCTATTGAAATCTTGAAGGGATCCATAAGAGGACTTTTTGAACCTTTAGGGTTTAAATGGGCACTTTTAGGTCTCTATTTTGGGCAATGCAGGAAATGACCTTCACTAGAGGGATAAGCCTATTGCCTTTGCATGATATTGACAAAATATAAATAATTTAGGCAAGATACGGATGAAAATTCATGTAGTAACTTAAAGTGCAAGGATTTGTTCTGGAAAGAGTACTTGACACTATTCAAGGACTTTTGTAGCATTACAACAAGATTGAGGCTTGAAGAAGATTGTTAGATCCCAAATAGTGGAAAATGATTCTTGGCTGAAAAAAACAAAAAAACAATCAAAGAAAACTAGAAAAAATTAGAATTAGAAATCCAACAAACTGCAAGACTTGAAATGCATGGAATTGATTAAAGTAATCTTTAAAAACTATTGATTTTTTTCTAAAAAAACCCCCAAAATTACAAAAGTAAAAAATCTATTAGAAATCTAATGTGATCCTACTATTGCCACATCAAATTGTTATTATTTTATTAATAAATAATAATAATATTTATTCATTTATATTTATTATTTTTAAATATATTCATATGATTATTATTATTTTTTTAATAATATAATATTTTGGCAAATAGTTAAAAGTTCACAAGTTGTAGAACCAACCTTTAAACCACCCATGAAGGCTTGAAATTTTTTCTAATGCAATTTAATGATTTTGTCTATGAGAAGGGAAACATTATAACTTTGTCACATATTCATTACATTCTTGAATTTTAAATATGGGGATCCATTGTTGGAAATGTTGAGTTGAAATTTAGCCATGAATCCCAAGTCAATTATACATGGAATCACAATGTACTAAAAAGTGACAACCAGGGTTTTGCCATTAATTAACAGGCCCCCTCTCTTCAAAAAATTGTGAGCCGTTGGATTGGGGGGGAAAATTGCACCCCTTCCTTCAAAGAATTTTTTATAGCCGTTGGATCAAATACAAATACGGCTGAATGTATATATGGCAGAATACAAATATGACAGAATACAAATACAAATACGACTGATATATACACACATGAGTATGAATACGTCTGAATACAATTACAAATACGTCTATGAATACATCTGATATGTATACGGCTCAAATACAAATACGTCTGAATATGAATACGAATACAGTTGGATGTGTACACAAGTGTACACTGGATTTGTCCCATATTGTTTGGAGTCCTCCCCCCCTCCAAAAATTACAAGAGGGGAGGGAGGGGGCTCTAAATTAAAAAACTTTAATTAAAATTTTTTAAATTCAACACCCCCTTCTCCCTTCCAAAAAAATTTAAAATTTAATTAAAAATAATTTGGGAGGGGGAAAGGGGGTGCTGAATTAAAAAAAAATTAATTAAATTTTTTTTTCAAATCTGGGTACATTGTTACACAATGTACCCAGAAGTGGCAGTAACTGACTATCTATGGAATCACTACAATACTTTAGAAGGACAACCTAACCTTCCTATATGATAGAATAAATTGGTTATGTGAAATAAAGTCATTGGAATAATAGTAGGGTTTATAAAAAATAATTGTCAAATTGCTATATAAAATTATAGAATAATCCTATGTACAACTAGAAAACCATTTGAGAAAATCAACATTTGGCTTACATTTGTATTTTTTGTGATGTAATAGCTTCAAATTAAATGCAAATTTAGGTTGAATCTATATTTTTACATCACAAAAAAAACAAATGTCATCAAAATATTGTTTTATTCAATAAGATTATCTATTAGTTTGGAGTATGTACAATTAATAGAAGTATCACCAAAGTATCACTAAAATAATGCATGAATATGGAGGAAATTAAATTCAAAATTAGTCTTCCTTGCTTTTAGCTAATTTTTTTTTACCACTTGAAAGAAGTAGCCAACAATTTCTTCAGTACTTATGGATGATACTTTTGGTGTTATCTATATCAAAACTAGCAAATACCTAGATAAAATTTGGCAATTGGTCTTAAAATATGATAATAATCTAGCTAGCAATCTTGACCAAAAAAATAAATCAAAATTTCCTTTAAGAAAAATAGCCAAAATTTCTTGATTATAGCCAAATGGCTAAAAAATCATGCATAAAAAAACAAAGCTTAAAACTGATTTAATATATGTTTTTTCACTTTTTTAAAACTATAATACAATAGAACTTTTCTATTAATAGTAGTAGAGCTAGGATGAGGCTAATTTTACTACATGAAGGAGGGTCATTGTATCAACAATGTTTGTATGTAGCCTAGGCCAAAACCATGCAATCAATATTATTACTTTAGAGAGGTTTTATTCATGGTTTTTCCTTTGGCTCTCTCATGCCATGCAACACCAAAAAAGAATTGGTTGAAAAATGGAAACAAACCACAAAGTTTATTGCTAAATAACTTTGAATAAAAAGAATTAAAAATTAAATTTGCAATTTGCAAATAGAAAGGAAAATATGAACGTGTGATATATATATGTGCTAATGTGAAATTTTCTACCCAATATGTTTATGAATGTTAAAATTTGGAGCACCACCATATAACATTTTACATCACTACTTTGGCATTTTATAAAAAACTAATGTGCCCTATGTTTGATACCATCAATATGTAGGTAACAACATTTTTAAATATTTTTTAATTCACAATAATTTGAAAATTCAATAATTTTCACATCATAGGTCCAAATGCCACAAAACAAAGCACGGGCAACCCTCTTCACTAAGGGCCTTATGCTTTATAAA
The DNA here is from genome assembly GCA_947034885.2 of Thuidium tamariscinum. NCBI lineage: Eukaryota > Viridiplantae > Streptophyta > Bryopsida > Hypnales > Thuidiaceae > Thuidium > Thuidium tamariscinum. The sequence continues at coordinate 31,028,427 of OX344751.2, read as the reverse complement.
AATGTGACTTGGAATGTACAATCTTAGAGATCTCAACATAACAAACAAAACAAATATAAGAAAACACAAACAAATAGCCTAAGTTAAGGTATGGTTGTATAGTCATGTAGATGAAAAAGAATCCTAGTTCTACATAGTAGCAACTAGTGTGCCCTATGCCTATGTGCCATTGCCACAATGTGATATATATAAATGAAAAAGTATTTTTTTTATTTTTTATTAAAAAATAATTCAAAAACCACACTTTTCATTCTATAGGTCCAAATCCATGCACCCTTCCTTGCTAAGGCCTTTTTGACAATAGAAACAACACAATTTGGGATGTTTCAGTATCCAGAGATTTCAATGTAATAAACAAATTAAACAAACAAAACAAATAACCTAACTTAAATGTATGTGCACTCTTTAATGCAGTGGGCTCGCCCATTTGTTCAAAATAAATAAATAAATGTGCGCTAGTGTGTCCTTTGCCATTGCGAGAGTCACTAAAATAAAAGTGAAATTCATTTTCTAAATTTTTTAATTCATGAAAACTTTGAAATTCAATAACTCTGACACTCTAGATTCAAATGTCACGAAACAAAAGCCTGTGCACCCCTCCTTCCTAAAGGCTTTTGGATGGTTCCCAAGAAAAAAAAGCTCCTGGGGTCACATGTGGAAAGATCTCACCCTAACAAACAAAACAAAATGTCAGTACACAAACATCCTAACTTTTAGGTATGGATGGATATGGAATGGAACGGTATAAAGGTACGGATGAATGAATGCTCCCGGTCCATTTCTTACACCGCGTTCCTTGGTGCGAATTTTCGCTCCAAAATGGAACTCAAGTTAAACGACGAAGCTGCGTGGCGGGGCCGCGGGGGAGACGCAGGCAGATCCGGAATATATTGATCCTCTCTGATCGCTTGTTGCGGAAGGGCCTGGCGACCGGTCAACCATCAGTTATCAGTTGATGGCAACGGGGATTCCTGGAATTGGCTCTTCACTGAATCACCGCAGCTCAGATGCCCATGTCTGCACAGTTTTCTTTTCTTTTCTTTTAAGAATCATTTCGGAGAAGCAGCCGTGAGATGATAATTGGGTGATCCTTTGCCGAGAATCGTGCCCAGTAGAACTCTGTCAGTGTCTGCAATTGCCCAGAGGCGCGAGTACGCTACCCCTCCCCATAAGAGGCACGATCCGGCGCTTCTTCGAGGAGATGCGCACTTGCCTTCTAATGAGTCTCTGACGGACACTGTTCTACTGCTCTGTCTTCACAAGCAGCCTTGCCGTCCAGCTCATTCCGGTGCAGACACTTGATCTCTCGCAGCGCGGTGAGTTGAATCGATACCATGGGGAGGGCGCTTAACTGGTTGTCGTGAATGAATGTGGGGAATTGAATGTTTGCTTTTGGGGTATATTGAAAATGGAGAGATTTCGAAGGTGAAACGTCGAGCTCCCGAGGTGTAAGGATTCTGGGTACTTGGAAACTGCCGATCCTCAAACTTCTGCTTTGAATCGTGAGTGTAGTTGTTGCTTTTTTGTTCTTGACAGAAGAGAGATGGCGAAAAGGCAGTGGTGAAAATGCACAGTGTAGGTCGGTGTGAGGGTTTTGGTTAAATAGTTGGAGAATTCCTGATGCAGCTTCTGTTTTTTCGTGAATGAAGCTGGTGCTTTTTGTGATAGAATGATGAAAGACGGTTGAAGAGCAGGGCAGTGTCGAAGGTGGTAAAATTTTGGTTGGCGTCAGAATGTGGATCTTTTTTTTCTTTGGGATCAATCCATGTCTGCATGATCCGGAATTTCAGTGCTTTTTTTCATTTCAATCGGAGCTCGAGGAGTGCCTTGAAGAGGATTGAATGCCAGCTGTAGAGTTTTTCATTTCGATCTTCTTTTTTCTGAGATTCATGAACAATGATTCTTGTTAACATGTGTGTATCCATCATCTTGGAGATGTGTTAAATGCAGATGCTGTTGTTAACTTCTTGTGAGATTAGTGCAAAGTCGTCGGAATGGAGGCTTCGCTTTTAGAACAGGACCCCTTCGGATTGCCGAACGGATCTAGATTTTCAATTCGTGTGGACTCTTATCTTTCTTATTGCCGAAGGTTGTGAGATGCACTTTGTGCTGACGGTAATGATCTTGTTATGAAGGTTACAGGGATTCATTTGTTATTTTCCCAGACGTTACACATCGCGCTATGGCGACAGTTGCGGGAACGATCATGGCGGTGAGCGTGAAAGACGCTTTGCAGATTGCCACAGGGCAAGGATTGCAAGCTGGGAAGAGCCAGATGCTAGCATCCCGCGTCGCTTTTGGGACGAATCAAGCGTCGCTCCGAAGCAAGGGCGCCATCCGATGCAGACCTACCGGTAGTGCGGTGACGAGGAACGTCGTGACCTCGAATTCCAGCTCCGCGACTGTGACGCGAGGGCCAACCGAGCAGTTGAGCCGCAACCCCAATCTGGCGACCGTCTTGGTAGCCGAGAAGCTGGGCGAGGGCGGGCTGTCGCTTTTGCGCCAGGTCTCCAACGTGGATTGTCTGTACAATCTCACCAAGGAGGAGCTCTGCGCGAAGATTGGCGACTACGACGCGTTGATTGTGCGGAGCGCGACGAAAGTCACCCGCCAAGTGTTCGAAGCCTCCAAGGGGCGCCTCAAGGTGGTGGGCAGAGCCGGCGTGGGAATCGACAACGTCGACTTGGATGCGGCGACTGAATTGGGATGCCTGGTGGTGAACGCGCCGACGGCGAACACCGTCGCGGCTGCGGAGCACGGAATTGCTCTCCTCACGGCCATGGCGCGCAATGTCGCACCGTCAGACGTGTCCATGAAGAGCGGGAAGTGGGAGCGCAACAAGTACGTCGGGGTGTCGGTGGTGGACAAAACGCTGGCGGTGATGGGATTTGGTAAAGTCGGCTCCGAGGTCGCGCGGAAAGCGAAAGGATTGGGAATGCATGTGGTCTCCCACGATCCTTACGCCTCGGCCGATCGCGCACGTGCCGTCGGTGTAGAGCTCGTGAGCTTCGATGAAGCGCTCGCGCGCGCGGATTTCATCTCGCTCCACATTCCGCTCACTTCCGCCACGGACAAGATTTTGAACGACGAGGCGTTCGCCAAGTGCAAGAAGGGCGTGCGGATAGTCAATGTGGCACGCGGGGGTGTGATCGACGAGCCCGCGCTGCTACGCGCGTTGGACGCCGGCGTCGTCGCGCAAGCCGCATTGGACGTTTTCACGACCGAGCCTCCGAAGGAAGGAGATTCCTCGTTTGCCCTGGTGCAGCATAAGAACGTGATCGCCACTCCGCATCTCGGGGCCAGCACCGTCGAAGCGCAGGAAGGCGTGGCGGTGGAAATTGCCGAGGCAGTCGCAGGTGCGCTGGCAGGGGAGCTCGCAGCTACAGCCGTGAATGCGCCGATGGTCCCCGCCGAGATCATCGCGGAGCTCACCCCGTACGTGGTCCTCGCGGAGAAGCTGGGACGATTAGCTGTGCAGTTAGTGGCCGGTGGCGCCGGCGTGAAGCAAGTGAAGGTGGTGTACAATTCAGCCCGCGACGATGGCGACTTGGACACGCGCCTCCTGCGAGCCATGATCACCAAGGGCCTCATCGAGCCCGTGTCGAGCGCATTCATCAATCTCGTGAACGCCGATTACGTCGCCAAGCAGCGCGGCTTGAAAATCAGCGAGGAGAGAGAGCCTTCCATCGCTGGAAGCTTCGCACCCCTGGAGAGCGTGTCGGTAACGATCGCCGACGTTGATTCCCGCTTCGCCAGCGCCACCGGCGAGCAAACACGCAGCATCACCTTGGAAGGCAAAGTGAAGGACGGCGTGCCGCACCTCTCCAAGGTCGGCAGCTTCAGCGTGGACGTGAGCTTGGAGGGCAGCATCATCTTGTACCGCCAGGTCGACCAGCCCGGCATGATCGGCAAGGTCGGGATCGTTCTCGGATTAGACAACATCAACATCGCCTTCATGAGCGTGGGACGAACCTTGCGAGGCCTGGATGCCATCGTCGCCATCGGCATCGACGAGGATGTCAGCAAAGCTACCATTCAGAAGCTTGCGGCCATTCCTGCCATCGGAGAGTTGGTGTTCTTGAAGTTGTAACCCCGAATTTAGGGTTAGGTCAACGCCCCTTTACATATTTTAGCTCCTTGCATCGCTTGTTGCCGCGTTGATGGAGGTGCATAGGTCTATTGTGTCTCGTCGATCGGGAGACACTGGCCGGGTGCTTTTGAATTTGCGTAGGAAGTCTCCGATCCGTAAGACTCTCTTCTTTGTACTTTGGATCTCAGAAATGGGATCACCAATTTTGTCTATATTTGAAACTTTTTTCTTGTTCAGTGCTTCGCTCGTGTCGTTCTTTTATTTCTCTGGAAATAAGGTTCTCTTTTTCGCAAATTGCAGGAGAATTTTTGAGTCTTGTGCCGTGTTGGTACCATTTAGTCTTGTCTGTGAGCATTAACAACGTGCTAATTGTGATGCTTGTAGTTATGGCCTCTCAATTTAGTGCAGTTTTCTTAATCGTCAGTCTCCCGCAGCTGACGATGTGGGCGCAGCAGGGAAGCATGAAGGGCTGAGTTTCCTCACGCACTCGATTTGTTAGGTCTTTTTTCGCAAGTTCTTGTAGAGTTAATTGGCTATTACGACAAACGAGGTCTATGAGTCTAATACCATTACTCCTCTTCGTCGATTCTTTCGGCCAGAATATCTGCAAGGCATATACTGCGCGGAGATGCACACTCGATGGCACATTCTCCGAGCGTTGTGTCTACTCGTTGCTTGAGAAGGCATATTGGTTGAGCGTCACATCTGCGCATTGGTTCAGGACGGCACAGTTCTTTCAAGAGCGTAATGTCTGCACGGTGTTTGAGGAGACATATTCTTGGAGCATTTACGTTTGAACATTGCTTGAGAAGGCACATAGTTTCAGCCTCGATCACAGGGAACTAAGTTATGCTTGGAAGCTGCTTTTGACTAGATCGTGAATACTCCGACAAGCATCAAGCATCGACATAGGGAATTCAGAGATTCGATTTTAGGACTTCAATTCGCCGTCTGTCGCATAATGAAAAACTCTTTTACTCGCAAAAAGGGTGTGAACGATCACAAATCGTATTCTCTAGTCGCACAAATGAACTCAAATATTCCTCTTCCTGCAAATGCTCCACAGCAAGGAGACTACAACCTTTTTCTATGTGAATAGCAAGCACGTATCGGTATAAATGGGGCATAGTGCTGATTTTTGAAAATTGCTGTCACGAATTCCTGCGTCTTCTTGATTTATACCAGAATAGCAGACGCTCTCACCCACCATTTGCCCTGAAGAGTAGTCTCGGTGTCGGTGCGCCTGAAAGGATTAGGGTAAGGCAATATGCTGCAATCGTACAAAAGTTTCATTTCGCAAAGTGATGCACGGACAACCCTTTACAGTTCACGCAGGTAGCACGCGTACTGTAGATCGAGAGCACACGCCAGGAGTAGTCTTTTGCGCATTTCGAGGGGCGTATATACTGTACGTGGGATCCAGTATTCCAGTGCAGTCGGCTCGGAGAAAACCCCCAAGACTCCGTGCCGGCGACGAAAATTCAACAGTGAAACAATCTCCAAGAACCGACGCTTGCTTCTCACGGAACAGGGGAAATCATGCATTGCCAAATCGACGTCTGCCTCAATGATTCTGTCGATCGCTCGGCACCAAAAGTATCCAGTCTCCAACGACTTGTCCCACCACCACGGCCCACGAGTTAGTGGACAGGACTCAAAATACACAAGCTCTGCACATTCGCTGCAGCACAGAGTGTGTTGCATGCTTTTATCGAGGAGACACAAGCTTCATGCACAAACTGACTACTTCTATACATAATATTATTGCAGAATAGTGAATACGAAAAAGTGAAACTATAAGGCAAGTATACAGTTTTTAACGCACAGGTTCAAGTTTTCTTAAGAAAGATCCACATCCTGCATCTTCGAAACACGTTCATTCAAATTTCTACGTACATTGATGGTACAAATGTGTTGGTTTACGAAGCTGCGGGGTTCTTAGAATATCGACGAAAGGAAACAAGGAATCGCTTCCTAAGAATAGTTGAACTGGGTGCATATATTAACCCTAAAACGCCGGGCCTATAACCACTGTTTTCAGCCCCAATTCGGAACTGAATGTGTACGAAATTTTTTTGTATTTATTTTTCAGAGATGAAGTTACATCTCTTCTCTACTTCTCAAAAAAATTTAATTCTTTTTTGAGGAAAATTGATTTTTCTGGGAATTTTTGAAGAAAAAGCAAAGAAAAATCATAATTATTTACCACCTTCTCATTGAGTTAGTAACCCCTTAACTCCCTAGGGTACCAAAAGTGTCTTCACACTTTAAAAGTCCAATTCAAAGTGCTCTAATTTTTTCATCAAATGTCCAAATTCAATAAAACTTGTTGTAAAATCTCTGCTCCCTCTTCTATTTGGTGGTAAAATTTTCAAATCAATACAAATGTGGTAATTTTTTGGGAGCCATTCAAAGTTCACAGGTTCAATTTGAGTTCACCAAACTACATTAGATAGCTGCAACTTTGGGAGCTTGTATCTCCTTCATCCTTTGTTTGTTTTCAATTTAAAAAAATTGGCTCATATTCCCCTTGAAGTGTACTTATTGTGGTCAAATTTTCATGGCAATCCAAGTTGTTTTGAATGTTTAGGAGCAATTCAAAGTTCAAAAACCAAACATTTTTGGACTCTATTGAACTTTGGCAGCTTGTTTCTTCTTCATATAGTGTCTTGGAAAGTTGTACATTTTAGTCTAGTTTGTGTGGCTAAATTTTCATATCAATCCAAGAAATTATGAGTAACTAAGAAGCATTTTAGTAGAGGGAGGTTTAAAATTAATGTGTTTTTTGCAACTAATTTTTTATATTTCAAAGCCATTTTGTAGACACAATGAGCCAATTGAATGATATTTTTCTTTCACCAATGTACTTGAATGTTGATTTCAAAGCACTTTTTAGTTTAAAGTTTTTCATTTGAGTAGGTTAAGAAATCAAATTTCACCTTCAAATGTGTTTTTAGGAAAATTCCAGCATCTTTTTTCAACACTAAAACATTGTGATTTGTTAATCTATGTAGCGAAGTGACTCCAAATTTGATTCACATCATCTACAACACATATACTAGCACTTTCTAACCTACAATTCTTGAATTAGTGTATGAAAATTTGTAAAGATGTTAAATCCTTTAAAGCGTTAGACTATTAAAGTAGGCAATTATAATTGTTCCTTGAAAATTATGAACTATTACAAGCATGATTCAAGTCAGTATACTACTTAACATAGCTAATCCTTAACCCTTAAGCACATACGCATCCAAAAAGTGGATGCGCCTTGGTCAACCTTGATTTTAACTTTAAATGTAACCATTTTTGGAATTTGACTTTGACTAAGAAAATAAAGCTTGACAAGTTTTCTTTCAATTTCAAATTGAAATTTTGAAAAAATTGAAAAATTGAAAAAGTTATTGCAATTGCAAGCTAAAATCCAAAAAACACAATTTGTTGTGTTTTTTATTCATATTTTTTCTTTTAAAATGAATTTTCAACTTAAATTACAAAATTAAGTTTTCCATTGTTATCTTTATAAATGGTAAAAATTTTAGATTATTCTAATATAAATTCTAGTTGATATAATTATTTTTTATCCTTAACTTTAAAAAATAAAAATAATTTGTAATTTTCATCAAAAAATTTGAAAAAATTTGAGTAAATAGGAAGTTCAATTTTCTAATACTAAAAAACATCAAATTTTTATACCTCTATTAAATAAATTATTAAATCAATTGAAAATTTTGTAGACTAATATTCATTGCTACTTGTAACTCTTGAAAATTTTTCAAATAATTTGGATCATTTATTCTATTTTTACTTATTTATTTCTAGTTTTTGCATAAAAAATGATAACAATTACAATTTTTACAAAATCAATTGAAATTTCTCCTAATACTACATTTTCCACAGTTTGAAGTAATAAAAATATAAGATCTATATTTGAAGGCCATCTAATATGCTAAATTCACCTTAGACATGATGTTTGACCAGATGGCAATGGATCTTGTCGTTTAAGGGTTAACCCCTAAAGCCTTGACTATGTTTTCACCAAAAAATGCTCCAAAACTGCCATTTCTAATACAAGTGCAATTTTTTTTTTAAAACACATTTTTGACTCATGTAACCGTAGGATCTTGTAGTAAGGTGGTTTGTAAACATGTGGAAAAAATTTCAGAAATTTCCACCGTGTAGATTGCAAGATATAAGCATTTGAATTGACAAAAATTGTTTTTTTATCCCTGCGAAAATCCGGGCAGCTGCACTTCACAAGGTCACATTTGTGTGAAAAAAACTTCAAAATGGTGGTTACTCTTTGAATTCATACTTCAATGCAAGTTGGCTACATTCTCAAAAAATTTCAAACCATATGGAATTGTACAACATATAGGAAAAAATAAGTAAGTAGAAAGAAGTAAAAAATGAGCCAAAATACTAAATTGTGAACATTTTATTCATGGAATTGAAAATTTTCAATCCCAATGGTTAAAATGTTGTAATAAACAATCTACACCTTATATTTTTATTTTTTTCCAAAAATATGAAAAATTGAATTAAATGAAGAATTTCAAACTTTTTTTGGACTGTAGAGATTCTGTAACTGGCCACAAACTACCCCAAACTCAAAATCTTCATAACTTTTGACTCATTGATCGGAATGGATTGATTCAAAGCTTCCCATGTCTGTATAAACCTAAAGAACCAATTTGAAATTTCACTTTTAAAAAAAAAGTTTTTTTGAAGAAGTTTTTTCAGCTGCCCGGGATGCCCGCCGAGTAAAGGAAACAACATATCCTGCTATAACTTTTTAACCATGAAGTCAAAAGTTATGAAAATTGTCAGGCCCTAAATCTACTCCTCGGGCACACATTGTATCAAAATTTCAAAGAAAAAAAAAAACTCCATCCGTAGTGAGCTGCCCAAAAAATTTATAATCTCAAAAAATGGGCTTCAGGGCTTTAGGGCTTAGGGGTTCAGGACTATGTTGCATTTTTTCGCAACATAGAAATTTTATGCAGCCCACTATGAATGGATTTTTTTTTTCAAATTCCTTTCAAATTTTCACATAACATATAGACAAGGTTTTTCATAACTTTTGACTACATGGTTAAAAGTTAATCCATGATTTATAGATTTTTTTCCTAATTTGCTAGTCCAAGAAAATTACAAAAAAACATTTCTTTTTGAAAAAAATTGAAATTGTAGATTTATATATATGTGTTAAAAGCTTTGCATCATTCCATTTTGATTAATGAGATGAAAGTTATAAGGTGTTTTAATTTGTGGCTAGTTACATATTCTCTACTCTAAAATAAACTTTGAAGTCCTTCATTTGATTCAATTTTCATTTTTTCTTAAAATAATTTTTTAGTATTTAGTCTATTTATTAGAACATTACAACCAATAGAATTGGAAATTTTCAACTCCATAACTAAAATGACCAAGAATTTAGTATTTTGAAGCATTCTCTATTTCTTTCTATTTACAATTTTGTTCCTATACATTGTACATCATGCAAATGTGACCTTTGTTTTTAAAATGATTAAAATTCATTTGCTAAATTTTTAAAAATTCAAATGCTAATATCTTGCAATCTTCATAGTGAAGATTTTTGAAATTTTTCTCACATCTTTCTAAATTAGTCTACTACAAAACCCTACAATAACTTGTGTTAAAAATGTTTTTTTATCAAAAATTTGGTACTTGTACTAGAAATAGAAATTTTGAAGTATTTTTTGTGAAAACATAGTCAAGGAATTGAAGGGCTTAAATACCATTCATATTTTTCTCTTTGGATAACTTTAAGACCAGTAATTGGTATAGGTCAAAATAGAGTCAACTATTTAAGAATTTCTCCTGGCCTATTCATTTAAACATTTGAAAGTTATAACCAACAAAAGAAATTAGAATTTCTTGGCTAATATTATATTTTTTTTTAAGTATTTTTGCTTTCAATTGACAAATTTGTGTAATGCCTATTCGAAAGATTAAAACAAATTTATGAAGTTTCATTATTTTTTTCTGTTAATATAGTCAATAAACGTATACAAATGAATGGTTTCAATTGAATTTTGTAAGAATATGCATATAGAAACCTTGTAAAATTTCCTTTTAAATAATATAATTTTGCAACACAAGAATACTACAAACACAATGGTTTACTTCTAATTCAAAAAATACTTTATTTGTAATACTACTTCCTCAAATATCCCAAAATATTGCAATGCAAACACTAGAAGAAAAACGCAAAAATCCCTGTTTATTTCAACAAAACACATCAGCAAGATTGTGTTGAGATTGCGTTGCTGAAAACGCAAAAAAATGCTGAAAACGCGGAAAAATCGCAGAAAAACACAAAAACGCGTTTTTTTGAGTTTTCTTGCGTTTTTTCCGCGTTTTCAGCAATGCGGTCTCAACACAATCTTGCTGATGTGTTTTGTTGAAATAAATAGGGATTTCTTCTAGTGAAATGCAAAGAAATAGGAGTTACAATAATTAGATTGATGTATAAGATTCCATCAATCTAACTAGTGTGCCCTTTGCCAATGCCATAGTTAAAACTAAAGTAAAAGTAATTTTTCAGTTTTTGAGAACCATAAAAACTTTGAAATTCAATAACTTTCACATTGTAGGTTGGAACACTATGAAACCAAGCCCATGCACTCGTCCTCGCTGAGAGCTTTCTGACGATACGAAGAACGCAACCACATGACGTATGGTCCAGGAGATCTCAACATGACAAACAAAACATTAAATGTTCATGCGGAAAATATCTTCACCCTTTAGAATCACCACCAATATTAGTTTTATTGAGATTGAATGTAATCAGAAACGTTTGAATGTAATATTAGAAAACTTTGAAATTTATTATAAATCCCTACAACTTTTCAAAGGCAAGCAATAGATCTTAAAATCTTATAAAGACCTAGCATTATGGGGTGTGAAAACTAGATTTTAAAAGGGAGTTCAAAACCCACTTTGACCCTTTTTTTTTCTCCAAAGGTGGTGCGCCAAGCAAAAAGAAATCATCCCCCAAATTCAGAAATGCTCTGAATCCAGCCCCGTGTCCCCTATTGTCAAGTACTCCGTACAAATAGCCCTTGAAGAGGAAGACTATAAAGGTGACTCGGTAATAGGTAGAGGGTTCGGGTTTGGGTGACCGTGATCTAACACCGTACAGTCATGCCTGCATTCGAGAATGACGGCTAACGACCGGCCCTTCTGGGTAAGTTAACGACCGTCCGACATTTCGCTCTCCTTCGCTTGCACTTCGCCGGCCTCTCGTCGAAATTCTTCCGCCACGAGCTTCACCGCAAGCACTTCGAAAATCTCACTCCAATTCCGCTCCCTCAGCCACTTCCGGTGCGAGTCGCAACTTGCAGACATTTATTCCAACATCTATCGCTCTCATGTGAAATCCTTGATTTGCCTAGTTTTGCTGCGTGCTTCAATTAATTTGCAGGCGTGATTTAGAGTGTATTCCTAATTCTGTAGCCTTGATTACGATTTCTGTGTTGAAACTTGGAACCCGTGCGTGCTTTGGTTACCTTCAGTTGCCGATGCTTGCATGGCCCGTTTGTAAATACACACGGCGCTTGACATTTGTGTGTGATGTTTACTTTTTAAACCTTCTGGACGATAGTGGCTCGATTAGTCAGGGGGGTATTGGAATGAGACCATTATTAAGACGGAGGACAAGACGTTTTAGGTTGTGCCCCGACATTCGGAGAGACTCTGTGATTGAAATTATTGTCAAGAGTGTTGTGGTTGATTAGGGTATTCGAGTCGCGAGTGAGGTTTTACGTGAAGATGCTTACCTTCGCTGCTGTCCTGATCGGGGTGGTGCTGTTCGAGGCCACTATGGTGATGACAACGTCGCTGTGCGGGGAGTGCGGGGAGTGTATGAGTTGGAGGAGGAGACCTAGCCATGGCGTTGTGTGGAGCGCAGGCCGGAGCGGAGGGAGCGTGGATTCTGCAGTTAAGACCCGCGAAGATTTGGTTCAATGAGTCGGAGCATGGAGTGCTTGTTATTCTGTTCTCTCCTCGTCAAAACCGCAAGGTGCGTCTCGAGATTTGTGGTTGTTGCAGAGTGCCCTCCTGTGATATATATTGCCGGCGAGCTCCCTACGCGTGCGAATCCGTGGTTTAGAGACACGTGTGATGGCTTTTGCCCTGTACATTCCGGTATTTTAGTACGGTTTTTTAAGAGTTTGGGGCAAATTGCTTAGGGAAGTGCCTGAAAACTGTAGTTGTTTTGGATAAATATTCGCCGTAGTAGGTGGCATCCAGTTCAGCACTTCTAGAATCACGATTTCCATTGCAATTCAGTACCAGGAAGATTATGGATTTTGCTTTGGACTCTAGATTCAGCTTCGTTTGAGAGTCTGCGAATTTGTACAAATTATTGAGTATAACATTATTATGAAAGATTATTTTTGACAACAACTGTTCCGGCGACTTCTACGCCGTTTGATTACCCTCACAGAAGTTGGTGATGTGCGTGACTACTCTAAGCTTACATGTGTGAGCAAACGGGTACACCATGCCATGAAAATATTGATAGTTTGTTACACGACGCATATCCAGATTGTCATAATGTACATTCAAGGAGCCATTACATACATAACCTTTCTTGCCTCACCTGCTGCAATTCCGACAGCCGAGGCCGATGATTAACTGCTCTGTTTCTTTCGCTCTTAGTGCATTCTGCTCTCGATTCAATTCACAAAATCATAGCCATGCATTCTTGTTAATGAGTGCATTTCCTTTTGGTCTGTTAGGACTAGGGATTAACCCCTTGGCTTCCTGATTAGAGAGTCCTGCAACGTGCACAGTCGATGAACGTTGAAATAATTTGGTAGTTGTTTCCTTTCTGGCCACTTGAGTAACCGTGTGCATGATCTTGTAGAGAGGAATGAAAGTTTGACAGTTGGAAGTCAAAGTTGATAAAGCGAGTTTGAGTGGATTTGAAGATCAAAACATTTGACCATGAGAAATAAAGTGTTCTGAACGATCAATATTCATGAGTTGCACATGAACGAACAATTAATTAGGGCAATTCTCGATGGAGGATCGAGATGGTCTGTGTGCACTTCCATTACAATAAACTAAATCATGATAAATGACCTTTGATTATGCAGTTGCAAGAGTACAATCAGAAGCTCCAAAACAGACCAGCAAGAATCCTGTTGCGAAGAAACAAACATCATGCATCTTTTTACAAGTTTCTGAATTAATCAATCAACGTACAGTACAGTACAATGCAAATCCTAATTTTGCCCAACACTCGCTTTAATGGACCGAAATTCTTTGAATCGATCCTGACGTGCTTTGCATACGTATAGCCTTCGAAAGTTTTCAAATTCATTTGTTGAAGTCAAGTGCACATTGCAGCTCGGAAGGGCAAATTAAAGTTCTAGCCTGTGCAGATTCCCGAAAATGGATGGATGAAAATTTCTCGTGAGCGCCGCCCAGTGGGACTATGCAGTACTAAGGGCCAGCTTCATGTGAGTTGGGCCGGTGAAGCATTAGATGTTTTTTCTACCGATTAGAAGACCTTAGTTCTCGACTGTGAACGCTGTGGGGAACTGTCACATATGCAATCTGACATGGCCAAGAGACTTTCACATCAGATAATAATATCTCAAAAAATTATTTAAAAGAAAATTCTGAATTTTTTTTAAATTTTTTTATAAAATTATTATTAATTTTTAATTCTGATTGTTCACCAGCATTGGGACTTGAAACAATCTTCTAATCCCTCAAAAAACATCTAATCAATGATATATTCGGGTTGTATCCACACCTACTATAGGCAAATTCTACTAATACTTTGAAACTCGTCTTGCCATGTGTGAAGGGGGTGCAACATTGTATGACTTGCAACACAATTCCAACAAGTTACCACAGACTTTCACTAGGTGGAAATCTGGCTCAAATCGTCAGATGACTTCTACGAGGTCATTTAAGGAAGAATCCTAACCCCACATCACAAGTTTAGAGCCAACCGATTGATTGGTGGAACTCAAAATCTATATTTCCCGTTCTTCAACATTGGCCAACGGACGGCTCACCGGACCTTAACCTAAATATTCTTCCGTGCGGAGCATCCAAGGAAGAGTTTGTCCGGTAGGGTGATTGCAAGAAACACTTGTCCTATTTTTTGTCCCCTTGACCTCCAACAGGTAGTTTTTTGCTTATAACTTTTGCATAGTTTTCCCTATCAACTTGAAATTTGGAATGAAGGTGAGCACAAAAGTTTTATATGTTGTGTAATTTTTTCAATTTTTTTAAAATTAGTTTACTATTTTTAAACTGCCCCCGATTGGCTGTCTACCTTGGCCATTTTGGGGGTTTTTAGTCCTATTTTTGACCCAAAAATGCAAATTTTGAGCTGAAAATTGGCAAGCTTAGATATATAGTATAGTTACACAATCCCTAAAAAGGATTTTTGAAAATATTAAACTGTCCAACTTCCACATGTCGTCAAAGTGGCTGACTTTGCGCACGTGTAGAGAATAGAATTTATTTTTTCCAAATATGAAATTTGTTGGAAAAGAAAGACCTTTACTTGAAGAAAAAAAGGATTTTTCATTTTATTTTTTTGAATTTTTTTACTATTTTTACCAAATTAGTGAAAAAAGAGCTATTTTCATTGTATTTTCCATTGTCTATAACATTTAGAGAAAAAATTTCTTAGGTCTGAATTTCAAGAGACATAATATTCTCATTGCTCTTCAAATTATCCATATTTTTTTCAATTTAAAAAAATTTTATTTCAAAGGGTCACAGGACTCACAGGACTCATTGATTTTGAGCCATTTTGAGACAAAACCGGTAAGTGTTTCTTGCAACGACCCGGTAGCGCTTGTTCCACCAGCCCAACTCACATGGAAGAGTTTGCCTATAATAGGTGTGGATACAACCCGAATATACCATTGATTAGATGTTTTTTGAGGGATTAGAAGATTGTTTCAAGTCCATTCTCAATGCTTTGAAACTCGTCTTGCCATGTGTGAAGGGGGTGCAACATTGTATGACTTGCAACACAATTCCAGCAAGTTACCATAGATTTTCACTGGATGAAAATTTGGCTCAAATCATCAAATGCCCTTCTCCATGAGGTCATTTAAGGAAGAATCATGACCCCACATCACAAGTCAAGAGCCAACCGATTGATTGGTGGAACTCAGAATTTATATTTCCCATTCTTCAACATTGGCCAACGAACGGCTCACCGGCCCTTAACCTAAATATTCTTCCGTGTGGAGCATCCAAGGAAGAGTTTGTCCAGTAGCGCTTGTTCCACCAACCCAACTCACATGGTGGAGTTTGTCTATAGTAGGTGTGGATACAACTCGAATATACCATTGATTATATGTTTTTTGAGGGATTAGAAGATTGTTTCAAGTCCATTTCCAATGCTTTGAATCTCGTCCTGCCATGTGTGAAGGGGGTGCAACATTGTATGACTTGCAACACAATTCTAGCAAGTTATCATAGACTTTCACTAGGTGAAAATCTGGCTCAAATCGTCAAATGACCTTCTCCATGAGGTCATTTAAGGAAAATCGTGACCTCACGTACATTAAAAGTTCAAGGGCCAACCGATTGATTGGTGGAACTCAGAATCTATATTTCCCATTCTTCAACATTGGCCAATGGACAGCTCGCCGGCCCTTAACCTAAATATTCTTCCATGCGGAGCATCCAAGCAAGAGTTTGTCCAGTAGTGCTTGTTCCACCAGCCCAACTCACATGGAAGCTGGCGTATAGGTGAATGCACTCCGTTGCAACTCACAAGTGCATCAAGCGGAACAGTGGGGGTCATGTTAACTATACTGTCCACAGTATAACACATGCATGCTGGCAGCAAATACAAGCAGTTATTTATGCTGTCGCGCATTGTCACGCATTGTCACCCATTGTCATGCATTGTCATGCATTGTCATGCATTGTCACGCAATTGTTGAGTCAAAGGTAATTATGCATGCAACCTGAAATTAAGGGCATATACAATCCTTTATGGTTTCAATTTTTCCACAATGGTTAACCCTCCTACTTCCTTATGAAACTTGATCAAATGTACATAATGTGCATCCTACAATATTATTTAATCTCTGGTATCTGGACAGAGATGTACAAAGCTCAATCACTGGTACGAGAAGAGTTCAGGAGCAAGATCATCTACCTAACATCAGAAGTCTCTGCACATGGGGCAGCGACATAGCATGAGAAGCGACTGGAATGTACATAATCCCACAATTGATGCATGCATGCAGCTATTTCAATTGCATCCAAAGTCGTTCACCACTCCCAGGAAATTTGTCTAGGAAATTTGTTGCATCATTCTGTACTTCTGTAGTGTGTGCAACAAGCCAATCGTGGCCGCCATTATGCCCCCCTTTTTTTTATCCCTAGGGAAAACGTAGGAACATTTTGTTTGTGACGCATGATAAAATTTGCAAATTTTGAATTTATATTTGTAATCAAGAGGCCCCAAGGTTGCGTACAAAAGTGTAAACATCCAAACGAACATGGCACAAAATAGGGGGCTTTTTTTTTTTACTTTCACTCTTGGTTGGGGCTCCCCAATCGGCTCATCACACTACTTTAGACTCGATCTTGGAAATCGCCTATTCATTTCCTAGGATGGGAAAGTTCTACAGCCCAATCAATTGTAATGCCCAACTACAGGGTTTTGCCCATGTAATTGAACAACACGGATTCTTCATCCAACTTTGTTTTTCAATCCTAAGTGTTTCATCCAATTTTGATTTTCCTACCTCGTGATTTACGTCGAGCAATGTTCCTCATTGTTGGGCATTTCGCAATAAACTAAACTGCCTCTTCATTAGGCTCCACCCTCCTCATTGGCCCTTTATATTGCAAAATGCCCTCTTCCTTGGACATTGCCTTACACGTAAACCACTCCTAGGAAATCCATAGGGAAGGTAGTGAACACTTTGTCCAATGCTCCACAAAGAAAAGTGCATTGCATTTCCTTCATTGCATTGTTTAAGAATGGGTAAAATTGAGTCACCATGTGGTAAACTATAAATTTAACAAACACATAAAATATGAAGAGGCAAACTCTTGTGTCTTTGCCATATACTAAATCATTTCCAAAAAATTGTGATTTTACCATATGGTTCTTTGATGAAAACATTATCCCATAAGCATTGTCAATGGTAAGACTTCTATGAAATATAATTGGCAAGTCTTTCATTTACATTTTCATAGATTGTACTTCAATTATATAAGACGAATGTACTATATCATACATTATACAATATTGTAATGTTTAATGTACAATAAATTATACTATATAATTAAGTTTAATGTAGAAATATACAATTTAATGTATATTATTTTCCATGATAATCTCACCTCTTTTCTACAAAATATGTAGTCTTTTTGTAGCCACATTACCATGAGGTAATCCATTACTAGGAGGTAATATACTACCATGTAGTTATCCATTACCATGAGCTAATGGCCATATTTTCACCTCCCAAAAATTCTACCGACATTTAGGGAAACTTATGGAAACGATTCATGGATTCCCATGTGGGATTGGACTCTACCTTCCCTGTCAGGTTGCCCCACATGGAGATTTTTTTGCTTTACTACATTATCAATGTAGTAAAATCATGGAAAACACTACTCTCGAAAGTGTTAGCATGTGGAGATTTAGAATTACTATGTAGAATTTCAATCAATTTGCTATATAACATGGTAAACTGCACGTTTTTACTACTAACTCACACATACAATATGGAAAATTATTTTCTCACGTTGTCAATGTAGTAAAATCATGGAAAACACTACATTCACATTTTCAAACATCCTCCCTGATTTTTGTCCATAACTTTTGAATGAAAATTCAAAATTACAAAATTGTTTCTTGAGGTGAAAGTTAGCTTGATTTGGCAACTTTTATTGGTTCAAAGTTTTTGAAAAAAAGTCATTCTACTATGCCAAAATGTCCATCAAAGTCTGTTGAGTTTATAAGTAAGAAAAAAATTCTATCATATAACATGAAAGTTGAATGTTACTGCATTGGTAAGGTGACTAAAGTCTTTGGATTATTAGGCATGAAGTCTTGGGTTCAAACCTGTTTGGTTTTTGTTGATTAAAACAATAGATTTTTTTTTACTACATTTGAAATGTAGTAAAATTCTGTACTTTCAAAATGTAGAGATGGTTTAGGGTTTACTACATTGTGTCTTTTACTACTTTAGTGTTAAATAGATGGTAAAATGGGTAGTAAAATAGGTTGTTTTGCTAGATAGTGAATTTTGTTAAATTGGTGGTATTCCAAATGCCATTTTGACAAATGACCTCCAAAGTAGTTTGGAGAGTTCACTTCCATGATGAAGGGTGTAGGATGTGATCATGATGTAGGAGAAATTAGTAAGACAAATAGGGGTGGACTAATTTTTGTATAGCAATTGTAGAAGGCAGTAGCCAGACACTACTAATGGTAAACATCTTAATACTATTAGTAGTTTATATGAATACTCAATCAAATGTCCAATGGGAACAAAATATTCAGATGTATACTTTGGATTGCCATGCCTTAAAGATTCAAGATAGTGGTAGAGGAACCCATTACCGATAAAATAAGCTCATCTGGACATCATCTAGGCAAGTTCAAGGAAAAGCAAATATTTTTAGAGGTGCATTGATAGAAATTATGAAGATTGTAAAAATTTTGGTAATTTTATCTCCTGAATTGAAATTACTATGAATTTTGAAAGGCAATAGTTAGGTTTGACCTATAATACTAATCTAGAATCATTCAATCTCCATCATTCAAGAATACTTTCACACTAATTACTTCCTACATTTATGCTAACTTATGTGTCATTAACTTATTGGTGCAAGCCTTGAAAAAGTATAAAAACACACATTCCAAGGAGAAAATGGAAACCCATTCCAATCTTGTTTGGAATAGGATATCCTATTTATTGTTCATGGTGTGTGTGTTGAGAATGTGTCCCTCTACTATACCACAAATGATTTGGCTACTTTGATGACAAGAAGATCAAGTGTTTAAATGTGTAATATTATTAACTTTGCACTTCGAATGCACTTATTTCTATTATGACAACAACAATACTTCCACGAGGACATGCGAGTGGTTTTTTTCCTAATCATGTCTTTGTGTGGTTGGTGAAGATCACCTCAAGGAAGTAAGTCCAAAATGAAAATCCTTTATAGTGCCATCAGCTTCTCACATCTAAACTTTTCCAACCTTTAGGAATTGCTCATCACGTGGATCAATTGTGGAAAAATGCAGACTGTCCGTAACCTTTGTCTTTGATGTCTGCAAAGGTAGGCAACTTGTGCTATACATTGTGGTGGGTTATAGCACATAGAATTGGAGACGTACTAGTCGGCACATGTAGTTTTGTATGCACCAAGTTTAGTGAGCAACGAGGATTTGAGAAAGGCCTTTTAAATATCTTTCCAATGGTATATTACACGCCCCAAAATTCCAAAAATTGCATTGGAAATTTGCAAAAAATCGTGACTGTCTACTACACGCGTATGCACAAAACCATGGCTAAAAAACTTGTAGTCAATTTTGACTAAGGTTTTTTAAAACCATGTTTTGTTATAGTGCTTTGTTACATTGAGGTTGGAGAGGACTTCAAGTCATTGGCCAATAGTCAATATGAAGGCACTAGTGACGGAGGAGTTACTAGTAACAACATTGGGGAGTTCTTTTCCTTTGTAGATTCATTAGTAGAAAATATTGTAAGTTTTCCTTCATGTAGCCCTATTGGAAAATATTTCTGCCATGTTGAAATGATTTTTTATTGCTCTATGGAATATAATGACCATTTGGACTACATGTATTCTTAGGTACATGCAGAGAATGCATTGGGCCAGTGTGGGAGTGCACTTTTTATTATTATAAATAAGTTGATTAAGCAATAAAATCCTCTTCTCAAATAATGGAATTTCTTCTGATCAAAGTTCTTGACGTCTGCTTTGATTTTTATGGATGACTTCGCCATCATTATTTCGTAGGGAGCCTCACAACGAACAACAATGCAAGAAATGTGTTTCTAGAGTCGTTTGCCTAACGCTTGTCGCACCACTCAAGGCATTCATGCACTTATTTCTATCATTCCTTTACTATAAATCTATTTTGGAATTAATGACGGCTTTGGAAGTTTGCTATCATAGAAACTATTGAATCCATGTTTAGGAATTCATGTTAGAATTGTAGTAATTCAAGAATACCTTACACTGTTTGCATGCTCGTATTTTTAGCCATAATTTAAATGCTTCACCTTTGTTTACCTTTGCCAGTGTATGATCTTGTCAAGCGTGGACTTGAAATTAGCAAGCAATTTAGAATAGCCTCTACCAATGCTTCATTGCCAAATTCCATGTACGTAGGTAATGCACTCCTACCATATGTTTGTTAAAAGTAGATTTTATGCCATGTCAAGGTAAATCATATGAACCAATGTTTTTCTTCCAACGATTTGGAGCAAAATTGCACCAAATTTTTGGGCTTTGCACCATGCTTAGAGAAAATGAAGAGAATTTTAGGATGAAATCAGTAAAATATTTAAAATATTTAAAAATATTGGATTAAATCACCAAATAAGGAATGAAAATAGGATGAAATATATGTATTATGTGCTAATATGATATTTTTTAATATATGGACAAATGTTGAAATTCGGGGCAGTACAATGAAATGAAGTATCTCCACTTTGACACTTCACAAGAAGTGAAAAAAACCCACTAATACCAATCCCTTACAATAGGGGAGGCTTATACATATGTTAATTTCTGACCTTGGATAGTGGAAATGCACTTCCTTCCATGTTTCCTCTCTACAATAGCATATTTGTAATTGATTTTTTCTCTTCACTTGCACCTCTTTTCCGCCAGTTTAATGGAATACCGCCAAATTAACAAAATTGACCATCTAGGTAGTAAAGCAAAAAAAAACTCCCTGTGCCCGCTCGTTTCGTGGGAAAATTCTGCGGGCTCCGCCCTCCTTGTTGGCCCTTTAAATCGCGAAATGCCCTCTACGTAATCCATTGAAGTTCCCTTTGCATTCTCACTACCAGTTTGAGCTAGTCGATCTACGTACAGACTTATCTCAGCTGGGAGAGTCGATCTGCATTCCGGATTCGCAGTTCAACTAGCTGCAGGTTGCAGCCAACTAATCCCCAGGACTGGTGCAACGTACGTGCAGATCGAAGTAGCTAGGCCGGCATGGCGTTTCTCGTGCCCCTGGAGGTCTGGACTGCGCTTGCAGTGGTGACGTTCAGTTTTATTGTACATCAGCTGGTGACGAAGGCGTTGTGGGAAGGGCTGTGGAAGCCGTTAAGATTGCGTCGCATCATGATCAAGCAAGGCGTCAAGGCCTTGCCGTTCCGGTTCCTCGTCGGCCAGTTGCCGGACCAGAAAGTGTATCTCGACTCGTTACCCGAAGTCGTCCCCATCGACAGCTACACCGCTTTGATGCCGACGGTCACGCCGCAGTACGCCCTCTTCTTCCCCAAATTTCCAGGTACAAATAAATTGAGTCGGTTTTAATTTTAATTTTGGCTGGTGTCATGTACTTGGCATGCAAATCTCTAGCTCTAGCTTCGTTTCCAATCTCTGCCAAGCAATGTAGAAACATCAAAGTGAAGACGAGGGTATTTAAGAGGTTGAAGATTTCGTCAAGATCTTCAAGATCCACATGCTAAATATTTAGTACAGGTTGAAATTTTGAGCGAATCCTGTCCGCATCTTGTGTGACTTTCGGGAAGGACATGGGTAATAGTTTACTCCGTAATGTGAATTCTTTATTCTTTCATCGTATCAAGCATCAATCTGTTAAGAGCAGTTTCACCGTACCAAGCATATTAAACCATTTCCACTGTACCCCAACCTCTGACTCGCTGCCATCTAAGGTAGCCAATCAGATTTTGTACCCACATAGGAATAACTTCAACATGCCTGGCGGAGGTCTAGCTAGGGGTTCAATGCCCGCATCAAAATCATGAAGGACACTTTGAATCAAATTCAGGGACCCCTTCAAGCTTGTTTTGGCGAACCAGCAGTACGTGTTGAGCTCTCTAACGTGTGATGGATTCACCTCTTGAAATTCTCCACGTACTTCAGACGCCATTTGTTCGGGCATGGTGCTAATTGCTGTACGTATGTGCGCGTGCAGGCGAGAAGTGTTTTCTCTACGGATTGGGAAAATCCACGCGACTTGTGGTGCGAGATGCGGAGCTTGCAAGAGAGCTGTTCTGCCGCAACCACTCGTCCTTGAGGTGGTGTCCGTCCAGGTTCTGGTTCCTCCCTCTCGTCATAGGCAGAGGATTGATTACTCATGCGGGCGAGAAATGGACCATGGAGAGGCGCACAGTCAATCCGTTCTTTCATAATCATGCACTCGAGGTACATGCACCACTCTTTACACAGATTCTTGCTCGGCATCCTCCTTGAGTGAGGGCTGGTTAAGGTGAACTTTCTTAGTACAACATAGAATTGTGAACGATGGCTATTTAGTTTTCAGTTTAATTTTTTGGTTCAAGTTTTCATCTCACTTTCTGAAATACAAATGATTTCAAACTTCACTCCACATCACTTTGTTTCCTGCCATCTTGCAACTAGATATGAATGAAATTTTTTATATTTACTTATCAAAGATGGAGTCATACTCATACTATATGTCTACTAGAAGAGTAAATAGCAAAAAATGAACAAAATACAAGTAGTTACAAGCTAGGGTGGTCAATGGATTTAGCATCTTCTCCTTTAGAAAAATCAATAACATTGGAATGAGGGAATTTGCAATACTAATGATATTTTCTTAACATGCACAAGCAATTTCCAAGAAAAATTTGGATGAGAAAACGTTTTTCCCCACTCAATCCTATTGTACAGACTCAAGTGTCTTCATCCAGAAGACCAAAAAACATTCGTAGCATTCTTTAATTCTTGAAAGATGAACTAGTGGTCGTGGAAATCATACATTTTGATATTGTGTGACATCATCTACTTTGAATAAGCCAAACATACTCATTGGAAGTCAATATTGTAGAAGATCTACCCTTTCTTCCCCTAATATAGAAGATGAATAGTTGCACTTCTCTCCTACAAGGGAAGATTCTTTGTCATTCATTGGACACAAAACGTACACCTCAACATTTAAGGGTTAAGGAATAATGTCTGCGTTATTTCATTGTTAAATCCTAGTAACTCTATCAAAATTCAGGTAAAACCTGAGCAAAATCTGCCCATTATTCATCTGCAGAGGTATGCATCTTGCAGGGCATGCTGCAGACGATGGTACAGGGAACTAGGACGGAGATACAGCAGTGGGAGCAGATCGTAGCCCAAGCTGGTGGCTCAGCCGAAATCGATGTGGAGCCAGACATTCACAGAATCTCCGGCAGAGTGTTGTCGCTGACAGCCTTTGGAGGCGACTTCGAGCTGGGAGAGCGTATCTACTTGACTATGAGGGAGCTTGCAAAGGATCTCTTCCACACGAGTTATGGCCTCCAGTTTTGGCTCATTCCGTTCTACAGGTCAACCCTTTTCATCAGTGCTTAGAATTCTACAGACGCAAGCTTTACAGATTTTCATTGCAATCCCGGGTTGCGATCACTGACAGGAGTCTTTCAATTGGGCAGGCTATTGCCGACGAAAGAAAACAGATGCATTGACCAGATGATCTCGAAAATCAACGCTCTCCTGCGGGAAGCCATGCGCGCCCGTCTCCAAGCAATTCACAACAAGGATACTAGCGCTTACAGAAACGACGACCTTCTTGGGAGAATGTTCACAGCTGCCACCGACGGATGGGACGAAGACTCGCTCCAGTTCAACATGGCGTCGGTGCTGAACAACTGTAGACTCATCCACTTCGCTGGACAAGACACGATTGCGAACGCTGTCCTCTTCACAATGCTAATGCTGGCCTTGCGTCCCGAATGGCAAGAGCGTGCCCGCAAAGAGGTTTTGGAGGTTGTCGGCGACGAAGAGAATTTCGACGCGAGCGTGTTCGCTCGCCTCGAAGTGGTATAAGCCCTTAAACCCGCTCTGCTCTGAAAGTCTAAACCGTAAACCCTGAAATTCATGGCTTCGGTCTCACGAAATCAATGCAAATGCTTCTGGGTATGTGACTTCAGTTTTCGCCATGTAGGTGGGGATGGTATTGAATGAGACATTGCGCACGTTCACCCTCGTTCCAACAATTGCGAGAACGGTGACAAAGGATTTGCATCTCAAGAACTTGTTCATTCCCAAGGGCATCGAAATTGAATTCGCAGCGGGAGCAGTGCACCAAGACAAGGACTACTGGGGAGACGACGTTGCGGAGTACAAACCCGAGAGATTTGCGAAGGGCGCTTCGGCTGCATGCTCGCATCCTCAAGCGTTCAATCCGTTTGGGATGGGGCCCAAGCTCTGCGTCGGCAACAACTTCGCCATGATGGAGATGAAGATCATTGTGGCGAGAGTGCTGCGCCGGTTTGAGCTCCTGCCATCGCCGAATTACAAACATCACCCGATCTTCGAATTGGTGACCAGGCCCAAGTATGGGTTACCCATCGTTCTCAAAGCTCTGTGAAGAGAATCCAAGCGACGGCTGTCAAAGCAAAAACACATCACACAGTTAGGCAAACCACCCATGGCAGACACCGATGGAATGACCCATTTACAGTCACAAGGAGATTTTTCTGGTTTTAAGGAAAACACCACTTTCAAAAGTGTGAGCATGTGGAGATTTGGAATCGCTATGTAGAAATCCAGTCATTTTAGTACAATATATAGTAAACAACCCAGTTTACTACTTTCTTGCATACATTCCTATTATGCATGATCGTAGTAAAATACATAACATAGGAAACAATCCAGTTTTAGTACTTTCTGGCTCACATGACTATTATGCATGATCGTAGTGAAATATAGAATATGGCAAGCAACTCATTTTTACTACTTTTTCACACACACAACATAATTCTCCATGATAGGGAAATACATGACGTGGTAAACAATACATTTTTATCACTTTCTCACATATGCATTATAAGTATGTATGGTAGGGAAGTGTTTTCTTTATTATTAGCAACACGTAATTATGGAAATCATTATAATTTAGAATGTTATGAGAAGGTGTTTTTTGCAAGATGTTTGGATAGTTAGATAGTCATTACCCTTTTGAAATGAAAGTGATTGGAAAACCATATATTACAAATGAAAAATTGACTTGAATTTAAGAAATGCATGTGTAATTTTTCATTGGATTTAGTATTTATAAAATAAGTATTTGCAAGGATGTAGTGGTTATTTTTTAAAGATTTAAGCATCTTAGGTGTAACTTTTGAAGCTTTAACCCCTCAATTAAGATGACACAATGTGTCTTTTTAAATCTTTTTTATAGCAATTTCTCAAGAGGGTGCAACAAATCTCAATATTTTGCGAATTAAGATTTTGTAGAAATACAAGTTGATATACTTTTAGCATTTTCTAATTTTCCAATTTTGAATGTGAGAAGTAGTTAAAAATTCATTTAAGACAAGTAGCCAATAATGTAGTCTAGTAGGGAAAAGTAGCAAATATAATGTTTTTTCTTGAAAAGAGTAGTGGAGAGAGAAACAATTTATATTTCTTAAATGTCTTTATTCTTTAATTTACACACAATGTTTAAAAATAATAATATTTCAATTTTTAACAATTTTAAAAATAAAAGGGTCAATCTAGTGTAATTAACACAAAATAATGAGAATGACTTCTAATTTTTTGAAGATGTTCCAAAGAATATGGTAATAGTATCAATTGTTAAAATTCAAAATTTCATGCATATATAATTTTTTTAATAATTTTATAGAATCCAATTTGGTTACTTCAAACTTTGTAGTCTTCATGTTTGAGAATGTGTAAAAATTTGAGAGTTTTTTATTTTTCAAATTTTCAAATTAAAAAATACAGCATTTGCTTTGGATTCCTAATAAATTTTCCTAGAAGGGTAACAAATCTTAATTCAACTTTTTATAATTTTTTTTTGGAAATTGCGTTTTGTATTAACTTGATCATCTATACTTGTCACAATCTAAAAATGTATTAGTAAAATTTTTTGACAATTAATTCCATGCATACAAGATGAATAAGTCTTTACTTTGGTATGGTTAAAAATAAGAAAATTAACCACATGTATCTAGATGTGCAAAAAAACATTCAAAGTAGTACAAATCATTGAAAATATCCATTGTAAAAACTTTGTTAGGCCTTCAGGGGTTTATGTGAAATCTTCATTGATGAAAAGCACCCCTCACTTTGAAAATTGAAATACAATCAATTCTCTTCAAATGGTAAAATTCAATCATAATGATAGAGCATTCCATAAAAATGGCATTGAATTAGTAATTAATAACACAACATTCAAGTGAAATGGCAAATTTTTTGTTGAGAATGGCAAAAAGTTTCCATCATCTTAAATTCTTAACAAAGCAAACGATAAGTATGATAATATTTATAATATTTAACTCTTTGTTTTTAATCTTGACATATCTTGCACATTCAAGTTCACTAAACATTGTTTCCAAATAGGACATTATTTAGGTGTCTTCTTCAGATTATACAGACTCATGCAAAAAAATAAAAGTAAATGAACAACCTATGTACTAGAATAAATGGTAGAAGTGCATGAGGACTCCTGTAAAAAAATAAAAATAAATGAGGACCTTCACTATTCCAAGATTTGATAGAATTGCTTTTCGGTTCTTACCAATACCAGAAGTTTGAATAGCACAAAATTATAATGCAGCCTACAAAAAAAACTAATGTCAAATCACGAAGCCTACACCAACACACCAACATACCAGCACCTACGTACTTGCCTTGAAACACATTGAACTCTATCTGCTCAAAGCTTACTTGTGATGCCCCGACTATGTGTACAGGCTATTTTGTTGCGGATGAAATGAAAAGCAACTGTGCAGGAAGGTCGAATTACACACGTGCATCCCACTTCTAGTTCTGGTTCTCCTAAAGTTTTGTGCATAGAATATAAAAAACGGTCACTTCGTGCCATTAATTAAACCTCATCAGCACGTAACTCCATGAAGCAAACTCATATAGAATCACCACCTGACGAAATTTGGGACCAAATTAGAATAACTGACAAGCTAATGAGTTGATATCCATCCCGCTTAGCAATTTAATTACCACCCATCAATGCCGTTAATAATCTTCCAACTCCATGCTCAGAGACATTAAAAATAAGTTGTATGAGAGGTTAAACTTATGAGGTTGTGCGTTTGGATGGAATGGCACGAGGACAAGCATGGCAATTCTTCCTAGTTACGTAATTAAATAGTCCTAGCTTGCGTTTGTTGTTGACGAGCTAGCACATATGCATTGCCGTTTGGGGAGAGAGTTAAGATTACTCTATTGGGTCTGTAGACTTGAATTGAACATGACCGTGAGCCGAGAAAGTTGCACGTAAATGGCCGATCTAGACATCAAATCCGTTATTCAACAGCATAAGTGGCAGCAAATTGTTGATACTCTGTTTGCCGTCTATGGACTCAAACCAAATCCCGCCGTTGAAAAATTCAAGATGCATAAGTAAGACTGGAGCATCCTTTCCAACCTACAAAATAAAGTCACAATTCACAATCAACGAGCTTGCCAAGAATGCAGTAGTGCCGTAATTGATGCTGGAAATTCTTACTCATTAAGGATTCCTCTTCAAATACGTTGGAGCTGACTGTCCTAAAATCAGAGGACGAAAATTGCTTGCAGCAGCAGAGAGATATACGCAGCAGAGGTTCAATAGTTCACGGAGCACCAATTCGGTAAGAAATTCATCTCACAAATTATCGTCTGCCAAAATTCTTACAAATCTTCCAAAAGTAATACCTTCAAGAAAGGATTTCTAGCCTACCTAATTATGTATGGCGCCAGAGTTCATTGATTTCAAAATGAAATGCCATCACGTTCGATAAAATGGTTTTTAAGTTTACCCTTGGATATACTATGTAGTTTGAAGGAGATCCGTTCCCAGTAGTCCTTTCTGAATGTGCAGGATCGGTATTCTCCGACATTGAGTTGACCTTACTCAATCGATGGAGTGCGAGTACGAACCCGTCGCTTGTCTGCATTGTAAATTCTATGCAAACGTAACCAAGAGGCTCCACCACGTCTTGGCAAAAGATCCACACTCTCGCGTTGTTCAGCACCACAAGAAGCAAGAATATACGCACCGCCACCATTTGCAGTGCCATGGCCCTGGCCTCCTCTCTCTCATCCCACTTATTAAGCTTCCAAACATAAATAGAATGACAAGAATGAAGCACATGCTTAACAATTGATGTTCAGTGAAGTAAGGGCATTATCTAACCTACTGAAGTTGCAATGATAATACAACCTAATGAAACCACTACAACCGATCCAACAAGGTAGGTGAAGGCACATCTCTTGTTCTTGGTCCTATGGATACTGTACAATACAACAATTGTAGAGCCTTTGAAATTGTTTCCTCTATCAACCTACTTCAATACATGACTTTGTGTACATGAAGGTTACTAAGGTCACAATTATACAAATAAGTACAATATAAATGCATCAATAGAAGAGTCATATGAACAATTGCAACTACCACTTCTAAAGTTGTGGGAATCTTCAACCTATTATATAAGTAATGAATAAAAATTACCATACAACTACAAACATGATTGCGAAGATGGAAACAAAGAAACACTATTTTCACTGTACTAGTACTTTCAAAATCTTGATCTATCTATTCACACAAGTCTACACTATAATTTCTATCTATTTGATCAATCACATGT
Source organism: Thuidium tamariscinum (assembly GCA_947034885.2). Lineage (NCBI taxonomy): Eukaryota > Viridiplantae > Streptophyta > Bryopsida > Hypnales > Thuidiaceae > Thuidium > Thuidium tamariscinum. The sequence continues at coordinate 30,999,522 of OX344751.2, read as the reverse complement.
GCATTGTATTCAAGAAATATTCTACTATGCATCCAAAATGGTTTGACATTTGGTTAACAATCCACTCCTTGGTTACTTATCCTTCACTTCATATGCAATGCTCATAGACCTATCATATGCAATTTTTCTTGATAGTCTAGGCTGCACTACGTTGTAATCATTGATTTCTCAAAATGCTTTAGTTCCTATGTTTTTGGTCATTCAATTAATCTTAATTTTACTTTAATTCTATCATTGCTTTTGTACAGTCAGGTCGAGCTCAATTACGAATTTCTGCAGTCACAGTTAAAGAAAATTTCACTACAGCCAACTTTGACACCCTCTCAAGGGCTGAAAAATTAGTTTTTTACTATGAAATTTTTTGTACAAGATCATTTCTAAGTTTATAACATATGTGGAAAATTTCAAGGCCAAAAGATTCACCCAAAAAAAGATGTTCAAAATCTACTAACATGTGTAGTTAAGAAAAAACTTTCACTACTACCAACTTTGACACCCTTCCAAAAATTGAAAAAAAAAGTTTTGGCCATGAAACTTTTTTCATGAGATCATCTTTGTGTTGATAACATGTAAGATAAATTTCAAGTTCAAAAGATTCACACAAAAAATATATTTGAAATCTACCAATATGTACATCGAAGTTGGCAATAGTGAAATTGTCCCTTATATTGACACATGGTAGTAGATTTTGAATATCTTTTTTGGAATAAATTTTTTGAATCTGAAATTTACGACACATATAATTAACATAGAGGTGATCTCATGCCCAAAATTTCATGGCCAAATTTTTTTTTTCAATTTTTGGGAGGGTGTCAAAGTTGATAGTAGTGATGTTTTTTTCTTAACTACATATGTTAGTAGATTCTAAATATCTTTTTTTTGGTAAATTTTTTGACCTTGAAATTTGTCACATGTCTTATTAACATAGAGAGGATCTTGTGAAAAAAATTTCATGTTAAAAAAATAATTTTTCAGCCCTTGGGAGGGCGTCAAAATTGGCAGCAATGAAGTTTTGTTCCCTGTCTATGCAAGAATTCGTAATTGAGCTGGACCGACTGTACATTAAGTGGTTTGTTTTGCAGTACTGCTCAAAGAACTCAAAATCATAACATTGGTTTACTTCTATTGTCACAAGCAAAGTATTGCTTTAAAATAATACATCTTCTTTTTATATCAAAGACATCTTTGTAAATATTTCTATTAAATATTTGAATTTTTTAAATTTAATTTTGACTGTTCTTTAAAGGAATTAATTCCTACCTTCATTGTTGAAATTTTCATAGTTTATAAGTCCATGTATCAACCCTTGCCTTGCAGATTGAACCACGGACACCTATGGAATCTTTAGGGCATGACCTTCAAGACCAGACTCCGGTGAAAAGCTTTTATGATATTCAGTTTTAATCTAGCAATTTGTATCAATGTTGATGCCTCTAGGAAGTGAGCCATTGATTCCTAGTTCCTAGATTTTGCAAGAATAATTATAGGAAATCCTCAACTAAGAGAGTTGGTAATATTGAATACTATCTTCATTAGAGCTAACAAATTTTAGGATCTTCTAGAATTTGGAGGATCCATCTCTCTTTGCACTGAAAGTATTCTAGCAATCACAATTCCATGATTTGAAGTTTGTGCCATGAGTCATGAGTATAAATATATATATATTGCTCCAATGATCATTCAAATGATGGCTACATCCTGGAAAATGAAAAATCAATAGCCCTTTTATGATTGTAATTTCATTATTACCTTTTCTTAATCATATATCAACTTCTATCATGAATATGAGACCATATAGTTCAATTGATTTTTTTATTGATTGTATGCTCAAGGCTAAAATACAGTTGATGCAATATGATTCAGGAACCAAATTCGCCTTCTTTTACACAAGGAGATTTGTCTAAGGATACCACCTTACAGTTTGAACAAGAAACCCAACCAGAGATTGGTGACATAAACTTTGAGGGGATTCAAGAAGAGATTGGTGACAAACAAGTGGTTGAGGAATATATTGATGAAGATGATCTTCACCGTAGGCACAAGGTTGATTCAAATTCTACAATAAACAACATGCGGTTCAAACCTATTGCCCTTTCCCGAATGGGCATTCCATTGTGCCTCCTTTTTCCAATGCCCATTGTGAGGCCTACCTTGACGTGTGATTTGACAAAACTGGATCAAGAGTACGTTCATAACTATCGTGAAGGATTTGTTGTCTTTTATGTGTCTACCACGAATGCAGAGGGACAAACTCAACTATTATCACTAGATGAGCGTGCAAACTTCAGTCCTCTTTGGAAAGAGAAGGTCCTCAAGTTTGAAGAAAAGCTTGACCGCACACCCGACCTCCATTGCCTCAAGAACCTGAAGTTTTTCATTTGTGACGGTAACTACCGTCACATTGCGTGGATGTCCCATATTGATTCAAAACACCCCAACGATCTAGATTGGCATATTCAAGTGGATTGTATTTTGTTGGAGACCAAAGGTCCGATCGGGGCTCTCATGCAAGCAATGCATGATATTAATAAGTAAGTACATCTTTTGAATTTTTTGATGTTTTTTATTTGTTTTTGGGCGAATTGGGCTCATTTCTTTACTACATGCATACGGAGGAATCACATGTCAAGACGAAGTTGATCCATACTTTGTATCAAGTAAGAAGGTATGGCGAGATGCCTCTAAAAGAGTTCCAAGAGTTGCTGACAGAGTGTGATTTTGGGAAGTGCCAACAAAATTCTAAGAAAATATGGTACTGCATGACTTTAGAGGTCTTTACCTTGTTCATCTTTCAGGTAATTGTTTAATTATGACCTTTTATTTTGCTATTCATTTTGTCTTTTGATTTTGCCTTTGATGTCTTCTTTTGATTTTGGCTTTAATTAATTTTGACATTGTAATGATTTTTTGAAGTGGATATTTCTTCAATGTGAGATCTCAGAGGCGGCTGACATAGCTGCAAGGGTGTACAATGAATACACTCCAAAGGGGGAGGTTATTGAAAGTGGAGTTGTAGCTGCAATGAAGAAAGGGGCAAAAGACAGAACTTCACATTTATATTTCAAGATGGCAAAAATGGTGACCGTAGCTAATCCAGCTCTTGGTTCTGAGTGGTTCCAAGAGGTAATGGTTTGAATGTTTATTAATTCTTTACATTTCATAGTCTTCTATTATTTTACAAATATTGATTTTTTTTCATGTCTAGATTGAAAGGCATTGGAGTTTGAATATTGAGCTCGAGATGACTCTTGATAAGCTCCAAGTTATAGCAACTTCAAGTGCGGATGCTAGCTACAAAGTGAAGAAGTTAAAATGGTGGAATCTTTCCAAACATTCTAGGGAAGCAAGAAAATTTCTAGCCAAGCCTATGAATGATGACAAGCTTAAGGCTTTTCTTCACAAAGCAGTGTGGTAGGCAGGGGTAATTGGTTTGGTAAAAGTTGTACCTTAAATTTAAACAAGTGATTGCGTATATTAAATATTGATTTTCCTCATGGTTTTGTGTAGATTGAAGCCTTTGTGGTTTCGGAAGTAGAACTAATATCTACTTGGGACAATGTTACAATTGACATGATAAGCCCTATGGAGCCTTTGACTGTACAAGACTACATTGAGGAATGGCGCATGCGAATTTGGGACCAAGCCTTTGGAAATGAGTTTGGTGGAAAGAAACTTCTTAAAAAAGGAGACTCTTTCTCAAAGTTCTTTGAAGCCGACAACATAATTAAACGTGTTGTTTTCAGGTATGAAATCATTGAATGATTTGTTACTTGTCATTTTACATTCTCTTAATTAGTTTTGTCTCTAATTACTTTTGTATTGGATTTAGGTACTTCAAGTTGGAGTTGTACAACAAAAAAGCCATCTCCAAGCACAATTTGCCCCCTTTCATGAACAATTGGATAGATCATTGGTCTCCTGAGTACATGTTCTCTCCATATCAAATCAAGACCTATACTTTTGTACACCTTCCAGGTTGTGGATGGTATTTGGAGTGTGATCCTTCGTTTACACCTCCAACCGAGGTTGCATACTGGTAAAGCATTTAGTCTTTTGCACCTTTAGAGGTTTTTACAGATGAATATGCTGATTTGGAGGAAGGTGCCAAGGAAGAAGCTATCCGCAAAAGGCTTGAAGATGACCAAAAGAAATTGGAGAAACAAGCCAAGGATGCGGAGAAGGTAGCTCCACGAGAAGAAGAAAGGAAGAAGAGAGTTGCTGCAAAGGTTGCAGCAAAAGAGACTCAGAAGAAGGGCAAGCAAAAGTAGTCAACTCCTAATGCAAATGCCCTTGCCTCATCAGTGGACAACACATCGATTCTAGAGGTGCAACCTTCAAGTGGTATACCTGTGGCATCCCATTATACTCAACTTATCGAAGTACAAACTCGTGTACCTCTACAAAGATCGGTGGATCCAAATACTACAGATGTGGCCGAGCTTATTTTGAATACGAATGTGGATTTGGTTTTTAATGGCATGAATGGTGACCTTCCAACTGACTACAGCTGCATTTTGACCTTTTGCGAAAAGGTATAGGCAATTATATCAATTATTGTATTCCTCTATTTTTTGTACATACCTCTTTCATTATCACTAATCAATTTCTTGTATTATTTCACAGAATGCATCAAAAAGGAGAAGGTCTTATCGTAGGCACATGGATAAGCACCTTGGCTTTGACCTTATCTTGGTAGATATGTCGGAGGGTCTTCTAGTAATTGGAGTGAGTGACCTTGAATCCAGCATTCCTTCTTGGAATACTTTACCAGATTCCTGGTTATAACATGTATTTGATTTTGCCAATATGCATCTTCATGATGACGGCGCCCTGATTGTCATTCACCCACAAAGCTTATAGCCTAAGAAGACACTGCTACAACATACTAATGCATACTCATTTGAAAAAAAGCTCGATTGGTGGGGTGTAAATCAATTGTATTTGACAATTTCCACCAACTTAAAAGGAACGGTGAGAATTGAAAGCCTTTTTTATTTATTTTGGAGGCAAAAATATGAATTGATTGAATTATAGTCTAATTGAATAGGGGGAATTAGTTAGATTGAATTGCTCATTTTCTTTGTTCATTGTATTATTGAATTATTGTTTCTAATAGATTTTTTGATGCAAACTAAGCGATTTGGGATTACTTTATTGGTGAGGAACATTTCTTCTATCCCAAGCTCCAAATTCGCATTGCAGCATATTCCCGATCTTGTATCACGTGGAGTTGATGTGAAGAAAGATGATGCTCTTTACAATTATATTTACGAGAATGATTTGATTATGAATGGTGACCACCCTTGGCGTGGAGCTCAACAGAAAAGCTCTTTGCTTTTTAATATATTGATTGAGTCATGCACACTACCTGGTGACATTGTTTTAGACGCTACTGCAAATACAGGTGATTTCTTAGAAGACTTTATTTTAATTTGTTTTTTCTAAAATTTCAGTTCTTTTTTAAGTCACATTCTTGAGGCCACTGTATAAAAAGTTTTGTTTTTCAAGTGCCTCCATCCATACTTGTCGAAATTCTGGTTGACATATTGTTGCTATTGAAGAGGACAAGGCATTATTTAAAAATGTCCTAAAGCCCCTTATTTGTTGTGAGCGCTCCTAACTCCACCCTCGAGCTAAGAGTTTTTCACACGGGTCCTATGTCTAATTGAGTTTTCTTTCTAATTGGGTGTTAAAAGAAAGCCTTCCAAGTAATGAACTCTTTTAGTCACGTCTTTAAGTGTTTTTAATCTAATTTTGTGGTTATAATTCTGTCTATTCTATTCTAGAAGTCAACCAAGTGATCCTACTCTGCTTTATTCTATCAAATGATATTGTGCCTAAATCTAATTCCAAGCATTTGGTAAAAAGAAACTTAACAGTAAAACAATGAGAATGAAAATCAAATGTGAGCGGTTTACCTCCTCTGCGTAAATCTCCATAGTCCCGTCGTCAAACATCATCATGTGCAAATATTCTCCCACAACCTCGCCATCGAAATCATCCCGGCTCTCCATCTAATCCATAATAATTCTCACGTGTTGGTCAATTAATTTTATCCTGCTTAAAAAGAAACTAAATGTTATGTAGTGTTAATTCAATTGCGTAATTCCTTTAATTCCTAAATCCCCGGTAATTACGAAATACTGCAATTTAATTAGTCTACCTAAGTTGTTAAGGTTCTAAAGAAATCAATGGAAATCTAATGATTCACTATTTGTTGTTTTTAGTTTTTATTTTAGTTCTAAATTGATGTTATAAAATTCCAATTGAATTAAAATAATTTGGATGGAAAATTCCCTTCAAATCTTTTCAAATCCAATTGATTTTCGAAATTATTTTAATTCTAACGAAATTGGTTGTCAATTTGGTTGTTTCCTTTTTGGCTTATTAGAATATTTTAATCAAAAAACTATCATCAAATCTTTTCAAATTTAATTAATTTTAAATTTGCGTTAGTTTGTAAGGAAATTAGTTGTCAATTTGTTTGTTTCCTTTTTGGCTTATTAGGCCTAATCAAACAAAGCCAACAAAATCCAAACCTTCTAAGAATCTAATTAAGAACTACCGACCAAAGAATGTAGAACATACTCCCTAGAATAAGTGCCAATTCAATAGTAAGATTCTAAAACAATTAGTTTTAAAAGGGCGTGGGGTCAACGTTGAGAATAAAGAATTAGTTTTCAATAGTAAGATTTTTAGGAAATCGATTTTTTAATGGGTAATCCTTCACAAATCCGTTCTCAACCTTCTCCCTTCCACTCTTGCGCTCTCATTTCATTCTAATTCTTTGTTGCAAGTTTTGTAGAGAGTTTTGGCTATGGTGGTTGAGAGATGCTTATGAAGGTGATGAAGAATTTTTGGTACTCCAAGAATAGATTTTTATCAAAATTTGATAAAATGGTTTGTGGCTCCAACTGCCAAACCAACTTGATTTTGAAAAAAATCAATTTTTGAGTATCCAGTCACTTACTGTCTGCTTGCTCTCCGAACTGGCTGGCTGCCTGGCTCTCCGAATTGGCTACTGCCTTCTCTCTAAACTGCTGACTGCAGGGGCTCATTGCCGGCCTTTTCTCCCCACCGTGGCCGTGCCACATGGCGAGGCGCGGTTGGGGGGACCCCTCCCCGGGCTGCCCCGTCACTCCCGCTGCCTGGGCTCTCCGAATTGGCTGAATGCCTTCTCTCCGAACTGGCTAACTGCCTGGCCCTTTTGGCTTTTAAAGTCGGGTGTTGGGCTTTCCTTATTTTCTAATTTTTTGTCAAATATTTGGTATATTTGATAAAATTATGCTACCCACTTAGTGGGTGAAGGAAAGTACTTAGTTCAATAGAAGTTTAAATGCAGTTGGTGCTAACCTTATTTGTTCAAGGTTTCGCACTTTAATGATTCCTAGTTTTCAGAGGGTCAAAGCTTCGCCGTATGATCTTGTTGGTTCCATGACACGGAGCTCTTCAATGGTATTTTGGGGATTTTATTTGCAAAAGGAGGTACACATGACAGTGTTTAACCGAACTTTCACTTTAAATCCTCAAAATTTCTTAGTATTTCAAAATCCTGCTGCCAAAGGAGGTACACATGACAGTGTTTAAACCAAACTTTGGTGCTTAATGTTGAAATTTCACAAACGTTATCCAAGCGAAATGTTGATGCTAAGTTCCTAATGCCAAGTGAGAAATGAAAGAAAGATAGTTGAAGGGGCCCTAAGCCTTCAAAACTCCAAAACAATACAAAACTTGGCCAAAGTCTTTTGGTCCAAGTGGTGCTCCAACTATGTCGGTAGCACGTGGAAAGAACAAAGTGTCGGTGCGAGAAATAAGGGTACTGGCAACCTTGAGAGGGGCCCTTATATACCCGTGGCTGGGCCCCTTGTAGGCGCTTCATTCCCACCCTTGGAATTAAGCGATTACAACTAGGCTCTTGTTTACAAAACTACTCCTATGGGTGTCTAAGCGTCAAACCCACTGTGCCTTTTAAGCAATGGATCTTTTGCTACTCTAATTATTTTAACGGATGAGTTGGTTATTTCTAACTACCCTAGGTGGGTACTTGCTTCGTTCCCTTTTCCTACTTCTAGTTGCTTCCTTACTTTATATGTTTCGTTCTCTTGTCCCACTTCTAACTTCTTCTACGTTTATGTGTTTCGTTCTCTTGTCCTACTTCTAACTTCTTCTACGTTTATGTATTTCGTTCTCTTGTCCTATTCTACGTATTTGCTTTTGACTACTCTATGTATTCGTATTCCTTTACTCTACTCTACATCTTGGTATTCATCTTGGCCTACTCTACGTATTTCCTTTAATCTACGTCTTTGTCTTTGCTTGATTCTACTCTACGTATTTATCTTCACTTCATTCTACTCTACGTATATGTATTTGTCTTAGTCTAATCTACATCTTCTTCTACTCTGTGTATTGATATTCCTCTACCCTATGTATTCTTCTACTCTACGTATTTGTATTTGTCTTAGTCTAATCTACGTCTTCTTCTATTCTGTGTATTGGTATTCCTCTACCATATGTATTCTTCTACTCTACGTATTTGTATTTGTCTTAGTCTAATCTACGTCTTCTTCTATTCTATGTATTTGTACTCTTCTACTGATGTATTTTCCTACTCTACGTTCGGGTATTCATTAATTTCCTTTTCTTTATGGTTGTCTTCCTATTCATGATTGCTAATCACCAGACCTTAATCTTACTTGGGATGTCAACCTTTTCACTAACTAATTCCCTATTGCATCAATTAATTCAAATCAAAGGAAGGTTTAGAGGTCCACCTCCGTTTCGTGCATCTAGTCCTCTTCACTCCACGCCACGTCCATCATTGCCATGTCTTGGTCCCGGCTCTTTTAATTATTCCCTTCCGTGTGTTTCTTACAAGTAGGTCTTTTTGCAACTACTTCCTAGCTCAACTAATTTCTATACTATCCCCTAAACCAACTAATTTCTATACTACCCCCTAACCACTAAGTTCTACTAATTTTTTGCCCAAGGACCCCCTGGCCCCCCGACCCCTGGCTCCCCGAACCCCCTGCCTGGCTGCAGTACCCAGCCTGCGGACCTGGCTGGCTGGCTGCGGTACCCGGTTGGGGCTCCCAGCTAGCTGGCTGGCTACGGGCTTTGGCTGGCTGGTCCAGCGCTGGAGCTTGGCCAAACCTTTGGATTTTTGCTTTCACTACAAAAAAAGAGGGGTAAAAATGACTGCAATCTATGATTGGGTGTCCGGATTGACTAAAGAATGACTGCGCATTCCATAATTGCACCACCTAGCCGGCAGCCTTGGTGCGGAAGTCATTGTGTAGTCACCGTCGTGACTTGCGGATGTAAGCGGCTGAAACTGTGACTTTCATCGTGGCTTTCCGTTCAAAATGCAGTCAGTAAAATGAACTCTGTCGTGGAAACCCACATAGTCATGAAGGACTACTTGGTCGGCGTGTATTGCGATTGAAGAAAGACTCAGACATGACTACATTTGCCCCTGTGTAGCATGCTGCCCTTTTTTGGCTGGAGACGGGCAGGGCCAAAATTTTCATGACTCCCAGTCATAGGCACATCACTGTGATGCGACTAAAATTTTAGTCATATGCAACTTCGATATTACTTCTCCATTCTGTGGGGGTTTGGATAAAACCACAATGCTGCCACTTCAAGGCAGTCACTGGAGGACTACTCTCATACGACTGACTTCTACTTCTCAGTCACTTGGACATGACTGTAGAACTAAACTTGTAGGGCAATGTTGCAACTATCAACGACAAGGTGGGCTGGGGTTTCTAAAGTAAGGTTCACGGTTTTGGATTTACAAAGCACTTGTAAATGCATGAGCAACCAGTGACTCAGTGAGTGCATAGTTGAATTGTCTAGAGGTTTGAATACAACATTAGCATGCAGTTTCACCGTGTTTAACCATACGGAGTTTTTGTTTGTCAGTACTGCAGTGTATATTGGCGGTTCAAATCCTCGTCCTTCTCGCTAGGTAACTGATGCTATTGTACTATGGCAGAAATGCAATCGCAGCAGGAGTAGTATGTTCCTGGTGCCCACATAATGGAAAACCAAGGTTCAGTCTTCTTACGACATGAAGAAAATGGGGACAACATGTGGAAAAAGATCATGGACGTTTTCTGTAAAAAAGAAGAATTCGCATTACCTGGTTTTTCTCTTTGGATACGCCACAGTCTAAGACACTGGAAGGAGTGGAAATCACTGTTTCACGAGACTGAAGTGACAATGCGAGACTACACTGCATCTTCTGAGGCACTCAGAAATGACTGAACACGACTACCTCGTGACTGTAGAAACACTGAAGGTTTGCAAACACTAATCAAACAGCGCAGAGGTGGAATCTGTATTGTACCACAATCACACTAGTTCACTAGCTAATACCCTTCTCGGGCTAATAAACTGTCTTCCTCAGTCAATTCGATGGCACCTGCTAGATCGACTTCTGGTGTTGGAACTGGCACAGAACGAGGAGCTTGAAGTCCTCTGCTCTCATTTCTCGTGCTGATGAAAGCGTCTGTTGTATCCACAACTTCGTGTCTTACTCGTACTGGATTCCCTAACACTACTTTCCAACCAGGTCGATCTGTGACATCGGAGAAAAACACCTGCGTTGCCTGTGAAGGAAAAATGAAAGGCTCCGCGAGACGAGGCATTTTGTGCCGAAAGTTCACCACGAGGAATCTTGACTCGTCCTTTGTGTACGTGGGGTTTCCTCGATTGTCTGTAGTTTTCACCCACTCACAACGCATGAGAATCACCTTTGTACTGAGCGCACCATAATCCAACTCTAGGACGTCCTTCAATACTCCGACGTAGTTAACAGGTGATTCTTCCATGTCCTCCGACGGCTGCTGAAAAACTGAAGCTACCCCACTGTTGTAACTCAGTAAGTGGGTGGTACTCGCATCTTCCACTCGAAAGTGGTTACCGAATGCAGTCACCCTTGAGTATCGGGTGGCTCTCTGTGATGGCCTCTTACTGAGCAAGAATCGGTCCATGTCTTCTGTGTTCCGTAAATCCACGTCACATTCTCCCACTGTGCGTGCGATCCACTCTGATAATGTTGGGGTTGATGGATTCTCTTCAACTTGACGCCTCCAGGTCCTTCACAGTCAATTGAAAAAAATTAGGATCACCGCCGTTTAAGCAAGGCAAGTGCATGTGCTTGCAATATGGCGCTGAATACCTCCCACGTGGGACGCAATAATCTATGACTAGAAAGCGACTTCGCTAAGTGACGACTAAGTCACTTCCAACTCATTCGAGGATACACAACTGAAGAATGACTCAAGAAAATCTTCTGCATTATTAAACTCCCACCTCTAAACATGAGATTTAGGCAAACTATGTCAATAGTAATTCCGCTGTCTTGTATAGTTGGTACTCAAATACAGAAGTTTCTTTTCAGCATACATGAACAACTCTTGCATGGCAGAGGCATTGGAAAGCACATATTGGTGCGCCACATCTCACAACTCAGGGCTCATCATGAATGGCCTCCCAGCCCCTTGCAGAACTTCTTCAGCATCTCCGTATTCTTCATCTTCATCCCAAACACGTCTTTCGGTGCCCTCAAATGCATGGAGGTACTCTGTAATGAATCCAATACACTCTTCTTTCAAATATCCCTCTGCCATGCAAGCCTCCGGTCGTGCCATGTTCCGAACATGACCTTTCAAAACTTTCATATACCGTTCCACAGGGTACATCCACCGTGCACTAACGGGTCCACACAAGTCCAATTCCTTGGCAAGATGGTAAGGAAGGTGCATCATTATGTCGAAAAACGAGGGTGGGAATTCTATCTCCAACAATACCATACTTTCTGCCACATCTGCTTCGAGCGAGGGGAAGTCAGCAGGATTGTAAACCTTTGTACATAGACGGCGATATACCCTACACATCCTCATGACAGCCATACGAGGTCCACTTCGCATGAGACCACGGAGAGCTAGAGGCATCAGCTGCTGCATCAGAACGTGGTAATCGTGGGACTTTAACCCCCTGAAGTTCTTCTTGCGGAGACACTTTCCTACGTCTGATGAATATCCACTCGGTGTTTTTAACGACTCAATGCACTTCACAAACTTCTCCCACTCAGATTCTGACAACACATAGGATGCAGCTGGCTTCACCATCTTCCCTGGCTTCCGGGGATGCGGGGTCAGCCACAAGTGTGGCCTCACATTACGCCTTTGTAAGTCTTGTCTGACTTTCACGCTGTCCTTCTTGTCGCTAATGGTTTTCAGTATGTTCTTGGCCAGATTAAGTTCGCAGTGCATAACGTCGAGGATGTACCGAATCAAAAGATACTGCAAGTGAAGACAGAAACTGCATTTTCAGTACATCGCTAAAAAGTTGGAGTTATGTAATAGTCTTATGTTTTCACTAATAAACAACTTAAACTCACATATGACTTTCATGTGACTCATCTCTGACTGGAAAGTTGTGTGTCAGTTACGCTCAAGTCGTTTTCCTTGACGTAGTATACATCTATGAAGCACACTTCCACAGGGTGGAATGCAATAAGTCCACTGGAATACTTACACTTCAACCCCTTTCTACAGAAATTTCTCTCACAAATTCGTACATGGAGGTTGCAAAACTTGAACGCTTGAAGGGACTATGACAGATGCCGATCAAAATTACTGTTAAAAAAAATGGGGAATGATTTGAAAATTCCCCCCCACTAATGTAATTTCTCTCACAAAATCTTATTACATAATGAAAGCTCCTACACAATGCAACAAACCCCTTCCTACAAACTCCCGATATGCAACATGTCCATGGAGGTTGCATAATTGAAAGGCCTCAAGGGACTACGATAAACGCCTATCTAATATACAGTTCAAAAAAAATGGGGAATGATTTGATAATCCCCCCCCGAATGAAATTTCTCTCACAAAATCTTATTACTAGAAGAAAGCTCCTAGACAATGCAATAAAACCCTTCCTACAAACTCCTGATAGGCAACGGAAGCAAGGAGGTTGCATAACTGAAAGGCCTCAAGGGACAATGATGAACGCCTCTCAAAAGTACTGTTAAAAAAAATGGGGAATGATTTGAAAATCCCCCCCCCAATGAAATTTCTCTTACAAAATCTTATCACAGTCAAGAAAGCTCCTACACTATGCAATGAACCCCTTCCTACAAACTTCTGATATGCAAAATTTCCATAGAATTTGGATACCTCAGATGCAAGGACTACGAATGCCTATCTCAGGTTTGATTCAATTGGAGTAGTACTTCATTGGGAATGTCCCTGAAACGTATGAGTCATTTTAGACTCGTATTGCTGCACTTTTTGGCAACTACAACTAAAATATGACTTCAACGTCATGACTCATTACTATGAAGTCATCCCTAAGTTACCGAGGACTCATTTTATTCGACAATGTACAAACATGACCTATGATTTCAGTACTCATGCATTGAGGACCCAGCCACGTTCAAGTCATTAAATACGAGTATATTTTTATTTACATACTACTGCAACTAATTCACGACTTTCAAGTGACTTAGTTGTGACTGGGAAAGTCGTCCCACAGTCACCTACAACTCATTTTACTTTACAACGAAAATGAAGTGGCTGCACTGACCTTCCAGTATGGCAGTCTAAAAAGACTGCTCATCCGCTTCAGACCATACATTTTTGAGGGGTCCCCTGTAGCACCGTCTCTATTTCCAGCTGCTTTCCATGCCTCGTACTCCAATGCATGCTGAATTTGTTCCTCCACTGTCACCTCCCGTGGTTTAGGGCGGTTTTCGATGAGGCCATTGAAGTGGTCCTTCATTTCTTCTGACCTGTAAGGATGGTCTTCAGGTAGCCAACGACGAGTACCACCATACGTGCACTTCCCAAGCTCAGTGGAATGCTCAGTGCCTAAATCCACGCCGCACCAAGGACAAGCCGCATACCCTTGGTGAGAGAATCCTCCAACGGTGCCATAACCGGGAAAGTCATGGATAGTCCACAACAACATGCCACGTAATTGGAAAGCCTTCCTTCCAGGATCTTTGGTAACGTCATGCGCAGGTACTCCACCCCACAGCTCTAGCAATTCCTCCAAAAGAGGTTCCAAATACACATCGAAGACATCATTTTTCACGGACTCCTTCCCCGGAATCAACAAGGCCAACATCATGAAAAACTTCTTAGTACTCAACCACGGTGGCAAATTGTAATTCAAGAGCACCACTCGCCAAGTTGACCATGATGTTCGATTCTGTTTATAAGGGTTCACTCCATCAGCTGCTAAGGCAAAATGAACATTCCGTGGATCAGTTGCAAAAGAAGGGTCCACGTTTTCTTCAAAGTGTTGCTAGGCTTTCGAGTCACATGGATGCCTCACCAAGCCATCCCCTCCTTCTTTGTTGCTACGATTCTCTGCATGCCAGAGCAAAAGCTTTGAGATACTAGGGCTCATGAACATTCGCTGTAGTCTTGGGATGATGGGAAAGTGCCGCAGAACCTTCACTGGATAGCAACGTCGATCCTCATCTCGATATCGGCGACCTCCACATTTAGGACAGCAGAGGGCATTCTCATGGGGTCCACGGAAAAGTACACATCCACGCTCACAAGCATGGATGGTATTGTAAGTCAATCCCAACTTCCCTGTAAGGGACTTCGCTGCATGATATGTTTTCGGCAAATTATTGTTCTTTGGCAATAGATGCGAGTGCAATAAACTGAAAAGCTCGTTCGCACAGTGGTTGCTTACACCGTGCACAGTGCACAAGTTCATCAACAGTATCGTTGTTGCAAGCTTGCTAGAAGCAGAGTTGTCGTACAGAGGCTCCAAGCACTCTTCTAACACCCTCGCATCGAAGTTGCAGTCACCGTGGGCTCCTTCCGCGCTTGTCTCTTGAAGATGCGACTCATCACGACACTCATCCTCGTCTGCAACATCGCCAATACCCACTTCCATGCTCTCTACATGGATAGAGTTCGCTATGTCAAATGCATCCCTCACTTCCGACTGAACTCTCTCTGCTGAATTCGTTTCAACTTCCAGTGGTTGCAATGCTTGGTTCACCATGCCGCGAGTGTCAACTGTAGCATCCATTAATTCGAACTCCTGTGGGTCCGATCCAAGCTGCCCCCAGAACTGCTCCTCCCAATCTTCGTCCGACGAGTCTCTTGCGCCGGGGCCTCTCCATATTCGTGACTGAGGATCTCTTCCATAGCGGTTAAGGTGATCCCGAACGTTACGCACTAGCAGTCTCTTTCGACCTCTACAGTTCGTGCATGGACAATGTAATTTTTTCACATTGTATTCCCGAGCCCTTTGGAGCTCCCTCACCCACAAGTGCTCATCTCGTAGTTGTTGCCTTCGAGTATCAGACAAGGGAAGTCTCCTAGGTATCATTTCTTTCCTCGTTACAAAGTAAGAGCCACGTCATGCACAACGCCAGAAAAGAGAGGTTCATGCAAACGCTGCATACTAGCCTCTTTGTAATTCATCCCGCACATTCATAACTCATAAATGACTTCCGGTACTCGTGAATGACTAATAAATGTCTTGAAAGACTTCTGAGTCTCTGCACAGTCATAAAATTTCACTAGTGAAAGACTATAAAATGTCTACACCAGTCTAGAACTTTGCACAGAACACGGGTGATGCAAGTGCTGCACAAAGTCGGATGACAATCAACACTTTGCATTTACAAAGAAAATGAAAGAGCTGTGGATTCAGATTCACATAAGCATTGCAAGGAGTCCAAAGAAAACACTGATCTGGCAAGGAAGACTCTTATCCATGAATACACATTCACGGATTGTCATGAAATACTAGAGCAATTCTTGAGAAACACAGTTACCCTCTTTCATTGATGGGGATTTAGGAACATGTAAATCATGCAGGTAGGGCTAATCTTCAATGTCTACGCCACCCCCACTACTACTGGGTACATTTGTCGGAGTGTTGTTGGCTACCAATGCCTTGGAAGAAGGGTCGTCCTTGGACTGAAACAAAGAAGTATGACCTAGGGCTAAGGCTACCCAAGCTTGGAAACGTTTTTCAAGCTCGCCATTCATAGGCTGACATAGGCTGTGATCACGTGGAAGGTCCTCCGAACATGTGACTGCCGGTGCCACACTCTCGTGAGTACCATCTCCATCCTGTAACGCTACATTCAACTTCGATTCCAAAATTGCAGAGGTAGCCCCTGAAGTATAACTTCTTACTAGACAGTGTTGGTTAGTGATGCGGACCTCTTCATCAGAATCAGGGGTTGACATTCTATTCCTCTTCCTCGGGAAGAGAGGTGCGACTCTAAGAACTCTTCGCTTGGGCATTGTGTACTACGATATATTCTAGGCCTTATTGTCACACAGCAATGCTAATACCACACTTAGTAACAAGCAGGTGAGCATATGAGTGCAATACCTGATGGCATTCTGTAGTGGAGACCCGAAGGAAAAAGGACGTTCAAATTGAAGCCACCGTCATGTAATCTACAGTTGATGCCTGCCGTAGACTTCACCTGCTACCTTCACTTCGTAATGAATTGACATGCATTCATAAAAATTACTTCTATCAATTCAAAGTGTCTCACATTAGAAAGTTGTGAGGACCAACTGTAGAACATGAATAAGCGCTTACAGTATTGAGTAAGGCTTACGAGTGTTAAAATGTAGTCAGATGATTGCCCTATCTTGGTTAACCCCTCATGAGTGGATATAGGCCTCTCATATAATAGTAGTGAAGTAGTCATAAGATAGTACTTGTGAGTTCTAAGTAATTTAAAATGACTAAAATGGAAATGGGAGTGAAACACAGTCGCACACAAGTGACTACTCAGTCACTCATTTTCAGTTTGTAGTAAATTGACCTCTTTAATTCTCTAATCGTGGCTTCGGCTAAGCCAAATAAATCGAATTTCCCAAAAAGTGCAGTGCGCATTTTAGGAAGAATACAATTCCGCTGATGCTAGGAAGACCCAAAAAAAAAATGGGAATGGAAGAATTAGAAATCGAGATTACCAAAGGGGTTAAAAAAATGTAGGAGACCTACTCATTGCAAATTGGGAGTGAGAGCCTAATGTATGTGGAATTCAGTAATATGGATTGAGAAAGATAAAATGGAATGAAGGAATTATGAATTTGGAAACCACAACAAATTCACCATGTGGAATGCAAGTCGGGCCCAAGAACATTGGGAATGGAAACAAGAGTCAATGTTTAATTACGGTGAGACACTGAAAAGTTTACATGATTACCTCAACTAAGATTTAAACCAACATCAAAAAGATGTTTAGGGTTACTGAAACTAATCTAGAATTCGATGCAAGCATGGCTAACCCTTTTTTGGCACCAATCTTAACGGACATGGAGTTCACATTAACATGGCCTGCTGTACTCACAATTCAGTCATTCCTGAAGACTGCATCTCCAAAACTACTTTCTAATGACTTGGGGGGCACTTGTTTTGGATGTGGAGGTTTCCTGAAAGTCACTGACTAGTCAACTTTGTAGCGCATATGTTTTAATTATTTCCAAATGCTTTCTCAATTACATCGAGATTTGTAACCATCACACCCTACGCACCCTAGAAGTGGACAGACACATACAAATGGAAAACATGAGGAATGAGTAAATCTCACCTCCTCATGAAGTTTTTTTCCAGAAAATAGGACCACAACATTCATAGGTTCCAACACCCTAGCTATACATGTTGTATCTTCCTTTATCTCCAAAGTCCTGCCAAAATGAACGATTTGGTGAAACTGAGCTCAGTGCATTCACTTCTTCACGTAACACCAGGACACCTATTAGCCATGCAGTTTGAAATGCAAAGGCAAGTGCACTGACTTCCCACTACAAAATTTAAGGTGAAATGACTCATGCGGAACTCCCAAATGACTGTGACAATGTCACAAGTCATTACTGACTAATTTTTTAGTTGTTACTACTAGTCTATGACTTATAGGAGTGAAGGTGAAGTCGTTAAACACAACTGCGTACTTCACCGTCACTAGGAAACAAACATCGCTTATGGAAATATACAGTACAGACCTGAAGTTTGAGCCTTTTTAGGAAGACCAACATAACAAATGAGTTATTAACAGTGACTGATTTAAATGAAGGGTTTAGGTGTTGGGTTAATATTTAAGACTTGAACTACCAATCATTTCAGTTTCGCAACTTGCAGTGACACCCAAATCACTAGAAGTTCAGCGTTACTGCACGTAGTCTATTTGTAAGATGGCCCTCAGTAATTGCTGAATCCACCAATTGATTGCAAGCCGCTAGAGAGCCACCTAACTCATGATGCCTATAGCCTTGCTTCATTTCCCTCATTTCCAGTTTTGTGGCTTGCACAGATTACTTCCATATCCACGTTCCAGCTCCTACAGAAGAAGAGAGAGACGACGCTAGTTTCTTACGGCAAGCGCGTGCTAGTCTTCCCTTGAGCATGCCAGTGGGTGGAAACATCTGAAGAAAGCGATCATGTTGTGATCTAACGTGTGAGAGTTGATCTTCAGGCATGAAGTGAGAAGAGAAACATACTAGGAGAGAAGGCGAGGCGTGCATGATGGAATCCACGGAGGGAAGTCCGCCGCCAGAGAAATGCGAGTATGAGCTACTGCGCGATCGTAACGTAGCGGAGCTCGCAAAGGCTGTTGCTTCGGCCCTTGCGGCAAGGAAGGCGCTGTAAGTTTCTTTGACTTAGTCCTCCCCTCGCGCTCTAGTTCCAGAACAGTCACACATTGTTCCAGCAGGTGTGGTACTCGCAATTGGTAGCGCAAGTTCAAGAAGAACGTCATGGTTTCAAACCAGACGTCTTAATTTTGGCGGTTTATGGGTCCTGGCACATGCTTAGGACAATGCACACTTGCAGCGCTTGACCGTTGTCATGGTCCGTGCTAATTGCACGTTTTCCAATGCAAGGAACTGGCGCTTGCCTAGGGTTTTCATCACCCCCTGTTGTAGCTGAGGCAGCCTTGCTCCTCCGATTTGTCACCGAGTCGTTCACGAGAGACCTCTGAGTTTTAGTTTTTGTCTTCTGACTTGAACGCAACTCAAAGTGAGTCACAAAGAAGTCTCTCGGAAGTCAAGTACTAGTCACATACAAGTGACTGTCCGTGAATGAGGTATGATTACAAAGGGGGCCACGTGGGAGTCTTGGGGTGTCACATGGATGCCTCACCAGGAGGTCATCTTCCTCAAACGAACCCTAGCGAGGCATTGTGTGGAAATCGTTGTGGGATGTGCTATAAGCATTGCCAAATTACTTCTATCTTCTTTGTTTGTGAGCTCTCATCGTGTGCAAGGCGATCAACGTGAAGGGCTGTGCGCATTGGTGTTTTGGCGGCGCAGGAACGAAGACGCAGCTTCTAAGCGGAAAGCCGCACTTGTTAGTCCCATGTTTTTGGAGCCTCAGCCTGTCTTACCTCCACGGAGAAGTGAAAGGCGACAGGCTCTTGTCGAGCGCGAGGGAAGCAAGGAGCAGGTCCGCGATCTTAGTCATTCGCGAGGTGTAGCGGAGCGCAACATGAGCTCAGGGCGGGACTCGTCGTCGGAGGCGACGAAGTCGGATGAGGCTATCACAAAAGGTATGCTGCACCTCGCAATTGCTTGTACACATGTTGAGCGGTTCTCCGGGCGGGACGCTAAAGCTGCAGGTAAATCAGTAGTTCCCACCCTGGCTGCTAGGTTCGGGTTAGGGTTTTGGCTCGTTGATTGCTTAGCTGTAGTTATTGATTTCTCACACTGTAAATTTGTTCCTTTTCTGGTACTTGTCAAAGTGCTACCCTTCAATTGCCAATGATTGAAAGCGTATTCTCCAAATTCGGATGTATGCTGAAGTAACCTGTGGCCGGTGCACACTTTTGCATATGTGTCAATGTATTGGCAGGGGCGGAGGTGCCTACATTTGACTCCTCCGAAGAGGAGTTGGAGCTGGACCTGGAGGACGAGGAACCACTCGTAGACCGGAGGATAAGGAGGAAGAAGAATATGCCCGTCTCCGCATCGCCAACGAAGGCTGCACTACCACCACCTCCCGTAGTAGATGCTCATTTGTACGGGCAATCGAATTGGTCTTGGGTGCCAGGGCATTACGTGCAAAGCCAGGCACCAACAGGTGGTGCTTGGGCTACAGGTGCACCACCACCATTTCCAAATGCATGGCCTAACCAATCTACAGGCCCGATGGCCCAACAAATAGATGACTTAGCCCAAGACAACGATGACAGGTTGTGCAGGCGCAAGAGGAAGAGCGAATATGATCTCGCATCTCGGCAAAGGGCGACAGCGGGCGTCAAGCCCAACCGCGTGTTTGTGTTGGAAGGGGGGGAAGTGGACGCCACTTGCGAAGGAAAGAATGCGTGGGATGAAGCCTTGCGTGATTTAGTTCCCAAGTGCCTGGACATGAGTGTTGTGGAGTGGTCGCAGCACGACGCACATACAGTGAAGAAACTAAGGGCCGCCTTGGACAACGAATTCGAGTATTTGGGGACTCCCCTCAGCATGGTTGGATTTAGGTTGTCCGTTCAGAAGTACATGAAGTCAGAGAGATCACGCTTGAAATCTCGATACTTGAAAGGCATTGACAGCCCTCCTCTTCACATTGATAAACCAGAGTGGGATCGGTTGAAGCTTTATTGGAGCACCGATGCCCAAAAGCTAAAGGCGCAGAAGATGGCTGCGGCTCATTCCAGTGTCAGGAATTTGACACAAGTAGGGAGGAAAGGCAGGGCGAGCAAGGAAGCGCAATTGGTGAGCATCTTGTTTCTCATGCTCTTCCTAGTGCCCATGTCTTATTTTTTCTTCATGTATCAGTGGGGACAAAGTTGTCTAGTTTTTCTACCTTCGGTTCTTACGATGCACTAACTCCTTCTTCAAACCTTTGTAGAGATTGGGAAGCGAATCAAGCCTAGCATTGACAGATGCAGCTTTGGGCAGGCATTCTACTGGACTACAGGGAAGTGCAAGTAATGTAAGTTCCAAATTTGCTTTGTCAATGACTAGTGAAAGTGCTTTCACCCGATGATGTTCTGAGAGTCTTCAGGTGTAGGCCATTCCATCAGAACTTTGCTATTGTACATATTGATGCTTAAGTGCAAAACTTGACCCAGTCGTGCTACAGTGTCCTCTGAGTTGTATTCCAGTTGTGGGAGTAGCGCTGGAGTCACTCTCAAGTCGCGTATTGGGTTGTAGGCAATGGGTACTCAGTCGCATGTCAGTCGCGTTCGCCTCAGAGTCATTTGTGGTGACTGGTAGCTAACTGTATGACGACTGTGGTCTACATCCAAATTGTATGTGGGAATAGATGGTGGGGGCAAGGGACTCGGCTCGATGGGCTGCGATGGAATCGTGGCAGAAGGGTGTAGACGTAAAGTTTGGCCAATTCCTAGACAACTCCAAGAACCAGTCTGCGGCAATAGATGAATTGCGTTCCATGTTCCAGAGCTGGATGGGGAAGGGAGCAGGCGTAGATGAAGGCAGCCCCTCCATTACACATTCAGCCCTAGAGAACCACGGAACCCTTGCCGTACCTGAAACTGAAGTTGCAGGGATGATGCCAAAATCAAAGAACAAGGTAGTTTCCCTAAAAGCCACAATTGGAAGTGCGAGTCATGCATCAAAGGAAAAGAGAGGTCCCCATGGGCTAGCAAAGAAAAAAGAAGGTCTGCGGGTCACAGCTAGGACGTCAGAAATTACTTTGTGTGATTCTGATTCCGAAGTCACCGTACCGGATCGTGGACGAGTGGATTCTTGACCCAGAATCGCCGAGAAGGAAGTGGCTGATTGGGTCATGCCAAAGGCCATCGCAGAAGAAGTAAGGGAGTCCAGAACACAGACTGCCATTCCACCACTGAATGAAGCAGGCACGGAGAGCATTACGCGGGTGCCTGATCCTCATGAGCCGCAAAGCACTTCTCAAAGTCCACATCTATAGGAAGACTCGACGCCAACGAAAGAAGGCTTGGACTCGAAGGAAACCCACGCTGATGAAGTGCCGACGGTGGTTGAAGAGGAGGACTGTGATGAAGATATTGGTGGAGAAGAAGGTTGGCAGCTGACGCCTGACAGTGGAGGCCCTGGAGTTCCTTCACCGACAAGCAGCGACGACGGTGCCAGTCATCCGCAGAAGGAACAAGGGGAGGTAGAAGTGTCAACAAAGCAAGGCAGGGAGGTAGAATCCCCACAGGGTGAGACTACCGATAATTCTGCAGATGATGTGGAACCCAGTGACGAACGATTGAAGTCCGCGGATGTCGTAGCCAGCACACCTGAACCGTCACAGAGGAGGTCGAAGAAACCTCCAAAGTCACCGCTGAAGGTATTTTCCCCACCCGGCGTTCAACCATGTACGTCGAGTGAGGTGAGACCCTCCGGTGAACCCTACCTCATGCTTCCATTACGTGAGTGTGTGGGCCCTAAATTACTTGTTTTCAATGTACACGGTACATTATTAGACTGTAGTATGCTTTCTAGCGCGAATCCAAATCCAAGAATCCGCTGTAGCACAAAGACAGGATTGTGGAGAGTCGTATTTCGTCCATGGCTAAAAACCTTCCTTGTCCGATGCTTTGAGCACTTCTATGTTGCTTTTTGGGGCAGCGGTACTGTATCACACATGGACAATGTGTTGCCAACAATTTTGAGGGGGGTAAAGGGTATCAATGCAAAGCCACTGTTTGCCTGGTCTGGTAAACACTCTGAAGAGGAAGGTAATGCACATGGCCGGCCAGGAAAATGGGGGAAACAGTTAGAGTCCGTGTATGCACTGTGGCCTACTTTTTATGCAGCAAATACGTTGATAGTAGATAGTAAGCCAAGTAGGGTGGAATGCAATCCTGATGCTAATGTCATCATTAGCACCCCTTTCTATGTGAAATGGATGTGCACCCTGGCAGATGACAAGGAATACTTGAAACGTTACCTGTGGCCGGTATTGGAGGCTTGGCATTCATGTGCAGATGTTCGAAGTTTTCGGTTGAAATTCCCCGAATTGGTCAACGAATCCATGTCCGAAATGCTACAGAGACGACGCACTGGACATTCATATGAGTTTTTGGACATTGTGGAAGGTGAGGGGAGTAGCAAACCATGTGGTTGCACAAATGATGGTGTCCCCTCACCTTCCTTTGATCTTTGTATCTAATGATGTGTGCACACATGTGCAGGGAAAGGGCCAGAAGCGGGAGGCAAGGACCAAGCCTGCATCAGCAGGGGGACAACACGGTTCCGCACAGGCGACGAAGTAGGTTAGTTGACCCCAAACTGATGTCCATTAGTTTGGGAGGTTTAGCGAAGTCGTTCGGAACTCTTAGCCAAGTCGTGATAGAGTTTCACTAAAGTCATTTCGTAGTGTTCCTCAAATGAGGAGTCAGTTGATTGGGGACGTTGACACTGCTTCAGTTTTCCAATCGCAGTGTACATGTCGTGCAGTAGATCCAAGTACGGTAGTAGTGAATGAATTGCCTGCATTAGTCACGGTAAATGTAAGCCATTTTCAGTGTCCGTAATTGTGGCAAAGGTAGACTTCAAAACCTGTTCTGTGGCCTAGTTTCTGAAGCCATTAATTGTCGTGAACTCTGGACTCATGACTGAGTCCAAATTGTATTTGTAAGCCAAGAAAGTGCTTTGATGGTTCAGTTAGATTCACCCCCAAGAACGAACTCAGTCTTCTTAGGACACTGTCTGTATGCTTCAGTACTCCGTAAATGATGATATGTTCTTGGCTATGCAAGTGTTGCGCTCGTTTCCCACTGTGTGTGGTCTGAAAATAGTTAGCATGCTTTGTACATACAATTAAGTGTGGTTCAAGTACTATCATTGTGACTTGCTTGTCATTAGTCCGTAGAGTCGCCAAGAAGTTGAATCTAAGAGACGGTGTGCTAACAAGTCATTTGGAAGTGAAATACCTATTACATGTCAGTCACTTTGAAGTCAAGGGGAAGTAGTTTTGTAGTGAGTACTAAAACCGTATACCCCCTAAGTTCTTTGCCACCTCTGACGTCGGGACTTTTGGGTGGGTGCCCTTGTAGTATCGAATCGGAGACGAAGTCTTCCTCATTAACCCGCGGGCTACAAGGCAGAGAGTCGCGGTGGGGAAGATTAGCGGCATCCCAGGGAAGCACAAGTTCCATTTCTGTGAGATTCCGGAGACATGGTTCAAGGTGGATGTGAAGGAGATTTTGCAGACAGGAGTGGCGCTGATGTTTCCAAATGCTGAAGATAATCAGTCAAAAATTGACGATGTGAAAGGGACGTGCACAATATGGGACCAGAAGTACCTAAAGATAACGGTGTGAGGCCCCACGTCGTGACTTTTTGCACAGGGCCTAGTTGGGGACTTTTAGCATTTCTGTGACCATTCCATCAGAACTTTGCTATTGTACATATTGATGCTTAAGTGCAAAACTTGTCCTCTTTTCTGATGTCATTGATTGAGTTATAGGCCCATTCTTGTTCTGTATGCCATTGATCCATAGTCTAGAATTGCCAACGCCTCTCACGAAATACGCCACTAAGAATGAGGTCAGTGTTTACTGTAATTGTAAAATTTTGTCGTTGTAGTGAAGCGATTGCACTCAGATGTTGGTCAGTAGTCTCATAGAACACCTTTAGAATGTGCTATAAACCGCAGTGGTATTCTAGTTAGTTGGAAGTAATCCCGTGTGTTTCATAGTGACAAGGAAGTCGTAGGTTTCATCTCAGGAAGGAAGCGGTCCTCTGTAAAACCCGGTAGGTGACACGCACTCAGCTTAGAGATGACTATGCAGCGACTCAGAAACTAGCTGAAGACACATATTCCGAGTCGTGCATGATTGTAGAACTAAACTCATGTCATTGTAGAGTCATTAAAAATTTCATCGACAGTAGTCCCACATTGTTAGTTCACAGGGCAATCGTAACTCAAGAATGACAGTGGAATGACAAAGTTTAGTCATAAAAAACAACCTCAACATGACTTACTCGCAACTAAAAAATGACTTCACTCTGAGCAGACTAGCCTGCCACGTGTCGACATCCAATACGCTCCACAGTCATAAAAAACAACATGAACATGACTTAGTCGCAACTAAAAAATGACTGCACTCTCAGTAGACTAGGTTGCCACATGTCGACATCCAAGACACTCCGCAGTCATTAAAAGCAACTTCAACATCATTCAGTCGCAACCCAAAAATGACTACAGTCTAAGCAGACGACGCTGCCACGTGTCACCATCCAATACGCTCCATAGTCATAAAACACAACATCAGAATGACTCGCAAAAGTGCTGACGTGGACCCATGGTCGAACTCAAATTTCACTTAAATGCAACTCCAGAATGACTGTGGAATTTGCTGACAGGGACTACCACGTCAGCAGGAACTCTCCAAATCTGGGCAGCAATCCGTTTTTTTCCAAAAAATTTCCAAACACCCTCACTGCCCCATACAGTCTGACATCCTTTTTTCATCCAATTGTAGAAAGGACGATGATAATACAAACCTAGTCATTTGAAATATGACTTGTCCACAATGACTCCAAAGCCTGGAGTCGCGACTGAGTCATTTTTGTCCGGAATGACTGGTTTTCAGTCATAGATCGCAGTCATATATGCCCCTCCTTTTTTGTAGTGTTTTCAAGTGGAAACTAGGAACTTCCTAACCAAAACAATTGATGTGGCCTACGGGTTTTAACTCAATGGATGTTGGATGCTAAACGTTGACTTAGTGCCAACCGTGTTGGACACTAAACGTTGATTCTAACTCAAGGGGAAGGTTAGTTGACACCCCGCTAAGACTTAAGGGGTTCAAAGCTTCGCTGTGAGAGTGAGGCGTTTTGACACGTGGCTAAAACTTTTAGTTTTTTTAGGAAGGGTGGGGGTTCATAGCTTCGCCATCCCTTATGGGACTAAATTAATCCCGTGACTAAGAGAAGAGGGAGAAGAGATAGGTACAAATTGCAAACATACTCTCTAAGTCACCTCCCAAGTCACCCCTCGGTTCCTCACAAGTCTCTCCCACAACACCTCTCAATAGTGGCCCAATACAAGAGTAAACCAAGCTTAGATTGCATAAAGTTCCGCCAACTTGGGGGGGTCTCAAGTCCCCAAGTACAAACCACACTTACCAAAGGGTGTAAAAACTCCAAAAGACCATCAAAGGCTCCCTTGGCATCAAAAGCCAAAGGAAATCCGGCATAACCCAGGCCCAATAGTCCTCCTCCCTTAAATGGGTAGGAGTGAGAGAGAGAGAGAATGAGAGGAGAATGCCGCCCCTTTTATACTCAAAAGGGAGAACCCCCCCCCTTAATCTACTAAGAATAACTAAATGAGGGAATTTAGGAGGTCCGTACATGTTTATCCATCCCAAATCTAATTATCCACCTAAAATCTACACAATTTGAATTGAGAAATTCAAATCTTACCTAACCTTACAAGAACTTGAAAAATCGTCTAATTTACCTTCCCCAAAATTTACAAGTTCTCACATGGGAGAAGTTCCCATGTATTCCTACCTATTTAATTTGAAATTACTTACACCAAGCACTTGAAGCCACCTCCACTAACTTTTTGAGGTGGTACTTGCTCCCACATGTGCCCGGAGTTCCCCACACGTTCCCTACGCGTTCCCCACGGCCATTGGGGCCGAAACTCCCCAAAAAAGCATTGGGGGGCCTTAAACCCCCATTTCTTCTCCATGTGCTGTCCCCAAAAGGCTAACTTTTGGAGTTTAGCTCCAAATGGCAAACGGATTGCGCCATTGGCTCCGGAAGGCCATAATTAGCCTATAAGAAACCCCTTACCCCTTAAACTATGTCCAAATTCTCGAGGAATCTTAGTGTAAGCTGGGATCAAAGTTGGGATAAATTCCCAACTTTTGGAATTTGGCAATTTTGGACCCCAAACCTTCACCAATATTCTAAGTAGATGGAAGGGGTAGGAATAGACCCAAGATAGGCTTCGTTCCGATGTCGTATGGCCCCGGTACGCCGGTCAACTGCAGCTTCCGCCATTTAATTTGTCAGTTGGGGAGGAATGTCGCCGATTCAGGATGTTCCAACTATCGATTTGTCTTGAAACTTGGGGGAGCGCTCCGTTGGCATGAGACCGCCTTGCCGGATTTTTAGTGGGATTTTACCGCACTTTGGGATATTCTTTCGAATTCCCACCCAAAGTCCACCGCAGTTGACCGTTTGGGAAAATATCCAAACAATGTCGGAAAATTCCCAAACTTTAGAGGGGACCACCCATAGGATCCCCCCACTTGGATGCAAATTTGCATCCCCACTGCGTGCTCCAAGAATTAGGAAATCGCCCGTTACCTGCATTTCAAGGTTAGTATTTTGTCCGTATTCTCTTCGATGCTATGGGGAGTAGGGGATTCCTCCTAGATCTCCCTATGAGGACTTCCTAGCCTATACAGGGCCTTTTTAGGCTTCTTACCCTAATCCTGCACATCTCTATCAATTTGGCGTCTATCTAGCTAAGACAAGGGCGTTTTGGATGTAAACTATCCTAAATCCCACCTAATGACTAAATGGCACATTGGTATGTGTAATGCCAATACCGGCTTAATGCCCTTTTGTGGGTTTTATAAGCCCAATTACGCCTTAGTTTATGTCGGAATTTCAAAAAAAGAACCCGTGAGTCCCCGGTGACGAATCGGGGACTCACACAGGCTCCTTTATTTTTTGCATCCATGATTTCACACTTATAGTTTAGTGTGGCTAAGTTGTTCCAATTGGCGGCTACCATGTGTGAGGAGGGCACCTCTACATTTGTGAGTGCAATGGAAACTAGGCTTGAATTAGAGATAATGACTAGTGAGAATTGGATCCAGTTTGAGGGCCTTATCTCAGCGGCTGCTCGATTGAAGACCATGCCAACACGTCCAGCAATAGAACGGTCTTCTATCACTCCAGGGGTGGTGGTTCTTGATAATTCCCAAGGTGTTTTCCAACTTATTGGACCTGAAGGGAAAGTTTTTGCGCCTCGAAGAGTACTATTGGATTTTGGAGCCCAACCTTTGATGCTAGGAGAGTCGGCAATCGAAGGGTTGGGTTTAACTAGGGATACATTGGAGACGTGTCCATGGACCATTAGTACATCTATGGGAGGGACGGAGCAAGCTAGTGGCATAACAAAGGGCGAATTAACACTACGGGTTCGCCATGATGATGTCGAGGACGCTAGCTTCATGAAGGTGAAGGCTATAGTCACAGAGGCCAAATCTTATGATGTTTTGGTAGGAGCTATGGTACTATACCCTATGGGCTTCACCTTGGATTTTTGGGAGGAGACAGCATCTTATAGACCGGGATGGCAAGCTGGAGATGGACGAAAGGCTCACTTGCTAGCTCGTTTTATTCGAGTTCTTACCGGTAATCTTTCTGATCTCTATTGCTTCTCTGGGCTTGTAGTTGAAGGCCAACCTTGGTTTGAGGAGGATTTCGAAAACCCCCATATTGCCACTTCTATTGCAACTAGCCAAGATCCAGATGATTACTTGGATAATTCCGAAGATCGGGGCGAAATATTATATCAACCAGGGGTGGAATCAGCGTGGGAGAGTACCGCCAAGCTACAAGATGCAGCAACAATCGTGATCCAAGAGGCGTGGCAACAATCCTTGTTGCCACGGGATGAGGAGGACGATACAAGTATAGATGATGCTGGTCCGCCTCTAGATACTTCTACAATCCATTGGAAACCATCAGATGAAGATATTACACTTTTGGAGTTGTTTGGTGGGATTGGCACTGGATTGGCTGCAGTATTGCAGGCAGGAGTGAAGGTGCGACGATACCTTTATGTGGACAATGACGATATGGCACGTCAAGTGGCAAAGCGTCATGCTCGACGATTGCGCCAAGCATTTCCTTCATTATTGAGTACCCATGCTATCAAAACTGCATTTTCTGCATTACCACGTGACATTTCAATGATTTCACATGAGGACATTGTACGTGTGGGACCTGTAGATTTAATTATTGCGGGGTGGCCATATCAAGGTATGTCTATGGCCGGTAAGCAAAATGGATTGAAGGACAATCGTTCTTCGCGGTTTTATGATATGGTGCGGATAATTCGTTCTATCCAAACTTCTCAACCGCGTCCACCGGGGTATATTATTGAAAATGTACCTGTAGTGAGTACTTCACGCGCACGCACTCTAGAAAGTATCCATCGTATTCATGGAATTCTGGGCATTCCTGTTTTATTGGATGCAACAGTAGTGGGCTCACGAGCTCATAGACCGCGACTCTGGTGGACTAATATGGTACTACCAGAGTTATTATCTGCTGCAATTGAACGGACTAAACATCCAGATGTTTATGTGAAGGATATTTTAGATCCTCACCGTTCACCAAGGCGTGTATACCATGATGATCAAGCTCCCTTAGCGGTAGTTAATCGCAAAGGCAAACCACATAGGGCTTTGCCCACTTTGGTGAGTTTTTCAAGGTCCTATGCCTTTAAGGACAATGGACCAGGCTTAGTGTGGGATTCCTACACTGAAGAAATAGTGGAACCCAATGCTGACGAACGGGAAAGGGCTATGGGATTCCAAATGGGAATCACCAATATTCCTGGTATCACCGAGTTTCAGAGACGACACCTCATAGGTCAAGCCATGGATTTAAATTGTCTCTCTTGGGTGGTTTCACTTGTAGTGGCCGAGCAAAAGCGTATTGCTTCAACTTTATCAGACCACTTGGGATTTCATGAGTTGCAAGAGGCCATGAAACCATCAAGTTCCGAGACTTCGTACTTGATGGTTGGGGGCGAAGGGGCCCTTACAACTCACCCATGGGATTTATGGAAGAGTAATTCATTTTTCACAACTCCACGAACCAATTGGCCTAGTTGGGAGCAAATGGCCAAGCATACAATCGAATTGGAGGAGCATGTGGATAAATTATTCTTTTAGGAGCACATAGAGAGTCAAACCGAGGAAATATGGCAATTGAGCCAAGTTGAAGAGCAGTATGGCATGGTTGGAGTAGAGCAAGATGACTCTACTCCACGTGGTGTGCAATAGCAACCAAAGGTGGAAAAATCTGCTTCAAAGGAAGATAGGAAGGAAGCGGTGACCAATGAAACTTGGCAACCGTTGGTAGGCCTGGAAAATGAAGCAGAGATGAAGGAGGAACAAGAGTTCCTCAAGGTGTATGTGGATTGTTTTGCCTTTAGTCTTAAAGACTTAGGTGTACTAAAGGGACAAGAGGTTCGTATTAACTTGACGGATGATGCACCGATTTATCGCAAACCGTACAAGTATAGCGAGGTAGAACGCAAGATGATCCAAGCTCGAACCAAGGAGTTATTAGAGGCAAGATTGGTAGAATTAGCTTCTCCGGATTGTGAGTATGCATCAGCAATGGTCATGCCATCCAAAAAAGACATTTATGGAAATTGGACTGAGAAAAGGATGTGTGGAAACTATCGTAGAATTAACAAGTTCACGAAGTCAGACCGCTATGTCATGCCAACACCGGAGGAGAATTTTGACGCCATTAGCCATGCCAAAGTATTTAGTACTTTGGACCTCCGATCGGGTTATCACCAACTTGGTATACGAGAAGGTGATAAGGAGAAAACGGCGTTCTGGGGAATTGATGAAGATGGTAAGGATCGTCTAAATCAATGGAGGTTCCTGCCATTTGGTTTCAAAAATGCACCAGCAGAATTTCAAAGAGTTATGGATCGCATATTTTCGGGCTTGGATTTTGTAAAATGCTACATTGATGATATTATTGTCTATAGCATGAATCAAAAACAACACAGAGCTCACTTGGCAGAAGTATTTGCTAGACTGAGGCTCCATGGGTTAAAACTACATCCGAACAAATGTAAGTTTTATTATGACCGAGTGGAGTACTTGGGCCACATGATATATCCCGGTGGATTGGGAGTGGTAGCCAACAAAGTGGAGGTGATGCTTTCTATTCCAAGGCCGAAGGATGTGAGTAGATTGCGGGCATTTTTGGGTTTGTGTAATTACTATTGGAAATTTGTGAAGACATTTAGTGCGATTGCAAAGCCATTAATCATGTTGACAAGGAATGATCAACCTTGGATGTGGGGAGATGAGCAAGAAGCCGCCTGCAAGCAATTGAAGGAACGGCTAGCGTCGTCACTAATATTAAAAAGGCCAATTTCAGGTAGGACATACCAATTACACACGGATTGGAGCTCACTGGGGATTAGCGCGGTGTTGACTCAAATGGACGACGATGGCAAGGAGTTTGTAGTAGCTTATGCTAGTCGCTCAAACAACAACGCGGAGGCACAGTATAGCTCATATGAAGGAAAATGTCTAGCAGCAATTTGGGCAATTGCTCATTTCCGCTGCTATTTATATGGTAACGAATTTCTACTGGTAACAGATCACCAACCGTTGAAGTGGCTTATGGAGTTTGACAAGCTTACAGGGAAGCTTACACGATGGGCGCTTATGCTCATGGAGTATGACTTTAAAGTTGTGCACCGAGCCGGTTTGGTAAATATGGATGCTGAAGGCTTGAGCCGCAATCCAAATCTTAGCTAAGTGGACTCTACGGGGGCTCGTTGGCACGTGGAAGAGGGAGAAGATTCGTTACCATGTTAGCATTGTGCCACCTACTTGAGTATTATGGCGATGACTGGAGACACTACCAAGGAAGCCATTGTGGCCACAATGGATGTGGATGGAGGTGAAGAGTCTGGGGGCGCCAAAGATATTTTTGAAGATGTGGAGGTTATGAAATACTTGAAGCATGGAGAATTGATAAGTACTATGTCAACCAAGGAGAGAGATCGGATTCTACAACGAGCCAAGCGATTTGTGTGGGAGGGGACTCATTTGCTTCGAGTATGGCCAGACGGCAACAAAAAGGTAGTACCGGCACCTCATGAGAGAGTAAGATTGATTATGCATGCTCACGAGGACTTGGGGCATTTTGGAGTGCAAAGGACTCGTAGCTTGCTACAAATTCACTATTGGTGGCGAGGAATGCAATTGCAAGTTCAACAATTGGTAGCTAGATGCATCGTGTGTGATAGAGTGCGGGCATCATTCAATGCCCCGATGCCTCAATTACAACCGTTGCCAATCATGGGATTGGGCTATAGGTGGAGTTTGGACTTTGCAGGGCCATTACCGGTAACACCACGACATAATAAGTATGTATTGGTGATGATTGAACATTTTTCCAAATGGATTGAGTTAGTGGCATTACCTGATAAGTTCAGTGAAGGGGCAGCTTACTTGTTTTTGGATTGTGTTTTGAGTTGCTTCGGGGTTCCTGCTGAGGTATTGACTGATCAAGGACGAGAATTCCTTGGTGAATTTCAAGCCTTGTCTGATCAAGCGATGATTGATCACCGTACTACTTCAAGAGATCACCCTGAAGCAGATGGATTGGCGGAGTGCATGGTGCAAACCGTCAAGAGGGGGCTTTGGAAATATAGTTTGAACAAGGGGCATCATAGAGATTGGGACTTGCAACTTCCATGGATAGCCATAGGCTATCAATTTAGTAAGCAAGCATCTCTTGCTTCTTTTTCACCCTATTATTTACTGTTTGGGCGTCATCCGGTTTTACTTATGGCAATCAAACAAGATGCAAACAAGATATTGGATAACATGGATGATCCGGACACGTGGGCTCGCGTATGTGAGCAACGGGCAGAGTTGTATAAAAGAGTAATGCCAATGGCTTTGGACAACCTTTCTATTGCGCAACATAGAGACACTTTGCGTTATGCCATGATACGAGGAGGGGGCTATAGGCCCCAGGTTCGACGTTTTTTGCTTGGAGACTATGTTTATTTGCAGCAAACAGCGCCAACCACACTCGACGTGACAGCAGGGCGTATTATTCTATGAGTGCGTGAGGTGTTGAAGTCGGGAGTATTGCTCTTGGAAGGTCATGACGGCAAGATCTGGAAAGATCACACGTGCAATTGTGCGCCGTCACTTGCCTCACATTGATGGACGAATTGATACAAGCAACTCGCGGATTTCAGCTGGGTTGAAATGCGTTTTATGTGGCAGCGCCAAGCGCGCTGCTACTATGGTGTTATGCGACGTTTGTTCCACTGGGTGGCATACGAATTGTTTAAGTCCGCCGTTGCAAGAAATTCTGGCGGGCCGGTGGGTTTGTTCCAAATGTATGTCGGGGCGTGGACATGCATCTTCATCTTCATAGGGTTTTCTAGTGGGTTCTCATTGGTTTTTTGGAGAACGCCATTGAGTTCGCCAGTGTGAAAGAGGCTTCGACACCGACGAAGGGGGCGAGTAAAGGGGTGGTTGTAAAACCACTTACCACATCTGGTGTACTATTGTATTGTGGGTGTTTATTTTCTTTTCTTGCTATAGATGTCGCTGGTGTTGCATACTATGATGGTAGAGTGTTTTTCGCATTTCTATCATCATTTGTAGGATATTACCGTGATTGTGACATACGTCACAAGTCACGTGGCGATTTCCCTATGACCACAATAGCCACTGATGGTCACGAGTTATGGAGTCTTGGTGTGGTTAGGTTGCTAGCCAATTACAAGATTCCCTATTAATTTATGTCACACTTTCTCTCATGTTAGCACAATGTAATCTTGGCACGATGTGTTTGTGCACGATAGCTAGATCCCAATTCTAGTTCATCAAGAGTACAAATTAACGAGATTAGGACTGGAGGCGGAGAGCCTCATGCTGTAAAAGGGTCTGGTACTGCCACTGTGAGTACCAAATCGGGTGCAATAAAACTCAAGGAAGTTCAGTATGTGCCTAGTATGACGAAAAATCTTGTATCAGTTGGTGCTCTTGCTGATGCTGGTCATCGTATTCTATTTTCGAAGCAATATTGTTGGATTGTTGATACTGATAATCATATTGTGGCATCCGCACAACGTGATTAACAAAATGGTCTTTATTCATTTAAGCCAATAGCTCACGCATTAGCTGCTAATTACATCAGCATGACGCAATTATGGCATCGACGTATGGGGCATCTGAATCATATCAGTCTACAATTTTTATTCCGATTTGGACATGTCACTGGACTCCCACCACTAAATGGCCAGAAGCAAATATGTCATTGCTATTTGACAGGAAACCAACATCGTAAAAGATTTCTTCGAAAATCAACTACTCGCTCAACAAAATCTATTGAAAGGATTCATAAAGACATTATGGGACCGATGCCACAACCATCTTTGGGAGGCTCACGGTACATTTTGGTATTCACAAATGATTATTCACGAAAATCTTGGACATATTTTTTACAACACAAAAGTGAGGCTTTTATGAAATTTTGCATCTTCAAGCAACAAGTCGAACTTGAAACAAGCAATAAAATTCGCTTCTTACGATCAGATCATGGTGGCGAGTATTTATCAGACGACTTTACTAGCTTTTGCTCCAACAACGGAATTGTGAGGGAGCTTACGCAAGCACATACCCCTCAACAAAATGGCGTATCAGAAAGGCGTAATCGAACGATCATGGAATGGGCATGAAGTATGTCTCACGACTACCAACTACCAATTTTTCTTTGGACGGAAGCCATTGCTATAGCAATTAATAGAAGTCCAACAAAAGCTAACCTTGGCAAAACTCTAGATTCCAAATATAGAGGTATGCAGCTTGACATTTCGAATTTGCGTATTTTTGGTTGTCTAGCCTACGTACATATTCCAAAAGAACATCGCAACAAATTAGACTATAAGACACAAAGGTGTCTATTTCTAGGTTTTGATTCAGAGACTAAAGCTTACAGACTTTATGATCAAACCCGTTGCAAAGTCATTATTAGTCGAGATGTCGTATTTGACGAAAGCAAAGTAGGTTATCAATATATAAGAGACTCAAATAGCAACGAGGAAAGCCTCCAATTCTCTGTATCTGATACACAAAATTCTGATCCACTTGACTTTCCAGCCCCAGAATTAGCTACAGGACATGATATCTTAAATACCCATGAGCCACTAGAGTCAGAACAATCCAATTTCAATACAGAACCCACCCACCACGAACCAGACCCCTCCTTGATCCCTATTGTGCCTCCTAGCTCGACCTCCAATTCTCCAGGTCACTCATCAGGGTCTCCAAGACCTTCACCCGTAAATAGGGCCGCTGGACCAGCTCAACAGCAATATCCCAGCCGCATCCGCAAACCGTCTATAAAATTGAAGGATTTTTGGACTCTGGTGTCCGAGTTCATGGAAGAACCAATGGATTTTTATACAGCTAGCTAGCAAAAAGATTGGCAAAGTACGATCTAAAGTGAAATTAACTCCATACTGAAAAATAAAACGTGGGACGTTGTGGATCGACCGAAAGGCAAGCATTCTATAACAGCAAAGTAGATCTTCAAGGTCAAACAGAATATGCATGGGGATATTAATAAATTCAAGGCTCGACTAGTGGCTCGTGGCTTCCAACAACAAGAAGGAATAGATTATCATGATGTTTTTGCACCTGTAGTTAGATGGTCTACCATCCACCTTATTCTCGCCCTAGCCGCTGAACGAAATTGGCCATTATTGCAAATGGATGTAATTATGGCTTTCTTGAATGGCACTCTCCATGAGGAAATATTCATGGAAATACCTCCTGGTTTTCCTTTTGCAAGAGATTCAAGCAAGGTTTGCAAAATAAACAAAGCATTATATGGACTCAAGCAAGCTCCAAAAGAATGGTATGATCAAATCAACACATGGCTTCTTCAACAAGGGCTAGTACATAGCGAAAATGATCCAAATCTCTACTTCTCTGACAAAAATGGAAAATTAATGATATTGCTCCTCTACGTAGATGATTTACTCATTACAGGTGACAAACCAAGAGGAAATTTCTCGTCTCAAAAGTGCACTTCAGGAGGAATTCAAAATGACAGATCTAGGTGAGGCCAGCAACTACTTGGGAGTAGAAATTCACAGAAACGAAAATGGTATCTTCATTGGACAAAGAGCTTACATTCAGAAATTGTTACAAAAATTTGATCTCCTTGACTGCAATCCCACCAACATTCCTATGGATCCCAAAGTACAGTTACAAAAGGACACAGGCTCAGGCAAAGAAAATACGATGACTTATAGGTCCTTGGTCGGCAACCTTCTTTACTTAGCAAATACTCTCCCGAATATTTGTTATGCAGTCAGTTGTGTTTCAAAGTATATGGAGGACCCAGAAATTGATAACCTTCAAGCTACCAAGAAAATCCTACGATATCTTAGTGGAACTCTAGATTATGGAATCTTCATGCCCACAGTTACAAACAATCTCTATCACACTTATGCAGATGCAAATTGGGGCCGTGACTTAGACACAAGAAGGTCAACATCAGGAATTATTCACAAGCTGGGGGAATCCAGTATCTCATGGTCGAGCAAACTACAACCTACAATTTCCCTCTCTAGTACGGAAGCTGAATATCGTGTTCTCACAGATGCTGCGAAAGACATAATATATTTTCGAAGAATCTTGAATGAATTAGGCTTGGATATAGTTGCACCAACCTCCTTATTGAGTGACAACCAATCATGTATCAAGCTCGTAGAAAACCCTGTTATGCATTCAAGGACAAAACATATCGGCATACAACAACATTTTATTCGTGAAGTTTCGAAAGATGGAATCTTACAAGTACATCACGTTCCTATCTCATCGCAACAGGCTGACTTTCTAACCAAACCACTATCTTATCCTCGTTTTATATCCAACAGAAGAAGTGTCGGCTTAGTACATCTTAATGATACTACTTCAACCTAGTTTTCACCCAGTCAGGTGTCGCCCAACTGTCGATCCATAAGGCCTGTCTAGTAGCCTTATGTCTAAAATCCGGCCCTCTCGGATGACGCTTTGTCTCCTTGTTATCCCACCAATCTTCTGGTCTTTCAAAGTATAGCTCCCAGAATTTCTCATTAGTACTACCCACGGTATCTTTAATCCTGCTCATCACCCTATCAGGATTACTGGACGAACTTGACGGCACTCCTCTGACACGAGAATTTTCACGACTTCCTTGCATCAATTCAAACAGAAAGAAACGAGCCTCAAGTATATTGTCACATATTCGGTGCGCGATGAAGGCCAAAAACCACACCAACATGAAGATCAAACCCACCTGCACATGCAATTTTGCACTCAGTTATCGCTCTTATAAGAAACCTCAGTTTTTCAAACTACGACCAACAATGATCTGAACT
This sequence comes from Thuidium tamariscinum, assembly GCA_947034885.2. Taxonomy (NCBI): domain Eukaryota; kingdom Viridiplantae; phylum Streptophyta; class Bryopsida; order Hypnales; family Thuidiaceae; genus Thuidium; species Thuidium tamariscinum. Next base: position 30,962,373 of record OX344751.2, on the reverse strand, counting down.
TACCAGGGATAGGCGCTTTCCGTAATCGTGAAGCTCCTCCACAGCTTCCGCAGACAAGAACGTTACACGCGACATCTTCCTTGAATCGTAACAGACAGCACACGAAGAATGCACCTCAAAATGTAACGCTCACGACTTTTCAAAGGATGTCATGAGTGAGGGGGGATGTTGGAATAACGATCCTATTCGATTGTTACTGTAGATCGTTACTATACATCATCACTGTAGATATCGATCACTGTAGTTTTCTGTAGCCGTTACTTACAGCATTCATCTTAGTTAGTTCAAATTCATTCACAGTTCATCTAAGTAATGTGTATAAGATCAACCGTCTCAGTAAAGCTTTGTGTGCTTGATTATCATTTTGGTTTGTTAAGCTTATGTACTGTTTTCAACAATGTGTTGTAGAACCAGAGGCTGCTCAATCATGAACCAACGGAGATTGCTCCTTTGTATATTTGTGCAGTGTTGACGGAGGAGCTCATTGTCTGTTGTTCAATTGAGTGCACATTCTGTGAACTCATCACCAGTTGAATGTGGCAATTGAGTTGGAGAACCAAGACCAATATTGTGGGCAAATAGCAGACGTAAGACAGAAAGGGTCGGCAAGTCCACTTAGAAGTAAAGGCTTCTAATATAACGTAAGGTAAACCAGCCTACGATAGGCAGAATGACTTGACATTTTTGAAAATTTTGAATTTTTTTTTCCATAGAAACATAAACATGAGAAATGGAGGGAACAATTGAAATTTCATTTCTTTGACAAAGTATGATTTATTAAGAATTTTTGAAGTGTTGTACCCAATTGGCTCAAAACAATCTCTAGACTACCTCAAAATCATCAAGAAGAGTGCCCATAGTGGTCATCACATCACCTATATTTCCTAATATGGTTGCAACATTTTCTAATACAAACATAACATGATGGAATAAAAAAGCTAGCTCTTGTAATGACTTTACATTGGAAAGGTTGAAGTTGCTAAAATAGTCTCTAATAACTCCATCATCATCATCATACAAAGCATTGATTTTAGCCATTAAGTAACCTACTTAATGAAGCCCTAACCTCATTAATTAGAAAAAATTTGTCATAGATTGATAGAAAATTGTAATTGGTGATTTTGTAAATGTTTGCATTAGAGAGTTGGCACGTCATCAAGGTTGCTAGCAGGCGAGCCTATGAGTATGAGCCCATGAGCCTATGAGCTTGTGAGCATGAAATTTTTTGAAAAAAACTGATGAAGGTTCTATGACCGTGGATGTACCCATGACCGTGGTTGGAAAAATATATTTTGTTTTAGGTTAATTTGATTATTCTTTGACACTGTTTTTTAAACCCCAAACTTCATTGTAATTCTTCAAATTTTGCGTGAACAATGTTTTCCTTGTAATACCTAATTGATTATAATACTAATAAGGGGCATTGAGTTTTTTAATTTAAAATGCCAATAGAAAGATATATTTGTAGCCACATTATTAAAACAAAGAAAGTTGATATAAAACATTCAATGTATAATTTGTTTTTTATATAACAATTTGTTTTTAAAACCCCCAAACTTCATTATAAGAGTTTTTGTTTTAATAAATTTGCAAGAACAATATTTTCTCTGTAATACCCAATTGATGATAATACTAAGAAGTGGCATTGTGTTTTAAAATGTAAAATACCTATGGAAAGCAATATTTATAGCCACATTATTAAAATAAAGAAAGATGACATTAATGATTCAATGTAGGATATTAAAGTGGTAGAAATTAGAGGGGGGTGCTATACTATAATTAAAATACCATTTCACTTAGAATAGATCATTCAAGAACCAAAACTATTTGGATGTAGAAACTAAGGAAATAAAAAATAAAACAAACAAATTCAAAACTTATAATGGCAATTTCAGAAAATGACATATAAGAATGCCAAAAACTGAGTAGAATATAGCAATGTGGTGATCACTGATCAAAATAAGGAAAATATAGCAGTGTCATGATTACTAATCAAAATAAGAAAAACATAACAATCTTATGATCACTATAAAAAAGATTGTAAACATAGTAATGTAGTAATCACTATAAAATAAAGCATATAAAAGGTACCAGTAGATTAGATATCGGATAGGATCTTAGAAAATTAGAAATGCCTTCATTCTGTAGAAAAAGAAGAATTTGGGGTAGAGTCTCCACTTGAAGAAGGGGCTTCAACATCTAAAAATTCCAAGACACGAGGGTGCACTTCTCCATAATGAGAAAGAGTAATTGTACCACCATGAACTTCAAATGTTGTAGCCATCATTTCCGCATAAATAGGCAAGTCAGAAGACTTTTCAGGACTTGGGAAAAAGTCAGGTCTTTAGAAGAAAGGAACATTGGATTGAACTTCACCGCTTACAAATCTGAAACAAAAAATGCAACTTAGTCAAACATAAATTGGCATTATCAACAAAGAAAATTGAGAACTGCAAGGTTGACTTACGTACTGAATTTGGATTTCTTCTAGATTGGTTCCACAATGCCGACTTCGTCATTGAGGTCAACAATATCCTGTGCTACTGATGTAGCAGGAGTTTCAACAGATGCGGGCATACGAATGTGAGCCCTCGAGATGGCACTCAGGACTCTGGGTCCATTCTTCGCGATTAAATAGTGAAAATTAGCCAAAATATTCAAGAAAAAGACATAAAAAGAGTGTTGAGGGAGTTTTGGTATCAGTCTATGCCAAAATGGTGGAAAACCAACTTAGAAGGTGGAAAATTCCTAATCCTAGAAATTTGAATCATTCTAAGTCTCCAAAGCAAGTTTATGTGAAGATTTAGTAATTCCGAGAGAAATAAGGAATCGAGAGTTAGTCAGTCCTAGTAATTGTCTGTGCAAAATCAACCTTTTAAGGATGCACATGATATACTGACTAAGCTAAAAGAGTCTACTACGAGCCTAGAAGAGTTACTAGGGCTTAAGTTCAATTTTGGAACAAATTGAATTTAAAAATAAAATCACTACGATGGATTTGGAGAATTCGAACTTCACGAGATAAAAGATGGAGGATTGGAGATTGAAGACTACAGAGAGGTGTTCCAAAGGTAGGAGCATGCCAAGAGCAAACAAGAATCAAACAATTGTCCAAGATTCCCGGGCATCGGGAATTAAATTGTCCAATTGGGCAAAGTAATTCCAAATTACTAAAATTAGAAAGGTGCAAGGTTGCGTGGGACTTACACCAAGAATCTAGGAGTGCCCTAGGTGTTACCCAATTTATTTCGGATTTTTCCGAAATTCCACGTTGACTCCATGGGAAGTCAATCGCACATAGAAATGTTCGTAAATCCATAGAAATTACGTATGATGCGGTAAAATCTCACTAAAAATTAGGATAGGTTTTTGTGTGCTTAGTAAGTGCCCGGTCAAGTTCAAAGACATTCCAACATTCCCAACTACCAAAACCGGCATCGACATCGAATTTCACTGGAAGTTACAAGTTGGCGGCGGGTTGACCGGCGTATCAGAAGCGAATGATGTCCGATTGTCGCAAATAAGGAGTCATTCCTTACTCTCACGAACATTCCTAACAACCCTGGCCTGACAGATTCATCGAAATGCGCAAATCCTAGAAGTTAGATTTTTGACTTTTAATTGGAGTTACCATAATTCCAATTTGGGCGCGCAAATGGCCTAGGAGTGAGGGGTTAGGGGTCTTTTAGGCTAATTGGGGTCTTCTGAAGACAATGGCGCAAACGATTTTTGGTTTCGAGTTGTTCCCTAAAAGATAGAGAGGGTCAGCTCTTAGTTTGACTTTTTAATCGTTAATTGCGGTTAATTAGAAGTGATTTTGGAAATATCTCTTAGAAAATCAAAGATTGGATTTGGTCAAGATCTCTTTCTTGCGTAAAAATCCATCTTTGGGCTAAAGAAAGACAATTTTCAAAATGACTTTGGATTAATTTGCAAAATATCTACGTAAATTAGGGTTAATTCCAAAATATTTTGGGTTAAGATCTTGGATTTGATTTGGCCAAGATTTCTTTGGCCAAGATTTCTTTGGCCAAGATTTCTTTTGCCAAATGGGGATGTTTTTAGAAATTTCCACCATTAAACAACTAATATTTTGGAATTACATTAGGGTAGTTTAGGGTAGGAAGTAACAAAGTGTTTTCACTGGCAATTACTGAGAGGGGTGTGAGTTCCCGATTCATCACCGGGGACTCACGGGTTCTTTTTTCGAAATTCCTACATAAACTAAGGCATAATTGGGCTTAAAAAGCCCACAAAAGGGCATTAAACTGGTATTGGCATTACACATACCAATGTGCCATTTAGTCATTAGGTGGGATTTAGGATAGTTTACATCCAAAACGCCCTTGTCTTAGCTAAATAGACGCCAAACTGATAGAGATGTGCAGGATTAGGGTAAGAAGCCTAAAAAGGCCCTGTATAGGCTAGGAAGTCCTCATAGGGAGATCTAGGAGGAATCCCCTACTCTCCATAGCATCGAAGAGAATACGGGCGGAATACTAACCTTGAAATGCAGGTACCGGGCGATTTCCTAATTCTAAGGGCACGCAGTGGGGATGCAGATTTGCATCCAAGTGGGGGGATCCCATGGGTGGTCCCCTCTAAAGTTTGGGAATTTTCTGACATTGTTTGGATATTTTCCCAAACGGTCAACCGCGGTGGACTTTGGATGGGAATTCGAAAGAATATCCCAAAGTACGGTAAAATCCCACTAAAAATCCGGCGAGGCGGTCTCACGCCAACAGAGCGCTCCCCCAAGTTTCAAGACAAATCGATAGTTGGAACATCCCGAATCGGCGACATTCCTCCCCAACTGACAAATTAAATGGCGGAAGCTGCAGTTGACCGGCGTACCAGGGCCATATGACATCGGAACGAAGTCTATCTTGGGTCTATTCCTACCCCCTTCCATCTACTTAGAATATTGGTGAAGGTTTGGGGTCCAAAATTGCCAAATTCCAAAAGTTGGGAATTTATCCCAACTTTGACCCTAGCTTACACCAAGATTCCTCGAGAATTTGGACATAATTTAAGGGATAAGGGTTTTCTTACAATCTAATTATGGCCTTCCGGACCCAATGGCGCAATCCGTTTGCCATTTGGAGCTAAACTCCAAAAGTTAGCCTTTTGGGGACAGCACATGGAGAAGAAATGGGGGTTTAAGGCCCCCCAATGCTTTATTGGGGAGTTTCGGCCCCAATGGCCGTGGGGAACGTGTAGGGAACGTGTGGGGAACTCCGGGCACATGTGGGAGCAAGTACCACCTCAAAAAGTTAGTGGAGGTGGCTTCAAGTGCTTGGTGTAAGTAATTTCAAATTAAATAGGTGGGAATACATGGGAACTTCTCCCATGTGAGAACTTGTAAATTTTGGGGAAGGTAAATTAGACGGTTTTTCAAGTTCTTGTAAGGTTAGGTAAGATTTGAATTTCTCAATTCAAATTGTGTAGATTTTAGGTGGATAATTAGATTTGGGATGGATAAACATGTACGGACCTCCTAAATTCCCTCATCTAGTTATTCTTAGTAGATGAAGGGGGGGTGGGTTCTCCTTTTTGAGTATAAAAGGGGCGGCATTCTCCTCTCATTCTCTCTCTCTCTCTCACTCCTACCTATTTAAGGGAGGAGGACTATTGGGCCTGGGTTATGCCGGATTTCCTTTGGCTTTTGATGCCAAAGGAGCCTTTGATAGTTTTGGGGTTGTTGCACCCTTGGTTCTTGTGGTTTTTACTTGGGGACTTGAGACCCCCCCAAGTTGTGTGGGAACTTTTGTTAATTAATGTTGGGTTACCTTTTGCATTGTAAGGCAAGTAAACATTGTTGTGGGAGAGGCTTGTGAGGAACCGAGGGGTGACTTGGGAGGTAACTTAGAGAGTATGTTGCAAACTTGTACCCACCTTTTCTCCCTTCTCTCTTGTGCACAAGGTTGAGCTAGTCCCATAGGGGACGGCGAAGCTTTGACTGTCATTCTTAAGTAGGCACTTGTTACTTCTCACCTCCCTCTTCTATTGTGCACAAGGGTAAGCTTGTCCCATAGGGGACAGCGAAGCTTTGGACCCCCTAAGTCTTAGCGGGGTGTCAAAGGAGGCCATCTTTGAGCTAGTCTCAACGTTTAGTGTTCAACATGTTTGGTACTAATGCAACGTTTAACATCCAATAATAGAATAGTAACTTTCTTAAGAAGAGTAGATAGGGACCCACCCTTGGGGTGAATCCTTTGTGTGGACATTTAGTTTAGTCTAGGTTTGGTTAAAGTGGTTTCTTCAAGAGTGTGGCTAGTTGTTAGGCAAAAATTGTGAAAAAATAAGAGACCAGCCAACCCAGCCAGCGCTCAGCCAGGCCAAACCAGCCCATCCAGCCCAGTCGGGCGCCACAGCAGCCCACCGGGCTCCCCCAGCCGGCGTCGCAGCAGCCAACCGGGCTCCCCTCGGGTGCCGCAATAGATCCGCCGGGCTCCCCATCGGGGCCGCAGCAGATCCACCGGGCCTCCCCAATCGGGGGCCGCAACAGACAGCTGGGGTCAGGGGTATCGGGGCGGGGTCCAGGGGTTCGGGCTTGGGGCTAGGGGTCCAGAGGTTCGGCCCAGGGGTCTCTCTTTACTAAAACTAGTGGAGTAGGAAAAAATACACTTAGGGGATAGTATAGTTGGGGTTAGTAAAAATACACGTAGGGGATAGTATAGGTTGGAAAAGCAAAAGACTCGCCCACAAGGGTGGCTTGGGAATGTAGTTTAGGAAATAGTGGAGACATAAAACGGCTCGGAAGGAGGCTTATTTGTAAACCCGCCCGGAAGGGGATAATTAAAAGGACGGAATTGAGACCCAATCGGAGCCGAAGGATGGCTATGGTGGACATGGCGTGGGAAGCCGGGGAGCTAGGAGAGGCCGCCACGTACACACTAGAGGTAGGTTCCTAAACCTTAACCCAATCCTTTCTTTCTTTAAATACAATCGACTAGAGTAAGCGAGCGGTTAGAATTAGAGGCCACGAACTAGCCATAATTAGGAACCCGTGATTAGCAAGTAGGGATTGAAATAAAGGAACAACCACGAATTAAAAGGAACAAGCAAAAAGAGATAACTACGGAGAGTAGAGGTAGTTAATTAAAATACGTAGAGTAGAGGTAGTTAATTAAAATACATAGAGTAGAGGTAGAGCAAGATAGCTATATAGAGTAGGATAAAAATACGAAGACGTAGAGATAAGGTAGGAAATACCATACGTAAGTAGGCTAAAACAAATCCCACCAAGTAAAAGTAGGACAAGAGAACGAAACACATAGAGTAAGGGGCAATTAGAAGTAGGACAAGAGAAGAAAAACACATAGAGTAAGGAACGATTAGAAGTAGGACAAGAAAACGAAACAAACCCTTGGTAGGATAGGTAGACTAGTAAAGAAGATCCATTGCTTGGAAGGCACAATGGATTGATGCTTAGACACCCGTAGGTAGTAGGATCGTTAGGACCAGAGCCTGGTTGTGATCGCTTAATTCCAAGGGTGGAAATGAAGCGCCCACAGCCTGGCAAACCGTAGTGGCCGCATCAAGGAGTATGCTAGTGTCTTGGCTACCTGTAGTAGTAGGCCGCTTAGCTCGCAAAGTGCTTGAGTGTCGGCTTGTTGGCACCATAGATGAGGTGGGAACTACATCTTCTATAGTAAATGACTCCGACAACCGTGCTTGGCGGTTGGCTTCACCTCGCTGTGGATCCAACCTCGTACTTGCACCTCGTGGTACATCAGGTTGTATAGTCTTGCTCCGAGTCATGGCAAAACCCTCCACTAAATTTCCATTTGATTCTGCCATACCACATAGCATGTGATCATCTTCCTGTGCATAAAAAGACGTTGTAGTCTTTTCAGAAGAGGATCCCTTGGTATCAAGGTTGGCACTCATAGCCGCCATCTTAGCCTCCAACTCTGTAAATCGAGCCTTCCACGACTTCTTATCTCCATTAGTAGTTTTGGCCTCTTTGGATTTAGCCCCTTTTGCATCTTTAGTTCCTTTAGGCTTGAGTTCTGGATGTATCTTCCAGCAACTAGCTTCCCCATGGCCCTTAACACCACACCCAGAACAATAACCACCTGCCTTAGAAGGTTCCTTCTTGGTCATCTTTTTGCAATCTCACCGACGATGACCCACTCCCCCGCAACCATAACATACAATATCTGCATCTCCAGTGTTAGCTGGAATGCTGGCTTTGGCAGACTTGGTCTTCTCTGGCGGTTTTTCCTCCCTTTTTAAGAACCCCATGGCAACTTTTTCCTCCAAGAGATTGATCTCAATCCTTTTAGAGGTCTCAAAAACAAACCTTAAAGTTAGTGGCACACCTAACCTCAAGGCTTCTCCTCGGACTAGAGTTTTCAACTCCTTGTCGAGTATGCTATACCAATGCTGAACAGCTTGCTGTTCCGTCACTCCATGTGTTGCAGAGATTAATCTCCTCAGTCTCGAATGTGCCTCTCGCAATGATTCGTCACTCCCACGTGCAATTGTGCGAAGTGACTTCATTTTATCTGCTTGTTGGCCTTGATAGTCCCGTTGCAACTACATGAAAAATCGTGCAGTGGGATTGAAAGGGGGTGGATCTCTCACCATCGTGGGAGTTGTGGTGACAGTGACATTTGAGCCTTCTGTATCAACACTCCCTTCCTCTTTCTTCCCTTTGCTATACGGGATCATAACATTAGGCCCTCCTCCCCATACATCAGCAAAATTTGGGGAATAATAATCCCGCCATGCTAGAATCTCTGTGGAGTGAGTGAGCTCGAACTCCCCATAATCTACTAGTGGTGCTCCTTCAAGGCACCTAAATAATGCTCTCTATACCATGTATGGGTTAAAGTTAGTGTTGCGTGATTTTTGGAGGTCACACCACATGGTGAACTCCCTTCGAAAATCATCAACCTCCATGGTGCCTGTAGCACCCGAAAATCGCCAAACTCCTCGATCAAAACTCTCATATGGTGTAGTCATCTCGTCCCACACAAATATAGATTCCCTAGGAGCAAGTTTTACCCCGTGGTCAACTATGATGGTGGATAGCTCTTCTTCCTCCACGCGCTCAAGGTTTTCCACCCAATCTTCTTGCCTTTCGCTAGTACTTAGGATAGAATCACCTTGACCCTTCTTCCCCAAGAAAGGTTTTTGAACCCGAGACCGTACTAGTGTGACACCACTGGAGTCTGATGACTCAGAAACGGTGTCCTTAGCAAATGGTGTCCCGCTCCTGGTATAACCTGGCCTGCTAGATGGATCCAGTTTTCATATGTAAATTAAATTTTCACATGTAAAGCTTCCAAGCCTCATGTGTCCCCTCCACTGCCTCACAATAAATTGTTGGTGGCACCTCTATGTCTAGGAAACCACGTGTTAGAGCATCCCAGACACTGGAAGCTATTTCCAACCACCAACCTTGTTCCCACTGCCACGTTGTGTGGAACAAGTAATCCCCACTTTGGAACTCAGTGAAAATCAAGGAGAACGTTGGCAATTGAATTGCCCCCTCAAAAATATGTCTCACCACCTCTCAACGTTGCCCCTCGTTCTTCAGTACCATCGCTTGTTGTGGAATGACCAAGTCAATTGCTTCCACCCGCCCCCTTGCCCGATTCAACAGAGCTCCAATGCTAGGCAATTCTGCCCTCAAGTCCCAAATGAGGCGCACTCCTCGTTGTTGAGTCCAAAATTTAATTGCCTTTGGACCTAACACTTTAGTGCCTGGTTGCCTGAATGCTTGGACTCCAAGTCGGTCACGTGCCAATGGTGAGAGAACAAATGGCAAAGTAGCTTCTTGAGGTTGATGTCTTAGATTAGATTCACTTGAGGACCCTACGTGAAGGGTTTGGAAGGATTCTAGAACCCCTTGAAGATCTTCTTCGGTTAGTTCAATTTGTATCCCTTCCTTTTTCGTGTCTCCTAGTGGTACCAACCTAAATGGCATAAGGCCACCCTTGCCTTTGTCCATTGTAGTGCTGCATGGTACAACTTAGACTAGATATCCAAAATATCGAACCCTAAACCACTCCTATCTATATCTAGGAGCACCGAGCAAAGTCAATCATACGGTCGCGGTTTAAGTACTTGAATCCAACATTGAGTACTTCAACCTCTATCTCACGAAGAGACTGAGCATGCAACAACCGATCCAAGACTCCTGCCTGGTTATTATCCCAACTCTCTAAGGAGATGAAAGGAGTAATCTCCACACAAAAGCAGTAGGCCACTACACCTAGTGCACTGACATCTATACGTTGTGCCCTTGCCAAATCTGCACGCCACACACTCCAAAACTCTGCCCCATGATGCTGAAGTCCTCGATCTGGCACTCGCTCTTGGATGATGGTCAATAGCTCTACAATCAAGTCGGCCTCATGTTGCCATTGCTCTGCCTCTGTCAACTCAGGGAAATGTGCTGGAGATCTATGGCGAGCCGCTTGGGCCCTCGTGGTCACTATAAGTGTTACTCCCACCTCCCACCTCCAATGCTAGGTTCCAATGCATCCAATAACAACTCCCAAAGACAACCTTCAAATGAAGTTGTCATTTTGTTTTTGTTTTACCAAACTTGGGCCTTAAGCGCCCTGTGCTACAGGCAAGCCCCAACGTGGTGACCGGTTGGTCCGGTCACCGAGTACTAGATGACCGGTGATTACCGGTCACCAAAGCCAAGTAACTGACTGGTCCGGTCACCTCCCCGCGAGCGCTGCGCGACAGTCCAGAATGCCGAAAGTTCGAAACTGAAATCCCTAGAATCCTCAAGTTGAATTGAATCCAAATTTGGATCGATCACGTTCTTCAATCGCCCGTGAATCAATCACAGACACCATGTGAGTATAAAATTTGACCCGCATCCATTATGCACAACATCGTTGTAATCCAATGTCAAAATGCAGCCGCAATTTCCAAAATATTGAAAATGTTGGTCAATTCCGAAGCATCCGAAAATGTTGGCCAATTCCCCCGTATAATTCCGCTGAAATCCTCAAGTCCAGCTTCGTTCAACTAACAAATTGCATGATCCTGCGCTAGAAAGATCACTGCGGCCAAAATCGACCAAAACGTGCAATGCTCTCAAAACGGAAGCAACTGAAACTTTCAGACATCTTGCACAAGTGAGCGCCCCCTGCTAACACGAGACACCAATGCTGCTTCCGCATGATACATGATTGTTGCCTCGAGTCTCCAGCGTCACACTTCCTGCCAAAATTTCCAGCCTCCTGCAACGATGACAATTGCAACCCAGAAGCGACTAGTAGAATGGGAGAATTACTGGCCTCACAGGAGGTTTCAAAACGATCAAAATGGACAGCTCAAGAGTTGTCTACAGCTATTGACAAAATTTGTGGACGTGGGATCAAGAGGGTGTGAGAAAGGGAGAATCCAGAAACAAAGGGCAAAGCCCAGGTCACTGTATCTTCCGCAAGGCCCTCCCGCTTCACAAAGCAGCAAAGGCTTCAATGCTCAGCTGACGTGTGCTCAACCCATTTTCACCAGCTTGCTTCAAGTCTCGGCAAATAGATCGAACTTGCACAATATCTCGATATTCTTCAAATAATTGACACTTTTATCTACGATGTAATTGGCTAGATTTAGCAAGCGTTGGTACCTTTGTCCTTCAAATATGTGGTGTCTTCCTAAATTGCCAGGACTCCTACGGTGAAGTTCCCTTGTCCAGTTCACACGTCGAAGCTCCGCATCCAATTCACTCGTCGAAGCTCCGCATCCAGTTCACCCGTCGAAGCTCCACGTCATAGCTCGCCCGTGAAAATTCCTTGTCAACTCTCCCTCGTTGAACAAACGTCAACCCAACTACCAGAAAACACATCGTACTCTTCCAGTCCCCCTCTCTTCCCTTCCATCTCCCACTTCAACTTCCAGTTAGAGAGAATTAAGGAGAGAGACAAACTTTTCCCCTTGAGTTTGGGACTCTTTTTTAGGTGGCCCCTTCTTAACCCACCATTTACTTATCCTAACCCCTAAAGCAAGGTCAATAATGCACCTAACTATTATAAATGGATTTAGGACCTATTTCCAAGGTCAAAAACCCCTATACCCATGGCTATGGTGCCCAAGCTCCAACTTTGCTTGCAATTACAGCACATGCAAACATTCTCAAAACACTCTAAAACTCAATTTTCTACTACTTTAGGTGTCAATTTTCACTACGTATATACCTATACTCGTAGTGAAATCTTTTTCAAGTAATAAAACGTGAGGAAAAGCTCCTAAAGAAGCTGGAAAAAACCTCACAATGGATTACAAAGTCAAGCCAATGCCATTCTTAAAGAATGATAGCATGATTTGGATGGAGTCTGCAAGGCAAGCCCCTCACTCCATCACGTGGGAGACTCAACTTGAAAAAGATGAGTCTCCATTGCCCCACGTGGAAGACATGGGCATTGAGGTCCCCAAACGAGATGCCACCTCCCCGTCCCGATTCGAGACCGAGACCCCAACTTGCATCCAAGGTTCCCCACGCTCCACAATGCTCTGCAACGCTCCACGTTGCTTCACAGATATCTTCACAATGCCGGGCCGACGGGAAACCACATGGCACACTTCTCACATGACATAGCTTATTGTAGTCTGCTGTGGTCGATATGCTTAGATGCTCCACTGTCCAAATACTATAGTCCATGCCCCCAATGGTAGTAGGGGTCATGATATTGCTGAGCGATTTGAGATTCAAAAAATTCAGCTAAATTTGCAAAACCCGTACCTCGTGGTGCCATTGCTTCTTGAACTTTTTGTAGATTTGATGCTGATCGACAATCTCGTGCATAGTGTCCATTCTTTTCGCATGCGCAGTTGTAGCATATCAGCACTTCTGGTCGTTGTTGATATGATCGATACGGACGATACAATCCTGGATAGCCTCGCCTAGGAAAACTTCTTGGTGTAGGAAAACCTCTTCCTCGATATGGTTGAGGCCATCTTCCACGCCCCCGATTCGCTGAATTTTGTAGAGATGCTTGTTGATTGAAGCTAGTTGCCAATGCATCCGTGTCTCCGAGTTGTTGATTTCGATGCTCCCTGCGATGGAACTCAGACAATAGGCTTGCGCTAAGTTGTTCGAACGTCATTGTTGCATTGAGATGGGTGAGTTTCTGAATAGTACTCTTGTAGGATTGAGGCAGTCCATTCAAAATAATTTGATTGACGTTACGATCTGAGATCTTCTCGCCCATGCCTTTGAGCTTGTTCTTGAGCTCCCTTGCTTTCTTGAGATATTTTTCAACTGATCCTCCCTTGTTCATCTTGAGCGATTGTAACTGGCCCATTAACGTCAGAATTTGCGACTGATCCACGGACTGAAATTGATCCTCGAGTGCTTTCCATGCAAGCACTAGATTAGAGTACTCTGCAATAAGATCCACAAGATCGTCAGAGACAGACAATATAATGAGTCTACATACTAGGACCTTTTTCCTTCGTAACTGAGTTTCAGTATGTGATTCGCCGTTGATGGTAACTGGGAACACCGTGTGACTCTGCTCTGTTGTTGTAACTTACCATTGACCCTCTGCCCTGAGAATCGCTCTCATTTTGAGAGCCTACACATAATAGTTGCTCATACCCTTTAACTTGTCTTCCTCTCTAATCGTTATGCTCGAGCTTTCTGCCATTTTCTATCTTCCTGTACTTTCAAACTATGTACGTAACTTAGGAGCAGGGCTCAACTAAGTTCGACTTCTCTCCTGTCTAACGTTCTAAAGTTTGTATCTTCCCGTACTTCGAGATTGTGCACGCAGCTTAGGAGTAGGGCTCAACTAAGTTAAACTTCTCTCTCTTGACTCTTCTGTCTGTATAATCGTAAGCCTGTTGATCTAGACTTCTACGACCTATGCTCTGATACCATGTTGAAAACAGTACATAAGCTTAACAAACCAAAATGATAATCAAGCACACAAAGCTTTACTGAGACGGTTGATCTTATATACATTGCTTAGATGAACTGTGAATGAATTTGAACTAACTAAGATGAATGCTATAAGTAATGGCTACATAAAACTACAGTGATCGATATCTACAATAACGATCTACAGTAACGATTGAATAGGATCGTTATTCCAACACGCGTCTCTGCAAGGCTTTGAGAATGATGGGAAACTTGTACTTGGGCCTAGTCACAATCATCAATGAAGGGTGATGCTTGTAATTTGGCGACGGCAGGAGCTCAAAGCGGCGCAGCACTTTGGACAAAATGATCTTAATCTCTATCATGGCAAAGTTGTTGGCGATGCACAACTTGGGCCCCAACCCGAACGGATTGAATGCTTGTGGATGTGAGCATGCAGCCAAGACCCCATTCGCAAATCTCTCAGGTTTGTACTCCACGACGTCGTCTCCCCAGTACTTCTTGTCTTGGTGAAGGGGTCCAATTGCAAATTCAATTGTCATGCCCTTGGGAATGAACAAGCTCTTGAGGTGCAAATCCTGTGTCACCAGTCTCGCCAACGATGGTACTGGTGAGAATGTCCGCATTGTCTCATGCAGTATCATGCCCACCTATATGGTCACAAATGAAATCACACGCTGAGCACGAGGATCCGAATGGATTGCTTTCGTTAGACTCGAAGCGATGAAATTCCAGGGTTTTTAGGGTTTAGGGTTAGGGTTTCAGAGCAGAGTGGATTTTAGGATCTTTAGACTCTTTACCACTTTGAGGCGAGGTAGGATGCTTGCACTGAAATTCTCTTCGTCACCGAGAACCTCCAGAACCTCTTGGCGGGCACGCTCTTGCCATTCGGGACGTAAAGCCAGCATTAGCATCGTGAAGATGACAATGTTGGCAACTGTGTCTTGTCCAACGAAATAGAAGAGTTTATAGTTGTTCAGCACCGACGCCAGGTTGAACTGGAGTGAGGCTTCGTCCCAACTGTCGGTGGCAACGGTGAGCATGCCACCCAGAAGGTCGTTGCCATAAGAGCTTGTTTCCTTGTTGCGAACTGCTCGTAGGCGGCTTTGGATGACTTCGCGGAGGAGACTGTCGACTTTGGAGAACATCTGGTCAATATGTCTGTTCTATTTCGTTGGAATTTTTCTGCTCACAAGGATTTGGAACTTCTAGAGGTTAGCAATTGCAATTAACTTAGTGGGAAGTAAATCATTTCATTTTGATTCTGCTTCAAGGCAATGGTGGAAGAAGGAATTCAAGATTACCTGTAGAACGGAATGAGCCAATATCTAATGTCATAGACCGTGCTCAAGAGCTCCAATCCAAGCTCTTTCTGGGTCTTGTAGACCACATTTCCGGTCTCAAAGTCGCCAGCAAATGCCGTCCACGACAAGACATTTCCAGAAACCACGTGAACATCCGCCTCCACATCGATTTCGGCCGAGCTGCCAGCTTGGGCTACGATCCGCTCCCACTTGTGTATCTCCGTCGCAGTCCCTTCTTTCATAGCCTCTTGCATGCCCTACAACATGGATGTAAACACCTCTTTCAATCATCAATGCAACATACCCAGCATATACTTAAAAAAAGTTGATGCCAACAATCTTTCTTTAGCTACACCACAGGCTCAAACCAGTCTTCCACGGAAGAAAACCCTTCTTTATTCCGTATTCTCCAGTGCAAAATAACGAACACAGAGAAAGTAGTTTGGTAATGGAAGAAAGTGGCACTCGGGGGTGATTTCCCAACTTTCTTCCATAAGTACTTCCAACTTTTTTTAGCCGTGGGCAACGTTTGAAATGGATGGAAAGCATCAATAAGGATGATAATTTGAATTTTGAATGAATGAGACTTGTATATTTGGATGAATGATAATTGCACTCTGATATCGATGAAAATCATCACTATGGATGATAATTATAATTTTGAACGACTGAAATTTGTATAATTTGATGAACGATAATTTAACTTTTACATGGATGAAGTTAATATTCCATAGATGAATCAAAACTACATTTTTGGATGAATTGAATGGAAGTTGAAACGAATACAAAATACTAGGTCCTAATGCAAGACGAAGAATATGCAATCATGCATTGATGAATAATCTGCCCATACTGCTCAATTGAGGCACGCAAGCAAGTCCATTTAGTTCAATATGCGCATTGTAACAGTAAATTGGAAATCTTTATTCATCAAGAATTTCAATCCAAAACGGTGGGTTCAATTACGTTAGAAAATGAACAATAGGGCGCCACAGTCCGTCAATTCAGCTAACTTCTTGTTTCAAACCTCCTCCAACAAAGCAGACAACAACAAGAGAGCCCTGAAATAGGAAACTTTGACTGAAATCAATCAGGATAAGAACTTCAGTGGATGCTTCATTGAACTTTATGAAGGAATCCCTTCAAGTTCCCATAGGACGCATAAAAAGCCATGCGTTACTTTGTGCAACCAAAGCACCAGGTTTGAGACTTTGAAAGGAAAAAAAAATTGTCCCTTGTAATTCTACATTTTCATCTGTATCCAGAGTACCTTCATTTCAAGGATAAGATTGAGAACTAGGCAAATTTGAAGCACAATCTTCACTCTGCTCATGATGATGTTGAACTGCATGCACTCCTATAGTCTTTTTCCTCTCGATATTTTTTCATTAGATGCCTGCATGATTTGACTCACATTAGCAATGGGCAAAAAACGGTCTTGCTCCCTTACAGAACCAACATTTTACATTAAATCATACAAATGTCATTAATTGATAAATGATGAATCATATGTATTTGGTCTAATTATAATAGTAAAATGCTGTAGAATAACTTTGGAAAAGCTTCATTACATCAAACTGGCTAAAATACAACTCATCATCACATTCACATGAGAAATAAGTTACACAAAGTCTAATTGCACAACATATACCTGTTCAATGTATCGAATCATATCTTGAAGATGACGTTTCAAATTATGATGCCAGATGCTCCACATTCCTAGAATAGATGCCAAATGCTCCAACCTAATGAATTGGTTCCCTGCATCACTGGAGTAGTTGAGTCTAACTCTTGCAAAGAAATGGTCATATTCAGTAAATTTGCAGGTTTAAAAGCGGCCAAATTGTAACTGAGAGCTAATTAATAGAATCTAAGGTTCTAGAGAGTCGTCTAGAGAAGTTCAAGATTCATTAAGTTTTTCCCATTCAACGAACATGACAATAGATCCTCAATTTCATAACCTAATCAGCATTCATTAGGAATAGAAAAAAATTCCATAAAAGATACGACATTACATGTTTGCATCGTTCTTTGTAAACACTAGGCACATTGCTCGAGAACTTAAAGAGACGGCCTTCGAATTCTCTGATGACTCATGTTGGGAACCGCAGATGTTGCTACCTCAATTTCCATTAGCTCTGCTTCTTCAACTTGTACTGGGTCCACTAATTTCGGTTTACATTTGGAGCTTCTCATGTACTTCTTGATAGTCGAAAAATGTCTCACAATATCACAAGTCTTCCACCTTAAACTTATCCCCTCTTTCGGAAATTCTAATGTTGATATTAGATCTGCCTTAGAACTTGATTTTCGAAGGTTGTTACAATATTTGGTGAGCTCCTTCTTCAAAGATTTGTTCCACCGTAGAGATGAGGAATTTAGACATTGGTCCACAAATTCATTTGTCCTAGGTAAAAACCACTCACGTACGATGCGATAATTCCTTTGAAATTTTTGAAGTTGTCTCCTATACTCCACTGAACTTCTCAAAAATTGTTCCCCCCACAAAACATCCTTCCCAACACCCTGGGGTTTAATACCATACACTTTATCATACAAATTGAAATTGCTCATACCTCCTTGCTCTGTCACAGCCCACAATGATGTAGTAACTTCATGCTCCACAATTTCATTTTCGTGAACACCTTCCGGAACAGCAGCTTCTACAGCCATAGTCTCCAAAGACTCGAAAACCCTCTTTGTCCCGCAAACTGGGCAAAATTTTGAAGTCACCTTGGGGAAACATTCCCCATACTCATCACAAAATTCAGTCATGGTGTCAAGAAAACTTACACTAAGGTATCAAAACAACCCACCTACACTCAAAAGAACCTTCAAATTTTCCAACCTTAATAAACCCTAATCGTCAAGAATCTACTTACAAGGAAGCACCAGTTACTACAACAGGCCACAACTTAAACTTATACTTAGTCAATTTCATGGGAACCTTTACTTAAATGTAGCCAAGTCCGACCAGTCAGTGCAAAAGGCCACAATCAGTTCTCATATATTTAGAAACTTCTAACTACTAGTCCATGGGAATTTTCTACACAGAAATCAAAGAACCCTGAACCTATAACACTCAAGAGATCTCACCAAACTCCTACGAAACAAACCCAGAGATGCACTGAAAACACTCTCTTCAACAGTATCGACAACATAGGAAAGGAAGCAAAGCCCTAGAGTTGGTATGCACAGCCGTATCTCTCAAACCCAAATCCACCATAACTTGTTCACTGACTACTTCCGTGGTTGTCTTGTGTTGCAAGTACACTTCTGGCTTTGAGAATTCCAGGAAAAAATGAAGAAACGATAATGACTACTTCCGTGGCGAAGTACCTGAGATCGTCAGTCACGCCGTTCACCATGGAACCCTTTCAACGTGGCAACGTATTGCTCGGCATCCAGATTGCCACAAATCCATACTTCCCTGCGTTGTGACAGGCTGTTCGAACATTTGTTTATTTTCTCTCTTTGCTTTTTTTTGGAAGGTAGGAGGTCCTTGAATGGAGCATCTAAGAGTTTGTCTGCCTTTTCATGTATTTCTTTGGATGCAAAAATATTTTAGCTCATTTTTCAAACAAAGAAAAATAGATGAAGAATTTAACACAAGTGGTTTCATATTTTTTGAACCATTTTTTAATAAGTTATGGATTTTCAAACACAATGTGTCATAGGTCCTTATTTATGACCCTTGGTCTTCTATAAACCGTTCACTTGTAACTTTCGAACATAAATGGGAAATGATTGGTTCTTGAAATTACTAATGCTTTTTTTTTTTCCATTCATTCAATGACTACAATGGTCAATTTCAAAACCATTTCATGTCCATTTCACAACCACTAAACCCGTGAAGGTTGTTGACTATTGATAGGTTTAAATGTTTCTAAGTATATTTGAAATTGAATGGTTCAAATGTTTCTTAGCAGGTATTAACCTAGACATTCAAATAAAATTAGCCATTATTTTTTAAAATAAATTTTTGGTTACTTAGTTTGATATTGAATTTCCTTTAAAACTTATAACTTTTGCAATATTTATTAAGATGACTAAAAACGAAGCTTCATATGCAAATTTGAACCACCCACAATAAATAAAGCGTGCCAAAGTATTAAAAAATAAAACATAGTCTCCTTAGGTAGTCAATGGTTAAAGATTTCATAACGCACCTAAAACATAATTATTCATCTATATTATAAAACAAAAGCACACATGAAATCATTGAGTGCTTTCATAAAATTAGAAAATTAGACTAAATATTTTTAAATATTAAAAAAAAAAAATTCCAACCATTTTTTCATTCATATGCACTTATATAATTTTATATATTTTCATATCAAAGATACTATTAAGAATCATTTTTAGAGTTAAATGCAAAGGAGCAAAATATAGGAATATATAGTTGAGCAATTGCCTTGAATGATAAATTCACATGGACCGTGGAGATGCTCTCAATTCCAAAAGAAATCCAAATATTGTGAGTTTGTGAGAGTCAACATCATTTGCATGTTTGTCAAATTGTAGATATTTGACATTCTATAAATGTCAAATTTTATCAATTCTTGTATACAACAATGTAAAATGATGTATACCAATATGCCAAGTCACAAAAAGTTTTGTAGCAGTTCTAAGAAAAATTGATAGAAGATGAAGTAATTCCAAATCATGAAACATAAAATTGAGTTTTAGACATGGCTAACTTTAAAATTAATTTTCTTTCAAATCACAACTAATTTTTTCTTCAAACTTCCATCGTACTGTATAGTATGTCATACACTACAACTTTTGTTCATCTACTTCTGGACTTTATCCATTGATGCTTATTGTATAGTTATTTGAATGAAAATTCTTCAAATTTATACTCAATTTTGTTTGTCATTGTATCTCTATATTAAGTAACTAGATTTGGGCCAAAAAATTGTACTATGACATTGAAACATACAAATTCAGTTAATATGTGAGGAATAAGTAAAAAAATCTAGTTATAATTATAATAAAGAGATACTTATTTTACAAAATTTTAGGCATTGTCACCTCAACATTGAAACTTCTTTAGGGTGGTTGCAAGAAAGGCCTCCCATTTTTTGTCTCGTTTTGAAATAGTACTCATTTTTTTTCGGGAGTACTTTAAAAATTGAAAAACAATTTAAAAAAAAAATAAAAAAATATGCTCAATGTATATTTCTTGAAGAATAAGGTACCCTATGAAGGAAAAGTGAAGGAAAATTTTCTAAGTAGGTGAACTAGACAAGTGCAAAATATCATGAAAATGAACACTTTTGCATTTTTTTTTGGAATAATTTATAAAAAATAGGAAAAAGACATTTATAAAAAAGTAAAAGTTGGAAATTTGAGAAGGACTAATAATGATTACATTTCTTCAAGAGAATTATTTTGAAACAATTTTTGATGTTCAGAATTCTATGCACAAGGGGCCCCTATTTGCATCAATGTAGAAGACATACAATAATGTTTTTTTTAAATCTTTTTGGTCAACTTATAAATCTTTAGTGTATAAATAGACTATACAAATTTCAAGTCTACGTCATTAATTTTGGATACTCCACAATACTAAAAAACCCTAAATTGCAAAGTGTGACAAATTAGGTAAATTAAAATTTAATTAAAAAATATTTTTTGGAAATTTTTGAAAAATAATGAATTTATTTACTATCAAGTTGGCCATCTTCAATAAAAATTTCAAGTACATTGACTTAATTCCCCAAAACTTATAGCCAATGGCATGAAAGTCACTTGGATTGTGACGCCAAATAGTACAGCCCTTTCTTGCAATCACCCTTTAGAAAGAATTATGAATTTTTTTAGGAAAATATTGTACAATGATAGGTGGGTGGGTGGATGTTTCCTACATATATATATATATAGAGAGAGAGAGAGAGAAAAGAATTTTTAGAATTCATCATAAATGTTTTTCAATGAATAATCATGTAAAACTTTCAAAATTGACTATAAAATTCACCCAAACTGGAGCTTTGTTTTTTTCGAAATTGAAATTTGGTACACTTGATTGGAATTGCCTAAGGATGAAATGATAATTATGCTTACCAAAATATAACTATTACTTAGATTTTCCTTCTATCTTGTACCTACTTCTACTTAACAATTTTTTAAAGAATGAAAATTACATTTTTTGGAATTTTTTTCCAAGACTCTCAAATCAATTTTCCACCATAAAGATTTAAAGTTCAAACTTCAAAGTGCACAAATTTTCATTAAGAAGGTTCAAAGTCAAATAATCTAGTCCTACAAGGTATTGAAAAATTTGTGTTTTACTTTAAACATAGATATCTTGCAATTTGTGTGGTCCAATTTTTTGAAATTTTTTTCACACATTCTCATACTAGTTAGGTATAAGATCACATGGTTAGATGTGCTAAAAAAACAATTTTCACATTTTTTTTTAATATTTCCTAAAGAAATGGCATTTTTGAGTGCTTTTTGGTAGAAACATGGCCTTGGTCATGTAGGGGTTAAATTGCACCAAAGTAATGGAATATCACTAGTTTAACAAGATTGAAATTCAGTTGGTTTCAAATAGGGATCACCATTTTCTCAAAAACAATAGCTAACCTTCTTGAACAAAACTACATGCTAAAAAAAATTAACCCCTGAAAGACTAAGGGTGTTTTCATGAGACATTGTCAAAAACTACAAGTTTTAGTGCATTGCCCAAAATTGAAATGAAACCTTAATTTTGAACTTCAATTTGAAAGAAAATTTAGTACTATGAAAGTAAATTGGAAAAATTTCAGCCCAATTGACCAAGTGGATTAAAAGATTATAAATTTTGAAGTGAGAAAAAAATTTTAATTCTTGTGAAGTGTAGTCAGTAGACTTTGGACCCTCTTGGATTAATTTTTTTACTCTTGATGAATTTGCATCTCTCTACCATTGAGTTCTAAATCTTCTTTGGTACACTTATGAAACATTTAAGAAACAAATATGGCCCCTAAACCTGCATGCAATATAAGAAGGTTAATAAATTGGTAAGAAAAAACATTTTTTGACACATGTAATCATAGGATCTTGCGGTACACTTGTTTGAAAAGATGTAGAAAAAATGTAGTCTTTTTTTATTATTTCTTATGTATTGAAGAAATTTTGTTGTTTGAATTCTAAACCATGAAAGTTTAGAGATAAATATTTGGAATATGTGGAAAAAGTTTCAATAACTTTGACTACATAGATGGCAAGATAATAGGACTTGAAGTTTAGAAAGTGTTTCTCTTGAAATTGCCCTAACATAGTTAATATAGTTTGACTCCTCTAAGAATGGAATTTAAGAATTTATTATTTGTAATTTCATGCCATATTTTATTAGTCACAGTACATGCCATATTTCAACAATCAATGAAGATTTCAGCAAAACATGCCCCCGAAGATTTTCAAATTGCCTAAACTATCCCAAAAAATTTGGACATCATAACTTCTAATCCATACTTTTTATCAAAATTATTTCTTAAATCCCATAAAACGGGGCAAATGTTCCTTTTTTGAGTCAAAATTTTGGGGACATTGGTTAAATATTGACTTTGTATGATGCAATCCAAGTTCCAAGTGTCCATTGAATAGACACTTAGTCCCAAAGGGTTAAAGCCACCTCAAATGCGAAAAATTAATAAAAATGGAAAAAGTAAATATGTGAATGTGATGTATACAAATTAATCTCTTTCCTTGCTTTTTAAGAAGGTGTTAAGATTGTGATTACTTGAAATTCAATGAAGCATTGTATTTCTGCATTTATCCATTTTTTGGACCAAAAATACTTTTCAATCATATTCATGCACTTTTCATCTAAATTTGGCAACTTCATCCATCATTTTAATAGATATCAATCTCATTATGATCTTTCACTCTTTAAGTGATATTGTTGTGTTTTCTTTTCCTATGAGATCTCTAACATGTCTCATTTGAATAGGTACGGTTATAATTTTTTTTTAAATTGATACAACGTATCAAAATGTTGGCATTTTGTTCAATATCTCATGGTGACAAGTTCTCTACGTAGCATGAAATCAATCTCTCTTCCTATTGTAAACCCTTGCAATGCGTTTTCTAAACATACTTGTGCAAAAATATTTAAAAATTAAAAAATTAAAGGTTTACATCATACAATTTAAGAACCTAGTATCACTTATGGAAATGGTATACCATATACCCAATTATAAAAAATTGGACCTATTTTGCCTTACAATCAATGGTTTGGGCCAAATGCAAATATTATGATTTGTATATTTAAAGATTTTTGTAAATGGAGGCCATTCTTTGGCTAAGACATTCCTTAGCCATTTCATACATTATTCAGACTTAATATTTTTTTCCAGTCTAATTATGAAGCCTAAAATTTCCAAAGACTTAAACATTCTGAACTCAAAATATAGTTTAAATTAAATGATGAAGTTAAAAATAAATTAAAAAAATACTTTTATTATATTGAAATCTATTGAATTTATAGTAATAGAAGTTAAAATGTAATTCTCTAATACCGAAGTATCCCTCGTCTATAAGTTTCATGCAACACAATTCCTTGCCAAAGTGTAGGTTGTCCATGGGAGTGATGTATTGCAATACCACTATGAAGTACTTGGCCCACAAGGCAAGACCATGAGCACTGGAAACTATTTGTAGTACTAGCTTTGTATTCACCTCTCTCTTTATTTGTAGTTGGAAAAAGTTTATTCATCAACACCTTCCCACAGTAACAATCATGACCACTGTGAGTTCCCATCTCATTGCTTCCATCCTCTTGTAAGTGTTGTGGCAAAATTATTCCTCTAACAATACAAATTTCAACTTTATATGGCATTGCCAAGTCACTTCTGCAATACATAATGTCGTACATTTGAGGCCATGGTGGAGGATATCCAACAGCTCCCAATTGAATCACTTGAGTTTGAACGTTCAAATCACACATTTCAAAAGCAACAACAGTGTTTGTTATCCCAGAGTTGGGTTGCTCCATAAATTTGTGCAAAATCAAGTGGATTGGTCTGCAATCATCTCCATTGTTGAATTTTGGCCCACTATGTAGGAGGCACATCGAAGAAAAATCAGATAGTTGAATTGTTGCATTATCATTGGATTTTGTTATCTGCAATTACAACAACATATAAATTTAAAAGCTAGTCTTACATTATAGTGATGTAAATATATAATATTATTACATATTACTCTTGTTTTTATAGATGTGAATAATAAAAAATAAAAATAAAATAAAAACATCAGAAGTTTTAGATTGTGATTGCCATTGAATTACCTGCTTGTAGAATCTACCATGAAAGAATAGCCTATGATGTCCCATAAATTCATGGATGAATAACATTGTAATCTTCAATTTATAAGTCCAGTGATCCAATGTGTTCAGGTCATCAAATTCTGTGCCGTTTTTTCTTGCCAGAACATGATCTCCTACTTCATAGTGAGAGTGATGAAAAATCACAAATGAAACTTTTTCAATGTTGTTGTGAAAATGGCTCAATGTACTATCATTCAAAAGACCTTCTTCTGTCCAATACTTGCGCAAATAGTCTCGAATGCTATTTCTCATTGGAACCTCATTCCCTTTCTTCCGTATAACAGAGATTCCTTTAGATTGAAATACATCCTTGCAATGACATGGTGGCAATAATTCCCCTAGCTTTTCCAATCTGAACGCATCTAATCTTGACTTTGCTACAATTATTCCCTTCTTGTGGGATTCATTGCATATATGAATAGTAGGAGCTGCATACATTCCCACATCAAATCGTTTCAGTGTACAAATGAATACTATTCCAAGAGTGTTTTTGGACTTTAAAAGTCTAGTAATAGTAAAAACCTACAATTGCACTTCAAACAATATTTAAACAAATGAAATTGAAAGAGTTGATGTATCTATTCCATGTTGTCGCAGTCCGGAAATATCAGGTAAGTAAAATAGGAAGATAGTATATAGAGTAAGCTCAATTTTTCAAAATTTTAGGGTTAGATATGGCGAAAAGAAGACAATTAGGGTCTTCTTCCCTTGGGATCCGTTTGAACCGGATTGACCAAGGTGAATTTCCGGTCTATGGGCATAAGTTTCCGGATCCGGATTCCTCAGTATCCGGAACGGAACTTTCCGGAAGACGGAACTTGGAAAGACGGATCCGATATTGTCAAAGACGGATCCGATATTGTCAAGGACGGATCCGGTATACCTAAAGACGGATCCGAGGTAGTTCCGGATGGTCGGCACCTACGGGTCTACGCCGCCAACCTACGGAAACTAGCGTAACGGCCGGGGAACGTCGCGCCGTTCCGAGGGGAACTGGGAACGTAGGGTACCGACTGGTATATAAACCCTCCTCTCTACTTCATTTTTCCTTTTCGATTTGGCAAATCGAGGTACGGCTTGTGTGCAGGTTTTAGAACGCGTATAGAGAGAGAAAGAGTGGTGAGCAGTAGAGATCG
This sequence comes from Thuidium tamariscinum, assembly GCA_947034885.2. Taxonomy (NCBI): domain Eukaryota; kingdom Viridiplantae; phylum Streptophyta; class Bryopsida; order Hypnales; family Thuidiaceae; genus Thuidium; species Thuidium tamariscinum. The sequence continues at coordinate 30,936,759 of OX344751.2, read as the reverse complement.
GTTCCGGGTTTAGTTCAGGGTCGATGCCGACCGCACCGACAAGTTCCGACTCGGGCGGAGAGATGGCGAGTTCCTCCAATCCGAAGCGGGTGGTAGTGACGGCCAAGGCAATTTCGCCAGTCATCCCTTCCGATCCGCAGCATCGGAAGGAATTAGAGGATGATCTAGTCTTCCTAGGGTGTCATGGGTTGATCCGGCGCCCTTGGAATGTGAAGAGTGACGAGATAGTACAGGAAATCCTCTCGGGAGTTCCGAATCAGTACGAACTCACAGTGAGGGGTAGACCGAGTGCCTGGACGCCGGATATCTGGGCAAATGTATACGGTTTTGATAAAACCGGATTAGGTCTAGCTCCCCGGACGGACAAGTTTGGTGTTAACAAGTTCCGGAATCCGCCCCACCCTAAGGACGGATACTCAGTTCCGGATTGCACAAATGACCGGCATAGACGGATGTTGGAATTCTTGATTCCCATCCTCTATCCGGAAAAGCCTACCCGTGTCACCGTGACGGTAGCAAACACCATCTTCGGGTGTTTTGAGAAGCGGATAGTCAACTAGGGTATAGTCCTCTAGTGGGTAGTTAACCGGCTAGCCCCAGCATGTGGGACGGGAGAAGACCAGCACTATCAGCGGCTATCTCTTCCACCTGTACCACCACAATGATGTGTTGAGTGGCCCGGAACTCCTCCGCTATGAGACGGGAATTCAGATCCTCAAGTACGGCTTGACGGATGAGTTGGAGAAGGAGCCGGAGGACCCGGAGGACGAGCAGATGGACGAGGACCCGGAAGAGCAGAAGCTGGCCAGCCAGCCGGAACGGAAACCGGAACGGAAGAAGTCCACAACGCCGGATAAGAGGGGACACCCAGACCCGGATCCACCCGGATCGACCTTGGGGAAAAAGAAGCGGAACCACTTCGACACCATCATCCGTCACGCCATGATGGCACACGCGGACAACAACCAGTATGAGGCGATACTCGGGCAGATCGTCACAAAGCTGGGCGCGGTGAAGATCGAAGACATTCCGGAAATCCTCGACCGGCTTCCAACTCAAGGGGTGTTGCGGAAGAAGGACGAGGAGATCCGGAAGTGGGAGGACAAGGCCCGGAACCAGACGGATCAAACCCGACAGGCGGAAGATCTGACCCGGATAGCTGAAGAGGGACGACGGAAGGCGGAAGAGGAGCGGAATGGGCTCTAGAGCACGGTGACGTACCTGGAGAGTGATCTCAGTGTCGCCAACGGGAAGATCGTGGAGGCCACCTCCTTAGTTCGGAACCTGCAGGAGTTGGTGGCCCAGCCGGCGGATACAGTGATCAGGGCGAAACTGTTTTCCGCCCGGCTGATGACGGAAGGGCACGTCACCGGATTGAAAGTCATCACCATCTTGGTGGATTACCAGGCCAAGATGGAAGGGGTACTGAAGGAGATGAGGGCCTTAATTGGAACTCTCAATCCGGAGTTAGGGGAAGGACTGTCGAGCTTGCTCAACCAGCAGGTGTTTACGGACTTCAGCCCCGGAGCACAAGGACGGATGTCGACGGATCGGAAGCTACTCGGAAACTCGCCGGTCGTGAAGAACCTCGGCGAGCTCGGATCGGATCCGAATGCGGCCGGACCGTCCAACACACCTACGGATCCGCAAGAGAAGAGGGCATCACCACGGCTCGACCTCGAGATCCGGATGAAGGCCCTAGCGAATCCGGCCAGGGAGAATCCGGAGAAGTTCGCCCACATGAACGAGCCAGACAGGGTTCCGGGCAAGGATCCGCGTAGCAAGATAGTCATCTTGGATGACTCGGACAAGGAAGACAATCCGCCCCTCACCATCCGTGATGAAGTTAGGGAGCAGGGCGGATTTCAGGAAGTGGAGCATTCAGAAAGCTCCGAGGCGGATTCGGAGGAGACTTCGACGGAAGACAGCGGAACGCCGCCAGTTCCGATTCAGAAGAGGCAGACCCGATCCGCCACCAAGAAGGCTCCCCCTCCCAAGGCAGCAACGCGGAGAAGTTCAGTTCCGCCCATGGGCGCGACATCGAAGCGGGCACGTAAGTAGGATAGGGTTGAGTAGTTAGGTAGGATTTTGAGATTTTGGGACGGAAGTTTCCTGGACGGATTTCCCGGATGTGGGCCCCGATCCGGAACTTTAGGGACAACTGGCCGGACCTTTCCGGATAATCCGGTTGGGCTCCGATTGGTTGTTCCGGATTTTCTTTTGCCTTGTTGGCATTCCGTTTCTGTTTTTAGGCTTTGACTTTCATTGTGTTTTTGGGCTTTTAAGGGGCAGGCAAGTTAGTTGGCCTGTCATTCCCTCCTAGTGCATATTCTATTGTATTTTCATTCCCTTCTTTAATTTGAGTCGGCGGATGGACATTCTAGCTCTGACTTGTGTTTGAGTCTCTTCTGTGTATGTGTTCGTTGAAGTGTTGAGAGGCAAGAGGGAAGGGTGAGGAGGAATCCGGATTCTAAGGCACTTGAAATCCGAACTGAGTGACCAACTTCTGAGAGTTAGGATCTTGAATCGTGAGTTTGAGCGTAGAGCCTTTAATTCACCGGAACGGTGATCCGGTGTGAGTCTAGGAGTGACAAGGAGGAGGTTCCGGAACCGCAGGGGCGGATCCGTGCGGAGTTAAGCAGCCGCCAGAGGAAAGTTCCGTCCATCGGAAGGTCTGCCATCCACTGAGTCGATCCGAAGAACTAGGAAAATACGTCCTTTCGGGTCTGGGTTTTTTTGAATCTGTCGTTGTAGTAAGGGCGAGTGAAGTAGTCCTGAGTGACCTGCTAACCGGATTGGCCTAGAGCTATCCGGGAAGTTGTGAGGATCCGGATTCGGCCCTAATACAACACCGGATATATTTTGGTGTTTTCGTGTGTTTTGTTTGAGAGGAGAGAGTGTGAGGTTTACGAGTGGTAAGTCCCTACCCCTCTAAAGATCAAGAGAGGACTCCCTGAGGGTAAAACAGGGGTATCAAAAACCGATTATTGAGTGACGGAACCGGATTCCGGATTGAGACGGATCCGGGTGAAGGTGAAATCCGGATCCGAGGAAGGAATCCGGTCATAGACTCATAGTTGAAAGACGGATCCGGAAAAAGAGTTCCGGAAGACAAGTTGGTATTCCGGATTCAGAGTAGTAACTTGGGTGTTTTGAGCCGTGAAACCTAGAAACTGGAAAACGCAACTATTAGTAACGTCTGGAATCTCCTGGGACGATATTCCGTGTCATATTATCACGTTTGGGTGTGATAAAGGTGCTTTCTGCTAGACTGCGCGTACGACACATGTCTTGGACAAAAACTGGATGTCAACAATTGTTTGTGGATTTCCAACATAGCTCTTTGTGGTGGATATAAGTTGTCGTTATCTTTTGCAATACTCTCTCTTGTCGCTCTATACGCAATACGTGATTCATATTTGTAGTATGTTATTTCACTGAACTTCTGATTTGTTTTTATACTTTTGTAAGATGATACACTTCTTTCAAAACGATAACACCAATATAAGTCATGGAAGCCATGTCTGGCAACATTGTCTAACATTTCTCCATTTCCTATGCACAACAAAGTCCATTTCAATTGTATATTAGGTGAATTGTAATTATGAAAAAAATTTAGTGGGTTTCAATGATGAAAAAAAATCAAAAAATATCACTGGTCTAATTTTGCTAATCAACACTGTAATTTTTTCTTAATTCATGAACACTAACCTGCAACATGATGTAGAATGGAACCACTTGGGCCTACATGTTCCTCCCATTCAATGCGCCATGTGGATAGTAAAGAACGTGCAGTAGTAATGGACTCCTTAGTCCAACCATATGTTCGTGTATGTGAAAAAAAAGTCTTCCAATTTCAAGGAGGATTTTTGCTATTCAATACAACCTGTCTATTTTAGAAATAGACATCTTATCAATGCAATATGGAAGGCACCACATGATGAATATTTGGTACTCTTCAGCTTTCCAATAAGAAAGTCTATTTTCAATATTTGATGGCCATCTAGCTCCAAGTTGTTTGGGCTTGAACGTTGTAATTTCATGTAATGCAATATCAAGCTCTGCAGCTAAACCTTTTTGTACTAAGTGCTCTACAAAGGTTTTGAATAGATTAAGTGGCAATATGTGCATGGCATCATAGACTAAGTCAAGAGACAAATTGAATCCATACAAGTAATGCAACCTCCAAAGTTTTGAAAAAGATGTGACATTATTCTCCCTTCTTGAGCGGCTAGAAGAAGCCGAGTTTGCAACATTTTTTGCCTCCAAAAGAATGTCTTCAATTGATCGATGTTCATGCGGAAAGTGTACCTCGCAACGATTGTTGGGATATACAACTCCACACCCTTGTATATACTGTCCTTGCAAATGACAACGACGACATGCATGGTACCCAGAAGATTTGAAGCCTCCTACCTTGCATTGTGCTGGGTGGTCTCCGGTCCAATACATGAGTATGGCTCTGAGTTTTGAATGTTCAAGGCCAATTGGATTCAACATACTTTGATGAATGTTTTGTACTGGATAGTTGTAGTTCACTGGAAAACCATGAACAAAAGCCAACTCCAATTCTCGTATAAGGGGCTCAAGGAACACCGTTAGAACCCCTTCTTCCAAGTCTTTCACAATTTTCTCAGAGGATGCAGGAATGAATACAATAGGCATTGGATGCATGACATTTTGTAAGCCTGCATTTAATAATTCAATCTCCACTGCCCAAGAATCTTTGTATTTTGTTGTTGCAGACATGAATCCATCCCAATGTGCAGCTATTGCAAAATTCCTTGGATCTCCCTATGCCCCCCAAAAAATGTTTATTGTAGTTTTCACAATATTAAAAAAACATGTAATGTGATTGAATGTTCGTATGAATTATAGTGTATTGCAATAGAAAGCATTGAAAATGAAAATAGTGAAAATTTGATAAAAAAAAATGTTTTTTAATTAGTCAAAAAATTAAATTTAAAAGAAACTATATAGAAATAGATGAAATTTTGTAATGCATCATTTCAATGTAATGTTATTAAATATTACTTTGGTAATTTATTATATTACTATACACATGATAAAGGTAATTGAAGTATTGAAAATAATGTTGATAATTAGAGTATATAGGAAAAGACTATATTAGAATTGTGATATTTCAAGTATTCTTAATAAAATGCTCAATATAATGTTTTGAATGATTGAAATAGAGAAAAACATTCCAAAAAAGACCTTTTGTATGAATGAAATCATAGAATTAAAAAACACAAATACATTGGAGAAGTGTACATTCATATGAATAATTAAAAAGAATTATGTAAAATTAAAAACAACTATAAAGAGTTATGTATCATTGAGTTCCAATGCAAATTCTTACCTGAATAAATGAAGTAGCAATTTTAGTGGTAGTTCCACAAGAGCATTTGATTTGATACATTCGCAAGTCATTATTCCAGCCTTCTAGTAGTTCTGCACATTTTTTGGGAAATGCTCGAAATACGCAATGACATGCTGGATTGGAACAATGTACTGGTGATTCCCACTCAGCATTAGGATTCCAAAAATCTTGTAGTTCTCGCATTCTTCATCCATGCCAAAATTGGGAAACAGTAGGGGGAGTTTCATCCACACTTTTTTGCATCCATTGTTGACACCACCTCCAAACTTCAAGCAATTCATGGCAAAAACTTTTGCTTTCACACATGTACGCAATTCGAGGTCCAAAAGGCAAATAGTCAAATGCTAAAGTTAGTTTGCGAAATGTTCCACATACATGGCATTTCTCGCAACAATGAGGACAATCACGTTGCAACTTTGTCTTTTGTTGTTCAGTGCATGAACATTTTATAGCATGTGGTCCTTCATATATATCATCGTCACTTGGTTCCATGAGTATAGGTGCATGAGCATTGCGTTCTTTACCCGTGCACAATCTATATCTCACAGGGCTAAGCATGCCATGGTTGATGTAGAAGTCTTCTAATTTATCCCATAATGAGGGTGCAAAGTATGGCACTGAACTAGATTCTATAAAGATACAATTGTTGGAAGTTAGTATAATCACATACAAATGATTAAAATTATTTGAATTCTTTGGTGGCACAAAAACCTATGAAGAAAATAGACTTGTGTTGAACATGGTTCTTGTTACCATGTTTCTTACAAATGTAGATTGTACAAGTATTCTAATATTTGAACACAATCATTGAACCAAGAAGAATAGGCACTATAATATTTGTCCACTTACGCAAGTATTGTATTTTTGAAGACTTTATATTTAATGTGAAGGAATTTCATGTATATATATGTATTAAAAGAACGTAATACTTAGAACAAACTTTTGGCATTCTAAGGAAGTCATCATGTCTTTCATTTTTTCTCTAAACCTTTACTTTAGGGACCCGTATAATTTTTCCAAAATTTTAAAAAAACAAAGATCATTATATTCTATCTTCAAAGGTTCAAAAATTTACCTCCAACAAATTAAAAAACAATGTGGTGGATAGCACAGACATTCTAAAAGTTTATGTTCAATTTTAAAAAATTTGCGAAGTAATGCACCTACCAATGCGATCAATTCTGCTAGGCCCATTCCCTCATAGTTTTGGACTTGTTCATTGTGTTGTGCCTGTTTTCTTTTGAAAATATGCTCCAAAATTTTGTTTTGTGCTATAATTGGTACATTTGAAGTGTCTAGAAGGCCTTGAAAACTGACAATTTTATTTTCAATGGTTTGGGCCAAATCCATGTTTAGTGGGATGTGAGGTGGAATCACACCATTTACAAATCCAATGCCAACCCACATGTCCACCGCATCTTGTATAAGTTCATCAGGAAGTATTGTAGGTGATGCAAGTTGAAGGATTGTTGGAAAATCACCATGTTGTACACTGGAAGGACTATCTTCACCACCCAAAAATGGAAATGCATTACTTGATGGTGAAGAATGAGAAAAAGATGATCGATGATTCAATTAACAAAAGCTGAGGTGGATTTGAAGGTCCTGCTACATCCTCTGAAGATGTATCATCATTTGATTGTGCTTTACGTCGATAAAAGGTCCTCCGTGAAACAGGTCTTCCATCATAAGAATATTGTTTGGGACCCATTTCCTATCATCATCACCAACATTGAATGTGCAAGAGTAGAATGTGAATGATGTCCAATAGCAATCAAAAAGGAATTGAACTTATTAGTGAACATTTATGCAAAATAGTTCAAGTAAAGAAACATATTTACATAAAGTTTAAATAGAAAGAAGGTTTTTTGTTCAAATTTATTGTTTATGAATATGGTATGAATGAGAATTGATGATTTGTAGTTATTGGATTTAATATGTGAAACCAATGTGCATATTATTGTTGTAAGACTTGAATGAAATGTTTTGAGTTGGAATGTCAATAAATTTATTGATATAGAGTGATATTTTTAATATGAATTGATCGATGAATGAATTTTTTAACACTTAATTGAAATTAGGAAATGAATTTGACTATGGAACCAATTGGAAAACATTGAATTCAATAAGAATGATAAGTAGAATGACAACAAAAACAAAAATAATTGTACAAACAATTATGTGAAACATGTGTCTATGAACTCCAAGGAGAATAACATACATTGAGAATTTAGGAAAAAAATTACTTTTGTAACTCAAATAAAGAATAAGTCTGAAATAAAGATGAGACCCCTTACCTGGTGGTATTGTAGATGCAAAATATAGAGTGCGGAGCACACGATGAACTTCTCCACTACTAGCTTGTGCTTGGAAGACAATAATGTTTCACAAATTTTATTGGAAAAATTAAATTTTTATTTATCTATATAGCAAGAAGTGTAAAGCTATTATCTTTATTTCTCATTGACTTATATATTGCTTTAGTTGAGTAGGTACTTCCACTTTCATATGTGTAAGGCTTAGAGAACTAGAAGTCCACTACTAAAAATAGGATGAATTATAAAAAAAGGACTTGTGTAGAGCATGGAAAGGTAGTGTGGATGACTACTTTATCTCAAACTACTAACTATGTTTTTCAATAGGTAGGTAATAGTGTATTAATAGTGTGAATTTACTAAAACTATAATTAGATGTGTTTTGAAGAAAGTGGAACTAAAATTTAAAATAGAAGAAACTATTTATTAAAAATAAAGGTCACATTGGAGCCAAAATTATATAAAGTAAAATGTAAAGTCAATTAAGATCTAGACAAAAATCTAATTTAAAAAACAACAATTTCTAGCTTATAGTTTGTTCTTCAAAAAAAATTTCAAGAAAAAAATTTGCAATAATTTTAAGTGTACCATAATTTAGAATGTTGAAATTATGTATTTGATACCAATTTGCAGTTGCAAAATTCTAAAATTCCTATATGTACAGAAAGAAAATGTTCTATACTAAATTACTTTATAAATAATTTTAAAAAGAATGGCATGTATACATTGTTGACCATCAATATTTTTATGGGTCACTTCTGGGCTCGTCTCAAGGGAAAATATGGTGCTGGGGAACTTGCTTGATTAAAGAACAACTCAAGCGTTGTGGCAGTTTAATCTTGAGCTATGGAATGCTTGCACTGCAATTGTTTCGCTTACTCCCTAGAGTGGAATTGACACTGAAATTAGTGGGTTACTCAAATAATCAATTTCCAAAGTAACGGTATAAATCAGATGTGTTGCTATTCATCAATTTGTGACATAGAGGGTTATGTTTTAGCTTTGGAGTTTAAGAATTGATCACTCAAAGGGCAACCATAGTGAAGGTGGTGATGGTCTTTGAAGTGGGTGGAATTAAGGTGAATATGCTTGCATCCCTTTCTTGCAATAATTTGAATTTTTCAAGGAAGGAAACACAATTTGAGGGAGAATTCAAATTAGGCATTGTGGAAACGATCAAGTTATAATGCAAGATTGTAAGTAGTGTTTGGGGTTTGTTGTTGAAGTTATTTTTTTTCCTTTATGATGATAGAAATTAAATGTGAGGATATGGAGGTTGAAAACCTTGACCAAGGACGAACCAAGGTAAAGCATACAACAATTGGATTGAATATAATTGATACCAACTTTAGAAGAAGCCTAACAATACAAAATGCAATTTTTCTTTATTCTAAGTAATGCATTTGCATGGCTCTCATGCCTCAAGATCTTGATTCAATTGAATTTGTGAATTCCTAATTTCTTTTGTGACATTAACAATGGAAGATATCATGTCCACAAATGCATGGAGGCCACTAGGTAGGAGTACTTAGAATTCTTCTTGTGAATTACAATTGCAAGATTGGAAACCTTTGAAGTAGTACAAGAGTGTTTAGAAATCTCCTAGTGAATTAGGATTATGATGTTGTTAACAAATTCTTTCTGTGACTGGAGTTTGGTTTAAATATAGATTATGTGCAAATTGGTTTTGTTAATTTTGTTCTCGAGAGAGGGTGATTAAGGAACTTTGTTTAGGGATTGTGTTGGTTTGATCAAAGTTTATAATCAAATTGTTAAAGGCGACCTGTTTAGAATAGTCAAGTTTACAGCTATCTTATAATGAATGCATTTTTGTGTGCAAAGAAGACCTACACTGGGTTTTATAACTTCAGGGTTTCAGAGTCTAGGTTCTATTTTATGAGGCTTTTGTTTTGAAGGTTCTATTTTGAGAAAACCTTCGTATGAATAATATGTGTATTTGAACTTTCAAGTGCATTGATTAACCACTAAAGGACCAAGGCCTATTTTCTACCAAGAAACACTCGAAAATGCCCTTTCTATTGTAAAAAGTAAAAAAAATTGGAAATTGTTATTTTTTTACATCTCACTATAGGATCTTATATCCAACTAGTATGAAAGTGTGTGGAAAAAATTCAGAATTTTTGTCCACACAAATTGCAATATATTTACGTTTGAAGTAGGAAAAAACAACTTTATCAATACATACTCATATATCAACATTAGATTTTTTGACTTGGAACATTTTTAACTTAAATTTTTTGCACTACAGGGTTTTCAGTTTTAAATCTTTATAGCGAAGAATTGACTGGAAAGTCTAGAGGGAAAAAAAACTTCAAGAAAACTTAATTATCATTCTTAAGAAAACTGTTAAATAGACATAGGTACAAGATAGAAGGAAAATTTGCAATATTAATATAGTTTAGATGGAATTAAAATGCACTAATTACAATGGTGAGATTGTTCTAAGAAGTAAACTAAAGCATGAAAAAAAATTATTTTGAAAAAATTGCAAAAAAGGCATTCAAAAATGCATCCTACAAGTTATTTTTTTCAAGAAGATGCTATACTTGCCCAGAAAATAAGAATGTCCATAACTTTCTCATAACAAATCCAAATGAAATGAATCAAAGCTATATAATCTACGAGATTAAAATTTAAAAAAAAACAATTCAATTTCTTTCAATTTTTTTTGGCCCGAAGTACCCCCCATCCCCTATTTTGAGCTTATTTGGTCATAACTTTAGTTCGTAGGTAATGATCATGGAAAAAATTGTATTCTCAAAAAGCTCTTTAGTTTTTCTATCTTCTAAAATTTTTTCAGAAAATCATGACAGAATTGCAGCCCATACATACTATCCAAAAATGCATTTTTCCCCTAAAGTAACAATGGTCCTTTAGGGATTAAGGGTTCTCTGATTACGGTTTGGATAACCAGGAGCAATAAAAACAATGTTCATTTCATATTTTCCATCAATATATTTATGATGTTTTAGTAATCAATCTTCTTTATAGAGAGGGTTGCTATTATGTCAGCATAAAAGTGTGAGCCTATGAGCCTAAAAGACTATACACTTATGATATAAGTGACTATATTATAATAACCTTCTATATTAATAGTGTATATATGCTATAAGTACCTATATTATAGGTGTTTATGTTATAAACACCTTCAATGGTTGCATGATACATACTTACATATACGCTTAAGGCTCTCAGGCTCATACTTTCATGCTCACATACTAGCACCATTGTCTCTATAAATATTATGAATGAATGAAAATATGATCTAGTAAATGTTTTTGTAATTATGCAAGTCAGAGTTGGTTCCTACACCTTAGGGTTTCATTGTCTAGGTTTTGTTTCTCTCGAAAATTTATAATTGATTCTATGAAGATTCTAATAATATGAAAGGGCTTGGTACAAATGCCAATTGTATTTCTCTTTTTACAGATTGGTTCATAAAAAGGCACTTTAAGAAGTTTTTTGTTCTCTAACTTCATTGTTCTATATACAACACCAGCCAAAACAAACAACAATTGAACATGTGATACTTTCAAGTTTTATAAAATATTACAATGAATTGTGTCCAAATCATTGCCTATGGGAGTGCTGAAGTACATAATTAAAAATTCGCTTTCAGACCCAGAACATATTGTAATGTAAATTGGTAGTAGGATCAAAGACTCCTATGCTTTAACCCCAAACGTGTCCAACTTGTGTTTTTTGGTTGTATAGAAATTTTGGTCAATTACATGTGATGAGTAATTTGCATATTTAGGGCTAAAATTTTGGTAGAAGGTGGAGACCAAAAATATTATCATGTGTCCAAATTTCATAATATTTGGAAATATGAGTCAAAAGTTATGCCTAATATGTTCCTTTTTTCATAATTGGGCAATTTGGGCAGATAAAAAAAATCCTTTCTTCCCAAAAAATAAACTTTGAAATTAGGTTTTCAAACTTATATAAAGTAGAATTGCCCATTGTCGTCAGATGACCCATAGTCGACATCTAGAGGATGACCCCATTATGGGTTTTTTTAATATTTGAGATTCAAACCACAATGCATGTCTTACATGACAATAATAGATTGGGTAGTAACTTCATTAGGAACTTTTAACTTTTCAATGTAAATACATTGTAAGATTTGATTGTTTAGGTAGTTCATATAAGATTTTATTATGACTACTTTAGGCAAACAAGGTGACCATAATGGATTCAAATTTTGTTGTTTCAAAGGTAGTCTATGGACTCTTTTGGGCCATCATGCATTGAATACTTCAAAAATTTATAGCTAATTCATACTTTGACAAAAAAAATATGCTACCAATTGCTCTCATTGTTTCTCACACTTGACTTTTTGTGGGAAAAAAATTGCAAAATTTCAGCAACAACATGAGGCCAAACTTCTAATTCAAACCACAATGGGATGTTTTACCTTATATGTGGAAAGCTTTGAATCATTTAATTCTGATGAACAAGATGAAAGTACCAAGGAAATTTAGTTTGTAGGCAGCTATGGAATCTCTACTTCGAAAGAAACTTTGAAGTCTTTTATTTAACTCAATTTCTAATGTTTTAGAGATAAAATAAAATCATACAATGTAGATTGTTTATTACAATATTACAACCATTGGAATTATCATTTTTAAATTTTATAAATTAATTATAAACAAATAAGCATTTTGAATCATTTTCTACTTCTTTCTACTTACTATTTTTTTCCTATATGTTGTGTAATTCCAAACAACATGAATTTTTTCATGCATGTAGCCAACTTGTCTTGGAAAATGAATCCAAAGAAGCACCACCAATTTTGATATTTTTTCATAGAAAAGTGAACATCTAAAGTGTTGCTGCCCAGTTTTTTGGAGGGTCAAAAAAAGATTCTAGTGCATTTCAATTCTAATATCTTGGAATCCACACGGTAGAAAATTTTGAAAATTTTGCCACATGTTCTCAAGTCAATTTACTACAAGATCCTACAGTTACATTTGTGGAAATAAATTCTAAAATTTGGTATTTGTACTACAAAAGGTTTTTTTGAGCAATTTAAATGAAAACATAGTCACAAGACTTCAGGGGTTAATTCCAAAATGCCAGTGCAAATATAGAATATCCAATGAGTGAAAGAATCTTTCAATGTGGGATAGAAGTGCAACAATTCATCCTCCATTTTTTGTATGAAAAGAAGAGATCTTTGGCAATAGTTTGTATTCCAATGAATACTTCTCGATATTTTTGAAATGATGATTGAAAAGGTAACCAATATGATTGATTTGCACAACCCATCGTTTAAAGATTAACTCCTTCAAGACCAATCAACTACTTTATAGTTGATTTTGACAGTTTTCCACTGGTAGTTATAGTTTTACAATGAATTTGGATACAAACAAAAAAGATGGATGTGGAGAATTGGGATTCAAATGCATTGGGACAAGAATGACAACAATATGTTCTGGCATGTGGTTCAGGGGTTGAAAAAAACTAACAAAATTTAGGCCAAAAATACAAAAAAATAAATTAGGATTTAGTATAATTGCCACAAAATTTATTGTGGAGGCCCAAGCATTTATGCCAATTCCATTGGTACGGTCAAATATTTAGAATGCATGATGGTTTGATATTCATTTCTATGTTTAGTTTGAAATTAGAAAATGTCTTGCCCACCCTCAAAATCAACCACGGTCCTTAAATGATTAAGTAGAAGCTTCATCACTTGGAACTTGGAAGTGAGGTTCGTGGTGATTTTAATTTTGTTTTCCACTAATTTATTGGAACCGTCAAGTGATGAAACATTTACATATGAAATGTTGACATGATTTATTAAAAAAAATATTTGATAATAAAACATTTGATAATAAGAAACAACCCAGTGGATGGACGGATGCAACCTGTTGGGCACCAGCCAGTACCCGCGTGACCTCAATTTCGTGGTTCTGCTTTTTCACATCTCGGGCAGAGAAGCCTGGGGTTCGGGAAGGCAGGGGAAAGCTCACAGGGGATTCCCCTGTGAGCATCGGAGAAGACTTGAATAAGCTCCCTGTGCTAGAGTGCGTGCATACCTTGAGTGCTTCCTGATGAAAAAACGGACCGATGATGCGTCTCTCCGTCGCCCATTTTTCTCCCGCTTGAGTGAGCATGCCTTTACCAACAATGAGAGGGGCGAACCAATACCGAGATGGATTCCACTGCAAGGACGCGGAGTTGCTGAAAAACAATTCTCTCGCAATCTCCGGATCTCGCACTACCAGTCGCGTCGTTTTCCCAATCCAGTAAAGAAAATACTTCTCACCTACATGCTCACAGATTGAACAGTCAACATATATCGTCAATATTTTGCACACACCGTGAGTCCATGCATGTACGACTCATCTGACATAAAACCCATCACGCCAGGTAGGAAAGTATTGAAAGGACTGATCCGATCCGCACCTGGAAATTTGGGGAAGAAGAGGGCGTACTGTGGCGTGACCGTCGGCAACAAAGCGGTGTAGCTGTCGATGGGGACAACTTCGGGTAACGAGTCGATATACACTTTCTGGTCCGGCAACTGGCCGACGAGGAACCGGAACGGCAAGGCCTTGACGCCTTGCTTGATCATGATGCGACGCAATCTTAGCGGCTTCCACAGCCCTTCCCACAACGCCTTCGTCACCAGCTGATGTACAAAAAAACTGAACGTGACCACTGCAAGCGCAGTCCAGACCTCCAGGGGCATGAGAAACGCCATACTTAGCTACTTCGATCTGCACGTACGTTGCTGGGCAATGTTCTTGCCCCATGGACTAGCTAGCTAGTGGTGGACGACGAATTCAAATCAGACTACAAATCGATCAGACTTCTAATCATCGGACTTTCAAATCGGGCTCTAATCATATCTCCGGACTCTGCCATGCACACAGGGCGACGGGTAGCAATTGCATGCATGAACACAAGTTTGAATTATAGTTGATTCGACTCGTGCTCATTGCTACTCTAATAAGTACATGCGATGTATAACGGTGATGTTTCTGCACTGTCTCGCCTTCGAATTCGCGAGGAGGTTTTTAACTGGACAGTCCATTCTTCCGGCTGATATCCTCAATGACGTCATGATAAAACGTCACGATGACTTTATTCTGGTGCATTTCTGAACAGTGATGTTCTGTTGTCCGATATGGAGTCGAGGCTGTTTTTTTACTCGATCTCCGAACCCATTTCAGACGATGGTGTCGAAAGAGCCTACAGGATGAAGGGATCAAAAGCTGTGGAGGAAATTATTTGCACATGCCATACTCAGTGGGTGAGTACTTGCACAGGTTCTTTACGGCACTGAAAATCATTGTTTGGGGCTGTGCTTGCCATTTGAAAGAAGTCAACAACTGAAAGCTAGGCCAACGGGGAGGTTTCGTAACGGATGATTGATTGCAAGAAACACTCATGCCGAATTTCGTTAACCCTTAAAAGGACGCCGAAGCCATTTTCTGGTCGATGAACTTCAGGGAATCTTTCTATGTAGGACAGAATTGCAATCATTCAACTTTGGAATTAGGGGTGGAAAAGGAAGATCTTCTAGAGTGCTTTGACTTCCAACATGTGCTTTTAGATTTTTTTGAACCAATGATTCCCACTTCCTCAATTCCACGGCCACTGGCTCGTCGTTTAGGGGTTAAAATGGCAATGATCCATATGCCATTTTTCACACCACACAATTTGAACTGAAAGCTGACATGTAGAATAGGTGTAGATTTTCATATATTTAGGATATGGGTGAGCACAAAAAACACTTGTCCTAGTATTTTATATCATACAATGTATGGTGATTTGTTTTTGTCATAATTTTTGCGTTTTGGCTTCAAATGACTCAAGATTTATAGAGAAGGTACTCATGACTACTACTTACATTCCCCAAATTTTCCTTAATTTTCAAAAATAAATTACTATCCAAAAATAGAACCCAATTGAATGTCATACTATGCAATTTAGGTATTTTTAGTACTAAGGAGTACCTTTTTTTAATGATTTGAAATGAAATTTGGATGAGATGGTCTTTTAGTAGACTTCTAACTCTCATGAAGAATTTTTAAAATTAGTTAATTTTATGTGGTGTGGAAGTCTAGAGAGTGAGCTTCTTTCTACTTGTATTTTGAAACATATAAGATATTATTTTGGTGATTTTTTTGGAGGATGACCATCTCCGTAGATTTGTTGCAAATATCCACTTTTTATTTTTTGTATTTACTTATTTTTATTATTTTTTTGTAATTAAAATATGAAGGTATGATTTTTCATTGAAGGAAGAATCTTGACCTCACATCACAAGTCGAGCCAACCGATTGATTTGTGGAATTCAGAATCTGTATTTTCCATTCTTCAACATTGGACAATGGACGGCTCACCGGCCCTTAACCTAAATATTCTTCTGTGCGGAGCATACAAGAAAGAGTTTGTCCAGTAGTGCTTGTTCCACCAGCCCAATCTACATGGTGGAGTTTGCCTATAGTAGGTGTGGATACAACCCGAATATACCAT
The DNA here is from genome assembly GCA_947034885.2 of Thuidium tamariscinum. Lineage (NCBI taxonomy): Eukaryota > Viridiplantae > Streptophyta > Bryopsida > Hypnales > Thuidiaceae > Thuidium > Thuidium tamariscinum. The sequence goes on along the minus strand of OX344751.2, from coordinate 30,920,547 downwards.
TGATTAGATGTTTTTTGAGGGATTAGAAGATTGTTTCAAGTCCATTCCCAATGCTTTGAAACTCGTCTAGCCATATGTGAAGGGGGTGCAACATTGTATGACTTCCAAGACAATTCTAGCAAGTTACAATAGACTTTCACTAGGTGAAAATCTGGGTCAAATCGTCAAATGACCTTCTCCATGAGGTCATTTAAGGAAGAATCTTGACCTCACGTACATCACAAGTCAAGAGCCAATCGATTGATTGGTGGAACTCAGAATCTCTATTTCCCGTTCTTCAACATTGGCGGGTGATTGCAAGAAACACCTGTCCTATTTGTTGCGTTTGGCTGATTTTTTCGGGAGTACTTTAAAATTAGAAAATTAATTTTTTAAAAATTTGAAAAATATGAATAGTGTATATACCTCTAAGATGAAGGTTTTCACTAAAGGAAATGGATAGAAAAATTCTCTAAGTAGGAGAACTTGAAAAGTGCCAAACCTCTAGAAAATACATACCTTCATGTTTTAATTAGGAAAAAATAGTAAAAATAGATATTTTCAAAAAATAAAAAGTGTCTATTTGCAACAACTTTACGGAGATGGTCATTCACAAAAAAACCCACCAAAATAATATTTTATATGTTTCAAAATACAAGCAGAAAGGAGCTCACTTTGTAGACCTCTACACCTCACAAAATTAATTTTTTAAGGAAATCCTTCCCTGGAGAGCTAGAAGTCTACTAGAGGACCATCTCATCCAAATTTCATGTTAAAATCATTAAAAAAAGGTATAGCCTAGGTACTAAAAACCCCTAAACTGCTAACTGCGACATCCAATCAAGGTCTATTTTTGGATAGTAAACTATTTTTGAAAATTATGAAAAAATTACAGAAGGCTTTTAATAGTTATGAGTACCCTCCCTACAAATCTTGAATCAATCAGAGTTAAAACACAAAAATTATGGTCAAAAAACAAATCAGAATGCAACATGTGACAAAATAGGACAAGTGTTTCTTGCAATCACCCTGGCCAACAGACGGCTCACCAGCCTTTAACCTAAATATTCTTCCATTTGGACTGTGGAGCATCTAAGGAAGAGTTTTTCCGGTAGCGCTTGTTCCACCACTCCAACTCACATAGAAGCTGGACTATAGGTGAATGCATTCCATCGCAACTCGCAAGTGCATTGAGCGGAATAGTGGGGTTCATGTTAATTATACTGTTGGGTCATTGCAAGAAACACCGACCATTTTTGTAGTACTTTGCAAAAAAAATTCTTGTCCAATGCTATAACTTTTGATTGATGAATCCATTGCCCAAACCAAAAAAATTGTTTCTAGAATTTTTGATTGCAATCATATTCTATATTTTTTAGAATTAAAAAAAAAATCATTTTATATTTAAAATTTATTTTTGTTAATATATCACACTCCTGGGTACGCAAGTCCCATATTATATGACCTTGATTATAATCACTTTTAATGCATTTTAGTCTATTCTCAAAGTATATAATTTGTTTTAATGTAAGAAATTCTTGTAGCCCTTTTAACAAGGAATCCAAAAATGTAATTATATCTATACAATGAATATTTTTTGAGGACAATAATAGCATTAAAAACCTTATTATATGAATTTTTTTAATACATATATCATAGGCCGAGCTATCCAACTTTGGGGGCTTTTTAAAAAAATTTAATTTTAATCGGAAAGAACTTTTGTATGAATTTTTAAAAATTATGCATAGGTGTTTTAATTCTTCATATATATTGTGAGTTTTTTTTTCTAGAATGTACGTAATGCAACATTTTCTACATACAATTTTCTTTTAATTTGGCCTTTAACTAACTTTTTGGTCTTTTTAATTTGATATAATTTTAACAAAAGCCATCCTATAAGCCGTTTTAATGCCAATGACCCCTGCATATAATACAAGAGTTGCATACCCGGGGTCACACTTTCAAGATTAGAATTTTTTTATACTATTGATTGGTTTAAATTAATGATTTTTGGTTGACATTTCTGTAGTATGTTTTTATAGTAGGTAGACATGTCCCTACCAAAGGGCATCTAAAAAAACCTTATTTTATGACCTCTACATTAGTACAAATAGGCCTTCCTTGTGTGCATGCTTGCAAACATTAAAAATGGTTTCAAACTCATTTTCTTAGTCAAACCTCATCACCAAAAAGTTTTTTTCAAATGGCTAATTTTTAGTTTTGTTCAAAAAAAAAATTCCTATTTTTTACAAATTAAAATGTCAATGTATGTATTTTCTTTACTAGAATTCAATGTTTAAGATGATGTCCTAGAAAATACATACATTTACATTTTAATTTGTAAAAAATAGGAAATTTTTTTTCGAACAAAACTAAAAATTGGCCATATGAGAAAACTTTTTGGTAATGAGGTTTGACTAAGAAAACGAGTTCAAAACCATTTCTAATGTTTTGAAGCGTGTGTGCAAGGGAGGCCTATTTGCACTAAAGTAGAGGTTATAAAATAATTTTTTTTTAGATGCCCTTTGGTAGGGACATGTCTACCTCCTATAAAAACATATCACAAAAATTTCAACCAAAAATCATTAATTTAAACCAATAAATAGTATAAAAAAAACCCTAATCTTGAAAGTGTGACATATTAGCAAAAATAACTTTTAAATATAAAATGATTTTTTTTAATTCTAAAAAATATAGAATATGATTGCAATCAAAAACTCTAGAAACGATTTTTTTAGTTTGAGCAATGGATTCATCAATCAAAAGTTATAGCATTGGACAAGAACAAATTTTGCAAAGCACTACAAAAATGGTCGGTGTTTCTTGCAATGACCTTGTCCACAGTATAACACATGCATGCTGGCAACAATTACAAGCAGTTATTTATGGCTGTATTTATGTCACGCATTGTCACGCATTGTCACCCATTGCCATGCATTGTCATGCAATTGTTGAGTCAAAGGTAATTATGCACGCAACCTGAAATTAAGGGCATATACAATCCTTTACGGTTTCAATTTTTCCACAACGGTTAACCCTACCAACGACGCTAGCGTTCGAGCGTGGAGTGGTGAGCTTGTGAGCTGCGAGCGGGAAAGTTGTGAGCGGTGAGCATGAAGTAGCCTTTTTAAAAAAATTTGGACTAGAATTTTTTTTCAATCAGTTTTTTTTCCAAAAATCAACAAAAAATTACTATTTTTAGTAAATTTTGCTACTTATGACCGTGTCTCCTATAACCATGGATTTTCATGAAATGTCATATTTTTGGACCATTGATAATATCATTTGTACATTTAAGTTTTGGAATTTAGGGTCCGGAAGGGAGATTAAATACAAGCCGAATACTTTAAATACAAAAGACTCATGTGCCTTGTCTAGGGTTTAGGGCTTTTTCAGAGTGAATAAAATGAAAATAGGCAACTTTTAAAATTGAATAGAAAAAGAAAGTTAGCATATATATGTATTGCAAAGAAAGTCAATGTTTGTGATTGGACTCCATCACTTTTTAATTTCATTTGCAGCACATGGAGAAGAATACAACATGAATGTACGACACTCTAAAAAACTAATCATGGCTACTTTGAAATAATGATGATCCCCGCTCGAACTAGGAGTAGCTTCAACTCATTAAAGCTATAACTAGGTGCATGAATGAATTTGTCATCATGAATATCCATCTTGCAGAAGTACCTATACAAATAATATAAGTGCTTACAATTCACGTATTGTGCACGGCCTCCCACAGCAGATACTATCATATTCAAAAAGTCAGGGCATGTGCATGTAGGGAAAGTACCCATAGTAACTCGATATACGTTTTCGTTGGACTCCACTCTAGTCTGCAACACCACTATTGCACCAAGTCCAGGAAGAGGTACGAGGGTCACTCTTAGAATTTCCCCTCTAATATTTGAAGGCTCAAAAATCTTAGACATGGCAAAAAGTTCACGTGGCGATAATGTAGGCCGTTCTTGAAGACGGAAGCCTGCATGCTGTAGTAGTAAGGTTTCTTCACGATTCAAATTGGTCCCCGTTAGAATAGGCCAAACTTCAGGTAGCTCAGGCCTATCAATGACCCACTTCCTCTTTGTACCTTTCACACACCATTCAATGTCATCCCAACAAAACCAGAAATCTACGACCATCGGGCGCTTAGTTCCATACTCTTCTTTCCTACCGCGATAAGTAGGAGCAGGGGGTCCTTTTCCACCCTTGGCAATCCTTGAGGTACACTTGATGTTTGATGTCCGTTGTTGAGCCCAGCATCTTGCATTTGATTTGTGGCTGATCCTTGCAATGTGCCACTTGGATGTGTCACAATCGGTTTCACATGCTACTGTCACATAATTGGAGGTATTGACTTCATTGCGATTTCCAATGCCTTCCATTGAATCTTCTACAACCTTTGTAGACCTAGTTCGGACCCGCGGTTGCGAAAAGTTGACTTTGTCTGGTCTATGTGAATCTCCAGCATCACCAATAGGTACATCAAGCCTCCTCTTTGTACTCCCAAAAATTTCTTCTCCTTCTAGATGAGGTACTCGAGTTCCTACACCATGTGCTTCTGGCAATGTATTCAACGCCTCAGCAATTTTTTTTGGACACCCACTGCGCCTAGCCGCCCGCAACCTCAATTCTCCCTTTGACGGTCCTGACCCACATCCATGTCCTCTAAGGTATGCTCGGTAGTTTGTCATTTGCATCCAAGTCCGAATACTATCATCACAAGTGGCGTCAAATAAATTGTTTCCTTTTTTTTCCGACATTTGGAGCCACTTGTTATGGATTGTTTCCGACAGATTACAGAAAGGCATGTCTGTCATCTCTTCTAAAGTAAGACCCTAGAATTCCAACCATATGCAAACATGAATCAAAATACAATTTACTATTATTATACAAATTATATCTCAAATTGCTCTCCATACTTCAAAGAATTTCAGTATGCCTTAGGGTGTAGGGAAGTACAATCACAAAGAAGAAAGATTTAGTATTATATAAATTGCAAAATCTAAATATCTCACTTGAGAAAAAAATTGGAAACCTAGTACCATCAACTAGTGTCAATGGCAACCAATTTTGATGCAAGTAACATTATATTTTTCTAAAATTAACTAGGTTTGGGAATCCGTCGGATCCGACGGATTTTACATATAATATCACTTTATGCTACACTAAAAATACTAAATGATTGAAACTTCAAGTATTTAATATTTCCACGTATGCCATATTGTAAGATTTATAAAAATATACTTATAGCCGTTGGATGCAACAAGTGCTCATTGATTCCCTATACTACTTCCTTTAAGAAACCTTTCAAATTTATATTAAACTATATATTATCTTTAAGAAAAATTTGGAATTATTTGTATTCAAATTTTTAATTACAAAGACATTATAAGTTAAAAGATCATTTCCTCTATATAATTGAAGTGAACAATTGTCTAATTAAATAAGAATAAAAAATATAATTTTGAAACCAAAATAAGATTTACATACCATTGTCATGAAGCCTCCCCATTGTAAATACCGAAAATGCCAAAATGCCAACCAATGCTCCAAGTGATGAAGTGAATCTTCCGTTGTAGCTCCAGATGATAGCCACCATGACCGAATTGCTAGATAATGCACTTCCGCTTCATCCAAAGTCTTGGATACTTTATATTGCTTACATAAAGCAATGTGTTGATGTTGTAATCCCTGCTTGATGTGTTTCTGTGTGTGCTTCTGAAGAGAATTACTCCAATGCAGTAGGCATGTTCTCTCACGATTCTTCATAATGTCATTTGCGGAGCTACTACCATACACAATGCGAATTGCGTTCCAATTGGCCATTGCGCTATCTGCCATAAATCCTTTAAAATTTGGCTTAGGCACTCCGTGTTTCTCCATTGTAGCATTCAGTGACCTCCAGAACTGTACTTGAATCTCTGTATCTTCTGATTGCATATCGTACACTGCAATGGTCATGACCTTCTTGTATTGAGAGTCGTACACGTGGCATGCCATGGTGGTCCAGTCCTTCACGTGCTTCACGTGGTTGAACATCATCCACGCATTCTGTAGATCACCTTCAGGTTGCATGCGCCTTACCAAGTCCACTCCACTTCCAGGCCCTTCAGTGAGCATTTTGAAGATGTAAACCTTCTCTTTGCCTTGGCCTGGAAAGACACTGTCGTGTATGAACTCGAACTTTGATTCCTTCTTCATAGTCATAATGTTGTCAATGACCCCTCCTTGGTTGTTTGAGCGGAATGAGGAGATGATATTCCGTATACTGGGACTACTTAAAAACTGGAAGCGATCCATAACCTCTTCCATTTCCTCTCCCTTCAATATCTTCTTCTCTCCTTCTCTATGGTGAAAAAGATGGTTTGTAAAGAAGTCCTTGCTAGCAGATAAGGCTATGGCAGAGTTTGTAGCTGAAGGGGTTTTAGCAACTTGTTCTGCAATGAGTTCGGTAATTTCTTTTGCAGAATCTCTATACATGCCTTTTGCTACTGGGTGAGTGTGATTTCCTAGGTGAATAGCGGCCCTAGTCATATTTGGGTTATCACTATAGCAATAGTAAATTCTAGCATCACAGGTGCTGAGACATGTAGGTATTGTTTTGTAGACTTTACAAACTAGTTTGCAATCTTTTGGTGGAATGACTCCTACTGCAAAAGGAAGTATTGTAGAACCTGTCCAATCTGTTTCATTTTTCCTAGAAGTCCTAGACAAGTACTCGCAGCTAGGATTTTCACAGATAAGATGGCCAACGCAGAAGGACTTACGAAACTTCAGATTGTCCGAGTTGTTGATGTTTGTTGTCACTAGCTTACACCACCCGTGTCCATCGTATCGCTTGTCCATTCCCTCCAAGTTCTTTGTTGTAGACGAAGAAGAAGAGGTCCGCCCTGGTGGTAGTTCAAAGATAGCATCTCCATTGTAAGAAGGTGGTAGAAACTCTACTTGGTGGTGCTTCACAACAGTCACGTCTAATGTTGACAGTTCATTTCTTGAACGATGAAGACCAGAAAGTCTCTTCAAACATTTCATTATACTAGTTGCACTTGTCAGGCTAGGATGACAAACTTCTTGTGAGAAGGTATGTTGGTGAGAAGTACTAGTAGAGGTACTATGTACGGAGTACATAGCTTTCATATCATGGGACTTTTTTTTAACTGAAGAAGGGTTAGGGTCAAGAGTCAAGGAAGGGGACAAGCCTTCCGACTCACTAGATAGCTCTACAATAGTCCCTAACAACTGTACCTTAGCCTCAACACACATTTCATTTTGTGCAAATGTTGGAAAGGATCCTATAGGAATAGTAGGATTAGCATTCTGAGGTCCAGAAGGTCTATTCACAGTAGAATTATCGGACTAATGGCTTGCTATCTCAGTGGAAGAAGCTAATATGGATAAAGGGAGACCATAAGCCCTGTAGTTCCCGAGACCTAGATACCAACAGTGCCCTTCATCAGAAAAACATTTTTGTAATGGAATTGACTGTAGTAATTCACCAGACTCAGAACGATGCTCTTCCTCAACATAGATAGACGACTCTACAAACTTGAATCGAACATGAAGCAAGTGGCTAAATACAGTAGCACGACCTTCTAGGTCTAAAGGAAATACTAAAGGAACCTCATGACCATCTACGCGAACGCTTGCCATGTTCCTCACAATCTAGTGTAACATAGAAGTGAAGGTAGAAATAAATTCAGAGAGTGAAATAGAAAACTTAGGGGCTCATATAGTATTCTCAAAGCATCATTAATTTCCTGTTAATAATGGCGGCAAGGACAAATGGCTTTGGAGTTTAACATTGACAGCGTGTACAATAGAAGACCTATAAAGGTATGCCCCCATTCCAAAGGTGACCGTCATAGTAGAATAAGTAAATTGAAAGTATGTAGTACAATCTTGTACTATCATTATTATGGTATAATTAGTGGTATACCAGATAATTTTTCAAGTAATAATTAGGTTTTTAATTTTAGCATTCTACAGAGATTAATAGAAGTTTTTAATGTTTAATATTTTAAGAATTGTGACTGTAGCGTACAACATGATTATTATCTTGGCGACACACTTGAAACGGCTCCAAAATCTCTCATTGAGAATGCAAATCCGTACTTCTTCTGACATTGGCGGCGCTGTCTCGGCCTTGGTGCCTCGGGCAATGTAGTTCTTTGAATTTCTGACATTGACGGCGTGGTTTCAAAAAGGTGCCTCGGGTTTTGCTATTTTTTGAATTTCTGGGAGTGCCAGCATATAGTTCACAAAGGTGCCTCGGGTAGTGCCTCTTCTTAAATTCTTGGAAGTGCCGGCGCCGAAATAATAAAGCCATATGACACGCGTGAGGTGCAATGGCAGAGTATCATAGAAGAGTATATAGGGGCCTCTTGGGAGAGAAGGATTCACTCTTCTGTAATGTTTGGATTGTAGTTGTGGTTTCTATATAGAGTAGAGGAAGTATCTTATTCCATGTGCACATGATTATAGAATGTTCCAGTGCACTTTCTGTCATTTCAAAGCAAAGTAAGAGTCGTAGGAGACAAACTTCTTTCTTTTATTCTTCTAGAAGAGCTTTAAGAAGAGCTAAGATGGGTCGTGCAAAGAGGACATTGTCAAAGAGAGGTCGTGGTGAACCGAGTCAATCACAAAATTCTCTTTGTTTTGAGAGAGAGGGAGGCGACAATTTAGAAAGTGCTGGGGACCAGAACACAGGTCCTATGCAGGAGTACTCGAAGGAGAAGCATGCTCAGGATGAAGGCACAGAATCGCAAGACACTTCCAACGTAAGTCTTATTCAAGCATCTTTGAAGTCATTTTCTTTCTTGGTACTTAGAATTATGAATAGTGAATGAATTTAGTGAATAATAGGTCACTGAAATTGAACAAAGTGGTCTTTGAGATTTTAGAAAATTAGAAGTATTAATTAGGGTGAAATAATAGAAGGTCGAGATAGAGGAATCACTCTTATGTATGATGTGGTCTTTTAGCTTCAAAGAATGAATTGCAGGATGTTTTAATGCCATCTTTCAGAAAACACATGAATTTTGTTTATAGTGATAATAGAGACAAGCATCACCTAGAAATTACAATACTTACAAACTTCGACTTGTGACTCAAGCATTCTTGTTTTCGTAGATTTTCAAAATCTCTGAGTGCTATAAACAAAAAATGATTTATCATGGGAAAATTTCTAATTATTAGCAAAATTGACTTTATTAAATTGAACGAATCTCCCAAAAATGCAAGGTTGTAAAATTCTTCTTTTTGCTGTTCGCTCAAAGAGTTGGGACTTTTTGATTCACCTTCTAGAAGGAGGTAATATCTTCAAGCTCGCCCTGAATCCAAAACATAGGAATTAAATTTACAGATAGACAATTAAAAACCTCAGAGTATGTTCATAGAACTTTCTCTACGAGGTACAGAGGTCTGGAAATGATTAGTTTCTTCAGTCCGATCGTAGTCTTTGTAAATAAATTTTCAAATGTAACCAAGAATATTACCTGACAAGATGGATCAGACCCGGTAGAATTCAAATCTCCCTGGTCATTGAGAAGGATCCATACCTTCATTCTCCGCTCCATACCTCGGCCAGTTGGCTACTTTTCGGTTTAGGCCGTGAATTCTTGAGCTCTCGAGCACCTTTACAGCTGCTGCTAGGCTTCCAGTAGATCAATTCCGTAATGCAGGGAAATTAGCATCTTGCTGGAATTGGCGCGCCTTGGACATTCTCTTTACCTCCCTGTTAGAAGGGGGAAGAATCTTGTGTCAGAACTGGCCGCCGCGCCTTCTACGGCCTCCATTTCAAGGCCGAATTCTATACAACAAACATGGTGCGGCGAGGGAGTTCCAGATACTGATCTCATCAGTTTCAAACTTACTGAGATCCTGTGCAGATGGCGAGGACGACCCGCAGCCGAACGAGAGTTTCTGGAGCTCAGGATGGGGAGGAGGCTCCACTACAGGTACTATTTTTTCAATTTCTCTAAGCCTCCACTACCTACACTTGAAATCTTCTGATCACTTTCTGTATGAGTTGGAGTACGCTTTGCAAATCTGCAGAGATGACAGTCACGCGCTTCAGTCATAGACATGACGCAGTAGAACTCAGGTAGTCCTCCCTGGTGCGCCACCAGTTCTCCCTGTCGCGCCGGCCACCACCGCGGACGCGTGCGCGCGAGGCCACCTTCCCGGACACGCTCCAGGGCACCACTTACGCACGCCGGTCACCAGGACGCCACGGACGCGCGCTGGTCACCAGGGCACCACGGACGCGCGCTGGTCTCACGCGCGCTCCAACAGGGCGCTCTAAGCTCGCGCGCTCCAAGCTGGTCACTGGTGCGCTCCACCAAGGCACCACGGACGCGCGCTGGTCATGCGCGCTGCTAGTTTGGACGCACTGACGTTTGTCCGTGGCGCTGGTCAGTAGGACGCGCCAGCACCACGGATGCTCCTGGAATTCACGCTGGTCACCACGGACGCGCCACCAAATGCTCCAGTCATAGACGAGCCACCACGGAGATGCGCCTCGTTGCGCCACGGACCTCACAACGACGCGCCAATCTCCTTCCACACCTGCTCTGGTGCCACGGACTCCCAGTCTCTCTCCACGCGCGCTCTGACTTGCTCCGAGAGCGCCAGTTGCAACGGAGTGACGGACGCGCCACTGCGAAGTCGAAAGCCATAATCTTGCAGCCAAGACTTATTGAAGTCACGTCAAACTGATTTCGTTCGACAGAATTTGACTAACTCGGCCAATTGTAATGCAGTGCAAGAAAAAAATTTCGGGCATTTTCAGGGTACCATGAGCCTCACCGAAAAATCAAGTCGGCTTCGACTTGATTTTTCGGTGGGGCTCGTAGTACCCTGAAAATGCCCGAAATTTTCAGTCCGCATACAGTTTTCTTGATTCCAGAGGTTTCCGGTCGTGTCTGTGTTCGAATCTGGGCGTCAGTGTCACGGCGTTCGTATCTCGGCGTTGATATCTGTCTGATTTGGTATCTCGGCCTTGGAATTTCGGTATCGTAGAAGTACAGTGGTATGAAGAATGTCTTTCATTTTTTGATTTATTGTGACACGAAGTCCTTATAAGCTTCGATTTATTGACGTCGGGTAAAGTTGGACTGGTCCCGATGGACTTCAGAGTTTACACGTCCTGACCGCACCACGCGCCAGCACCAAGGCCACCGTATCAATCCTGAGGAGCATCAGGACTCAAAAGTCTTGGGTGCTGGTCGATTTCTTTGGCGCACGCTGCAGGTTTAGATTCCACTTTGCATCCTGGGTTTCAAGCGATGAAGAAAATCTTGGGGTACCACGAGGCACCCTACAAAATCAAGTCGGATCCGACTTGGATTTGTCGAATGGCTCGTGGTACCCCTGGATTTCATTGATTTTTTCTTACCATATATCGAACTCAAGAAATTCTGCTTTTGCTTTTTATGTTGTTTTCAACTTGATCTTGTCGGAGATTTGGCTTTGAAGTACTCCCCAGTTGGGATTTTTAGGCTCAGCTGATGTTTCAGTCGATAGATTTGCTCTTGTTCCGAGACACGAATGCAGATGAAGCCCGAAATTGTTCGTAATGTGTGGGTACCACGAGCTTCTTCATAAAAGCACGTCGGACCCGACTTACTTTTCTCTTTGAGACCGTACTACCCTAAGATGATGTCCTTCTTTCGAAACATACTTGCTTCTCATGAATCAGCTACTTGGTACTGTTTGACTTTGTTGGCGCTTCGTGACTTGTTATTTCAAGACATTCTTTTTGCTTCCAAGACCTTATGTGGTTGCATGTTTGGCACCTGTGATATTTGTGATTAATTGTATGTTATTTAAGGGTTTAGTCCAAGAGATTTCATTATTTATTCCATTGAAAATTTGATTAGAGTGATACTTACCTTGCGTGTTTTGTTCAGGCTACTGCTGAAGCTACCAGTGTTGGTGAGGGTAGTGAACAAACAAAGCAACAGGTATGCAAAATATGACCCCTAAAATGTTTTGAAATAATGTTTTCTTTTCCTCATTGTTTTATTATCTTTATTTGCATTTCATTTGGTGATGCATCTGGAAACTTGACTTTGCCTTTGAATGTGGATTTTTTTCTTCATTGTTCAGGGTGGAAAAGGAAGGGGCAAACGTCAGAAAGTGTCATCTACAGGGCCCCAAAACCCTACAGAGCAGAGTGGCCATGCAATGGAGCTTGGTGGACCCTCAAAGCTGCAGAAGAATTCAGAAGTTGGTGTCTCTTTTTCCACGGACCAAAGTGATCCAGACCCCAATTTGGTGAGTTTTGATGACGTTCTTGATGCTGCAGAGCGTGCCGTTGACGCATTTGAGCATAGTGTACTCAGTGGTACTAGGGGAGAAGGCCCATGGTTTTCATCTTTTAGTTCAAAAATGGAGTACCCTTTAGACATGGAGTTGTCAAACTCTAGCAGTGTTGAATTCTTAGACCTGTACACTGGAGAGAGCATTGTGAATATGGACTTATTTCAGTCCGACCAAATCATCATCCTTTCATCGAAGTCTGATGAAGATGAAGACATTCAAATTTTAGATTAGATAGAGTTCTAATCTCAAAACCATCATATATGATATCAGGATTTATACTCACTAAGGGGTTCCTTTTTGGTAGTTGTGCTTGACACCTCATTTGCAAGTACCATTTTCTTCTTGAAGTAAAGGTTTATATTTTGACCGTATTATCCATTTTATTGCAATTCTTGGTGCTTTTATTCTCTACAAACTTGTCGCTTATTGTAATTGATATTGTATTCCTAGATGGATATTTCACCTGTCCAAAACACGATCGAAGCAACTATCTTCGAAACTCCAGACTCTCGAAACATAAGGCAGCCACAGATTGAAGAAGGAGTAGATGAATAAGATCAGGGAGAAGGAGATGAAGACATGGAAGTAGTCATTCATGATCATGAGGAAGAGAAGTTGATGACGGAAGCAGAACTCCGTCAAATTCAGAAAGGAGATGTTGTGAACATACTTGCACAACTGCGGATGAAGCCCGAAGACTCATTTCGTTTGCACATTCCTTTGTGTAGGCTTGTTGCAATGCCAATGGTGAGACCGGCTTTGGCTTCTGACATAGCAAAGCTAGAGCAAGACTTTGCTGGTGGAGGGTACATGGATGGAGCTGCTGTATTCTACGTGTCAGCTACTAATGAGGAAGGAAACACTGAAGAATTCACGGAGCAGGAGATGAACAGCTGGGATCCTATCTGGAAGGAGAGGAACCAAATCTTCTGTGAGAAGTTGGAGGAAATTCCAGAGCGCAAGTTCTTGAAGAACTTGAAGTTCTTCATTTGCGATGGGAACCATCGCAAAGTTGCATGGATGAATTTCATTTCGAAGCACGGCAGGTGGCACTGCAATGTGGACTCCATCATCTTGGATACAAAAGGGAGGAATGAGCTTGTCATGCAGGTTATGCATGACATTAATAAGTAAGGGTTCAATTTTATCTTGTTTTTATTTTCAAAGGTATTATCTTCTTCAATTCTGTCCTTCTTTGAAGATTTTCAAGATCCTTGTTCTAATACAAACCTTTATTGTCTTTTAGGTCAGTGGAAGATTCTCATGTGAAGACGAACTTGGTACACACCTTGTACCAAGTTCAGAAGTATGGAATGTTACCAATCAATAAGTTTGCAGCTTTGCTCAGGCCTGCTGAAAGGAAGAGGTGCCTGGAGAATAAGGTCACAAATAAATGGTATTCTGTTCAGCCTGAGGTCTTCACATCCTTCATCTTCAGGGTAAGCTTATTCAAATAATTTTGAAAAAGTGTATTTTTGGCTTCCAAAATCTATAATGATGGGTGTCATTTTCTAATTATCCGTGGTGCTTTTGTAGCAAGAAATATCACAAGCTGCAGATACTGCTGTGAGAAGGTACATGGAGGCTACACAGAAGCCACAAAGTAAACCAGTAGAGGCAGCTGAAGCAATGAGGATTGGAGCAAGGGAACGCACAAAAGCTGCCATGGTGAAGATGTTCAAATTGCTTGCAGTAGCCAACCCAGCGAATGGAGTGGACTTTCTTAAAGAGGTATATTAATTTGACATCTTTGTGTTTTGTTTTTTTTGGCTCTAAAATCAATCTCACACTCTTAAAAAATGCTTCTCATCTTTTTGTAGGTGAAAAAGCATTGGGGCAACTATGAGGTGCCCGAAATGACCTTGGAAAAGCTCTAGATGGTGGCTACGTGCAAAATGACAGGTGCACACAAAACAAAGATCTTGAAATGGTGGAACTCTTCTTCACTTTCTCGTAAAGCATGGAAGTTGCCCCCAAAACCAGTGTCAGAGAATCTCCTCCCTCAATTTCTGGTCAAATGCACTTGGTATGCCGGGGTAAGTGTCGAATTACTTAATATTATGTGTTTGTGTACATTGAAGTACATTGAAGGATTATTTTATCAGTAGGATCCATTTGATGCAATTTAGTACCAATGGATCATATGTTTATTGAATTACTATGAAAAGGGATATTTTTTTATAAGATCATAGTTACTTTGTGGTCATGATGTTTGTACCATGAAATACATCTTATTGTACCATAAAATAGTAGGTACTTTTAGGCATTCAAGTCCTAAGTACAAGAAAGGAATTTTTTGAATTGAAAATCTTAAAAGTACTTCATAAGATAATTACAAAGTATTACAAAGAATTTTGAATTAGCCTATCAATTTTGAATAATTAGGCCATTCAATAAATAAATGTGCATATCAATTATTTGGGGCCTATTTGACATTCAAATTTTCTGTAATAATTGAAGTGGACATTAATTAAATATTGCTTGCATCAATTCTACCTCAATGTTGTAAATGTAGAAATTCCTTCATACTAAGAGTGTGGTACATGTTTCAGATAGAGGATGCTGTAGTAGACTTCTTCAACAAAATTGTAAAGGAAGACAACCTTTCCATCAACTACAACACCCAACCAGCACCAGAGCGACTGCCTGAGTACATAGAAGGATGGAGGCAGAAGATTTGGGAACATGGCTTCATGAATTACTTCAAGGGGCAGAAGTACTTCAAGAAGGGGCAAACTTTTTCATCTTACGAAGGCTCTACTGCTGTGGTGCACAGAGTCCTTTATCGGTATGTCATTTTCTTTGCTACTTGAAATTTTGTAACATCATCATGTAGTTTGTAATTATGGAAATTCTATAGCATCTTTTCATTTTTTATATACCTGAAATTTGTATTGTATTGGCCACTTTTCTAGATTCAATGGAATGTAGTACAACTTCTACATAATATTATGTTCTTTCTCTTTCATTTTTGTAATGAAAAATGATTTGTATAATTCATTCGTGTTGAATTGCAGGTATTTCAAGTTAGAACTTGAAGCAAAGGGGGCCATTGCCAAATTGGACCTTCCTCAATTCCTTTCAGGGTTCCTCGACCGCAACTCACCTTCATGCATGTTTAGCCCACATCAGTTGCGCACTTATACTACTGCTCATCTCTCTGGTGCGGGCTGGTACTTGGACTGTACATTGGACTTCACTCATAATTCGGAGGTTGAGCTCAGGGCATCATTGGAGGGCAAGGGGATCATAGATTTGGAGGCTGTTGACGAGTTCATGGGCTTAGACGGCGATGCCAGGATGAAGGCCATCAACACGAGAGATGTAGTGGACCGAAAGAAAGAAGTGAAGAATCAACTCATTGTGGAGGCCAAGGAGAAAAAGTAGGCGGAGAAATCAGCAAAGAAGGTAGAGAAAGAGGCAGAGAAGGCAGAGAAAGAAGCAAAGAAGGAGAAGGAAGAAAAGACCAAGACCAAGGGCAAGAAGAAGGTGGAAGAGCAAGGGCAGGTATTGACTTCCTCCACTGTGGATCAAACAGGGCAGACACAAGGTGGAATACCAAGGAAAGTGACCATCTCACAGCTCACCGAAGATGTCATTTTGCGAGTCACACAAGCCATGGTCCTCAGCGATGATGATGTTCCAAAGACTGAGGATTTAATTCTTAATGTCTGCATTGAGGATGTTTTTGTGGATATGGAGGAAAAAAGACAGGGCGCCTATGATGATGTCTTGAACTACTTGGTTAAGGTAATCTCTTCAAACGTCTTTGCTTAAATTTTGTGGTACTATTGTCAATGACATGGATGCTATCATTACTATGTTCCTAGGTGGCTACAAAAATACATTGAAGTGAAATTTCTCTATGGTCTACAAATGCAGTTTCTACTTATAGATTTCTATATTTTAAAAATTAGTAAGACAACAAGGTAGAGCTTACAATTCCGTCGGATCCGATGGAATTAAATATACTGTTTTTTTGTCCTTTCTTTCCCTTTCAAAAATTTTCCACGTTCCTATGGTTTTGTTTTCTCTAGAAATAGTAGGTCATATCACCAAATATATTTTCTATTTTGATTGAGCTTCTTAAAGAAATGAGCAAATAATTGTAAATGTTATACTAAATGTTATGAATTTGCATTCAAAAACAGAAAACTATGCAATACTAATATATTGAAATTCTATTGAATTATGCTTTTGCAGATGGCAGTGGGCAAAACTCGCATGTTTGAAGGTGTGGCTAATGCAAGAGCTGGAGTTGATGTCATCTTTATTGACTGCCCGGAGAACTTGCCTGTGCTAGGAATCTCTCTCACGTCAAAGGAGGTGCCCAATTGGAATGCAGATTTAGATGCTAACACTTTGCAATCCGCATGCACCTTTGCAGTGGAACATTTTCATGATGATGGTTGCATCATCGTGTTTCACTCGTTTAGCATTGCATCTAGGGAAGATCTAGCAGGAGTTTGCGAGGCATTCGACTTCAAAAAGAAGAAGGACTGGCTAGGCATGAACCGCATGCATCTCACCTCACCAACGGACACCACGAAGACGATATATTCAATTCAACCCCTTAAGCTTTTGTCACCTAATTTTTTTTAATATCATTCATTTCTCTTTAATGTTCTTGTGTTGTATATGTTGCAGACACATAAGTTTGGAGTCACTCTCCTTGTCAAGGACCTCAAATCAAATGGCGGATCCAAATTTGCCTTCAAGCGTACTCAGATGATGAAGAAGGCTGGGGTGGATGTCGAGAATGATGACATGCTCATGAATTATATGCATGCAGATGACATCTCCATGAATGGGAAGAAGCCATGGAGAGGCCCATGTGAAAAAGACCCGAGGTTCTTCATTCTCCTCCTTGAAGCCACAAGCAATGAAGGCGATGTCATTGTGGACTGCACGGCATCCACAGGTGTGTCTTGAATTTGAATAGTTTTCAATTCTATGTCATTCTTACAATTTTGTCATCTCTCTGACACAATTTCATTACATGAATGCTATAGGTGCTTACATTACGGCTTGTAGAAGAACTGGACGCAACATTTTAGCTCTTGAGGGGGACAAAGACGTTTTCAATGCCATTTTGAAGCCCATGAAGAAGTCATCAACATCAATGGCAGTGGCTCCAACCTCGGAGACAACAATGGACTTGACAATGGATGTACAGGACGTGCCTATTGTGCCTCGCAAGTTTGTTCGCAAGGGAAAATCCAGTAAGTAAGTGGAAACTTCTTTCATTCTTTATTATTTTTCTTCATAACACATTTGCAAAGACTAATATAATGTCTTCAATTTTTGCAGAGGTTGTGGATTGATCTTGAGAGAGGTCATGGAACAAAATCAAAGGCTTGTCGTTAGTCCAGAAAAGCCTTTCGAGCTACCACCCTATGCTGAGCAGATGGCAAGTGCCTTTGCAAATTTTGGTTGTTCCAAATCAAAACGACGCAAAGACACTTACGCCCTCAATGTCTTACAGTTTATAGATGCTTCTGCATCTGAGGGACGGGAGTCCTCAGAGTCCTCTACAGGGTCAGATTCAGTGACTGAGTCCACAGCCACTTAGATTCTTGAGATTGACTAATCTCTTGAATCTTACTATTGTGTATTATTTGGATTTTATTTGGATTGGATTTGTGTGTTTTATGGCTACTTCTGGAAGTCTCAAATTTCTCTTTCTATTTATTTGATTTTTGTTTTGAAAACATCTAAGGCAATGGCTCTTGCTAGTTCTCCCAAAACCTACACCAAAAATAATAAATAAATAAATTTTGAGGCAAGAAGGCAACACGTACAATTCCGTCAGATCCGACAAACCCTTACATATTGACCATCCAATTCTTTCTCTTCATTATACATCTCAAAATCAATCTTCTTTCAACAACATCTAGATTGACTTATTTAGTGAATGAGTTGCATCAAATTAGAGTATTTCAAATTGATGCCTTTTGTGATTTCAAGGTTTGGGTATTTATGAGATGTTCTTTTCTGTTTTCATTTTGCCTTCACATTCCTTAATTTATCTCTATATAAAAAATATTTAATATTCTAAATTACAGTTAATCGACAATATAACCCTAAGTGCTTTGGTTCTCACAATTAGATTTTATATCCCTACTCTTGTGTATACAATGTCCATGATCATAGGTGTATGCAAATAGAAAATGAAGAAGAAAACAAAAAGTGACTTCTGTAGTCACATCATTGAAATAGACATCATATCTTCTTCGTCGCCTAAACGTTGAAAGTCCACGATCATAGGTACTAAACTCTAATTTTTGTTACCCTAAAATCCACGATCATAGGTGGTCAACTCAAATTTTTTTCAAAATAAATTTCCCGCTCACAAGCTCACAGGCTCCTACTCCCCCGCTCGCCTGCTAGCAACCCTGTTAACCCTACTTCCTTATGAAACTCGATTGAATGTACATAATGTGCATTCTACAATATTATTTAATCTCTGGTATCTGGACAGAGATGTACAGTCGGGTAGCATAAACTTACGAAATTTTGCATTCACAGTGAAAAAAAGTTCACTGCTGCCCACTTTGATGCCCTCCCGAGGGCTGAAAAATTAATATTTTTCCACGAAATTTTTTCACAAGATCCTCTCCATGCTAATAACAATATGTGCCAAATTTCAAGTCCAAATGATTTATACAAAAAAAGATATTCAAGTAAAATTGAAAAAAAGAGTTTTGGCCTTGGAATTTTTGGTGTAAGATCACCTTAGTGTTACTAACTAATGTGACAAATTTCAAGTTCAAAATTTTTTCTCACAAAGAGTAGTTCAACTTCTACCAACATGTGTAGTTATGGATTTTTTTTCCATAACAACACATGTTGGTAGATTTTGAATATATCTTTTCTTAAGTAAATCTTTTGGCCTTGAAATTTGACACACATATTATCAACATAGAGGTGATTCCATACCAAAAATTTCATGGTAAATAAACAATTTTTTTGTCCTTGGGAGGGTGTCAAAGTTGGGCCATAGTGAAATTGTTTCTCATGGCTACACTTATCAGTTGGTAGAATTTGAACTACTCTTTGTGGGAAATTCTTTTGAACTTGAAATTTGGCACATTAGTTAGTAACACTAAGGTGATCTAACACCAAAAATTTCATGGCCAAAACTTTTTTTTTAGATATTTGGGAGGGTGTCAAAGTTGGTAGTAGTGAAATTTTTTTTTGAACTACACATGTTGGTACATGTTTGAATATCTTTTTTTGTAAATCATTTGGACTTGAAATTTGGAACATACGTTATTAGCATAGAGAGGATCTTGTAAAAAAAATTTCGTGGAAAAATATTAATATTTCAGCCCTCGGGAGGGCGTCAAAGTGGGCAGCAGTGAACTTTTTTTTTCACTGTGAATGCAAAAATTCGTAAGTTTATGCTACCCGACTGTACAAAGCTCAATCACTGGTACGAGAAGAGTTCAGTCTACGTAACATCAGAAGTCTCTGCACATGGGGCAGCGACGTAGCATGAGAAGCAACTGGAATGTACATAATCCCACAATTGGTGCATGGATGCAGCTATTTCAATTGCATCCAAAGTCGTTCACCACTCCCAGGAAATTTGTCTAGGAAATTTGTCGCATCTGTAGTGTGTGCAACAAAGCCAATTGTGGGCGGCCATTTTTCCCCCCGTTTTTATCCCTAGGGAAAACGTAGGAACATTTTATTTGTGACGCATGATAAAATTTGAAAATTTTGAATTCATGTTTGTAATCAAGAGGCCCCAAGGTTGCGTACGAAAGTGTAAACATCCATTACCATGAGCTAATGGCCATATTTTCACCTCCCGAAAATTCTGCCGACATTCAGGGAATCTTATGCAAACGACTCATGGATTCCCATGTGGGATTGGACTCTGTCGGGACGCCCGTTCGTTTCGTGGGAAAGTTCTGCGGGCTCCGCCCTCCTCGTTGGCCCTTTATATCGCGAAATGCCCTCTACGTAATCCGTTGAAGTTCTCTTTGTATTCTCACCACCAGTTTGAGCTAGTCGATCTACGAACAGACTTATCTCGGCTGGGAGAGTCGATCTGCATTCCGGATTCGCAGTTCAACTAGCTGCAGGTTGCAGCCAACTAATCCCCAGGACTGCTGCAACGTACGTGCAGATCGAAGTAGCTAGCCCGGCATGGGGTTTCTCATGCCCCTGGAGGTCTGGACTGCGCTTGCAGTGGTCACGTTCAGTTTTTTTGTACATCAGCTGGTGACGAAGGCGTTGTGGGAAGGGCTGTGGAAGCCGCTAAGATTGCGTCGCATCATGATCAAGCAAGGCGTCAAGGCCTTGCCGTTCCGGTTCCTCGTCGGCCAGTTGCCGGACCAGAAAGTGTATATCGACTCGTTACCCGAAGTTGTCCCCATCGACAGCTACACCGCTTTGTTGCCGACGGTCACGCCACAGTACGCTCTCTTCTTCCCCAAATTTCCAGGTACAACTTAAATGAGTCGGTTTTAATTTTAATTTTGGCTGGTGTCATGTACTTAGCATGCAAATCTCTAGCTGCGTTTCCAATCTCTGCCAAGCAATGTAGAAACATCAAAGTGAAGACGAGGGTGTTTAAGAGGTTGAAGATTTCGTCAAGATCTTCAAGATCCACATGCTAAATATTTAGTACAGGTTGAAATTTTGAGCGAATCCTGTCCGCATCTTGTGTGACTTTCGTGAAGGACATGGGTAATAGTTTATACCGTATTAATGTGAATCCTTTATTCTTTCATCGTATCAAGCATCAATCTGTTAGGAACAGTTTCACCGTACCAAGCATATTAAACCATTTCCACTGTACCCAACCTCTGACTCGCTGCCTGAGGTGACCCATCTAAGGTAGTCAATCAGATTTTGTACCCACATAGGAAAAACTTCAACATGCCGGGGATCAACGTCCGCATCAAAATCATGAAGGACACTTTGAATCAAATTCAGGGACCCCTTCAAGCTTGTTTTGGCGAACCAGCAGTACGTGTTGAGCTCAGATTATTTCTCTAACGTGTGATGGATTCACCTCTTGAAATTCTCCACGTAATTCAGACACCATTTGTTCGGGCATGGTGCTAATTGCTGTACGTATGTGCGCGTGCAGGCGAGAAGTGTTTTCTCTACGGATTGGGAAAATCCACGCGACTAGTGGTGCGAGATGCGGAGCTTGCAAGAGAGCTATTCTGCCGCAACCACTCGTCCTTGAGGTGGTGTCCGTCCAGGTTCTGGTTCCTCCCTCTCGTCATAGGCAGAGGATTGATTACTCATGCGGGCGAGAAATGGACCATGGAGAGGCGCACAGTCAATCCGTTCTTTCATAATCATGCACTCGAGGTACATGCACCACTCTTTACACAGATTCTCGCTCAGCATCGTCCTTGAGTGAGGGCTGGCTAAGGTGAACTTTCTTAGTACAACATAGAATTGTGAACGATGGCTATTTAGTTTTGAACAGTTTAATTTTTTGGTTCAAGTTTTCATCTCACTTTCTGAAATACAAATGATTTCAAACTTCACTACACATCACTTTGTTTGCTGCCATCTTGCAACTGGATATGAATGAAAACTTTTATGTTTAGCTATGAAAGATGGAGTCATACTCACACTATATGTCTACTACAAGAGTAAATAGCAAAAAATGAACAAAATAGTAGTAGTTACAAGGGTGGTCAATGGATTTAGCATCTTCTTCTTTAGAAAAATCAATAATATTGGAATGAGGGAATTTGCAATACTACCAATATTTTCTTAACATGCACAAGTAATTTCCAAGAAAAATTTGGATGAGAAAATGTTTTTCCCCACTCAATCCTATTGTATAGACTCAAGTGTCTTCATCCAGAAGACCAAAAAACATTCGTAGCATTCTTTAATTCTTAAAAGATGAACTTAGCATTCTTTAAATCTTAAAAGATGAACTAGTGGTCGTGGAAATCATGCATTTTGATATTGTGTGACATCATCTACTTTGAATAAGCCAAACATACTCATTGGAAGTCAAAATTGTAGAAGATCTACCCTTTCCACCCCTAATACAGAGGGTGAATAGTTGCACTTCTCTCCTACAAGGGAAGATTCTTTGTCATTCATTGGAAATCATGCATTTTGATATTGTGTGACATCATCTACTTTGAATAAGCCAAACATACTCATTGGAAGTCAAAATTGTAGAAGATCTACCCTTTCCACCCCTAATACAGAGGATGAATAGTTGCACTTCTCTCCTACAAGGGAAGATTCTTTGTCATTCATTGGACACAAAACGTACACCTCAACATTTAAGGGTTAAGGAATAATGTCTGCGTTATTTCATTGTTAAATCCTAGTAACTCTATCAAAATTCAGGTAAAACCTGAGCAAAATCTGCCCATTATTCATCTGCAGAGGTATGCATCTTGTAGGGCATGCTGCAGACGATGGTAGAGGGAACTATGACGGAGATACAGCAGTGGGAGCAGATCGTAGCCCAAGCTGGTGGCTCAGCCGAAATCGATGTGGAGCCAGACATTCACAGAATCTCCGGCAGAGTGTTGTCGCTGACAGCCTTTGGAGGCGACTTCGAGCTGGGAGAGCGTATCTACTTGACTATGAGAGAGCTTGCAAAGGATCTCTTCCACACGAGTTATGACCTCCAGTTTTGGCTCGTTCCGTTCTACAGGTCAACCCTTTTCATCAGTGCTTAGAATTCTACAGACGCAAGCTTTACAAATTTTCATTGCAATCCCGGGTTGCGATCACTGACAGGAGTCTTTCAATTGGGCAGGCTATTCCCGACGAAAGAAAACAGATGCATTGACCAGATGATCTCGAAAATCAACGCTCTCCTGCGGGAAGCCATGCGCGCCCGTCTCCAAGTAATTCGCAACAAGGATACAAGCGCTTACAGAAAGGACGACCTTCTTGGAAGAATGTTCACAGCTGCCACCGACGGATGGGACGAAGACTCGCTCCAGTTCAACATGGCGTCGGTGCTGAACAACAGCAGACTCATCCACTTCGCCGGACAAGACACGATTGCGAACGCTGTCCTCTTCACAATGCTAATGCTGGCCTTGCGTCCCGAATGGCAAGAGCGTGCCCGCAAAGAGGTTCTGGAGGTTGTCGGCGACGAAGAGAAATTCGACGCGAGCGTGTTCGCTCGCCTCGAAGTGGTACAAGCCCTTAATCCCGCTCTGCTCTGAATGTCTAAACCCTAAACCCTGAAATTCATGGCTTCGGTCTTACGAAATCAATGCAAATGCTTCTGGGTATGTGACTTCATTTTTTGCCATGTAGGTGGGGATGGTATTGAATGAGACATTGCGCACGTTCACCCCCGTTCCAACAATTGCGAGAACGGTGACAAAGGATTTGCATCTCAAGAACTTGTTCATTCCCAAGGGCATCGAAATTGAATTCGCAGCGGGAGCAGTGCACCAAGACAAGGACTACTGGGGAGACGACGTTGCGGAGTACAAACCCGAGAGGTTTGCGAAGGGCGCTTCGGCTGCATGCTCGCATCCTCAAGCGTTCAATCCGTTTGGGATGGGGCCCAAGCTCTGCGTCGGCAACAACTTCGCCATGATGGAAATGAAGATCATTGTGGCGAGAGTGCTGCGCCGGTTTGAGCTCCTGCCATCGCCGAATTACAAACATCACCCGATCTTCGAATTGGTGACCAGGCCCAAGTATGGGTTACAGATCGTTCTCAAAGCTCTGTGAAGAGAATCCAAGCGACGGACAGCAGCGTCTGTCAAAGCAAAACCACATCACACAGTTGGGCAAACCACCCATGGCAGACACCAATGGAATGACCCATTTATAGTTTTGCATCAATCAATGACCACTTTTTTTTCAACAAATGAGGTTTGGGGTACAATTAGTGTCCACTGTCAATGTCTTCACTGATGGTAATGGAATGATGGTGATAGAGTGATCAGTGATGCAATAGGAATGTCCACCTTTTAAGTTTAAATTGTGGGCATATTAAAAAAATATTGAGATTGCTTTACATGAATTAGGTGATCGTTATGGATATGCTTTTTGTTGATTTTGAAGTAGCCTCTAAAGATTCCATGATGTCAATTGGACAACACATTGCAAAATTTTGTAACATATTTATACTTTGTCAAAATAATTTATCAAAAAATTATTAAAAAATTCAATTATTCTCCCTGTTTCACACTGTTTCACACAATTCTATGTATTGAATTTTTTTTGAAAACTTCAAGAATGCCAACAAAGTAAACTAGTCATTCTACTTTTCATAGGTTGGTTCACTTTATTGTAAGAATTGCTTTGATGTTGAAGCACCCATTTCCAACCTTGTATTCTAAACCAATTTTGAAAGTTTGTAGATATTTGAAGTCGAAAATGTATATCTTGCATATATGAATGCAAAAAATGGTTTAGGATACACAAAACATTTGATCTTCATAAATTCATAGTATATTCTTACATACTGAGAATATTATCATTTTGTATTCTCAAGTCTTGACTACACTTCAAAATAGCCAAATTTTCTTAAGATTTAGGTGATTCTATATTGATGTAAACTTTGTTGAAGGAGATGCCTTCATTGTATATATATAATACTTTATTATATTACTATTGTAAATAAAAAATTATAATAATAATACATTCATGAAAAATATTTAATTCCCATAAAACAAGGGTATATGAAGTAGTTATTGATCAAATGTAGAATTAAATTTGATGATGTTTCCTCTATACCAAAACAATCTTTCAATTTCCTTTAATTTTATTACAATAACTTCAATAGTACACTTTGGGAAAGGCAAACTTTTTAGACCATTGGGGTGGACCAATTTATAATTCTAAATGGATTATAATAATGCTATTTTCAACAAAGAATTTTGAACAATTTGTCTAACTAGAAGATCATTTTGGGATGGAAGGGGTATAACATTGTCAGAAGTAGTAGACTTAACATTGGGGTGCTAACCTACAAACTATTAGGATCCTCTATAATTATGTAAATTGAATCTAAACTTGAATTCCAATATTTTTTTCTTAAAGTATATATTTACATACTAGTCTTAAACCTTTAGATAAATTTATTAATCCAATGTAGTGCATCATTTTTCAAATTAAGGATTGCAATCTCTTTTCACCTTTTGAATATTAGTCTTCTTACTTTTTATTTTAAAGGTTTTTTCCTTCAAATCTAGGGCCTCATGAATCCTCCTTTTACATTAACTTCTTCTTCAATGTCTTTTCTTCTCACTTCCTTCTATTAATGAATATATTACCTACTAGGGGAGGACACTTCCCATTTTTTAATAACCTACGTGCGGCGAAATAAAGGATACATTTAAATAATCTTAGGTAAAATTTATAAGAAATTTACATATAAAATAGGGGACATTAAAAAGGCAAAGTGTTTTAAAAATAAAATAGGGATGATAATATGGCTGATTTTTCCGCTTTATGGTAAAATAGGGGCTCTTTTAATGTTGCCAAGTAATGATTACAAGTAATTGATATCCCCCCTAAAAATACCCCACCGCCGCACATGGGTCCCCCAAATATACAAGAAGTGTCTTCCCCGGGATTACCTAGGGTGCAATGTCATTTAAACTTATATGCCCTTCTAACTTTACAACATTACAATTGAGAGTAAATAGTTGATGTGGCTCCCATTTGTCTTGAAAATTGACTAAAAAAAGTTATTATCTGTATTTTTTGAAAGCCATCCTTCAAGCAAGAATAACAGTAACTTTAAAAAATACTTTAGGCCCCTCCATCTAATCTCATTTGCTACTATTTATATTGGAAACATGAGCAATGTGGTGGTCACTTGTTGTGAGTGCTTGTAATCAATGTTACCAACACTAAATATCCTTAAAACTAAGCTATGATTAAATGAAGAACTTTATACCACTTATATACACGAATATTGCCAAATGACACTTTAGGAAAAAATTAAACTTGAAAAGAGGCTGCTTTGTATTGCAAAATTTGGGTGGGAAAGAGCCTTTTCAATCTACTAATTGGACCTAAGAGATGATCCATGAGAGTCTTACATCAACCCATAATAGATTTTCTTTTTAATAAATGAAGTTAGGACTATATGAGTTTGGGTAGTAGCCAAAATCAATGCCTTGGGGTGATGGTGATGGAGTTATTAGTGATTACTTTAGGAAATCCTACCTTTTCATTGCAAAGTCATCACAAGAAGTGATTTTCTTATTACTTCATGTTGTAAAAATGTTGTGATTACTTTAGGTTGTGAGATGATTACTACAAGCACAAGCTTTTTGTTGGTTCTTAGAGACTCTTTTGGGCCAATTAGGTAATTAATACACTTCAGAAATTAATAACAAATTCATACTTGTCAAAAAAATAAAATTATATTAATTCTCTTCATTTCTCACATTTGTCTTTGTATGGGAAAAAATCTGAATTTTTTTTGGATGAGGGAAAAAAGACAAACCTTTTTGTTTTGCTTGTCATAAGTTGGTTTATGGTAAACCAACCCATACCAAGCCAACTCCCTAATGCAAACATCTACATAACACCTAATACCATTTTCTAACAATCTATCGCAAAAAATTTCTAATTAATGAAGTTAGGACTCCTATAGGTAGGTATACCCAAGGCCTTTTTTGAGCTTCTACGAATTTGCTCTTAAGTAAACATAAAGTGGTCAACTTTGTGATGAGCTTTATCAATTTAAAAAAAAATGTAATCGTACAAATTCAAACTAGACATGTTAGAGATCATTTATGAAAAGAAAACACCACAATATCACTTATGGATTGAATGATTATAATGTTTGATCACGATGGTGTTAAAATTGCAAAAGTGATGTGAAGTCTTTCAATCCTCTTTTGACAAGTCAAATCTAAAAAGTTGGTGACCAAAAAACTATGAGGTAAAAGGGCCTAACATGCATAATCCCAATCAATTTATGGCTTCTTCAAGTCTACTCTACAATTTTTTGAAATGAATTTCTAATGTGATTTTTTCTCCAAGATCTAGTGTATTTGAGGCTCATTTCAACAAGAGCCCTCAACACTAGAGAAAGTCAAGATTGCAATGGGCACCCTTGCACAAAATGTTGAATAGAAAAATAGTAGTCAATCATTTTCAAGATTAGGTTTTTGATGCTTAAAGTAGACTTCAAAGATAATTCTTCAAAAATACAAACTATTAAAAATAGAAACTTGATAAGGTTTTCTTTAACTTCAAAGTTTTGCAAACACCAAAATTTTGGTGCCTTGGGGCTTTTAGGGGTTAATGGCCAAAATCAATGCTTTGTATGATGGTGATGGAGTTATTAGAGACTATTCTAGGAACTTCAACCTTTTTAATGCAAAGTCATTACAAGAACTAGCTTTTTTATCCCATCATGTCATCTCTATATTAGAAAATGTTGCAACCATATTAGGAAATATAGTGATTGCTTGAAGTGATGTGATGCCCACTATGGCACTCTTTTTGATGGTTTTGGGGTAGTGTAAAGATTATTTTGAGTCAATTGGATAGTATATTTTGAATTTTCTTAATAAATTCATACTTTGTCAAAGAATTGAAATGAAATTGCTTTCTCCGTTTTTCATGTTTGTCTTTTTATGAAAAAATTTCAAAATTTTCAAAAATGTCAACATGACAAACCAGTCATTCTGCCTGTCATAGGCTGGTTTACCTTATATTGGAAGCCCTAACTTCTAAGTGGATTTGCACCCTTTCTGATAAAGTACATCTTACATGTACTCGTTGCTCATAACATTGGTCCTGGTTCCCCAACTTAATTGCCATATTCAGAGAATGATGAGTTCACAGAATGTGCACCCAATTGAACAGCGGACATGAGCTTCTCCGTCAACACTTGACTGCACAAATATACAAAGGAGCAATCTCCGCTGGTTCATGATCGAGCAGCCTCTGGTTCTGCAACCCGTCTCTGCAAGGCTTTGAGAATGATGGGAAACCCGTACTTGGGCCTAGTCACAATCATCCATGAAGGGTGATGCTTGTAGTTCGGCGACGGCAGGAGCTCAAAGCGGCGCAGCACTTTGGACAAAATGATCTTAATCTCCATCATGGCGAAGTTGTTGGCGATGCACAACCTGGGCCCCAACCCGAACGGATTGAATGCTTGTGGATGTGAGCATGCAGCCAAGACCCCATTCGCAAATCTCTCAGGTTTGTACTCCGCGACGTCGTCTCCCCAGTACTGCTTGTCTTGGTGAAGGGGTCCAATTGCAAATTCAATTGTCATGCCCTTGGGAATGAACAAGCTCTTGAGGTGCAAATCCTGTGTCACCAGTCTCGCCAACGATTGTGCTGGTGAGAATGTTCGCATTGTCTCATGCAGTATCATGCCCACCTGTATGGTCACAACCGAAATGACACGCTGAGCACGAGGATCGGAATGCATTGCTTTCGTTAGACCCGAAGCGATGAAATTCCAGGGTTTTTAGGGGTTAGGGTTAGGGTTTCAGAGCAAAGTGGATTTTAGGGTCTTTAGACTCTTTACCACTTTGAGGCGAGGCAGGATGCTTGCACTGAAATTCTCTTCGTCGCCGAGAACCTCCAGAACCTCTTGGCGGGCACGCTCTTGCCATTCGGGACGTAAGGCCAGCATTAGCATCGTGAAGATGACAGTGTTGGCAACCGTGTCTTGTCCAGCGAAATAGAAGAGTTTGCAGTTGTTCAGCACCGACGCCAGGTTGAACTGGAGCGAGGCTTCGTCCCAGCCGTCGGTGGCAGCGGTGAGCATGCCACCCAGAAGGTCGTTGCCATAAGAGCTTGTTTCCTTGTTGCGAACTGCTCGTAGGCGGCTTTGGATGACTTCGCGGAGGAGACTGTCGACTTTGGAGAACATCTGGTCAATATGTCTGTTCTGTTTCGTCGGAATTTTTCTGCTCACAAGGATTTGGAGCTTCTAGAGGTTAGCAATCGCAATTAACTTAGTGGGAAGTAAATCATTTCATTTTGATTCTGCTTCAAGGCAATGGTGGAAGAAGGAATTGGAGATTACCTGTAGAACGGAATGAGCCAATATCTAACGTCATGGACCGTGCTCAAGAGCTCCAATCCAAGCTCTTTCTGGGTCTTGTAGACCACATTTCCGGTCTCAAAGTCGCCACCAAATGCCGTCCGCGACAAGACATTTCCAGAAATCGCGTGAACATCCGCCTCCACATCGATTTCGGCCGAGCCGCCAGCTTGGGCTACGATCCGCTCCCACTTGCGTATCTCCGTCGCAGTCCCTTCTTTCATAGCCTCTAGCATGTTCTACAACATGGATGTAAACACCTCTTTCAATCATCAATGCAACATACCCAGCATCCACTTAAAAAAAGTTGATGCCAACAATCTTTCTTTAGCTAGAGTGCGTGCATACCTTGAGTGCTTCCTGATGAAAAAACGGACCGATGATGCGTCTCTCCGTCGCCCATTTTTCTCCCGCTTGAGTGAGCATGCCTTTACCAACAATGAGAGGGGCGAACCAATACCGAGATGGATTCCACTGCAAGGACGCGGAGTTGCTGAAAAACAATTCTCTCGCAATCTCCGGATCTCGCACTACCAGTCGCGTCGTTTTCCCAATCCAGTAAAGAAAATACTTCTCACCTACATGCTCACAGATTAAACAGTCAACATATATCGTCAATATTTTGCACACACCGTGAGTCCATGCATGTACGACTCATCTGACATAAAACCCATCACACCAGGTAGGAAAGTATTGAAAGGACCGCACCTGGAAATTTGGGGAAGAAGAGGGCGTACTGCGG
The DNA here is from genome assembly GCA_947034885.2 of Thuidium tamariscinum. Taxonomy (NCBI): domain Eukaryota; kingdom Viridiplantae; phylum Streptophyta; class Bryopsida; order Hypnales; family Thuidiaceae; genus Thuidium; species Thuidium tamariscinum. The sequence continues at coordinate 30,890,488 of OX344751.2, read as the reverse complement.
CGTGACCGTCGGCGACAAAGCGGCGTAGCTGTCGATGGGGACAACTTCGGGTAACGAGTCGATATACGCTTTCTGGTCCGGCAACTGGCCGACGAGGAACCGGAACGGCAGGGCCTTGACGCCTTGCTTGACCATGATGCGACGCAATCTCAGCGGCTCCCACAGCCCGTTCCACAACACCTTCGTCACCAGCTGATGTACAATAAAACTGAGCGTCACCACTGCGAGCGCAGTCCAGACCTCCAGGGGCACTAGAAACGCCATACTTAGCTACTTCGATCTGCACGTACGTTGCTGGGCAATGTTCTTGCCCCATGGACTAGCTAGCTCGTGGTGGACGACGAATTCAAATCAGACTACACTCCGATCAGACTTCTAATCATCGGACTTTCAAATCGGGCTCTAATCATGTCTCCGGACTCTGCCATGCACATAGGGCGACGGGTAGCAATTGCATGCATGAGCACAAGTTGAATTATAGTTGATTCGGCTCGCGCTCATTGCTACTCTAATAAGTACATGCGATGTATAACGGTGATGTTTCTGCACTGTCTCGCCTTCGAATTCGCGAGGAGGTTTTTAACTGGACAGTCCATTCTTCCGGCTGATATCCTCAATGACGTCATGACGAAACGTCACGATGACTTTATTCTGGTGCATTTCTGAACAGTGATGTTCTGTTGTCCGATATGGAGTCGAGGCTGTTTTTTTACTCGATCTCCGAACCCATTTCAGATGATGGTGTCGAAAGAGCCTACAGGATGAAGGGATCAAAAGCTGTGGGGGAAATGATTTGCACATGCCATACTCAGTGGGTGAGTACTTGCACAGGTTCTTTACGGCACTGAAAATCATTGTTTGGGGCTGTGCTTGCCATTTGAAACGGAAGTCAACAACTGAAAGCTAGGTCAACGGGGAGGTTTCGTAACGGATGATTGATTGCAAGAAACACTCATGCCGAATTTCGTTAAAATGGCGGTGATCCATATGCCATTTTTCACACCACACAGTCTGAACTGAAAGCTGACATGTAGAACAGGTGTAGATTTTCATATATTTAGGATATGGTGATTGTAAGAAACACTTGTCCTATTTTATATCATACTCCTTCTGTCCCAAAATGATCTTCCGGTTCCCCTTTAATTTTTGTTCCAAAATGATCTTCTTGATACATCACGTAATGTGGAAAGAAGGAAGCTGGGAGGCAAGAGGCAATTCCTCAAAAGGCAAAAAGAAACTCCAATAAAATCTCTTCATTTTGATTGTATTTCGCTTCTACTCTTGAGATTACTGTCCATTGTCTGACAACCATTATAAATGAGGATGTGTGTGAACCACATGGTCTTGGCCCATTTGCTAAGAGCTCAAGCCTTGGCCCCACAACTACTGGCTCAGAAACACACCTTGTTGCACTGAAATTGACCAATGGATTCTTACTCCTCGTCTCTAGAAATTGGGCAATTGGATGGTCACTGGTGCTCTAAAAGAATACCCCAAAATTTCAATGTTTGAGTGCACTAAAACTACATTTCAGAAAGGGCTCCAAACCTCAAAATTTTAGAATCATAGGAATGGACCAAAATCTATTGGAAGCTCAAAAAAGATTTTACAAAATGTTATTTTTCGCCTTAATCCGGAACATTTTGTCCAACAAGATCATTTTGGGACGAAGGAAGTATAATATATGCTGATTTGTTTTTGGTCGTAATTTTTGTGTTTTGACTTTAAATGACTCAATATTTATAGGGAAGGTACTCATAACTACCACTTATGTTCCCTAATTTTTCCTTAATTTCCAAAAGTAAATAACTATCCAAAAATAGAATCCGATTGAATGTCACACTTTGCAATTTAGAAATTTTGAGTACTAAGGAGTACCTTTTTTTTAATGATTTGAAATGAAATTTGGACGAGATGGTCTTTTTGTAGACTTCTAGCTCTCCAAGGAAGGATTTTTAAAATTAGTTAACTTTATGTGGTGTGGAAGTCTACAGAGTGAGCTTCTTTCTACTTGTATTTTGAAACATATAAGATATTATTTTGGTAATTTTTTTGAAGAATGACCATCTCCATAGATTTGTTGCAAATATCCACTTTTTATTTTATGTATTTACTTATTTTTATTATTTTTTCCTAATTAAAACATGAAGGTATGTATTTTCTTAAGACAACACTTTTCAAGTTTTCCTACTTAGAGAATTTTTCTATGCAATTCCTTCACTAGGTATCTTCATTTTAAAGGTGTATATATGAGTCATAATTTTTAAACTTTAAAAAAATATTTTTTTAATTTAAATTACTCCACCAAAAATCATAAGTATAGTTGCAAAACACAACAAATAGTACAAGTGCTTTTTGCAATCACCTATATATGGATTTTTAAAAATTATGACATATTTAGATTTCAGACTATGTGGTTTGAAACATTTTGCATGGATATGGATTTCAAACATCTATGACAGCTTTAGACTTTTATTAGACTAGTACGCGGTTGGAACTATAATGGTGTCAAAGTAATGGAATTTTTCCATCTTAATGGAATTTGCCATACTTGCTAGTTTGGTTGAGTTTTGATTTTCGATCTCTATAACTCATGAATTATAATTCTAATGCCAAAACCAAAAAATATGTTTCTAGACATCTTGATGGTAATTGTATTTCTTATTCTTCAAAAAAGATTAAAAACATTTTATATTTAAAAGTCAATTTTGTTAATTTGTCACACTTTGACATATAGGATTTTTAATACTATTAAGAAATTTTATTAATGGTTTTCAACTAAAATTTCTATTGTATATTCCAGTAATTGGCAAATATATTTCTATAAAAGGCATCTAAAAATGCATTATTTTATACTCTCCACATTTGTACAAATAGGCCTTCCTTACACGTGCATTTCTAAACATTAGAAATGCTTTGATCTCATTCTTTTGGTCAAGTCTCATCACCACAAAGTCCTCCTAAATGGCCAATTTTTAGTTTTGTTGAAAATTTTTATTTTTATTTTCTACAAATTAAAACATTGAAGAATGCATTTTGTAGGATGAAATTCTATGTCCAAGAAAATGCCAAGGAAAAGACATTCTTCAAAATTTTATTTTACAACTTAATCTAGTCAAAAATTCAAATCATTGGCACCTATTTTTATTTTTAAATGTTCAAGAATCCCTTGATGGAATACTTGGAACTGTAGAAGTTAAAAATGTACCAAAATAAGCACATAGCCATGTACTTGGCTCTCCAATCATCAAAAGTCTTTATGAGGAAAATGCACACCTTTGTTTGGAAATCTATAGTTGTTGATTTTAATTTATTTTTTAAGTTAGTAGATTAGAACCACCACCATTGATCAAATGTTCATTTTTTCCAAAAGAATTTGAATTTCTTTTTTCTTCCATCAATCTTCAAGAATGGATATAATACAAATACTTATGATTTTTAATATTGACATGGATTATGATACCCAGAATGGTGGAATAGTCACATATATTATATATGAAATTATATTAGTGTAATTATATGATGCACAAATATGATATTGATAGAAAATAAAAAAATAAAAATACTATGAAAAAGAATTACATCAATATCCCATATTGATTGAGTCACAATAGCTTCAAATAATTATAAATATGAGGTGGAGGTGGGTTATCAATTATTTCACAAGCAATCAATTAATTCATTTCCCAAGAGAGTTAGAAGTGTAATTTTGTCACAATGTCAATGCATTCAAAAGAGACAAACACACAAATCATGAAATCAATGAAGGAAATTCTCTTTTTTTGAACACATACTAGAATGCTTGCAATCACAAAATGGCGATAACCCAATGAGGGCAAGCAAGTGATCCGTTCATAATCAAAACTAGCATGGACCTGTTGTAGTGTACCATTGATTGAACTTAGGAGAAAATAGATTGGATGAAAAACATTTTGGATGAAACGCATTTTGGATGAAAACATGACTGTTTTTGTGGCATTGGGTCGTGACAGGGGCCGTGACCATCTGTACTTAATATAATATAGATTACGACCCTATATTTTGCGGGGATGGTATTGCAGTCACCGAGTCACGGACCACTTGTTGGGAGCTAGCGCGCATCCGGGCGCGCATCTTTGCGTGCATTGAGACCTACCGCACCATCTTGATGTTTTGATTCAATTGCTTGAGACTCTGCCGCATGAATAATTAACTTGTGGCCTGTAGCTATCTTCCTTGGTGCTTTCGCCATGGATTTCCATTTGTTTCCCCCCGAAAAGAGATAACTTATGACCAGCCTTGGAACTGCATGCACCTTGCAAGCCCTGACTAGCTGTATGTACATATATTCGGATACTTGTATGGCGGAGTCTACTGGCCGCTAGCTTGCTTTTGGAATCGGGAACGCGATATATTCTCGATAGGATGCGGGAAACTGAGTGGAGTGCATTCCGTCAGGACGGAAGGGTTGCGTATTTCATCCAACCGATGCAGCCTTCTTCGCGGGGCCACCCGCGGAGGCCGTATGTACGTCAATCTGGCGTTTGGACCACGTGCCAGTCAATGATTGTATTCATGAGTTCCCCAATTGCAGGAAGCTTTAGCCTGGCGATCGAGTGAAGTAGTTGCATGAGCCAGGAAAGTGAGAAGCGGGCACTGTTCCAAAATTATACATTAATTTCGGTTACAGAGCCCCAGCATTTGGCTATGCAATGACTGATAGCATACACACGCCGCACTAGAATCATATCTGAGCACGCCAACAAGAAAGGAACTGAAGACGATCTACACGCACCTCGCTCAAACTTGGAGAGCCGTCGCAGCATGCATGCAGACCTGGGAAGGGCGGATCCTGAGCTAAAGACGATGGCCAAAACATCTGCCTCCGCAGCTTGTAGTCTTCGATCGAGTCGGGTGCCCTCGTATATATTAATTGTGGGCCATCGATCGTTCCTCAGTTGCAGTAGGGAGCGGTTTGGACACCATCCCCGAGCAATTGCTAGTCCTAGATATGCACGTCCTGACTGTGCGAAGGGGACAAGAGATCCGGAACGACCTCGGTGAGGACAACACGGGATGTCCCATATTAGTAAATTTCAGTCAGGGCATGGCCACAAACGCGGAAGAAGGCGTGGAGCTAGCTAGCGAACCACTTCAGATCAAGGTTGCGCGCAGGAGAGAATTGAACCTGCAAGCTTCGGATGCCAAAACGCTCAATTGCCTGATCTCAACGAGCTTCTCCATGAATTCGAAGTCGCGGGGCTTGGTCAGGCGATTGCCGTCAGAAGTTAAGAGATAGAAGCCGGCGTTTCACCGCGTCCAAGTCACGGCCAGTGCCGTGGCGAGAAGAAGAGGTTGGAGACTTACGTACGTCGTCGTATGCTTGAAAATGCAGCGCCATCTTCTTTGCTGTCATGTATTTGCAAGAGAGTTTGCGTATTCGTCGCCACAGCAGTTGTATGTGCCGTCCTTCTCCGAATTGGGAGCACGCATTCGACGGAGCCCGTCAAGGTTCACAGTCGCTGCAAGGAGCGCGAGATCAGCCAAGCAAGCGAGATTGCGAGAAGATGAGATACCAGTGGCAGTGAAAATTCATTGTGAAATATTTGCTCAGCCGAAAATCACAGAAGCACGCTCATCTCAATCGACTGAGGGTGCAAATGGTAAGGAGATTGAGTGTCTGAGAGTTGTAACAAAGAGAATTGGCATCAGAGATCATTGTCGATGCTAGAATGGGTGATTGCAAGAAACACTTGTCCTTAGATAGGTGATTTTTTATCCCGTTGACCTTGGATAGCTGGGTTTTTTTCTCATAACTTTTTCATCTTGTGTCCTTGTTTCATGAAATTTGGAATGAAGGTATACACTATAGTTTCAAACATTGAGACTTTTCCTCAATTACCTAACAATTGTTGATGTTTTTTAATCAGTTGAAAATTTCAATAGCCTAATTTCAATTATTTATACTTAAATTTTTTTAAATGGTTTGTTTTAAAATGAAAATCATGAGAAAAAAATACAAAGTATAAATTTAGGAGGTTTAGTCCTATATTTGATCCAAAAATGAAAATTTAATGCTAGTCAAGCTACAAATTGGAAGTATTCACTACAAGAAAATGGGGGTATAAATGACTTGTCTACAATGACTTCACCTACAACAATGACTGCAAAATAGTCATTTTGTAATTATTTTGCAATCATTATTATTTATAATTGGTGTAGTCATTGTGGACAAGTCATTTATATCCCCATTTTCTTGTAGTGATTGAAGGTCTACCAACATTACAAGGACTCACAATGAGTTTTTAATGAAAATAGCAACATGTCAATTGCACATATGGGGTCAAAATTGACCTTCTTTTGCGCTAAGGCTACAAAAAGGGAAAAAAACTCCTATACAAATTTCTTGGTGCAATGTGAGTGCAATCTTCTCTAGAAAAATTTTTTTATTTTTATTTTTTTATTACTAAAAATGAAAAGGTCTACAAATCCCTTTTCCCTATTTTCTTCTCCTAGTAGCCCGTATATTCCTATAGTCCTATAGTACTTTGCAATACTTTATAATATTGCATAGTACTAAATCAATGGTTTAAATTTTTAGGGTGCAATAAATCAACAATTAGATTTGCAAAAGTGCTACTAATACATAATACTAGTAATATTGCATAGCATTGCCAATCCTAAGACCTATGGCCCAAAACTATAATTTTGAGCAAAAAACATGAAGTATTTTTTGCAATCACCCAAATGCAAAAAATAAAATCAGCTAGTACAAAGTGAAAGGGCTTCAAATAAAATAAAATTTAGTGAAATCTTTTTCACAATCACTTTTTACCTTTAGGGAAGAATGATGATCATTCTTAATCTTTAAAGAATGGAACCTTTGCAAGCCAATACTATAAGAAAATGGGGATAAAAAGGATTGTAGAAGCACATACATCCCCTTTTTGACTCCACAAAGTGACTTTTGTGCACCTTCTCTTCTCTAATTACACATTCTACCATTCTCTAAGCCTTCATCAATAGTGGATGAGTCATTTACCAATTGTGGTTGCAACTATGGGATGAAGTTGTGAATGATGAAAACTACACTTTTGTACAATTTTTTGTTGACGGTTCATTTTTTTTACACTTATGAAGGTTACAATGATATTTTGTCACTAATTTGCAACTATTGAATGACTCTTTCTTCATTGAAATAAAAAGATGGGATTTGGACATTGCCTATGTGGTTTTTGTCATGCTAACATGTTTTCCGCTTAGAGGTGAGTCATTTAGGAGTCAAGAAAAGTTGTATTACTCTACTAGGAATTACTTTCAACCAACTTCAAAATGACTTTTTTGGATTTGGCACATACCTTCAACGAACTATTGTATTGTGTTGACTCGGCAAGTAGTCTTCTTTTATACTAGAGTGTAGGAAAGGTCAAGGAACACAACATAGTTCACTACAACTAGATTGCAAAGTAAATTGAAGTGGATGGTTTAAGGGTTACTAGTTATTATAGAAAGATTGCAAAATGAGTTTTTCATTTTCTTTTGAAAGGATTAACAAGACAAGACTTTTAGATTTTATCCAACAATGGAATGTATTTATGGCACGATATTGGAAGACTCCTTTGCTACAACGATGTGACTCCATATTTGAAATCATGACTAGTACTGTACGTTCTTGCGCTCATAGGTAGTAGACCTTATTTAGACAATTCAATATCCTTAACAATATTCACTACCTACAATGAAATTAGACGCATCTCTAGAGGAATCAAATCAAAATTCTTTGAGGTGAATTTTGTCACACTAACATGTTCACCATTCAAGGGGCCTTCAACCTCAATAATTGGAAAGGAGTGAAAAACAAACGAGTGAATTATTTACAAGTAAAGAATAGATAAATTGTGCCACTAACAAAGACTTCCTTGACAACTTAAAATTGATTATTTCAAGACTTCTATACTACTTTGCAAAACTCTTGTGCCATACTAGCTTGATGAGTAGTCCTTTTTACATTAGTGTGCTACTACCATAGTCTTGGAATTAGAGTACCTATAGACTACAATGACAATTTATAGAAATGGTGTAGCACTAGGACATTTGAGGTCTTCACTATGCATTGAAATATGTTACAAGACAAGAATGTTAGATTTTGTACGTTTTGGAAGTGCATAAATTGTGTGCCCATAGCATAACTAAGTAGAGACTCTTTTAATTGAGTGGACATTCTTCCAATACTAAGATATGATTACAAGGTGATTACAAAAAATCCCAATTGTAATTGTATCTTGATCTTAATTATATCCCTTGTTTTTTCAAAAAAATTAAAAATACTTTTGTATTTAAAAGCCAATCTTGTTAATTTACAACACTTTGACATTTAGGATTTTTTTCATACTATTGAGTGGTTTAAATTAATGGTTTTGAGCTCAAATTTTTGTGGTATATTTTCCTAATAGGCACACATATTTCTACTAAAGGAATTCTAAAAATATATTATTTTATATTGTCAACAACAATTTTTCAAATAAACCTCCCTTGCACACACTTTTCTAAACATTAGAGATGGTTTTGACCTCATTTTTTGGCTCAAATCTCATCACCAATAAGTCTTCTCAAATGATCAATTCTTAGTTTTGTTAAAAATTGATTTTTCTATTTTCTAAAAATCTAAGAATTGAAGTATGTATTTTCTTGGTTATATTCTTAGACATCAAACTTTGGCCAAGAAAGTAAATACTTTGACATTTTAATTTGTAGAAAATAGAAAGATTAATTTTCAATAATACTAGAAATTGGCCATTTGAAAAAGACTTGTTGGTGATGAGATTTGACCAAAAAAATGAGGTCAAAACCATCTTAAATGCTTAGAAGTGTGTGCGCAAGGGAGGTCTAATTGCACAAACATTGAAGATATAAAATAATATATTTCGAGAAGTCCTTTAGTAAAAATATGTGTGCCTAGTAGGAAAATATACCATAAATTTTTAGTTCAAAACCATTGATTTAAACCACTAAATAGTATGAAAAAATCCTAAATGTCAAAGTGTTATAAATTAACAAAATTGACTTTTAAATATTAAATTTTTTTTTAAATTTGAAAAACAACTAATACAATTAAGTTCAAGAAACCTAGAAGTAGATTGTTTTGGTTTTGGCATTTGGTTCATAATTCAAAACTTACAGCTATCCAAAATTGAAATGCAAAAAAATTGGTAAGTGTTTATCACAATCACCTTGCTATTACTTACATAATGACTAATATTATTCATGTGCTATTAATTAAAATGTGTACTTCAAACAATTCAATGGATTGTAGAGATTTGTTGCCTCTAGAGGAATTGGCTACATCTTGAAAGCAATAGGAATGACATTTTCCATTATGATACTGATAGTCATAAAGGCATCTATTTTATCCACAAACCCTTGCTTTACTCTTGCTTTTTCCATTACACAACATTCCATCCAATGATGTCTACAACCTGTGAGTACAAAACCTATGTAGTTTGATGAATGAAAATGAATGATCCTATGATGTGAGGTAACACATGGTGGAATTTTATAGCTAAAAATTCAACATCCTATCATATATATGTTGCATTTTTGTGATTGTCTTGTGTCTTCACTTGAATGACCCAATTACAATATAGAAAGCATTAGGAGGGATTTGAGCCTTTTGAGGAGTGCAAGTTCCTCAAGGCGAGGAATGTTTTTAGAACATTCTCTTATCAATAATCTATCATTGTCAACCAACTACTATATCATATTAATTCATTATTAAATTTTATTTATCTAAAATTTAAAATTTAAAATCATTTTTTTTAATACAATCTAAAAATTTTGAGTTTTTTTAAAATTCAAAAATGCAGACCAATAGGGATTGGTCTCCAACATTGAGAATGATTTTAGAGATTGCCCTTGAAATAGTCTTTCAAATGCCAAATACTCCCTTTATAATTATTTGTGTATTTAAAGCCCCATTATGCAATAGAAGTATGTCTTTTAGTATCCCAAAGTAGTTCACAAATAATTCCCCAACCTTCTGTGGGCAATTTGAAACTAATGTTACATTGCTATTGTAGCTTTGCAATCAAGAAAAAGTTGAGTTGTTCACTTGAAATTGGTTTCCAAATGTAGTGATCCAAGAATACCTTGTTGCTCTCTATGATGGCCTTGCATTGAGCAACAAGCAATGTTCTCCATTGTAGTGCTAACACTAAAAGAAAACTGCACTATTCATGCCAAAAATTGCGTTGAACTTGTCAAATCTGCCTTTTACTTAACAAGAACTGCATTGTGACTGCATTGCATTCAACAGAAACGTGTAGAGTGGATTGCGTTGAGTTTTCCCTTTATAATGCAAAATTCTGCATTTCAATACAAAATTGAACAACCCAAACGTAGATTTGAACAAGTAAAATGCAGAATTTTGTGTTAGAATGAAAAATTCTACATAACAAAGGGAGACTTCAACACAATCCACTCCACATGTTTCTGTTGACTACAACACAATTTTTGTCAAATACAACATAGTTTTCTTCTAGTATAATGACGACTGTTTGTGTCCAAGAATGTTTTTTTCCCTAAAAATAAGTACTTATACTAGAAAAGTAGAAATGGTACGTAGTTTTGGAGCTTTTTTGGTGAAAAAATAGTCAAAAACCTTTAGGAGATAAAGGACTTCAAAGTTTATCTTGGAGTAGAGATTTGATAAATATTTGCAAACTACCTACAAACTAAATCTCCTAGGATTTATTCAAAGCTTTCCATCACTAGAAGAAAAGTGTGTTGGAAGCCTCTAAAACGTGTCAAAAGCTACGTTGGAAGCTACACAACACATCATATGGATTGTGTTGAGTTCCATGTTTTCAACGCAGCATTTTGTAGACATCTACGTTGGACTGCATTTCTACATTAGAATTCAACAGAACTCTAACTCAAAAATGTAGTCCAATGTAGATGTCTATAGAATGTTGCATTGAAAACGCGAAACTCAACAAAATCCATATGATGTGTTGTTTAGCTTGCAACGTAGTTTTCAACATGTTTTGGGGGCTTCCAACACACTTTTCTTCTAGTGCATGTATGTCTTTCAAAAATTAATTTCAAATTTTTATTCTTAATAAATGATTTGCAAAGAATTTTTTGTTAGTTGCTCAAGTTGTCCATCCAACAATAAACATTATATAATTTCTATACAATAATTTATTAACCTTGCAATCAAAAGTTATGACAATTATTGATCCTTAAAGTTACTCCTTAGGCACATTTTGTATGAAATTTTCAAAGAAAAAAAAAATTCCATACATATTTCATAGTAAACTACTTAAAATTACTTTATTACCAAAAAATGAAATTTAGGGCTTTAGGGATTAATGCAACATGGCTACTAGTGATTGTAAAAATGACATATTGATTTTGTTGCACCTTGAAAGTGGGTTTTGCAATTATTAGCTTGTTTTTTGGAAGTACTATAAAATTAAAAAAATATTTGATTTAAATATTGAAAACATGACCAATTTTTACATTTGGAAGAAGGTACTTTGGAATGGAAAAGTATAGAAACATTCTATAAGTAGGAAAACTAAAAAAATGCAAACTAAAGTACAAAAAAATAGATATTTCAACATTTTAAAGTGAGGAAAATAGAAAAAAAAATTCACAAAGAATGGTCATTTGAGAAGACTTTGAGGTGAAGAGAATTTAGTTAAAGAATGATCTTGAAATCATCTTCAATGTTTAGAAGAGCATGCATGTAAAAGAGTCCTATTTGCATCAACATGGATGATATAAAACAATATATTTTCTAATGCCCCTTGGTAGAAACATGCCTTCCTAATTTCCTATTGTTGGAAATAAATTGGAAAATTTTCCAAATCTAGATCATTAATTTTGGGTATTCTATAGTCCAAATCATGGTACTATCTTCCCTTAACATTCATAATATAGGATATGTTTACACTTAATCCTTGAATGTGCAAGGCTTTTATTGAGTTTCTTAGAATTTGCTCTACATAGAATAAAAATCCAAAATTTTGATTAGTTTTATAAAAAAATCAATTTATAACTCTAAAAATTATAACTAGAGTTGTTGGAGATTACATGAAAATAAATGTGACAATATTAATTATAGATTGAATGATTATAGTGCTTGATCATAAGGGCGTTAAAATTGTAAAAGTGACGTGAAGCCTTTCAATCTTTTTTTCACATGTCAAAACAAAAAAATTTGATCAACAAAAAAATTTGAGGTTAAGAAGTACAAACATATATAACTCCAATCAATTTATAACTTCTCAAAATCTATTCTATATTCTACAATATTTTAAAACGAATTTCTAATGTGATTATTTCTTCAAGATCTATTGTATTTGAGGCTCATTGGTATTTGGTAAGAATCCTTGGTACGAGGAAATCAAGATTTGCAGTGAACACCCTTGCATAAAATCCTAGAAAAACCATGACCATTCATTTTCAAAATCAGATTTTTGAGCTATAATTAGAGTTCAAAAAGAATTAATAAAATATAAACTACTAAAAATGATGACTTTCTTAGATTTTAAAGTAATTTCAACACTAGAATTTGGTACCTTAGGCATTTGGAGATTAAGACAACTACACTTCAAAAATTGTCATAAGGAAAAGCTCCATCAATCTCCTTGTGACTTAAATTAAGTACTAGTGTTCCTTACAATGACCTAAAAGTTTTTCACAAGGTGGATTCAAGTTTTGATTTTTGAAATTCTAGTTTTCAATCCTAGCATTTACATCATACTAGAAGGTGCAAACTAAATTCAACATCCTTTGACTAATTCTTATTAAATTTTATTAAATTTTGAATTCAATGGGATATCCTATCAACATGTAGAAAAAAAAAAGAATTTGCTTGTTGATTCCACAAATGATAACAAATATGAGTTCTTAACATCTCTTATATATTCTTCATAAAGATGAGATTGAGACCTTAGAGTTACAAATATTATTTTTTTAAATTTTATTCATTGATAGAACTTGACATAAAACTAACCATTTTTTACGATGTTGTTTAGGCTTAAATTGCAAAGGAATTCTCAATAGGAATTATAAATTGCTAATGAAATATACAAGGAACATTTTTCGCTTTCCCTGTAGGGATTTGCAGCTTTAATTCCGTGTTTGGATAGCTTGTTTATACAAAACATTGGGAAAAAAATTGTTAGAGGGAAAAGGGAAAGAGGGAAATTTTTGACAGGAAAATTGAAAGCAAATCCTCATAGGTGAATCCAAAACAATTCTTCACAGCGGAATCAAAAGGAAATCCTCACAAGCGAATGTAATGGAAATCCTCATAGGTGAATCAAAAGGAAATACTCACAATTTAAATGGGAAATGTAAAGTCATTTCTTGAAAGTGTTTTATCTACAATACCCAAAGGGATTCAACTACAATTTCCCAAAAGGATCCTGGCTCAAAGTAAAAGCTAATAGAGATACTATGCCCTTTTATACAAGTGTCAATGTGGTATCACCTAAAAAATTTCGAATTGACAAAAAGAAAGCTGCATGACTGTATTCTACGATGTCCTATACAAAAAGTCTTCAATCTCCAACTACAATCACTAAAAATTTTGGACATCTACACATTCCAACAACAATAATTCAGTAAAGCAATATGACCAAAAATAGAATAGAAATATACAAGCATCTATTTTGCTTACCTGATAATGACTGTAGCTTCCTTTGGTAATGCTTGATCTCGATTGCATAACGAACAATGTCTTCAACTTTCCAGCATAAGGAAATTCCTTCCTTGATGAAGAATAAAGTTGCTAGCTCAAGTTCTCGAGCCTTCACAAACTCAGTCAATCTTTTTCATCATGTGAGGGTCATGCCGAATGGAAGGGTGCTCAAAAAAATCTCTTACAAATTCGTTGTCTAGGTTTGAAAACCAATGTTGAACATCCTTGTGATTGAGATTTAGCTTTTCCTGCTATCTCTGATGGAATTTTCTTAAGAAAAAAAAACCTTTTCCCACAATATGCGAGACTTAGATAACCTTCCAGGTCTAGGGTGGAAAACTCTCTCATAAGTCAAGAGCGTGTCAGGAATCCCAATCGCTTCCTCAACTTCTTCACAATCCACTAGTTTGACCTCGCTCTTAGACTTCCGTCGGACAAAGCATCTTAAAGGCACCATCTGTTGATCAGCCCTTTTTTCTCTGGCGAAATGGTGCCAAATAGCACCATTAAAAAAATCTTTGCGAAAAAGCCTTTAACCCCTAAAGGACCACGGCCGTTTTTCAACCCAAAACCACTCAAAACAACATTTTTGCTCCATTCATCCATGAAAAACAAAAACAAAAAAAATTTTAGAATCTAACCATAGGATCTTGTACTTTACTTAAGTAAGATCATGTGGTGAAAATTTCATGAAGTTTGACTGTATAGATAGGAAGATATGAGCATTCAAAGTTGGAAAACAAAGTTTTCTTAAACTCTAGTTTGCAACTTCAAATGACTTTGTCCTCCATTTATGTAATTTTTTTGCACTATAGACCTTGAATTTAAATTTTTTTCTATTGAGAAATTGAACTAAGAGCTTAGGAAAAAAAATTCACAAAATAAAGACTTTTTTTTCATTCTTTAAAAAATTGTCAAGTAGATGTAGGTCCAAGATTGAAAGAAAAACTAAATTGCAAATATCTCATAGATGGAATTGAAACACAATAATCCCAATGGTGAGATTGTTCTAGAAAACAAAATCAACCTTGTCCAACAATTTTTTTTGAAAAATTGTGAAAATTGCATTCACAAATGAATCCTATAAGTTATTTTTTCAAGAAGATGCTTAGATTGCCCGAAAAACAAGATTGTTCATAACTTTCACATTACTAATCCAAATGAAATGAATCAAAGAGAAAAAAATAAAATCTATAAGAGAAAAAAATTAATTTTTTAATTTTAAAGTTTTTGTAGATTTTTTTTTCTGCCCGGCGACATCAAAATTATGTTTAAGATGGCATAACTTTTGCTCCCGGTCACCAATTGAAAAAAAATAATATTCCCACAGAGCTAATCATTTTTCCTATCTTATGTGAAAATTTCAAGAAAATTCACTAAAAATTGAAGTTGCAAGTACCTGCCCAAATTCTTAAAGTCCCCTGAGGGGACTCTTGGTCCTTTAGGGGTTAATGATTTTTTTTTTAAAAAAAGCCAGAAACCCACCTAGGGTTCCCTGGCCGTGGACTAATGGCCACCGCCTTGTCCGCAAAGTTCATATGGTCAAGTGCACAGTTTGTTCTACGTTTGAGAAGAATCCAAAAATTTTGGGTGCAAAATGGGACACCTTGACTAAACACGAAGGGAGAAGGAAAGCTACGTTTGATATGCCTAAATATAAGGTTAAGGCTAGAGATTGGTACATTGCATCTACAAGTCATCATCAAATGAATTTGAAGCTCTTTGCAAGTAAACAACCTTCTTCTATTATTCAGCAGGTCAATATTGGAACTTCATTGGCACGTTCTAAAAAGACTGTGCAGTTGTGCACACTCTTTCAAATTTTATCATTTGGTCGTCCCATGACAGAGTATGAAGAAAGAGAGGCACTGTATGCGTTTCTAGACGTCCCCAACCTGCCAAGGATGCATTGGATAGATAGCTCAGGGTGGATAATGGCTGACTTCATGTATTGCCAAGTGAAAGAAGCCATGAAGAAGAAGATAAGTTTTGCCGTTTTTGTTGCCCTCACTTGTGATGAAGTGACAACTGTTGATAATGGAAATTGGATTTGCATCCATGCTTATGTAGTTGAAAACTATGAGGATTCCACACTTGATTTCATTACAACATTTGGTAGATGGAGGTAGTGTAGACAGCCTCACAGCAGTGATCATGAAGGCTCTTGAGTGTGGAGGTGACTTGACTTTAGAACAGATCTCAAGAAAATTGATTTGTTTTGGGGCTGATGGTGTTAGTACCTTTCAAGGTATTAGAACTGGAGTGACTACACAAATTATAACCAAGTTTGCCCCATTTTGCTTGGGAGTCCATTGTACGGCTCACAGGTGTAACTTAGCTGCCAAGTCCCTATCTGCACTTCCCATCTTTGCTGTTGTAGAACAAGTGATTCAGAAAGTACACTCCTATTTGAGCAAGAGCCCAAAACATCTCTATGAATACCAGAAACTAGTTGAGGTTATAGAGACTAAAGGTTTGAAGCCTCTGCTTCAAGTTTCCACCAGATGGGTGTCCCTTTTGGAGCCGTTGAGGAGGTTGCTAGCAGATTATCGCACACTTCTCGCCAAGATGAAAGCGGACGTCACCAAAAACGATGCAGCAGAGGTACACTTCATTTCCTGAAAAAAAAATTTGCCTTGTTTTACTGAGGTTAAGAACTTGCGATATCTTGTTCTTTCTTGTAGGCGGTTTAGGGTGGAAGCCCGTGTCGCTTCTTTGTCCGATTCATGGATTCCTTTGATCTGCTTTGGTCATCCCTGCTTTACCATTTTTGAGATTTTAGGTTTTATGGTTGCGGTTTAAGGTGTGTGTTTGCTCCACTCGTACCTGTGGTTGCTTAGTTTTGGATTGTCGACCTTTTGAAGGTAGTCGGAGATCTTCTATAGTGCGGCTTAGGGTTCCAGGCAACGCATAATCCCTTTTCAGTTTTCGGATGGATTTTGCTATGTTTTCCCGATTTCAGGGTTGCTTTGAATACTAGGTAACCGCAATATTCAAAGTCCTCGTGTGTGTAATTTTGGTGTTGGAGACCAGCCCTTTCATGTTAAACAGGGTATGACGACCACACATTTTCCAATTCAAACTGGGGGCTCTATGCGTGTGTAAGTTAATATGCAGACTGTTCTTTTGTAAATTCGATTTGGTGAATATCTTCTAATTACGATCTTAGGCTGCATCCTTAGTTCGCAATCAGTCTGCAATTGATGACATGATAGCATTGACAACTTGATCATAGCAATTGACAACTTGATCCTGGTATAGGAATTTCGAGGGCTTAGATGTGCAAAATTTGCCTCAGACCAGCATGGATCCTAATTCGTAGAAAGACGAATGGGCTCCTCTTTTGATTGTTAGTTTTCGGACACTATTGAATAGTACCACTAGGACTTTGCGACTGGGCGTAGTTCAGAGGTAGGATGCTTCCGATGATTCTGTTGGTGATTCCGCCATTGCTAGTTGAGTCAAATTTGACGACTTGGATGATCAGAAAGGAAGCTCGAAAGCCTCTGTGGGTGCTCTACGTTTAGGATACAGGCTCCCGGCTACATCATGAAGCTACAGTTCTGTTTGTGGAGCTTTGGGGTTTGCCTTTCTACCAATTGCATGCACTTCCGATCGGTCTTCATCTTGTTTTTTGTGGCTTCTAGCTCAGTGAGTGTTCATAATAGGCTATATATACCAGTTTTAAGAGATATGCCGAAGATCGAACTAGTTTGAACATCGATGTGCAGCCAGTTACGCGCATGCAACTGTAATTCCACAATACGTTCAGGACCCAGTTTCTGCATTGATAGATTGTGCTGGACACGTACTAGCTTGTCGAAGTAGAATATAATATTTGAATTCGATCATTTGGTTTCCGAATACGTACTAAGAGCCTTGTAGATCTGTTCTCGTTGAAAGTGCAGTCAATGGAAAACTTATTTTCGAATCAATCTGTTCCACAAGTTCTATACAATCCGTCTCATCAGGTATTTGTTGTGAGAACTGCCTATCTTTGTTGAACTTAGTCTTACTTGTTCTAGCACTTCGCGGCATGGCTAGTTTTTGGTAGTCGTCTTCGTGTTTTCTTGTTGAGTGAGGAGGTCACGTGCAATCGGAGGTGCAGGGCTGCGCTGCAATGACATCGCCCTGGCCTGTCGACGAGCGCGACCTCGATCGCCCCTGTGTCGCCATCTTGCTCTAAGTTGCGGTGAACCATGCGTCGACCTTTTTTTTTAATGCTTATGGTAAACATTCTATTTCTGATTTAGGTACGCTTTGACATGACCCTATGCTTTAGATCAACCTCCGGACTTTTTCCTCTGTTTGTTTCTTTCGGTTCGTGAGCAGCTTTACGAGCAAAGTAGTCTTCATATTCTGCGATAGTGGATCTGCTGCCCAGATGAAGAGATTGAGTTTCGTCGAATGAAGTGCGTTGTTCGATGAAGGTGGAAGAGCTTCGGGCAAGCTTTTGTCTCACAGCTTTGTTTGTCATTCTTCTTTGTCCCAGTGGATTATGGTTTTGATTACATCTGGATTTGGTCTTCCAACGCTAGAGTCATGCTTCTGTTGTTCGCCATCTTGCTCCAATCAGGTATGTTTAGAGAGCTTTGTTTTTTGCTATCCTACTCCAATCAGTCTTGACACTTGGTAATTTCGACTTTGAATTTTGGACCCGTAGTTAGTTCCCAATCGGTCTTCATCCTGTAATTTTACCGTCCTACTCCGATCAATCTTCATCCTGTAATTTGAGGCTGCACCTATAGTTCGCTTCCGAGTCAGCACTGTTTCCCCGATTTGGATTTCAGGGTATCATGTTCTTGGCCTTCTATCTCACAGGTATTGGTATGAAGTCTTATTTGTCCCATTGGATCCACTGATTACATGTGGAGCCAGATGACATGGTTTAGGGTGGAGAGAATCTAATGAACAATCTCAGAATTTCATTTGTAGGGGATTGCAGAATATTGGAATAATTTAGTGTGGAGATTAGTTTAATGACGTGTACTAGGATCATGTCGAAATGTTTTGTATTTGAGGAAATTGAAAACACTCTGGAGCTGCAATTGTGATATTCACTATGAATGCTCTCTTCGGTTCTATTTTTTGGGGGCACGATTTGGTAGGTGAGGTGTTTGGCTCCTCAGGTCTTTGTTGATTTGGTTGCTATATGGTTCATCTGGTCTTCTGTAATGCTGTTTGTTATTCTATATTCTATGGAAGATAAATTTGTAATAGCCAGGTTGATTGTTTGCTCATTGAGACTATTTTACTGTTGTTGATGAAAAAAGGCTTTGGACCAATTGAAATGTCTCTTTGATGTTAGCATTTTCAACCTATACTTGATCCATCCTGCTAAAGTAATTAATTACACTCAGAAAATGAAATTGGAGGTTTTGTATCTATAAATGAAGTTGCAGTGAGTTGTTCATAGGAATCTTTTAGCAATAGTACCAAGACCTTCAGTTATAGCTTGCAATTTTAGGGTGCATTAATTTTAAGTAGAAGTGGCCACCAAATCAAACTGAATTTATAGATTGTGGGTAATTATAAATGTTTATTGATTATTATTGTAGACTTGTTTTCTTACTGATGTGAATTTGTAGTTTTGTTGCATCAAACTAATTAGAAAATTATGTTGGTGTGACAAAAATGCTTGGACCTCCTCTTGGATCCCTATGCCCTTTTGGGAATGACAGCTTTGATGCCTTTGCTTGAAACCTTAGATCTACTAGTGACCTTTGCACAAAAATGAGATGTTTACATCTGTGATTTTATAGCTGCATTGAAAATTGCTGAAGGGCAGCTTTACACTCTATATATAGACAATGCAACAGCTTATGTTGCTGATGAGTTTTGGGCATTCAAAAACATCCTAGAATGTTCACATAGCCAAATCCACATAAGGTGGCTTTGTAATATGAACAATGACTCAGGCGAATTGATATTTGTGGCCAATGGAGAGAAGATACCTGCTATGCATGAAGGATCCCATGTGGATAGGCATGTGTTTGCATCTATAGTTACTTCTGTGAAGACTCAATGCACAGGTATTTCATTTTTGTTTTTGCATTGTTTCCTTAGCATAATTAAAATGTATTGTCATTTGAATGTGTAATTAATTATGAGGCTTCAAAGGTTATTTATTTCATTCCATTCAGTTATAAATTACAATGATGGGATTTATTCTTATATTTTTGGGATATTCCTTGGCTGAATAGTCCTTCTTATGTTGTCTTTAGGCTATGTGACATCTTGTTAAAATCATTTATATTATTGATTTATATGTGTTTACCTTCTACTTCTTTTACATTTGTTCATGATTGCACCTACACTTTCAATCTAGTATTGTTCCTTAGGCAGCCCAATTCCTTATATTCTAAGTGGGCTAGCTTAGATTTATTCAGTTTTGTTATTGGTTCAAGTGTATTCAGTTTTGTAATGGATGATGGGCAGCCCAATCCCTTGGGTTGTCATTGGAATGTGGATCAATTAAATAGAGTTTCTTATGAGTTTTTGTTTTGAGTCCATTCAATTTCCAATGTAAGTGATGGAATATATTGCATTTCAATTTTTAGCTGAATATGGAGATGTATTGTTGCTGACTTTTCCAATGTGAAAATTTGCTTTGAGACTTGTTTTTTAACTACTTTATTTTCTTACCTACACTATTGATAAAATAGTTTTTTTTGTCTTTTATAGGGGCAGCTAGGAGGTTGTTGCAAGAGTTGAACAGTCGTTTTCCTTCCTATACTGTGATGGATGCTCTTGGTATAGTATATCCTCAATATTGGCTTCAGAGTGAAGCAGAAGATTTCTTTCCCAAGCACCTATCAGTTCTCATGACCTATTATTGTGAACCCATGCTCATTGAGGTTGAGAAGGTAAAACAGTTGACTCCACCTATCCTTGACCGTCACAGATTGGAGACCCAACAAGGTTTATTCAAATTATCCATGATAAACAATTGCCAAAAACACATGGAGCCCCATTTGAGTTGAATCCTTTGACATGTTTGTGGCGTCATTTGGATTCTTGTACTGTTCTGAGGGTAAAAGCCTTCTCCGAATACTTCAAATTGGCTGAACTTGCAATTGCCCAAGTTCTAGGGTCTGTGGAGGATGAAAGATGTTTTAGCTCTCTGGCTTTTTTGAAGAATAAGCTACGGAATTCGTTGGACACACATCTAGAATGTGTTGTAGGGATGTACTCACAAAAGATGTTCACCTTGGAGAACTTTCCATACACTGATACCTACAATCAGTGGGTAGAAGGAACAGAACGTAGGTATGGTGTTTTAAGTTGAATTTTGAGGATTGTAGGCTTTAAGAGGTTTGAGAAACTTGCTTGATCTCAGACCTATTCTTCATGGATGGCCCCTAGCTTGGTTGTTGTGTCTATGAAGTGAATTTATCAAAGACTATTTATTTTACATCATTTCCTACTATGATTGCTTTTTTAGAATGGAATTTTGAAGTTCTCATTACATGAAGTGGTGCCAAAATCCACCTACAGAAATCTATAATTTCGCCATATTACTTTCAAACTAATCTTCCATGGAGCCACATTACAATTATAATTTAGAATAGTTTCGCCATTTTGGCTTGAAAATTTTAGAATTGGAGGCCAGAATTTGTCACCTTTAATAAATAGAAGTTGCCAAATAAATCATATGAGAATCAAACCAACGCCAGGACAATTCAGTATTAGACTGCCAACTATCGCCATATCAACAACCTCCAAAAGGACCTTTGTAGCCAATCTGGCTTTTAGTCAAAAAGTAAAAAAAAAGGGCTGTTGTTGATCATTCTGCACAATTACAAAGTCAGACGGTATTTCTCAATTCATAAGGAAACTTATATTCAAATACAAGACTAACAAATTAATCAACACTATAATTAATTGTACATTGGAATATTGTACACATTAATTGGATACCTACCTGTACTTCCGAGCCTCCCTGCCACATTCCGCAGTGTCCGCAAAAGAAAGAACTAGGACTCCCTAGTTTCATCTTGCAACTCCAACAAAGGTCCTTTGTAGCACTTTGAGCTTCCTCCTCCTCAACTGCCGCTTCAATGATGTCTGTAGTTTTTTCCTTGAGTAAAGGCTCATGACCTTTCATCGTCTGCAACCTTGTCATCTTGTTTCCCTTCCCCGCCAACTCCTTCTCCTCTACCTCTTTCACCTTTGTTTTCACCTTTGTTTTCTTGTTTTTTAGTGTGTTGCCAATTTCGGGTATTCCAAGGGTTGACAGCATCATGGCGTTCCTTTTGATGTTTGCTCCTCAAAGCTTCTCATAATCCATCTCTCCATCTTCACCTCTTGCTTGAATGCATGACCGCATCTTCTTCTGATCGATATGTCTACAACGAAAGAACCTTTGCCTTTGTTGACGACCTTGCCTCGCTTGACAACAGGTTCAAGAAGTAGAACGGCGTCGGAAGTCATGTCTTGAGATAGTTCAAAGATAGTCCTTGATTTCATCTTGCAAAAACTCTATACACATCATCACAAATTACTTTAAAATCTCATAAATCATGACAAATCACTGAAATTTACATTAGATCTAAAGCTCTCTCTATCACTATTAATTTTCTAATGCTAGTAATTAAATTCACCAAGTTGAACTCTCTCAACAAGTATTCAATTCTATTTCTTTGAAAATCAACTAGCAAGGTCAATCAAAACTGTGAACCGAGGTCATACGACGACTTGAATTAAACATTGTATTATTTTAGTAGTAGTAGTAGTAGTGCAAAACAAGAGATAAAAAAAACACTTAAAATTGTTTATTACACTTAAATTTGGTTATTTTTTTCTACTATTTTTAAACAAGTAAATTCTCTAATTTATATCTACTTCATTTATGACCATATGTTTATACAAAGCTTATACTCTAGGTACACAAAATTGATCTACACAAAATTGATCTGTATTAGGTCTCAAAGGAATAATAAAATCTCTACCACAAAAAACAACAAATTTTTTATAGCATAGTTATTACTAGTCAATACAAAAACTTCGAAGTAGTATTCCATAAGCCGATCTATTCTTACTTAACTTATTTTACGCTAAGAACACTCACCTTGTCCTTTGATGACTACTTCTTTTGTGAAGAATCACTCCAAACGATGAGAATGGCAAGAATGACACAAACTTGCTTTGAAAATAAAGTGCTTTCCTAACAACAACAAGTCCAAACAATTCAAAATTTAGAACCTGAGTTAGGCGGGAAAAAGAGAATGCTTTAAGGCTCAGTCATAGCTCGGGGAGATCACTCCTTGTAATTTTAAGCATACACCTGAGTTAAGAGGGTATTTAACATAGGGCTATTTACCTTCATTTTAGTAATTAAAATCATTTTATTTTTACATATAAATTCAATCATTTGGTTTTTATAGTTAGGCTATCTTATATACAAAATTTATATGTCTAATTTTTTCATATCCATTTACAACACACTAAAAAAGTAGTGTCTTATATATACACTATTTTTTTAATATATGCACTACTTGTATTGTAGTATAATTTCAAATGACAAACAAAAATGTAAAATGCAACAATAGTTTTAAGTCCTAAAGGTCAGAGACTATGTCTTCACCACAAACACACCAAAACTGCCATGTCTACTTCAAGCACCAAATTTTTGAAAAAAAACATTTATAGACACATATAACCATAGGATCTCATAATACACTTGTGTGAAAAGATGTGGAAAAAATTTCAGAATTTTCCACCATATAGATTGCAAGATATTAGCATTTGAATTGACAAAAACCCTTTTTTTGTCCCTGCAAAAAAACGGGCAGCTACACTTCACAAGGTCACATTTCTATGAAAAAATGTCCAAAATGGTGGTGCTTCTTTGAATTCATTCTTCACGGAAAGTTGGCTATATGCTCAAAAAAATTCGCATCATTTGAAATTGTACAACATATAGGAAAAAATTAATAAGTAGAAAGAAGTAGAGTGTGACTCAAAATACTAAATTGTTAAAATTTTATTAATAGAATTAAAAAATGTCAATCCCAATGGTTGTAATGTTGTGACAAACAATCAACATCCATAGTTTTAATTTTTTTTCAAAAATATTTAAAATTGAGGAAAATAAAGGCTTTCAAAGTTTATTTCAGAGTAGAGAATCCATGATTGCCCGCAAACTAAATCTCTTTATAACTTTCATCTCATAAATCAAAATGGAGTGATTTAAAGATTTTTGCATATATGTACATCTAAAAAACCAATTTCAAATTTTTAATTTTGAAAAAAATGTTTTTATAAAAAAAATTTGGGTTGCTCGCCGACCAATGAAAACTACATATCATGCAATAACTTTTTGACCATGTAGTCAAAAGTTATGAAAATTGTTGGGCCTTAAAGCTACTCCTTGAGCACATGTTGTGTGAAAATCTCAATGAAAAAAAATAAAAACCCCATCCATAGTGAGCTGCCCAAAATCGCTATGTTGCCAAAAAACGCAGTTTAGTCCTTTAGGGGTTAAATATTCTAAATTCTATGCCATGTATTCTAAACAACCTAATATGGTGAATAATAAACATCATAAAAACATTAAATATAGTTATGATACTAAAATTAAGAAAAACGCCAATACTAGCAATATAACATGAACAACATGAGAAATTGACACTCTAAAAACATTGTAGATTAACCCAAGAATATAACTTCTACTGTAATATAGAAACTATATATTTTATTTTTACATATGTATTTACAATGGTTTTGAATTTAAAATAAAAATATAAAAAAATATTTATTAAACACTAGTAAAAAGAAGACGATTGTAAACATTTACAAGTATATGTTCAAGTAGTTGAGGCAAATCTAGAGTTTGTAGTGTCAAAGTATAGAAAAGATTCCATGCAAATGTTGCACACTCTACACCAATTTCTTAATGGGTACTTTGTGTAAACACAAATCTCTATAGTACAACCTCATTGTAAATTACAGCTCAATTTTTTGTCTTGGAACAGTAGTTTTTTACATGCTGTTACATAATTAGTATACTTAAGGAAAGATTTGTATGTATAGGCTAGAATTACTTGATGATAACAACAAATCTCCTGAAAAACATCCTTAGATTTACTAAATTGTGTAAGTTTTATCATTCAATTAAAAAAGTTTGTTTACATATATACTCATTGTACTACAAATTTGAAATTTCTTATATGAACCCTATTTGTAAAGGCTAATTTATTAATAAAAATTCCTACTAAATGATGTTTATACATAACCTAATTTATATATAATAGGATATGTGACATTTCAAGAACCCTATAGTAGTTCTATATATATAGATAAAATTTATCCCCTTTGAATTAAATAGACCCTATCTTTTAACTCACATAGTTTTCTAAAAATCGCAAGTAATCTCCCCAGGGGTTATAGGATATCTGGAAACTAAGCACCAATGATCGTGAAATGTTCATACTATGGCAAGTTCCAGGGTTGGAATGACCATGGACATGGGACAAGACCAATCTACACTCAAGACCAGGAATTGAATTGCCATTAGGGTTACGTGCTCGTACCATAGTCATTCGAAGGTTGAGTATTGCCACGAGATGATTTCATAAACTTCAAAGGCGTTCACCGCGATGAATCCGTAAAGACGCGATGGTTAGCCTTTTGGTGTTGACCATGACGGTGTCATTCAAAATAAGTGCTCATTGCGGCCCGCCCGCAAGTTTCACCACATATTGTACTTGCGGATGCATCCCACTTCGGCAATGAGCTCCTCCTAGTCCCATAGAAGTGCATTATCACCGTTAATGCGACCATACCTAGCTTTGATCACTGCCTACTAGAAGAAAAGCCTCAAAATCTCCGTTTGTTTCAACATAATGCGTCAAGTGAGTTATGTTGAAACAAATGCAGAAAATGCAGTGAAAAAGTGGAAAAATACAGAAAAATGCTTTTTTCTGCATTTGCCCACTTTTTCACTGTGTTTTCTACATTTGTTTCAACATAACTCTTTTGACGCATTATGTTGAAACAAACAAAGATTTTGAGGCTTTTCTTCTAGTGGCCGCACTTCATTGACCAATCGTAGCGAACGCTTCCTCTGAGAGATTGAAGGCGCGGGCCAAGCAGCCTTTGGGACAGTAGATATGGGTGATTGCACTTGTCCTATTTTTTTGTCCCCTTGACCTCCAACATGTAGTTTTTTGCTCATAACTTTGCATCGTTTGCCCTATGAACTTGAAATTTGGAATGAAGGTGCACACAAAAGTTTTATATGTTATGTAATTTTTTCAATTTTTTAAAAATTAGTTAACTATTTTTAAAGTGCCTCCAATTGGCTGTCTACCTTGGCCATTCTGGGGGGTTTTAGTCCTATTTTTGACTCGAAAATCCGAATTTGAAGCCACAAATTGGATAAGTTGGAGTTCTACTAACATTTCAAGGATTGACAGTGAGTTTTTATAAAAATCGTAAAATTTCTATTGTCCATATGGGGTCAAAGTTACCTTCCTTTTCACAAACTCTACAAAGAGGGAAAAACTTTTTTAGAAGAATTTTTTCTTGCAATAAGTGTACAATTTTGTTTAGAAAAATGAATTTCTTAAAAATAATTTTTTGATTTTTTTTTGAATTATTAAAAATAAAAAGGTCCACAATCCCTTTTTCTGCTATTTTCTACTCCCTATGGCCTGTGAAGTACTTGTAGTAGTCCATAGTACTGCATAATACTGCATAGTACTACACTAATGGCCCAGATTTGCAAGTGCCCAAAATCGACGGTTGAGATTTGCAAGCGCGCGTCAGACGCACTGTACTATTAGGATCGCGTAGTATTGCCAGTGTTATGCCAAAAAACAACATTTTGAGCCAAAAACATGAAGTGTTTCTTGCAATCACCCATATCATGAAACATGATCTCATTATAGTGTCGAACCACATTCACGTTCACTTAATGAAGTGCACGTAATGTTGATAAAATGCACTCTCTTGATTAGCTAGCTAAAGATCGACTACCAATGGTTATACGCTCGATGCACAGCATAGTCCGGTGGCAAGAAAATTAATTGGTTGCCTTATATCACTACAAAAAAAGCAGGGTTTAAATGACTGCGATATATGACTGCTACGCAATCATTTAGGCTACAAACGACTATGCCGTGACTTGAGGTCCAGAAGTCATTGTGGACAAGTCACGACCTACAGTGACTGCTACTGTATTATCACACACTTGGATGAAAAAGGAATGACAAGGTCTATGTGGCACTTGTGATTTTCGGGCAATTGTTCAAAAATTGTGGGCAGTTGCCCATTCCACTCCAAAATTTTGGAGAAGTAGTATGACGTCAGCAAATTCCAGAGTCACTTTGCAGTCACTATGGAGTCATTTGCAAGTTCAAGTACTGTTGACGTGGACATCCACGTCAGAGTCATGTGGAAGTCACTATGAAGTCATTATGTAGTCATTTTGATATTATGAAAAATCCGTACTTTGCTGACGTCAGAGTCACTGTGAAGTCATTATTTAGTCATTTTGCAATTGTAATGTAATTTGAGTATTGCTGACGTGGGCATCCACGTCAGAGTCACGTAGAAGTCACTATGAAGTCATTATGTAGTCATTTTGGTATTATGAATAATTCGTACGTTGTTGATGTCAGAGTCACTGTGAAGTTATTGTAAAGTCATTATTTAGTCACTTTGCAGTTATAATGTAGTCACTATACAAAGATGTTAAATGCAATTTTTTTGTGGCAATGTATGCAAAAAAAAAATATTAATAATTATATGGGAAGTAGTCACTCCACAGTCATATAAGAATACATTCAAAATTTTGCAACAATACACCATACACAATAATTTTGTATTGCACAATATATCACATACAATACACCATATACAATTCATACAATACAATACACCATATGCCATACACCATATACAATACACCATACACCATACACCATATGCCATGCATTATTCCATGTATTTTAGTGTGTGTGTATGAATAGAAGAAATGTCAAGCCTTTTATAGAAGTAGGATAGTAGTTGGCAAGACAAAACTTGTGGGATATGTAAAATGCAGGAATTACATTACAAATAATATTTTGAACCTCATTGAGGCATAGTATATGAATTTTTTTCAAAAAACTTTGAACTAATGAAAGTTAGAAGATCATTGTCACTTTCACCTCCAAAAATTCGTTTTGGATTTTGAGCCTTAATTCAAAAATTATAGACAAGTTTGCTAAAAGGTTTGAAAAGAATTGACATAAAAAGAGTACTAGACTTTTGAATAGTTGTTTCGCAGTCACATGAAGTCATTTTGTAGTGGAACCAGAGTGGTGATGTTGTCATTTTGTAGTAGAACCAGAGTGAAAAAATGTGACTTAATAATTACTATTGGGTCTTTTCTAAAGACCTTGAGTTAGTGTATATTTATTGATATTCTTTATATTTCAAATGTAAATTATATGAAGTGTTCAAAACTAGTGCAATGACAATGGCACACATTTCTAGAAGTATTGGTGGCATATTGATAGGAATTTAAATAAATCATAGAAATGGACCCTAAAAAAAAATATTATAGACGAATAAAGAAAAAGACCACCAACAATGCATCAATTCACAATAAAATTATAAAACAAAAGAAGTCTTGTATTCTAAAAGAAGATGTTTAAGAAGAAATGAACAAGATAAACCTAGGGGAAGCACTCCATGTATTTATATTGTTAGCAAACCACATGTAATAAAGACTTTAGACCCTCTACTTCTTGAATATTGATGCAATGGTCAACAAAATGTATTTTCAATAAGTATTTGAGTTGGGCTACATGTCAATATGAGTCATTTCCCTTCATTTCTCAATCTTCTTGAAAGTCGTATTATATATTATTTGAGGTGAAAGTTTTCAACAATAGAAATCTAAGAATATTATCAATCGAAGTTGACATTTATAAGTTGAATTTACCATTAGGAAATTCTGGCTCTAAAAAAGGCTGCAAGTTTTGTACCCCCCATGGTGCAAATCTATATATACATATGTATACATATATACATGCATATATATATATGTACACATATATATACATATATATACATATACATATACATATATATTTTTTTAATTTTTTGAAATTTCGAATCTAACATGGTATTACTAGTCCCGTGTCAACACTATATGAGATTGATAATTGAAAAATATTTTTAAAAATATTTTAATTTCTTTATCAATTTTTTCATTTTTTCTTTTGGGATTGCACCATGGAGGTGCTCAAAATGAATTCTTAATAGCCTCTTTTAGGGTTGAAATTTTTCCTAATGAGTTTATTAAAAAATTAATAAGGGATTAAAAACTTACTTTATTGCATATGATATACAAAATCTCCTAAAAGTTATCTACTTAAGAAAAAAATCAGGAATAAAAAATTAGAAAGAATAAAAGATAACCTTAAGTATGCAACTCTTATATTATATATATATATATACGTACATATGTACGTATATATGTACGTATGTATATGTCTATATATTTCCTCTATATATAATAGTGTGTATGTGTGCAAAAGTCATTGGTGTTAAAACAATTGCTTTTGTAAAATTATATTGAATTTATAAAGATCAAGTTAAAAAAAGACCAAATTATAAAAAATTAAATGTAGAAAATTTTGGAGAGTGTACTTATCAATAAAAATTCACAATGTATATGAAGAATTGAAACACCTATGAATAATTTTAAAATTTTGACTACAAGAAATCTCACCTAGTTAATATTAAATTTTAAAAAAAAATCTAAAATATTGGATATCTTATTCTATGATACATATATTAGAAAAACTCATATAACTAGTTTTTAAATACTTTAATAGTCCTCAAAGAATATTAATTTCATGTACGTAATTAAATTTTTGAATTTCTTGTTAAAAGTGATATAAGAATTTTCTACATTTAAACAAATTACATCCCTTTAGATTGGACTAAAGTGCATTTATTTATAAGTGATTGTAAATAGGGCCATATACTATAGGAGTTGCGTACCCAAGAAGATAACTTATTTGTTTAAGAAAGATATTAGAGTGTGAGTGTTGGAAGATTCTAAAGGGCCCTTACAAGAAACATAGTGCATTTTTTTAGAGCATTTTAGCATTAAACACTTTTTTCAACAAATTTTCCTATCTGTTTTTTCTACAAAAAAATCTTGATTTGGCTTAAAAAACATTGAAGTCATTTTGGAGTCACACAATAGTCATAGACAATGGCGTTGTAGTCATAAAAAAAGACTAAAGTCCACGTCGGTAAATTGTCCTATCCATTTTTTCGACAAAAAAATCTTGATTTGGCTTAAAAAAACATTGAAGTCATTTTGGAGTTACACAATAGTCATAGACAGTGGTGTTGTAGTTATAAAAAAAGACTAAAGTCCACGTCAACAAATTGTCCTATCCATTTTTTCTACAAAAAATCTTGATTTGGTTTAAAAAAACATTGAAGTCATTTTGGAGTCACACAATAGTTATAGACAGTGGCGTTGTAGTCATAAAAAAAGACTGAAGTCCATGTCAGCAAATTGTCTTATCCATTTTTTCTACAAAAAACTCTTGATTTGGCTTAAAAAAACATTTAAGTCATTTTGAAGTCACACAATAGTCATAGACAGTGGCGTTGTAGTTATAGAAAAAGACTAAAGTCCACGTCAGCAAATTGTCCTATCCATTTTTTCTACAAAAAACTCTTGATTTGGCTTAAAAAAACATTGAAGTCATTTTGAAGTCACACAATAGTCATAGACAGTGGCATTGTAGTCATAGAAAAAGACTGAAGTCCACGTCAGCAAATTGTCCTATTCATTTTTTTTACAAAAATCTTAATTTGGCTAAAAAAAAACATTTAAGTCATTTTGGAGTCACACAATAGTCATGTGCAGTCACTGTTAATGACTTCAATATCCATATTGGATGCCTCTCACTTCCCTTTAATATTGTCAATGTCATCTTGAATGAATAGTTGCAGTAAATGTCACACTTCATCACTGCTTCATCCGCAAGTCGTTCAAAATGACTGAAAAATGACTTAAACACTTAGATAGTGCAACCTTGGTGCAATTACAAAATTTGCAGTCATTCTTTAGTTGTTCCGGACATCTAGTCATTTTGCAGTCACTTCGCGCAGTCATTTAGGATAGGGTTTTTTGGTAGTGTATAAGGACAGGGAGAAGTGAGAGAGAAGCCAGTGTTTACTGAAATCAACCGAATCAACATGATCGAAGCAACACTTCTAGCTAGTGCATGAATACACACACTTATCGATACTTACGGTGAGTAACCTATTTTTTGAGACTCTGATACTCTGATGCATGCGCCAAACTCTGACTGATCTAACAAACTCTCATCAACCTAACCACATTTCAGATCCCCTAGAGCACTTCTTCTACAACTAGAAACTCGTCTTAACAACCCTCTCTCTCTCAATCTCCTATTTTGCTTCACTCCCAAGAAAAAACCACACAACCAAACTAACTAATAATGTAAATTGAAATTGCCATCACCATAATGCTTCCTCCTCCACAAATACACAATCAATGAAGTCTTTCCAACTAAGAGCACTCACTAGTGTCAACAATGAAGCTGTAATCCAAGAGGTGGATCCCATTAGGAAATTTTACAAAGTTCTATACTCTAAAAGTGCCTTAAAGATGTAAAAGAATCTCTCATTACTACACCAAAACTGTAGCAACTAAAGCTCGATCTGGGAATGCGTGCCATAACCAAGGCTGCTGCAAAAGTGAAGGTAGTTCAAGAGTTTTGGTCTCCAAGGCTTGATCTCTGTGGTAGAGAGAACGATGTAGTTTTCATCCACATTACTTTTTCTGTCTTACTTTCGTTCACTTGTCACGCTCTCATCAATGAAAATAGAACGTGAAGCGGCGATGGGTGACATCTTGTATCATGATCATGATTAAACGTGGTGGGGCGGTGATGGAACGTGCTAGTGTATCATAATGATAATCATCTCTCTCAAGTTTCACAATGTCCCTTCCAACTCTAAATTCCAACTTCGTTGGTTTCACATCACTAGAAGAAAACCATGTTAAAATCCATAGAAACACATCACCTAGTTTATGTTGAGTTCTTGTTTCAAAATGCAGTCAAAATGCAAAAAAACGCAAAAAAATGTTTTTTTTACGTTTTTTTGCATTTTGACTGCGTTTTGAAACAAGAACTCAACATAAACTAGGTGACATGTTTTCAGGGATTTTAACATCGTTTTCTTCTAGTGCATTTTAATTCACAACGTAACTCAATTGGTTTCATAGAGTAATTCACAGCATGTGCGCATTGTGTTGTTGGATCGTTGGCTAGAAAGGCAATCTCACGAGCTCCGTTTCAATTTCTTTTTGGTAGTAGTGGTGTTGAAAATGACAAAGATTTGGGGTTCTAAATGATTAGTACAATACTCTTGTTTTCACCTGTTTTGTAAGTGTGATTGCATGCTTTGTAGCCTGTGCGTAGTAGACAGACAATGTTGTGAAATTGTGGAGGTTGAATGTCGTTTTGTTTTGGGTTTTTCTTGTGAATATTTAGGGCTTAGGTGATTTTTGTTTGACGGCTAAAATTTCTTACAATTGCGTTTAGGGATGAGATTAAAAGTATTTCTAGTAGTTTGGTATTGATGATTCACTTTGTTAGCTAGCATTCTATATTCTATAATGTTGGAATCTCTCAAACCATGATTTTGGCCAGGGTTACACCCGTCACGTCACGTCTGGACAGATGGCGTCTGGACGGAACGTCAGGATCCAACCTCAACGTCCGTCAAGATTCAACAAAATTTTTTTTTTGGACGATCGAGTTGTTGTCTGTCGACGTTCTAGACGATCCGTCGACGGTGGACGACCCGACCGTCGACAGCCGTCAACGTCAAAATATTTATTTATTTATTTATTTTTGCCTCGACGGTCGGGCCGTCAACCGTCGACGGACCGTCCAAAACGTCGACAGACCGTCCAGATCAACGGTCATTGACAGCCATTATCAGCCATTTGGCAGCCATTAACAGCCATTTACAGCCAAGGACAAGTTATTAACAGCCATTGACAACCATTTTTTTTTGCAACGTCAGCCTCATGTCATGATCTGGACGTGTCAGGACGGACACCGACGGACATCCTGACGGGAAAATCCAACGTCACGTCAGGATAGACAACCCTGATTTTGGCAAGGCATGGAATGCAAGGACCAGTTCTTTCTGGAGCTCTCCTCAAAAAGCACACTGGGTTACGAGCACTATGTCTGGTGATTTGTCCTTTCCAAGCCGAGAATCATTGGCCATACAGAATTATTGCAAATGAGAATGCTAGCTTAGTTTGTTCATCTTGCTTCACACCTATTACCTCCAAGAAGTCCTTTGTACAAGCAAGTTGAATATGTATTCTTGTAAAATTCTAAGTGTTTATTTTACGAACTTTTGATTTTGTACAAAAGTTTACACTTACTAACTTTGTGTATATATTGTTGATGTATGTAGGGGGATCCACAGAATTATGCACTAGTAGGGCATTGGGATGGATTCCTAACAAGAACAACAACAAAGTTCAAAGATACCTAGGTGGTTGAAATGGAGGTCTTGAACGGAGGGAAGAACAATTCTCTGGGGCCTATTCCCATAATTTTCATACCTGCGTCATCTAAACAAATTATCAAAGATAGTGAAGATCACATTTTGATATCATTTCTTGAACCTTTGATTCATGATTTAGAGCTGATTTTTATTGAAGGGTTTGCGGTAAAATACAATTACCCTCCTCATCTCATTTCTTCTAGTTTGCTGGTCACAGAAGATAAAAAAGTTACATTAAGGGGAATGTTAATGCTTTGGACTGGAGATCATCGAGCCCAAACAAAGATTGGAGGGCTAAAAGACAAGGGTTATAATGCGTGTAGGAGGTGTGTGATGATAGATGGGTTGTATGGAAGGAGTGTGGTATATCCCAATACAAGAAGACAAGCGTGCCATCCGCCGCCACTGCATACCATAGAAGGTTTGATGTCTGAGGTAAGTGACTTCTTGAGGTATTTGATGTTATTGACTTTAACCAATTTCATTTTTATAATGTACAGGTTGTTGGTGTTGACATCTAATGCATTTAATTATTGGTGTTGTCTTTTTTATTGTAGGTACATAAGTTGGGTGTTGTGGACTCGAGACATACTTGTATCACAGGCATTTCTAAGCTATGGTGTTTGTATTATTTGTATGAATTTGACATGTCCTTGGATTTAGTGTACAATGTCATGCATATTTTTCCACTATGTATTTTCAAAAAGTACGTTTTGAAGTTAAAAGAAGACTCCTACTCAAGAGGTGTTCTAGCTCCTTGAAAAAGCCTTAGGAGAAGTAAGTGGTCATAGACCAAACAATTTGGGTGCCAAATGGCCAAGTGGTATCACCGATAGATTTGGGTACTAGAAGGCGGAGGAGTTTGTTCTTTTCATACAATGGTATCTACCATATGTACTCGATCAAATGGGGCATGAAAAGACTCACGAACTTTGTTTATTGGGTCTTCTTTTGATTGAAATTTGTCGATTATTCTTCAATCACACTCGAAGTCATAGATGGACACTTGAGTCTATGACCATTGAAAGGGAATATGGCTAGTAGCATGGAGGGTGAGATGGGAAGAATACTACGGGCCAAATGGCTCCATTTTGGAACATGTAGGTATGCTTATTTTGGACTTGAAGTGAACTTGCTTGGGTGATTTTCATTTTGTATTTTGCAATGGATTTGAAATCTCCATTTTATGGTCATTTATCAATGTTAAATTCAATTTAGTGATAATGTATTTTTTATCCCTTGTTGTAGGAAATGGTGAACTCTTTGATGACATTTCAAGGCATGGATCACATGATATTTTTTGGTGTATTCGACATGAGAGGAAGGTTTCAAGTTATATAAACATCAAGACAAACAAGAAAGAAAATGAATTGACATATGCAGCTTACCATGCGAGAATATCTTATAGTTCTTTGTACAAGCAGAAGGATATGGACCTGAACTTATTGTATCCACCAGAAAGAGCAATTCATTCATTGCATTCTAATTTGATGACCTCTACTAGTAGGCAATTCCTTCAAGGTATGTTTCTTTCTCAATTTTTTTCATACCTTTTGCCTAATTATCCATGCAAAGAAATGTTGACAAGGAAGGGTGTGAGTGTGGGGTGGAAACATAAAAACAAAAGAGTTATGTTAAAGACTGTGAAAGTGTGAATAGCTACTTGATGGGATACTAGAGGGGGCGCGGGCTTTTGACAGAAAAAACAATGTTTGAGTTTAAGGATGAGGTGGATTAGAAGAAAGTGAGGCAAAGGACTTAGGGTATTGGACTTGGAAAGGTAAAATAGTCTCTATTTTCATGCATGAATTTTTTGGAGTTCACGAAATTTTCTTTAGAGCTGAATACTTTGAACAGTTGCCAAAATTAGAAGGCAGCAATGAGGCACTTCAGTCAGACTTATCATTTATGAGGGTCATTAAATCCAAACCAAAACAACACTTCGGAAACGACACTAGACCGTGCACATGTTACTTCTCAAATTTATGGTACACCCAATACCTAACAGAAAAGACGTATTCATAGCTTATGAGTTATGCGATTTAAGCATTAGATTCCATTTGTTGTCTCAAGGCCACAAATCTATACTACCACCATGGCCTGAAGTGGGAGAACTTTACTAGTTTGAAGAAATTGAAGGCTCAGGAAGGCACAAGGTTGGAGTCGTGAGGAAGGTGGCATTTCCAACACATTTGCAGACAATGGAGGAAAATGAAGAGGTATATGGAGATCCAAATCATCCTTATATTGGGTTGGTTTATTTGAGCGCATTGAAGGGAATTGCAGGCAAGCATGGTTAGTTTACAGCTTTTGTGAAGGCTTCACCGTATTCTTGGAGGTGTTTGGAAGAGTACGTGATTTCAAACCACATTGTTACTAGGTTTTCAAAAGGAGTTCCAATTACATAGGAAGGTGTATAGATTAGGTTTAACTGGTATGAAAGGTTACGGAGGAGCACGTCAAGGGAGCTACAGTAATCAAGTAATGCATGCATCAAACTGAATTTTGTTTGTCTTGTTTTCATATAAAGATGTAGTAATTATCTTCATTTTGACATTTTGAAAGTCAATAACCATGTATGAAAAATCAAGCATTTTTATTGGAAAAGAGATACTAACGATTAGCGTCTTATTGCAATCCATTTGCTCATGTGTGCCACAGATTTGTTTCCAAATAGTATAATACTACGTGTGTGATGCCTATAACAATCCAGCAATTGAGATTTTCAATGAAGAAAGGAGCTTCTCGATGCTCCCAAATGTTGCTAGGGTAAGATTGCTTGTGTCACCTTTGTGGCTCTCATAGATTTGGGGCTTAACTTCTAAAGTACTACACTAATTTGTACGACTATACTACTAGTATATGCTACAAATAGAGTGTATATGTCATTATAAGTTTACTAATGAGAAGAATATTATTGTAGTTGTGTTCTTTTTAAGAAATGATCCAACAATCCTTGCTTGATGGAGTATTTCCTTTGATAAATGTAAGCACTTCTCCAAAAACGTGAAAACTTAATTGTTTTCCCTACCAAAAAATCCAATGTTTCCCTTGCAATAGGAATGTTCAATGATTTCTTGAACATTAACTACAAAACATAGGGAAACAATAAATTCATAAAAATCAATACGGAAAACGTAGAAAACTTCTTTGAAACTATACAGGGATGTTAGAAAAAATTCCTTGTGATATTTATATTTCATCAGCAATGTTCGACTCTTAAATTGTCCAAAATCAAGATCAAGATCCATATGTATAGCTAAGGTAGAAGCGTAGAACCACCCGTACTCAAAGTAATTTTGGGGTAGATCATGAAGAGTATAGTATGAAGAGTGTAACGCTATGCAAATTTTTTTTCACGTAAAAAGATAAGAAATATGGGGATTGCAAATTTTGCATAATTTTATTCCCAAAATTGAAATTACTATGATTTTTGAAAGCCAAAAAATGCTTTGAACTTGTAGCCAATGTTTAGATTCTTCCAATTCCAATCATTCAAGAAAATACTTTCCCAATTGGTACTTCTAGCACACTTTATAACACTTTGGCACATGTGTCATAACTTCATTAGTCCCTACCTTGAAAATGAGGAAAAAAGTAAATGTCAAACTTTGATTGGAAATCTCTTCTAGCCTTGGTTGGAAATAGTTGCATTCAACAAGTTGGGTATGGTCCTAGGTTGAGAATAGATGGTTCTCCCTAAATGCCATGTAATTAATTACCTAGAATTCAATCAAACTTCCAAGATTTTGTCGTACAAGGCTTGAATGTCACCATAGCTTTCGGAAACCAGAAGATAACTATTACAAGGTGCCGTTGGATAGAAATTAAGCCAAGCTAGGTGCTGGTAGCCCTGGAAAATAACTGCAAACACAAAGACTTTCCGCAATGGGTTTGAAGGAAAATCCCCGCTCCCACAGACAGATACGTGACTATGGAAAATCCCCCTGCAGGAGAAAAAATTGTAATCCATCCCAAGGAGAAAAGTTCTCATGTAGCAGATTTCTTTTTATCAATGCCAATGAAGAAAAATATTTCCTCAAGAACTCCCCCTACAGACATTCTTCATCCTATATACACATATTAGCATCACTGTTTCTCTAAAATTGGCAGGATTCCTGCGCCAAAAATTATCACCTAAACCAACACAAAGCTCTAAAACTAGGTCACATCAGGTATTGAATTATGTCTCAATATTGTACATCCTGAAAGTGCCGAAGTTGTGGAATAAATTGAACAAATCTGACGTTACAATCCTTAAGATTGGTACGTATTGAGCACCCCAACCCTTAATTATTTACAGTTTTCGTTAACAACCGCTCCCTCCACCCCCTCCTCCCCCTCCTCCTCCACCATCGCCTCCTCCACCCCCTCCTCCAGTTCCACCTCCACCATCGCCAAAGCCACCCCCTCCAGCATCGCCCCCTCCACCATGGCCAAGTTCGACATCAGCCCCTCCGCCTCCACCAAACCCTCCTCCTCCCTCTCCGCCCCCTCCAAATCGCTTAAAATTCTCGCGCCCATCGCCATGCTTACGATTGCAGATGCACAGCGTAATAAACGCAACGAAGACTATGACGAAGAAGACCGGAATGATCACAAGCGGAATGCTAGACGGGTCCATCGTCGTCGATCGACCGTATTCGAGGATCGATCGAGTAATTCGATCGATCAAGGGGTCTGAACGATACTCACTTCGATCGAGGTTCTCAGAATTGCTCAGTTCAGTCGAATTCGAATAATCAGAAATGGTCGATCAAGCTACATATCGATCGTGTGTTAAGCTCGTATAGTAGGTTGCTGGAATGGCCGGAATTCGATCAACCGGTCCTTGCTGGTCGCAAATTAGTTGAAGTTGACGCAGTCGAGCGAGCTATTTGAGAAACTTGAGTTGCAGGGCTTCATGATCAAATGCTGTTGCATTGATATATATATGGATCACTCGATGAGTCAGCAGGGGGGGGGGTTTACGTTCCCAGTTGAGAAAAAGGAGAC
Source organism: Thuidium tamariscinum (assembly GCA_947034885.2). Taxonomy (NCBI): domain Eukaryota; kingdom Viridiplantae; phylum Streptophyta; class Bryopsida; order Hypnales; family Thuidiaceae; genus Thuidium; species Thuidium tamariscinum. The sequence goes on along the minus strand of OX344751.2, from coordinate 30,852,222 downwards.
ACACGCGGGTTTAAATTCCAGCCGGCGAAAATTGAAACTAAAGTCGGGCGCGCGCGGGAGTCTTCACGTCGCCGCTGACAGAGGATCGGAGATACGCGGACTGCGTGACGACTGCGTGACGACTACGCCCGAAGAAATGTGCGTTACCAACCTGGGTTCGTACCAACCTGGGTTTGACCAGAAACTACAGTATGGAGGAACGAACAGCTCGGTATCATCTTGAGGTTCCTGATAAGGTGCTGATAAGGTTCCATATACAGTGAGGTAGGACCACCCATCAATCGGCACCCCAGAGCCAACCCGTCAAATGGCAATGGACATATTTTCAACCAAGGCTAGAATGGGTTTTTTTCTCCTTTTCAAAGTTTGGGGTACATGTCGAAGAAAGTAGAAAAGTAGAAAGTAGGAGAGGATTAGAAAGTAGGAAATAGTGAGTAAAAAAGTAGTTTTTTGCATGATTGGAATTAGAAGAATCCACATATTGGTAATAAGTTTGATGCACCTTTTGCTTTTTAAAATTCATAGTAATTTCAATTCATGCGTTAAAATTACCAAAGTTTTTGTAATCCCCATCAATTCTATCATTGCACCTCTAAAAATATTTTCTTTGCCTAGTACTATAGCAAATCATGTTCAGAACTCCTTAAATAATTGATTATAGGTGGTTCTACCTTAGGAAGTTCAAACTTGTACAAGAGTATATTTCCATTTCTATCTTAGAATTGGAGGTGAAGTTTTTGAGTTTTAGAGAATTGAACTATGCTAAGAATTGGCCAAAGTAAATTGACTGCCCTACTCAGCTACTTGGAAAAATAAAAAAATTTATTTATTTTTCATGCACAATAAAATTTGCAAATTCTGAATTCATATTTGCAATTAGAAGCCCCAAATTAACTAGGAAAGGTATAATAGGTAAATTAATCAAGCACAAAATAGGGGGCTTTTATTTTTACTTTGTGCCCCTGGAATGACTTGGTGTGGCTGCATGAGGGGACCAATTCACCTCAACCCTAAAAATTGTGGTGCTTAGAAAGCCATATTCACCATAAGTGAATTAAGTAGGGGGTCATTGCAAGAAAGGGCGTCCGTTTTTGTAGCGTTCTGGATTTGGACACTTTTTTTTTCAGGAGTAGAAATTTTTTTTTAAAAAAACATGAAAAATATGCAAAATGCATATACCTTAAAGAATAAGGTTCCATATGAAGGAAAAACTTTGGAAAATTCTTTAAGTAGGAGAATTAGAAAAGTGCTAAAACTCATGAAAATGGGCATATTTAGATTTTAATTTGTAAAAAATAGGAAAAGTTATTTTTCCCAAATCTAAAAATTGGCCATTTGGGTAGAGTTGATGATGATGAGATTTTACCAAAAAAATTATCTTAGTACCATCATCAATGTTCAGAAATTGCATGCAATGGGAGTGCTGTTTGCATGCATGTAGAGGACATAAAATAATGTATTTTTAGATTCCCTTTGGTAGGAATATGCTTTCCTACTATGCAAATGCACCATGAAAATTTCAGCTTTAGATCATTAAATTTGGGGACTCCGAACGTAGTAAAAACCCCTAAACCTCTGTTTGTGACAAATTAAGAAAAATGATTTTTAAATATAAAATTATTATTTTTAATTTCTGAAAAATAAAGGATGTGAAAACCATCAAGTTAGAGAGGTCCAATAATTATTTCATATTGTTAGATCTTTAGATTCAAGAGTTATAGCAGAAAAGAATGACGTCACTCCCATTGTGACGGAGAATAGGACCGGCGTTTCTTGCAATGACCTTAGAGTGAAACATTTCAAAAAAAAAATCGGAAAGTCACTTTTTGTTATCATATTGTGGTTCCTACCATAAGGTTTAGACAAGGATTAAGATGGTAAGTTCCAACTAGGAAGAGCAAATTTCTATTTCAATGTCATAATTGGGCATAAATTTTTTGAGTTTGAATGTGTTGAAATATGCTAAGAATTGTGGTGCTTGGCCAAAGCCATACTCACCAAGGAGAGAAGGTTCAATAGGTTCATACATTCCCAAAATATCCAAAAATCATTTTTTATTACGAATTCTCTCAAAATCAAGCATGAGGGGTCTAGCGTTTTGTTTAAAGGTTAAAAAATGGATTTCTAAAAATAAAAAAGTTGCCTACTTCAATTTTTATGAACTTACCCCAAAATTTTAATTCTACAACAATTTTGAACCTTGAATCTCCTCTTGTTCTTATTGCTCACTTGTTTATCATACAAAAGCCCAAATTTTCTTCTATTTTTTTAAAGGTTTGGTCAATTTTGGGTATTGAGAAGTATGCCCTAAATTTGTGATAAATATTTGGGAAAAAATTATGTATAGCATTTTAGGTGAAGGAACATAATGGTATAATAGTTTAAATTTGGTAGATTGTATCTCTTAAATTTTATAAAATTACAAGAGCCAAAGAAGGATCATAGATTTACCACATCTATCTAATTCTATATTACAAAATTGAAAAATACTTTATAGTATATATTTAGATGATATCAATCCTAATTTGGAATCATTGAAACAAAATTATTTGAGAATGATCTAGAAGTGAATCGTCACATAATCACTCAACCACCATTGCAAAGATGGCACTTCTATCATTCATCACTTATGTAGGTGAAATGAAGCTCAAATCTCTAAATGATAGCTTATGAATGACCATTCTAAAAAAATGTTGATTTTTAAACAAATTCTTGTTTACAACTTTGCATAATATATCCAAATCAATGAATCAAGGTCGTCATATTTGTTATTTTCAAATTAATTACAAGGCTTTGTATCAAAGACGACATAACTTTCTACTTGAGTTGTTTTCATTGTAGGAAACTTGTGTTTAATGTGATGCTTTCAAATTTTTTGTGAATAATTTTAGATGATGTCAAATATATCAATCCATGTTTTTATATTAGCAATGATGGCTAATGAAACATCTTCATGGTGAATTTTATTAAAATGGTGGTATTCCATATGCCATTTTTCAAATTACACAGTTTGAATTGAAAACTGACATCTAGGGTTGATATAGATTTTCACACATCTAGGACACATACAAATTTTCAAAATCTATGACTAATTTAGATTTCAAACCGTGCACTCTGAAACATCATAGACAAGTATAGACTTCAGACATCTACAATACAAATAGATTTCAAAATCTAGGACAGATTTTGATTTTAGATCGTGTGGTCTAAATGGTAAAAAATGTCAAACTAATGGAATACCTCCATTTTAACGAAATTCGCCATCTTCATGTTACATTAGACGTTATTGCTAATTTAAAAACATGGGTTGTTATATTTGAAGTTATCCAAAATCCGACAAAAAAGAAGAATTATAAAATTACACCTTCACTTGATGTTCTATACAATGATTTGTATGTATAATGAAGTTCTTAGATTTTTAAAGCATACCTTGTGTATGATTTGAGTTTTTCTTTATTTTTTTGCTTAAACATTGTCAAAATTTCAAGCATTCACAAACAAACCTCTGAATTTGTAGACTACTAAAAATGTGAATTCACCTTTGAAAATGTTAATAACAATGATAATGTCCATACATAGGTAAAAATTGAATACAAGTAGCTTAGAAGATTTGAAGTTTGGTTAAAGACTACATCTTACATGATTAAAGGCCATTTTGCACCTTGACCATATTCCTAAGAAGATTGTAGAAGGTTGAACAATTTTTGAATGGATGAGAATAGGATGACAGTGAATTAAGTAAAAATTACTAAATATTTTGGATGGAATTGATCAAATTTGGTCAACTATTTGTGAGCTAGTCTATGGATTAAGGTAACCAACCTACTATATTTATTAGTATTTAAGCTATTATTCACCCTTATTGAAATAACAATTAGAAGGTTAAAACATCCAAATCCCCCCCCCCCCCCAAGACATTCAACAAGGAGGGACAGGGTAGTACTTGTCTTAGATATGAATCTAACATTTGTTGAAATAACTATTTACATATGATGTGTACTATTGGTAGTATACATAGGACATTTTAGTTAGTGTATAGTAATACTATTCTTCATTGATCAAATAATATAAATGGAGTCACTTGCAAAGCATAAGTCTACTAAAAGGAATATTAGAGCTTTTTAATTACACCTTTCATTTCAACCCTCTCATCCAATTAATTGTTGCCAAAATCTCAAATTCAAATTTAAAACAAAAAATTACTTTTGTCTAAAGACAAATGTAAATAAGAATGGTGCAACTATGAGGCTTTGTCTTAGATGAACAATAATATTAGTTTTATTGCTAGAAAATACAAAAATACTAAATAGAGAGGAATTTAAATAAAATTATTAAAATGAAATAAATAATGAACTCAACGAAGTTTGCCTAGGCAACCCTCGTTGGCTAGCTAGGGGTATGCCTAGGTCCTAGGTAACTTCCTCCCTTCCACCAAACACAAGTCCCTCCAAGTAGCCTACCCTAAGCAAATATTTATCTATGTCATTGTGTTGCAATGTAAATAAAGTTATAGATAGGATTTGGAAATAGAGTTTCAAAACCCACCTAGTTGATGCCGTGGATTCTATCTAAGAGGACAAAGCCAATAAAGTGTCTCTTGGAGATAGACGAATGCAATATTGCATTCATCTATATGTTGTAGATAGCATACAAAGAGGAATATTTTTTTGATTGAAGTGGTTAAGGAGCTAAAGAAACTCTTGCCAAGACTTGCCTAAACACCCGGGGAGATCACTCCTTGTAATTTTAAGCATACACCTGAGTTAAGAGGGTATTTAATATAGGGATATTTACCTTCATTTTAGTAATAAAAATGACCGTAGTTTTACATATAAATTAAATTATTTAGTTTTTATAGTTAGGCTATCTTATATACAAAATTTATATGTCTAATTTTTTTATATCAATTTACAACACACTATAAAAGTAGTGTCTTACATATACACTATTTTTTTAATATATGCACTACTTGTATTGTAGTACAATTTCAAATGACAAATAAAAATGTAAAATGCAACAATAGTTTTAAATATTCTAAATTCTATGCCATGTATTCTAAATAACTTGATAAAGGTGAATAATAAACATCATAGAAACATTAAATATAGTTATGATACTAAAACTAAGAGGCAAATCTAGAGTTTGTAGTGTCAAAGTATAGAAAAGATTCCATGCAAATGTTGCACACTCTACACCAATTTCTTAATAAGTACTTTGTGTGAACACAAACCTCCATAGTACAACTTCATTGTAAATTTATAGCTCAATTCTTTTGTCTTGGAACAGTAGATTCTTACATGCTGTTATATAATTGGTATACTTAAAGAAAGATTTGTATGCACAAGCTGGAATTATTTGATGATAACAACAAATCTCTTGAAAAACATCCTTAGATTTACTAAATTGTGTAAGTTTATCATTCAATTAAAAAAGTTTGTATACATCTATACTCATTGTACTACAAACTTTTTATATGAACCCTATTTGTAAAGGCTAATTTATTAATAAAAATTCCTACTAAATGATGTTTATACATAGCCTAATTTATATATAATAGGATATGTGACATTTCAAGAACCCTATAGTAGTTCTACATATACATAAAATTTATCCCCTTTGAATTAAATAGACCCTATCTTTTAACTCACGTAGTTTTCTAAAAATCGCGAGTAATCTCCCCCGGCCTAAACAATTACAAATACTCTAGAGTCACAAGTTAGCCTTTGAAGGATGTTGGAGATAGTTAGATGGTCAACTAAGCTTTGTGCAAATTCAAGAATGAATGATTTTCATTCACTTGTGTGCAACTTTATTGATGCACACCATTGAGTGTAGTTCAAGACATTTCAATTAATTTTACATTTTGTGTGGAGTAGTTTATCAAAAGAATGGTGTACTATTTGTTCATTTCAATACTTTGAGATTGTTTTCCTTGAAACTTTCTTGTTCATTGCTTCTTACTTTCTTCTCACTTATGTGCCATTAACTTATTAGTCCCAACCTTGAAAGAATACAAAAACACACATTGTAATTTCAGAATGACTATTGGATTGTAATTTCAGAATGACTCTGAAATTGAGTTTACACCATGATGTTTGTCACTAAAATGTACACACGTGGTGAAATTCTCAGATTTTTTGAAATAGTTTTCTATTTGATATGATTTTTCTTCTGTTTTTCTTCAAAAATTCTCAGAAAAATCAATTTTCCTCAAAAACTTTAAAATTTTTGGGAAGTGCAGAAGAGATGTCCCTTCATCTCTAAAAAATAAATATAAATTTTTTCATACATATCTAGTCCCCAAATGGCAGCAAACTGAGGGTTGGGCACAGGGGCTTGAAAACAGTGGTTATAGGTCCAGCATTTAAGGGTTAATGCGTTGCTGAGGGGGTAACAGATATTTAGGGTGACTGAAGAAGGATTCTCTGTCATGCACTGGACACTCGGTGTCCACAATGTCGTTTCAGTTAGAGGATTTAGTAAGGCAATTACTTGTGCCACGGTCAGAAGAAATTGAAATACCTTAGTACAAACCACAAGCCATCAACATGGTCAGGAACTCAGGATCATCAAGCTTGCAAATAACTTTGTTTACAAAACCACAAAACATTCAAGATATAGCAGATGCAACCCATTTCTGGTCAGCCGCACTTCCAATCAAGAGGTTGTTTTCTTTCTATGAAGTTATGGTATAATTTCCAAAGCAACTGTGGCACATTATAATTGGTTGCAAGGCTCTCATAAATGCAACTAACCCTTGGTTGGTTTTGCAATCAGCCTACATCACCATTATAGGTCAAAGAGAATCTTCTACTAAAAAATTCATAGTAATTACAATTTGTGTAATAAAATTCTGAAAAAAAATATGGTATCCTTCCAACTTCTATTTCTGTACATGAAAAAAAAAATTGCATTCAAAAAAGCTGCAGTCTACATATGTGTAATTACTGAAGTGCTTGGAAATGGGTGAAATACTCTATGGATGGATTATCCTAAACCCCAAACCCTTTAAAAACGCCCCGAATGGATTATCAAAACGAAGTTCATGAAAGCAACACGCTAATTGCCTCCGCAGCCCAAACCGCTGATTCACACAATGAGATAAAGTTCGGTCCTACAATTCCGGTATTCAAAAGAGCGGTCACTAGCTTTCAGCAGTATCAAGTATGCCTTTTCTTTTTTTACACAGTACGGAGCCCAGTCTCATCATTTGCAGTTGGCCTTTTCTCTTGATCTTCAACTTCGTCGCTTCTGCCTTGCTGCTGCCTTGAGGGCCCTGTCAAATTTGCCACCAAATCGTCTCAGGCTGTCCATTTTGCACTGTTGTCCTTAAAACAATTAGGAAGAAGGCCCACAATGTAAAACTAGGCATCAGACGCAAATACGAAAGGAGGTTTTGTGACTACTGAAGCTTCCCTGAGAACTGAAGGGAAAGATGGGACACACAAAAACAAAAGGTAGGTTATCTTCTGAGACAGAGAGATCGACTCGACATCCAGTATTGTGTAACAGACATCGGCCCTCTCTTACACAATCGTATCTGAGAATATTTGAAAGTATTCCTTTAAAATTCACGAATATTCCACGACATTTGAAGATAGCTTTCTAACAGATTTGATAAGTGTCTAGTAAGACATCACACATCCTTTGTCTAACACAACAAGAACCAAACATCAAGTAGGGTTAACCAGTCTAAGTAATACATGAGGGAACCGTGCAACAATGGCACCAAGCTCATAGCTGGGCAAATGTTCTTACCTTCCAGACTTGGCCTACTCTTCGTCCGTTCCAGGGCTATGAAAGCCTTCTTCACAATGTTCGCAAGAAAGACTGGATTGACAGCACCTTCAATATCAGACATACACTCCTCAACGATCGCCATCTGTACCTTGCAGGGTAAAGTCGAAAACAAATTTTCTATAGTTTCACCATACGAGTCCTTCGAATATGAAAAGAGAAGTCGGTGCCAATTCCTGAAAAGCGCAACTCGTTCAGCTGTTCTCAAGGGCAGTCGTCCAGAAGTCACCTCTTCATACACTCGAATAACGACTTTAGTCGTATGAAAACACTCCAAAATACTATCCTTATCAGAAAAATGAAATGATATCAGGACTTTGGGAATCGACTGTATATGCGCGAGACATTCGACCAATTCCTCAGCCACGCCTGCATCTAACGAAAACGTCAATATCCGGTTCATTGCTCTGATATGGTTATCGGTAAAATCAGGTTGGTCTTTCAGACAACGCTCGGAGAACTCCTCAAACTTCTTCTTCGCGACTTCAATGATGATACCGATCACAGTCTTCGAAAAACTTGAAGACATCTCGCATTCAGTGTCTATAAATAAGCACTCAAGGAAGTCGCTAGTGCTATTGCCATAATTCTCCAGGGCGCAACCTACACTCCGTTCTATCATGCCGCACATGTTCTTCCTACACTCCTCCTCTTCCACTTCGTCCAACTCTAACCGAACAACCAGGTCTTCAGCACAATTCCGAGGGAAATCTGGAGAAGACGCGTACTCCCTGATCATGACCCCATCTTCGTCGGACCAAGCTATCGCCGAGAGATATCGCAATATAGAATCCATCAGGTCACGATACTCAATTTGTGAGGCGACTTTGAGGAGCGCCAGACTGTATTCGACGCTTTGAAACTCCTTACGACACGAAGAGTACATCTGGGAAAAGCAATCTGTGTAGCACGCGAGATCTCCATGAACCTCAAGAGCAAATTCAACATCACAACATGCATCGGTGTTTGAGAGTGCAGCGCTCCATCTCTCGCTCAAGCAGGTCTCGAAATACTTGCTGCACCTGAGCAAATGACTTGAATGCACCTTCAATAATTGTAGGGTTTCTTTGCCCCCATTTCGACTCAGCCCATGTGGAACCAAGCGGATTGTAACATCTTGGCCTTCGTTGGTTCCGCCGCACCACACAAGCTTGTACATTTTCCTAAAGACCCGAACTGCACTCCGGTTTCCTGGCACACCAAAGGGAGAGTAAACAAGATGCGCCTTCGACATTGTGACATCTCTATATTTTTCTCAAAGCAAAGTCAGAGTAAATGCAGAAGAAGCAATCCAAGCAGCACGCAAGATCTCCATTGACCTCAATAGCAAATTCAACATCAGAAGACTAGGCACTTACGAGAGCACTCCACCTCCCCCTCAGGCATGACTGTAAGTAATACTTGCTGCATCTGCGCAAATGACTCGAGTACACCTTCAAACATCTAGGGTTTCTTCCCGACTCTCACCTTCTTCGTCCCAGTTGACGGTCAGTCCATTTGTAACATCTTGCCCTTTGTCAGCTTCGACGCACCTCGCACGCTTCTTCATTCTCCCAAGGTCTTGACCCACACTCTTGTGACCTGCTTATGGATGGCAGGGTGCAGAGAACGCGCGCACTGTGTGCTTCACATTAATGCCACTTGCGACCTTTCTTCATTACCTACTAATTCGGAAGCTAAAACTACAGGGCATCAGTCATGATCGTTTTATGAGGATATATGCCGCCAGGAAACTCAATGTGGTGTGGCATCTCCACTACTTGAAGGACTCCAGCAAGCCCTCGACAGAATCAATAGAAACACTACAACAATACCTCGATAAAATTCAATATCCATTCCACAACACCAAACTTCTTACAAATTCTGGAATGAAGTGTGAGAGGAAGAATCTTCCGGCAATTGAAGTTAAGAAGAGGGACAAACACAGGACGCTAACTTACATCTCAACAGCATCACTTTCATTCATATTGCACGCAAGGATCACGTCTTCATGTACCCGCCTGCCGACTGATTGCTGCAGAATTACCTGCTGCATCAATGCCGCTGTACACGCTCCAAGAGCTCCATGCCCGCGACAAATTCTGCACACGAGAATCCTCAGCACAGCCCTAGAAGCCTCCACTTCCCTGCCGAGACAAAACCTCTAGGGTTTCTATATATCCACATTCTGGTGGAGGACAGACGATGAACAGAGGGCTTCAAACAATGTTTCGTCCACGTAACTTCTCATTCATCCAAAGTATAATTGAGTTTTTTAACTAGAATCTTTTTATTGAACAAAGATGAAATTGAGGTGTAAGTGCTACATCCATACAAAGATATGAGAAAAATGTGAAAAAAATTCAAAAAATGATTGAAGAGGGAAAGAATAAAGTGTCTTCTAATGCCATTTGAAGCCATTGTGTGGAAGCACTATTGAAGGATTGTGGAATAGTTTGGAGGTGATCAACCCAATCTATTTATCCATTGGACGATGGTTGATTTTAGTCCCAAGCTAAACATTGAAAAAAAATAACAAATTGTGATGCATTCCAAAGATTTAACCATAATAATGAAATTGACGTGAATACTTTGGGCCTCTATAGTAAATTTTTTGGCCATTCATTTGAAGGTTTATTTGTTTGAGGATTTTTGTTTTTTTAGTCCATATTTCATTAGTTTTTTCAACCCTTGAAACACATACTAGTAAAGATTGTTGTAAATCTTGTCCCAATGCATTCAATTTGCCATTCTCCACACCCTTCCCCTATTGACTGTATCTAGATTCATATTAAAACTTTGGCTACAAATGAAAAAGTGACAATATCAATCCAAAAGTGGTTAAACAGTCATTAATGGGTTAAAAAATTATACATATATTCTATTATTCAAGAGAAGCTCTTATATTATATATTTTTATGGATAGCTTGAAAGCTACAAAGTAAAATTTAACTTAATCCTATGTAATCATTACAAAATGAGTTGTTCTCGTTGCTTTTTGATTGTGTCTTTTTCGTACAACTTCTAATTTCATCCATCTAATTTTTTAAATAAGTTTTCATATGCTTTTTACTTTGCAAATATTTTGTAATCAATAGAATGAAAGTAGTGGATTTCACCTCTAAAACTCATTTTTTTGACCACTAAATGATTAGGGTACATTTTGGGTAGAAATTGTCAAAAATTTTACTTTGGGGAGCAATGCAAAGAAAATGAAATTGACGACATTTGTTATTCAATTGTTTCAAAATTGTACTATACTAGTTTGGGAATGGACAAAAAAAAAATTCTACACAGATTGCAAAGATTGTAAGGTAATAGTAGAAAATTATTTTGTAAAAGAAGTTTTATTTTACCCTACCTAACAAGAGTTATCAAACAATAACTATTCCTAGAAGGATATTCATTTGTTGTATTAAACATTGTCAACATTGTCAACATTTGAGGCAACATCCTTGGATTGAATCTCCAAATCAAATTTCTTTTAATTGTCTCTCATGCATTGAAATGATTATTTTTTTGGAATAATGTTTGCTAAAATATAGACATAGAGATTTAGGGGGTATTAATAAAATATACAAGTTATATTGTATTTGTATTCAAATTTTGTTACTAAATAATTCTATTTAAGGTGCATAATTTTCATATAATTACTTTAACTTTGAACATAACCCTTATATATATGAAGTTACTTGTCTAACGGAGGTTGTTTTCATTTTCCGAGGTCACTAGTTAGAAATGTAATTTCAAAAGTAGCCACAATTAAAGCCTTAAGTACTAAACTCAAACTTAATATTTGAAAGATATATTAATATGAGAAACTCAATCTACATTTATATGATTTTGAATCATATGTCCTAAGGCTAAAACCCTACAAAGTCAATGTAGAGGTATATTAGTGTATAAAAATACATCATATTATAAACATGTAGTAGATTGTTTAAATATGTATTGTATACAAAATATTGATGAGCATAGGTGTACATTAAGACTATTGTAGTACAATGCAAAAATACTCCTTTGGACTATGAGAAGGAGTGGTTTTAGTATTTCTTGGGATTGTTTGGACAAAGTATATTTTTTCCCAACTAGTTTGTGGCAATTTCTATGTTTCTCTATGTTGTAATGTCATTGTAAATGAATCTTCAAAGAAGTCATGGGTTTTCTTTACAAGGATTTTTATAATTTCTCTCCAAATCTCCTATGTGCAATCTAAATTGGTAGATTTTACAACACCTTAGGACATGATCTTATATTTTAATATTGCTTCCATCTAATATTGGGTAGATTTTACAAGTTGCAATTGTCCACATCAATTTTTATCAATATATTGAGGTACAACACATAACACTTGTGAGTTGTCAATCTATGATGGAGGCGTATTTTTTTACTTGCAAAAATATACCAATTTTTGTAAGTATATACTCTAAATTTTTTTTAATTTACAATAAGTAAAATCCCGAAATGTTTGTAGAATTAAAACCGATGTATTACCTATAATTTGAACTCTTGAAATGTCCAAAGAGTCTACATTAAAATTCTAAAATGTATAAATCAATGAGATTGAAAATTTCAAATCTACATAAAAGAAGGATTTGAGCCTCTAAAATCTACAAATCGTACTAGTTTTACACAATAAAACCTACATTAAGGTTGGATTTCAGAGGCATAAATCTACATTTTGAGAAGATTGGATCTTGTAAATTGAGTTGATTTGGAGATGGGGACATTTTCACAAATTCCTTGTCTCACTTTTCCTTGTGATGACTACATTCTATGAGCAATAAAACAAGCTAAAAAAAGGTAGTTTTCGCATAGTTCTTGTGGAGAATACCATTGATTTGGTTTTAGGAAATACTAAACTGCCTGTGTGCAAACGTTCTCAATGTCAACAAAATTGAACTAGAGTGTCAGTTTGTACCTGTGAAGTATTCTCTACAAAAACAAAAAACAAAAAAACAAAACACAACCGTTAAACTCTTTGAGAAAGTTCCATCTACCAGCCCAACTCTTCTCTGCAACCAATCTCGGCATAAAACTACTGACCAATTTCTACTGCAAGTGCCAAGAAGGTGAGCGTAGTAGATGTGTTTGTAGCTGTCTAAACAGCATCAGTCAAATCCACACCAGCTGAAGAAGATCAAACTGGCAGCAAGTCTATGGACGTAAGATATCCCACAATAAATCCTCCTTGTTTCAAATTTCACCTCCAATATATGCAAATAGAAGCTAACCATCCTGTTATATCTTCACTTAGGTTCGATGGCATCAAAAACCGGGGTTGATGCGGGGTCCAGCTCCAAACAGACAGCAGATACTCCTTGGATGTCCTCATTTGTTACAGTTAGAGTAAGTACTCGATGCGAAAATGTATGCAAATCATACTTCACTGCCATCGGGTATGCATAGCCCTTCGGTACCCACAAGGTTCCGTAACCCGCAAGCTTCTCGAGCCTCACCACTCTTCTTCCTCCAGTATTTGCTGAGAAACTTGATTTAATTAAATCATAGTCGTACCGAAGTTGTAATGATCTCCCTGCATTTGGTATTGGTAGCTCTTTACCATAGTCTCTGTAAATAGCCCAGACCTCAAGACTCTGTGGATAGATCTTGTATCTTTTGTTGTATATCAAGGGCGTCATCAAATGAGAGAAAGGGTTTACAGATGTTCGAGCAGATGTTAAGTTCACCTCGTCACCGATATTGAACTTGCCGCAGCTGATAGAAAGATCACGTTTCTTCAGCCAGTGGAAAGCATCTCTGAATAGATCTATTGGATCTAGCCATGTGGCGTTAACCATGAATGGATCTCGATTTATTTCCTTTACACGACGATAACATCGCGGCATACCATCTGTTTCATCAAAGATTGCCCAAATCTGGTTCTTCTTAATGATGAGCTGGATATTCTCTACATGGAAGTTGTGAAACTCGGAATCAGGCAAAACCAATTCCAACTCTTGATGAGAGGGCCTCTGCTATCCGCTCTTCATTGCTCCTGGGATTTGAGTAGAATCGCGAGGCGGAATGCCTAATTCTGCTAAAAGCTTGCTCCTGGAGCTTTCAGCCAATTGCTCCTGCACAGGGATCTTCAACCTATCTCTTTCGTCATAAGCATCTCTGTTCAGTTTTTTACGCTGCATTTCCCTCCCGTCAACAGCCTTGAGAACGGCTTTCCTGCAGGTTTCCTCTTGCTACATCTTTGTTAACTGCTGGACAGCCTCTTCGAGAACACGAACTTTTCACACTCCTTTCTCAAGGCCTCTCCCTCTTCTCGCTGTGGCTGAAGTTTTTCATCCTCCACCTTCCTCTGCAATTCCCTCTCCGCATACACTCTATCTCTCTGGGCCCACAAACGTGCTTCTTCTAGCAGGCTAAGAGGGGCATACCCACCTGCAGTGCCTCCAACACACGCTGAATGAGCATATGTATGTCGATTTCCAACCACATTGCCAGGTGCCACTCCACCGATTTGTGCACACGTTTGAGATTGATATCCTGAAACATGAGGAACTGAGCTAGCCGGGAAGGCATTAGCCCCATTTGTAGAGTGAACATTCATGTCATTAGTAAGGAATACTTCATGACAATTCCGGCTGTCGGCAGCCCCTTTTTTGCGCGCACATACAGATCCTGTATTTTACAGAAGGGACATGTCGTCCAAAATGTTAAGGCGTCATGCGGAGCTTGAGCAAGGGTTGGCGGAGCAGACTCAGTCGCATGGGAAGCCATCTCCGGGACTTCATTCTGCTTCGAACTTAGGAAATACTTTTTGGCCATGTTCGACAAAACTCCAGAAGCCTGTCCGATTGACTTAAACGCAGCCTCTGCACGAACTACTGCCTACCAAAATCATCAAATTAATCAAACTGAAGCAATAACCAAGGTAAAGGTACCAAGTTCACACACGTACCTAACGTGATACCTTCAACCTTGCACGATGAGTGCATAGTGATTTGAGAAGTATTCCACTTCAAAACAAGAACTCCGGTAGGTTTTTAAGCATCTACTCAAGCTTTGAATCCTTGTAACTCTTGCTTTCAGTATTCAAATAATGCAAACTTTGGTGCATTGGAATCTTCTTTGATTTGCTGACAAAGATATGTAAAACATGAATAGCAGTAACTAAACTCAGTATTTCAAGTGCCGCGTTTAGGTTACTACCCTACATGTGTCTCTTAAATGTTTCCTAATACACTAGATTCTTTCGACTTTCTGGATTAGTTTCGGCAATTATTAGAATGTACGAAAACATTGCGAGTCACTAATAAACGACGAAGAAATCAATAATCGAAATGGTCTTTTAAGAGAAAAGTAAGCGACTAGTACCTCTTGAATGTCGCGCCAATCGGTCTCAGTCATCCCATGGGCCGCGATGCGCGCATCTAAGAAGGCCAACATCTCGGGCGCACCTTCAAGAGGAGGGAAGAGCTGTTGCGCTTCGACGAGACATCCTTTGGCACCAACGAAATCCTGCATTGCAAACTTTCGCCCCGCCATGTCCCGCACACGACTCGCTTCATCTTGGTTGCAAGACATCATCGGGACTAGCTCCAGTCAATTCGATTACGCACACTTGATCAAATTAAGCGCATGTACACGCTTTGATAGTCGCAATTGATTCACGAAGACACCATGGCTGCCTCGGTGATGATTTGGGGCTACGCATCCCTAAATGAGACTGAGACTGAGAACTTGAAATGCCTGAAGAGAGTGATAGTCCCAGCATAGCAACCAGGCAGCCTCGAGTTTGAGGGAGGGCTCCCTCCATCTGGGCCCTCCACGCCATTGACGGACCAGATGGAGGGAAGGTTGCTTGGGCAGCGTGGTAAATCTCATTTTACTAAGGGTTGACAAGGGTTTGGGGTTTATATTTGTGTTGGGTTTTTTTGGTATGTTTGGGGTTCCTCCTTGCTAAATTAGAGTCTCTGACTCTAGATCTGAATTCTGAATTTGAAAAATCTCATTTTACTAGGGGTTGACAAGGGTTTGGGGTTTATATTTGTGTTGGGTTTTTTTGGTATGTTTAAGTTCCCCTATCTAATTTGGGGTCTCTGATTCTGAATCTGAATTCTGAATTTGAAAAAAATAAAAAAATAAAAAAATAAAAAAATTCTGCGTTTTCCTTGAAGGTTTTGATGTATTATTTAACCCGCTCCCCAAAATCATATCATGTCACGTCCTTCCATCTGGTCCGTCGATGTACCGAAGGGCCCCGATGCAGCGAGCCCTCCCTCAAACTCGAGGCTGGCTAGAGACAAGGATAGTCCTAGGGTGTTTTTTTTCTGGCGATTTGGTGCAAAATTGCACCAAATTTTTGGGCCTGGCACCAAGCCTATAGTATAGGGAAAAACAGGAAAATTTTGGATGAAATCACCAATAAACTTCAATTTTTTTATAAATAATGGATGAAATCACCAAATAATGAATGAAAATAGAATGATAGACAGTGATCTCAGAACAGATTCAGGGTTTTTAGCCAAATGTTTATTATGGGAAGATTTTTTAAAATTTATACAAAGGGCATGAAAAGATTAAGTAGAAAATGAGTGAAATTTAGCCAAGTTTGAGATCATTGATGATAGATATGTATTATGTGCTAATGTGATATTTTCTATCCAATACATGGATGAATGTTGAGATTTGGAGCTCCACAATAAAATGAAATATTGCCACTTTGACAATTTACAAGAAATGAAAAAAACAAACCTAGATTGGACTATTGGACCATTGGACTATGACTGGCTTCTACTTGGTGTCTTTGTTGTGGCACCATTGTTGGGAAAACTGAAACTACACTAATAACGATGATTGTTTAGTGTTACCTATGCTTATTGATTTAAAAAAGTCATAAATCATTATTGTTTTTACTTTGGATGAAGTTTTTAATTAAGATCCTAGATATCAAATATACTAATCAAAGAGAAGGGTCTCTACAAACATAGTTGGTAAAAGCATTCATCAAGAGTTACAATTTAGAGGACTTTTTAAA
Organism: Thuidium tamariscinum; assembly: GCA_947034885.2. NCBI lineage: Eukaryota > Viridiplantae > Streptophyta > Bryopsida > Hypnales > Thuidiaceae > Thuidium > Thuidium tamariscinum. The sequence goes on along the minus strand of OX344751.2, from coordinate 30,835,454 downwards.
TCAATTAATGTAGGTAGTACAAAATATCATCATTAGTGTATTGTATGTGCACATTTTTCATGTTGAAAATATGGGATTTGAATAAGGGCATGTCCAATTCTCTCTAGGTTCTATCGCTAAAAGAGTATTGTGTATTAGTTAGTAGCATTATCTATATTTCTTACAATAGATGCTCAATCCCAAAGTTTTTTAGATGAGGAGGATTTTGAATACCATTTGTGAAACTCATTTATATTTGAAATTTGGAGAACATGTAACTTATATGATATGAAGTGCAATTGTGTATAAAAAGGGCACATGGAACATACAAATGTCCCTATCCACAAAAACTAAAGGTGGTGAATTGGAAGGCAAAGGTAAAAGCAACATACACATTAATAAGCACACAATTACACATTGGCATTGGAATTGAAATTGTACCTAATTTCATGTCTTCCATGAGTACTTTTGCACATTGGAATTAACCCCTAAATTTTTTTTTTAACCAAGGTTTGTTATTCAAAGTTTAGATCAACCATTGCAATTTGCCTCTTGACTAATCACAAGTTTGAAAATGACTATTCACAAGTTCCAAGGAGTCTTCCTCCTCCTAATCTCTCACCATTAATCCCTCAGACACAAAATGTGTCCTGAAGTAGTGAATTGACTAATCACAAGTCTCTCTTTGACACAATAGGAAGGAGGGCTTCCAAGGAGAATATTTAAAGCACTTTTTGTCCACATTGGCTGTGTGTTACCCCCTCCTTGCTACGGGTTGAAGAATTGCTCACAGGTATATTTGAAAGCATTTCATTGTGAAAGCAAATTCTATGGATACAATTTAAAATCTTTACAACAAAATAGTAGATGGCGTACACAAATGTCTATGAAATCTAATACAGACAATCTTCTTAACCCTTTTACTTCTCATTTTTGTGAATGAGGATCCAATGGATGATGCATAAGGCATGCATATGAACAAATCAGATGACTGCAGGGCACCGCACTGCAGACAATCACAAATATTTGTGGGAACACCGCCCTCTCCACATCCAGAGAAACAGAATTTGAAGCCAACGCCCATGCTCTGGAAATCCAAAAATTGTCACGTTTTAATTGATGATACCAAAACCCCTCACCCCCCATTTCAGACTCATTAATCCTATCATTTGCTCCAACTCACTAGGCTCAGTCTGGCATCCTCAATAGCCCCACATTTGACATCTATGTAAACAACTACGTTAACTCAGCGCTCGTACTACAGCCACAAGATCAAAACAACAATTCAAGTAGTTCTTTCCAAGCTCGGTAACTTCTGCTTAGTAAAATTTATAGAAAGATAAATAGGCCCACCAATGCAAGCTTACAAATGTTGTGACGATACTCTGTGAAACAATGAGATTAGATTAACTCTAGAACAGAACTATCGTACGATACAGTAATAAAATATCTAGAATCAGTTGTTGATGAATCATCTTCAAGCATCCATGTGAATTCCAGAAATCTAGTTCAAGCTGAGGAAGAGAGGGGATCAACCTGGAATGTGTTGCAAGAAGGCTGGCAGATCAGTTGTAACGTCAGTGTGCTAAGAGAACATCAGGGCAGTACGTCTTCAAAGTACTTGCATCACATCCCAGCAGGTCTCTGTACTCTCTCTCGATCCAAAACTTGTCATATACTTCGCCGTCGCTGCTTCGTTTGTACTCGAAGAGCAAACTGGAGCTGTTGAACGAAGTCAACTTCGTGAAGCCAAAGTCGTAGTCCTTCACCAAGCTCCAAGTCGTGTTGAGTGAGGTGAAAGTGGCTAACCCCGAGCCACCTCCTCCAACCACAACGTGGATGGTGGCATTAAATTTGCCGGAGTAGTGATTCTTCTCGCTGCTTACACATTGATTCTGCAATCGATCACAACCCTAAAGTGAGAGGGGCAAGCCTGAAACATCCAGAGATCATTGTGTTGCAGCTGAGTAACAGTGCGAGAGATTTATGGGTGCATGCATTACCTCGTAAACAGGGCATGTTCGTTCATATTGATGGACATGACCATACATTGCAAGATCAACCTTGTATTTCTGCCATAGCTGTTGTAATTGGTCTCGAGATTCGGGCTCAGCGAATGTGCCCTCGGCAGCGTAGAACGACCCGGAGGAGTATCCCAGCACCCGGTGGGCGAGGAATATCAACCACGGTTGCTTCTGGCGGTTAACCGAGGCCAAGCAATCCTCGATGAATCTGTACTGCTCGGTGCCCTCTCGCCAGTCTTGCTCTGTGTCAGCGATACAGAAGTGGAATTGACCCCAATCAGCTGCATACCTGGTCACAACATCCAAGTCTTTAATTCCCTCGATCTAACTAAACTAAATTCAACCTTACCCTAACCGAGTAAACCGACTGATTCTATCACAATGGAAGGTCGATCTCACAACAGCAATTCACTCACCAGAATTTGTCCTTATTTCTCAAGGGCATGTTGAAGTAAGTTTCGGCAGGAACTCCACATTCCCCCCCAGAGTCCAGGTTCTGGAAGAAAGACCCGGAGTCAGGCCAGTCCCGCTCGTGATTCCCACTTCACATTCAGGACCAATAAAAGTGTTACCACAGTATTCAAAGTGATGGCCATAAGCATTTAGCAGCCTGTTAGAAGTTCACTACACTTGCAAAAATTCTCTAATATCCTTTTTTGACTCCCGTGCAGAACGCATTATGAGTTCGTGGTCTATCGACGATGGTAGACAGGTTTAAACTATGCTGAGAACTTTTCAAGCTTTGAACTGAGAATTTCTGTTAATGAAGAGTGTGCATACTTTCCGGTCATGTAAGGGACACGAGCGGTGATGTTCTCGACTTGCTCCGTGAATTGGTCCCATTGCGCTAAGTACCCGTTCGAGTACGTAATGTCGCCAATATGAAACACAACATCGTAATTATCAATATCCTTCACCAGCTGATCGGTAGTGTTGAGTGCAGCTGGTTGATAATTATTGTACTCATTCGACTTATCCCGCTCAGCCTGCATCAGGGAATCCACACTCCGAATCATTATGCAGAGCTTTCACGGCAGAATATATCATTACCGACAAACTTAAAGTACATAATTATCGGATCAAAATCATACCTTTCCCATGTCGCCAAATATGATGACCCGTTGCAGCGAATCTTGACCCGGTGCAGGGGCCGAGGTAAAACTATTCTCTTGACCCCAAGTGAAGTTTCCGTCCTTCAATTGGTGACCTACCTTGTAATAGTATCTATTGTAAGTCACAAACATTCCCATCGTCGTTACTATGTCATCATCAGAAGATAACTTCTGCTTGTGGGAACTTGTGGCGCAACCCTGACTTTAAAGCTTTAAAGTTAGGCAATACAAGGCATACTTCGAAAGCATATCGCCAGGACCATTGGAGCTAGTATATCTTTTTAACGTTTGGCATAGAAATCTAGAAAAGCCTGACATGCGGTGAAACAAGGAATCAGGCGAGCTTACTTGGTGCTTGGCCACAGGCCTGTCAGCGATCCTGTGTGAATGAATCCTGGGTCACGCCAGCCCACTGTACTAGCAGGTGGCCCTGTATGGCAATGAAGATATCAGGGACTAAGTATTCATCAAATGAAATGGTCCCAAGCAATGAAGCATATATATGCTGCAATCCTCACACAGAGTTCAAATAGAATCAGGTAAAATGGTTAATCAGCATATTTGAACGTTCTGGAACAGCGTACATACCGCACATATCCTTCTTAGTAAATGTCAGCGTGATCGCAGGTGACGTAAACTGGTACTTGTTATATTCAAATCCCCAAAGAACTACCGGAACTGTATCATCCAAGCCATACCCGCTTGTCCATGTCACTGTCATCTGCGATCAAGAAGGAATCAATAGTAAAAACAGGCACACCGTTCGACTCTAATCACAAATCCAGAGGGTCATAATATCTTGAATACGCCGTCAAAATTCTCAACGAAGTGGATACGAAGATGATCACAAGTACCTCATTCCAATTTGCCCCCATTGCCAGTCGTGGATAAACAGGTGCTTTCAAATCTGAGAAGGTGACTGTGTTGGAGACGGCTAGGAGCACCGGCTGCGAAAATAAAACAAGTATCAGTATCCATGATCATAGAATATCAATTCATCAAGACACCAAGGGAAACTAAAAGGTTTGCGTGTTCTGCATAAATTACTTTAGAAAGATTGCCGGAGAAAAAGCCGAATGCAAAATCTGCCCGTTGCTTGATAAGGCGAAACGTGAGGGACCCATTCCCAGTTTCCACATAATTTTTGGATGCAAAATTTGCATACTGGAACTGCAAAACCGAAAATACGTCGGTCATACGTATAGGAACCGCAGCAATGATTCTCCTGGACTTTTACCATTTGACTACGTTTATGGCATATCAATGTAACAATAGAAACAATCATAGAAGAAAACCTAATTCTAAGATTGAAAAATAGTGAGTGAATTTACAATTTGACGATCCAGGGAAGATCAACACACCCAATACTAATTCATGCAGAAATTCGAGTCAATAGCATACCTTGATGGGAGACGAGCACAGATAAGGCGGTATATCATAATTGACAGTTCCATTCTCCAAATCCTGAACACACTCTTCCGAACTGCAATCAAGAGGTGGACGCCAGCGATGAGCTCCAGAGTTTTCACACACAATATTCCAGCCTCCTACAAATGTTATTCCGCAACCGTCTAAGCAAAATTCAAGAATATATTCTAACATAAGAAATACACTTAAAGAAGCCAAATTATGCACAACACCTAAACTTCGCAGGAGAGAAGACGCCAATCCAGTCACTCGCATTGCCGCCATCGGGCCTCGTAAATGACACCGTCACGAACTCCGCCGTCTGTCCCTGCCATGATCGTCACAACAGTCGTATCAATGCAATTTCGTGATAATCTTATTTAAATCGCACGCAATTTTCATTTTTCAATGCTTGCTTCTGCAATAAAGCACCGAGAAGAAAGAAAAATAGACTGATTTTCTAATTTGAAGCTTTGATTCCCGCAAAAGAGGAACCGTGAGAGGTGGGAAATGAGCGATCACCTTGGAGCCGAGAAGTGCAGGGGAGGCGGAGATGGAGACCGAGGTATCCAGCAGCACTCTGGCGTTGTGGAGCGCAATTTTCGACAGAGGCTGATTCTCATCGTACCTCGTTTCAGAATACGACGCTTCTCCACCACGGAAGATTGCAAGCACGAAAATTGCGACTGCGGAAAACAAGCGAAAATCTCCGTGAGCGGCCATCTTTCGGGCCAGCAGTGAAGAAGAGAAAGTAAAGAAGCATCAGGCTACGCTACGGAGAGGCGCAGTCGATGTAGCGCTGGCTCGCATATAAAGCAACTACTGTATTCAAACTTCCATTCCAATGCTGATTTTTCATTCCTTAACCCCTAAATGCCCAAAGGCCTTTTCTAAGCTTCTAGAAATTTGCTCTATATTCAACAATAAAAGTCAACATTTTGATAAGCTTCATCAATTTTTTTGAATTGTAACCACATAAATTCAAACTACACATCCTGGAAATCACTCAAGAAAAGAAAGCACAACAATACTTCTTATGGATTGAAAGAATATAATATTTGATCATGATGGTGTTAAAACTATAAAAGTGACTTGAAGTCTTTTGATCAGCTTTTCACATGTCAAATCTGAAACGTTGGTCATGAAAAAAAAATGAGATTAAAGGGCATAACATGCATAACCACAATCAATTTATAGCTTTTCAAAATCTACCGTACAATTTTTTTAAATGAATCTCTAGTGTATTTTTTTCTCTAAGCTCTATTATATTGGAGGCTCATTTCCAAGAGCCTTCAACACTACAGAAATTCAAGATTACAATGGACTCCCTTGTACAAAAGTTTGACTAAAAAAATCATAATCAATCACTTTCAAGATCAAATTTTTGATGTTGAAACTAAAGTCCATAAGTAAGTTTAAAAAAATATAAACTATTGAAAATAGTAACGTGATTGGATTTTGGTTGACTTCAAAGTTTTGTAAACACCAAATTATGGTGCCGTGGGCATTTACGGATTAAGGTTCAAAAATCCTTGAGTGAATATTTTTTGGATTTGGGGTAGCTTGTTGAAGAGAATAATTTTGGCATGTTTTTTCAAAAATTATTTTTTAGGAAATCTAATGAATTATAGTCTAGTGGCCAATCAAAATTGAAGGAATTTTAATTTATGAATCAAAAGTTATGACCTTTTTTTTCTAGTTTTCTAGTACCAAATAGTTCTAGAAAAAAATTAATTGGCTATAAATTGGCAACAAATTGTGAATTTTTTTCCAAAACACTTTGAATTGAAAATAATTCTTGGATGAGATTGTCAAATTGTTGATGAAAAAAAAATTATGGACATGTGATATGCACAAATGTGATATTTTCTATTGAATATGTTGATGAATGTTGACAATTGGAGCACCACTATTAATAACAATTTATATCAACACAACTGAAACGTACAAGTTCCACACTTGTATTTTGAATGAGTTTAATCTGAAGAACTCTACGTCCTCACACGTTAAGTGGCTGGAGATTTCAAAGACAGGTAATTAAATTAATGCGCAAGGTGAAGAAGTATGGTACCAAGAATGTAAGCGCAAGCTCCCCAGCCTCTAATCTTGACTTTCAGAGTGGGGCCTTCAACGTGCCCGCTGCTCTCAAGTGCATTTCCAATTGCTTTCTTCTCTTTGACTATCTTCACTGCAGAATTGGATGCCTGTTGCAAGTGAAAGCATGAAACACTTCTACTGTTTTGTGTCACACACTGTGCGCATGATTCATGAATAGGCATAGCTTCTGTGGGTTTTTCTCATTATACTTGAAAGTCATGATGTTGGAGATTAAAGATACATTGCCTAAATCAAAACGTATTTTTGTTATATTTTTTTGAATGTTTTCATTATTTTATTAGCAATTTCAACAACCACCAAAACATCAGAAAATATCAGTTTTCTTTTCAGTGCCTAACTTTCGGAGTACATGTTTTATAGACCTCAGTTGTTGGGAGTATGTTTGCTTGTAGTGTTCTTCTAATTACCCACATGTTTGGGTTTTTTAAATTTTTTTTAAATTTCAAAAGCTTGTAATACTCACGGGAAATGCTACATTATCAGCAGGTGTTTCCCACGTTCACCCGCTTGTGCAAGTAGTAACGTGCATCATCACTACAGAAGCAATTTCCACAGAGTAGGACTACAGTACATTACTCTGTTCTCACATTCTCGCAATTGAATCTGCACTTATTGAAAAAGAGAGCGTCTAGAGAGGTGGAGACGGTGAAGATAGAAATTGCAAAGGGAGGCGCTTACATGTTCTTGGTCATCGTAAAGCTGCGTCGTCGTCGGCAACGTTTCCAGGGCCGCCATAGCTGCAGCTTCTTTGCTTTCCCGATCAAGCCTAAACCCACATTCAAGCACAAACCAAGACGAACAATTGAGTGCAAAGAGACCAGGAGAGAAAAGCAACGATCTACTGAAAGGTTTTATAGCCTTGTAAAATCCCAATCGGGCGGGAAAATTAATCTCAGAAGCAGCCGACCATCACTGCAGACGTACCAGCACACATAAGTTGAAAATAAATTAATAACCCATATTGTCCTAGCTACTTAAATGGGCTGCATACAGTGAGATCGATCTAATACACCCGAATTGTAATCTTTAATCCTGTCACTCCGACATTAAGTTAGACCCTCACGCATTCGCCAATTACTGAAATCCCCGAATTGTTTTTGATTAAAGAAAGAGGCATTGTACTAACACTGCAGCAAGCAAATCTCGACAGACACACGCTCTTCCAAACATTCTTATTATATTAGACCCTTCCAAACATTTCGTAATCTGTACGATTACACCAACGTACAAACGCGTCTGTCCCGAAACCAAATCCTATCCAAAGAAACGAAAATGCTAAGCTCTAAGCTTTGGGGTTAATACTTTCGGTAACCGACTCGACTCCCCAGAAAGAAACGAGAAGCTTGGGAACCAAATTGCAAGCAAAACTGTAAAATAAACCAAGTTAGCAGCAGAAACCTCCAAGATGACGGGTGCAAATTATACTTTTCGGCAGGTGTACTAGCTTCAAGGTATTGTCACGGTCCCAAGTAAACGCTCATCGCATTACCATCAGTCTTTGAACTAGATGGAACGGGGAGAACACACGTACTAGAATACGTTTTAGGCCCCGCAAGACTGAGCTAGAGACCAAAGCATATTCCACGGTCCTGAGAAGAATCCTATTTGATCTGGCTCTTTTAAGGCAAAATTTTAGCTTTGAGCTAGGACCTGGCTAAATTTCATGCGTACTAAGTCAATGCAACGCAGATACGTGTGGGATTCCTTGGTCTCAAACCGCTCAACCTTGCAGCTGATCAAAATTGAAGTTACGGCATAAACTGGGAGAATGATGCTGGTGCCACACTAAGTAGATTGGTTGTTTTCATGATCGCAAGTATGTTCGACGGAACCACGTGGAGATCGACCAGCTCGTGCAGGTGAAGGGGAATCAAAGTGCCTGATGATCCGACAGCATATTCAAAAATTCTTTGAGCACTTGGAAGAACTTGCGGGGCCGTAAGCTACTGTAGAAGATGGGTTGCTTTCGACGTGGTACTGAAGGTCCGCCTGCTCTTCTGACATTGTCCATTTTCAGGCAGGTCATGATTCATGAGCAGTATGAGGCACAGGCAAAATAATGAAATTTTTGCTGAATAAATTTGGAAGATAAGAAATATGGGGACTGTAAATTCTTCAGAATTTTATTTCCTAAAATTGAAATTACTGTGATTTTTGAAAGCCAAAAAGTTGTTCAGACTAGTAGCCAATGTTTAGACTCTTCTAATTTCAATCATGGACTAAATACTTTCCCACTCACTACTTCCTACTTTCTTATTCACTACTTTGGAACTTGTGTCATGATCTTATTGGGCCCAACCTTGAAATGGAGGAAAAATACATTCCAAGCTTTGGTTGGAAATATATTGTATGGGAGGAGGTCCAGAAACCGACCATCTAAGGGCTGGAACAGAATTTTGGGCAGGTCAAACATCTTGAAATATTTTTCAGAGAATTTTCCTTGAAAGACAGCTTGAATAGGCATCTAACCCAAGTCGTTTCATATTTTTTGGAGCTCTCTAGAATTAGTTATCAAATTCTGAAGTTGAAAGGACATAGGGCTCTAAAATGGTGCCCTAGCTAAAATGTACACCGTCAGTACACTGCTGAAGGCTATGAAAATGCAACATGTACAAATACTGTACATTTAAGATGGGGCACCATTTTAGAACCCGCTCCATTCAAGAGCCTCCTCCTATAGCCTTGGTTGGAAACAACTGCACTCTACGGGTTGGATATAGGTCCTTAGTCAAGAATGGATGGTTCTATCTTTAGCTTAATCCCTAAGCATCGAGACTCATCTTTAGAATTGATGATTTTGGAAAAATCACTATAAGGTACTATTTGGAAGAAAATTTTGGAATTGAGACACAAAGCAAAGTTGTAGACTTTGAATTTTAGATTCCTTTTTTACGGTGAGATTCACCAATGTTTTCACCAATATTTTTCTATAAATTTTGAAAGAGAAATTTCAAAATTCCTTCTAAATTCAATTACAAGAAAATATTGCCATTTTTTTTAGTGAAATGGAGTGGGTTTGAAATTAGATTTCCTCTCAATATGATGATTTCTTGAAATTTTTGTATCCTTTAATTCTATGATCTCTTTTTTACAAATCTAATTTTGAACTAGAATCAACACAATTAGGCCTTGTCATTTACTTGACCTACTTCCATATTTGTAATTTTAGAAAAATATGAACTTTAGTAACACCAAATCAACCCTTAGATAGGACAACAATTTGATAATGTATATTTAAAAATTAAGATGACTTTCATCCAAGGAATAATATAAAAGAAAAGAGATTTTCAATCTATTCATTATCCAAAAATTGGATGTCGATGTGCTTCAAGGTCAAGGTAGGAGGTTCACAAAGCAACCATTCAAAAGTTGATTGCCTTTTTGAGGAAGCTAAGATCCTTGAAACAATTTTCAATAAATTTTTGAAGGAAGATTAATGTAATTGGCATCTAACCTAATTCATTTTATATTTTTTCGACTTTAGTTTGTGGAATTAGTTAAAAAAATTTGAAGTTGAAATGCAATGGTCATCGATAGTCATCAAAAGCAACGACGTCTTTAAATGTGCAGATTAAGGTACATTAGAAAAAGCAAAATGTACCTTGGAGTCATGTTTAATTTTGATGCCTCATTGGAGTTTGAGCCTCCTACCTGAATCACTATAGAGTAAAACCACTAACAAACTTTGTAGAGATCACATCAACTCTGCACGGTTGCTAGTATGTGAGCATAGAAGTGTGAGCTTATGAGCCACAAAGATGATGCACTTATAGTATAGATGCTTATACTATAGAAATCTTTTATGATAAGAATATATTTATACTATAGGTACCTATATTATAAGTTTTTTTTACTATAAACACCTTCAAAGGTAGTAGGATATCTACTTATATACATATTAGAAGCTCACATGCTCGTATGTTCATGCTCACACACTAGCATCGTTGATCAACTCTGAAATGCCGAAGAGATGTTTTGTATCAATCCTTTGGATGATTTCATGGAGGCTTCAAGGATGGAAAAAAATGATTTTTCTTTCAATGTAAAGTAGGGGGGGTTGCTTGAATCCAATTGCAATGAAAAATATTGAATATTCTCTTTGCAATACTAGCTAACTTCCTAATTCAAAAATTGCAAATCCATGGGTCATTGAGTAGTGTATTTTGGCAATTTCTACTACTTTCACTAGATTTGAATGTAGCCTTTTATACTTTGAGACAAACATTTAGTATCCAATGGATGACAAAAAATGCTTGTGTATATATGGGACAGAAGTGCAACTATTCATCTTTAGAATTTTGTGTAGAAAAAAGAGATCTTCTACAATAGTTTGACTTTCAATGAATGCTTTTGTATTTTTTTTAAACCAATGATTCCCATGGTATCAAAACAAGAGATTTCAACAATCACTAGTCCATCTTTTAAGGATTAAGTCATAAAATGGTCTTCTTTCCAAGAATTTGAAACAAACTTATGAAATGAATATTATCAAGTATAGTTTCTACTTAAACTTGAAAATTTGAAAAAATTCCTATACTTCAATATATAAGTTATTATAACTTAAACTTTGGCCCTATTACTATCGAATTTTGATTTTTAAATTTTAGAACGATGTAGTAAAAAATTGCACCATAATGTTCTACATTATAAAATGCAAAAATAGGTCATTTGATCATTTTTTAATGTTTATCTTGGTCATAGGCCTCATCCTTTTAGATTAAACCCACTTTCCACTTCTTAAGATGAATGAATTTTAGGATATAAAGAATGCACTTTTTCATCCAAAATCCAATAATCTAGAGTTGACTTCCTTTGCAAAAAACCACATTTTTCTAAGTGTGACTTAACTTAAGGTAGTAGCACCTAGAAGAGACATGAAGAATTATAATGTTGAATGGTGTTGCGTTCTCTAACACCTAAAAAATGGTGTTGAGTCAACATTTCTAAGATTCAAAACTACAATTTTCAAAAATGATGATGACAAGTGACGAAGGAGTTTCTTGAAGTTCTAAACTAATGAAAGTTGAGACATTTTGTACTTTTAAGGGTGAGCCTAGTATGAGCTTAGGCTACTTCATATTTTCAACTTTGAAAACTTCTAAAGTATTTTAGAATGTCCTAAAATTACAACAATTTGGAGTGCAATGGACATGATTTTGCTTTAATAAGTGTAAATTGCCAAGGATTCTATAATTATTGCATATTTAGTTGCTTTTGAAGTGATTTATTGTTTTTATTAAATGTCTAAACTTGAATTTTCTAGTACTTGTTCAAAGAACTTTTTTAATACACTTTCAATGATAGAAATTTCAAGATTTAATTATAATTAAGATTTGGTGAAAAGTAAGAAGTTTATTTAGAGGGGCAATTGAGTTATTTGTAAAGTACATTAAACCGGGGTTTAACCCTAGAACGTCTGGATCCATCTCCGAAATTGGCTACTTTGAAAAAATCATTATAAAGTATTACTTGTTGGAATATTTTGGACTTGATGTACAAATAAAAGTTGTAGATTATGAATTTCAGATTCAATCTGTACAGTTAGATTCACCAATGCTATCATCAATTTTTTTTTATAAATTTTGAAAAAGAAAATTCTGAATATCTTCTAAATTCAATTACAAGCAAAATATTATCATTTTCTGAGTGAAACTTGTTGGAATGGATTTGAAATGAGGTTCTCTTCATATGCTGAACTTTTGAAATCTTTTTGTTCTCTTCATCTATGACCTCATTTTTGCAAACCCAATTCTGAACTAAAATTATTGCAATTTTTGGCTTGACAAACTTCCACATTTGTAATTTTAGAAAAATATAAACTCTAGTAACACCAAATCCAACCAACAGATAGGACAAAAACTTGATGAAATATCACCACAAATTAGATGACTTTCATCCAATCTGTAATGAGAAAGAAAACTGAGGTTCATTCTGTACATCGTCCAGAAATTGGACGTCGGCGCGCTTAGGGGTTAAACCCATGAGTTTTGTAAAAAAGCCGGTTGAGTTTAAAAAGTTGAAATAAAAGTGGGTATAAAACTTATTTTTCTATCAAAATGGTGCCTAAAAAAGTTTGGTCCCCACTTTTGAAGTTGTATGACATAAGTATCTTACAAAAGAATTTGACGCTTCAACTATAGGTGCCTTCTCAACTTCAAAAAAAGTCATGCCTAAAGTGGGGGGGACTTTACAAACAACTCAAATATCCCACAAATGATAGAAAGTAACAAAATTCTATCCTTTGTTTGGTATAAAATTAGAAATTGTAAATAATATCATTAGGAGTGCTTCAAAATCTCTTTAACCCTTAATGACCCAAAGGAAAGTTTATTCAAAATGGGCCAAAATGGCCAAGAACTTGAGCAATTTTTGTACTCATTTTTTCATAAAATCGGATAAAATGTAACCTTAGGCACTTAAATGTTACATTGATAGTAAACACTTCAAAAAATCTACATTATTTGACCACACAACTTAAGAATTATTTTGAAGTTTGAAGTTCATTTGAGTCAATGGAAATACATGGCAAGGGACTTTGAAGGAGCATATCTTTGTGAGAATATTTTGAAATGATGCCCTTTTCAAGCTTAGTGAAAAATAAAAATGTTGAAAATGTATGAGTAAAATTTCACAATGTTCCAAGCATTTTTCAATCCGTTGTAGAGCTTGCAATGCAAAACAATCACCTAAATGGGAATAATATTTGAAAGAAAAAAAGAATGAAACACTTGTCTTTTCTTTGAACTCTTTGGATCTATCCTTTTTGAGGTAGATTTTATCTTTGAGTTGGGCAAGAATCACATAGGTTGGCTGATTTTAATTCCATGCGCAAAACCCAAAATCCAAAACCCAAAATGAGTTATAAACTATATTAAACCATTTAACTTTGAAAAATTCTACAAGGCAAAGTTTAATTTAAAATTTGATGAAAATAATGCCATTGATAGGATTTATAATATAGTCTATCATCAAGAAATAATTTCATATTTAAAAAAATTTGAAAGTTTTGAATGTGCAACTAAAAAAAGAGGGCAATGATTAGAAAATGGTCATTCAATTCATTAGGGGTTAAATAAACACAATGAAAAATCTACTTGAAATTAGACCACCAAAGTAGGGCACATTGAAAGCAAACTAAAAGACAACAATTAAAGAGAGACTCTTCAAATCATGCTTAAGGAAGAGGTTCCTAAATCAAAGAAATAGTTTTTCAAATTTAAAAAAATGTCAAATTTAAAATAAAAAAATCCCTTGATTTTGAAGTGGTTTTTTATAAATTTTGTCTTGTAGCTTGTTTTCAATGATTTTATGTTTATAGTCCAATGTCTAAATTAGATTTTTCCGTTTATTCAAAGTACCATAAATCCACCCATAATCATAGTAATTTCAATTTCTAATTATATACCACTCAAAAATTAGAAATAAATATGGACGGCCAACACACCGGTCGGACTGAGGATGCTCTTTGGGGTTACCCGGCCATGCGGACGGCCCTCTAAAATGCCCCTGCGGAGGGCAATGGGATTGGCACGTTGGGTATCTCTCTCTGTACTTTCGCATTTCCCTTTTGCTTTCCAGTCCAGCTCTGCTTTTCGATCAGCGTCTCGTAATGTTCCGCGCACCTCCAGTTCGAATGGATTGGTCGATTGCAATCTCTCTGCGGAATCCCTTTGATGGCTAATCCTCAAACTCAACTGACGGAGCCTCTTTCGTTTTTGCCTCCTCTTGCAGACTTTCTCTCTATTTCTGAAACTCGAGCTAGAGTCCACGAATTTTTAGGTCACTTTGGGGGTTTGCGATTGGGAGAGACGATGCATCCCCATTTAGGGTTGCGCTTCGGTGTTGGTGGACATTGCTGTCAAGTGCAAGGATTGTAAAGACTGAAGCTCTTTTGTAGTAGCGATGGGAAGTGAGATCCAGAGCATAGCCGCCGCACGGCAACGGGTGTTCGTACTTTAGGGTTTCGTTATTGCTTGGAGGAGGAAGACACTATGGCGCACGGAGGTTATGGCCGGAAGAATACAGGGCGAGCGCCTCTGGGTAGAGGAGGTGGACGCGGCGCAGGACGTGGTCGCGGGGTTGGAAAAGGACCCGGTGGCGTGGAGAAGAAGAAGGCGAAGCTGGTGTCGACCAAGAACCAGATCCGTTCCATCGAGCGGCTTCTGAAAAAGGTAGGCGATAGTTGGTTGGAGTTGAGTTCAGCTGCAGTGATGACAGTTGAGTTTGTGGTGATTTTAATTTGCAATATGTGAGAGCAATCTTGTATTAGGGATGAAGTTAGTTGGCTGTGCAGGATTTACCTGCGGAGGTGAAAGAGGCGCAGCAGAAGCGACTCGAAGAGCTGAAGCTGCAGTCTGATTCTCATGCCAGGGCGGAACTGGAGCGCAAGATGGCCCTCCGCTACCGGAGAGTGAAGTTTTTTGGTGAGTTCGTATTGTGAACTTGCTGGATGCAATTCAGTGGAGCATTCCACGGATGAGCGCAAGCAAGCTCATTATGGTATATTATGTGTCGCTTTGCGGTGCTTTTGTATTGTACTAGGAGTTTGATGGGATTTATTCTTAATGTCTAAGGTACAGGATACTATTGGCATACATTTAAGCATTTACGTATGTAGTAGTGTGATCTTTTGAGATATACTGAGCTGTGGAGAACACTTTGGGTACAGAAGCATTTCTGTTAAGACTGGATTATCATCGCTGTGTATGAATTGCTTATGCAAATTCAAAATGAGGTTGTAGATCTCAACAAGTGCTAGTTGAAAAGCCCGTATCCCATTCAGAGATCAATGGGCATAGCCAAGTTATGCTTACACCATTTGCTAGTAAGGCCACCCAAGTTGGTGATGGTAACAGGGATTGGTATAGGAGACGGGATCAGGTCTCCAACGGTTTCAGTATCATCTCCCTTACTTCTTGCGGAGAAGCTAAGACTGCTCTGTACTTACGGAAATGCATATTTTTACCAGAGAGGAGAAAGATAGAGCGCAGAATCAGACGGCTAGAGAAGCAACAAAGAGCATTGTTGGAAAATCTGTCTGATGACCACACAACACAGTTGACTGCTCTTGCGGATCAGCTCCACGACCTGAAGGAAGATCTTGAGTACATTCGAGTATGTTTTTCGCCTCCCTTGTTTTAATGTGCTCTTCCAAGATACGTACTCTTATATCTGTATCATTTCGACTCTTAATCAATCTGGAGCCAAATGTCTACGCATTCACTTCTATTCGCATGCTAAGATCTTGAACACATATTGCTGGGGATTGGTGGTTATCTGAAATGATTATTAATTTTTTGGTGATGGTATCATGGGGTTTTAGTTTTTTCCGAAGACCGAGAAGTATATATCTCTGTACATGGGTAAAGATGACCCGGAGGTCAATTTGAAACGCGATCAGCTGCGTGAGAGGATAAAACACAACTTACTTGCTGCTGCAGCTTCTGGGCATGATTTAGAAGGTCAGATGATGCGCTTGACTCCTAGAATTGCATCCTTAATAGTGTGCAATAGATTGTTGGGTTGATGTCATTCAGTTACTACAAGTCTGGCTGTTGTTTAGGTCTAAGAAATTGGTTATCCGGAGTTTGGGCTAGTGGAAATGTTCATTTTTGTAATTTAATTTAGCTACTGACTAGGATATGACTTCGCATGTGCAGAGACTGGCAGTGACGAGGAAGCTATGGACATGAGCGAAGACGACTTCTTCATGGCAGGCTCTTCTGGTGATGATGCTGATGCTGATGATGAGTGGACTGATAAGAGTCCAAGGTAAGAAATCTCTGTTTCAGCTTGTGTGCTGTAGTTATTGTTTTAGTTGGTATATCGTTTCCAAAGTAATTGAAGACTTTTGAGTACCTTTATTTATTCTGGTCGAACTTTAGAACACCACTTTGTCATTGACCTTGCGTGAATAGGAAGCAGCCTTTTTCTGAGCGTGGCTATGAGGTGTTGAACCAAGCAACCTGTAAGTTTTCATATGACTCGGATTGGATCTTATGTAACCAGACACTGAGATCGAATGTTGCTTTTTCAGGGCGGGTGAAGAAAAAGAGGAGGTGCCGCAGGAGTTGGTTCTATCTGCTACTGAATTGCCTATGCCACAACCACCAGTTATTGCGGAGATAGGTACTCAAAGAAGACCTGCCAATGTTGTGAAACCAAGTAAACAGACCGTGAAGGACCAGGTCTGTTGCCTTTTTGTCTAATTGGAGAGGAGTCCATATTGCCTGCGTGTGCCATTTCAAGCTTCTGAATCCTTTTTGTGAAAATATGTCTGCTGAACATCAAGGTTCTAATCTGGAAATGGTACTTCATGTACACAGCTATGAATTTGGCGTCAAATCGTGGAACGAGTAATATGTTTGTTTTGATCGGTGTTTATTTTCCTGCAGAATCAAAAGTTTGCGAGGGCTCTGATGCCACCTCCACCCTCGAGTTCGAAGTCTCCAGTCTCATCTTCAAAAAGCGCTTATAATGCTGGCAGCAAGAACAGGAGCTCCCGCTCATCAACTTTGTCAGATACTACCAACAACACTTCCAATGCTGGCAACAGAAACAAAAACACCAGGCCATCTACTTGGTCGGACCCTGCCAACAGTACCTACAACGCTGGTAACAAGAACAAATACAACAGACAATCTGCTTTGCCAGACTCATCCAAGAGACCACGGTACCAGGGTGCTTCAAGTGCTACTGGTGATCTCAATAGACCTCGAAGTGGCCCTTCAAGCAGCTCCACAAGCTATGAGAATGCTAAGAGCTCGGTATCGGACGGGCCTGTACAGCCAACGAAACCGAAGAGAAAGAGAAGGCCGAAGAAGAAGAAGACATAGCTCGGTTGGTCGTGTAACGAGGTTATTATTCTGAATAGTCTACCCTTGCGGTTTTCATTATGGAGTATATCTGGTTAAGCTTATGTTATCAGTCCGCTTTGGTTAGTGTCCATAATGTGACAAATCGGCATTTAATTCGGGTAATGGTTCTGTTGCTAATTCCCTTTCTGTCCTGTAGTTCTGGAGCCGTATTGTAACACTATCGATGTCTTTGTGCCAAATGTCAAAATGTCAATGGTTATGAATGTATAATCAATGGGTGAATGAAGTGGCTGCAGAAACCACAGATTTTTTTCATTAAGGAACCAGCCCAACTTATTCACCCTATACTGTCGGTAGGGACACAAAAGCGTCCTTCTGAATCCAAAATTTTTTGGTCTCATTGGGAGGAGTGGCATGCAGGTGTATGGCAATGTATGCTCCTTTCTTTGGATCTGAATGTAAGCTATGAAAATCCTCTTTTGAAAAAATTTGAGTCCAACTATTGGAATGAACCTTATCAGGTCTAGTTTCTACTCCAATCTGAATCCTGAAAGACTTCTAAAATTCAATGTTTTATTGAAATTCAAACTTTGGGCTTATAACTTGGGAGTCCTAATTTTCCAAATTGAGAGTGACATGGCAATTTTTCTTGCACCATGATGTTCCAAACTAAACATATAACTGTGGAGAATTTTTTTTTTTTTTTCCACTTTTTAACCCTTGAAGGACGGACCGGTGGCCGCAGAAACCATGCATTTTGATACTGTGTACCATCACCTAATTTGAAAAAGCCAAATATATACATTGGAAGTCAAAGTACTGTTCAAGATCTTCCCTTTCTACTCCCACTATCGAGGATGAAAAGTTGCATTTCTGTTCTGGAACGAAAGATTCTTTGTCATTCAGCGGACGCCAAATGTCCGCGGCGTCGTTCAAGGGTTAATTGCAAAATTTATAATTTCAGTTTTCTTTTAGAGAGAATCTGGAATTTGCAAGTTTTATAGAAGAGATGCGACTTAACCTTAGAAAGTTATTTGGTTATTAAGGATATCATCCTTTTTAGTACTGCATAAATCAATTGTATAAAAAATTTAAAACCTCTGATGAGAGGAAAGACTCTTGTATAAAACCTCCCCTTTTTATATCAAATTCCAAAGATGAATAATTATACTTTTGTCTTACATTATCTATCACCTATTGGTATGAGGTACTTGATGACATCATAGAATTAATCTCTTAAGAATAAAAATTCATTCATTTTTTAAAGACAAAATGAAGCATTTGGGTTAGAAGATGTTTGACCACATGACTATTGATTCTAGTGTTTCAAAGGTTTATCCCATAAAGATGTTGAGGTTGAAATTTGGTTGATGGATTACTTATAAGGTTTCTTTAAAAATAAAGAATATATGTATTGGTTCAATAATTGAATCATTTTTGGCAAACTACCTTAATGATAAATCTCGTCCTTCTAGAGTTAATGACATAGTGGCCTGAAAGTGTCTAGTGGGTGATTTTCTAAATTACTATAGAAATGAAGAATGCATATATTGGTCGAAAATCAAATCGTTTTTTAATCTACTTTAAACATAGGCCAACATTCTTCCAAGGTTGAATTCAAAGGAAATATTTTCAAAAATGACAACTTTACACCTTTCTTTTATATGAGCCTATCTAATTTCAAAATTTCATGACTGTGGGGATGTGTCACTTGTTTAGTAATTGATGGCAAATGTAGCTATGTCAATTGCTAGCTATTCTACATGTAGGATAAATATATACAAAGGAAACATTTGTCCAATTGTGTCTTTTCACTATCTGTAAAACATTTCACTTGATTTAGATCATTTTCTTCACTACATCAAGTGGTGTAGTTGAATTACACCTAGCTCTATGTAACTTTTGGAAGCACTATTGGTAATTGCAATTAAATCTTGAAGGTCAACACACATGTGATATGTCAAATGATTGCCAGAAAAACAATTTGTAGGTTCTATATGACCTCTTTTTCATCATTTAAAAAAAATACAATCATTGAGACATATACGATCATTCAAGTGTTGAAATAGTATCATTGATTGTATTTTAAATTTTAGGCACCCAAAATTGTTTGTAAAAGTCATGGAGACAGTAATAGCCCCATGTTGTCTTTGCCACAAATTCCTTTAGAGTAACTTGAAATGAGAAATTCTAATCAATTGTAAACAATGAATCCACCTCTAGTGAACAATGAAGCCTCGCTCTCTTTATAGCCCAATGTCAATCCACCTAAATCCAACATTTAAGGGTTAAGAACTACTTCTTTTTAAAAATTGATCCTTACATATTTATGTTTCAAAAATACAACCTTTATTCATTAAAGTTCAAGATATACCTATTTTAAGTACTTCAAATATTCATAATTTATTCACATTTTCTTTAAGAATGCATGGTAAGAGAATTTAGAATTTTCTTTTGATATCAAGATCCAACAAAAATTTAGGTTATATTACATAAAAGGCTTCATACTCAAATGCTTATTCAAATGATTTTGGGTTTTGTCATCTAAACATGGTACTCTTGAATCTTGTTCCTTCCCCACCCTACGGAGTAGCATCCATGTGAACCTAGTTTTGTGCTAAGGGACATTTTTTGAGCTATTCAAGAATATTATGAAATGAATGAAAATTGCATAATTACTTTTTTCAAAAAGTTGGTCAACCTTTTGTATGTCACATTAGGTTCAGCACAATAATTTTGAGTTTGGATTTTCTTATTTCATATATAGCATAGTCTTAGATTCTTTAAGTCCATCTATTTTGTGTGCATGGATTGTCCAATCACATACAAAGTGCATTCTATGTACAAAAATGAGGGCCAACTTATAATTTGTACTCTTTGGCACACAATAGTGACCACATCTTTCGCCACATATTCGTAGTCTTCATCCCAAGTGGGATCCAATGATACATGTTGCTTTTAATTTGGATCAATGTTACACCTTATACATGTGAGAAACTAGAAACACTAGAAAAAAATGAGGATTTTTGCAATTGCTCTTTGCAACTAGTTTTGTAGTTGCATGAGATGTTTACAACTAGGTGATAATTTAGAGCTCACAATTGTGGTCCACAAGTTGCACTAGTTACAAAGTAGTTGTAAAGATTGTCAAGGTTGTTTCTCATCCGATAGCCTATTTCAAAGTTCATTGATGAATCCTTTTAATATGGTTGCTTAATTACGTGGAACTTATTTGTGTGAGATTTGTTTTCAGCTCATATGCCATTTGTTTGCAACTAATACTTGTTTGCAACTTATTTACAAATTGTTTATGATAGATATTTGTAGATTTTGAAATTTTAATCTCAATAATTTGTAGATTCAAAATTTTAGAATTTAGATCCATCTTCTTTTTTAAATTGCTAAATCCAAAAACTTCTTAAATTATAAATTTTTGTAGATTTTTGTTGACTTGAAATCTACAAATTGTAAAAATCTATAAGTTGTGAAAATCTACAAATTATAGAAATCTACGAAGTATAAAAATCTACAAAATGTAAAAATATTTGAATTTCATTATCAACATAATCCATTACGTAAGATTGCTAAAACTTACAATTCTTATATGTCCAACCTAATGTATTCTTAACAATTGATATGGGACAATTAATAAAAGACTTAATACTAATTTCATTTTAGTCATTTCCTAGTTGCATACTAGTTGTATATTGGTTAAAGTCTAGCCATTTTGTAGTCAAATTGTAGTCAAATTGTAGTTTCTTTCTAATTGAATTGTAGTTGTTTTTTAGTTGCACAATAGTTGCTTTCTAGTTGAATTGTTGTTGAATTTAAATTATAGACAATTGTAGTTTCATACATTGGACTTTGCAAAATGTAAAGTTGTCCACATGGACAATTGTGATGAATATTGAATGTCCACATCAATTCTTCTATTACGTTCCCCTAAGTCTAAACTTTGTTTTTCAACTATTTGCAACTACAACAATCTATATGTTAAAGTTGGTGCAATTACAAAAGATTGTAGTTGTAAGGCAATTGCATAGGACATGTCAATTGGTTGTGGCGGATATGTTTTTGTTCTACTGTAGTGAAATATGGTGTTGTATTTGAGTATTATAAGGATTAACCCCTGAAGGTTTTTGACTATGTTTTCACCAAAAACACTCCCAAACTACCATTTCTAAAGCAAGTACAAAATTTCAGAAAAAACCCATCTTTGAACAATTGTAACCATAGGATCTTGTATTACACTAATTCAAAAAGATGTGAAAAAAATTTCAGAAATTTCCACTGTGTAGATTGCAAGATATTAGTGTTTGAGTTGTCAAAGAACCATTTTTTGACCTTGCGAAAATCTAGGCAGCTGCACTTCAGTAGCTCACATTTATATGAAAAAATATCCAAAATGTTTGTAACTCTTTGGATTCATTCTTCAATTTAAGTTGGCTACATGCTTGAAAATTTTCAAATAATTTGGAATTGTACAAGATGTAGGAAAAAATAAATAAGTAGAAAGAAGTAGAAAATGATCCAAAATACTAAATTGTTAACTATTTTTTTATGGGATTAAAAAATGACAATCCCAATGGCTGTAATGTTGTAATAAACAATATACACCCAATATTTTTGTTTTTATTCAAAAATATTAAAATTTGAGTAAAATAAATGACTTCGAAGTTTCTTTTAGTGCAGAGATTCCATAAGTACCCATAAATTACCCACAAACTAAAACTCCTATAACTTTCATCTCATTGATTAAGATGGAATGATTCAAAGCTTTACAAGTAGATAAAAATCTAAAGAACAAATTTGAAAATTCAAAAAAAGTGATTTTTGAAGAAGTTTTTTTTGCTGCCCGGACTGCCCACCAATTAGAAAAAACTACATATCATACAATAACTTTTTTACTTTGTAGTCAAAAGTTATGAAAATTGTTGGACCTTAAAGCTACTCTTTGGATACATGTTCTGTGAAAATTTCAAAGAAAAAAAAAACCTCCATTTGTAATGAGTTGCCCAAGATTGCTATATTGCCAAAAAACGCAGTTTGGTCCTTTAGGGGTTAAATGCCAAATGACATATTAAAAAAAATATTCTAATTATTGAATTGTCAATCTAGTGATATATAACTTGTCATATTTTAGCACATAATTTGTATTTTTTGAATCAATTATAGTTCCCAATAGCCTTTAATTGAACCCTAGAATGCCAAATTAGTTATTGTAGAAATCATCCTTTTAATATTGTGTGAATCATTCTCTTAAATAAACCCAAGAGCATTCATTGGAGATCAAACTACTATGCAAGACCTCCCCTTTTCATACAAAATTCTAATGATGAACATCTACACTTTTGTCTTACATAAGGTAGGAGGTCCAAAAATTGATCGTTTATTAAAGGGCTAAAACTAAATTTTGGGGAGATGAAAGTGAAACATCTTGAAATATTTATTAGTAAATTTTTCTTGAAAGACAAGTTGAAACTAATACCTTGCCCAAGTCATTTCTTATGTTTTGAAGCTTTGTGGAATCAATAATGAAATTTTGAAGTTGAAATAGTATATGGTAGGAGGTTCAAAATCCAATTGGACTTTCTGAACCACTTATATAGGGAGCTCAAAAACTAGACACGGGGGGTTGTAAAATTGTTAGAACTATATTCATTGTGAAATTGAGTTGGGAAGTGGGTGGTTTTTAGATGCTCAATAAAGGAATGGAGGTATATTTGCAATTGCTTTTTGCATTAATGTATGCTAAGATGTAATTGACATTAAAGTACAATTAGAAGTGATTGTAGAAGGTGGCAGGTACTTTTCAATTGTTTTCTAAGCCAATTAAAAATGACAAAGCCTTCACTAGTTTTGGGGATATTAAGTGCACGCATTAAGGACTACCCAAAACCTTGATCTATATCCACTTTTATTACTTGGATTCATCTGGCTTTGTTTATAGCAATTTCAAATTCAATTATTGTGGTACTCTATGAACACTTGTAGATACCTAGCACCTAGGACTTCCATAGATCCTCAATAATTCATATCAACTCTAAAAAATATAATGAAAATTACTGCCACACTACACTCCACTCTTCTATTCACCAAAAATACCAAAAAAACTTTAGGCCCTCACATTTCTCCATAGATCTCTTCTTCTGCTTATATGGACGCTTTAATAGCCTCCTACCATAGGGCTCTAGAAACACCCACCTCCTAAGATATACACAATTATATGTATTGCACATTGCTAAAGGCTATGAAAAAGTAACATGTACAAATAGTGTATATTTAAGAAGGTGGATGATTTTAGAACCTGGGCACTTTTAGAACCTCCTACCTTACAAGGATTCTGTGTTATCCATTGAACACTTTTAGTGTGCAGCGGCGTTACAAGTTAAGGTTCAGCATAATTTCAGCCCAGATTGTGCCCACAGTGGATTGTGAAGCTGACAAAGCTGGTTAACTTACAAGTTGAGGTTGAGCTTGTTGCTAATCATTTGAAGCATCCACCGTCATTCTTCGAAGCATATTCTCTACACATGAGGACAAGTCCTCGCAGATATCGCCACATGGAAATCCCCTTCAAAACGGTACCAGACATGGGTAAGTTCAGTTAGTTGAGATAGGTGTTGAAATTCTGAATCTCTGCAGGTCAGGGAGCCAGCCTGCAATAAACCGGCATTGCGGGTGCAGTGCAGTTAATGAGTCACCGCAGGTCATTTTGAATACGGTATCTAACTTACCATACTTCTAGAGAGTACGACACGCCGATTCCTTGTCGTCCATGGTGAGTAACTTACTGAGGAATTCTTGAGTGTACAAACTTCACCTTTAAGTTTCATGGAGCTTATGGACACCCTGCATCCAATTGTTAGTTTCCTCCTTGAAAGTACATTTTGGCTTCAAAGCGCTGATTCAAAGTAACCTGCCGTCTGCAGATAAGACAACCCTGCAAGAGTTTAAATGTCATTAAGCAGGATACGCTCAAACTGAAGCTCCTGGGAGAAAATGCAAAGCTGAGTATAGTACCATGACATTGTATAACGAAACGGATGTTTGAGTGAAGAGCAATGATTCTATTTAAGCATGACATCCTGTAATGGAAAAAAATCGATGGCAATTGATCGCTTCCTTCATGTAAATCGTTGCTCTTAAAACATCATTTTCGTGTAGGAAGAGATCAGTTGTCATTGATTTTCTGGTTACACCTCCTTAACCACTATAGGTGGTTGTAGACAATCCCATTTCCACCTAAAGATCACATACATTTAGCCCACTCAGGCTTACACCTCATGATGTGCCCAACCAAGAGTGTGAATAGATTAGTTGGTGGTGGTCGATTAGGTCCTTAATCGTTTTAGATCCGACCTTTCAATATGAATGAATTCCCTTTTTGTTACAGTCCTGGTTGGCAATCTTATCATTATAGATCACATATCCTAGTGTGCCATGGCTTTATCTTCAGTATAAAATCCTCCTGACATTCTGCATATTAAGAATGAGGTCCAGTATTGATACCATTTTGAGAGCATGACTGAGTCACAAGACAGCATTGCATATCAGACATCTAGCAGTTTCACAAACAGATTCGGAGTCTTAGGTAGTGTAATTTTTAGTGTATACATTTCACTAGATTTTCAAGTACCTGAGAAATAGAGTACTTGAAATGCCAGATTTCGAAACTGAAATCCTGGCTGATAAGATTGCCTGATTTTCGAGTCTCCAGGGTGGAGTGTCAGGCCTTGCAATTCTGCTTCACAACGTTCAAATTTATTACCAAATTTGGCACAACACGCTTTTATTTTCCTCTTGTAGACTTCTTCGAACACAACTCTGAAATCGTAAAGTTCGGATTTTGTTTTCTTCTGAGACAGTTCTGACACTCGTAACATATGAAATTCTCTTCTTTCACCTTCCTCTCGAAGGACAAGAGGCTCCCACTTCTGAAGCTGCGAACATATTGTCGGTCAATTGGGTCTGAGAATACGTTGATGGTGTCACTACGACTGAGAACTCGGAAGGAGGTAAAACAATATTTATCAAGTTGGCAGTTATCCAATTGCCCAAAATGAGATGCACAAGCGTTATTTCCATTGAAAAACTAAAACAGATGTAGACTTAAGTACGTACAATTGTTTACAACTTGGACAAAATGATGGAAAATTGGCAACCTAATGAATATTACCATAGGTATCTCCCGTGCGAAAGGTCAAGGACGAGGAGGAGGTGGAGATGATCCGGGCGAAGCTGGCCAAGAAGCTGCGGTTCGACTTTAAGGGCGCACCAAACTTCTGCACCGGACATAACAAGAAGTCATCAGATGTGCATTCTATTCAAGACAAGCTCTGCAAAAAGCTGAATAGAGAAGTTGATCATCCAGTTAATTCTTCTTACGTGGTCTAGGATAGTACGTAGAGAAGTGCACTATGGAGCACTAAAATTCCTGTATACAAATGTCTGGTCTAATTAACATAATGTTCTGAAGCAGTAGTGAGACCTCACCCATCTCGTTTGTAGATGAAAATTCCGAAAAAGAACTCGGAAAGCTGAAATTCAATATAGAATGTATGCATGGTGCTATGGCTTGTCTTCCTATCCAAGGAAGTAGATAATGCTCAAAAAGAATAAGATTCTGGTTTTAAAGCAACTCTTCAAGACAGATTAGTAGGTGTTAGACTACAATTGATTTAATTGTGACCGGAGTTTTCCTATACAAAGGAAAAATGAAAATATCATGGTGACTGGTGATCACAAGAGGTGCTTTGACGCCAAACGGACTGAAAAAGGTCTGAAAATGTGGCTCTTGTAATTTTCTGCTGAATAACTACTTTGAAGGTAGTTAACAAGTAGAGGTTGAAATTCTTTTTAATAGTTCTAAAATCCAGCTACTTCACCACGACATTTGCATTCCTCAATCAAAGAAACGCGGGCAGTTCCGCTTGAAATTTTGAACACTGGTAAAGAGTCCAAATTCACTGTACAATAATGACTTACAAATGAGAGGTCTGGCAACCATTATTGTAAAAGCCTGCGTCTGAATGCAGAAGAGGCAAGAAGGCATCACCTTTCATCGTATACTGATGGAGTTCAAATAGAACAATTCTTGTCCAGTTAACCAGGGAGGCTGTTGGTACTTCTAAATCTGAACTGCAAGACCACCCGACGTCACGGATGAGCATAAACAGCTGACAGGACTAGAGGGAAATCTCCAGAAAATTTCAGCAGCTGGGCATAAATCTGATGTGAAAATAAAAATTTGAGAAAAGCAAACATTCTATGAATACATTTGCACCAACACTAGACAGAACCGAAAGCAAAACTGGAATTAGAAAACGAAAGCTCCTTACAACCAGAAACCCCTGTACCCTTGCAACATGAAACTTAATAGAGAAATTAAACAGAACTGGGATTTTGCATTCTGGGAAAACATTCTGGTGTAGATTGAACCAAAACCGTTCATTCAATGACTCAACTGCTGAAAATCACGCATTCAGGTTAAGGATCACATTACTGCCAGGGACTGATCATGTATACTGTACTGACCTCGTACAGACAGCACTTCACAAACCCTGCTTCGAAGCACTTCATACACTTCCTTGGATTTGTTAGCAAGTGGTCTAAGCATACACTTCCTCGGATTAGCCTTAAAGTCTATAGCCACTCGTTTGAATGGGAAATGGGATTGTCTACTGTCCACAACCTCCCAATTTGAAATTGCATCAGAAATTCTTATGTAGTGATCGAAATTTGATCTCACGATAGTTAGACTCTTGTATCAAAATGATCGCTCCACAGCTCTACACTGATCGCCCAAAGAAAAAGCACACTCCTACAAATTGGTTTAAATTCTTGAAGTGAAGAAAATATTATCTACTTTAGCTCACGAAGATCTGCTAAGTGCGTATTGTACGAAACTTTTCCCCAACTACACTAGCGAGTTAGTACACTCATGAAAGTTGTGAACATGAGATTTCCTCAGCGAATCTTACCTTCTACAATAATGCCCAAGTCCTGGACTCCCTTGTATGGTGCTTGATCTAAATGCGTACTACCAGAGTCCTGAATCTGCGACATTGTTAGCTACAGTTGCCAAACGAAAATAATTTACAAAGTCAAAATCTACTTCTCAATAAATGCTGCTGTTAAGTTTCCCCTACAATTGTAGCCTCAAGAATACCACATTGGAGCATGAAGCCAAAGACACTGTAGACCATGGCAGCAACAATCAATAAAAGTAGAGAAACGCACTCCAACGCTCTTTTCTTTAACAGTCACTGCCTAGACATGCTTATCTCTAGACCTGCACAATGAAAGAGTACCGTATTGTCCCCATGGTGGTCATCAAAAAAGTCAGATTTGGAGAATCTTAGTTCCAGAAAACAAATGTACAAAAGCCGCTCCAAAATTCCTCTCAACATCCGCAGTAGCGTAGTTGTCTACGAGTTTCACAAGAAAACTTCTATTAGCCATATAGCTCAGAGTCTTGAGTGCGGGACATCTACAGCGACAAGTCTTTCGCAGCACTTACATTCGTCTTCAGTGATATTCTCAAAAAGCAGATACTTGACTAAAACCACGTAAACCCTGGGCATAAGAACAGCGCCCTGCTCCCTAAACCAATACGAACCTTCCACACTAATGCACGACCAAACATAGTGTCGCGCCCTATACTAACAAGGTCTACTCCAGCTAAGCTCCTGCTCAGAGAAGTATTCAGAAGAATATGTCACGGCACAACTGTGAGATTGTTACAAAAGACTTGAGAAAACCGCGTGATATCAGCGCATCCTCTTCAAACTGTGTTCGAGGCACCGAGTTGAAAGTTTTGTAGTCTTGGGTAAAAGGTTGCGTCATTCTGAAGCCTGCTGAGACTCTTAAGAAACTTGCTTCTGTTGATCTTCAGACCCGAAGTAACTTCCAAGCAGTCTTTGATCCAGTACCATGGTAGGCAGCTGCATTACAAGGAACCACTTTTGTGAGAATAAAAAAACAGCGAATCTCGAAGCTCGGGAACAAAACAGATTCGTGCACCCATTATCTCTCTTGGCTATTCAACGGAGTGATGTTCATCAGCCACGCCAATCAAGAAATTTCAAGAGAAACCGATCGAAAATTAGAAGATCCATACTGACAAAATTTGGACGAATGAAATATCTAAATCGGAATCGATTTAGCAAACCGAGGGTAGACCAACTCCTTAAGTTGGAAAATGGAGTCTAACCTTCTCCCCAAAGAACATCTTGGAATTATTCGCAATGGCCTCAATAAATTTCAACTCAAGGAACTGAGGGGTCAGCTTCAGTTTGTTGGCATCTGCCTCTCTCATAACTCTGCACCACAAGCCAGCCCGGGAGAATCAAGATTTGATATAAAAAGGACTTTAAGTCATTTTCATGCTCTTAATATTGATCCACAACCTAACAATATACATTGATATGAAGCCTGTTGATTACAACACTAGATCTCAGAATCATGCATCATTCTCATGTTGAGCATATCAACACTAATGAAGGATAGTCATACCTGTAAAAATTTGCATCCGCTAAGCCCTTCTCTCGCGCAAGAAAGATTTCATTTTCTATTTCTTGCTGTCTTTTATAGCTTTCTTTCTCCCTCACACGCTGACTCATCAGAATCTCGCTTACTTTGGCATCCTTCTCAGCATCAGTAACTGCTCTTTTCTTCAACGTCTCGGCCTCCTTTTCCGCCACCTTCTGCTTCTCTACAGCTATCAGCACCTGCAAGTCCCCCCAAAGTCCCTCATCTTTGTGACACAGTGCAGAAAAACTGGGTAAACAAACCCAAGACAGAATCAACCTTAACTTGGAATCTAAAGATCTAAGAACTCTTCAGTGACAACTCCAGATAGTGGCCTCTGGTCAAGTTCACGACAACATCTCGATCACACCGTCCTCTAAGATATAATAAACTGCAGATCTGAACGGAAAATCAGATACCTTAGTGCGTTCCTCCTCCATGATTTCATAATTGCGGGCAATGGAATGTGGGATCGTAGGCTTTGTCACTCGCACACCAATGATCTCAATTCCTGGAGCATATTCTGTGCAATCTCTCTGGATAGCCTCTTTCATCATCTCATCAATCTGCAGAAAAAAAATCAAATCCTTATATTATTTCTTAAATCACATATTCCTAAAGATAAGGCCATTCCGAAGCATCCCACTAACATACATTTTTCCCACGCAATTCCAGAGCAGCCAAACTAAAGAAGATTCAATGAGATGATTACAAGCTGAAAATGACCCACCTGGTCAAACTTGTCGATGTAAACTTCTTGCAAAGTATGACCACTGCAAAATTGGTTGATTTCGTGATGAATTTTATCATAAATCCATGTCTTGTCGTAATGGACGCCAAAGTTCAAGATAGTGTCGTACACGAAACTCTTCCTTAACCTGTTCACAACCTGAGCAAAAGTGTCAATCTTCGTTGCAGATGAATTGCATACCCTACTCAAATCAAGTAACTGAAATGAGGACAACTGCACAAACAAACCGCCTCATTGTCTGACCTTTCCTAAATGATAAAGGCAATTGCCTAGACTATGGTACGAAATGTTAATAGAAACTAATCCACATGTAGCATCATCAGCTAAGCAGATAACGACATAATAAAAGAAAAAGACATTGTGTATCAGTGGAGCAAGTGCATATTTCTCTCAACAAAGATGCAAGTTAAGGCCACAGACAGAGAATACATCTTAATGCGAACATCTATGAGAGAAAGCATCTGATCCAAACCTCAATCTTGTCAAATGATAGCATAACTCCTCCTTTCGTACCACAGGGTATATTCATTACCTGCACACCATCATATCAACACTCTGAAGGTTCTCTGCTACATATGAGATTGAAGGTGAGTGCTAGAACTAAAGGCCATAAAAATGGGGGGAAATTCTGAGCCCTAGAACCACTGATGTGGTCTTTCCTGGATGGAAGTCCGCAGGTTAGTAAGACGTCAATTACAACGAAATCTCATGATCAGCCAAATCCTAACGAGGTACTCGATTGCCAGACGGAAATGCAATATAAGTACTTTTCAAGAATATTTTCGAGGTTTCAGATTCAAAACCCTAATAAGTATAACCTACTATCATACAACCTCACTTTAAAAAGACGATGGAAGGGAAAAAACGAAGCTGCCGAAATAGAACAGCATACCTCTGCGATCACGATAAAACCTAAAGCAGACGCACCTGGTCTGTCTGAATGGTCACTTGAATTGGTTCAACTCGAGTAAGAAAGGGAACCATAAGATGGAATCCTGTTATACCAAATAGAAGTGGGGTATTATTATGATCCTCAGAAATGAGCACATAACGATTTGCGCACTTGTGATACTGGCGATCAAAGAAGCTCGATTAACTAAACATCAAAATAGAGCATCAACAGACATCTCGCGATAAAATAGGAATACAAGAAATGAACAAGAGAATAAAACTATTCTGACAACAATAAGAATGGCAGCTTAAAACAGACCAGGCCCAGAAATTGTGTTCAAAAGAGCACCACCACGCCAATACACTCCGACATGTCCTTCGGGAATCTGATGCAGTATGGCCATGTTTGTCCCTGCGACTAACATAGGAACCAAAATCTGTGCACCAACAGAGTTTGATTGAGGAAGCTAGTTTCAATTGTTCTAGCATCGAGTGACATCGAACGCTACATGTATATCACTGCACAGCAGCAAAAGAATGGCATAGTACAAATATCCATAAGCTTCACTGCCAGTAATTGGAACTCAGGAATTAGTCAAAGAAAGGTACCGCTAAAGCGACAGCAATCATGGCGAACATGTTCGGCGGAGGTGGACTATCTGCAGGTCTTGTTTGAGCCCGAGGCGCTCCCCCGGGAATACCTCTACCTCCATCCATTCTGATGGAACACAGCCAAGCTGTCAGGTAACCATTCAAATACTAGAGGAATCGGCAACTTAACAAGGAAGGCGCCATGAGGACACCAACGTCAAATAAGTGCAGGCACTAGCTTAAGATGTACATCAGTTACAAGTCCACAAAAACATTCTAATACGATTCACCATTCTTAACGATCAAGATACATTGAAAACGATATTGAAACACCTTAGTGCCTATGCGAAACACCTAAAAATTTGAATGATTATACAGAGAAGAACTTCAGAGATGATCAAACGATCCTCTACTCATCAGTAAGTTATAACATGACCAAAATGTGGAGCATAGTAAATTAGATTAGTGCAGTAAGAAATATCTGTCTGCACATGCACAATACGTACAGAATACGAATAACAATCCACAGAACAGAACATCTTCGGATTTTCAAAAATCATCACAACACTCTACTCCTCGATAAAGCATAACCTAGATTTCGGAGCAAAAAAACTTAAGTATACTGAATAACGTATGCAAATTGTGCTGCCAACTAATCAGCACCCACTAGAAGCCAACCAGCATTGAATTCTTGCAGCAGTGGTGAATGAAGAACTTGCAGAATCAGGCATACAAAAGACAATCGATTAAAAATTTTCAGAATCAAATTAACACAAACAATTAATCAAAGACAAGCGCATATACCAATATACCCCCGATTAGGGTTTCAGCTCAAATGCTTGCTTCACTCTTCCACGAATTGGAATGAGTGTACTTCTTTCCTAAAAGTGAGTTTTAACCACAAAGATTCTAGAAATATCCAAAAATCACAACGCAAAAATTAAACCATGAATCCTTGCAATCACGTCTCAAACCCAAACACTAAATGGTTCCACAGACAATTTCAATGACCGAAACTACTTGTGCACCCAACATCCAAGCTACACAAGCTCCTCTGACCGATTCTGCAAACCTAGGGGATTCACAACAAAGCCACTAGCAACTGGTACCTTGTAACAAACTTCTCAACAGCGCCTGAAACATGCAAAAGATGTGCTATCGTCGCTGTGAGAGCGATTCCTGAACACACACCCTGCAGTGGGAGAGACGACCACTGAGTACATCGACGGAGGGCTTTTTCGCTGACGTATTTGAAGACTTTCATCCGTTGTATCCATTAAGCTTAACCCCTGAAGGTAAACCGGCTTATGACAGGCAGAATGACTGGTTTGCCATGTTGACATTTTAGAAAAAAAATTCCATTGGAAGCCAAACATGAAAAATGGAGAGAGCAATTGAAATTTCATTTTCCTGATGATGTATGAATTTGTTAAGAATTTTGAAGTGTGCAATACAACTGGTTAAAAATAATCTCTAGACTATTCCAAAACTATCAAAAAGAGTATCCATAGTAGCCATCAAATCACTTAAAACAATCACAATATTTCCTTATATGGTTGCAACATTTTCTAACATAGATGTGATGTGATGTGATGAAACATAAAAGTTAGTTTCTATAATGACTTTACATTGGAAAGGTGGAAGTTCTTGAAGGAGTCTCTAATAACTTCACCACCATCATACAAAACATTTATTTGGTCATTAACCTACCAAATGAAGTCCTAACCTCATTAATTAGAAAAAATGTGCCATAGATTGATAGAAATTTGTAAAGAGTAGTTTTGAAGATTTCTACATTAGAGAGCTAACTTTGCATGTTATGGGCTAATTTATTATACATTGGGAAACAACGACTTTAGCATGTAAGCCTAAAGTGGTGAACTTATGACTTGGGAGCATAGAACTTTTGAGCCTAAAGCCTACAATACAAACTTTTTGTGTTTTTTTCTAGATTTATATATTTTTAATTAAAACATATAAAAAAAGACCAATATATACTACTAATAATAAGTTTTGTGACCTATAACTTGATGACCATTAGGAGGGATTTGAGGACTCCAAAGGGCCATTTCGGGATTGTTCCTGAAATTGGTCTGGGGAACGGCTGGCCGCTATCAGGCCAACATTTCTCAAAAAAAAAATTAAAAAAAAATTGAGGGTCCTGAAATATGAAAAAAAGTCTAAAAAAAATATTAAAAAATTTCAAAAAAGAAGAAGTTAATGACATGGTAGTTGTTCGACCAAGTAGGATTTCTGCAGAACTACATTCCCGCGGCAGATTACGCAATTTCAGGCCGTGGGAACTTGCGAGCTCCTAGAGCCCTCAACTCTCTCCTAATGCCGTGTTCCTTATAATCATAGATTTTTTGTGTCTTCAAATTGTTATTTTCTATAGAAAAAAATGCAAAAATTTTGTGCAAAAATTTCAACACTTTATATTGCATTCTTTTGACTAGGTAGATTGAATATGTAGAACAATGATTTTTGAATATCCTATAACAATTGCAATTTTCTACATGTGCTAATATATAAAGATATGTGTGTAGTATGAATAAACAACTTAAAGGTTAGTATGAGATGACTACCACAAATCATTGTAGTAGACATTTCACTCAATTCTTTAAATGTTTATTTTTTGAACTTATTAATTTAAAAAATTAATTTTCTTGATGATTGTAATCTACTGCAACATGTTGACATCCTTAAAAAATAGTAAAGAATTAAAAAATAATGTAATTGTAGAATTATGACCTTTCAATATCCTATAACAATTGGGATTTGTAACATGCACTAATATAAAAAGACTTTTGTAGGATGAATACAAATCTTGAAGATTAGAAAGAGTTGAGTACCATGAATCATTGTAGTAGATATTTCATTCTATTTTAAAAATTTTGAACTTAATTGAAATTTGAATTGTAAAAAATATTTAATTTTTACTAAAGTTTTGGACTTGTGATTTCTATTGTGATGGTACACCTATAACCATGAAATGCATTAGAAGGGATTTGAAACCTTTCCCAAAGCTATTGGTTGTTATTAGCCAAAAATTACTAAAAAAAAATTTAGGTCTTGGAATGTAAAAAAAGTCCAAAAAAAATTCTTTCAAAAAAAACCCTAATGACATGGTA
This sequence comes from Thuidium tamariscinum, assembly GCA_947034885.2. Classification (NCBI taxonomy): domain Eukaryota; kingdom Viridiplantae; phylum Streptophyta; class Bryopsida; order Hypnales; family Thuidiaceae; genus Thuidium; species Thuidium tamariscinum. The sequence goes on along the minus strand of OX344751.2, from coordinate 30,801,101 downwards.
CTCTCTCAACCACGTCAAATTTGTGATCCTGCGCTAGTTTCTACGTTCCCACAATCTATGAACTCATAGTCTTTCGGAGGTCTCAAATCTCTTCTAATACAATTCATTTTTACTCTATATATATAGGCTTTGGATTGTTATTACCATTGGAAAGAAACTTTCAAAGTTCATTAATAGTGAAAAATCTACAAATCAAATTTAATAAAATGAAAATAACTATGACAAATTCAGATCAAACCTTTAGGAAGGAAATGTAAATACATTGTTTGCATCAACAATAGTATATATTTTGTGAGCCTATGAGTGTAGAGCAAGGATTTTGTAAGTATACAACATGGATTATGTGAGTGTAGAGGTTAGAAATTTGAAGAAGCATTAGAAAACTTAATTGTATTTGTAAAAATAGATTCCATCTTAAAATTTGGATCAAAATTTCTTAATTATAATAAATTTTAGTATTATCTATTCTAAACCTAATACCATGGTTATATTGAATTTGAATGAAAATGATCATTTTCAATCTTATTTAGAAGTATAGAATATAAAGATGAATTCAATTGACATGAAAGGTGAATGAAGATGGAATTAAGTTTATACGAAACATTGGTTAACCATTGTCCTATAATAATGTAGATTCTCTTGGAACCCAAGGAAAGGTACCAATAATTTTCTATTAAAATATTGTTATTGGAGTTGTTCAAATTTTAGAAAAGAAATTGTTCATAACAATCTTTGCTACATTGGACTTTATTTTAGTTGATCATTGTCTTGTAGCATTATAAATCCTTTCAAAGTCATAGGAGGTATCAATTATTCCCTCTTCATTTGCAAGTCTGTGCACTTACTTGTATAAATTTTGAAAAAAAAATTGTTCATAGGATTTCATTGTAAGGGAAAAGACCTTAGTTGTGTAAAAAAAATTTTTGTTCATGACTATCTTACCGTAGCGTAAGTCTTCTCAAAGGCAATGTGGATACCTACATTTTTGTCTTAATGTATTAGTAATTGAACTTATTAAGATTTCAAAGGAAAAATATTTGATTGATGGGGATAAATTTTATTAAGGATGACCTTAGTTATACAAGATGATTGATTAATTGATCATTGTCCTCTTGTGAGATCCATTGGGGGATCACGTGTAGGGGATTCATCTCTTCTATCTTAATCTAATGATTGTTTAGTTGATTATTTCTTTTTTGTTTGTTGGTACCTTTCAATGTTGTAAAGAGAATTGAGCGTCTGTCATCTTGATATAATACTTATTAGACTTTGCTAAATTTTTGTAATCACTTCCATATGTCTTGCATCTTAATAGATAATACCTCTTAGCACCGAGAAGAGTCCCATGGTTGCGCCCAAAAAAATTATTTATATATTTATTTCTATGGTTACAACCAAAGGACTTCCCTTAGCTCTAAAAGGTGCATAAAAGCAAGACGAAGGGAAGTGTTCATAAAAATCTAAATATGAATGGAATAACCTCATTTGATTTCAAAAGAATCCTAATTAGTCACCAACTTTTTTTCTTCTTAAAATCTAGCAAAGTACAATAAATGGTACAAGAAGGTTGTTCAAATGACCACAATAATAGGTTAATGATAATAGGTTCGCAATAATAGGCACTAAAATTTACTAAAGGTAATAAAATTTGGTCAAAAATTTTAGATGAAATCTTTAAAAAACTGTAGGCTAAACAGCTCATGAACTCACACAATAGCCTCCTTGGAGGTGATTGCAAGAAACACTTGTATTATTTGTTGTGTTTTTTGGAGTAATATAGTTTCCAAGAGAATTTAAAAATTAGAATTTTTTTAAAATTTGAAAAATATAGGATATTTATATACCTTTAAGAAAAAGATACCTCATGGAAAAAAAACATAGAAAAATTCTCTAAATAGAAGACGGTAAAATTTCAAGAAAATAGGTATTTTGACATTATAATTTATAAAAAATACAAATCTCTTTTAATAAAAAATATTGAAAATTTTCCATTTGCAGTAACTCCATAAAGATGGTCATTTACCACCAAAAAATTAATATTCTATGTGTTTCAAATTGCAATTGAAAAGGAGCTCATTTTGTGAGCTTCTACATGATATAAAATCAACTACTTTTTGAAATCCTTAGGATAATAGCTATAAGGGTGAGTTCAAGAAAGACCGGTCCTATTTCACGTCATGATTAAAGTGACAATGTTGTTTTTGGCAATAACTTTTGATGCATGAATTCTATAAGTTAAAATTTTTTATTGGAGATGCCTAACTTGATGTTTATCAGATTCCTTATTTTCTGAAATTTTTAAAAATTAATTTTATAATTAATTTTTAATTTAGCTAATTTGTCACAATTAGGAGTTTTAAGGATTTTACTACGTTAGGAGTACCCAAATTTAATGATTTAGAGCTCTAATTTTCATGGTCTATTTTCATAGTAGGGAATCATATATCCACCAAAGGAAATTTGAAAATATATTATTTTATGCCCTCCACATGAGTACAAACAATACTTCTATTGCACGCAATTTTTTAACATTGAAGATCGTTTTTAGATAATTCTTTTGGTGAAATCTAATCATCATCACACTACAAGAGAATGGAGTGTTTTAAGTATAGTCCTAGAGATAACATTTTAAGTAATGACCTTTTTTGGAGACTTTAAGTAAGAAATAAGTGTCTTTTTAGTAAAATTTTACTAAAAAGACACTTATTTCTTACTTAAAGTCTCCAAAAAAGGTCATTACTTAAAATGTTATCTCTAGGACTATACTTAAAACACCCCTTTCTCTTGTAGTGTCAACTATTCCCTAATAAACAATTTTCAGTTTTTCAAAAAGATTCTTTTCCTATTTTTTACAAATAAAAATGTAAAAGTGCCTATTTTCATGAGATTTTGCATTTTTCTAGTTCACCTACTTAGAAAATTTTCCTACCCTTTTCCTTCTTAGGATATCTTCTTCTTCAAGAAATATCCATTAAGCATATTTTTCTATTTTTTAAATATTATTTTTCTATTTTTAAAGTACTCTAAAAAAATCAGGAGTATTATGGCCAAAGTATACAAAAACCAATCGGTCTTTCTTGAACTCACCCATAAATATATTATAAGATTAGGTTATCAAAAGTCTAGCTCTAAATTCATTTTCTAGGGTACTAAATTGTTCTTAAAAAAAACAAATTGGCTAATGTAATATACAATTGGTGGCTATTTTTATATACTAAAATAATTTTTTTAATTGAAATTTCTTTTGATAAGTTTTATAATAGTCAAGAATATCTTACTTATAAATCTCAAGTCATTTGACGCGTAAACGTAAAGTTATGACCAAAAAAAAAAATGTATGTATGGTGTGACATTAATCCCTATAGGACTAAGAAAACACAATGTGTCCTCTTTAAAGTTTTCAATGGCAATTTCTTAGAAGGGTGAAACAAATCTCAATATTTTGTAAACTAAGATCTTATAAAAAAAGAAGTTTACATACTTTTTGCATTTTCTAATTTCTTCATTTTGAATGTGAGAAGTAGTTAAAAATCGTTTAGGAAATGTAGTCAAGAATGTAGTCTAGTAGGAAAAGGGAGCAAAAATAATGTTTTTTCATGAAAAGAATAGTAGAGATGGAAAAAAATATTTTCTTATACATTTCTATTCTATAATCCACACAAACAAAAAACATTTGAAAAAAAAATTCAATTTTTTGTTTTTAACAATTTTAAAAATAAAAGGTTCAATCTAGTGTAATTAACAATACAAAATAATTAAAATGGTTCCAAATTTTTTTGAGATGTTCCAAATAATACAATAATAAAATTAGTTGTTGAATTTCAATAATTTATCCATATGAATTCTTTTAAGAATTTTGTAGAATCCAATTTGCTTAGATTTGACTTTCTAGTTTTCATATGTGGAAATGTGTACAAATTTGAGGGAGTTTTTTATTTTTCAAAATTTTCAATATAAAAATACTAAATTTTCTTTGGACTCCAAATAAAATTTTCTAGGACGTTAAAAAATCTTTATTCATATTTTTATAAATTTTTTTCTCCAAAAAATGCGTTTTTTGTCTATGAAGTTGATCATTAAAAATTGTTATAATCTAAAGATCTAATAGTTAATATTCTCTACAATTAATTCCATGCATACTAGATATAGTAATCTTTACTTTTGTATGGTTAAAATTAAAAATTTTAATTACATCTATGTGCAAAAAAATACCAAAGTGGTAGAATTGATTGAAAACCTCCATTGTCAAAACCGTGTTAGTCCTTTAGGGGTTAATAGTACAAATGTTTCTTGCATTCATCCGTATAGTTATTCTAGAAGTCCATATTGGATATGTTTTACTACTTGTAATATTTTTTTAAGTGCAATAAATCTACAAACTTTATTTTTGAAAATATAATAGTCTATTAATTTGATAGTGGTTCCTTTACTAGCACCTTTTGCATTTCAGTTATAGTTCTTTAGTTCTTTTGAGATATTACTATTGAAATATATCTTAATATAAAAATTTAAGGTAGCTCACAAGGTGATTACTAGAAATATTTGTCCTATTTTTTGTCCCCTTAACCTTCGACAAGTAGTTTTTTGCTCTTAGCTTTTGTATTGTATGTTTGTCTTCTATAAAAACTTGAAGTGAAGGTACATGTGATAGTTGTAGACATTGACTACTAATATTTAGTTTTTTTTCCCTACTTGGGCACTCTAGGTAGATAAAAGAAAATCATTTTTTAAAAATTGAAATTGAAATTCGTTTTGTAGATTTATACATGTATGGAGAGCTTGAATCATTCTATTTTAATTAGTGTGATGAAAGTTATAAGGAGTTTTAGTATGCGGGCAATTATGGATTTCCTACTCTAAAATAAACTTTGAAGTCTTCATTTAACTCAATTTTCAAGAATTAAAATCATAGGATAAAGACTGTTTTTTACAACATTACAACATTACAACTATTGGGATTGGCATTTTTCAATTCTGTGATTAAATTCTTAACAACCTAGTGTTTTTAATAATTTTTCCAATCTTTCTTCATATTTTTTTTTACATGTTGTACAATTCTAAATCATTTGAAAATTTTCAAGCATACAGTGAACTTGGCTTCAAGAATGAATCCAAGAAGTTCCACCAATATAGAATTTTCATATAGAAATGTGATCATATAAAGTACAACTTTCTTGGGGGTTTTAGGGTCTAAAAAGAATTTGTGTCAATTCAAATGCTAATACCTTGCAATCTATATTGTGGAAATTTTTGAATTTTTTCTATATCATCCATCAAACCAACGTATTAGAAGGCCCAATGGTTATATGTTCTCCCAAATGTGTTTTTTTCCCTAAAATTTAGCACTTGTACAACATATGATAAATTTGGAGCATTTTTGGTGAAAACAGAGACAAAGAATTTGAGGGGATCAAAGAATAACATACTTGAAGGCAAGAAATTTTTCCAATGTCAAATTGATCTAAAAGAATATTGTGTTTTTGGATCATGTTGATTCAATATAAAAAATTTTGCACTTTAAATATACATGGTAAATTAGCAAGTTAAGCTTACAAGTGTTTTTGTTGCAATTTTGTAAACAACAATATGTGAACAATGATGTTAGTATGTGAGCATAGAAGTGTGAGCCTATGAGCCTTGAACCTAAGTATAAGTAAGTATCCTACACTCATTGAAGGTGTTTATAACATAAACACCTATAATATAGATATTTAGAACTAGATACACTACAACTATTGAGGTGTCTATAATATAAGCACCTATACAATAGGTGTGTAGAATTCTAAGCTCACATGCTCACACTTTCTATGCTCAGATACTAGCAACCGTATAGAGACTACTTTCTTTAATGCATAAAAATAGGAAATTAGTTTTTTTCCAATCTTGCTATAAATGTACAAAAAAATCCTTTAGTAAGAATTGAAGACAACTTCTATTAGGCTTGTTCTTATCTCTAATAAATACAAACACCTAATTGTATTCATGTCTAATAGATTCAATATTCCTAATAGAGATGTCTATTTAATTGTATATATCAAGTTGCTTATATGGTACCAAAAATTTAGTGGACACCAAATACTAAGCATTGTATTAATGAGAAGTGCAATGTTGATCTTGTGTACATTATTACTAAAATATTTTGTTAAAATATATCCACGAGAATCTCAATCGATACAGATGAGTCATCTCAATTATAAGTGAAAATATTTGTTTGTAACACGCTTTAGGATAATATGTATAAATCTACAACTTTTAAGATTCAACATCATAAAAATGTATAAAAATCAAATTCTACAAAAGCATATACAAATCCTAAATATCTTCTAAGATTTGACATTCCTAATACAAAAGTTTGTATTTGGTAATTGATATTTGGTGATTGGCATAGTGCATTTCCAAACAAAGGCTTGCAAAATTTGCATGAATGACTAATAAACAACTAAAGTATGGGGGACATAGCTAAACCCACTTGTTTCCAAAATCATAACATTACATAAAACCTTGACCTACTATTGTACTAATAGCAAAAATATTGGAGTTGTTTGTAGAGAAGTAAGGGAGCAAGTGTGGATGCCCCATCTTTTTTATGAAAGTTAATTCTAAAAGTCTAAATCTTCTTTTTTCCTAGGAATTTTTTGGACTAAAGGTTTAATTCTGAAAGGACAAAAGAATTGTTCAATGTATACAAAAGATTTGCAATAATTTAATTAAGCATAAAATTAATTTTGGTCAAATGCTCACAAAATTTTGACACAAGGTGTAAACATGTACTTCTTTAAAAGGAATATAGTTTTTCTTGATTAGGTGCCTAGATCAAAGTTATAATCTTTAACTTTTTAAGTTGTCATAGTGTCTTTGAACAAAGCACGCAAAACTCATTTTCTAATTCCAAAATTTAATAGGCAAATCAAATATATGATATCTGATGCCACATGTAGTGTAAAAATCTCATGTAGGAAGAATTAAAGTTTATTGTTCCTATTGGGTAAAATTGGAAAAAATTCTTCTAATTTAAGACATTATAATCTTTCAATCCTTGTTGTCAAATTTTTTCAAATTTTTTACATGCATTCCCATAGTAGTCTAGTCTACATTTGTACAATTGGATTATGGAAAAAAATTTGTTTTTTTAATACCTTAGAAAGTAGTATTTTATCTCAATTTTTGCCCAAAATGTGCCTTAATATTTTAATAATGTTCAAATTTAGCTTTTGTCAAAAATCACCTCCACATTGTTGTTTTTAGTATAAATATGTCTATTCTTAGAATTATTTTTGAAAATCTATCAATAAGATCTTGTCTATCTATATCAAAGTAGTCTACCCTCAAATTTCTAAAGACATTTGTTTGTATAAATTTTGAGATTTCTCCAATCAAACATTAGTTTTTGAAATATTTTTTTTCTCTTTTGGATAGAATGATTCTAAAGGCCTATATTTCAAATATATCAAAATAAGACTTTGCAAATTTTGACCAAATGTACATATCAACACTAAAGAACATGCCGTGTGCCACTTTTCAACAAGGGTTGGAATCATGGAAGATTGTTTTGAGATTCTTGTAATCAAATGAGGTACATTACATTGGAAAAAAACAAAATTTCATTTGACCATGCCCATATACAACATACGCCAACCAATCAAATCCTTATCCACTTGCCCACCCACCGAATTTCCTTTCCCTTTTTTTCTTGGGATGTTCTTTTACTAGTTATGTTTCCTTCCCCAAAACAATCTGCAGTGAACATTTCTTTGATTATTTGACTTTGAATAATCACCAAAGATGGAGCTTTTGACAAAATCAAAAGTTTTTTTTTCTTTTTTTTTGGCCATGGAAAGATAACTTGATAAACTACATAAAATTTCTTGATAAAACATGTTTTGGGTTTGGTGGAGCCCTAAAATTGGGCAACGACCATAAAATAGTTGTTTGGGGTCAATTCAAATAGCTGTTTCATAGGTTGACTAGAAGGCTTCGTGTCCACCCTTCACAGCAGGTTCCGTCATGCCCAGCTGCCTAAAGTCGTCTGCGGCGAGCACAAGCAAGCTGGCTCCTGCCCCTCGTGATCCATAGTCCCCGCAGAGGCCGGTGCGTGAACAAGCTGAAAGCGAGGTGAGGTCCGAGATACGCCAAACGCTGGAAGAGGAGAATAATCTCGCTGTCTGTTTCTGGCTTCCGTTTCACCAATGCGGTGCGAAAGCCGGGGCGCCAACAGGACCCTTTTCAACTGAGCTCCGAGTTTCGGTCCGTTTTTCTTGCACCTTTTACTCCTTCCGAAACTTGCACCGAAATCTCATGATGCCCAGCACTGCTGCAGCCGGAATCGAGCATATTCCGCTCCTCCAAGAACAGGCCCCGGTACTTGTCGTGCAACATCGCGGTTGCAATCGTTGCAGCGGGGCACGGTGAGTTTCCACGGCACTGAGATTGAAATAATAATAGCAGGCAGCAAAGATGCGAACGCCAAACATTGGTTTCCATGAATTCCGGCCTGTTGCCCCTCTTTGGCAACCTCTCTGACGGAAATCTCGATCTGGGTATTCTTAGCATCTCATTGGGTGTACAACTACCACCAGGGAATCTCTTGTGGGGGAGGTCGGTTGTAAATGGTAAATGGTAAATGGTACATGTCTGACTTTGATTATTTTCGTGTTCTTTTCATTTAGAATGCGCAAGTTGAGCGGGGTTCAAATTTGCCTGCACTGGGATTTTGCGGAGTCGTGATGATCTGCAGAGGAAATAGAAAGCTTTCTGTTTGCAGGAGCTTGAAAGTCGGAATGTATAGTGTGTGGGCGGGAGCTGACTGGAGCCCAAACGAATTGGCATCGGACCGTTTCGCCTACTTTCGTTTTGCACTGGAAAATTGAATGAAGGAAAAGTTTTGGAGTTGGGCAGCTTTAAATGCATAAGGAGCTAGGAAAGTTGTTCAGCAGTATTGTCGCAGGTGCTTCAGTTGCAGGGTTTACACAGATTTGCATTTATTAGGGTTTACGGGTATTAAGTAAATTGCCGTGGTTTCTGTGAAAGTCAACGACCGACAATTACCAGCGCGATCATTTACTGCTTTTGTTTCCCCCATTTTGCCTGACTTTTTCTTTTTGTTCTCTTGTGTGTTTGAAAGACGGAAGTTTACACCCATTTGCAAGGATGGGGCTGTGGGAGAATTCAGTTTTCAATGGATGCTAAAGGTAGGCTTTTCCTCTCCTGATAAGAGCCAATCGACACTGGGACAGTTTATGCTTACAAAATCGCAGGCACAAGGTGTTCCTCAATCATGCGTGTAAACATTATGAGAGATTCTTAACGTATGAAAATAACGTGGAATGAGAAAGTGTGTCATTTGAGAGAATTGAGTGCATATGCGATAAACTCAGATGAAGAGAAGATCTTGGCCAGTCCCTTATTGGAGCCACATTATCCAACTGCTCAAAAGACCTCACACCAAACTCCATAGGACAGAGGGACGGAGAGAGGACAGCAGCAACTGTACTTCAATGTCCTGCCTGTGTGCAACTGATGCACATGTTTGATTCCCAGCAGAATGTCACAAATTGCTGCTGCTGCATGGCAGATAACTACTGAAATCTATGTACAACTGGTGTCACCTATCTTTTATGACCTTGCAGCGACCTTCTCAGAGATGGACGCGCATTCACAAGGACGCTTTCTTGTTTGTCTTCTTCTGAATCTCTGAGTTTAGGGTGCTTCGGACTGTTTGTTTGATGGAGACTAGCACGTTGTTAAAATTAGCAGACTGAAGGCACTGAAGCATGGCAGAGGACGTAACTTACATGTTTAGTAAAGCCGCACATGCGAGGTGATAGCTAACTTATAAGAGTTTATGCCACTCATGAAAACAATCAGAGTTTGTGCTTCATATTTCTTTTTTTGAAACAATTGAAACAGAGAGAATTTCATAATTCCGCATCATTTGTGATGAGCCCGCCAGCTTCCATGTGCACGTCAACAAGCGTGTACCAGATCGGCAGAATTCAATCAAACTGACCGCTGGGCTGTACTTGGGGTGCCCTAGCTGCTGCTCAGTGCTCCGCAGGCCAGTTATTTTTGTAAGGCAATCAAAGAGGAAAGAACTAACTAATTGCTATCGGTCAGACCTCTATGGTTTGCATCTCTACTACTGTACAGTACCACGGAAGTGACGGAACCATGGCTATGGCGTGAAAGTACAGTCCTATTATAAAAAAGTAAAAGAAAACGAATGGGCAGGTCAGTGCTGCCACTGCCAACTCTGCCAGTGCCAACACGAAAATTATTTTTCATTCTCTTGAGGCAAGGAGGACTGCTGACGGATTCAATCTCATCTGGTAGGTACACCGCAAGGATAGAGCTGTGAGCAGTGAGCACACAACAATAACACCCTTGATTTGTCAGAAAATGCCAGTCAGTTATCTCAATATCCAAATAATTTTGTTAACGTAACAGGAGACTCGATCACTCCTCTCTGCAGGCAAGTCTGCATCCCAACTAGCATCATGATGGCGATGAAGTCTTGTAGATGGGAGGACAAAAAAAACACCCACCCAGAATACCTTCCCTTCCACTCCCGAAGGCCTCCAAGAGCCTTCTCACTGAACTCTGACTGCAACACAATAATGCTGCGACAGGCCCCTGCCACTACGACGGAGTGGCATTTGATTGCCCTCCAACACTAATTGACCACCAGTATGGCCGGCACCGTGCAAGTGGGAACGAGTTGCAAATCTCGTCTGGTGTTGGTAATCCGTTTTCTGGGGAAGTTCAATTTTCTGCAAAAACAAATCCATTACTTTCTTTTTAAAATAACGGTAACTGCAGTGAGAAGGCTAATTGCTTCGAAGAAACCGACGTACCAAACTCAGAAGGGTTTTTTATGGCGAGTTGGAACAGAAAAGAGCCTGAGTTTGCTTCCACGGTTGAAAGCAAACCAGGCTCATTCGAAGCAGATCGGTTTAGTCAATAATTTCTACTTTGAACACTATGCGTGTCTGACTGAATGCACTGATTTGAATCCTAATGGTGAAGGTTCTAAATTACTGTCACGTGCAAATTAGAATGACTAAATTTTTTTATTGAGGCAATTAGAACACTAAAGTAATATGATTTCAGCTCAGATTCATTCAGATGCACCATAAGTAGAGTGCCTTTAGTAAACAAGTGTCACATACATTAACCGGACCTACTTATCAGTGTAGCCCTCCGTTCTCTGAACGTTCTTAGACTCGGCCTTTGGCTCGAATGGATGTCGTTTGAGTATTGATTTTGATAACTGAACTTCTCTTTCCCGGCAACTGAAAAGAAGAACTTTCATTCTCAAAAAACTAACACGGAGTATAATTAAAATTTGAACCTCTCTTCAGGTTTGGAATGGCGCAATTGCGGAAGTTGACTTTGTGCCAGTGAGGTAATTTTATTTGGGCTCTCTCGGAATAGCAAAAGGCCCGTTTCAAAGGGGAAGCGCACTTTCGTAAGCACAAGCCGGAGGCTAATAATGGAGCGCTGTTTCCCGGAGTCGGGAGAACGCAAAACGTCCGTCGTCATGTGGCCTGGGCCGGTGAAATTACAGCTTCGCTACTTAAGCTAGAATGCTGGCTAGATCCAGCCAGTTAGACTGAGTTTCGAGAGGATAACATGTCCTCTCAGTACATAAGTCACAGGAGGAGCTGGATCTAGACAATCATGCTGGTCAGGCGTTGCGAGCCGAGGTGCAGGTGATTCCCCAGTGCCTCACAGGAGTGGCTGATCAGTCCTCAAGGCAGGCTTCTAACTCAGCTGGAAGCTCACTAGTCGGGCTGTTCAAGCTTCGCAGAGAAGAGCGGAGAGATCCCGCAGATTCCTGAGCATGCTGGAGTTGGAATCTCGGCGTCACGGGAATGTTTGTTGAAGAGCTGGAGTTGGGAGTGAGCTGAGATCTGGAAATCTCGATAACGAGGTTTGGAGGTCGCAGAATCTGTTGTTTTCAAGGTAAAGATCCTGCGCGTTCTTGAGTGGAAGGCGATATGTCACTTGCTCTTGTTCTTGGGGTTTGGGACAGGTCTAGTGTTTGTCTGTACCCTATGCTGTCTGCCTTGCGAAGCTTGTTACTTCGGGGAGCATTCTCAATAGAAGAATCCTTTGTTTGCATTTGAATGTTCATTTCTCTAGATGCTTATTCGCTACTTCCGCTGCGTGACTGTTCCGATAACCTTTGTGTGCTCTCCGCGTGGAAGAGTGTATGTAGCTAGCTCAGGGTGTTCGTTATTGTCACAATACATTTGCAAGTTACGGTGGATTTTCACACATGAGCTGGGTGTAGATTCTTCTGGCTAGATCTCTACATTGTTTGGATCGTGAAGGCAGAGATCGCGATTTAAATTCTGTTACGGAGTCTAAAGATTTGGACTGTCTCAGAAAGAGAGAAGCACACATCTCTATACGATAATTCCTACACGATCTCGCTTACAAAGGGAGATGGATTTTGGCATTATTTATCTTGAAATGAACAGTGACTGCTGATTTCAGTAGTTAGATAGAATCCCCTTCCGAGGATCTATGTGACGTCTGAAAGGGCACGAAGAGAATGATCGTTCACTTGAGAATGCTTAGTTGGTGCGCGCAGCTCGCCTCGATTCCGAGGATTAAGCGAATTCTGACATGAGTCGTGCGTCCTCGGATATATTTTGTGGCAAAGTGTTCCACACTGACCAAGGCTTTAGTGTTCAAGTCAGGTCAGAAACTCTGGAGGACCGATACGAGGTTCAGTGCTGGGTGGTGAACCAGAAGGGGAGGGCCCCAGTGCACGCATTTTGCGAGAAGCGGGGCGGGGGGCTCCCGATGTACGACTCCCCCAGCAATTCGCTCCAGAACCCTTTGCTGAAGATGCCCCCTTCCGTCCTCGACCACGAATTTCCTTCCACCCCCGGCAAGGTATTATAAACGTCGAATCATCAAGTCAACCGCTCACATTGTCGCTCTCTTAGACCCCATGTTCGTTACGATTGGCGGATTATTCCCATGTTAGTTGCTATAGATTCAGGGGCTTAAATGAAACCTCAGATCTGTACCAGTCCTAGTCAGAACAGCACAATTCTGGCGTTATGAAACACGCCATTCTCATTGATATAACCATTTATCTACGATTACCGAATATGGCCCTTTTGCTATGAACCTTGAAGGAATGGAATCTCGATGTGAGTGAGGATCATGGTGTGGAGGTGAATGCCGAGTCGTACCAACAGTTCGTTGCTTCTTGAGGATCTCATTTTTCGTGATATCGGCACAGTTCTCGGTCACTCAGCTGGAGACTTAGATCTACACCAGTTTGGGAGCTCTGAGCTTTTAACCGACCCAATTCGGGTGCTTTGAAGCTCACCATTGTAGTGAACGTCAGCACTCGGCTGTGAATCTCGAAGGAATGGCATTTCGATGTGTGAGACCCGTGCTGTGTGCAGGTAAAGATGGAGAGGAGCAGCTACTTTGGACGAGTGGCCTCCCGCTGGCACTCGAGCGCCTCCGCGAAGCTTTTGTGTTTCACTTCTCTTCTGCTCGCCCTGACAATCACCATCTTCTTACTCGCCTCCTGCCCCTCAAGATCTACCGAGAGCTTCACAACTGGGATGCAGCCCTTCCAGCGCAGTCACGAATGGGAGAAGCGCGTCCGCCAGTCGTGTACGCCGCGTCGCAACGACAACGCCTTGATTGTGCTCGTCACGGGCGCCGGAGGGTTCGTCGGCACGCACGTCTCCCTCGCATTGAAGAAACGGGGCGACGGTGTCGTGGGCCTGGACAATTTCAACAACTACTACGAGGTTTCCCTGAAGCGGTCGCGGCAGGCCCTCCTGGAGAAGCACGGCGTGTTCGTCGTAGAGGGCGATATCAACGACAAGTTTTTATTGGAGAGTTTGTTCGAAGTGGTGCAATTCACGCACGTCATGCACCTCGCGGCGCAAGCGGGCGTCCGGTATGCGATGCAAAACCCGCAGTCGTACATTCACAGCAACGTCGCGGGGTTGGTGAACATTTTCGAGGTGTGCAAGGCTGCGAATCCGCAACCCGCTATTGTCTGGGCTTCGTCTAGCTCGGTCTACGGATTGAACACGAAGGTAACGATCTACTGAACTTTTGAACGCTCCGTTTTAGGGTTTAAAGCTCTCGAATGCTCCGCTTCTTGGATTTATGCAGAATTTTACTCATTCTCGCAAGTCCTGATATTCGTTTTTCTCTCTAATTCTGAGTAGACGTGAGCGTTAAAGTGAAATTGGGGTTGGTATTCAAAGTTCCGAGTCTCGAATTTGAAACCCAGCTTGACCTCAAAATCTCTTTTCTAAAGTTGTTTATTGATTATGGAAGTGAAACTTAGCCTTAAGAGTGTAGTTGAAGTACGCGGTGGAGTCATTTCAGCAAATTAGCATGCCTTGAGTAATCCGAGTGCATCCTCATTTAGAAAACTCACGACTTCTGCAGTGCTTGGTTCAGTGGAGAAAAGGAACTGGGATGTGACAAGTTGCATTTCATTCTCCTCTTTCATCACTCTGTTCTGCTTGCAAGTGGCTCACATTATGTGAACCTCCGGCTGCAAGCATTTCATTGAATTGTGCTATTATCCCCGCTGAGCTATCACCAGTGCATTTCTCGATTACCAACCATGTTATTGCTTGCAGGTGCCGTTTTCCGAACAAGACAGAACAGACCAACCGGCGAGCTTGTACGCGGCAACGAAGAAGGCTGGCGAAGAAATCGCCCACACTTACAACCACATCTACGGCCTTTCCATCACAGGACTTCGTTTTTTCACGGTCTATGGACCGTGGGGCCGTCCCGACATGGCCTACTTCTCCTTCACGCGCGACATCCTCAAGGGCAAACCGATCAGCATCTACTCCGGTCCCGGTGGCAAAGACCTTGCCCGCGACTTCACATTCATCGACGACATCGTGAAGGGTTGCGTGGCCTCCCTCGACACGGCGGAGAAGAGTACCGGCAGCGGCGGCAAGAAGACCAAACCAGCGATGCTGCGCGTCTTCAACTTGGGCAACACCTCCCCCGTGACAGTACCCACACTCGTCGACATCCTGGAGAAGTATTTGAACGTGAAAGCGAAGCGCAACATCATCCAAATGCCGCGCAACGGCGACGTCCCATTCACGCACGCGAACATCTCGTCCGCGACGACGCAGCTCCAGTATAGACCCGTCACCAACCTGGACACCGGGTTGAAGAAGTTTGTAAAGTGGTATCTCAGCTATTATGGCGACAATACGAATCGGAAGTTGTGGTTGGGGAATCATGAGCAAATCATCTAGACCTACTTCTCTCACTCTGATCGAATTCGTTGTGGCCTTGCAGCAAGTTACGCGTCATCGTTCACCGTCGTCACGCTCATTTTCGATCGATACACGCTAGATTGCTTCAATCTTTCCCTTCCTCCGGTAGCTAGCCTTCTCATGAACAATATTATTCAACTAACATTTATTCATTCTTTAATCGAGGGGTTCGAGAGCAACACTCCATGCCCACATTGTAATTGTAATTGTAATTGTAGATCCGAGGTGAGACTCCCAACACCTGGGAGGTTCACTAACATCCGCTCTATTATGCACAGGGAACTCTTGATTAGTGTACAGGGGCTTTTTGAGAAAGTGCCTGTCACTATTTGATAATTCTTTCTGCATACCATACGCCCGCATTCAGCTGTAAGAATATTCTATTATGTTTGCAATCTCCTGTTGCAATTATGCCCACTCAAAACTAAAAACCAGCTGGTCAACATTTGTGATTATTGCTCCTAACATGGTCTTGGCCGCACCATGTTCCAGATTGCTCAATTCAAAGTTTCGTCCGAGAGCTTCAAATGATATTTGTGAAAATTGGTATGTGGAAAATATGGAGAGAATTATGACCACGCCGCACAAGATATGGTCAAATGTGGTTGTGCGGAGAATAGTTTTAGAATGCTGGTAGGTTCAAAATGCGGCTAAAATCATCTTGAACTGCTGCTACTCAGAACGTAGCCTCATCAACGTGGTAGCGGTTAACTGGCCTGCTCGGCCACACCAAGTCATTCCAGGGGTGCAACTAAAAATGAAAGTTCCCTATTTTTGAGCCTGAGTAATGTACCTCGTAGAGCTCTTCTAGCTAGTTGGGGATGTTTTATAGCAAATATGAAATCAGAATTTGCAAATTTTATCATGCATGCAAAATAAAAAATGTCAGCGTTTTCCCGAGTGGTCGAGGGAGGAGGGTATTCACCCCGGCCATCAGCGTTCCGTTCGTGCAACCAATCTTCCAACTGATCAGGCACAATGTGTACTGCAAGATCACATCTTCCAATTTGAATAGGCACGTTCTGCACTCTGCCGTTGCAGTACTGGCTGGAAAAGAAGTGGAGCACTTGCAAGTCGAATATCAGAGCCTGAGATTACCTGTCAAAATCATTACGAAACTTTTGATAAGGTCGCGACTATACCTTATTTTGTCCAAGGAGCAGAGGGATTGGTTCCTTCTCTGGCCAGCAGCTGTAACTTCATCGGTAATGAGACTATTTAAATCAAGGAAAGGACCACTACTTGTCGCATATTGCATTAGTCACGATAAATGCCATGGCATTACTATCGTACACGATGGTCAGGGCCGGCATTCCCTATCGAATAACCAATTGAAGTTGAAGGCAAACCCATTACAAGCACTCTGGCAAGTAAGATTCAGCCCTTTGAGTCAGTCAATGATTATGTAACTGAAGTGCTTTGAGCGGATAAGATGGAGCCAGAGCCCTATGCAACTTGCGAGCTGCTTACACAAAATTGCATCCAAGCATTCAGGAACAGTTATTCTCCCCTTTGACTTTGGACACTACTGTTCTTGTATGTTCTTCGCTTTCAACCGCCCATCACAGGATTCCTTGTTAACAGAAACTTGCACAATTTGCACAGTTTTCGTGGAACTATCCAAAGTATCCAAAGGTTATTGAAGATTTGTGCTTATATGAAAAGACAAGCATGAACTTTACTTTTGGAAAGCTTAGAACTCCGTCTTTCTATGCTACCGGTGATGCGAGTAGAAACAAGCAAGAGTTATGACTGGTGATGCAAATACTCTGGATTAATTAGTCTTCTACCTTGCAAGTGGAGCAAGTCGCAAAATCACCCTGCACTCATCATGGCAATAAGGGTTCTGTTCCAGAGTAATCTACGACGGTTACAAATCTATGGGAGTCAAAAAGTTCAAAATACTGAGAAGCAATTGGTCGCGTTTAGAAAAGAATCATGTGCCCAGTGAAAGCCCAGTGAGAGATTTAGGTATGAAGCACAGCCATGGCAGACGAACAGTTAAGGACATGAATGCAATCGGCTGCGTAGCCATACACGATGCAAAGCAGTCTGGAGTGACACCCTAATCACCGACATGAATGGTGACGAACCATTTTTTTATGCACTGCTCAATTAAAACTAATTGTCCAGTAGAGCTTGTTGGATACAAACACATGTATTGAATCTCTCTGGCGAGGTCTTGCCCCACCTGGAGACGAGAATGCACGAAGTCTCTGCACATTGACAAGATCGGTGCAAGCCTATACATGACCTAGAATTCTGCTCTATCTCGTCACATTCTCTGATATATAAAACTTCCTTGAGTTTCTTCCTTGCTTAGATCCGGGGTAACAAATGCTGGTCTACTCATCCAAGGAGGATGACTCACACCTTCACTTGGTGCAAATCATGAGGAGCCCTAAACCTTAAACCCTAATCCTAATGCAACACTGTAGCGAAGAGTCTAGCCTCAAGAGGGGATACGTAGTTTTTGCGTGACTGCCATTGTCCTATGTACAGTGCCTTCATATGGGATCCTAAACGAGCCCATGCCTTATCAGAGCAAGCTTAGAAAAGAGCTGGAGTTGCTTCTCTCACCTAAACCCTAATTTGCCTGTCGCTGGTACCACAGATCTGGAGGTGGTGGTGGTGCCGAAGCTTGGTACCCAGCACCAGGCTGCGGATTCCCAGCCTGTGGATACGCCGTCGGCGCCTGCATCTGGTTGTAATCTCCCATTTGGACATACGGCGAAAATTGAGTTTGTCCCGGAGTCGATGAAGCTGGTGCAGCTTGCGGCTTGTTGTAATCCCCCATTTGAACATACGGATTCCCTTGAGGGTGTCCTTGAGTGAACGAAGCTGGTGCAGCTTGTGGCTTGTTGTAATCCCCCATTTGAACATACGGATTCCCTTGAGGGTGTCCTCGAGTGAACGAAGCTGGTGCAGCTTGCGGCTTGTTGTAATCCCCCATTTGAACATACGGATTCCCTTGAGGGTGTCCTCGAGTGAACGAAGCTGGTGCAGCTTGCGGCTTGTTGTAATCCCCCATTTGAACATACGGATTCCCTTGAGGTTGAGAATACATCGGCCGGATCTGCTGTGAACCATACGGCTGCTGGAAGTATGTGGGATTTGGTGGTGGAGTGTAAGTTTGCGCAGCTGCGGCAGCCTGAGAAAACCCACCTACTTGGACTTGCGGTTGAGAATAGGATGACTTTGCCGGTGCATCGTGCCCCATGACTTGGATTCCTTGCGGTTGAACTTGAGGCTGAAAGGACGAATTCTTTGGTGGTGAGTATCCCATAATCAGAGTTGAGTTTTTCCTTGCTGGTGGATTGAAATTGGAAGTTGTTTGCACGATCGGACCCTGCGGATAGCCGGTAACCATGCCTGGTGCGGGCTTTGTGTAAGGAGATTGACTCGAGGGCTGGTACGCGAGCCATGGCTTCTGCGGTGGAGCTTGTTGCTGAAAGTATGCATTTGCTTGCGACACTTGCACTGGTGGCGCGCCTCCGCTTTGTGGTTGAAGGAATGCATTTGGTTGCACCACTTGCGCTTTGGCCACATCTCCTCTTTGTGGCTGACAGAATGCATTCGTCTGCGATACTTGTACGTCTCCAGCGCCTCCGCTTTGTGGCTGTAAGAATGCATTTTGCACTTGCGCTATGGCCACACCTTCGCTTTGTGCCTGAAAGAATGCATTGGTGTGCGATACTCGTGCTTCTCCAGCTCCTCCGCTTTGTGGCTGCAAGAATGCATTCGTCTGGGATACTTCGGCTACCCCACCACCTGCACTTTGTGGCTGAAAGAATGCATTGGTGTGCGATACTTGTGCTTCTCCAGCTCCTCCGCTTTGTTGCTTAATGTATGCATTCGTCTGGGAAACTTCAGCTTCTCCAGAACCTCCGCTTTGTGGCTGAAAGAATGCATTGGTGTACGATACTTGTGCTTCTCCAGCTCCTCCGCTTTGTTGCTTAATGTACGCATTCGTCTGCGAAACTTCAGCTTCTCCAGCAGCTCCGCTTTGTGGCTGAAAGAATGCATTGGTGTACGATACTTGTGCTTCTCCAGCTCCTCCGCTTTGTTGCTTAATGTATGCATTTGTCTGCGAAACTTCCGCTTCTCCAGCACCTCCGCTTCGTGGCTGAAAGAATGCATTGGTATACGATACTTGTGCTTCTCCAGCGCCTTCGGCTTGTTGCTTAATGTATGCATTCGTCTGTGACACTTCTGCTTGTCCAGTGCCTTCATTTGGTGACTGAAATAATGTATTTGTCTGCGATACTTGTACTTCTCCAGCGCCTTCACTTCGTGGCTGAAAGTACGCATTCGTCTGCGTTACTTGAACTTCTCCAGCGCCTCCTTCTGGCTGAAAGTATGCATTCGTCTGCGACACTTGTGCCAGTCCGACCCCTCCGTTTTGTGGTTGAAAGTACGCATTTGTCTGCGACACTTGTGCTTGTCCCACACCTCCGTCTTGTTGCTGGAAGTATACATTTGTCTGTGATACTTGTGCCCCTGCTTGCGTCGCGGCCACTTCTTGCGTCTGGAGGTACGTGCCTTGCGTATTTCCATACCCGTCCAGCTGCACTTGCGCAACGACCGTGGTTTGCGCTTCGATCTGTACACAGTTCTGCTCCGTCCATGTGTGGTGAACGACGTGCGCCTTGTCGCCCAGTTTCCGGTACATCTTCTTGATGAGGTGTCGGTGCAGCATGTACTTGGGCGCAGCCAGAAGGGGAGTCATGATCCAGGCGGCGTTCATGGCGCTGTGGCCAATCATTTCCACCAAAATGTCCTTGAGAATCTCGTTCCACAACCACTCGCCCAACCCCAAATTCTTCAGAATCTCCAGAACGGCCGTCTCCACACCGGCCATCAAGCTGCTCTTGGACGCCCGCTTGATGGCGTTCCCGATTTGGCTGCTCATGGACTTCAAGTCGCTGAAAGAGCGCACATTCAGCAGCGGGATGAGACCCAGGGTGACGGAGAAGTTGAGGCACTGCATTACGGTGGCGGCCACCACCACGGCCACGCCGCTGAATGGGATCACCGTGCTGCTCACCACGGAGAGCGTCACCGTGGTGAGGTCCATGATGCGCTTCTTGCAGGCGTCGCTCACTACGGCGTCGATCCTCCTCTTAATGTACTCCTTCACACGATGTAAAATCTCGGTCTCTGCAGACCGAGGTACACGCAACTAATGTCAGACCTCGGATCAATGCACGCATCACAATGATTGATCACATTGAGACTAGTCACTTGTGTACAGAGTTCAACAATACATGCATCAATCTCAAACCTCCTCAAGGAATCGGAACTTCTTTCTAAACCTTGAAAACGAAAATGCACGGACAGAAACCACAAATGGTCATCTTCATCAAAAAGGAGTGCTCCTGAACGCTCGAATTTTAACTGTCAAGCTTCAAAACCTAAGACCACTATAGATACGAGGTTTGAACCTGTCAATTTCAAGTGAAGTCCAGGCCATTTTGACTAATATGAGGTTCATAGTCGGCACTACCATAGCTTGCTCATTCACTAAGAAATTGCTTATTAACATCAAGAGTGCCTCCGAAAACACCGACGACATTGATAGTGATCGATTTGAACGTACGAAAGGCAGTGAGAACTTACCTGTAGCATGCCTGTTTTGCAGTCGCTGACTTTCGAACTCCTTCCTATAGTCCGCCATGGACTTGACGTCGATCATGGCTCCTTTCGAAGCTTCAGAAGTTACATCGCCACCCTTCAGCCTTGCTTCCGATTCTACACAATAAGAAGGTTTCGACTTCAACCCCATCTCGTCCCACTAGCTTGTTGCAACGACAATCGATCAACACCGCGGGGCAACACCCAAAACTGAAACCAAGTTTGGTTCTCTAGCTCTCGTCGGTAAGTGCACCGAACAAGCTACGACTGGTCCTAATGAGAGCTCAAATGAAAGCTGCTAGCGAGGGACGTTGCAGGTGTCTGACTGCACCGCAAAGGCTTGCCTTGGAATCCAAATGGTTGCAAAAGAAGTGTGAACTGCGAAGCAAGATTTGTGACTGCAGTTCTGATCGCGTACCGTACAAATTAATGCTTCAAGGTACTACTGGCGGTACTACTGACGGTGAGGCGCAAGGACGGGCTATGAATGATGATGGAGCCCAGGTCGTGATTGGTTTCGCCGCGGGACCGTGGTTGACAAGTGGGTACCGATTTTGCATTACCGACTTTTCCAAGTTTTAGGATGCGTTGGGTTAGCCACGCGTTTTCTGGGGTGAATGATACCGCCAGACTTTGACAAAGGATACAAGCCTACAACCCAACAAGCAGCTACTGTACTGTACAGAGGCTCGCTCTTCCTTGGGATAGTTTCTGTTAACCCTGAAGCGCTCCGACGTCCATATTCTGCACGATGAACAGAGGCCTTCAAGGCACTGTTTCATCCAATTAACTTCTAATTTATCAAATGTAACACATTGAATGTCATTAAATTCTGGTAAATGATATATCTATACAAAACCTGTAAGCGAAAATGTGCAAAAATTCAAAAAAGGATTGAGACGTTTCAGGGTTAATAGGAACTGACCCCCTCGCTCGGCTACTTCAGAAAACACTGAACTTTCAGAAAAAAAATTCCACTCATGATAAAATTTGCAAATTCTGATTTCATATTTGCAATCAGAGGCTCCAAATTAGCTAGGAAAAAACACCAGGAAAATTAGTTAAGTGCAAAATAGGGGATTTTTATTTTTACTTGCACCCTTAGAATGACCTAGTTGAGCAGAGCAAGGGGGCTAATTTACCCCAACCCTTTTGTTGAGAGGCAATGATTGTGTTTATTTGATTTGTCTCCATAGTATTTAGAACACTAAGTAATTAAAGTTACACTTTCATGAATTATTGTAAATTGAATATTATTGTATTAGTGTCACATTCAAAAATAAGATTTTAGGGTTGTTCAAAATTGGTAAGACAGAGTCTATGTAGTTCATGCACAAAAGTCTAATGCAAGATTCTATGTTTAGATATGCAAAAAAAGAAGTTTCTAAAAAAATTTCACATTGCAATAAAAATTATAGTTTTGAATGTTTTTGTCTTTTTGAGAGAAAAAAAAGGCCTTGGGATTTTTAGGATTAAAATCTCTAATTCCACAATTTGTTGTCATAGTACTGTTTTTGTAAGTGTGTAAATTATTTTGAAAGTCTTTAGAAACCTCAAACATCAAAATTTCAAAAGAAATACTCAAAATGTTGCACAAGGGTTGGATAATGGATAGTGTTCTTAAAGAAACAAGGCAAGATGAACAAAGCTAGTTTGGTAACCATAATTGATGCATAAACATTCTTTTTAAATTATCTATATTTTTCAAGCATGTCTCAAGTATATATTTATTTATATTATGAATCATAGTTTGGAATTGGGGCTTCACGTGATATAAGATAAATGGCATGGTTTGATGTGTTTATATTTGAATTTCTATATTTGTATAGAACATTGTTGGCATGGTTGGAGTTTTTTATTTGATTATTTGATTTCTTACTAGCCATTCTAAAATATTGTAGCAAATGTTTTTGAGGGAAAAGTCAAACAAGAATGTAAGTCAAGCATTTCTTATTAGAAATAGAAGATAGCTTGATACACATTAAAGTGGTATTTTCCACCAATTATTTTTTGCATGGTAGTACCAAAATAATTTGTTTGAAATGTAGAGACACCTTATTACAATTAAAGAATAGTATTATATACATGAAGTGTTTTGGAAATAAAATAACTTATAATAAATAAAAACATGTCAAATGTTCACTTAAATTGAAAAGATGCAAATATGTTTTGTTTTTTTAATTTTGTATTATTTATATGAATTAGAAAAGACATAAAGAATATTTCATAAATGTAAGAAAACCTATCATTTGTTGAATTAGCTTCACATAAATTATACATTGCCTCAAAATATTCGAGTTTTTTTTCCATATAATTAAGTTATACATGACTATTGAATACACTATGTTAAAAGAAGTAGCATTGAATGTAATATATATTCAATAAAATGAATTTAAGAAAATAATTAATTATTTTAAATGATGAAGACACATTTGTTAAAACAAATAAAATTTGACAACAATTTTTAAAGAATCACTAAATAGCTATAAGGGTCATGATCTGGATTCTTTGCTGCAATTTCTTTGATTGTAAAATTTGTGAATGAAGACTTATAAGTTATTAGATGATACAAGTTTTGGTCTTTTGATTGTAGATCTAAGTGTAATTATTTCCTCACACTGTAATATACAAATTTTCATATATAAAAAACACAAAAAAACTACAAAGACCATTTATTTTCTTCAATATATGTAATAAATATTTTGAAAATAAACTAGGATATAGTTTGTTGTTGATGTTAAATTCTCCATCTTAAACCTATGTATCAAAATATTCAAATAATGTTGTATGTGCAAAAACTTTGGCAAAAGCAAGAAAATTAATACAAGCTTTGTAATCTATCTTGGACATCCTAAATGGATTAAACTAGCAAATCAATACAACATTGGCATATTCCTATCCAATTTTTTTGACATTTAAAGGAAATATACATGTAGGTTTTATAAATGTTAGACATCTTCCTTTTGAGGATAATAAGGTAGCTAACCTATTTCTAATCACCTCATTGATCCTCCCTTCCATTTCCAATCTATAGGTTTCTCTTTTTTCTTGAAATTGTCACTGGCCATGGTTCCATGTTCTGAAATAGGTAGTTCTACATTATGTCTATTAAAGAGCACAGCTCTTTTAGAGCCTTAATGTTGCAATCATATTAGGAAATATTGAAACCATTTTCATTGACTTAAATGACCATGATCATGGATTTACTTTCTATCATTTGGGAGGTTATATTGTTTTTATAATATATAGTTATATAGTATCATTAATGAACTTTAGGAGAATTTACAATAGTGCATTTGAGAGAAAAGGAAGGTTGTATCAAAGTCGTTTCCTTTGCTATTCCCCTCCTTGTCTAGAATCTACAATCTACAAACTACTCATTATTGCCAACATTTTTTTTTTAATTATTATTTAATCTTATAGGATCCAATTTGGTTGATTTTGACTTTCTACTTCTTCTATTTGAAAATTTAAAAAATTGAATTTTTTCAAAAATAAAAACTAAATAAATTGAAAATAATAATATTATCTAACATGGCATGTATAGTCAATTGCTAATGTGTCACAATTCCTAGGTAGTTCTTGTGATGCCCATTGCTTGAGAATTTGTGCTCTTGTTAAGGCTTCAAATATCTTCTAATGCTTCAAAATTCATAGCATGTTCATAATTTGTCAAAAATATGCAATTGCACTTCTATAACTTCCATTGAATAGTATTTCTCTCCAAACAAAGTTTTTTTTCTACTTCTTCAATCCTCTAAAATATATCATTTCATAAATTTTGAACACAATAAAATATCTTAGTTTAATCCTAAAAAGATGTAGCCCCATCATACCAGGGTTGCTATTTTGTGAGCCTGTGAACGTGAGCTTGTGAGCCTAGGATTTTTTTGGTGAAAATTTGATAATTATTTTTTTAAGTGTAGATTTTCATGGCGTATGAAATGTGGGTTGAATTTGATGGGGAACTAATAACCGTGGACTTTATGAAATTAGAAGAGTAAGATATCAAGCCCCAGAAATGGAAATTTTTTAGCAATATTGTATAATTAAAAAAATATTGAATCAACAACTGATAAATATGAAAAAGAAAATGAATCTATAACTTAAGAATTCTAGATCTATATAGTAGAACCACCTATTTCCAACCAAGGACCCATATCTAACCTATAGGATGTGGCTATTTCCAATGAAGGCTAGAGGATGTTTACAAGGAAATGTTGGAATGTAGTGTTTCCCCACTTTCGAGGTTGGGAATACTAAAGTCAAGACACATGTTTCAAAGTATCATAAAGTGTATAAGAAGTACCAATTAAAAAAGTAGTCTTGATTATGATCCAAATTAGAAGACTGTAGACATTGGCTATGCATTCAAAGCATTTTTTAGAAGCAATAAATCATAGTAATATCAATTTTAGAAATAAAATTATGGGAAATTCAAAATCTCCATCTTTCCTATCTTGCTAACTGGAAAAAAATTTCATACCTTCATATTCCTCATGATCAATTCTAGAATTGCTGAAATGATTGTACATATGTGGATTTAGGGTTAAAACTACTATTGTACATAATACATTAGAGATCGAGAGAGCACAAATTGAACTGGAAAAACAAAGAAACAAGTAAAGTACAGGGAAAAAAAATCAAATAGATGATGTAGACATAGATTGAGAAAGGTCACTACTGTCAGTCGATGATGTGGTTGCTGACTCTACAGTTGTGACATCTATATACTGTAGAACTCTAGGATCTAAAGTGCTATACTTTTCCTTTATAGGAATATTATCCTCTGTAGCCAAAGACGATGCTAAAGCCGTTGCATATGGAGGCAATACATACAACTTCTCCGGACTAGGAAAAAATCCTGGTAAAGTGAAAAATGGCCGATGATTCGTTTGCCTAGAATTCATGCTGCAAATAGAAAAACATAATATTAGAAATGAACAAGGTGTGTTATGCATTTATATACAAAGATGTAACAAGTGATGAATGTAATGGTTTAGATTACATTGTACAACCTCAAATGAATATTCAAGATAAGTATAGACTTACTTATTGAAACGTGATTTCTTCACAATGTGAGGAACTGGAACATTTTCAGCATCTGGATCCTCTGGAAGTACTGGAACTGCCGCAGATGATGGTGAAGCAAGGGGCCCTACTCGAATCATAGGAACTAAAACCGAATTGAAGATTGCTTTGTCCTCTTCAAGGGCAATGATGTGCCTGCTTAGGATACGGCAAGCGTGGATAGATGTCCCTAACAAATAGAGAACCAAAAAAAAAGTATTAGAAATTCAGAGTACCAAAGAAGAAACTCTTGAAGTCAACTTAAAGTATTACACATACATAAAAGGTGTGGAAACCAACCAGTTGCAGCTGTGCAATCGATGACAATATCGCCTGGAAGTGATGAGGCTTCAATTAGCATTTGAAGAAAACGAGGGTCCTTCTCCCGAGCCCTTCTCCAAGGCCTACCGTTGTTATCCACCGTCAAAGTTTCTTTTTTGATGTAGTTCTGAAGAATGTCATCCACCTCAAGATCCACCCCTAACTCCTGTAGTTTAGGGCATGATTGGAATTGAAACTTGGAAGGTCTGACATTGCTGAAGTTCCTAACAAATAAAACAATTCCAAACCTTTGTGTCTGCAAAATCAAATAAGTTCCACGACATTAGAAAGGACTTCAAAGACATTTTCAATTCCCTTAAAATATAAATACAGCAAGATTTCATAACATTGCTTTAACAGCAAATAATTATCAATGCTTACTCTAAAGAATTAACAAAAATAACATAAAGAACTTACACTCCCAAGGCATTATGTTTATGTACATCAAATAGTATGAAGAACCATTGCAAGTTAATAGCATACCAAGGAAGTAGAAGAAGTAGAAGAGGCAAGATGAAGTCGGTTCATTCCCCACCAATCCTTCTTCTTCACAAAGCCATAAGATGCAGCATGCCCTAAGACATTGGCTCTAATCTTGGGATTCCAAGAGTGAATGATGATTAGAGCTCCATCATCGTAAATATGACCATCTGCATATTCAAAAACTTCTGCAAGCCAAGTAGGTGAGTCTGTATTCCACTCAGAAACATCAGTAGGGGGTATTGACAAGTTTGGAACTCGCAATCCTTCCGGCATGTCTGCAATCATCAAGTCCAAGCGAGGCTTGACACTTTTAACTCCTTTAAAGAATCGCTCCTTAGACCCCTTGTTCTGCAAAACATTTCATGTATTTAGTCAAAAAGAGAATGAAAGGATGAAATGAAATGAAATGAAATTAAAGAATAAAATATAAATGATAGTAAAACACAAACCTGGTTAATGAAGTGTAGAATATCGTGGTACACTTGGGGTAAAGGGTCAGCTAGTACAATTGCAAGGGAAAAATTAACAAAAAACTCATTGATAGTAATCTCTGAGTCTTGAAGAAACTCTACTGCAGAAGGGCCATGTATCATGCCCTCTTCACCCAAGGACATATACTCAACATCACGTTTAGTGCCTCGAGAACTAGAACGTTGGTGTTGTGAACTCTCATCTATTGTAGATGGAGGTGGAGGTTGATCCTTAGAACCCTTTCCCTTGGATTTGGAAGCTGAAGTAGCCTTCCCCGCGTCAGCTTGTTTCTTTCCCTTCCTAACCACTCTCTCCTTTGCCTTTTCTATTGCCTCTGAGTTCTTTAGAGCTATCCTCTGATCTAACTCATCCCGCTTCTTCATGGCTACGGCTTTAGCATCAGCATCCAAACCTGCAAACTCATCAAATTCAGGTACAAGTTCACGGGAATTGATGGATCGTTTAAGGTGCTCCTCTGGCATTGGTGTGAATTCCGGAGGGCAATCAAGGTACCATGCACCAGACTTCAAATGAGCACTTGTCCACCACTTTAGTTGGGGAACTGAGAACATACAATGTTCAGAATTCACATCCAACCAAGTCTCCAGAAATGGTGGAAGATCTCTCTTCGCTATAGCTCCTTTGGGCAGCAACTCAAATTTAAAGTACCTATAAAAAAAGAAATCAACCATGTTCCAAAATCAATATCACATAACTTAAATACAATTTGAATTCAAAAAACCACAGAGGCAAATAGATATTGGATTTTTACCGATAGACAACACGTTTAACAGCAAGATCAGAGCCCTTGTGCTTCCTAAAATCATCGGACTTCTTGAATACATCATGTCCTCGAAAATACATCAAAAAGGCATGATCCCAAACTCGAATCCTCCAACCTTCTAGGTATTCACCAAAGGACTCAGGCTCCTGTGGGGAATCCATATTCACCATGAGGTGATCCTTCTTCACAAAGTTGTCCAACATTTCAGATCCCACATCTTCAATCTGCAAAAGAAATAGAATGAATATGAAAAAAGAATACTGTGCATAGTACTTCTTGAATGACCAATTAGGAGAATAATGAAGTTCTAATTTCTATACCAAAACCGCATTGTCTTTACAAAAGAAATTCACACGTACCCCAGCATACCAACATACCTTTCCTAGAAAGAATTTCAAGTCGTTCTCTCCAACTGGCTTCATTGGAAACCTTCGTGCCTCTCTGGTCTGAATCGATGCATTCCACCATCGAAGCCACTTGACCTTTTGCTCCGGCTTCACATTGCATGTGGCAATTAGTTGGAGTTTCTCCAACGTCATTTCTGGACTAATGTTGGAGCTCCAATGACGTTCAATCTACAAAGAGAAAGAAACATATTAGAACTATTCTAGTACTTGAAAAGGAAGAACTAAGAGATCAAAGCTATATTCTTCATACCTCTTGTAGCCATTCGGCACCAAGACTTGGATTAGCAACAGCCACAAGCTTTCCCATCTTTTGGATCAATTTAGTGGCCTTGTCTTTACTGCCAATCCTCATTGCTTCGCAGATGTCATCCAATGATTGCTCTTCTTCTGGTGTTTCCTCCTTGTAAACACGCGCTGCAGTACCAGCTGCTGCTGAGATCTCGTACTGCCAAAAAAAATTTATGAAGTTAAGAAAGCAATAAGAAATTTGAAGGCTATGATAAAAACAAGTACAAGCAACAAGGAATATAGTGAACGAAGAAAAATATTGAAAGGAAAAAGTACTTGAAAAATGAAGGAAGTGAAAACCTCAATTGACATTGAGTACCAACTCTTTCGAAGATTCTGCTTACATTGTGCAATCTCAGTGTGGGATAAGTGCTCAGAGAACTTTTCTATTGGAAGGACACCATATTTTCGAACACGGTATAATGTATGAACCAAATTGGTCTTGATGAATGAGTTCTCAGTTTGCCTGAAATCAAACAATAAATGGAATCAGTTTATACGAAGAATTTTCAAAAACAATGAAATAGCTAATGATAATAAAAAATTCAGATAGGACATACTTATTTATATTGTGCATTGCATGCATGGCAATCCCAATTTTCCCCTTGATCTCCAATATGATAGAATCCACCGAATAATGCCACTCCATCTCCGCGCTATAGTGCCTTGAAATGTAAGATCTCCAAGCAAGAAGTCGATGGTTCCCATCACATACAAAGAACTTAGAGTTCTGTAGATGTTGCAAACCAGGAGTACTGTTCAAATAAGCGTTGAATATGTCATTTTTGGCATTCCACAGTGGACCCCAAGAATTCTTCTCTGCGTCTGTATATTTCTCTTCTTCACCCTGCTCATTGGTAATGGATACATAAAACACAGCTGCACCATCATTGTAACCATTTACAAAACTGTTCTCTAATTTCGTTAGATCACACTCCAATGCTGGACGGACCATTGGCATAACGACCATTCGACACAAGGGAATCGATAGCCGTGAAATGGAATGAGGCTTCATTCACAATTCAGAAATAGCTGAAACCGAGTTGACTTTCTGCGATTTCCTAAGCGAATCCTCTGTGATACTGTCGGTCACTTCCACTATGCAATCTCGAGCCAGCCTCCCTTCTCTCTCTTCAGGAACGGGAGCAATAGTTTCCTCCATCTCTTGAGTATCTGATGGATCTAGGTCCACACTTGGAATCTACACAAAAATCAGAAATAAATGTTACAATTATATAACCTGATTGCAAAGCACAAATCAAACGACATAATCTCAGTGACACTAGGAAAATATCTTATTTCTATAAGTACTTCCACATGAATGGTGCTATCCATACCTATCAGAATACCTTGATCCCGAAATCAATTAACCTAGATTTAATTAGTCATCGTGAAACAGTGAATATTCGGAGATTGAGTGACCACATAGAACTCTGGCAAATTTTCAGTACAGAAAGTAACGGAACCCAATGATCAGGATTTTCTAATCCCAAATTCACCCGGTCCCTACAAGCTCCATGCATTCGGCGCCGAGGGTTCTAGTGGGCTTGCCCATATCCATGACAACAGATAAAGACAAGCAGCAATCCAACATCCCATTCGGTGCCGAAGGCAGCCCTGGGGCAGTGCCACCCTAACTGTAGGGTCCTCGACCGATCAACAAGGCACCACGATTGACATCCATTCAATGCCGAGGGCATCCTTGGGACAGCACCACCCGCACTTCAAGGTCCTCGACCCAATCACCCGAGCACCACAACTACGACCCCATTCGGCACTGAGGGCAGCCTTGGAGCAACGCCACCCCAACTGTAGGGTCCTCGACTGATCACCAAGGCACAACGAATCACACCCATTCGGTGCCGAGGGCAATGCCACCCCAACTGCAAGGTCCTCAACCCAATCACCCGAGCAACACAACTGTCATCCATTCGGTGTCGAGGGCAACCTTGGGGCAGCACCATCCGCACTTCAGTGTCCTCAATTCAATCACCCTAGCTCCAAGACTACGACCCATTCGGCGCCGAGGGCAGCCAATGGGCAGCGCGACCCCAACTTCAGGGTACACGACCGATCACCCGAGCACCACGATTGACAGCCATTCGACGCCGAGGGCAGCCCGTGGGCAACGCCACCCTAACCTCAGGGTACTCGACCGATCACCCAAGCACCACGATTGACAGCCATTCGGAGCCGAGGCGGCCTTTAGGCGGTGCCACCCTAACTGCAGGGTCCTTGATTCAATCACCCTAGCTCCAAGACTACGACCCATTCGGCGCTGAGGGCAGCCCGTGGGCAGCGCCACCCCAACTTCAGGGTACTCGGCCCAATCATCCGAGCAGCGCGACTGACATCCATTCGACGCTGAGGGCAGCGCCACCCCAACTGCAGGGTCATCGATCCAATCACCCGAGCACCACGATTGACAGCCATTCGGCGTCAAGGGCAACCCATAGGCAACGCCACCCCAACTTCAGGGTACTCGATCGATCACCCGAGCACCACGATTGACAACCATTCGGCGTCAAGGGCAACCCATAGGCAACGCCACCCCAACTTCAGGGTACTCGATCGATCACCCGAGCACCACGATTGACAGCCATTCGGAGCCGAGGGCAGCCCATGGGCAACGCCACCCTAACCTCAGGGTACTCGACCGATCACCCAAGTACCACGATTGACAGCCATTCGGAGCCGAGGCGGCCTTTAGGCAGTGCCACCCTAACTGCAGGGTCCTCGATTCAATCACCCTAGCTCCAAGACTACGACCCATTCGGCGCCAAGGGCAGCCCGTGGGCAGTGCCACCCCAACTTCAGGGTACTCGACCCAATCACCCGAGCAATGCGACTGACATCCATTCGGCGCTGAGGGCAGCGCCACCCTAACTGCAGGGTCATCGACCCAATCACCCGAGCACCACGATTGACAGCCATTCGGTGCCAAGGGCAGCCCATAGGCAACGCCACCCCAACTTCAGGGTACTCGACCGAGCACCCGAGCACCACGATTGACAGCCATTCGGAGCCGAGGGCATCCTTGGGGTCGCGCATCCCCAACTACAAGTGCCTCGCCCAAGCACCCAAACACAGCAAATCACACCCATTCGGTGCTGAGGGCATGGCTAGTGTAGCTCTGTCTAAATGAACCGAATTATCTTAATCTCAACACTTTCGGCCCGAGACCAGTTCCAGCATGGCAGCCACCAAAGTCTCACTTGATTCGCAACAAGCATGCATTCCATATCAACGAAATTCTCGTACGGTACTAGGACCTCGCTGGCGGATCTAATAGTATCAACATGATTGTACCCCTGTATTGTTAAGGATTTTTTATAAACTTCTAATCTAAGTCTACTCTCGGACGGGCTTATCGACATTGCGACGGATAACACTGCATCAAGTCTGAGGAATCATACCTCGACTCAGGGGATTCAATGCCACCCCAACTCCGATAGATTTCAGATTCCTAGCCTTAGACCGCAAGTACCCATCAGCGCCGATGGTTGCATCACCCGGAGCGGAGGGAGAGAGAAAGCCCCTTTACGGATTCAGAGATATCATATACACCAAAAAGACAGATTGCACTTAACCCTAATGTCAAATTTCGATCCCCGATATGTGATGAGTGATTCGGCACTTGCAGTTTTGCCAGTCCATTGCAGCATCAATGGAGAAATCAAGACAAAAAATGGTCTGAATAAACCCACCTTGTGACTTGCAACGGTTTCACTTGTTGCTGCCATAGCTGGAACTTCGCCTCAGCTGATATTTCGGCTTCACCTATCCCTTGACCTCGCTCATCACTCCCGCTTCCATCGCCATCACTTCCTTGTCCTGCGGTCGTTGGACTTCGAGTAACTCGCCGTTTCCCCATCGCGATGCTCTAGCGCTACAAGTAGTGAGAAACTAGTTAGGGATAACTCATGAAGCATCGGTGGTGTGCGAACTAACTAGTCAGCTAAGGGTTCCGAGCGAGATACCTTCTCCTGGGATTACATCCCACGACCACCACAAAGCCCACCACCGCTACCACTAACCTCAACACTGAGCAAAGAAGGCCACAAAAATAGATAACAAACGGTTCTCAATGCACGAAGACAGCCATAACGAATTGCGGGCTTGAACCCTAAGCTCACTAGTCTAATGGTCTCTAATAACTTGATTAGGGTGACTGGGCATTGTGAAGCGTATTTTGCTTTACTGAAGAAGTACAGTCTTTTCCATTTTTCTAGTTTTGGTTATGTATTGGTGGCATCAGTTATTTCTCTATATTATTTACACCACATAAAACATTATCAAATTGGATATCAGTCTTGACTAATGAGGGGGATTTATTCCAGTGGCATTCTGAGAGACAGGTTTCTAATTGGACTAATTTTATGATCCTTGTTTGTTATATGGAGTTCACAAATGGTTGCCAATTTCGCAATATGTATTACATATCATTGTACAGAAAATCTCCTTACATCTATACTAATGATTGGCTTTAAAATAATTGATTGTTTTGAACTTATTATATATGTACTCTTCATTTAGGATGACGTATTCATTTTCTATTCTTTGACCATTATCAGAATAGACAAGTTGAATGTAGTTTGAATGGGAAAATTCTAGCAAAGAGTCATCTTATTGCAATTTGTTTGATATCCCAGTGAGGCGGCCTCTAATTTCTCATGACAGTCAACCATATACAAGTCTTTCATATAGCTAAAGTAATGTAGTTGAATACTAAGTGTCTACAAGTACATCTGCATTTTACTATTGGAACATAGATCCTAATTCTAAAATGAAGTCCTTTTCGTATCCCTATTCAGTGTTGAATGACACAAATATATAGATGGAATAACATAATCAAAATCGATTCTATTGAAATGACTTACTCATAGAGGAAAAGAAGGTAGCTCTCAGGTTTTAAAGACTTACTATTCCCTTTTCAGGCGTGTGCAATGTCTCCAGGATCTCCTCGGTGAATTTCCTTTCTGGCGTGTCTTTGCCTCCCTCCAAGTTGCTTGCACATTCAACCAAACTTGCAATCCTACATGTTAAGACACTGAGTGCTCTCTGCCGGGAGCGCTGTAACTCTTTCCTTGAAGAGAAGTAAAGTTTCCTCCTCCTCTTCCTTGTCTTCGTTACTGTGATCAAGGAACTACCCTCACATACCTCCTTTGTTGCAAGCATGAGACTAACACTAACATTTCACAATTCCGTTGGAATAGAAACAAAGTTCTAGTATGTCTATCACATGACTTATAAGGTAATACTAATGTTCGTGGTAGGGCAAGTGCATATGTTGGCTAAGCCACTTCCCTATTGAAAGTCAGTACTCAAATAAGAATTAACGGAATCCATTTTCAAATGAAGAGCCAACGGATCTATAAAATCATTTTTTAGGTCTCATTTGAAAATTGCCAGTCTTGGACATAATGAATATAATTGTTGGTTGTCTTTATTTACAATATACGAAGATGATTCTGACCTCATTACAAGCTGATTGGATTTGGATTGTATATAAAATATAATCTAATACAATTTAGAGCAATGCTAGAAATGACATGGTCGTTGGTTCTGAAATTATGCTTTGCCATTTGGTAATCACTCTTAATTTCTTAATCAAATCAAATCCTTCAGAAAGATTTGGGCGGTTATTTCAAATTCACTGCATAGAGGGTTATTAACTATTTTAATTTCTGACAGCCACCTACATTTTGGCGACTCCGTGTACTACCTTTCTTATTAATATGCTCAAGGCAATTTCTTGCCCTCATATTCTTTCATGTTTTTCCTTCGTTTTTGTCCCTGATGGATCTTGATTGTTTCATCTGCCTCTGATGTAAACTTACTTCTTGTCCCTGGTTGATCTAGTTTGTTTGTAAATGGCTTCTATACGAGCAGACGGCCATGAAATACCTTTAGTCCTCCCTCTTGGAGAAGGGGGATTTGCTGTAATATCTTCACATCTCCTCCACGTTAGATTTGGTTTTGTTCAGTCTAGTATCTACGTCGAACAAGAGATCATGTCTGACTCTGGAATTTTGAAGGAGTCTCTTCACGTCCTCAAGTTAGTTGTTGATGATGGTCACACTTGGCACCTTTCTGTAGGACGATATAGAGCTTATGGATTGCTTTCTCCTTTAATGGGTGCCTCTAATGATGTCGTTCCTCGCCAGTCGGATTATTCTACTGTGGACATGTCGCTTATTCGACGGGATGTTGAGAATTCAGAGGAACATGACCACACTGTTTTTACTACAACACCTGTTCCACTTGTACGTGTTAAGCAAGAATTTGTATCCCCTATCATAGATTTATCTAGTAAATCTGAAGGAGAGTCCCCTAGCCAACCAAATCTATAGGAAACACCTCTTCATAGAGTCTCAGAAGATGTCTTGAAGCCATCTTCCTATCAACATAGCACACCAAATACTAGTCCTGTTGTCTCTTCTTTCTCTCGCCCGCCAATTTGTCCAAGAAGTTCACTGCCAGTCAGTATCGTTGGTTGTCTTCGTAAACTCGCATTTGTTCGTGGATCTAGGAACGAAATTGCTACAATAGACTATGATTCAATTGCGCATGAGAAAGTTCTCTATCTTCCTCCGGATTTTGATGGAGACGTCGTATTTGAGTTGCCTTCTCTTCGACCTTCACCTTCTTCATCTACTGCTGGAAACCTTCACGGCATGGACAAACGATATGACGGTCATGCATGGTGTCGAACGATGACATCCAATATCCACAACAAAGATGGCCTGAAGTTCCGGAAATCATGTTGCGCGGGCCATTTGGTATGTATCAACCCTAGTTGTGACTACTTGAAGAGATCGTCAAAACGCAATGAAAGTGAGTGGAGTGGTTATACTTCTATCCCTTTCAATGTTGGCGCCAACCCTCCAAAGGACTCTACTCTCCTTTGCAAGATTTGTAAGGTTCCGCCACATTGCATTAGTGCTTGTGATGCTAGAATATATTATGTTTTTAGCGATACTACTGTCATGACCAGGGCATGCATACATTTAGGAAATCACTTGCATCCTGTGGCTTCTGGAATATGTAGAGAGTCCTTAGATACTATCATGGAGCTAATTGATGGCGAGGTCTCTAAAACCCCGAGTGCCACTAACTCAGCCATTGCTCTAGCAGCTAGTAAGCAGTTTCTAGAGAGCCATCTGATACATAACGGGGATGGGCCAAAAGAGATGCTACAAGGGAAGTCGCTAGAGGATGTGATGGACAAATTTCAAAAATTAAGTTCCCCTAACATCCGAAATACTATTTCTTCTTTTCGTAGCTCTAGCAGTGGTGGCATCATAGATAGCATTATGAATATGAAGCGTAATTTGAAATTTGAATATATTCATAATAGTGTTTTTCCTGGGCAAGGCAAGGAAAAAGTATTTTTGTTTAAGATGTTGGTAGAAGGACCTGGTAGTGGAGTGGACCTCGTGAAGCGCATGCAACTTGGAGGAGATTTGGAGAACGCATGGCTTATGTTTGACTACGTGAAACGCATTCAGAATTGGACAACCATGGGTTGCCACGTATATGACACAGGATGTAGAAAGGTCATGACTATTGCAATTTGTGACATGCAATCTGAAGACACAGAAGTACAATGCATTATGTGGAGGTCCTTGAATGATGTGATGAAAAGAAATGGAGTGGAAAGCCCAAACTTTAAGGGCTTTATGGCTGACAGTGCACAAGCCAATTGGAATGCCATTCGTATTATATACGGGTCAGGAAATCCCAAGGAAGAGATGGTGAATCGTGAACGCACATGTCTTTTGCATTGGGGTACTTCAATGCATCGACATACACAGAAGCTCATTAAACCAGATATGCAACACCAGCATACTCGTCTATGCCAACAATACAGGGAGTCCAGGACAACGGAGGAAGCTGAGACGCGGTACTTGGCTATTCGATCTTGGTGGCTATCATCTGGTGCAGCCTCAGAAGATGCATTACGAGAACTGGAATTGTGGCTAGCCTTCTGGCATTTTCGATATCTCCAATGGGGTTGCGCCGCACAAATGGTGAGTCTTAATTTATATCCCTATTTTTCATGTTAACTAAGAAAAACACTTTCGAATTGAAATTATTTTGTACAAGTCATAAGTAATTATTACTTGTTATAGATTTAGAGATCAAATTTTGAATGCTCTAATGTACCCCTCGGAGCCGAGGGGAAAGATGGATGCCTAGGGTTGACTGTTGAGATCACTAGTTCTGGTAGTACATGATTTATGGACTGATTCTGGAATTGAATTAAGTAGGTGTTGAACCATTTTTTAGAGCCAAGGCTTGCCTTGATGGCTTGTTATAAGATTAAATAAAAATTTAGCATTTAGGCAATGTGTCAAATAATTTCATTTGTAGATGTCCAAATACTGCATTGTAGGTCTCACTACAACTGTTCTCTTGCAGGGTCTCTCTATGGAAGAAATGGTAGACTTGCCATCATGCAACTTATCTAAAACCATACATAACAAATGGTTGCAACAATCGGGTAATCGAGGTAATGATTTGTTTGTTGCCACATGTGATGACTGCATTCGAGCCTTCATGCAAATGACAAATTATCAAGCATTCTTGAAGGGCACTAGATCAAGGTCAGGGCCATCAAAGGAGGAACTCAAGTTAAGAAGTGCAAGACGAAGTGGTGATCCAAAAAAGATTGCAGAGGCCTTGAATGTCCTTCCTGGAGCGATCGATGTTGCCACCCGTATTCCACACTTGGAAGGAGAGGAGGTTTTTGGCAGTAGTAAGCGGAAGCTTGACCTTCCCATTGGTTCGGATGGCGACTCTCATCGTCCAGATAAGGTCAATTTCTCTCAA
Source organism: Thuidium tamariscinum (assembly GCA_947034885.2). Taxonomy (NCBI): domain Eukaryota; kingdom Viridiplantae; phylum Streptophyta; class Bryopsida; order Hypnales; family Thuidiaceae; genus Thuidium; species Thuidium tamariscinum. The sequence continues at coordinate 30,763,509 of OX344751.2, read as the reverse complement.
CCTTGAGTCATGCAGAGATCAACACGCACACCAACAGAGGCCTTCAACGAAGCAAATACATTGGCTTCCCCTGAGCATTTACCACATGTGACCATCGCATTGGAGAGCGACTGCAATACTTCTGAATGGCATATTGCAAGACTATCCCACAAGTCAAGCTGCAAATGTCATGCCCAACAGCGAGGATCAAACATTCGTTGTGTTGCCAAAATTGCAAAGGGCTCCAAAGGTACTCCAACTCCAACCTACCATGGTAGAAAGAAGCAATATGGTGGAAACAAGGAGATCATGACAGATTTTTGGTTCTGCCCTAATGACATTCATCGATGTGTTAAGGGCTCGAAACGTGCTTGGGTAATTGATTGGCCTCAAGTTCCAGATGTATGGCCTGTACTGACTGGTACTAACTTGACTCGCCAAGAAACACTTTTGTTGCAAGAAGCGGGCTTTCAGCTTCAGGATCGACCACCTATGTCACCTCGACGCTTATTTACAATGTCCAATGTTTTTGAGGCAATCCTCTATGACCAGCCCATTCCTTTACATACTGATAGCTATCCAACTACTCGAAGAAACAAACCTATTAGACGTATTGCAAATGCTCCTACTACAGAGCATCGCAATAAGTGGGAAAGTGCTGGGAATGTGAAAGGAACTATCTTGGGAGTTACTATGCTCCCCTTTCCTGGACTAGGAGCCATCATATCTCTTCAATCTGGAACGGAGCCCAGGCAAAAAGTTTACCGAATCACACTTGGTATATACTCTGAGTGCACATGTCCTGATTTTGTGGACATGTCTGTCTCTGCAATCGGAGGGCACCATCAGTATGTGAATTGCAAACATCTTTATTATTTATTTCTCTATTTCTGCAAAATGAACCTTGTAGAAGACAAGTTCATTCACTCTCCAAGCTTCAGTTTCAATGAAGTGAAGTGCCTCCTCATTAAGGCTGGTATCATCAATATTCCAGATGCGGATCTTCATCAGACTTAGAAGTCGAAGAATCTAGAGGAGCTGAGAATTTTAGTATGAAATACTTCAGCTTCAACTTATATGTATTTAGCTCTATTATAATTTTTTTATTTCTAGACAAATACTAATATTTGATAGAATTTTCTATTAGGCCTTATTTCTATTACTATTCATCATGTCAACTTTCTCAAACCTTTTATACAATTCAATCTTACTATTCTATACACATTTTCAAAAATATCAACACTAACATAGATAATACATTTCCACGATCATAGGTCCACGGTCATAGGTCTATAGAAATACATTATGTGATATTTAAATAAATATAAAAAACTACAAAAATTGTATGCATATTTGGGTTTTTTACTTAAAAACTGAGTCCATTATTGTATTTTCTATTTATTGGGCTCTCTGCTCACAGAATCCCTGCTCTACGCTCACAGGCTCACGCTCGCAGGCTCACAAAATAGCACCGCTGCCCATCATACTATCACCAAAATTTCAGTTGTTAGCTAAAAATGATTTAAGTTCCTCTCTCTCTCACACACACACACTCTCACTCACGCTACATTATTGTTTAGCATGGTGGGAGGTCCCTTTCATTTCAAAGGCCTCCCGGGTTGTAAGGCCTCCTACTATGAAGGCAAAGATGGAAATTCAAGTCTTGAAAGGTAGGGCCTTTGTAGTGGACTCATGCACTATTGACCTTCTAAAGATGGATTGGTCTCCATGGAAATCATCTTTTTAGAAATGGTGTGAATCATCTACTTTAAATATTCAAAAGTATTCATTGGAGACCAAACTACTATTCATGACCTTCTCTATTTTGCTCAAAATTTCAAGAATGAACAATTGCACTTTTGTCTTACATGCAAGAATTCTTTGCCATCTATTAGACACTTAGTATCTACAACATCATTAGAAGGTTAGGCAAAGGGCCAACTCAAATAGCATACTTAGAATTTTTAACTTTGTACTATAGCATGATAAATTTTCATTTGGGAAGTTCAAGCATATAATCTCACAAATCTATACCTTAAGACATGTTATTTGTTTTTTTCTTATGTTAAGATCTCTTGCACCATGCATCACTTGGTTATATTTTTAAGTACCATTGGAAAGCTCTTGGCAAGGACAAGTGCATAGGTTTTGTTTCATAGCATTCCGACTGACAGTGAGAAAGTTATTGAGTTTCAAACTTTTTGTAATTTGAAATATGAGAAAATTACTTTTACTTTGATTTTCACTAGGTGAGGCAACAACACAAGGCACACTAGTTCCAATGAGTATGATGTAATCAATTCAAACACAAGAACAACATCACCTACATGCAAAAAAATAGGGAATGCAAAAACTAAGTTAAGAGGGAGATGACGATGTCGTGGAGATACAAAAGAGGTTGAAGGAGGTGACATCTTCTATTCAATGATCCCAAAAAATAGGATTTGGATACCAGTACTAGGAGAATCTAAAACATTGCCACATGATGTATTCACTATACTTCTATTTATTTTATGTACTCAAACATGTATTCATTGAAAGTAGAATTCTATGCTACATTAGTCAAGAAGTTGAAGACTGTGAATTACTTTGAATTCATTGTTGTAATAATTGAAGTGAACTTCATACGTTGATGTTGCTGGATGATAGAACAAAATTTAATCTTGAAAGTATTTCAATTTGTTTGCGTTTTGAATTGTATAGATCATGTTTATAGTACAAAAGTGGAGAAGCATTTCAAAACATATAATTACTTGTATTTAATTCTGATGTAGATGGAAATGCAAAAACATGAAATAATAATTATACAATGTTTGCTTTTTAAGAAATGTTTATTCATTTGTAGGTTGACATATAAAAACAAAATTGACTACAATATCGATAATGAGAAAGAAATTGAATGTTTTTTTAGGAGAGGAGAAGCCTAATTTCCATTCCCATAAAGGGTCATGTATTCTAACTAGATTCATCTATAAGTGAAGAAACCATGCATTATTAGAACTAAAGACCTAAAATCAAGCAGTGGCTCTTGAAATAACTCCACAAGCACATTTCATCTTTGGCCTTCTATCTAAACCAAACACCATCACGTATGGGAATATGAAACTAATAGAATAAGAAACTACATAGGCAAGGATGTGTTAAGAATGAATGTTGGAAGGCAAAGATGTGCAGACAAAGTTGTGCATGCTAAATTTCTCAATTACACTATGTGAAACCTATATTTTAGGTGACGAATCTTAGATGACATTCAATGTAGCAATATGTGTTTTTATGTCAATAATGATGTCCGCCATAGCATCTTGATATTTTAGCGGACATCATTGTTGACATAAAAGCACGTGTTGCTATATTGAATGTGATTTAAAATTCATCACCTAAAACATAGGTTTCTTATAAGGTTAGAAAAAAATTACAAAAGTTGAAGCTTGTAGGTCTAGGGCTAATCTCATATAAGCTAGACGTATTCATCTCAAGTAATGTTGTGCCTCCTGTAGAGTATTGATAGATGCACATAACACTCAAATTCACTTGGCTCCAACTTAATCTTGGTTGCCACCTTTTGACAACAATCACAAGTGTCGTGCATGAAGGATGTCCAAATTTAGTGTAAAGTCTCAACTTCATCTTTGTCAATAGAGGACCGATTGATAGTGGCCCAATCGATAGAGGCCCAATCTTCCACTATACAACCAAGAGTGACTTAGCAAGTCAATTACATAGGCTTGACACCATTGACAAAATTCTACAATATAAACCAATAGTATGAGAGAAAGAAGTGAAAGATGAAAGTATAAGTTAAGGTACTTGGAGTGCTTGCTATTTTTGGTCTAAGCCTATGCTTTTTGCAGTAGAAAGGACCTTGTCTTGTATAAAATCTAGAGAAAATTCCTCAAACTTAACAAGTTAGTTACACATGCTTATTGCTAGTGACAAAATTTCTACAATATAAACTAGTAGGAAGAAGTGAAAGATGTCACTACAAGAAAATGGGGGTATAAATGACTTATCCGCAATGATTGCATCAACAACAATGATTGCAAAATGACTACAAAATGACTGTTTTGCAGTCATTGTTGTCAATGTAGTCATTGTAGACAAGTCATTTATACCTCTATTTTCTTGCATGTAGTATGTTGAGGTATTTGGAGCACAGTTTGTTGACGGACGGTCTAAGCCTATGCTTTCGGCGCAAGGATGGACCTTGACTTGTGTAAAATCTAGAGCAAATTCCTCTACTTAAGAAATCATTTATACGGGCTTGATGCCATTGACGAAATTTCTACAATATAAACCTATAGAAAGAAATGAAAGATTTTGAGGTACTTAGAGTGCATGTTGATGGATAGTCTAAGCTAGTACTTTTTTTAGCAAGACGGACCTTGTCTTGCTTAAAACCTAGAGCAAATTTGTCTAACTTAACAAGTCAATTATATAGGCTTGATGCCATTGAGAAGATTTCTATAACATAAACCAGTAGGAAGTAGTGAAAGATGTTGAGGTACCTGAAGTGCTTGCTGACATGCGATCTAAGCCTATGCTTTCTGTAGTAGGAGGGATGTTGTCTTTCACCATAGTCTACGTAGAACCTGTAGCAACTACCTCTAACTTAACAAGTCAATTACACAGGCTTTACCTTGAAATGTGGAAGTTCAGTTGCGTTGAGTGGAGCCAAAGAAAGGAATCCAGAAAAAGGTGGAGGAGATTTCATAAAGAAGATGGCTAGTTGGGGAGTCGACTATTGTAGTAGACTAGTGGACTTGTGTTCTTTTCAGGAAGCCAATGGAGGGCCACCTCACGTCATCTCCAAGAGAATTACATGTCTTTCCCTGAAACTGTTTTCTTAAAACCTCTTTTCCCACTTCCAGCATCAATTTTGGTGAAATGAATGCCTCAAGAAGGCTTGTTCTTATCACACTATCACATAGACACTATAAGAAAACAACGAATTTTGGGACATCCGAAAAAATGAGAATTTATATCAAATACAATGTCACCTAAAATCCCTTATAATGGACAAGCTAAAAACATGGGAAAAAAAACAAAAAACATGGCAAATTTTTTTGAACATCTTTTAAGATAGGTCATTTTAGGGCCTTATATTTTGCCATTTGGCAAACACAAGAGGTCCATGTAAATATTTTTGGTGGGTAGTGCCACCTATGAATTTTTTTCATCCACTGCCTCATCCATGTTTTTTGTAACATGAACCCGCAAATTATGTTGACGTGGACTAAGGTTCTTTATTTGAACTCTAGACTAACAACCAAAGGTTTTGCATTGACTTAACTTGTATACACATAAGGAAACATGTTTGAGTGAGTGGAGAATTTACTTGAGAAGCAAGCAAGTGCTCTAAGAACAAATCTTCCTATAATTAGAATATCTTCTCCTAAGCAAAGATTCATCTTCTAGTTTCATTACTTTTTGGAATTGTTTGAAAATAACCAATGTCAAGTGGGGATATGAATATAATTGAATTATTTTTTAGAGCATTCCCATGCCACACACACCAAGTAGGGGTGCCAAGGGGGTGTCTGGCATGGTTTTCCAACCTCGAAGGATCTTCTATTTGTAAAGATCCCCATCCACCAAGCAGGCCATGGGTCAAGTACATTACAAGTGTCATGCCAAGTGGGGGCCTTAGAAGATTTTGGATTGGGTAGAGAGTGGGAGTTTGATTGAATCCTGTACAACAATGACAATGAAGCGAGTGTGATTTGAAAGGACAAGACAGGAGATGGTGAGGCTTGGGGAAGACCCCAATATTTCAATGCCCTTCTTATTTTACAATGTTTATTGGGTGGTTTTTTAGCTTGGCATGTCTAGCATGGGGTAGTGTCATAGGCTAGACATCCAACATAACATTTTCTTGGGTTTTGAAGTGTTGACATGGGGCTCTTTTAAGGAAGAAGACTCTTAAATGGAGCGGGTTCTAAAATGGTGCCCTACCTTAAATGTTCAATATTTGTACATATTGCTTTTTCATAGCCTTCAGTAGTGTATTGACAATGTGCATTTTAGCTAAAGCACCACTTTAGAGCCCATGCCCTTTCAACTTCAAAATTTGATAACTAATTCCACAAAGCTCACAAAAATATGAAATGACTTGGGTTACATGTCAATTGCACTTGTCTTTCAAGGAAAATACATTGAAAAATATTTCATGATGTTTCACCTCCCCCAAATTCAGTTTCAGCCCTTAGATGGGCGATTACTGAGCCTTCTCCCTTAATATAATGTACTAAGCCTCAACCAAATTCTTGGAGCTAGCCCAGCAGAAGAAGATGAAAAAGAAATGCTGGGTGGATGATGTTGCAAGAGAAATGGTCAGTTATAAGCTTATCACAGACTGGTCAGAATGTGGGGCTCACACTGCCTTTATCGACCTATATTTGGTAAGCAATTGAATTCACCGTTGAAATCAAAGGCGCCAATATTTTAAAACAAGTTAAGTTATTGATCAATGATCTCCCACTTGAAATGACACTATTTCGAGGATTTGAGTTACGGTAGAGGCATCCAATGGAGCACCTGCACCCAATGTCGTCCATTTCTAAGTCAGTCAGTCATTCATTCTAGAACAGAAATGTAAGGTAGGTATACCCAAAAGCGCCAGTTTTTCATACTGTGCCTACTTCTTGTTATTATGTTGTTTAGATTTTCTTACAATCTTGTTGGTGAGTAAAAGCATGTTCCAATGCACCAAAGAACAGTGGATTTGGATACCGTATGCTGAAGTTATTAACAGTCAAAGTGTATTTCTGAAAGTGCCATCTACAGTCTGGGTACATGACTGATTTTGAAAATGTATGCACGTTGTACAGGGCGCTTTAAGGTCAGGTGCCATTTTGGGTGTACCTACCTTAGTGGGACTGTAGACTACTTATTGTTCTAGGTCAAAAGAAATAAGTCATGTACTATCTACCTACATTTATAGCGTGAAATGATTGTGTGCTGTAGAAATAGACGGCATTGGGTACAAGTGCGCCATTGGGTGCCTCTCCCTTAACTGATCGTTGGTTTGTCTGTTTGTAGTAGTGGGTTGAGAAGGGAATCAAATAGAAATCATGGAATAAGGTAAATACTTCTAAAATCACACAAGTAAGCAATTTAGCATGGTTTCTATTATTATATCAATTTTTTTTGTTGGATCCTGTTGATAGTCTAAAGGGGATTCTAGAGTCTCTTAGAATATATTTTTTAGACATTGTATGAATAAATTATGAATTTCCAAAGTGCTGAAAACTTGTGTTTAGATTGTTAATCCTAGACTCTCATGAATAGTGAGAGTACATTCTAGGCAAGAGTTTGTAGTGGTCAGTTTTAAAAAGCCATCAAAACTAGGTGTAATTGCCTTATATATCTTAAGAAATAGCAACATTAACCTTAAAATGCTACTAGTTGAATAACTAATTAAAGACACAAAATGTTCATTGGATCACTTTACTTAAGTCTAATTTTTTTGGAAGTTGTGTGTGATATTTTTAGTGAAATAGTATTATAAAATTCCCTCATTATGGTATTATTGACTTTTAATTAAGAGGAAGATGCTTAATCCACAAATCATGCTTGTAGTATATTTTAGCCATTTCTTACTATTTTCTTTTGTTGTAAATTTTAGCCATAAAAATGTCATTTTTTGAATTTGAAACCAACTAATGAAATAAAGCTTTATCCACTTTAGTTTTTTTCTCCCATTGCAAATTTTGCAAAATTTAAATCTTTAATTGCAATACAAACTTTGGGCCTATAACCACAATTTGTTGGTTTTTTAAACAATTAAGTAAAGAATATGAATTTTGTTCAAATTAGAATTTTAGTTTTCATTTTGGCATAGTAGAACAATCTTTTCAGAGAAAATTTAAACAATAAATTTTTTGAAATCAAGCTAAATTCATCTCCAAAGAAACATTTAAGATTTTGAATCTTCAATTAACACCAACAATCCAACTTAGAGACTTTACACACTGGACTACTAAAACAATGATAAATACATAATTGCAAGCTTAAAACCTGTAGGACCAAGCTTCATTTTTTGGCAACATAGCAATGTTGGATAGATCACTTTGATTGTAATTTTTATTTTTTTTCTTGAATTTTTCATGCAATATGTAGAGAAGTTTTTTCTTTAAGATCCAATAATTTTTATAACATTTGATTTTACACTTAAATAATTATTGTATGATATTGATGTATTTTTTTCTACTAAGCAAATAGTCTAGGCAAATAAAAAAATCACTTTTTTCATAACAAAAAGTTTGAAATTGGTTTCCTATATTGATGTTGCTTGAAGATGAAGGGATGTTTTGAAGTGAGTTTTTATGTATCGTCCTAGATATTAGATTATAAGTAATGATCTTTTAGGAGATTTTTAGTAAAATTTTGTTTGAAACACATGCGTTTGTAGTAAATTTTTACTAGAAACCTCCTTACAAATCATTACTTATAATCTTATATTTAGGAATGTAGTTATATAAATTTAGTGTTTTTAGTCATTTTCTACTTCTTTCTACTTATTATTTTTTTTAATATGTTGTACTATTCCAAATGGTTTGAATTTTTTTAAGCATGTAGCCAACTTGCCTTGAAAAATGAATCCAAAGAAGCACCACCAGCATGAATATTTTTTCATACAAATGTGACCTTGTAAAGTGCATGTGCCTTCTATTGAGCACAGTTAAAAAAGGATTTCTATCAATTCAAATACTAATATCTTGTAATCCACATGATGAAAAATTCTAATTTTTTTTTCAACATACTTTTAAGCTAGCATATTACATAATCCTACAGTTGCATGTATCCAAAGATGTTTTTTTTCAAAAGTTTGATACTTTTCCTAGAAGTGGCAATTCTAAAACATTTTTTTTATAAAATCATAGTCAAAGAACTCTAAGGATTAATTACTTTTACATTTACACCATCATATCAAGCGTATCACTGAACATTGACGAATCTACATATAAAGTAACTTTGTTGCATGTTTGAATTATTTTTTTGGATTGTCACAAAAGACATATGAAGTTTGATGGGATTTGACAATTTGAAGACTTTAGACAAGAAATCTAATATTTTCCTAGATTCATTAAACAATTGAATCCCACTACAAATATTCGAACAATCATTCTCAATAATTAGTTGTCAATATTTTTTTGAGATAATGAGCATTTGTGAGCATTCTTGTTGTTTGGTTTGATGCATTTGTATTATAGAACTATGTACATGAGTAATAGTTCACTGATTGAATAGCTAATTTTTATTCTTTTCTAATATAACATTGCACGCTTGCTATATCCATTGAAACATTATGTAGTATGGTAGTAGTACTATTGATGTGTCAAACACCATTCCTACCTCTCTAGGATTAGTGAACATCATATTGAAAACTTTGATATAAATTTAATAAATTTCTATCAATTCCAATACAACTCTATTCAAGAATGCAAGACAATGCTTTATTAAATTTGTTTGATTATGTCTACAAACAATCTAAGAATTCTTATATTCAAATAGATTTTTTGTAGCACCCATGCAAGTCCCATTGGGTTCAATCTAAAAAATCAAGATTCAAAGAGACAAAGACTCCAAAGTAGGAAGTTTGTTTACTACCATTGATGTGAAGCAATAGATAAAACAACAATGTTTTAGAAAAGAACCATATACTATTAGAAAACCTTTACTTTCTAACTCTACTATTACCAATTCTACATACAATTTGAGGATTTGAAAAACTCCAATTCATGGTACGTAATAAACAAAATGAGTTTTGGAGGGATCATACTTTGGTAGAGTATGAGAAATGGAAACACTATAGTAAAGATAAATTTGCAAGTGTCAAGGGACCTTTTGATACTAGGAACTTGACTAATCCTTTGAATCAATGTGGAATCTAGATTGAAAGTTTTTGCACAAGTGAAGGTAGAGGCAATTAGTCTTTGTCCTATGAATTTGAACATTTTCTTGTAATTTGAAATTTGGCCCTATTATCATAGTTTGTTGATTTTTTAAATATACAATGATATAGAAATTTGATTTGCATTGTAAATTCTAATTTATAACATATACATAGAATTTGGAATGAATTTGCTACGCATATTTACTGTGAATATTTAAATTTTCTTCATTTTTTCCTTGCTTAGATTTACAAAAATTTCAAAGCATTGTGAATGATCATGACAATTTGGGACTTGTTGAAGACTTGTCAACAAAAACATGCAATACTTGTATAGTACTTTAAAAACCACTCATCAGAATACTTAAAATTTTTAAAATCTTAATTGTAATAAATTAGAAAAAATTGAGTAGTAAATAGAAAATTATTGTAAAAATTACACAAAATATTGACTTGAACGATGTATGTTCTTAACTTTCAATATGAATTTCAAATACATATGAAGAAAAAACCCTAGAAATTTTGTTCAATTATGTATTGAGCACACAACATGTAATTCAAAATGCTAACTAAAGGTAGGTCCATAAAGCAACCATCTAAGCACTGAAGCTGAATTTTGGGGAGAGAAAACATCTTGAAATAATTTTCAAAAATATTTCTTTGAAAGACAAGTGGAAATGACATTGAACCCAAGTTGTTTCATATTTTTTGGAGCTTTGTGGAATTAATTATGAAAATTTGAAGTTGAAAGCTATAGAGCTCTAAAAGCGACCACTTCCTAGAATGTACACAATTTGTACATTTTGGAATATTGCAAAAAGCGACCACCTCCTAGAATGTACACAATTTGTACATTTTGGAATATTGCAAAAAGCAAAATGTACCTCTAAGCTATGTTTGGTTCTATATGCCCTATCAAAGTTCAAGCCTCTTACCTTACAAGTTTTTCATACTTTCACCCAATATTCCATTGGCTTTTCTAAATCTTCATTTTGAAATGTTTATTTGATTAGATTCCATATTCAGACATTGGTTTCTATTAGTATTTAAACTTTGGCAATTTCAAAATTGGAATACCTACCAAATGAGGTCCTTTTCTAATTGTAATGTTCAATGCACTAATCAAAACTTCTAAATGCAATAAGAAGTCATATTTATTATTGTAACATTATATTAAAAAATCACACATCTATAACTAAAGGAAAATAAACTTTTTAAAATCCAAAATGGACATAAAGTCTTAAAATGATTTTCTAATAGTTTTCTACATAATCAAAGTATGACAAATTTTCAAACAACATTTTCGAAATTTAAAACCTACACTTATTTACTTCAAACTTTTGAATTTAAATATATTCTAATATTGTAAGGACCAAAAGTAAGAAATTCTTTTAGACACATTTTTTATATTTATTCTACTAAAAATATTTTTATCACATAAGGGATATCTAGATTCAAGTATAAAACTTTCATTGGTAACACCAACAATAACAAGAAGCAATATTCTCATTAGAAACTAATAATAATAATAAAATATAATGATTAATATGTTAAACTATTTATCTTTGGAATGTCTCTTCTTTCATCAACACCAACAAAAAAGATATTATATAGTAAAAAATTGATATCTCTTCCTTGCAAGACACTCATCAACAATTGTGCACAAGAGTACAAAGCTCTAGTTTGTGATTTAGTTTGCATTTATCATCTAGCCAAAGTCTTCAAAAATACATTGAAATATTTAAAAACCAAGAGTTGTTTAGAAAAAAAGGAACTAGCCACCCCCTCAAGGCATTGAATTTCATATCCAACTAAAAAAAATAAGACATTCTATTCAATACTTTATCAAATTAAAAAGGTAACACATTCTGTCACAATTCATAATGAAGTTGGGAAAACCAATTCAACATATGCTTAAAATAGTCATATTCCCTCCAATTATTAGTTTTTATATTTTTCATTTACCGTTTTCGTTTTATACATACAGCCTTCAAGGACCACAAGACGGACCTCCAAATACATTTTCACCATACAAAAAATCATTCCCAAATGGCAAAACTAAACTCCAATTTAGGAAGAAGACAAGTGACTTAAACCTCAATTCAGGAAGAAGAAAAGTAAATTTGATTACCAATCATATCTTGTCATTGTTCTTAATTAAATGTAAGTGGAAAAAGAATTCATACAAGTAACGATATGAAATGAACTATGAACCGAATGGAGAATGACAATTCATGACTTCTCATGAGTGATAACTCTCATGTTTGGTTTGGTCTGAACTCGATCATTTTCTAATATGATGTACAGAAGTCCAGATAGCATTGTGTTCGATATGATTCTGTAGTCTAGCTTAAGTGCAACAGAGAATAATTTACGCACGGTTTCTTCACATCAATCCTGTGAACAGACACAACCCTCACAAATGTTTTACACTGAAGGTCATGCCTGAAATACGGCCCTGGTGACCAAAATTGCCAATCTGCATGACAAAGAAAAGCCAAGAAGCAAACCCTGACTTCCTGCTTGAATCAGGAATGGGTTCGTGAAAATTGGATTGGTAAGGTTTAGGGTATTAAACTTTTAGGTTGAGGTTTAGGGTTCAGGTCACCCATCTGCTGGAGCTTGCAGGAAACCTTGCTGCACTGATTGCTTGAACGACCAACGGCTGAATGCGTTTTGGTACGACCAATAAGCCCATCCAAATGTTGCTTGGCCAAACACCTCAAGCTGAGCTGCCCCAAACTTATGGTAATCAGCTTGGGTTGCTCCCTTAATCTCCCACTCGTTTGTCCACTCACCTGCAGATCAAGCAAGGAGAACATCAAGCAACTAGCCATTGAAAGGACACAGTTTTTAAGTAATTCAAGACCCAATCATTGTCTAGACGCTCAACTCTGCATTATTGACAGGATATGTTTGGAAGAAACGAGAATGATCTACGAACACCAAAAACATTCATTAAAACATTCAAAAATTCAAAAATATTGAAGTAGACCAGATTATCAAAAAGTTGATTCAGGCTTCAAATGAGCATTAAAGTGATTTTTGGCCTAAAAATTTCTAAGAATTTAAAAATTCTCGGGTAAGATTGATAGCCCATCGATGCTCTAGATTAACAAAATAGAGTATGTTAAATGAAGTAGCCAGATTCAGTTAAACTGGAGCTAGATCAGCATACTTCATGAGATTGTCAAGAACTGCGCTCTACAGCCTACATAACCGCATGATTTTAGAGACAAAATTTTAATCTCCAATTGTTGAGTACAGTGATCTGCAGACGTGCAAATGCCACCTCATGAACGTTGAAAAGGGAAACCACTGTATAACGGACATCAAACGCAAATCAAAGGATAGGCACATTAGAACTTACCGACAAAAATGAGAGCGTTTCCGGCTGTGTTGAGCTTCTTCACTAAGCCAAGCCGGTCGCGGTATATGAAGTCAATATTCCACTGGGCAGTTGTCTTGCCAAAGAGAGCATCATTGAAAAGGTTGTAGAAATGGATATCGAGGACAACTTTATCAGCTGGTAAGACGTTCACAAGCTCTGCGAAATCGCCTCCTATCCGTTGACACATAATTACATAGGCCGAAGCTGTGTACTTTCTTACAGTACTGTATCCCAATTTGTAGTAAGGTTCCAGAACATTGAGCGGTACCACCGCTGCGCCTGGCTCGTTCAGAAGTTCAATTGCAAACAATGCTTGATTTTTGGCATACCTTCACATGAAAGCACGAATGTAAACTGTCAAAGAAGTCTCATTTAAACCTGTTACAACTCTATTTCAACTACCCAATACTGCATACCAAGAGATTCAAGAAGTTTCCAAAAACCTCTCAGGCTTGCATTGGAACTGAAAAGAAAATTGAAACATACACTTATTGGTAGGTCCAACGTATTAGAATGGGACTCGGAATATCACCTGCTAGCAAGAAAGTCTATCGTCTTGATAGTCTCAGACACATAGTCGATTGGACCTCCTTGCTTTGCCCACTCAGCAACACTATCACGTGAAGAACTGTGCTCCTGCCCATTTTGAGATCCTGGAGCGGCATGCAGGTCAATGATAACCTTTATACCATGAGCACTGCCAATTCAATCATCTATTAGGTGAATCCATAAAGATCAGCATCGTCAAGTTCCTTGTTTACAGACTTTTGTACATTTCACTAAACCTCTACTGAATCAAGAGGATCGAAATTAAGCCTAATGTTCTCGTCGCACTTTTGAGTGGTCACAGAGAGACTCTCTTGTTCAAATGTAGTTTCTATTTTTCGATAAACATACGCCATGCTTTCGCAGATTCTTGTGACATGAAATTTGGCCCGATCTTATTTATAATTTTTTCACAATATGATCAATCATACTGATCAATCATAGACCATAGACTCTCGTTCCCTCACTTAAAGAGGTTCAACTAAATAGGGGTCAACGGAGAGGTCTCAAGTACGTAGATGCCTTCCATGGTGCCTGACAATAAGAAGTGAAAGCAATAAGTTTAGGGCAAGAGAAATTTGTGCTCATACTTGGCCCACTGGAACGCATTGTCAAGAGCTTGTAGGGACCCAGAAACGTATGGCGCTGGAGGGTTCGGGTCTGATGCTATCCACCATCCCACTGGAATACGTACTGTATTGATGCCATTTTGGGAGAGAAACAAGAAGTCATTCTCCTGTATAAACGACTCTCTATGTTTCTGCAAAGCATACAATCCTAACTTGTCAATCCAACATAGCAAGCGAAAGACTACTACCGAAAAGAAAACGTTTTTTCTAGTAGAAAACCCTGCCGATTGTAACACCCTTTAAAGTGCGTTTCTAAGCCTGAAATGCACGGACAACTGAAGGGCCTTATTTGCTCTATTGAATGGACATCCCATGTCTAATTCTCCATTCAGCATGAGGGAGAAATTGTTATCTCACCTTAAAAACACCAGGGGCCAATACAGGGCCCCAGCCGTTAGCAAGCTGATACTCGCCTCCCAACCAGGTGCTAACCTTCATTATAAATGTAGCATCGTTGTTATCCCATCCGGGATCACCCTGAAAGTCTGCAGTGAGTTGGTTGGCATCCTTTGCCTGCGGGCAAACGAAGCATAAAATTCATGTAAACATGTTAGCACGTCTGTAACATTGCACGACTCTCACAGGATCAGCACTTTACAAAAGCTCCAGACCAGCCACACAATATTGGTTGTATGATGTGTGGGTTACAAGTCACTGGTTTTCAATACCTGGAGATACATGCCATTGTTAGCCTGGATGTGAACCATCGATGGATTTGCCTGGTTGCGGATAATATGAAAGGTCTCCCAGGTGGATGGGCTTGGGGAAGTTGCTAGCACAGTTCCTCCCCCTCCTTTTATTGCTGACACAAACATGTTGTTGAAGACTCGCAACTGAAAGAATCCTGCAGACACTCGCCATATCTGCTCATAACAACACCATTCACCCCAAAAGTTGAATTCAAGCAGTTCAATTCATTGAAGACTACAGGATATAGATATTCTAGGCTCCCTCCACTTATTATTTTAGGATTGACAATAGACACGTAGTCCCAACCATGGAACTACACAAATAAAAACTTGAACTGACAGGGTGATAAGAGTCATGGGCTGGCCTAAGGTAAGCACGTCATTGAAAGAGGATTTTAAACTAGATGAAAATCCTCGCGAGGTATCCTACAGATCCTAACAATATTACACCTTATCTAATGCCCGAACGACTGTAACATCATTTTCAAGCAAGTAACCAACAAAGAACTAAGTTTAATAGAATACCCCTTGGTGGTGGATTCTCTCCCAAATCGTTGTGACAATTTCACCTCGACGACAAGAAAAGAAGCCTTGATGTGGGCTGTATTGGGGCTGAAAATAAACTGAGTTTAGGAACTACCTTGAATGTTTCCCACGTAGAAACAGCCGCCCTATTGACAACCACCTGCCTTCCTCCACCTCCTTCTGCTGACACAAAAGTACCTTTGGATGTGGACTGCAATGTGATACGCGCTCCGTCCTGATTCACAACACAGTTGTTATAGCGCATCAGAAGATCTGAGGTAAGAATTTCTCTTCCAGCCAAGTCATGCTTATCTACCTAAATCCGGCAATGCAAAAAATATGCCGAACGAACTGCGCTAAATACCAGCAAGTGCCATATCTAAATCAAGAGGTTTGAGAGGCCTATGTTGCCGCCCTCCAAAGTTACCTCCCTTCTTAAACCCTAAGCACATATCTGAAGGGTTGTTTTGGATATAGTAGGAACTCCACATTCCATACTAAACGCTGCAATCTATCAAGTGTGCCACAGCACTTTAATTCAAACGATTTTGTTACTTCTTGCATCCATCTATTTAGAGCCTACATAGAATCAGATAGCTTGATGACACCACTGTTCACTCTTCTACGCTTCAATGACATATAAGGAGACAACCTAACTTTTTCGCTAGAATTAGGAGTGGTTTACAACGTTATTCAGCATCTTTTTTAGCAACGTGCAACATTTTGGAACAGACTTGAGCATTGTCTTTTCACAGACATACAAATTTTGGACCATGCCTCAGCAAACATGCGATGTCGTATAGCAAACATATTCCAGAACGCTGTTGCATACTTTGAACAGCATTCAGTAGCGACGTTGAATGTCAACTTTAGAATCACGTTTTAGTGTTCCCAGTAACGTTCAAACGTTGCTACAAACTTTGCTGAGGGTCAAAATTCAAGTAGGTGTCGTATTTCAAAGTCGACGCTAATTAGACAGAAGAGTAGTCACAACGAAAACATTCGGCAATGAGACGTCTATTCATGCGTCAGAATGGCGGGCTTGCCTTCGAGAACGTCATATACTTTCCTAAATGCAAGCCATTGTTGTGGACCATAAGGGTAGAATGAAGGTTAGCAGAATTCATAACATGGGTGAGAGTTCCTCACAAGAAGATCGCTGTCGGGTATGCCATCAAACAACGATGGTTTGATCCACTTCTCTATGACCAGCCAACCTCCCAAACTCACAGCCCGCACTTTGGGGGTATCGAGGACAGACCCCTGTGGCTGAAGAGCTGCGACTCCGCCCAGAGCATAAACCTGCTCGCAACAACCGCAACAACAACATTGCAACTACAGTCACGACAATTCAAAGGTTACATCCAAAGTTCTGATTGATAACAAAGAACATCAGACCCAATTAAGCACTGCCCTACTGCGTTGTATCAAGAAGGACACTACATTCTGCTTAAAGAAACTCACCAAAAAATGATTGCACAAAGATTGCACTCTCACAACCAGAGCCATTATCCCACCACAAAATGGCTACTGCTACTTACAGGAGATCACTTTCCTAATTCCGCTTCCTATCCAACCGGAAAAGGTGCACTTAAGCTTTCTTTGCATTACCGTACAAGAGGCTTCGCAGATATGGTGACACTAGGTTTAGGATTACTACAATTGAATGAGAATCAGGGGCTTAGATACGCTGAACATTTCGAGAAAACAAGGAAGTACAACTACAATTGACTGAGATACTGTAGTCCTCCTTTCAACCCGAAAACCGTGCTGTTTTAACACAGGAATGACATACATAGTCAAAAACGGGGAAAAGCTATTTCAGCAACGATTTCGACAACGATTTCGACAGGTAAGGGCTCACTTTACTACCACAAAGGATTACATTCGTCTAAGTGAATCTAGAAGAATGCACTGCTCAATACCCATAATTCATCAGCGAAAACGAAAATCCAAATGGCAGGCAAATCTCTGCAAGGTAAAGCGTGGCTCTCGGTCGCTACAACACATAATAAATGGGGGCATGGACGTTTCATCACTCTGTTCTCAATGTAGTTAGGCCTAAGCACCTGAACACTCTAATACCAGTCATTCAGCACTGCTACATACGAAACAAACGATGTAAGTCGAAGTTCAATACCCAACGATTGGAACTGTTCATGCTCACTCTACTAAAATTGTGCCAAAAACATCACGAGAACCAAATATATAACCTCGCACTAAAGCTACAAGAAAGATGAAGTTGACTTACAGTAGCCACAACCAACCCAAGTGCAACATAACCTCGAGCGAGCTGGTGCTGCAAGACCACCATGACTGCGAGAAAATAATTCCCAATCTCAGTTCCACTTCACCAGCGCAATTTCCAAATTACAGTTACCCACTTGGCCTCGCATCACCACAATGCCACTTTCAACTAAAAATCATGCGAACTAAGCTACACTTCAACGATGCAATGAAAGATGCCAACACGGAATGGCTGTTCAAACTGCAGTGGCGGCAAGGAGAAGGCAGAGCGTATCGGAGCTGAAGACTGTAAGAGTATTGATGGGCATGGGGAAGTGCAGCCGGCAGCTGTCTGATCAATCATGATCCCCTGGATTTCAAATCAGACTTGGAGAGGAGGTACAGTACAAGATTTGAAATTTGGGGGAAAAGAAACTTTGAGATGAAGATGGGCACCCCAACTTCCCAAGGCCCCAAATGTGTCCCCAAATGTGTCACTGACCTAAAATTGCCATCATCACTCTGGGTACATCTCTAAAATTAATATGTAATAATGTAGAACCAATGTGTACGTATGTACATATTTGTAATGGTTTTAGAACCTCTACCCAAAAAAATTTTACCCTTCATAATTTCTACATATGTATCTAAATGCTACATTCTTTGGTACATTGGAACCTCTTTCACTTGCTAATAAGAGAGTATGAAAATTTGATTAAGCTGGGATAAATGATAGTAATGCAATATGTCAAATTGTGCATTGCAAAATGGGCCCTATCTACATAGCCTTACAAGATCTTAACCCATTGAGGACCAAGTTGATGACTACAAATGAATATCTTGCTAGAAATGACATGTTTTCATCAATAAATGAAGTGACTACTAATGAAAACCTGTCATTTTCAACCAAAGTCATCAACTAGTCATCGACGTGGTCCTTAATGGATTAAGTTGGATGATGAGACTCAATTAATTGTATGGCTTTTAGATCCACAACCATATACAATATCGAATGAAGAACCCCGCAATGCTATAGGACATCAACCTCGATAAAATTGTACAAGATGACAACCATTGCCATCGTATGCAAGGTGGTAGTTTTAGAGGTTAGAACAATGGATTAGATTTTTAGTTTCTTTTTAAACTATGATCTACTTTACAAATCCTACATTGTTTGTCTCACCTCCTATCTCCTCTCCTAAGTATGTATAAAAAGTTGTCTTTTCAATCCAAAACATAAGTCTTTTATCACAAATTATAAAATAAAAAATACAATAAAAAAGAAATTTATGTAGAACATGTAAATTGCACACATACACAAATGAAATTTGTAATAACACTAAAATACTTGAAGTGTCCATACTTGAAGTGTCCATTTTTAACTATGTTGTCTAAATTGCATTATAAAATGTTGTTTTAGTATAAATTCAAAAAACTGCTTCAATTTTTTTTAATTTATAATTTGTATTTTTAATTTATAATTAGTAATAAAATATTTGTAATTTGTAATTTGTAATCAAATACTTTTATTTTGGATTGAGAAGATAATTTTCTATATATACATCGGGTGGTGAGAGGTGAGACACACAATATAGAATATATAAAGTAGATTAATAGTTTAAAAAAGAACCTAAAAGCCTAATTCACCATTCTAAATTCTAAAACCATTGTTATACGCAAGATGACAATGGTAGTTGTCATATACAATTGCATCAAGGGCAATGTCTTGTAATGTCATGGGCTTGCACATTTAATGTTTTTTAGAGGCGTGGGCTTGTAAGCCATACGATTGAATGGATCCCGTGATCTAAGCTAAGATCTTGTTAGGCCACGTGGACGGAATCTACTTTTGAATGTACAATTTAACATTTTACAATTACAGTAATAAGGCTCAATAGCAAAAAGTTATATTTTGGCAGGTGCCCTCTTTATATAATATCACAACCCAAATCACTCTTCCAATACCAATCAACTCAATGGATTCACCATAATCCACTTACACCATCACTTGGATCATACACTCCTTAATTAACACTATACATGTTCAACACAAACAACATTAGTCCTCATGTTCAAGTCATTTTGCTAAGTTTTAGTCTAGCATACACTACTTTCATGACACCCAACATGTCACTTGGTAATATGGGGTGGAAGTTCCATTTTATTGTGCAAAGACCTATAGTAGCATTATTCATCATGGTCCTCACTACCCTTGAGTGCCCCCCCCCCCTCTATGCTAGCTCATTTTGTATTTTCTGCTTTCAAACCATAACTAACAAGCACTCACAATTCAAAATACATTCAAGGAGGCTTAACAAAGAGCAAGACTCCACTCAAGCAGTGCTATAGAATACACATACAAGTATTCTATGGTGCCTTAAAGTGGTGATGAAGTCACATCACCAACCTTGAATCACTAGAAATTACCAAGGTTCCAAGATGGAAGGAAGAAGGAGACCAACCCCTTTTATTACACTCTTTGTAGTCTCTGGCAAATGCCCCCTTGTATATTAAAGGGAGTCCCCAAACCCACTTGAATTTTAAAAGACCACCCATTTCCAACCAAAATTGCTAAGTTATCTCACCATTTGAACTCTTGAATCTCCAAACGATGTAACTTTGAAGTCAACATTCCAAACCGAATACAAAAATCCATTTTAGACATCTATGCAATAAGTAGATGCCAATGGACTATTTTTCTTGTCCCATTTGGACAAGTTCTTGCTAAGTTATAACCTTTCAAAGATTTGGATTTGTCAGGGGAAACATTATGCCTTCACTACGGCTTTTTTTTTACCATAACTTTTAAATCATCACTTAGAACCTCATTATTCTTGTCATTTTAGCTTTTTTGTATTCATAGCTTTTCAATTATATGCTACATGCCATACTTCCTTGAGGTATTCATTGGGAACCCCTTGCTCTTAGCCCTCAAGTGTCTTGACACCTTCCGAATACAATCAACTTTGAACGACTATAACTTTTAGCCTACAAGTTCAAATTACACACTATTTAGAGTGTTAAAGCATCTTTTCAAGAGATTTTCAAACATGTATGACTTATATCCAACTTCTTCAAATCTAGAGTGCTATTGTGTCTTATCTCCCTTCTTAGGCTATTGTAAGGCTTAGGAAGTCATCACTTCAAAAAATAAGGGTATAAATGACTGCAAAAAAATGACTGAATGTCCGATTTGACAAAACAATGATTGGTACTTCTCTAATTTCACTAGCTCGACAAATTTGTTCAGTCTAAGTCATTTCTAGTGGTCATTTCACAATCATAAGTGTGACTTACAGATGAAGACATGACAGACTACAAGATTCATCTATGTTTTTCTATTGAGATTGTTATTAACAATAGCACAGAGGGAAGGAAAAATCCAACGTGGATGCCAAAGTTATTAACAAATATGTCATAGTCATTAATTGCAACTTAACTTCACTACTTCATGACTTGAAAATGACTAAAGGGTCACAAGAGAGCCATACCTCCATTTTTTAAGCAAAGGATGGACAAGGCAACTTGCTAATATGAATGGAAGTGATTCACTAGGGCTACTAGGATGCAACTATACTTTACTACAAGGTCTTTTGTAGGTCCATGTTGCAATTTTTTGCTCTAAATATGGATATGACACTTCATTGATATAGAAAACAATCATTCTTGAGTTATTGGGATGCAATTGCACTTCACTACTATGCAAGTTAAAAATCACTATAGGGTCTTTTGTAGGGCCATGCTAAATTTTTTTACTCCTATGATGGATAGAACAATATATTAACATAGACAAAAATCATTCTCAAATTACTAGAATGCAACTAGGCTCATTAAAATTGTTATAATGTAGTCTAATACAAATACTACAATTGTGGAACCTTGCAAACACTTGTTATTGTTGAACTATTTTAGTTTAACTCCACCATCTCTACTAAATAGCTTAAGAGACCATTTTGCAAAAAAATTGGGCATGTCTCTATCCACACAAGCAAGCAACTACTCATTGTGTACAGTGGGGTACCAATCAAAATGTCGTTTTCGAATTCGCAGTGAGAAAAATTTCAGTACTTCCAACTCTAAAAGCCTCCTGAGAGCTCAAAAATTGGTATTTTACCACAAAATTTTTACCACAACATCATCTTTAAAATAATTATATGTATGACAAAATTCAAGGCCAAAAGATTCACCAAAAAAAAGTTATTCAAAATCTACCAACATGGATAATGGTGAGAAATATTTCACTACTTTCATCTTTGACACCTTCCTAAGGATTGAGTTTTTTTTCTTTTGCTATGAAATTTTTGTCATGAAAAATCCTCTATGTTTATAATATGTATAAAAAATTTCAAGGTAAAAAGAAATTTTCTTAAGAAGATATTTTAAATCTCCCAACAGGTGTAGTTTTGAGAAACTTTTCACAATTGCCAACTTTGACACCCTCCCAAGGGTTGAAAAATTGGTTTCTTACCATGAATGTTTTTTGGTGTAGTCATATATATATATATTGATAATGTGTTCTCCAAATTTCAAGTTCAAATGAATTACCAAAAAGAAGATATACAAAATCTCCCAACATGTGTAGTTGTGAGGAGGAGTTTTTGAGCCCTTAGTATAATGTTATTTTGTGGAGCAAAGTTTGACATGAATGTAAAAACTCAACCTCACAACTACACATGTTGAGAGATTTTGAATATATTTTTTTGGGTAAGTGTTTTGAACTTGAAATTTAGAATTTATATTATCAACATAAAGTTGATCTTATTCAAAAAAATTCATGTTAAATAGACAAATTTTCAGCCCTTGGGAGGGTGTCAAAGTTGGCAATAGTGAAAAATTTCTCACAACTACACATGTTGGGAGATTTTGTATATCTTCTTTTTGGTAATTCATTTGAACTTGAAATTTGGAGAACACATTATCAACATATATATGACTACACCAAAAAACATTCATGGTAAGAAACCAAATTTTCAGCCCTTGGGAGGGTGTCAAAGCTGGCAATTGTGAAAAGTTTCTCAAAACTACGCCTGTTGGGAGATTTAAAATATCTTCTTAAGAAAAAAAAATTTACCTTGAAATTTTTTATACAAATTAAAAACATAGAGATTGTCTTATGACAAAAACTTTATGGCAAAAGAAAAAAAACTCAATACTTAGAAAGTTGTCAAAGTTGAAAGTAGTGAAATGTTTCTCACCACTACCCATGTTGGTAAATTTTGAATAACTTTTTTTTCGGTGAATCTTTTGGCCTTGAAATTTTTCATACATATAATTAGCTTAAAGATGATGTTGTGGTAAAAAATTTGTGGTAAAATACCAATTTTTGAGCTCTCAGGAGGCTTCAAAGTTGGCAGTACTGAAATTTTTCTCACTGCGAATTCGAAAACAACATTTTGATTGGTACCCCACTGTACAATATTTATATGTTCTCACAATGTCACCTTTGTAGTTGCACCAATGAATAACTCAAGGGGACTGTAGAAGATAACATCTTGAGGTCAAAGATTCTTATGCACCTATTGCCAAAAATGATAAGGTATTTTGAATGTAGTTTTAAATTATATTGTTTACATTCAACCTACTTGTAAACAAGTGCATGAATGTACAAAATGAAAAGACATTTGGCAACTACAACATTAGATGTGGCTTAGGATTTTCTAGCATTCATATCCTAATACCCTTCTTGAGCTAATAACTTTTTTTTTAGTCTTTTGAATTTTTTTCCTCCTTGTTTATCTTTTTCATTTTGTTTTAAACATTTTTTCCAATAGAATACTTTTGTCTTTTTTGGGGGAAATAATACATTGTAAGTGGCCTTTGTCTTCATTAGTATTTAGTATTTTCTTTCTTAGGATTCATTTGTATGATTTGCATAAACTCCTATTGATATGCCATTATGCCAATAATGGCTTTTAGAAATTTGTACAACTATCAATGTACTACTTTTGAACACTTCATATGATTTACATTTAAATTATTAAGGTCCCATAAACATACACTGAGGTATTTAGATGGATCCAATTAGTCCCATTTTCCCCTAGCACAAACAACAACACTTTGGTTCTACTCACTACAAGAGAAAGGGGTGTTTTAAGTAGTGTCCTAGACATCACGTCTTTTAAGTAATGTCTTTTAAGTAAGGTTTTAAGTAAAATTTTACTAAAAAGACAATCTTTTTAGTAAAATTTTACTTAAAACCTTACTTAAAAGACATTACTTAAAAGACGTGATGTCTAGGACACTACTTAAAACACCCCTTTCTCTTGTAGTGACTACATAATGACTTTCTAGAACTACCAAATGATTAACCAAAAGTTTTAGCCTACAACGTAGCTATTTTTCTACTACTTTGGCACCTTATGTACTATGATTCATTGTACTATTTGCAAACGTCTTGTACTTTCATCATTACACTTTCTTTGCATGAAGTGAAGAGACTTAAGGACACCTACATACATCCTTATTTGGAGGAAGTCAAAAAGATGACTGCCCCTAGTACTCTTTCTATGCCAATTTTTTTAAAAACTTTTTAGCAAATTTCTTTATCACTTTTGATTAGAGGTTCAAAATCTAAAACAAATTTTTGGAGATGAAAGTGAGATTGATTCTTCAACTTTAATAAGTTCAAAGTTTTTTGAAAAAAATTAATCTACTATACTTCAATGAGATTTGAAATATTACATGTAATATAAGTCCTACATTTTACATATTCTACAAGCTTTGTCTTGCCTACTACTATCCCTCTTCTATAAAAGGCTTGTCATTTCATCTATTCATACCCACATACTAAGTAAATTTTGAAATTATGTATGGCATATGGTGTAAGGTGTATTGTGTATGGTATAATTATTGTATATAGTGTATCATTGTAGAACTTTGAATGTTTTCATATGTGACTATAGAATGACTATTCCTTGTGCAATTATCAATACAATCTTCTTTGCACACATTGTCACAAGTTGAAAATGACAAGAAAATGACTTTCTACGTCTTTAGAGAGTAACTTGAACCCTAAATCTATATCACTTACAAATGACTATAGAATGACTTCACAATGACTAACACATGACTTTGACATAGACGTGGATCTTCATGTCAACACCACCTGAACTTATTGTATCATGACTACACAATGATTGCATAATTGGCTAACATGGACATTTACATTAGCAAAAATTCCTTTGAAAGTGGATAACTACCCTTCCTTTCTTGAAAATTTGCTTGTTTACATCATTCATTTTTCATCTAAGGTTGAGATAGATGGTTTAAATGACTGTGATTCTATTATCACCATCTATTTCAACCTTGAATGAAAAATGAATGAAGTAAACAAGCAAATTTTCAAGAAAAGAAGGGCAGTTATCCACTTTCAAAGGAATTTTTAGGGGTTAAAGAATGACTTGTCCACAATGACTACAAGGCCCAAAGTTGTTTTTCAATCATTTCATTTTGGAATGACTATTTTGCAATCATTTATGCAGTCTTTTATACCTCTTTTTTTAGTAGTACATCCCTAAAGTCCCCCCTTG
This sequence comes from Thuidium tamariscinum, assembly GCA_947034885.2. Lineage (NCBI taxonomy): Eukaryota > Viridiplantae > Streptophyta > Bryopsida > Hypnales > Thuidiaceae > Thuidium > Thuidium tamariscinum. Next base: position 30,738,103 of record OX344751.2, on the reverse strand, counting down.
CTCAATAAGGTACTTTGGACACCCCAAGGAGATAGGAGCATAATACATGTGAATTTTTTATGTGCCACTAGATCTAGTAGTATTAAAGTTGATCATTTTTGTGGTTGAATAAGGTCTTTTATTTCATTAGCCAATGAAGAGGTCTAAACATAAGTAGAAAATCTTCGCATGAAAAGTAATAAAGAATCTATGATCAATTTTAGCTTACATACCTAAAATCAAGGTGAGTCTATATATACAAGTGAAGCGTTAATTCATTCTAACAATATGAATGAGATAAAAGAAACAAAAGATTTTGTCTTGATGGCAATTAGGAGAAATATTATAATACACAATGTCTATATTGAATTCTACCTATATAATTTAAAAAATAATATAAAAAATTCACTTGGTTTATATTGTTTGCTAAAATATTATGAATAATTGTTGTAATTAATTTAATTCAAATTCATATTTAATATTCTTAATAACTTAGTCTTTTTGAAATTTAACAAGTCTATGCACTAAGTGTTAATAACTCTTTTAATAACAAACAATTTAATTTTGAACAACATGTGAATGCAAATATACCTTAGGTACAAAAGAATTTTTTTTAATATAAAATTTTCAGGGCTCTTTTGATAATTCTTTCATATTTTTATAATATAGATTATCAAAAATATTTATGAATATTATTATATTCAATGTATTTCTTACCTCAAATAGTTATTCTTTTAATAAGAAAAACAACCCATAACAATGAATTAAATAAAAATCAAATGAAATCTTGTAAGAAATAACCATAAATAATACTAACTATTTTGAATTCAAAGGGAATTTTTTTTAATGAAAACTACAAATATTCAATCTAAATTCAATTTAAAAGATATATAATATTTAATGATATGTTTTTACAACTTTTGTATAAAAATATCATTAAATTATTCTAGATTGTATTTTAAAATATATCTTTATAATTTTGAATGTTCAAACTATTTCCTTGTCTTTGAGGGGTTCAAGGCATGAAAATGAAGATTTTTTTTGTTTAGATTTTCTATAGATTCTCAACTCAATTTTCCAATTTTTGAGTATAGTATCAATTTACTTAACACTTAAAATTTTCATTGACTATAATCTAGTCAATCTATTTTTAAAAAGATCATTTCTAGACTTAGAAATGTGAAAAATCACTTATTTTTAATTCATTTACAAGATAATAAAGTTTAAACCTCGAGTACTCTGATGTCTAATACCTAGACGATGTACAAATTGAAAACTAGATTTCTTTCTTATTATAGCTTGGATGAAAGTCATCCTATTTTTTGAGATACTTTATAAAGTTGTCGTTCTATTCAAGGGTTGGATTTGGTGTTACTAGATTCTATATTTTTCTAACATTACAAATGTGGATGTATGTCAAGTGGTACACTTGCATTGACTCTAGTTCAAACTTGGAATTGCAAAGATGAGGTTATAGAATCAAAGAACACAAAAATTCCAAATAATCACCTTGTCAAGAAAACTTCTTTTCAAATCCATTCCAATAAAATTTATTCAAAAAATGAATTTTTTTTGCTTGTAATTCAATTTAAGAGAAATTTTGAATTTTTCCTTTTAAATTTTATAGAAAAATATTGGTGATAGCATTGGTGAATCTAACCATATGGATAGAATCTAAAACTCAAACTCTACAACTTTTATTTGCATCTTAGTTCCTAAATATTCTTTTAAATAGTACTTTATAATTATTTTTCCACAATCGTCAATTTTGGAGATGAGTTTGAGCACTTAGGGATTAGTTATATTCAAATAAAGAAAAAGATTGACTATTGAATTTATAAAAATTTCCAAAGTATGAATGGTTTGGAGTTAAAGAATAAAAAAGCCATTGAATAGGGAAATTTAGTCAATGAAGATAAGGCATGTGTTATTTTAGCTCTTTATAGTTTATACCTAGCAACAATTATTAGAATACACATCTTGCACTTAAATTTGAGTTGTTCACTATAAAAAAAAGGGTATTTTGTGATGTCCAAAAAAATGCAAAAATTTGTCACTATAGATATCACCTAAAACGCATTTTAAAACACAAGCAAAAAATGTGTTGTGCTTTCCAAAAACATGCCAAATCCAGTTATGTTTTTGGAAAATGTCCCTTTCAACATGGTTCTTCAAGGTCCCAAAAATGCGCCATATTTTAGACAATTGAACTCCACATCACCTTTTTTTGGCAAGTAGTGCCACATCTAAATTTTTTTCATCCATCTGCTTGGTGACTTGGTTTGCCATGTGGACCTTTATAAAATCTTATGTGGACCCCAAAATGTGTTGACATGGATCCATATTATGTTGACGTAGCATGCTTTGTCAACACACTTGTGTCAATTGAAAATTTTATGCTATTTTTAGAGACGTCAAATTAACCCCTAAAGGGCCATTGTCCCCTCAGTGGACAAAATGGATTTTGGGCAGGTTCCTATGACTTTGATTTTTGGTGAAACCTTTCAAAACTTTTTCACAAGATAGAAAAACGGATTAGCTTCATGCGAATGAAATTTTTATTTCAATTGGTGATGGGAGCAAAAGTTATACCACAAAAAGCCCAAATTTTCATTTAGTGGGCAAAATTTTCTTTTGCAAAAAGTCAAAATTTAATTAAATTTTTTTTCTGAAATAATATATTTTGCCTACATGTGAAGCTTTGATTCATTCTATTTGGACTTATCATGAGAAAGTTATAGACATTCTTGTTTTTTGGGCAATCTAAACATCTTCTTGAAAAAATAGCTTGTAGGATTCATTTCTGGATGCAATTTTCACAATTTTTCAAAAGAAACTATTGGATAAGGTTAAAATTACTTGCTAGAACAATCTCACCATTGGAATTATTGTATTTCAATCCCATCTTAGAGTTATTAACCATTTAGTTTTTCTTTCAATCTTGGACCTATGTCTACTTAATAATTTTTAAAGAATGAAAATTAAGTATTTTTTGTGTGAATTTTTTTTCCTAAACTTTCAACTCAATTTTTTAACATAAAAAATTAAAAATTCAAGTTCTACAAAGAATTTTTTTCTTACAAATGGCAGTCAAAGTCATTTGAAATTGCAAACCAAAGTTCAAAAAAACTTATATTTCCAACTTTGAATGCTCATATCTTCCAATCTATATGGTCAAACTTCATGAAATTTTTACCACATGATTTGGATAAATTTAAGTACAAGATCTGATGGTTAGATTCTTTAAAAAAATATTTTAAAAATTTTCTTGGATGAATGCAACAGAATTGGCAGTTTTGAGAGTTTTTTGACAAAAAAATGGCCTTGGTCCTTTAGGGGTTAAAAATCAATTGGTACATATTATACTTGCAAGGCTAAGTCATAAAAAAATATTTAAAATAAAAAAATAAAAAAAAATGAAAAAACAAAATGATTGAATTCAACAAAAATTGAAGTAAACTTACCAACTACCTTTTACAGAATTTTTGATGGCAAAATCATGAAATTACTTCATTAAATGTTTATGAAAATGAAGGGGATGGAGACTATACTCATATCCATTCATATACTCAATCCATGGTAAGACAAAAGATATGAAATAATTAGAATGTGGCAATTTGACTATTGAACATGCTAACAATTTTTAAACATGTTGATGTTTTTTTAGACATCTCAACGTTGTTTTTGACATTTCACCTTAGATACAATTGTTGATTTGCATATCCCATATTGATTGTCTATCTTCCTACCACTACACTTGTATAAAGACCATTTGTTTTCATCTATTTTGTACATCCAAGTCACCCATTCATTCTTTTTTTTTGCAAAATATGCCATGTCGCTACCCTTTCCTTAAATTCTTCACTTTCGGTCAATATTTTACCACCAACAATAGAGTTTTTTTAGTAATTTATCTATAATGAAAATAGGATCCTTGTTGATGTAGCTGACTATATTTTTTGGATATCACAAAAAACATGAACTTGTTTTTTCAAATATTGTTAAAAACATGTTTGTTTATGGTGACATCTATTTGTTCTCCAATTTAGCTACACATGTTTTTGTAACATCACAAAAAAAATTCACTTCTCTAAATGTTTTTTGCAAAATGTATGACATCTTATGAAACATGGTATGTTTTTTGTAAAAATAACACCAAAAACGCAATTTTCTTGTAGTGTTTTTTCAAATTCTTTTTTTCTATTGTGTACCTTTTCTTGCATTCTTTAACTCAAATGACTACCAATACTTGCCAATTTTTTAAGTTTAATATTCTAATTCTACATCCTTTTGAAATATTTGCATATTTTTATAATATATGTGTATATAAATTTTTTTTTTCTTAAATTCTAGATAATATGTTCATAATGCAAGGTTATATTGAATGATTAAATCATTTACTTCGATGAACAAGAAGATTTATTTGAATGAAGCAATGGTCTGAAGGACTTAGTTTATTTGTTCATCATTCAAAATATGAATTCTAAAACTCCTAGCAATTAAACATCATGCCTTTGCAATTTTTTTTTCACTTTGCCATTTTAACCCCAAAGTCCCAAAACTTTTTTTTCTTTCCAAAAACAATTAGAATTGATATTTCTAATGTAAAGAGAAAACCTTTTTAAAATCATCTTTTTTGCATATCTAAGTGTAGGATCTTACATTGGACAAGCTTGAAAATGGTGAGGATGGAATTTTTGAAATTTTGACAATCTAGATTGTAAGATGTTTGCTCATAAAATGAAGAAAATGTTCTTTTTGGTACTTAGAGAACTAGATTATTAGACTTTGATCAATCTTAGTTAAAAAAAAATTCACTTTGGATTTGAGTTTCAACCAAAAAATTGAGTGAAAAATTTAGTTAAGAGTCCAAAAATAAAAATATACTAATTCCCTTGGTTTTTACTCTATAAAGGAAAATTAAATAGAAAATTTTCCAAAGAATAAGGAAAAAATAGATCATTATTATTGTAGCCTACCATTAGATTTGTTGAAAAATCTCCAAAATAGAAGTAAAAAAGACACTACAAATTAATAATCATAAGCATTGAAATAGAGTTAAAATCCATTTTAAAACTAATGAAAATCTTTAAAATCCAACTTTGGAGGTTGAATAAACTAGCAATAATGCAAGGAAGGCTAATTATAGACCTTACAAGTGTCTTATTCAAACTAAGATTATTTTTCACTCTATAATAGAATCAAGCATTGTCACAATAAGGTATTCACATCAACAAAGTCTATTTTGGCAATTGAATTCAAAGTGAGTGGAACATTTAATGTGAACATTTAGTTTAATAAATAGGAATCTCCTAATGTAGATTGGATTTGAATCAAATTTGTATTTGTTGATTTTGGAGCTGTGTATAGTGCAATACACTATTGCTAAACATTTGTAAATGGCTATAGAGAAATGATGATTTATAAAAAATTCTTCAAGTAGAGGGGAATTGGATTTCTCCATTTCAAATTACTATTTATCTTTGCCTAGGTGAACACCAATCTATTTGGCTACAATAGTTCTAGAATGGAGTTTAAACACAATAATTTCAATTGTTGGTGAGATTTTTTTAGCCAACAAACTTCAATCCTGTAGAACAATTTTTTTAATAAATTTGTCCAAAAAAAGATTCCCAAAACAAATCCATTACGTTATTTTGAATAAAGACGCAATAATTGTTTACAAAATAAGATGCCCAACAACTTTTTCATCACTAATGCAAATAGAAAGCATCAAATTTTTGTATATAGAAAACATAATCCATAAGAAATTATAATTTAAAAAATAATTAAGATCAATTTTAGAGGTATTTTTTTAGCTATCTAGGTTAAAATTTTTTAAACTTTAGATGACATAATTTTACTCCTAAGCACCAACAAAGTAGAATTTATACTCCCAATAGATTTATTTATTTTTTGATCTTAAAAAAAGTTTCACACAATCTTGCCAAAAATTGAGATTGTAAGGAGCATCTTGAACTTTTGGTATATCTTTGAAGGGATTTGGGGGGACTTCAGAGATTATACTTTAACAAATTAGCTAAAAGAACAAATTTTGGGATTTATAAAAAATTATAAAGTAATGATATCTTTGCATTGTATTTGAAAGTAGTTCTTTTGAAGGATTCTTAGGCTTACAATATGAAAGAATTTATGAGTTTACAATAGGTGTATCTTCAATGCACTTGACAAATTGACTTCAAAAATAAATAATTTTTTTTTTAATGATTGATGTACAATTAGAACTAAAGAATACTATCATTGATAGTGCATCCAAAAATATTTAAACTAGACAAGATAATTTTGGGATTTAGACTTTGGACAAGTGAAATGTGTCCAATTGAAAACAAGCTAAAAGAAAAACATCATTGAGGCCTTATAATGATTTGCCAATGCAAATCCAAATGATTTTAATTTCTCTTTAGTTTGTTTCAATCCAATCTATTTTTGTTTATCAATAGTCCAAATTTAAATATTCTTACATCTATTTTGGAAAATTTAAGGCTACAAAAACTAAATTGGGTACACCCAAAATCACACCTTGTCTAAAACCACCATCATGACTTTAAAGTTGAAGCACCAATTGTCAACTACACCTAATACCCAATATGTAAGAATGCTATATTTTCAATCAAGGTCATAATAGATTTCCAACTAGAGCTTGAATTGAGGTTTTTTTTGGACCTTTTTGAAGCTAAGACTAATGAGATAATGACACATGTCACAAATTAGTAAGAAAAAAAAGTGAAGGAAAAACAATTATAGAAGACTGTAGACTTTGGTTATGGGTCAAATGCACTTTATGGCTCCCAAAATTCACAGTAATTTCAATTTTGGGGAATAAAATTCTAAAATTCTTTTCTATCCTACCTTCCTACATGAAAAAAATTTCCATCCCTTGATACTGCTCACTATCTACTGTAAAATTGCTTAACCCTAAAATGCCAAGCCTGTAACCACTTATTTTAGGCCTCACCGTCCATCACTCAGTTTGTTGCCATTGTGTAACCAAATGTGTATGAAATTTTTATTTTTTATTTTTCAGAGATGAAACTACATGTCCTTTGTACTTTTCAAAAAAATTCAGATTTTTGGAGGAGAATTGTATTTTCTGAATTTTTTTTGAAAAAATCCTGAAAGAAACCCATATCAAATAGAAAATAATCGTGAAAAATCTGAAAATTTCACCATGTGTGAACATTACTGTGAAAAACATCATGGTGTAAACTGATTTGCCATGTACATCTATGATTAGAATGCAATGGACATTAAAAATATAAAATTCAAACTATAATAAAATATTCAATTTTACGAAATTTCCAAAATTCCAATTGGAGAAGAAACTAGAGTAGAGGACCTCCATTTCATTGGTTGGGCTCAAATTCAAAATATGTCTTTTTCAAGGATAAATTTCAGATTTACTCAATTTCTAAAAATACACTAAAATTGCAAATTTTGCCATCCGTTTTTCTTAATTATTTCTCAACTACATGAAGAAAACATCAATTAGACTAAAAATTCAGTTGGATGCTCTTTGTAACTCAACATGAAAGGTCATTGGAAAAAAATGAGTGAAAAACTACTATTGAGGCCTTCGCTTGGCCCGGCGAAGTCAACCGAAAGCCACGAAATGACTCCACGGAGCTAAAAGGCAGCTTTGATGTGAGTCAGGGCAATCGAACTTGCAAGGGAGGGCTACAGTGAGAAGTGAGTCACAGCATCCCTACCGCTGGACTCGCTAAAAGGCCTGGCCAGGCAATGGATGGCAGGCTGAAGATATGCGGCCAGGGTGTGTAGTGCCCGAGCTCCCCACCGTAAGACGTGGGAAGGTATGTGGGGAAGGGGACAAGCGCGCCTCCCCCCAAAACTGAGGAAGTTACGTCTCTCTGCATGCTTTATGAGATTCAAGGTGGGGCCTTCTTATTATTGGTCTTTCTTAGTGAAGCTCAGTGAAGCTGGAATACTGCGACAAAAGTGACAGACCGTACCTTGAAACAAGCACTAGAGGACATAGCACGTCAGACATCCCACTCTCCAATTCGCCGTGCCCTCACGAAATTTGGCTGTGCCCGGCCATTTCTCATGTCCCATTATGTGCACCATGGGGAAGTACCAACAACCTGGTCCGGTCAAATCTCTAGTTTGAACCTTTGTCCGGGCAGCAATGGGGATGCTCTAATGACACTTCTATGTGGACCCGGTAGGTGGGGAGATATCGAGTAAGAAAAGCACACGTAATGATTCCCTTGAAGTTCACTCAATCTCTACCAATCGCCTCGTTCACCAATATCGGTGAAACTTGAGCTCGCAGGACGTTAAAGAGAACCATCGAAAGGAGGTCGAGCGGGGCAAATCTCATTTTACTAGGGATTGACAAGGGTTTGGGGTTTATATTTGTGTTGGGTTTTTGGGTACATTCAAGGTCCTTCCAGCTAATATGGGGTCTCTGATTCTGAATCTGAATTCTGAATTTGAAAAAAAAAAAAAAATGCAAAAAAAAAAAAAATTCAGCATTTTTCCCTGAGGGCTTCGATGGTTCTCTTTACCGCGCTCCCTCGAGCTCTTGCTTCTCCGCTCATCGAGGCCGGCAACACAATCGGGCTAGCTACTTGCCTTGTAACACTTTTGCTACCGGCCCGACTCACATGGAAGCTGGGCATAAGGGGTTCAATGGTCGACTGCTGGTGCCTCCACCTTACGTCCATTCTGCAACCTTTTCCGCAAACCAGGCAGCTCCACTGACTCACCTTTTCCGGAAGCTGGGTCAGCACTTCGTCGTGAAATAAAAAAATTGGACGAGTCATGATGCCCTTCATTACGCTTAGCGTCATGATGGTCGCTTTGGAAACGAATGAAGCGCTGAGCAGTCTCCGTCCAGCAGAAGCTTCTAGAACTCACCCAGTCACACTAATAAGCATATCGAGGACCATCGGTATTGACTTCCGTATTCCCTCCACTCAAGTCCAGCCATTGGCCAGTCGGCCTTCCGCTGCAGTGCGTGGGAACTTTCACTCACTGAGGGAGGTTGTGGAAGTGTGCCGGGCAAGGCAATTCACTAACGGAAGACTACATACACGAATAGGGGTTCTAAGGGGACCCATACTAATTAATTGATATTTTACCACTACACAATGGTCTACCTTTGATATACGCTAATAGTTATTGAAGTTTTAGGGGGTTGTATATCATGTTTCAGACATCTATAGTTTTTTTAGATTAAGTTCCTTCAAATTTTTTTGTCCCTTAAGCATTGCTTACCTTTAGAAGGATGTGACCTACCTTTACCAAGCTAGTCACCAAAATGCTATGATTATTGAACCAATAAATATATTCTTTGTTTTTAGAATTACCAATGAAGTCATCCATCTATCTTTTTGAAGTCTAAAGTGTCCTTCCAATGTTCACCCTTGAAGACCCACAGTCTGTGAAGTCATCCATCTATCTTTTTAGGTCTAAAGTGTCCTTCCAATGTTCACCCTTGAGGACCCACAGTCTGTGAAGTCATCCATCTATCTTTTTAGGTCTAAAGTGTCCTTCCAATGTTCACCCTTGAAGATCCAAAGTCTTTGATGGAGGACTTCATTGTTCATTGTAGAAATAAAAGAGAGCATTTACTGCTTCAATAATCAGAGCATTTTGGTCACTACCTTGATCGTGGAGGCCACATCCTTCAAGGGTTGATGATTGTCCATACCTTTAAGTTAGGCTGTTTGAATTTGTTTGTTTTGTCTTATTTGTTACAATGAGATCTCCCAAACTATGCATCTTCTAGTCGTGTTCTTGGTATTGTTGAAAAGCCTTCTATAAGGAGGGATGCCCAAGATTTGTTTCTTGGCATTTAGACCTCTAGTGTGAAAGTTATGAATTTTTGAGTTATTTTTGGTTTAGAAAACTAGAGAATTACTTTTCCTTTTGATTTGGTTGTACATGGCAATGGCACATTAGGAGTAATAATGTTATGAAGACCCCATTTTGAAAGTTGGAGTGAACTGGCCCCTTTGCTTTGCCATACCAAATCATTCTAGGGGTGCAAGTAAAAATAAAGACTCCCTATTTTGTGCCTATGTAATTTATCTAATTCACCATTCCTATCTAATTTGGGGCCTCTGATTGCAAATATGAATTCAGAATTCAGAATTTCATCGTGCGTGAAAAATAAAAAAATTTAGCATCTTGCCGAGTGGCTGAGCGACAGTTGACCCAAGCCATTTTGAAGTGGAGCCCATTCCTAATCCCAACATAAGCACTAGGCATCAATGTTTTTATTTTTATTTTAAGAGAATTTGGATTTAGGCTCCAAGTGAGAAGTAAGTGATTGAGGTTAGGCGACACTCAAATTTACTTTTGATGCAAATTTGGCTCCAAGTTAGAAATTAGTGTAAGTTGTATGGCTTCAAAACAAAAAAACAAAAAACCATCTTCACCAACTACAACTCTTAGATTGGTGCAAAATAGGGCAACCATGTTTCAAAGAGTAGTACAAAATAGACCATGAAAACTATGACTCACAAGTTCAAGCACATGAACTACAACTCATTCATGTACTTGGGTTGTAAAGTTCAATATCTTCCTAATTCATGTGCATGAAATTTTAAATGATTTCTACAACAAAAATGCAACCTCAAAGATTGCAATTGGTAGGAAAAGCCAAGTAAAATTGAGAGCAAGAAAATTGTAGCTTCAAAGGAAGTGACAAAATGTAGTGATAGGACGAAGGTGCTTTTGTATATGTCGCTACAATCTATACCTATATCTCCAACTTTGGTATATTTTAGGTGATTGCAGATGCAAAGTTGTTGAATCAACATTTGGATAGGTGGTGACAAGGTGGAAAATCCTAGTAGGCATTGTCAAGGTACTACTAGGATGTGAGTGAAAATTTACATATGTTTTTAAAAAAAAAAATTTCCTCCAAATTTTTTTAAAGGCTTGATGCGGAAGATAATTTTTAGGTGCTTTTAGTCTTTTTATCGCCTTAAAAAAAATCCCTGCTGGGCACGGCCCATGTCTAAAGCTCAAGTTTATCCGTAGCATGGCCACACCCAATGCCGCCGGCTGAGTTGCGTCCGAACTCCGAACACCTATTCACTCAGTCAAGAGGAAGGAAGGACGCAACGAGTTTTGTTGGACACGAGAGGAGGTGCACAATCGGCCAGACAGTGCAGCCGACTGTACCACGACCATCGCAACTTACACGAATGGGAGCGAACGTGCTTCAGTCGGCCATTTGACCCCACGTACACTTGAGAGCTTCCTAATTGGCCAGTTCCGAAATGGACGCGCGCCAGCCATCATGGATGTCTCATATCAAAAAAGCACCAAGTAACGAGACGTCACGAAAATCCTCAGTCATACTGCTGGAGGTGAAGATGGGGGAGTGTTTTTCGCTCAAGGCTTAATTTCGGGGAGATTGCAGTGGCTGCGCCTTCCAAGTAGCTTAACTCTGCAGCACCTTTTACGAACCTTCATCACAATGCGTGCCATGCCGATCTTTGAAGAATTCTGGAGCTCATGTCAGCGTTATCACAAAAGTTTCGGTGCACAACGCACTCGCGATCGGGATCGAGGATGCAAATACTGGTACTAATCGGAGGCTAGATTTCAACCAGGCGGGTAAGCAAGCTGAATTCTGTCACTGCGGAGTCGGAATGTAGATCTAGCATTCGTCTGCGTCGCGTTGCGAGGTTCACGGCTGGGGGGATTGCATCTGGGCACAAGAGTGTGCGCGCCGCCAGTTTTGAACTTTCCTTGACGATCGATCCCTTAGACGTCAGCGGTAGTGCTCTAGACTTCGAAATTCGGGTTTCGAAGCTCGGGATTCAAACTAGATCGATTCCGGGGAATAGAAGAAGCTGTCGGCAATTGACGATGGATCTAGGCGCGTCCTGATCACGCAATCCATCTCCCTTGATCCCTCGCATTTCGATCAAACTGGAAGCCCTGAACTTCGATCGACGATGGGTGAAGAAGACCAGGTTCCTCTGCTTTCGCCACCAAACGAAGACGTCGTCAGAAGACCCCTGAAACCAAACCTCGCAGAAACTCAATTAGTACACAAACAGAGTCTCGAGAATTCCCACGACGTCTGCGTGACAATCCCAATCCCAGAACAGTTGGCGCCCAACTTGGTGTCCGAGGATGGCGACCTGTTGCGAATGCAGCAATCCCTGTCTCTGTTCGAGAATCTCCTACCGACATCGTCTTTGGGGAAGCCTTCTCGCCTGAATCCGTTCGAGAACCAGACGGCGCGCGTGCACGGGGCGTACGAACTTGCGAAGACGGTGCTGTTGTTGCCCGTGCTGGTGATGCGGCTGCTGCTCTTGAGCGTGCTTTTGACGGTGGGGTACTTGGCGACGAAAGTGGCGCTGGCGGGGTGGGAGAGGAGTCGTCGTGTGAGGGCTGCGGCGTCGTTGGGGCATGTGGTGTTGCCGCAGTGGCGGCGCAGGGTCATGGTCGTGACGCGCGTTTGTGCTCGCGGCCTGCTTTATTGCTTTGGGTACGTGCCTGTGCGAAGTTCTGGGCCTCAGTTCTGGGAACATTCAAATTCTATTGACTTGTGAGTGAGATCTGATGCTTGTAATCTGTCTCGATGTCACTGTGATCTTGATTTACCGTGCCCCCGTAGTGTGGTTGCATTGATGACGCGCTTGGAACGATGTAGTTTTCAGTATATGGCTGTAAAATGGACAGCGCGGGGAAGGTAGACAGGGAAATACAAATCATTGCCTCTGGAATAGCAGTTAGGGAATAATTAATGTACGTAGAAAGCCCGTGCGATAGCCAGGGTAATACATTCAAAAATTCCTTTCTCCCACGAAGGCCAAGGAAATGGTCCGAATCACTTATGAGGTCACGGGGGAGATGCTGATTCTAACACACACGGATTGCAAGTATCCTCCTTGTGATGCTGATATGGGCAAATTGGCGTGATTCAGAGCACCAAACTTGACATTCCAAGTGCTCTAAATTGACGGGATTCAAGGCACCACGCTTGTGACATCCAAGTGCTCTAGATTGGCGAGATTCAGAGCACCAAACTTGTGACATTTCAAAGGCTCATAGCTCTGAACCCTAAGACTGGTATAGATCTGAGGTTCCGGAGGAACGATTAAGAAATTATGGTGTTTTGAAATTTTACCGTTTTAACAAACTTGGCGTTCAGTGTTGTCCCATCGCGGGACAACCTCGACAATATTGACGTCATTGCAGTAATGCCGTATTCGTTAAAATAGCAAAAGTCCAGGGAATTGGCCCTTGTACAGGTGCCTGTCTGTCTGGGTTCTCAGATCTATTCAGGTCTTTGCTTTGACTATTTCTATGCCCTTGAGTGTCACAAATTTGGGACTCTCAAACACACACCATTTAAAAAAATACGACGATCCATCATGAGTGTTGTTCAAACATCATCTCTTTTGATTCTTCAGCTGAGTTTTCTTGGGGTGGTTTGTTTCAGGTTTCATTGGATTCATCGCATTGGGAAGCCGGCACGCAAAGAGACTGCCCCCATTGTGGTGTCCAACCACGTCTCCTTCATTGACCCCATCTTTTACTACTATGAGCTCCTTCCGAGCATTGTGAGCAAGTCCCATGACAAGCTTTTTCTGGTGGGGACTATCATCCGTTCTATGCAGGTACTAACTAGGGTTAAGGGAAGCTTTTGCGTACTCCACTGAACTTCTGGTGCTCCAGAATCAAGTTTTCCAAGAGGGAGGTTGAACTCATTATTGAGTACTTTTGTGGTGTAGATCATCCCTGTCGACAAGACGTCTGCAGAATCAAGAAACTATGCGACCGCTGAAATCAAAGTATTTTTCACCACCTGGAGTCCTATCACTTAGGGTTTGCAACCCTGTTTTCTCAGAGTCACTTGTTTGAAATGTGTGACTTCCGTTCTAGAGAAAAATTTGGCTTGTGGGATCTTGGCATTCAAGAGGATTGGAAATCCAGACGAACGTTTCGTAGGTTCGTTTAAATAGGATTTTTATCTGTTATATCTTTCTATCTTATTAGCATATTTCCTTAAGAATATCTTCCTCTTTGGAAGGGAGACTCTTTGGCAATGCTAGGTTCTTAACCACATTGTCATATTGACATGATTTTCATGGCAGAGAAGGGCGTCCAGCCTGGATTTCCCATCTGTGCTATTGTTTCCTGAGGGTACAACAACAAACGGGAGATCCCTGATTGCATTCAAACTGGGGGCGTTTGTTCCTGGCTTTCCAGTTCAGCCAGTGGTCATCCGGTATCCCTTTGACCACTTCGACGTTTCCTGGTACGACCTCCTTTTCAGAAATGGCATATCCATTTCATGGCGGTGCACAGATCTTTTCTAATCACTGTGACTGTTTCAATGCATTGAAATTGTTGGCATTGAATGTGCAGGGGTGACATTTCGTTGTCCAATGTGTTGTTCCGAATGCTCACGCAGTTCAACAACTCCATGGAGGTCTGCCATCGCGGACCCATATGTTAGTGCCGCAAATCATGCCTTTCCTGTCAGTGAATTCGGTCTGGCCCTGAGCTTCTTCTGAATCTAAGTTTGAGTTGTTCCATTGTGTGGACAGGTTGAATACTTGCCTGTCATTTACCCATCTGCCAGGGAAGTGCAAAACCCTGCGGAGTTTGCCGAACGAGTGAGTTGTTCTTTGTCAGAGGCTCAAGGTTTAGGGTTTAGGGTTTTAGAGCAATGTAGGGCAGCTCCAGTTTGCGTATTGTCAATTCTTGGTGCCAATCGGCACGGTGGGGTGTGAATTGGTTGCAACACAAAATGGACATCTGTCATTTGACATTTCTGAATGAGCATGTTAGTGGATATTACAAAGATTGGAGACTAAGGCTTACAAACTTTTGTTCTCAGAGCCAATTTTGAAGTGCCACAATGGTGCAATGCTCCTAATATGCACATATGTATCTTTCAAGTGCAGGTTAGAGATGTAATGGCACAAGCACTGTGCGTGCCAGTGACCGAACATACCTATGCTGACCTAATGTTGTCTGTGAGCGCCCAAAAACTTTGCTTGGTGCGTGGTCTTCCTCTCCTCTTCTCTGTGCATGGTTTTTCTTTTCCTTTTGAGGTCATGGTTTTGCAACTACTTTTTGAGCTCATGGTAACTAAACCATGAGTGTAGTAACTGCACCAAATGCAATCCTTACTCAAGTTGAGGGTTAGAAAGTTAGATTCTTGCTAAAGTGTACATGGTCTCAATATGAGCGATTTTTGGTCCACCTATACTCAGTGCTCTTTTTGTAAATTCATATTTTATTCATGTGAAGTTCAAATAATACCTGTTAACATGTATTAGAATCATCAGCAAGATTGATCTAACAGACGAGTAGAAGCAACTATTTTCTAAGTGCTTACTGGGAGCTTTTTGATGTACATCTGCCTTATAGTTTGGTGAGCATGAATTAAAATTCCTCTAAACTGGATTTCTGCAGCGTTCTCCAGCAAGCTACATGGTGGAAATGGGGAGAATAGAAAAGGTTTGTGCTTTGATATTATTGTTAGTTCTGTCCACTCAAGCGGTATATTACTATTATATCTTCATGCTAGTTAGAGAAATTCTACATCTCCATGTGATTACTTATGGTGTTATATACTGTAGAGTTCGACTCTGACTTATAATGAGAATGTTGGCTCAGCGAATGCCTCATTATTTGACGTAATTGGTTGTGGTGGTGGCAGGTACTTGGCTTAAGGGAAGGAGAGGTGAACAGATTTCTACAGAAGTTTGCGGCAATGAATCCTGATTACAGGTGGGTGGGTCGGTTTTCTATTTAGTTTCTTAGATTTAACTAGTTGCAGATTTTGTAGTCTGAACAAAGTGGCATTCCTATTTGAGTAAAGTTGTCACTCACACTTTTGATCTCATCTTTCGTTTTGATTAAACAGTGGCACCATCAGCATGAACCAGTTTCTTGAATGGCATCACTTGCCGAAATGTTGGATTTCAAAGAAGGTAAACAAAGATTCTCTGTGAGGGTCTACAGCTCCAGAACCTTTTTTTTTCAATTGTGCTATTACCTTGAAGCTTCACCAAGACATGGATTCACCGAGAGCGTACATGAACCTCTTAGTCCATATTCAGGATGATGAACAAAATTGCTCTGGGGTGATGTTTCCTTCATCCTAATAATTTTTCATTCATCGAAGGCATGTTTGAATCTTTAAAAAGAAGTCTTCCTCACTTTCAACTTGATTAGAATGAGGTAAGTAACATATTTGTGCAAAGATTTTAGGAAATATGTACAAAAATTAAAAACAGGATTTGTGCCTTAAAAATCCTGTAAAAGGTAAAGACTATGTGCTCAATGTTTGATTCAGATATTTGATCTCTTTGACATATCGGGCCAAGGTTTTATTACCTTCAGAGAGGTACATTTTTTCTCCTCCATCACTTCACATTCGTTTTTTGATTCTTCTCTTGTCTGACTCACTAATTTCACTCAACAACCTCAATTTCGTTAAATTGGCGGTATTCCATTACTTCATAATCTTTCAGAACGCCTGTCCTGAAACATAAATCTATAATTGTCCTAGATGTCCGAAATTCATGTACATATACGTTGTCACAATTTTGGCGCCGGGATCGAGCCTCTTTAACGAAATTGACGTTTGATTCTCTATAATCTTCTCACCTGCGGTCCCGATTTTCTCGCTGTGACATAGTTTGAATGTGCGACAAGTACGCCACAAATATTGTTAGTGTAGCAAGTTTTCAGGACATTGTAGCCTGTCATTTTTGAGAAGTTCAAAATAAGGAGATTTTACCCTAACAAACTGTTCAATCTAGTGCAAGGCAGCTTTTATTCTTCACCTGAGGAGGCCTGCCTACAGATTGACAAGGCACTCAGTCTGTACCCCCAATGTTTTCAGTTTGTGGCAGCATCAGGATCTATATCCAAAAGCAAGGAGTTCAAGAGTCAAATGAATGCAGCTTACAATGCGTGCAACTCTAGAAGTGACGGTTGCATCTCTGCAGTGGAGGTACACCTGTCTTCCCACGTCTTGTCAAATTCTGTTGTGATTTCAGATACACGCGCAATACCCACTTGGTCATACGCGGTATCTAGATAGCAGCCTTGGTCGTAAATATATTCATCCACGATCAAGTGGACTATGCTATTTGTGTGAGAATGAATGACTGTGTTGTATGCGCGGCTCATTTTATCGCTTCCACAGAGCTTGCAATTCAGTGGATTGATATTGCCGTCCTTGAATTAGTGTCAAGTGCATTCATTTGTGTCAGGTGCGTAGAAAAATTTCGTAGCCAAGTCCGTAGTTTCATTGTTCTTTCAATTTTGGAGACTGTCAGTGCGGCCCTGTTGAGCTTGCATCGTTAGGATGCCCTGCTCTGCTAGGTGAGAGATCACATGTTTTTCATTAAACTTCTGTGAATGTGGCTTCAACTTTATTACTGTTAGCTTTGATGGAGTTGCTTCGTTTTGCAGAGTAACTTGTAAAGCTTAATACCCTTGTTGAGAATTTTATGCTACAAGTGTGGATTCAGACTCATGCATCTTATATTGATCTATTTTACAGCTGGAGAAGTGCTTAAAGTTGAGTATGCCGTCGATCAGCAGTGCAAAGGTGAAAATCTTAAATCATCATTTTTCGTACAAGATCAGTGATCACAGAAAGCAATATACCTTTTCCTCCCATTATTTATTACTTGATACATATTCTCATCAATGCTCCCAAAGGTATTTAGAGAGATTAATGTGCATCTGAGTTGGTGAATGGCATGAGTGAATGACAATTTGTGGGAATTGTAAACTGTGGCCTGGAAGATACCCAAAACTTTGAAGCTTTGACATCCAATGAAGAGAAAATCTAACTTTTCACAAATACAAATAATCACGTATTCTATAGTGGCTTGTGGAGTGTGAGTTCAAGAGCCTCAATAAGCAGATACTAATTGTCCTGCTACGATTTGTCAAAATTATCTTAGCCTACTAAAACGTTGACATTCTCCAGAAAGTTTGGATTGTGCTCCTAGGCCGAAGTAAATGGTTCCAAACTTCTGTTAATTTTGTTCCAACGCAACCTTCCCGTGTTGATATCCATTTCTTGGATCATGTGTGAGTTCTTCAGGTGAAGATGTGGTTCAAGAAGCTTGACCTGTATGGCAATGGAGTCGCCTGCTGGGAGGAATTCCAAACCTTCATTGAGGCTAATCCTGAGCTGTTACCGATTTTCATGGTGGCGACGTTTCAATAGCAACTTCAAAGACTTGGTTCCTGATGAGAACCCAAGTGTAATGTAAATTTTTTTTCTCTGAACTTTGGGTACTTTGGGTGTTAACAAGAATGGAACTTTTTCAACATTATCGACTTCCACAGATTTGATGAAAATGGGTTGTAAAATGATCACTTTACATTGAACTTGTCTCCTTGCCCCATTTGTCTTATCAGTGCACGTGCAAATTTACTTGCAACTACAAAATTAGAACTACAAATTGTTCTTTTCATGGAAATTGGTATGGTATTGGTTGGTATGGTTGGAAATTGGTTGGTAATATTTCACCCTACACTGATTTGGTTAATCTACAAATAGTGCGACTTTAGTAAATTGGTGTTGCACATATGAATAGGGCAAAATCAATGTATTTGATGGTTACAAAGCATACTTCACTAGTTGCACAAGGGCTCTTGTTAAAGTGAAGAGAATCTAGGTTCTATGGTTCACTCAAGAAAATATTATTTTCAGTGAGCCTCTACACTAGAGACTTTTGTAATGCTTTAAGGATTGGTCCCAGGATCCTTGTTGTAGAATGTTGCATAAGGTTTATGCACCTAGGTTGGTATAAGTTCACAAAATGCTACCACATCCATGGTTGCAAAAGAATCCTAATTCTTTTTACAAATATCAAGCAACAACACTTCAAGAGGCTCCATTTCTTGACATCAACTCCTTTTCCTAAGTAAGAGCCTACCCAAACTTCCTTGTATTCAATGTCAAGGAGATCACCCATTTCCAATCACCATCTTATGATCCATGAGTGCAAAATAACGTTTAGGAGGTGTACATTGAAAGCATACAATGATCACAATGTGTACATTGAAAACCTTGCATTGATTTTGTAACCATCCTATCTTTTGAAATAGGTTTGCCTACATATCAAGAATGAGACATACGGAATCTTCAAGAAAAAAATTCATGATCATTTTGTTTTTGAGGGAATTTTCTTTTAAATATGAAATTTGTCTTGAGTCTATTTCTCTACACAAGAAATTTTCTTCCTAAAATTTTTTCCCATGCCTCAAATAGGCTGAATCGCTTGAGTGATTGGAAATAGGCAATAATCCTGATAATTGACACTTATGTCAGTGCGAAACCTCCTTCCCCTTCTGTCCGGAGTCAATTCATTTGCGTTTCCACATTTTTTAATACCAGAATTTTGTGATCAGATCAACACGAGAACTACTCAATCGGGAAATAACCCCCCATTGAAACATCCCAAAACTGGCTAAATTTCGCTCATTTTCTACTTAATTTTGTCATGCCCTTTGCATAAATTTTAAAAAATCTTCCAAAAATGAACATTTGGCTAAAAACCCCAAATCTGTTTTGAGATCACTGGTTCACAGGCCAACCCTGAAATTGTTTCACTGAGTGACGGCTCAAGATAAGTTGGCCGAATGTTTTTTCATCCATGATTCCATCGCTTCACAATGTATCCAAAAGTGGTGTACCACCCTTGGCCAATTAATTAGCTCCCCCTTCTTTCAAAATTTTTTTAGGCCATTTATTGTTTAAAAAAAAATTGCTTACCTTTGAAATCATTGTTGATTTCTCAAAAAACCAAGATCCGTTGATCTTGTGAGATTTAATCTAAGCCATTAAAATATGGATGCGGATATTATATGATATACGAAATATGTAGTAAATACTAAATCTACATATAGATATAGATACAGATATTGTACAAATATGATACAAAATATAAATACAATACAGAATACATGTATGGATACAGGATATAGGATGCATTATCCCATATCATTTGTCAATGAAGTTGCTTACTAAAAATTACAAGGAGGGGGGGAGGGGATTAAAAAAATTAAAATTTTAAAATTAAAATTAAAATTAAAATTGGTAGTTATTGCCTCTTTTGGGTACATTGTTCACACAATGTACCCCAAAATGGCAGTAACTACCAACTCCAAACCAGT
This sequence comes from Thuidium tamariscinum, assembly GCA_947034885.2. Lineage (NCBI taxonomy): Eukaryota > Viridiplantae > Streptophyta > Bryopsida > Hypnales > Thuidiaceae > Thuidium > Thuidium tamariscinum. The sequence goes on along the minus strand of OX344751.2, from coordinate 30,717,949 downwards.
GTTCCTCATAGCCAAGATCCCAGTAAGGTAAGAGGCTTAGAAACCACTCATTTAGGATGATCCACCTTTATCATATATTTCTTAGATGGTCATTTTTTTGCTCATTTTCCAATCAAAGAGAATAAACAAGGAATCTAATACAAGTCGTTTCATAATTTTTGGAGCATTTATGAATTACTTATGAATTTTCAAATGAAATGTGGTATAGGTCCCTATTTGTGATTTGTAGGCCTTGGGAACCCACATATGCTTAGATTTAAAAAAAAATATGGTTCTGTTCAAAAACTAGAATTGCAATATGTAAAAAATAAGAGAGATGGTTTCTAAATGCGACCCTTTCGGAAACTGAAATGAATGCTTGAATCAATCATCATTTCTGATTTTTTAACATTTGTAAGAAGGTAGTTGGACCACCAATTTTTATTTTGAATAAAATTAGTACACACCTATCCACTTAGTTAGGAAAGAACCCATTGTGGCTCTTAAACCATCCATTGAAGAAGTATAAACCAAATCTTATCATGCTTTGATGTAATCATGAGTCCATTTTTCCATAATCAAGTATCTATTTTATAGCCTCCTACTGGACAATTCTAAATGCCCAAACTGTTTTCAAGCCCTTTCCTATAAGTCAAATTGAATCATACTTGATATATCTCAAATAGACTAGTAGTTGTGGAAATCATGCATTTTGATACAGTATGACATCATCTACTTTGAATAAGCCAAATATATTAATTGGAAATCAAAGTATTGTAGAAGCTCTCCCTTTTCCACCCCTAATACTAAGGATGAATAGTTGCACTTCTGTCCTACAAGGAAGATTCTTTGTCATTCATTGGACACAAAACATCCTAGTCGATGTTTGTTTAACCCATTAAGGACTAGTCGACTACTTTGGGGTTGGTATTGACACTTTTTCATTGGTAGCCAAAGATTTAGAATGAATTTGGATTCAGATAGAAGGGGATGGGTGTGGAGAATGGTGAATTGAATGCTTTGGGACAAGAATTACAACAATCTTTGCTAGCATACAATTGAGGGATTGAAGAAACTAATGAAATATGGATTGAAAGTACAAAAATCTTCCAACGAAAGAACCTTCAATGGCCAAAATATTTATTGTAGCAGCTGAAGTATTCACGCCAATTTTATTATTATGGTAAGATCTTTGGAATGCATCACAATTTGGTATTCTTTTCCATGTTTAGTTTTGGGCTAGAAAATGTTTTACCTGCCCCCAAAATCAACCATGGTCCTTAATGGGTTACATGAAACTCTAGCAATAGGGATAGGTAGGCAAGTCGACTTCAAGGTCTGTTGAACTTAATTGAAGAGCAAAAACAAAGGCTAACTTACATCCCTCTATTTAACACTCCCTTTATCCCACAAATAGCTTCTAAAAATCTCTCTCTTCAGGAATTAACTATATTTTCAGTCATAGTGCCTCCAATATATGCATTTGAGAATGAACATTCTATTCCTTAGATCTATGCAAAATCTTAAGCTTTTGCTTTTCCATTTAGACACTACAAATCTGTATAGAAAATATGATTTTTGAAGACAATTTGTGGATGTTGCACATTTTAAATGATTTAAAAGGTGGTGGCAACAATGGGATGCTAGAAACATATTACATTCTAAATATCCGCAATATAGAAACCTAGCCCACTCAATGATCAAAGTTTTATAGTATTGAAGTGGTCACTAAATGCATTGTTAACATCATTATCTAAGGAAGCAATTAATTCAAGGTGCCTCATATGGGCAAGGCTAAAAGAATGTTCCTAGATTGTTTTACTAGCCCCCGCAAGGTCACTCAATACACCAAAAAACTTAGAGAGTAAATTTGCCAATCATTGAATGGACAAAATTCAAATCCTTCTCAATATAAATATAGAAACTCGCATGTTTTGAAATTTAGTATGATTATTAAATGTCATATTCAGATTTACCTTCAAAAACAAAATGCAAAAAGATTTCTTCTAACAAATTAAATTCCAATTTGAAGGCAATGAAGCTAAAACCTAGTTAAAAACTCCTTGTAACACAATGTGCAATCATTGGGTAGTGATATAAAATTTTGTTATCCATCACAATTGAATTGGTAAAGGTTTTGTTGTGTGGTTTTTGGATTTGTGCAGTAAATGGATGGTTTACTCTACTTAATATTCAAAATCAAGTAGTAGAGCTTTTAGTGGGACAAAAAATTTAGAAGGTTTTTGTGGGACAAAAGGTGTACTACATAGATAGTTTTGGAAAGACACAAGGTCATTGCCCGTGTTGCCTTACTTGTAGATTTTGGATGAACGAAAATGAATGCTTGAAGAGTTAGTCATTAGTTTCAAAATTAAAGAAAAAACATTAATTCTTGACTAAGTTCAATTGGTTTAGGAATTGATTGCAGTGATTCTAGAAGTGTTTTTGAAATTTAGTGCAATATGCTACCTTTAAAGAAAAACATGCATCAATTTTGGCTATCTTGAAAATGAATAGTATTAAAACAAAATAGAAAATAAAGGATTTTGCAAGTTGTAAAGGATTATTAGGAGTACCATAAGACAAAACTAACTAAATATATGCTAATTCTACTATAGAAGAAATTGCAAATTGGCTATTGAATTTTATATTTTGTTATAATTTTGACTAAAATGGCTCCAATAAAGGCCCTTTATTACAACGTAATAGTAGCGCAAGGATTTTTTGGTAGAAACCAAGTGAAATTTAGCCAGTTTTGGAAACGTTGGTTGACTAACTTCATTTTCAAAAATAGTATAATTTGTGAGGTCTTGGTCTTGTGTCTAGTCCCCTCCAAGGCACTAGTGGTTGGCGGTTTGTATTTTATTTTTGTAATGAAATTTCTATTCATTTTGGTGAAATTAAAAAATAATAATTAATTCAAAATTTAAAAATTAGTATAATTAACCTCTAAATGTTCAAGGCCTTTTTTGAGCTTCTAGGAATTTGTTCTAAATTGAACAACAAACCAACATTTTGATATGCTTTATCAACTTTTTTGAAATGTAACCATACAAATTCGAACTAGACATGTTAGAGATCATTTAGGAAAACAAAATATAACAATATCACTTATGGTTTGAAAGATTATGACGTTTGATCACAAAGGTGTTAAAATTGTGAAAGTAAGTTGAAGTCTTTCAATCCTCTTTTCACATGCCAAATCTAAAAAGTTCATCACCAAAAAAATATGAGGTTGAAGGGCAAATCATACGTAATTCCAATCAATTTGTGGCTTTTCAATATCTAATCTACAACTTTTTTAAATGAATTTCTAATGTGGTTTACACTCCAAGATCTAATGTATTTGAGGCTCATTTCTAAGAGCCCTCAACAAAAGCTTAGATTGCAATGGATACTCTTGCACAAAATCTTGAATAGAAAAATCATAACCAATCATTTTCCTAGATTGGATTTTTGATGCTAAAATTGAACTTCAAAAAAAAATTCCAAAAATATAATCTATCCAAAATAGAAACTTGATTACATTTTATTTAACTTCAAAGTTTTTCAAACACCAAATTTTGGTGTCTCAAGCATTTAGGGATTACAATAGTCTAAAACAAATAAGGTAGACCAACCTATTTTCACCTTGATTTGCAATCTGACTATCTTGGGGCCAATTCCAAGAAGGACACATATTTTTTAGAGATGTGCGCATGTTTTACGAATTAAATCCAAATGGAACTAGAATTTTTTGATCAAAATTCTAATTTCTCTGAATTTTTTAAGTGTTTAGCCCTAAATTTCAAAAGCACCCATTGCTATGGTCATAAACACCCTAATAACAACCTATAAGGTAGCCGACCTATTTTCAATCACTTAAACAATTACATATAGTTAGAGTGCATTTTTTTTAATTGCATTTTTTTTTTATGTAAAGAAATAGAGTTTGGAAGGATAGCATATTTTTCTAAAATTTTATTACACAAAGTGTAATTACTATGAATTTTTTAGTAGAAGATTCTTTTTGACCTATAATGGTAATATAGACCTTACTATTTATGACCATAGGCTGATTGCAAAATCAACCAAAGGCTGATTGCATTTATAAGAGCCTTTCAACCAATCCTAATGTACCACAATTCCTCCGGGAGCTACACCACAACTTCACAGAAAGGAAACAACCTATAGATTGGAAATGGGGGGGTGATTGGAAATGGGGGGGTGATTGGAAATGGGTCGGCTACCTTAACCACCTTCTTATGTCCTTGTAAGCATCAAGGTATTCACCAATCAGCTATTGCCGCCATGTCCTATATTATAGAAATGCACTGATTTTGTCAAAGTTCTATAGAAAATTGGCTCATTTCTGAACACATTTGGATGATGAAATGGGGCGGTGGGGCCAAATATAAGGTGACAGAAATGGGTGGCAGACGGAATTAGGTTGGTGTACCTTATAGCCAGTGAGGCTGTTTCCAGGCTTCTTGGAGCCGCTGACAGACTGACCCGAACAGAAAAAGCCAACTGACTGGAGTGAGTGAGTGACTGACTGGGGTTGGCTCCAAGGACCCAGCGCACTTCGGTCGATGATTGGCACTAATTTTTATTTTTATTTTTTGAAACAAATGAAATTGGCACTAACTTATTAGGGTGTTTATGACCTTATAGTGATCCCAAAACTGACTAAATTTCACTCATTTTCTACTTAATTTTTTCATGCCCTTTGTATAAATTTAAAAAAATCTTCTACAAATGAACATTTGGCTAAAAACCCTAAATCTGTTATGAGATCATTAGACTTTAGTGTGTTTATGACCTTACTTAACTTATTATCAAATCTTCAAATATTTTTTTTCTTCCTTCCTTTATTTTAGATGGGGATTTTTCTCTCAAGTGATGAAGTTGTTTACATCCATGGAAATGGATGAAACCTACAATATATGGATGAAAATTTATGTATTCATTCAAAATAGTGCACATTCATCCAAATAGAGCAATACCATCCCAACTTCCCAAGATGTGGTAGCATTTTGCATTTTCATTCATTGAAAATAGAAGGATATCTTACAAAATATTCTCTACAAAAGATTTTGCATCAGATTTTAATAAAAATTTAGTTAACAAAAGAATTGCATGAAGGAAGTTGTTTTTGACCTTCATGGGTACTATTTTTTTTAGCAAGTTTTCCATAAATTGTAAAAGAATTTCTCAACTTTTCAAGTTTGGAATTCCGTTTGCAACGTTTTAAGAGGCTTTTACTTCTATGCAAGCCTACGTACACTGAAACTTCATTTTTGGAGCAATTTTGCCTTTACTCTGAAAAAGCAAGAATTAACTCTAGATCTATTTAGGAGGCTAGTGTAATCAAACGTTGTAAAGGTAAGCAAGTCGCCCTTGAAATCATGGCCTTTTGGTACATATATGAAATTATTTGCTTAAGAAATTTGAAGAACTTTCATACTACTTCAAAAGATTTGATTTTTGGCACAAGTACCCAAGGATGGACATTTGCACTTTTGTCTTATATTATATAAGATTCTTTGTCATCTATCAAACCATTCTAGCCTATGTTGTTTTTAGAGTATTAAGACTCTATTCATCATAATGTGTTTAATGTCTTAAACCTAGGGTGATAAACATGTGGCTCTATGACTATTTGTTGCTAAACTAAAAGCAATCCAAAAGTAGCTTTCAATAAGTGAAAAACTACCACCCCGCTTCACAACATTAAATAGTAGAGAATACAATTGCCTTCCTTTGGATAAAATGATGTAGAATATTCTATGATTGTGAATCACTAATAATACACTTGCCAAAATGTGTCAAAAATACAAAATTGGGGCTTAATTCCTAAAGATTTTTGACTATGTTTTCACCAAAATTGCTTCAAAACTGTCATTTCTTAGACAACTACCAAATTTTAAGAAAAAAACATTTTTAGACAAAAGTAACCTTAGGATCTTTTAGAACACAGGTTTTAAAAGATGTGAAAAAATTTCAGCAATTTTTGCCAGGTAGATTGCAAGATATTAGTGTTTGAAGTGACAAAAATCATTTTCTTACCATTGCGAAAATCCAAGAAGCTGCACTTCAAAAGACTATATTTGTATGGAAAAATGTCCAAAATGATTGTAATTCTTTGGATTCATTATTCAAGTGAAGTTGGATACATGCTTGAAAATTTTCATATAGAAAAAAAATAGTAAGTAGATAGAAGTAGAAATGAGCCAAAATACTAAATTATTAATAATTTATTTATAGAGTTAAAAGAAGACAATCCCAATGGTTCTAATGTTGTGTTAAACAATATACACCCAATTTTTTTATTTTTTTTCAAAAATATTAAAAATAGAATTAAATAAAGAATTTAAACTTTTTTTGAGTGTAGAGATTCTATAACTAGCTACAAACTACCTCAAACTAAAAATCCTCATAACTTTTGACTCATTAATCAAAATGGAATGATTCAAAGCTTTACACTTAGATAAAAATCAAAGAAACAAATTTCAAATTTTAATTTTAAAAAAACAAACTTTTAACCCCTAAAGGACCAAAGTGCTTTTTTGGCAATATAGCGATTTTGGGCAGGTACGTGTGACTAGAGATTTCTATATTTTGGAACCAAAATTTAATAGAAGGTGTGGACGAGGAGTATCTTTCAAGCCCAACAATTTTCATAACTTTTGACTACATGGTTGAAAAGTTATTGCATAATATGTTGTTTGTTTCTCAACTCGGGCAGTTCGGGCAGATCAGAAAAAATCACTTTTTTTGGAAAACAAAATTTGAAATTGGTTTTATAGATTTATATATATGTGGAAATCTTTGAATCATTCCATTTGGATTAATGAGTCAAAAGTTATGAAGAATTTTAGTTTGCGGGTAGTTATGGATTCTCTACTCTAAAATAAACTTTGAAGTCCTTTATTTTACTCAATTTTCAGTATTTTTGAAAAAAACAAAAAATATTGGGTGTAGAATGTTTATTACAACATTTGAACCATTGAGATTGGCATTTTTCAATTCAATAAATAAATTGTTAAACATTTAGTGTTTTGAATAATTCTCTACTTCTCTCTACTTACTATTTTTTTTGTACATGTTGTACAATTCGAAATGATTTGAAATTTTTTGAGCATGTAGCCAACTTGAATTGAAGAATGAATCCAAAGAGTAACAACCATTTTGAATATTTTTTCATACAAATGTGGCCTTCTGAAGTGCAGCTGCCCGGATTTCCGCAGTGATAAAAAAGGGATTTTTGTAACTTCAAACACTATTATCTTACAATCTACATGGCGAAATTTTCTGAAATTTTTTGTACATGCTCTCAAACTAGTTTACTCTAAGATCCTACGGTTACATTATTCTAAAAATGTTTTTTTTCTAAAATTTGATAGTTATCATAAAAATGACAGTTTTGGAGCAATTTTGGTGAAAACATAGTCAAAAACCTTTAGGGGTTAAAGAAGTTTTTTTCTGCCTGGGTTGCCTGCCAAACAGAGGAAACAACATATCATGTCATAACTTTTTAACCATGTAGTCAAAAGTCATGAAAATTGTTGGGCCTTAAAGCTACTCCTCGAGCACATGCTTTGTGAAAACTTAAAAAAACAAAAAAACTCCATCCGTAGTGAGCTACCTATAATCGCAGTTTGGTCCTTTAGGGGTTAATGTGATTTATTTCGACTAACTTAGAGAAAACAATTGTCATATTCATATAATTAATTACCATCCTCCCTTTAAATGAAGTTGTTGGATAACATATTGGGGAAATTCCTTAATATGACAATCACATATATTTAATATGATCAAAATATTAACTTGTTTCAATTTAAACTTGCTTAGAAATCTTAGATGGTAATAAACTAATAACGTCATATTGTCACGTAATCAGGTCTTAAAATTTTGTGGTGCAAGGTATTTTAGATGTGGATGAAGATTGAAGGTGAGGCCTAAAGAGGGAGAAAGGAAGGTCTCCTTTAGGCTATTGAATGTTATGTTTTCAAGTGTTGAAAATAGGTGCATTTGAAAGTGATCATCATCCACAATTGCTAGTATGTGAGCATAGAAGTGTGAGCTTATGAGCCTCAAAGATGATGCACCTATAGTACATGTGCTTATACTATAGAAACCTTCTATGCTAAGAGTATATTTATGCTATAGATACCTATATTATAGGTATTTTTACTATAAACACCTTGAAAGGTGGTAGTATATCTACTTATACACATATTAGAGGCTCACATGCTCGCATGTTCATGCTCACATACTAGCATCGTTGGATCATGATCAAGGGTTTAGGGTAAATTGGATGGAGCAACCTCAATATTACTAGAAAATGATGTCCAAATCAATAAAAAAATGAATACAAGTCTCTTTCCTTAAATATTGTCAAATGATAATAATTATAGTTCTCTTCTTAGAACTACCACCATAAGGGGCAATGTCACAAAATAAATTCTAAAGTTAGACACCATAATTCAAAGGGAATTCTTTTGAATATGTGAACCCATTGAAACAATATTGATGCAATGGGGGGTTACTTTCTTGATGTACAGATGGCCTTTTTTGACCATAGAACTTTTCATTCATCCAAACCAATGCTTGATTTCCAAAAAACTAAAACTTATCATACAATGAATTTAGTGAAATTGAAGTAAATTACTTCGTAATATGTAGTCTATATTTGTAAAGATGGAAGCAAAAATATGCAAAAATTCAACAAAGGACTCAGGTCAGCGTTGTCTCCAAACGCTGGGAAGAATCTAAGGAAGCCTGGCTTGCCTTGCATTGCCTGGAGTGCAGGCACGGAAGCTGGGATGTGGCAGACAGGAAACGTTGCTCCTCTCTCCTCGTGAGCTCCAAGTGTTCCTACTTCCTCGCCTCAGGCTCTTCAATTCCCTGTGTACCTAGTGTGTACGTCCGTGGCCTGCCTTTGAGGTGTGTCAGCACTTGAATCGTCTGGAGCTCTGGCAACTTCAGAGAATTTGTAAGGTTCGTGGCCTGTGACTTTGGGGCTGGCATGGAGAGATAAAATACAAAAAGCAGACAGGCACAGAGACAGACGGACACAGAGACAGACAGGGCTTGCAAGTGGGCGGTGAGAATTTGGCAGGACTGACTTCGGTAGCAGCACATGATCGAGGCCGAAAGGTGCGCCCCTTTGGATCCTCGGAGCTCAATTCTGCAGGTGCTTCTTTTTCTGTACGTTGTTTCCTTGGGATGGACGTCGGGGTGGGTGGGGGTGGGGGTGGGGGGTTGCATTTGGTACTGAAGAAACTCCTGCTCTTTCGAATCGATCCCTCCCTGGCTGTGGAGAGAATTTTTGTTAGATTGGGACGTTACTTAGTTAGCACGGAAGGGGGATTACGTATTATTATTGAGTCACGCAAGAAGTGGAATTGAAGGAGTGGAAAATTGAAGTTAATATAAAGACCTACTGGGGGGATTTGGTTTTGCTGCAATGAAGTTTGCTTTCAAATCAAAGGAAAGAATAAAACTGAAGGAAGCTTTCGTACGGGGGAAATTTACAGGGATTCTTTTTGAAGTACAGATAAGAATCGAAATTGTCAACCAAATTGGGTACGATGAATCCTAGGTAGTCGAGGGGGTAAGAAATGTGTTTATTTTCTAGTTCGAGGAGTTTGGTCTTTGCTGCCTGCTGACCAGACTTTGGGGACCTACTGCTTGTCCTTGTAGATTAGAGTTGGAAGACATGAAAAAAATGTCTCGTACTTGGTCAGTTGGTGGCCCTCTTGCTTTCCTTTCTGTTGTCAAACCCTTTGACTCCTCGGGTCTGTGTGCACATTGCAAACCACAATGATCCTTACTTACTTTATAGAGACCTCTCGGACAGGAGTAGGACAGAGGGGGAGGGGAAGCTTGGCGGCTGTGTAGTTTTGGCAAATTCTAGGTCAGTCAGCCTCTTCTTTGTAGGCTGGGCATTCACTGACACAAAACTTGATTAATTCCAGGTTCATTTAGAGAAGGTTGTCACCAAGTGGCTTCAAATCATGTCTGTGACTGTGCACCCGCCGATGGGTCTCCCTCCGAATGGAATTTCTGGAGAGAAACTGGTGGAGCAAATGGTTTCTGTGGCCTTGGTGAGCTCGGAGCTTCAGCGCAACGAGGAGGAATCTCCTTTGTTGTCTCATGGGCAGCATATGCAATACAGGAAAGAAGAAGACTTTGCGGTGGCAAAGACGGATTGTGAGAGAGTACCTGGGGATGCTTCCACCACTTTTGCAGCTTTTATGGTACACATTTCCGCCTTATTTTTATGAAACTCTTTTGGCCTACGACCCCATGAACCTTAATTATGTTGTTTGAATGTCCATAAAGGTGAAATTGATAATACAAGTTCCATTTTTCTTGTCAGCTTGAGAAAGAAACCAAAACCATTCGTTGCCAAATTTGTAAATCTAATGGTTATTTTGAGGTTATCACTGTTGCAAGTGGATCGTCCCTTGTCTCTGCCATTCCGGAAAGCTCTCTGTGGAGGAGCTGTAAGTTGTAAGCCCTGCCTTATTGTGTAACTGCCCTTTTTCTGAAATTGTTAGTGTGTCACTATTCTCTGGCAGATATTTGATGGTCACAATGGACCAGCAGCTGCCCAGTACGCAAAGGAAAATCTTCTTAAGGACGTCATGAGCTGCGTGCCACCGGATCTTTCCAGAGAAGACTGGTTGACGTTTCTTCCGAGAGCGATGGTGGCAGGGTTTGTGAAGACTGACAAGGAGTGGCAGCAATTAGGTACGGAAATGATTTCATCCGAATTCCATCACATTCTTGAGAGGTTGAACTTGAAACCCTCCTTCTGATTCTATCAAATTTTCAGCTGAATTTTACTTGCTATCTTAACAACATAGCAAAGGGCTCTGTGGGAGACTTAGAAGGATGCGTACGAAAATTAAAGTTCAGAAAGTCAGCTTATCTTGGGCTGGCCATGTCAGAATTCGATGCGGATTCAGATTTGGATTCTCAAAGTGATAGCTGCTGACTTCCAAGGGTGTCATGTGGTCATTCCAGATTTTCCAGTACAGATTTATGGATTGTTGAGCACTGTTTCTTTTTGTCAGCCCTAGGTGGAATCTTTGAAAATTTCAATGACTGTTTGTTTGTTCGGACTCATGCAGGCCAACCATCAGGTACGACTGCCACTCTAGTCATCGTGGATGGATGGACTGTCACTGTTGGTTGTGTTGGAGATTCTCGATGTGTACTTGATGCACAAGGAGTAGCCACCTCGTTGACCATTGATCACAGACTCGACGGTAACGACGAAGAGTAAGTCGTTTTTGAAGTAGTTTGAGTAAGCTGAAAGGGGGCTTTCTTCGGTCCAATTTTGTGTGTTTTTTGACCATAATTTGCAGTGATTTTCTGGATTCCTTTATTTCTTAAATATGATCAATCGAATTGTTAGATTTCAAACCATGAATCCTTGGTCCTTCAGGGAGGTAACCCTGGGCCTCCAACTTGTCTAGCAGTTTTGAGTAAGTTGTAGAGGGACTTTTTGGAAGTCCAATTTTGGTCAGTTTGTGGCCATCATACACACAGATCTTCACTGATACTGCTGATAGAATATTTGTCCTCATCTGGATTCTATTAATTCACAATATGATCAATCGAATTGATCATTTTAAAACCTTGATGCTTCAGGGGTTACCCCGAATCCTGTGCATTTGGGGAAGCTGCATTGAAGGTGATTAGGTTTCGTATATTCTCAGACTCTTGGTCGTGTGCTTGCAGACTGGAGCGCGTCAAAGCCTGCGGAGGGGAAATCGCAAGGATTCGAGTGGCAGATGGGGTGGAGGTTGGCCCATTGAGGGTCTGGCCGGGGGGGCTTTGCCTCTCCAGGTCCATTGGAGACATGGATGTGGGTGCTTACGTCGTGGCTGTGCCTCACGTGAAGCAGATTAAGGTAAACTTGTGAGAAATTCATGAAACTATTTGTTCACAACTTTCTTGAGCCACTGAACCGCTGCACTCTTTATATTTATAGATGCTGAAAGAGACTGCAGCATTGAAAAGTACTGTTTCTCCTTCGTTCTACAACCACTCATATGCAGCCTTTTGCATCTAGTATTACATGATACTCTTTCTATATATATCCTCATGCTTCTTCTCATTAGTGGTTATTGAGAATGATTCTTCTCATTTGTTCTTGAGGAATGTTTTTCAATATCGTTTCTCAATTCTGAACTTAGAGAACGTCCTACTCACCAATAACAAGTGATAGTTACTATTCACCTCCAGCGGGGGCAATTTTGTTGGTGATGGAAAGGATGTGACTCTATCTCCTCCAATGCATGCTTTTTTTTCGCCTTTCCAGGGTTCACTTAACTCTCCTTGAAAGGACGAGACCCACATCACCGAGGTAGTCAATCAAAAGTGATCCAATTTTTGGTCCAGTACATGCATTCTTCATTTCTAAAGTAACCTTCAAAATCATCCATCGGCCACTTTTTGAACTCAGGGCCTTACTGGATTAGGTTTGAAATTATTCATTCACCAAGTCATTCTCCACTTGTGTCTTTGTACTAAGATTGGGAGGATTGGCCTCATGGATACTAAGTTTAGGGCGTCATGACCGTTTTCAAGGTGTCTTAAGACCTCTCTAGCCCTAGAGAATGTTGGGTTAAGCTGGCGAAAGTACAGGTGGATACTTGGCAGGATAATGATCGAGGTCCTTGTTGCTGGAACTGGAAATTTTGTTCCTCATTCAACTTTGAATATTTTTTGTTCATTGTTGTTTGTTGTTGTGCTTCAGCTCACTCCTGCAGGAGGTCGGCTCATTATTGCCTCGGATGGAGTTTGGGATGCCGTCAGCACAAAGAGGGCTGCCAGATGCTGTCGTGGGGTGCAACAACCAGAAACTGCTGCCAAGTGTGTGGTGAAGGTGGGCATTTCTGGAAAATTTTGTCTGCTAGAAAATTCAACTAATTGGGCATTACATTGCACGAGATGATCTGGACCTGTAAAGGGTCGCTTCCATATGTGTTGGAGTTGGAGTAAATCTTTCTGGGTCCTTCAAGAGAGGGAAGCAACGTGGATCGATAGAGAGAAGAATCGTATCTTCATATTTAACAGTAGAATACCTCTTTTGAACTTGATTCGAATCAATTATTAGATTTCAAAGCGGAATGTCTGTTTTTCGTTCGGCACTTAGGGCGTTAAAACTTGTGCATGTGCAAAAACAAGTTTTGTGCATCTGCTAGTGGGTGACACTCTTGCGAGGCACATTTAGGGCACTACTTGTAAGACCTTGACGAGTGTTCGCCACCTGCACATTTACAATAGTTCTAATTCGTCCAAGTTATCGGAAGAAATACATTGGGAAATGTTCTTCGTTGTGCTCTGATAGTGTTCGTTGTCGTCAAATCAGCACGTTTTGTTTTCTAGGACAGCTTGATTTGGACATGAATTAACAAAGTTATGTTGATTCAGACTTGTTTTGTTACTTCAGGCGGCTATTTTTCTCCCTACTTTTCTACTAGTGAATGGAGAAGGATGAGTCCTTCGAAGTATTTTTATGTCTTTTTGTAGTTGCCATCTGCAATCAAAAATAGAAAACAATGCTCGAATCAACACGTTTTTTTGTCTCGGACGGCTTGATTTGGACATGAATTAACAAAGTTGTGTTGATTCAAACTTGTTTTGTAACTTCAGACGACGACTTGATTCAGATACTATTTCACCTACTTTTCTACTTGTGAATGGAGAAGGGATGAGTCCTCGAAGTACTAAAGTATTTATTCTTTTGGGGGGATGCCAGGAAGCAATAAGAAGCCGGGGACTGAGAGACGATACAACATGTTTAGTGGTGGATATTGCTCCTCGCGGCCCTGAACCTTTTGCCCCAGCAATGAAGAAGAAATTGAGCTTCTCGAGATTAATACGCTGCTCATCTGGCGATGCAGCCAGTCTTGCTGATGATCTGTCTCATGAGGAAATTCATGATGAAAACTCGGCTGCTCTGGCTGAAAGGTGAGTGCTCAAACTAGGGTTCATTAGTACCCTAATTTCAGTCGATGAAACTGAATTAACTCTCTCCTGTGTTTAGATTTGTGTATGCCATTGTTTTGCATGTGCACCCAAAACTCGTGCTAATGATCACCTTCTCTAATATCACATACTCAACTCTCTCGCTACTCCCTCGAGGTCAGATGCAGGCAATTCACAACTAAGTCATAGTCTGTACTCTCTAAAGATATTATAGAGTTTCTAGAAGTGCGGTGGATCTCGTCTCTTTTCTCTTTAGATAGCGTGATAAAATAAAGTTGGACCCAACTCAAATCTGGGCTCTCATTTACAGTACTCCTAAAAACAATGCTTTGAAAATTCATAACTTATTCATCCGGTGCCCAACTAATGCATGCTAAAGTGAGTTGGAATTCTTTTGCTAATAAGATCCAATAACATAATTTACGCTTAATAATAGGTGCGCATACCCTACTTGGGTCCTCCAATCGCAAGTACCTCTTCAATTTCACTTCTACATGCAACTCTGTACTGCCATAATGTTGTAAAGCCCCGTAAAATTATGTGCATTAGAGAGTTTTGGGTGTGTATTCCAGGTTTTCATTTCTGAAGTGTTTTGTTTATTTGTGGGGCGTAGGTTGGGACCAGATGCATCCGTGCACGCTGGGAATGGCATATTCCTGTGTGCTCTTTGCCGCTGCAGTTTGGAGACCGAATCAGGCTTTTCTGTGCATGCTGGCTCCTTCTTTTCACAAGTTGGAGAAAAGGCCTGGGAAGGTCCATTTTTGTGTGCCAATTGCAAGACCCAACAGAATGCAGTTAAAGCTGCAAAACAGCAAGATGTAGAGGAGGATAGAAATCCAGCTGCAGAAAAGGATGGTGCTACCGAACATGGAACAACAGAAACGGATGTTCAACAGTGAAGAGAATATTTAATTGCATTATAGAGGGGGCTTGATCACAGCACAATTGATGGCTGTAACGGCTTGTTTGTCATGAGCATGTTTGTAAAAGATCAGATAATTACTTGAATCATCATCAGCGAAGGTTGCTAGGGAAGATTTGACCGACTTGGTGCCATGTTCGTTTCAAGTTTGCGAGTCTAAAGTCTGGAGTAAACTTGCCTATCACCACACAGACAAAATTGAAATCCTTCTCGACATAAATATAGAGACTCGCATGTTTTGAATTTTAGTATAATTATTATATGTCTTGTTAAGTTTTACCTTTGGAAAAAAAAATGTAAGAAGATTTTTCCCTACAAATTTTATTGCAATTTGAAGGCAATGAAGTTGAAACCTAATTAAAAATTTCTTGCAACCCTTCACCACACACAATGTGTGGTCATTGGGCAGTAATACAAAATTTTGTTCTTATTGCAATTGAAGTGATAGTTGAGTCGTGCGGTTACTATGGCAATGGCTGTTGTCCGGTTTTTGGATGTGTGCTGTAAATGGCAAGCTTACCTTACATCTGCTAAATGGCACTACAAGAGATTATGAATCCTACAAATCTGGGGGACAATGGATGGTTGAACAGACAATCACCATTGAAATGAACACATTTTGTTGGGCTCCTTGAAGTTTCATGGTGGCACAGCATCAAACTGTAATTAAGCGAATGACTTCTCATTTCTTGACCGATTCAGCAAGGAAAATACCAGATTGAGCCTTAAGTTTGTGGAAAAAAACACTGAAAACCCGGAAATTTCTTTGCGTGAATCACATGTATGGACATAACTTAGTTTGGGTTCCAAATGGTTTTCACTCTCTGATTAGTATTCGGTTGCTTCTGCATTCCTTCTCCAAGTGTACCGACACAAAGCCGCACACCATTTGAGAGATCTCTTGCATGGAGGCAAAATCATTTAACAGAGCAGTTGGGAACTCGCAACTATAAGAATTGAGCAATGTCTCGAGAAGTGTTCGGAATTTGTGAGGCACTCGATGAGAGAACGAGCTTCAAAGCTTTCAAGCGCGATGTACCGGGTAGTTCAGTAATAACGTCAATTGAATAGCTAGGCGGCAGGTGGCATTCCAATACTTTGTCAGACTCTGTCCTCCACTTGAGCATGCATTCCCTGATTCAGTGGCTCTCTCTTGCCAACAGACCTGTAATTAAAAAGCAATAAATGATCGACACGCAGGGCACCAGCGTTGGTGCACCGAACTACGCGGCTCCCCACGCGGTTGTGATAATAATTGGGGTTGACCGCAATCTCCTCCAAGGTAGCAAGTGTGAGTGATTCGAACCAAATTATATAATGAAAATCGAAGCAAACGAATGATCAGATCATGAGCTTCTACTTGTGAGTCGAGCGGTGTTCGATGTCGAGTGTTTTGTGAACACTAGGCCGCCTCTAGGAAATACATGATCTATCTGACTGGCGACTGGCGCACTCAAAGTTCCTTTGCGCGCGACTAGTGTGCCTGTGAGAGTTCGTTCAGAGCCCTGCCCGTGCTAGCTTGGGAAAGTGCGGCTCTAATGTTAAGCATTAGTGTAAGAAGAAATTCGCATATATATGGCAGGGACGGTGTTTGGACTGCCTGATCACGTCGCTGTGGTGGCGGTGGTGGCGGTGGTGAGCGTGGTTGCGGGCTTGCGCGTGGTCTCCGCTCAATCTGCTGCAGCGCCCCTGTTGGCGCCCAGCGATGGCGCTCTTCCCGCTGCGGAGGCTGCTCAGGGATGCTTTCGCCCTCTGCTGGGCGTCATTTGGGACTTCCTCGTCACTCTGCTGGCCTGCAGTGTCACATTTTGGGGCAGGTACAAGCATTCGCTCCTGGGGAAACGAGTGAAGATTCGAGCAGCATTCTATGCAGTCTTTCTACCACTGTGTGGTCTTCACGAATACATTTGGGCATCATACGAAAACGCAATGTTGATCTGGAAATACCAGCAACTAAAGCAGACTCTGCAATGCCGTCACCAATTCCTGGACCAATTCCGAGAGCTCTGGACGTCATGCTTGTCTCCCTCCTCCAAGTTCCCCGGAAGAATCCTGTTTTGGTGCGATGTCGTTGTGTATGTAGAAAAGCAATCGTCGTTACTTGAAGTAGATTGGTTATGGGTGGACAACAGATTTGTGAAGGTGGAGTCGGAGGCTATGGTGATCGGAGAAGTCGCGGTGGGAAAAACAAAGGACGGCGACTACGAACGTAAGGAACTCTCATCAGTTGGGTGTTTGGTGTTGATGTTGGCGGATGCGTTCCCCGACTACGATGAGCTGAAATTCTTGCGTGGCTACTCTGGGTTTGCTGTGATTGCTATTGCAATCCAAGCTCTTGCATACATATCTGCGGTGCTCTCTCGAGAGGCGAAACACTTGCCTGTGGCGCCACTGGAAGTAGTGGGATTGATCTTGAATATCATATTGGTGATTGAAGTTAGTGTTTACAGTTTTTTCAATCCTTGTCACAGACCTTTAGTAATCTATACAAATATAAACTCAAAGCGAGAGAAACAGTTGCTGGAAACATTAGCAGCTCTAACAGAACCAAAGGTACCTTTGGACAGGTTTGCAAAGGTGTTTAGTTTCGTTGCAACTGCGGTTGATTTGGGCTTGTGTGCTATAGTAGTTTACTTCATCATAACCCTTATCCAAGCTTCCAACATCTTTGTAGTACTACCTTTAATATTTTTTGTCATTGTTACTATCATACTTATCATAGACTTTGTCATATTTGTTAATTTTGAATACGGTGTAACTTGGAAGCTTACAATTCATTGGTTTACTATTCCATTTTCCATAATTGTTTACACTTGGGCTTTAGTAGTGACAATGATATATTGGAAGCCTCAACATTTTGATGCCCAAGCAAAGCTTTTCAACATTTCCCAATTGATCCCTTTCATAGGCTAGAGTTTTAGAAATGTAAAGGATGACAATGTATTCGATATTTGTATTCCAATAAAGCCATGCACATCATGAATCATGAAAATTCTACTTAATTGTATTTTGAAAATATCTAGGAACATGGGGAAAATCATTTTGATTACTCACTTTTTCTCTATAAGAATTAAAAGTTCTTTTCGTGTGAAAAATTATAGTAATGTATAGAACATTACTCCGATTAGAAGTCTAGTAAGTGTATTTATTTGAAGCATTTAATATAATTTGAAAGGAATATTTTAGATTTTCTTTAATGAAAAAAATCATGTTTTGGTCATTCAATTTGAATTATAAATCCTAGGAGACAAAGCCTTACCTAAAAAAGAGTAATTGTATCAATCTTCTTACAATGCTCTATTTTTTATGCCCAAAGTATCCATGAAAAATTCATTATAGATGTGAATTTTTACGTTTTGAAAACCATATATTTGAGTTGTTGCAAGAAATATATGTTGTTTTGGCTCAAAATGGCCTCAATATTGGAGAATTATGACTTTTAGAATAAATTCTTTTATAATGAAATAAAAGATGTATTGTCTATAAAGCAATGAAAATGGTATATGTAAGAAAATTCAAACTTGAAAAAATTTATCTTTAAGAGTTATACTAAAAAAAACACAATGGAAAATAACAAGAAAATGGAGACTTTGATGTTTGATTTTTAGAAAATAATAATAAATTCAAAAATAAAAAATAAAAAATCCGTTTTTCTTAACTTAAAAGAAGTTCCTTCTCTACCATTTTTATCTTTGGAAAAAAGAAATTGTGTCCTTTGCACTTGCCCAAGGTAGTGCACTTTGAGCACATGTGGAAGGTGGACACTTTACTATTTTTTTAAAATCTATTCATGGGTGGCTTGTATAACTTTAATTAAAGTCCTTGTATTCTAATCTTGAGCAACAAATCATCATTTTGAGTCAAAGATAATACTACACTACCCCCTCCCTTCTACCCATATGAAGGTAGACATCCATTTCAAATTTCATGTGAAATTGCATATGAAATTGTCATATGATGCAACAATTATAAGCAAAACAACACTTATTCAAGGGCATAGGAACAAAACTAGAATATGGTGAATGCAAGAAACACTATTTCATTAGGAGGGATTTGAGGGCTCCAAAGGGCTGTTTCAGGATTGTTTTCGAAACTGGTCTGGAGAACAGCTGGTCGCTGTCAGGCCAGGATTTTTCAAAAAAGAAAAAAAGATTTTTTTTTGGGTCCTGGAATATGAAAAAAAGTTTAAAAAATTCAAAAAAAAAGACGAAGTTAATGATGTGGCAGTCGCTCGACCACGTAGGATTCCCTACTGAAGTGCGTTCTCGCGGTTGATTGTGCAATTTTGGGCTGTGCAAATTCGCAAGCTCCTAGAGCCCTCAAATCTCTCCTAATGTGTACTATTTGTTGCATTTTACTACAATACTTATGATTTTTTCTAGAGTACTATAAAATTAAAAATTAATTTTTATAATTTAAAAAAAATATGACTTATGTATACACCTTTTAGACAAAGCTACCCACAGAAGGAATTGTATAGAAAAATTCTCTAAATAGGAGAACTTGAAAAGTGCCAAACCATAAGAAAATACATACTTTCATGTTTTAATTTGGAAAAAATAGTAAAATTAAGTAAATACAAAAATAAAAAGTGGCCATTTGAAACAACTCTATGGAGATGGTCATTCACCAAAAAACCCACCAAAATAATATTTTATATGTTTCAAAATTCAAGTAAAAAGAGCTCACTTTGTAGACTTTCACACCACATAAAATCAACTATTTTTCAAAAATCCTTTTTTGGAAAGCTAGAATTCTACTAGAAGACCATCTCATCTAAATTTCATCTCAAAATCATTAAAAAAAAAGGTACTCCTTAGTACCAAAAAACTCTAAATTGTCATTTGTGACATTTAATAACCAGTACTATTTTAGTATTAAACTATTTTTGAAAATTATGAAAAAATTATGTAAGTTGTATGATAGTTATGAGTACCTTTTTTAGAAATCTTGAGTCATTTCAAGCAAAAAAGCAAAAGTTATGGCCAAAAAATAGGTTAGTACTTAACTTGTGATTGAAAATAGTACAAGAGTTTCTTGCAATTGCCCAACTATACTTGAAAGATATTCTTACATGTCTAGAAATGTATGCATAATAAAGAGCTTTTCTTGCATCTATGATCCTATGAAGAAATGGAAATTTTAAGAAAAAAAATTCTTGTAGCATGTGGTTGTAATCCAACTAGAATAGTATAGTATCCAAACTTCTAAGTAAAAATTGTTGTTTCAAACTCATTGCAATACTAAAACCTATAAACCTAAAGTGTATAAATTAGAGAAATTGGGTAATAAATAGTAAGTTTTTCTTAGAGATTACACAAAATTATATATTGATTTCTATAATGTACTTTTTTGCTTCCAATATCAATTTCAAGTATATCTTGTTGTGGAATTTTGCTATGAAATTTTCTTAAATTTAAACTTGGGATATAGAGACCCTAATTCCTAGCTCCCAAACTTTTGTTCCTCACCTAATTCATTCTATATTATGCTATCATATGCTATGAGACCCCGGGTGATTGCAAGAAACACTTGTCCTATTTTGTGTCACACGACGTGTGCTGATCTGTTTTTTGGCCATAACTTTTGTGTTTTGGCTTCGATTGACTCAAGATTTGTAGGGAAGGTACTTATAACTATCATAAACCTTCCGTAATTTTTTCATAATTTTCAAAAATAATTTGCTATCCAAAAATAGACCCTAATTGGATGTCACACTTGACAGTTTAGGGGTTTTTAGTACTAAGGAGTACCTTTTTTTAATGATTTTAAGATGAAATTTAGATGAGATGGTCTTCTAATAGACTTCTAGCTCTCCAGGGAAGGTTTTTTAAAAATAGTTAATTTTATGTGGTGTGGAGGTCTACAAAGTGAGCTCCCTTCTACTTGTATTTTGAAACATATAAAATATCATTTTGGTGGGTTTTTTTGTGAATGACCATCTTTATAAAGTTGTTGCAAATGGCCACCTTTTATTTTTTGAAAATATCTATTTTTACTATTTTTCCCTAATTAGAACATGAAGATATGTATTTTCTGGAGGTTTGGCACTTTTCAAGTTCTCCTACTTAGAGAATTTTTCTATCCATTTCCTTCGGTGAAAACCTTCATCTTAGAGGTATATACACTATTCATATTTTTCAAATTTTTTTCAAATTAATTTTCTAATTTTAAAGTACTCCCAAAAAAATCAGCCAAACGCAACAAAACCGACAGGTGTTTCTTGCAATCACACCCCCCCCCCCAATTAGCAATTAGTTGAATTTTAGAAGATGACTGTAAGCCAAATACAAAGAAATCATTTGGTTTTACCACATAGTGAACTTACTACCATTACCACATTTGAAGTAGTAAAATGAGTATGATCATTACCACTTGGAAGGTGGTAATGATAGTCAATTTACCACCTAATAAACCCAAATAATCTCCTTGTGAAAGTTTTTCCTTTATTTATGTCAAGTTTAGCTATGTATAAAAAAGCAATCTTCACATAAACTATTTACATCCAATACACAGATGGAACATGCAGAATATGGATGAATACATGCATTTATTCATCCAGAAAAGCTATATCTCTAGAAGATTCTTACCAATCTCATACCCTGAAAAAGGGGAATTTATACGTTCACTCAATGTTTTTCTTATCTCTTTTGATACAAATTTTGATGAAACAAACAAGCCCTGACTACAAGTGAACCTTGAGTGTCAATACTGACTCCTAAGGAAAGCAGTACTTAAATATATAAGCATAACATTACAAACTAATAATATACAATTAAGTAAGTTCCAGTACCAACATGAGTTCCTTTCAGTTCTCGAGTCTTCCGTCGTTCCTCTAATCTTCTATTCTCAGTCAAATTTGATGATGAAATTGCTAGGCACATTCGACCCACTAAGCATAGATCACTTGAACTTGCGCTGCACACCTCAAAAAATCTCCCAACCAGTCCCCAAACGTACATAAAATCTATTTGCAACCTCAGAGTGGCGGCATGCATGCGCAACTAGTGGAAACAGGCACTTTCACTCTTAAAGTGTCAATTCAGGGGTCCGTTGTCGGCCGTGTGGATCCCCAACACTGCAGTTGGAGCCGAAGTCAGAGATTCACATGCAAGTGAAGCTAGCTCGCTTCGTCGTGAGCAGCGCTCGTCACAATCATGAGAGCAGCAAGTGAAGCTAACTAAGCTAGATAATTAGTTAATTAGCTTGGGAATGATCAAACTCTTTCGAATTCACGCGTATACATATAATTGATTGCGCAATTCAAATACGTAGTTAGTACGATGGGTCAGTCTGTAGTGATCAATCCCAGCGGGGATCCAAGCAGGGATTTTCATCTCAGCTCGCAAGCTGTCCTCGTGTCTTCGGAGGCAGGGGACTCGGGTGTAGTTTCGAAGAGGAGCACTACTTATGTTTGTCAGTTCTGTGGTCGCGTGTGCCGCAATGCGCAAGCGCTGGGAGGACACATGAACGTGCACCGGCGAGAGAGGGCGCTGGCCAAGCAGCTGCTGGAGCTTCGCAACCAGGGCGAAGACTTGACGAAGGGGGTACAGACGACGAGTGCTGCGGCTACGACCACTGGGGTCGTGGCGGTCGCCGCGGTCGTGGCGACTGCTGCGTCGGGGAATCCGCCGGCGGCGGGAGAGGGTACCGGTGAGGAGGACGATCT
The DNA here is from genome assembly GCA_947034885.2 of Thuidium tamariscinum. NCBI lineage: Eukaryota > Viridiplantae > Streptophyta > Bryopsida > Hypnales > Thuidiaceae > Thuidium > Thuidium tamariscinum. The sequence goes on along the minus strand of OX344751.2, from coordinate 30,695,387 downwards.
GCAGGAGGAAGTGATTACCCACGGAAGCTCGTCCGCTTCGTCGTCGTCCCCGCCGAGCCCACATTCGATTGCAATTGCGAGCACGTTGGTGCATCCTTGGAGGTCCTTGCAGCGGCTTCCGAGCAAGAATCGCAAGCGCCGCGAGGCTGTGGACTTGGAGCTTCGATTGGGTTGCACTCCGGGGTAGATAGTTTGGGTATAATTACGTAGATTTGCAAGTTTAATTTCAAATCATATGCGCGCAGGAATGTTGGTGTAGACAAACATGTTGGCTAGAATTGAATTTAGAAATTAACAATATGTTATAATTTTTTTTTGATTTTATTAACAAAGATTGATTCTGTTTTTGTTGAATTACTAAGTTCTTATGATAATTTTTCTACTTCCTTGCCAGGAATTATAATAGTAGATTGATGAAGCAAACAAGCAATTGCGGTGAAGTGTTTTAGGGGGTCAATTTTTTTATGTTTGTGGTGAATGAAGATTGTAGTTGAAGGTCATTGCAAGAGACACCTATACTATTTTGTGTCACACGTTGCATGCCGATCTATTTTTTGGCCATAACTTTTGTGTTTTGGCTCCAAATGATTCAAGATTTATAGGAAAGGTACATCTTCTTTGATTTTTTCATAATTTTCAAAAATATTTCACTATCCAAAAATAGACTCGTATTGAATGTCACACTTTGCAGTTTAGGGTTTTTTAGTACTATGGACTACCTTTTTTTTAATGATTTTGAGATGAAATTTGGATGAGATGGTCTTCTAGTAGACTTCTAGCTTTCTAGAGAAGGATTTTCAAAAATAGTTAATTTTATGTGGTGTGGAGGTCTACAAAGTGAGCTTCTTTCTGCTTGTATTTTGAAACATATAAAATATGATTTTAGTGGGTTTTTTGGTGAATGACCATCTCCATAAAGTTGCTGCAAATGGTCTTTTTTTTTAAATTATTTATTTTTACTATTTTTCCTTAATTTTTTGAATCAAAGTGCCTATTTTCTTGAGATTTTCTTCGGACTCCATACCTACCCACAAACTAAAATTCCTCATAACTTTTGACTCCTTTATCCAAATGGAATGATTTAAAGCTTTCTATGTCTGTAAAAACCTAAAGAATCAATTTGAAATTTCACTTTTGAAATAAAAGTTTTTGTAAAGACGTTCTTTTAGTTGCCCAGGCTACCCGACGTTCAAACAAAACAACATATCATGCCATAACTTCTTAATCGTGTAATCAAAAGTTATGAAAATTGTTGGGCCTTAAAGCTACTCCTTGGACACATGTTGTGTCAAAATTTCAAAGAAAAAAATAAAAATTCCATTTATAGTGAGCTACCCAAAATCGCTATGTTGCCAAAAAATCGCAACTCAGGGTTTTAGGGGTCAATTTGTGTTGTTGATGACTTGCATAGTTTAAAATTGATTTTGTATACTAAAAAATTGAATTCTATATAAATATTCTCAATTCTAGTAAGTATTTTCTTTAAGGCTTGTTCTTCTCAATTTGATAGATAAATAACATGCATTTTTCCTATATAGAGTTTTGATGGTTTAAGAGCATTGAAATTTAAAATAATCCTTTGAAAAAATTCATAGCCATCATGGAGTCATTGCAAGAAAAGGTGGTACTATTTTCCATTACAATGGAGGTATACTCTCTAATTTTTTGTCAACTATAACTTTTGAATCACAATTTCAATGAACATGAAATTTCTATTGCACAATGCACATGTCTAACTTTATGGTCATCAATTCCCTTATTTTTTAGGAATGAATAAAAATAATTTTATACTTAAAAATCATTTTTATTAATTTGTTATACTTTAAATTTTAGGGGTTTCTACTACATTACAAGTCTCCAATTTTGATGATCAAAAGATGAAATTTTCATGACTTCTTTGCATTGTAGGAAAGCATAAGGAAATTTGAAAATATGTTATATTATGTTTTCTATATAAGTACAAACAACACTCCCATTGTACACAATTTTTGAACATTGAAGATGATTCTACAATAATTATTTTGGTAAAATTTCAACACTATCAACTCCTTCTAAATGGCCAATTTTTACTTCAAATAAAACTAAATTGTAAAACTACATTGAAACTGACTATTTTGATGAGATTTTGCATTTTTCTAGTTCTCCTACTTAGAATTTTTTCCCGTGCTTTTCCTGTCTAGGGTACCTTCTTTTTAAATGTGTATACATAAAACATTGTTTGTTTGTTTGTTTGTTTGAAATTATGTTGGACAAAGATGTTGGCTAGAATTGAACTTAGAAATTAACAATATGTTTTCATTTTGTAGGATTTTATTAGCAACGATTGATTAAATTTTTGTTGAATTACTGAATTCTTATGATAATTTGTCTACTTCTTTTCTTGGACATTTAATAGTAGATTGATGAAGCAAACATACAAATGCAGTGCAATGTTCAAGGGGTTCGTGGCAAATGAACATTGTAGTTGATGTTCTTTGAAGTGGCATTAGGCATGATGGAGTAGAGCTTGGAATTTAGTTATAATTTCATACATCTATTTTCTACTTATGTATTGTTAATCCTTAAACAAGAGACTTGTAACTATGGAAATCATTCATTTCAATATTGTAGGAATTATTGGCTTACAAAAATCCAAAAGCACACATTGGTAGTCAAACATCTATAGGGGATCTCCCCTTCCTACACTAAATTTTGAAGATGGATAGTTGCACTTCTATCCTATCTAAAAATAGAGATACTCTGTCATCTATTTGACATTAAATGTCCATGTCAATGTTTATGGTTAATCACTTAATCATTGTCCTGCATTCTACATTGTATACTGCCTCTTTTGAGCTCATTGTGACAAACTTTGTCACAATGAGCTCAAAAACTAAAAAAAATTTAAAAATTGAATTATTTCGCGCCCCCCCCCCCTCCCAATCTGATTTGAACATTAAATTTTAAATATTAAATTTTTTTAACTTTTCAAACCCCCTTCCCCTCCCAATTTGATTTAATTATTAAATTTTGAATATTAAATTTATTATTTTTGAAACCCCCTCCCTCCCACCCCTCTTATACTTCTCACAGGGTGGACTTGGTTACAATGCTTATGGGACAAATGGGGTAATACCATATCCGTATTTTGTACGAGTTTCCGTATCCATATCCATATGCTTTCTGTATTTGGTATTAGTATTAGTATTTAATATTAGTATCCGTATTCTGTATTCATATTCTGTATCTATACTTTGTACCAATATTTCCTACCCGTATTTTGTACTCATATACTATATCCGTATTCTGTATTCGTATCCGTATCCAAGGGCTCTTGATTTTTCTTGGAGGGGGGTGGGATTTTTTAAAATTCAAATCCAACGGTTCTTGATTTTTACTGATGAGGGGGGTTAGGAAAATTAATCCAACAGGGTGTGCTGCCTCTTTTCGTCACATTGTCATACAAAAGATATTGATAAAAGGTTAGTTTATTCATTTATATTGATTTCGTATACTCAAAAATTGAATTTTATACAAATATTTTTAATTCTAATAAGTAGTTTATTTTAGGATTTTAGAAAAAACATGTCCGCCACAACCAACTGCAATGCAACTGTATGTCTTATGCAATTGCCCTGCAACTACAATCCTCTATATTTGCACCAAATTTGGTGTCTACATTGTTGTAGTTGCAAAATAGTAGCATTGTGGTAGAGTAGCTGCAAAATGAAATTGAAGATTATTGGAATGAAAAGAATTTTTTTGGAGGTGTTCTACATCTAATATTCATCACAGTTGTTGACTAGTAATTGAGTGACTGTTGTCTGACTACTATGCCACTATGCAATTACCGTATGATTATGCAACTATTGTGCGACTACACTATGCCTAGTATCTAACTATTGTGCAACTATTCAACTATTGTGCAACTACTTTGTGACTATGTGACTAGTTGTCAACTACTATGCAACTAGCATTCAATTAGTGAGCAACTATAGTGTAGCTAAAATTCAACTAGCAAGCAACTACATTATAACTAAAAAACAACTAGTATAGGGTGATTGAAAGAAACACTTGTCTTTTTCTCTGTCCCCTTGACCTCCAATAGGTATTTTTTTGCACATAAATTTTTCATCTTTCATCTTTTTCACATGAAATTTGGAATGAAAGTGCACACAAAAGTTTTAGCATTAGATGTTTTTTCTGCTAATAACAAGACTGTAAGTTCCCAACTATGGGAATGCTAGGAAACGCTACCACATCTGCAATCTAATGTGGCCGAGAGACTGCCAGGTCAGATTATAATAATAATAGAATTATTTTAAAAATTTGTTTTTTTTGTTTTTTTGTTTTTTTTAATAATTTTGACTATTCCCAGCATTGGAAATGGGCCTGAAATAGTCTTCTAATCTATGAAAAAACATCTAATGATGTTGAGTAATTTTTATTAAAAAAATTTAATTTATTTATTATTTTAAAATTGACCTCAATTGGGTGTCTACCTTGACCATTTGGAGGGGTTTTAGTCTTATTTTTGACCCAAAAATCTAAATATGAAGCTACAAACTTGACTAGTTGGAGGTCTACTAACATTACAAGGATTGACAATGAATTTATTGAAAATAGAAACATATGTGTTGCACACATGGGATCAAAGTGACCTTCTTAGGGACAAAGGCTACAAAGAGGGGGGAAATTTCCTAGGGAATTTTTTATTGCAATGTAAGCAATCTCATAGAGCCTCCTATGTCAGTTTTAGGTAAAATTCTAGTTGCAGTATTTCTCGCAGAGAGGCTTTGTTGAAAAGACTAGGTTGCTATGCACAAGGGCTTCAATTGCAGAGTGCATTTTCAATCTTGAGTAGAATAATGAATTTTTTTAAAATAATTTTTTGAATTTTTTTGAATTATTAAAAATGAAAAGGTCCATAGACCCTTTTTATGCTATTTTTTGCTACCAATGGCCTTTGTACTACTTTGTAGTAGTTTATAGTACTACATAGTATTGACTAACAGTTCAAATCTGCAAGCGTACTGAATTGACGGTTAAGATTTGTAAGCGCACTCTTAACGTGTAGTCTTAGTAGTATCGTGTTGTACTATTAGTCTTGAGGCCAAAAACTATGTTTTTGAGACAAAAAAATGAAGTGTTTCTTACAATCACCCTATTATGGGCGCTTGATTCCTACCCTTAAAATCGAGCGATCACAACCAGGCTCTGAAACTAACAATTCCTACTACCTATAGGTGTCTAAACGTCAATCCATTATGCCTTCTAAGCAATGGATCTTTTTACTAACCTGTCTACTCTAACGCGTGGGTTGATTCTACTTAGGGCGTTGTTCCGTCTCTACCCAAGTGGTTTAAGTCTCATTTTTATACTATGCTTCCCTATTGTACTTGATGCGTTCGGGGCTTCTATCTCTACACTATAAGAAACTCATATTTTAGGTGACGGATTTAGGTGACATCCAATGTAGCAACACATGTTTTTATGTCACCAATGATGTCCGCGATAACATCAAGATGTTCTGGCGGACATCATTGGTGATATAAAAACACGTGTTGCTATATTGGATGTCACCTAAATCCGTCACCTAAAACATGAGTTTCTTATAGTGCTACTTTGTATTCTTTAACCCACTCCTATCTACTGTATCCTTTTAGTCTACTCTATGTCTGGCATTCTGTCACTCTATTCTACATATGGTATTTTCTACCCTACCTCTACGTCTTGTATTTGTTTAACCCCTAAAGGACCATGACTATGTTTTAGCCAAAACATAGTCAAAACTGCCATTTTAAGGAAATTGACCTAAAAGATAAGAAAAACATTTTTTCCAATGAATTAACCATAGGATCTTGTGCTGGCTTGGGAGAGGTATGTGTGTAAAAAAAATCAGCCCATTTCAGATGAACTAGAGTGAGATATTGTCACCTAAACAAGACAGAAAAGTTTTTTTCGTTCATGCCCGAAACTTTTACTTCTCTTTGACCACTCTTGGAATTGAAAACTTGTTCTACACAAAGTTGAGGGTTAATTCCTCCATGTAGGAGAATAGCTTAGGTATGTATTCAACAATTTTGAAATGAATTGGAATAGTAGAACATATAGAAAAAATTATTGGAATGGAAGAAGCTCTTGAAAAATGCATATGCACTAGTCAAAATTTAAAGCTTTTTGTACATTCCATAAATCTGAAATCTGAAAATCTGAACGGTGAATACCAAGATATATCATCTTGCTACTCTATAAAAAAAAATTAAAAAATTAAAAAATAAATAACACCAAAAAAATGGGGGAAACGAGTGCACAAGTTAAAATTTTGCTTGGGCTGCTGGAGAGGACGGGTATGCCTTCTCCATCCCGGGTCCCTCACTTCTTATTGTGAGTGGACAGGGGTTTGCAGGTCCTCCTTGCCTTGGGCCCCACTCCCTTCATGACCTGGCCCTCCTACTTTGGGCCCCATGCCTTCCACACTTTGGCCTTCCCTCGCCACCTCAGCCCTCTTCCATTCGCACTCACACTCACCCTGCTGCGACAGTTCAGCATGACCTCCCTTGCTAAAGTGCCAGCGTTCCCATCTCCAAACAAAGTTCCCCTATCGTTCTCGTTGTTCCCCATGTTGTGGATGGCACTACAGTACCACCCTTGTGACTAGCAAACTTCCATATTCAAGCATCATTTCATTCTCTCCATAGATTGTTATAGAGTCTAGGAAACAAAAAGGGAGTTTATCATTTGCTTTCAAGATATACAGACAAAAAAACATGTATTGACTATAATGTACAGGAATTGATAAAAATTTCAAAGTAGTTAGACAAAAATTTATAACTGAAGTTCAGGGTATATATCAAGCATCTAAGTATGAGAATAGTACTTCCCAACCTCATTACACAATTTTTCATTTACTACCATATGATAATGTTTTAAGAAAATCCATAAATGTAATGAATTGTATGTCATAGTTTTTACTCACATTCATATTTGTTGCATCACTGTAGATTTTCATGGTACCTCTGGAAGCATCCCGAACGCCAACACATGAACTTGTTGTCACATGATGGACAATAAGTTTTTGGACGCTTCACTGGATGTGATCCATCATTACAAACAACACACAGGCCCCTCATAGAACCAGTTGCTAGATAATAGATTTTGCGATGTCGAATAGGATCCGGTAAACATGGTCTAAGGTCCCAATTCTGTGTAAGAGCCTCACATAGTTGGGTTCTAAATTACAAATGTGTCATAGGTTGACGGGGAGGGTCTCTATTCTTGCACTTGTCAAGGTAAATGATGTACATATTGACAATAGTGGTGTCAATAAGGAAAAAAACACACGATGCTACCACTTGTGAGACCGGGTTTGACAAGTGTATGATGCTCGAAGTTGGTTGGCCACATCCACACTTCTCATGTGCGTTGTGTATTCAAGATGAATAGGTGATGTGTAAATATTTTCCTGTGTCACACCACTTCGTCGAGGCACAGTTGCAATAGGAAATTGGCATGGAAATTGCAAAGGCACCTGATGAGTGGATAGAATCAACACGGGCTTTTTATCCTTCCAGACTATAGCGCAGATAGATCGGGATTCATGCATTCGCCATTCAAGAGTGCCTTGTACACTTCTTGTAAAAACCTTTGTATTCTTCAAAACCAATGGGAGACCTACTCTATTTGCTCTAACAGTTCCTGCGCATATATTCCCTTCTCCAATAAGTCTTTGAATAAAGGTATGCTAGTGAAAAAATTATCCATGGCTATTACATGACCTTGACCTTCATTCAAGGTCAATAATCGCAACACAACATTGTGTGCCAATCTTGGTTGCCCACGTGGTACCGACGCCTCATTCACTACAGTTGGATCTTTACCACAATATACTTCAAAATTTGATACAAATTTTGAAACTGAATCTGCTAGGCACCATACTTTCAATCCCCATTTTTGTGGCTTTTGAGGCATGTATTGCCTTGCAAGACAATATGTGCCTTTGTATCTAATCATCATCTCATCAATAGTAGCAAACTTGCCACCCTTCTAAGCTCTTTGACAAGAACCTTGAATTTCATTGATCAACCACCTCAATTGTCCCATTTTATCATATCCTGGTAATGCCTTGTCATTCACATATTTTGATGGATTTGTAAGATGCAAACACCTGGTCAATAAGATAAATCAGCCACGGGACATAAGGCCTGAAATAGTAGGACAATGGAATATTGACCCTTTTTTATGCCAATATGTTTTTATATTTGGTTGCCGTTTCATTCCCATATACAAAATTATTGCAATGAAAACGTGCAACTCTTTCACTAAAAATGGTGTCTAAGATGGGCCTCCCTTAGTTTTCCATGTGCATCGACTTGTGTGGCATATCGATTCGTCTCTGTAACAATATCCCTCATAACATTGAAAGGCCAAAATACTTGGAACAACTACAAGAAAGTAGGAAAATATCTCCAGAAAACATTGGAAGAAGGCGCACCAATGAATTCAATGGGCTCGGGGGCATAAGTTTGAAAGTTTTGATTCCAAGAATCTTCTCGATAAATATATTTGATACTATCATGGTCTTCAATGTCTCCACCAGCATCATCAATTTCATCATCACTGAAATGCAACTCAGGTACATCAACATCACTATTGCTGTCATAGTTATAAGTTACATTTGGGGACCTAAGAATGTGCCCTCCAAAACCACCCATATAGTCTTCATCACCCATTGGAAAGTCCCCTTCCAATGACATAAAAGCATGCCCATAAAATCCATCATGCAATTGACCATGAATATCAACTGGACAATCTGGAAACAATCACCACGTGATTTATTGTTAGGAGGGTGGAATTGGGAAACTAAAAGCATCTCATACAACCCTCCAATCACCCCAACACCTTCAATTGATATTTGTACAATTTAGAAGGGATGGTTACTTATATCCCAACAATACAACTCACTAAAATATACTTCCAATCAATCACAAGTCACATAACTTACAAAAGCAATGAAGTAAGAAATAATTTATTTTGAGAACTTTCTAATCTTAGAACAAAATAGAGATGTTCCTAAACTTATAGAAAGATTACTGACCCCTTCAAGTATGGCTAATTTGGCAGGCCACACTAAAGGTAGAAGCTAACACATGCTAAAATTGATTCCTTATCATTCATAAATTAGGAAGCTTGGGATTTTTCTAGCACTCCAAAAGATGCTCTAAGTTGCCACACTGAGGAAGGATTTCACCTCATCAATTTTGGAATTCCACAATACATGGAGCTCATATAAGAAAAAATTGTTGAAAAACTTCAATTCACACAAAAATAGTTCTTGAACATTTATGTAGCACACTATTGGCACTCCCCTAATAATGGTGTGCTACAGTTCTCTTGAATAGAATCATGCTTCACGATGCAAGAATTGGTGTTCCAGTGTATATGAACTTCTTATGTCTTATACATGTTTGTTTCTAACATCCATTGTAGACAAAAATTCTTTGTATTCCAAATTCAAGAGCTAACTTAGTAATAGCTTCAAATTCATGAGCAAGAAGTTTTATTATAGAGAACTCAGTTCATAGCATGATTCTACTGATACCATTGGAATATAAGGTGCAAAACTGAAATCATTGTTTCTTCATTGCAAAGAATATAGTCAATTCAGAAGTTCATATTGTACATAATACATTGAAGAAAGCCTATGTACATAAGATTTCTTAGATTCCAATTTGCAAATTTCACAGGAGTGTTGTTATATGTTTGTCATTACAAAACGATTGAAATGTCACAAGTACTTCACAAATCCTTAGAATGTCCTAACAAGTGTTGAGGTTACTACAATCTACACTTGCACGAATAAGCAATTCAACATAATTCCCATTCCTTCATTTGAAATTGATTTGTGGGATTGTGTTATTAGTAACTAAAAAAGGAGATTTTATATTCTCTTAGAATGAATTTTTTGGACACTATAAGAATGATCAAGGAATTATCAAAGTGCAATAAATAAGTGATTCTAAAACCAATCATACACTTTCAAGAATAGTGGAAGTACATTTTAGGCAAGAGTTTGTAGTGTATGATTTTAGAAACATGTGCTTTTAGGTGTAGTTATCTTTGATAAAAGACTTCATTTCAAATAGAAGTGCACACATATTTTGAGCCACTAATGTATGCCATCTAAGATAAACCTCTACTGTAGTATAGCAAAGCATCTTCTTTAGACATTTACAAAATTATCCATTACAAACTTAGATGAAGCCATGACAATTTTTTGATATTGTGAGGTTTTAGCTAAGTAGCCTACTTTGTGGCCATAGTCAATGCTTTAGGTCATGGTAAATGAATTATTAGTAACTACAATAGAATGTTGTAACTATGAATTGTAAATTCATTATTAGAAATTATTTCTTTATTTCTTCATGTCATGGTCATGTTTGAATTTATTGTCACCATGTTAGGGAATTTTGTGATTGTTGTGGATTGTAGAATTACCAATGTGCTTATAGTTATTGGGTGGTTTTGGGATACTAAGCAAATGGTGTAGGCTAAATGTTGCAACACACTTCATAAATTTGTAACAAATTCTTATTTTGCACCAAAAAAAAATAGAGACTATTTTTCCGTTTCTAACATTTCTATTTCTATTGGAAAATATTAAATATTAAAAATAAATTAAAAATGAGATTAATATTAATCTTAAAATTTAAATCAATATTAAAATAAGCAATTGTTAGAGTAATTTGAGGAAGGCCTTGCAATCATATTGCGTATATTGGACAAGCCTCTCTTACTGTCTTCTATTTGGAGAATTCAGAGCAGAGGACTAACTTACTTTGAAAACTGGAATTGCAAAATTAAAAAAAAAACAAAGTTCAGAGGCACGAACCTAGCATTTCTGATGGCCCTCCTACTAACATCTGATGTGGCAATGTTTGCTGGGCCTCACATTCCCGCCCATGCCGGTCCATGTCTCCACCGTCCATTGAGCCTGCACCGCTAGAAACCCGGTAGGAAGATCGCAACGCTTGATCTTCTATTCTTCCGCCACCATTCTCTCCGCCATCTTGACCGCCTGGACGTCGCTTGACACGCCTCTCCTGTCTGTGTTCTCGTGTGCGTGTTGCGGTACAGTGATTCAAGAGCATCTCTGGGGGCCAAATTAATTCTTCTAGTGATCTTGTTTCGTCATCAACATATTGCCCTTCATAAAAATCATCCTCAGATAATTCCTCTGATGAAGAATTCGTACCTGTGTGACGTTGTTCTTAACTATCAAAGAAGTCAGGATCGAATTTTCCTATCACTTGTTGAAAAGTATTGTCAACAAAATCACTCACGCATGTCGAAATAGGAGGCACAAACTGTGGAATAGGATAACTACTCGATGGAGATAATAGTGTGTGTGGTTCTGGAGTAGGAGTCCTTGTTGGAGGCGGCGGAGTTGTGCTCGTCGATGCCTGATGAGCTAGGAGGCGGCAACTGCGCCGCAAAGGAAAGCCATCCCAAGCAAGCTACACACAAATTTCAAGGAATGTGAGAATGCTAACTAAAATTCGGCAATGGCATCAACATGGAAAGCTTTGGAATGCTAAAATACATGATGTGCTTACGTCATTGCATATCTGTTTCCCTTGTCTAGGCGTTGTTGTTGAAAGTCGATCACTGTATGTAAGCTAATTCTTGCTTGTAAAACTCATATACTTGTCTAAATATGAATCACAAAGGAATGCAAGCAGAAATACTTCAAGTATATCAACACACAATAGAACACAAGAAACGGAAAGGAAATTGTTCAATTCGACATGGAGATGTGCAAATCACTATAGCTGGAACTCTCATTGTAAAGAGGATCAAGTACGCACAATGCATACAAGTTGAGGAAGATGGCAGCTATGGATCGTAGTTGCAACTACAATAAAGAGGCATCAATGCAGTCGTTTTGGTTGTCAAGATGGCGCTCCTATAGGTCACAATCTTGTAGACTTTCTAGTGTGAGTAGAGTTTTTGTAATTATGTTTACATTCAATGCTTTGAAGTGCAGTTTATGTTCATATTTGATAATTAGGCATGCATTACACCAATGCCTAGTATTTTAGAAGCAAATCAGTGGTTGAAAAAGATCAAGCATGTAAAAAAATGAAATTAATTCCTCATTTCAAAGCGCAAATTTATTGGAAAAAAATTTGTGGTATAACATGTCGAGCAAATCCCATTCAAAGTTCTGAAGTTTGAAGTACCATCATCGTCCTTTACAACTACAGGCGGCGGCAAGCCAGCTGCTTCGCAATTCCAACGTGGCAGAGGTCGCCACCCGCAACATCCTTGACTTGCTTTTCGTCCACATCTGCAGGTCGCCCACTCCATCTCTGACTCTCTCTCCAACTGGCTCTTGTTGTAGGTGGGTTGTCAGGACTGGCCGAGATTTCTCTCCCCCTCTTCCCAGCCCGAACTCCCACCCGTTGATACTGCCCTCACCAGAGTCAACAGCCTCGCATTGGCTAGAGGCCTTGCCCAAACTGCCCCTCCTCCCCTACTTTGGAGAAAAATGTCTATAACTTTTCGCTCAAAGCTCTGATTTACAAATTTTTTTTACCCCCACGTACCTCTTTCAATTCTTCACCTACAAAAAAAGTTTCAAAAAATCTTACAAACAAGTATGCCCGTAGGTACATGCCCCAAATCCCATTTGTCCCCTGAAGGGACAATGGTCCTTTAGGGGTTAATCTACCTCTACATATTGTATTTGTTTAAGCTACCTCTATGTATTGAATTTGTTTAATCTACTTCTACATCTTGTGTTCTTTTAATCTATTCTACGTATCGTATTTTCTTCCTTATGTATTGCATTCTTTTTCACTTGTCCCTTCTAACTCATGGTTGTTCCTTCGGTTCATTCCATATTAGCTAATCGCCGGTCCCTAATTACAATTAGCTTGCGGCCCTTGATCCTAACCACCTCCTAATCACCTATATGGTCTAAATGTTTGCATAAAGAAGGAAAGGTATGAGTTAAAGTTAGGAGCCCACCTCCAATGTGTGTGTGGCGGTGCCCTCCAGTTTCGCTTCGTCCCACGCCATGTCTACCATAGCCATCTCTTGATTCCAATTGGTACCCTGGTCCCACTTCTTCTAATTATTCTCCTTTAATTGTTTCTAATTAGACTCCTTCCTAGATTATTCCCCCAATTGTTTTCTAATTCTAAACTATCCCCTTAATTATTTTCCACTTCTACACTATTCCCTAAACTATTCCCCTAATTACCTTCTACTTTTAAACTATCCCTTAAACTATTTTCTACCTCTAAACTATCCCCTATTCTATTTTCTACCTCCAAACTATCCCCTATTCTATTCCCCTAATTACCCTTTTTCTTTATCCTAAACTAGTTTTTTGTGACCCAAGCCCCTGGGGTGCCCGGCTGGTACCCGGCTGCGGACTGGCAGGGTGCCCGGTTGGTGCTGGTTGGGGCTAGCTTATCCAAAAATGGAATACTGATTTTCACAAGCACACATTTCCTAACTAGCTACACCCCTTAAATGGACTAAATAACTACGCAAGGCTTTACCCAAGGTGTAGCCATTTACTTCATCCAAGAAGCCTACTAACTTCACTTTGTTGGATGCTAAACGTTGAATTAGTGCCAAACGTGTTGGACACTAAATATTGATACTAACTCAAGGGAAGTTGCTTTTGACACCCCACTAAGATTTAGAGGGTTCAAAGCTTCGCCGTGAGGGTGATGCTTTTGACACTTGACTAAGACTTTAGCTTTCCTAGGAACATAGGGAAGTCAAAGCTCCGCTGTCCCTCACGGGACTAATATAACCCCGTGAACAAGAGAAAAGGGAGAAAAAGATGGATACATAAAGCAACATATACTCTAAGTCACCTCACTAGTTAACCCCTTGATTCCTCCCAAGTCTCTCCCACAACAAGTTTCAATGATTCCACAACACAAAAGGTAACCCAACATCAATTTATATAAATGCCAACCAATCTTGGGGGGGTCTCAAGTCCCCAAGTGTAAACCGCAAGTACCAAGGGTGTAAAAAAAAACCCAAAACTATCAAAGGCTCCTTTGGCATAACAAGCGAAAGGAAATCCGGCATAACTCAGGCCCAATAGTACTCCCCCAAAATTCTGGGGAGTGAGAAAGAGAGAGAATGAGAGGTGAATGCCGTCCCTTTTATACTCAAAAGGGAGCACCCCCCACCCCCACCCCCACCCCCACCCCCATAATCTACTATGAAAACTAGATAAGGGAATTAAGGTGGGCCATAGATGTTACCTTTCCCAAATCTAACTATCCACTTAACATCTATGTAATTTAAATTGAGAATTCAAATCTCACCTAAACCTTACAAGAACTTGCAATCTACCTACTTTTACCTTCCCAAAATCTACAAGTTCCCACATGGGAGTGGTTCCCATGTGTTCCCACCTACTTTTAATTCAAAATTCAAATTTACTTATACCAAGCACTTGGAGATACTCCACTATCTTTTTGAGGTGGTACTTGCTCCTCCATGTGCCCAAAGCTCCCCACACGTTCCCTACACGTTCCACACGGCCACTGAGGCCCAAATCCCCTAAATTTGCATTAGGGGGCCTTAAACCCCATTTCCTTGTCCATGTGTTGTCCCAAAAAGTCTAACTTTTGAAGTTTGACTCCGATTGGCAAACGGATTGTGCCATTGGGTCCGGAAGGCCATAATTGGTGTGAGAAGAATCCCTATTCCTTAATCTATGCCCTAAATCTCAACGAAACCTAGTGTAAGATGGAATCAAAGTTGGGCTAAATTTTCAACTTTTAGAGTTTGACTTTTTTGGACCCCAATCCTTCACCAAGCTTTTAATTAGGTATAGGGGGGTAGGAATAAACCTAAATTAGGCCTTGATACGATGCCGTATGCTCCCGATACAACGGTCAACTTTCAATACTGTCATTTAAATTATCAATTGTTGAGGGATGTCACCGATTCGGGGTCTTTTGCCTATCAATATGTCTTGAAAATTGGAGGAGTGCTCTATTAGTGTGAGGCCAACTCGCCGGATTTTTAGTGGGATTTTACTGCACTTTGAAATATTCTTGTGAATTCCCACCCAAAGACTGCTGCGATTGACCGTCTGGGAAGATATCCCTAACGCTTTGGAAAATTCCTAAACTTTGGAAGGGACCTCCCATGGGATACCCCCAAGTAGATGTAAACTCACATCCCCATTGCATGCGCTTGGACTTAGGGAAACGCTCGATACCTGCAATTCAAGATTAATATTCCGCTCGTATTTTCTTCAATGCCATAGGGAGTGGGGAATTTCATCCTAGATTCCCCTATAGGGACTTCCTAACTTAGCAAGGGCCTTTTTAGGCTTCTTATCCTAAACCCGCACATTACTATCGGATTGACATCTGTTTGATCAAGGCAAGACCTTTTTTGGATACAAACTATCTTAAACCCGTTCTAATGACCAAATGGCATATTGGCATGTAGTATGCCAATACGAGTTTTATCCTCTTTTATGGGTTTTATAGGCCTAACTATGCCTTGGATTGTGTAGGAATCTAAAAAAAACCCATGAGTCCCCGGTGACGAATCGGAGGCTCACACCTATACAACTAGAAAACAACTAGAATGAAGTCGTATATCAATTACCCCATATCAATTGTTAGGAGTACCATTAGATTAAACTTATAAAAATCATAAGTTATAGCATTCTTATATAATGAAATTTGATAATCAAAATCCAATATTTCTATATTTTTTATATTTTTACAGCTTGTAGGTTTTTTATAATTTGTAGATTTCTATAATCTATAAAAATCTTTAGATTGTAAAAATTTACCAAATCAAGAATTTCCAAAGTAGTAAAATCTATCAATATCAATATTTGGATCGTTAATTTAAAAAAGTTGAAAGACTTAAAATTCTAAAATCTACAAATAAATGAGTTGCAAGTTAATTGCAAACTACTCACCACAAACAAGTTGTACATCAACAACCATATAAGAAGAGTTTATTGACGGAGTTCTACAAAGGTTGTTCGATGAGAAACAACCTTGCTACCTTTTGCAACTAGCTTGCACTAATGTGACTTGTTCACTACAACTGTAGTTTCTAAATTGTCACCTAGTTGCAAATATCCGATTCAACTTTTTGAGTATAAAGTTGGAAAATAAAGAATTTTCTTACATGATAATTTATTTCATATGATTATATATAATTGAGATCTTCATCATTAAAAGCCTAATAGAATTTAAACATCATTTCAATGTTGTTTTTTCAAATTTAGAAGATGAATATTTATAGTAGATTAGCAGCTCTAAATTTACAATTCAATCAATCTATACATCTATTTGTACATTAAATTAGGTTGTTTTTTGTTTTATTTTATTTTTTGCATTTGTGATGGTGAGATCTGTGGAAGTGTGGATCTTTTGAGCGTGTTCATAGCCATTATGGGGGTCATTGCAAGAAAAGGTGGTACTATTTACCATTACAATGGAGGTATACTCTCTAACTTTTTGTTACCTATAATTTTTGAAGCTTAATTTCAATAATCATTTTACATTTAAAAATTATTTCTATTAATTTGTCATGCTTTGAAAATTAGGAGTTTCCACTACATTACAAGTCTCCAAATTTAATGATCCAAAGTTGAAATTTTCATGGCTTCTTTGCATAGTAGGAAAGTATATAAGGTAGGTGGCTCTAAAAGTCATACTTAAAGGGCTCTTGGGAATTTTTGATGGATTTTAGATGCCCCAAATTTTTTTTCACTTATTTTTTACTTGAAGAAGAGTTGATGAGGAATCTAACCCAAGTGTTCCATATTTTTTTAGAGCATTTATGAATTACTTATAAATTTTCAAAGAATTATGTGGTAAATACCTATTTCTAACTTGTAGCCCTTGCAAAAACCACATACATGTGGTTTGAATATTGAAGATGATTCTAAAATCATTATTTTGGTAAAATTTCAACTATATTGATCAACCCTTTCTAAATGGTGAATTTTTAGTTTTTAAGAAGATTGAGTTGTGGAACCACATTGAAAGTAACTAATTTCATGAGATTTTGCACTTTTCTAGTTCTCCTACTTAAAAAATGATTCTATGCTTTTCCTTCCTAGGGTACCTTCTCCTTAAAGGTGTATACATGATATTTTATTTTATTTTATTTTTAAAATATTTTTATAATTTACAGTACTCCTAAAGAAAAAGATACTATGGAAAACACTATACTTATTGGATACCTTTTCTTACAATTACCCATAGTACCATTAGAAAGCCTCAACAAGGAAGAATTTACAAACTTTATTTTGTAGCATTCAATTGTCATAAAAAATAAGATATGAAAATTTGAAGTTTTTATGAATTAAAAATTAAGAAATTATTTTAATTTATTATTTATTATATTATAGCAATGACATAAGGTACACTAATAAAATTGAATACAAATCACTTGTTTATTCATAAATACATGTAACAATTTTTAATTCATAATTATTATTCAAAAAACAATAAATTATTTTCCTTTTTTTATCACATGTCAAAAAAACAAAGATCACAAAATAATTTTTTAAAAATTAGATGTTAGGCAACAATTCACGGTATAAATTGTATACAATACAGTGATCTCTAAAGGCCCAATCATGTATCCTAAAAATGGATGTGCCTTTAGCCAAACTTGATTGTAACTTTCAAAGTGTTTAATTTGGAATGACATAGAACATAAGCATTTGGCACTTTTTGACAAAATTACTTGGTTTTATCTTCTAAAGTCCAAAGGCCTTTTTGCCACAAAAGATTTAAAACTATCATTTCTATTGCAAAGAGAAAAACATTGTCAAAATATTTTTCTTGGCATATCTATCCATGAGATTATGTCTTAGAATAGTGTAAAATTATGTGAAAGGAATTCAAAAATTTTGAGTGCATACATTTGCATTTAAAGTGAAGAAAATTATGTATTTGTTCCTTGTTTGATTAGGGTTTTGAGCTTTGAGTCTTCAGTTTTAATTTTAAAATTTTCCACTATTGATTTTGAATTTTATTATCTTGAAGAATTGGATTGAGAGTTTAGGAAAAAAGTTCAAATAAATATATATTTAAATTTTATTGATTAAAATACTCTTAAATACAAGTAGGCTCAAGATTAGAAGGAATATTAAATTCTTTATAATTCAAGATGGAATTAAGACACACTAATCTGAATAGTGAGATTGTTTTAGGAAGAGATCTTAACTTTGTGAAACTTTTTTAGAAACAAAATTGTAGAAATTGAATTTTAAAAACTCTAATAAGGTGATTGCAAAAAACATTTCACATTCTTGACTGAAAAACACATTTTGGGGGCATAGGACTTGTAGTACTACAAATATTGGAGTGCAAGGAAGCAGCTTGTATGAGAGAAAGCTTTAGCCCAAGTGTGAGCCTTAAACCCTAAATGCTCAAGGCACCCAAAAGTGGTGTTGAAGAAACTTTGAAGTTAAATAAAACCTTAGCAAATTTTTATTTTTTGTAGTTTATATTTTTGGAAGATTCTTTTTGAAGTCTAGTTTCAGCATCAATAATCCGATTTTGAGAATGAATGATGATTATGATTTTTCTATTCAAAATTTAGTGCAAGGGTACCTATTGCAATCTTGACATTTTGTAGTGTTAAGGACTCTTGGAAATGAGCTTCAAATACACTAGTTCTTAGAAAAAAAATCACATAGAGTAAAAATTCATTTAAAAAAATTATAGAGTAGATTTTGAGAAGCCATAAATTGATTGGGGTTATGCTTGTTAGGCCCTTCAACCTCATATTTTTTGGTGACCAAATTTTAAGATTTGACATGCAAAAAGAGAGCTCAAAGATTTTTATAGTTTTGACACCTTCATGATCAAACATTATAATCTTTCAATCCATAAATGAAATTGTTATTTTCTCTTTTCCTATGTCACCTCGAACATGTCTACTCTGAATTTGTACAGTTACAATTTAAAAAAATTTGATTCAACGTATCAAAATGTTGGATTTCTGTTCAATTTAGAACAAATTCCAAGAAGCTCAAAACAAGCCTTTGGCATTTAGGGGTTAATGGATGCGCGAGAATGAGCAATTATAAAAAAAATTAGCCTAAACTGGCAGTTAGAGAATCTGCAAGGTGAACAGTCAGCTCATGTGCCCTGTTAGATTTCTGATTAAAAAAATATTAAGAAAATATTTTTAATATTTAAAAATATTTATAAAAAAATTAAATTTAAAAAAAATTCCCTGTAATTGCACATTCGGTGAAACTGAAATGGCCCTCTAGATAGGGGGCTGTAAAAGCAACCCTTTACCAGCTGATTTGCATTTTGGGGAAGCTAAACTCCTTAAAACAATTTTTAGTAAATTTTAGTGGTAAGAAAAATGGAATTGACATTTAACCCAAGTCGTTTCATATTTTTTGGACCTTCATGGAATTAGTTATGAATTTTTGAAGTTGAAAACACGGTGGTTTCTAAAAGCGACCCCCTCTTGAAATGTACACTTCTGGTACATGTTAGAGGCAAAATCTACCAGATCACTTTTAGAGACAGGGTTGCAATTACAAATCCAGATTTTCTCTCATGAAGGTGGTTCTATAATTGATCATGTACTGAATGACGAGCAGTTGGGCAGTGAGGGTTTAGTATTATTGCTTTTTCTCCCGTGCATCATAACTGGCTGTGTAGCTTTGTCAGCTACATTTCATATGCTAGAGTGGAACTAAGGTAGAAGCACCCATTATTTTCAGTGTATTCATACTTTGACATTAGAGTTTCCTATAAGGTAGGTACACCCAAAATGGCTCCTGACCTTAAAACGCTCTGTACAACGTGCATAGATTTTCAAAATCAGTCATGTACCCCGACTGTAGATGGCGCTTTCAGAAACACACTTTGACTGTTAATAACTTTTGCATACGGTAACCAAATCCACTGTTCTTTGGTGCGTTGGAACATGCTTTCACTCACCAACAAGACTGTAAAAAAATTTGAACAACATAATAACAGGAACTAGGCACAGTAGAGAAACTGGCACTTTTGGGTATACCTACCTTAAAGTGTCCCTACTAGTACCTTGAAACTTTAGTTGTGGTTGGTGGGCTCTCATTATTTTAGATTTTGGTGTGAGAATCCATGCAGATTTACTAGGAGTGCAGATTTAGGTGCTCTATTAAGTCCTATTTTGAAAATTCACAGAAATTAGATGCCTTGTCCAAAAATTCTAATTTTTTTTTTAAATTCATGATTTTCAGTTGCCAATACTACAAAAATACTCTTTATAGGAAAAAGTGCCTCCAACTATGCTGAAACTGCTAACTTTGGCTGTAATGGGTGCTTCTACCTTACCTTCACTTCAGTTTCAAAATATGAGGTTGAAAGGCCTAACATACATAACCCCAATCAATTTATGGCTTTACAAAATTTACTCTACAATTTTTTCAAATGAAAGTCTCATGTATTTTTTTTCTAAGATTTAGTGTATTTGAGGCTCATTTTCAAGAGTTTTCAACTGATAAGGTAGGTATACCCAAAATGGCACTTGACCTTAAAGCGCCATCTACAATGTGCATACATTTCCAAAATCACTCATGTACCCAGATTGTAGATGACACTTTCAGTAACAAACTTTGACTGGTAATAACTTTTGCATACGGTATCCAAATCCTTTGTTCTTTGGTGCATTGGAACATGCTTTCACTCGCCAACAAGATTGTATAAAAATCTGAACAACATGATAATAGGAACTAGGCACAATAAGAATAAGTGGCGCTTTTGGATGTACCCACCTTAATACAAAATATCAAGATTGCAACCAACACCCTTGCACAAAATCCTAAATAGAAAAATCATATTAATCAATCATTTTCAAAATTGGATTTTAAAAATAAACTTCAAAAAAAGAAATTCTAAAATTGGCAATTTGTTTTTATTTATTTATTTTCAAAGTTTTGTAAATACTAGATTTTGGTGCCTTAGACATTTAGGGGTTAATCACAAAAGTGTTGACCATTTATTTCCTTCAATATCAATTACTCACTAACCAGTTTCTTCCAAATTTGAGTCCAAATTGAAATATTAGAATGAGTTAAATTGCTAAGTTCATGTAAGGTAGAAAAAAGAACTACTTTAAAATAAAATACTAACTAATCTTACATCCTTGGTAGTATTTGAACTTGGCAAAGCCCTTCACCATTTCAAGGCCACATATCCTCTCAACCAATGTAATGTAGAGTTGAGGATGGTTTATGAAAATTTTGCTTTAAATAAAAGTAGTTTTAACCTTCTTTCATTGGTTCTTTTGTTGTCCTAGTAAAATGTAAACGTTAGATGTTTTTAGATGCCTTTAAAAGACTATGGGTTCTTGGACTTTGAAAATGCATTGGAAAAGTGGAGAAATTTGCTACATAAGCAAATTGACGTGTCCAAGAGATTGCCACTTTAGATAATATTGATTAATTAATTTTAAATATTAAATATTAAATGTTTTAAAATATTTTATTGAAAAAAAACTTAATTAGTTTTCAATTCTTTAATACTTTCTGGATTTTTTGAAATTTCTTAAAAACATTCTTGAAATTCAAAATTTTTAACTAGCAATGGTTGGTTGAGTGCATAGGGAATAGTTTGGAGGATCAACCCCATAACAATCTCTTAGAACCTTGAAAAAACATCTAAGAGCATCCCCACCAATCCAATTACCTATCCCCATCTCCATGTGGATGAAGAAGAGCAAAGATGGGGATAGAGAATGCAAGTGTTTACCAATGTTTTCCTATCTGTTGAACTATTTGCCAAAAAAAAGGTAGTTAGAAGTCAAGATGTAACTGTAAAAGTATTAACAAGGGCAAAGGAAGAATTTCACTACAAATCAAGGAAGAAAACATCATATTGGAGGAGTAAAAGCAAGTATAGGGTTTATTGAAACTGAATTTCCAATCCAAACCCCTATATAGGGAATTGGGAACCCCATCTCTAAATTTTTTGGATACAATATTGTGAGTTGCTTAAAATTTTTTATTTTTGCTAATTGCCTTGTGTAGTGAGAATAGAGGAAATTTGCTAGGGCAAGTTTACATTTAAAAGGAATTAGAAGCTATTTGTCATCTGAGATCCTAAAAGATATAATGTTTAAAGATATGAAGGAAGGCAAATTGACTTAGCGTTTTTTTCCATGAACAATGTTCTTTCAGCGTAGTAATATACTCAGCCAATTTGCCATTTTTTTTGTACAACATACTTGGTTTTAATAGCTAGACTAATTGTTGTGTTCCATGTACCACTGATTTTCTTCAATTCAATATATACCTACTTTAGCAAATTGTCTTTGTAATATTATTAGCTGTGTACTTGTGATTGGACTAGCTATTTAGGCAATTTGACTTTATTTGCAAGAGGTTCTTCATTGTATGTGTTCTTTTTAATTGAATGATTGGATTCTTTTGTGTGTGTAATTTAAATAATTTGTCTTGCTGTATACCAGCAATTCGGCCAGCTACTAGAAGAAATTGTCTTTGCATTCAATTGTGGAATTCTATTGTGCATTATTTTAATCCCGTGATTGGATTTTTTTGTGATTGAGTAATTTTTTGTATGTATCATAAGTGTTTTGTGATTGTGAATTTTTGTGTGGATGAGTTATAAAATTGTTGAATCAAATTGCCTTCCGTTCCGTCTAATTGCTTGAGTTGTATCTAGTTTTGACTATTGAAAATTATTGGGTACAAACAATGCAACTAATTGACTTTGTATAGTATGTATGTGAAATCAACCTTTGACCTTTAGGAAATTGACATCGCAATTGTTCATGAGTTGAATGTATGTGATGTGTGAAGTCAAATTGCGTATGTGTTATGGAATTATTTGTACTTCCAGTCAAATTGGTAAAAGAATTTCACGATAATTAAGGAATTGGTCAAAGAATATTATATTTAAATATATACTATATAACTTGTGCAATGATTAAGTCGGATAGTGTATATAAGTGACAAATTGCTATACCCTCTTTAGTACACTAGTTCAGGATTGGGACAACACTCATAACGTCTATAGTATTATTAATGGAATGATCACAAAATTATTTCTTGGAAATAAGAGTGAAACCCCAAATTTCCCATCCAGTTGTCTTGTTACATAAGAGGATTTCTAGGCCCTTGGAAGACCATTTCAGGGTTGTTCTGTGAAATCGTTCCCACTGTTGCAAACCAACTCCCTATTGGTCTAAATTTTTTATTTAAATTTTTTTATTTTTAAATTTCCAAAAAAATTAAAAATGTATTAAAAATCAAGATTTTAAAAAATTGATAACTAATGAAAATAATTAATTAATTAGTCATTTCTGACAAGGTTGTCGCTCGATTACATCTGCATAGCGTTCCTTGCGTTCCCAATTCGTTTCTAGGGTTTCCAATGCATTCTCAGCGTTTGGAAACTTACAATCTTCTAAACTGGCGAGAAATCTTCTTATGTGTATAAATTAGCTAGTATAATTCAATCCATTCTAACTTACATGTGACTTTAGTCATAATATGTTAAACTATTTGACCATTCATATAGATTTGAACCCCTATACTATAGTCCTGGGTTTTGTGGGATTTAGACAAAATTTAGACTACAAATATACTAGAGAGGGTAGAGTTTCTTCCCTATCCAAATGAAATTCATTTGGATAGGAATGCACCAAGCCCTTAGTGAACATTTTCTAATGGTACCGCTGAAGATTGGTGTATAAATAAAAAAAATTAGGAGAATTTTTTTACAATATAGTGGCATCCTTTAGAATGTTGTCATAGCCTATTAGTCTATGTGCTTAAGATCCTTTCAAAGAAAATTGCATAATACTATCCAAATTTGATGTTGTCATGCAATTTCAAAGCTTTTTTGCTTGATGTTTTTTGCACACCATAAGCCCTTTTACAATTCATGGTACTCACACATTGATACTTAGCAATTTTAGCAAGGAGAGTGATTGCAAGAAACACTTGTCCTTTTTTTTGTCCCCTTGACTTTTAGGAGGTAGTTTTTTGCTCATAAATTTTGCATCTTTTGTTCATTTGACTTGAAACTTGAAATGAAGGTTCCTACAAAAGTTTTACATTTTGTGTAGTTTTTTCAATTTTTTCAAAATTATTTACTATTTTTAAACTGCCCCCGATTGGATGTCTACTTTGGCCATTTTGGGGGGTTTTAGTCCTATTTTTGACCCAAAAATGAAAATTTTGAGCTGAAAATTGGCATGCAAGGACCTCACCTAAATTTACACAAGACCACGAAGAGATTTTTTGAAAATACTATACTGTTCAACCTCCACATGTTGTCAAAGTGGCTGACTTTGCACAAGTGTGGAGAAT
The DNA here is from genome assembly GCA_947034885.2 of Thuidium tamariscinum. Lineage (NCBI taxonomy): Eukaryota > Viridiplantae > Streptophyta > Bryopsida > Hypnales > Thuidiaceae > Thuidium > Thuidium tamariscinum. The sequence continues at coordinate 30,671,035 of OX344751.2, read as the reverse complement.
AAAATTAATTTTTTCCAAAGATGAAATTTGTTGGAAAAGAAAGATCTTTAATCGGAAAAAAAAATGGATTTTTCATTTTCATTTTTTGAATTTTTTTACTATTTTTACCAAATTAGTGAAAAAAGAGCTATTTTCATTGTATTTTCCATTGTCTATAACATTTAAAGAAAAAATTTCTTAGGTCTGAATTTCAAGAGACATAATATTCTCATTGCTCTTCAAATTATACATGTTTTTTCAATTTAAAAAAAAATTATTCCACAAGTCACAGGACACACAAGACTCACTAATTTTGAGCCATTTTGAACCAAAACCAGTAAGTGTTTCTTGCAATGACCCAAGATTAGTAAAAAAAGATACTTTATTTTCAAAAATGGATTCCAACTAATTAAAGTCTAAATATCCCCAAAAAATTTGACCATCCACTATGTACTTCTTTGTAGTTTGAATTCCTTGAAAGCAAATAACTCTTGCTTACAAGCTATTATGTGATGCATATTCAAAACAACTTCCTTTCACCTAGTTGGGTATTAGACATTGAATTTTTTTGCATAAAGGTTGAAATCCAACAAGTGTCAAATAGAGGTGGTAAAAATATCTTCTAAATTTTGGGGAGTACTCATTGGTTGCCATCCATACAAATTCCTTTCTACTTTTGCATTTTTTATTTTTAAAATGCAACTAGATTTTTTTCCTATTTTGACTAGCTAACTTTGAACTAGATGTTTGGATTTCCTTGGACATTAATATGAGCACCAAAACCCAAAAAAACAACTCAAAAAAACAAATTAAAAAAACATTATCATTTTAACTTTGTTACTTTCACACACACACACACAAAATAAAAAAATGCAATTAAGTAAAGTAGGAGGCTCTAAAATTAGAGAGGCATTAATTTGCCTGCTAAATTTGGCAACATAACAATTGCGGGAAAATATTTGTGAGTGGAGATTTCCATATTTTAGGCCCAAATTTGAATAGAAGGTGGGGACAAGGAATGTCTTTCATATGTACAAAAAAATAGGACATTTGGAAATACGAGTCAAAAGATATAGCTTAATATGTTGGGTGATTGCAAGAAACACTTGTCCTATTTTGTGTCACACTACGTGTGCTGATCTGTTTTTTGGCCATAACTTTTGTATTTTGGCTCTGATTGACTCAAGATTTGTAGGGAAGGTACTCATAACTATCATAAACCTTCCATAATTTTTTCATAATTTTCAAAAATATTTTACTATCCAAAAATAGACCCCAATTGGATGTCACACTTGGTAGTTTACGGATTTTTAGTACTATGGAGTACCTTTTTTTAATGATTATAAGATGAAATTTGGATGAGATGGTCTTCTAATAGACTTCTAGCTCTCCAGGGAAGGATTTTTAAAAATAGTTAATTTTATGTGGTGTGGAGGTCTACAAAGTGAGCTCCCTTCTGCTTGTATTTTGAAACATATAAAATATTATTTTGGTGGTTTTTTTGTGAATGACCATCTCCATAAAGTTGTTGAAAATGATCACTTTTTATTTTCTGAAAATATCTATTTTTAATATTTTTCCCTAATTAAAACATGAAGGTATGTATTTTCTGGAGGTTTGGCACTTTTCAAGTTCTCCTACTTAGAGAATTTTTCTATCCATTTCCTTCGAAGAAAACCTTCATCTTAGAGGTATATACACTATTAATATTTTTCAAATTTAAAAAAAATTAATTTTCTAATTTTAAAGTACTTCCAAAAAAATCAGCCAAACGCAACAAAATTGGCAGGTGTTTCTTGCAATCACCCTGTTACATTTTTTTGTAATTCGGCAATTCAAGTAGATTGAAAAAAAATCACTTTTTCCAAAAATAAAAATTTGAAATTACTTTTCTTCATTTATGTACACATGGAAAGCTCTAAATCATTCCATTTTGATCCATGAGTCAAAAGTTATGACAATTTTTTGTTTGCGGGTAGTTATGGATTCACTATCTTAAAATAAACTTTGAAGTCGTTTATGTTACTCAATTTTCAATATTTTTTGAAAAAAATAGAACTATAAGATATTAATTATTTATTAAAACATTCCAACCATTAGGATTGGGATTTTTCAATCCTTCAATTAAATTCTTTACAATTTTGTATTTTGAATCATTTCCTACTTTTTTTTACTTACTATTTTTTTCCTATATGTTGTACAATTCTAAGAAACTTGAAAATTTGTAGGTAAGTACCCTACTTGGCCTCAAAAATGAATCCGAAGAGGCACAACCATTTTAGACCATTTTTCATATGATTGTGGCCATGATCTAAAGTGTAGCTACCCTGTTTTCCACAAGGTGACAAAATTTATTTTTGAGTATTCAAATGCTAATATCTTGCAATCTATATGGTAAAAAACTTTGAAATTTTTTGCACATGTTTTCAAACCAATTTATTACATTCAAGATCCTACGGTTACAAATCTCAAAAAAAGTTTTAAAAAAATTTGATATTGATACTAGAAATGGCAATTTTGACCATTTTTGAAGTAAATATAGTCAAAGAATTTAAGGGTTAAGAATTGCCCTTAAAAATAGCTATGAAATGGACATGATTGGATGGTTGTTAAATTGACTTCTATACTCATTGATTATGAATGAATCAAGGAAATAAACATTATTAATTGCAAGAGCTAATCATTCTTTCTACTTTCTCTATCTTTCTTTAGAAGTTGCAAGTGAATGGTTTATGAAAGACCTAGGGTCATAAATATGGACCTATGACATAACTCCTTTGAAAGTTCGTAACTAAAAATATGAAAGCACTTGTACATGTTAGATTCCTTATTTATTTCTCTTTGTCTACAAAATGAGCTAAAAATATTCCCATGAAAAAGGCATTGAAATGCATGAAAAAGACAGACCAGCCCTTCTAAAGATGAGTAGTTTTTGAGCCTCCTACTTTTGAGCCTCCTACCTTACTATGTGTTTCAAATTGTGCCCCAAAAAAAAAGAAGAAAAAAGAGTCATTCAATTGGAGTTGTAAGGTAGAACCAACTATAACCAATCATTTATGGTATTTTAGAGATGATTTAGTGTAGTGCGAGGCAAAACAATTATTTTGGAAAGGTGTAAAGATAAAAATGATGGGGATTGCAAAAACTTTGGTAATTTTATCACATTTATTGAAATTACTATGAATTTTGGAAGGCATAAAGTATGCTAGACCAAATGCCAACATGTGGAGTCTTTTAATTTCAATCATGCAAAAAACTACTTTTACACTCACTCCTTTCTACTTTCTTGCACGCTACTTTGGAACATGTGCCATGAACTCTTAGTCCCAACTTTGAAAATGAGAAAAAAAACTCATTCTAGCCTTGGTTGGAAATACGTCCATCAATAAGTTGGCTATGGGGCTGATTGGTTATAGGTGGTTCTACCTTCCTGGAATTGTAGAGCCAGCAATGACGCAAGAGAGGCAGTCCGGCACGACATCCCCCAGTCTGGCACCTTTGATGGTCCGCAAGCAGTCCAGTCCCAGACACCCAGTCTGAGTGTGATTATGGGCAAGCTTCTCCTCCCTCGAGTCCAAGAGTCCCATCCGTCAGTGCTCATCAACTCCCTTCTTATATATAAGGCCTATCGTACCAGCTCTTGCCACGCAAGTTCATCGATACAGGGCCCGGAACCATCACGTATCGTCACGTATCCTTTCCTGCAAGTGAAAATATAAAGTACTAAGCTTATCTATATATCTGTATCGTCCATGCATCGATACAGGGCCCGGGGAGAAGTATCTCGGTTGCACTGCCGAGGCATGCACCCACACTCTATATATCTAGCTAGATATCGTTATGTACAGTAGTACGTGTGGTGAGCTAAGCGGCAGTCACTGGCAATAACTTAAGCAACCTCATTAACTTAAGCTTCCACTATAAGTTGATTCGCTCCCTAGCTCTCAGTCTCCCTGTCTCAGCCTCTCAGCCAGGGCCGGGGATCAGCTAGTCAAAGCTAGCTAGGCAATATAATCAACATGCACAACATTCCGGAATGAAGTCCCCGAGCCCCGTTATTAACTAAAGTTAAGAAGCGAGCCCGGAACGGCGAATGAGATCCAATGCAATGCCCCAATATCTGGTCCCGGCCTGCCAGAACGTCAGCCCACATTTCCAGGCCAGACCTGTGCGGCATGCACCGCAGGACGCGCGGGCAAGTTAATATCTGCCTGCGCGCGAGGAGCTCTAGCTTATTCCGGCGGTCGGCAAGCCTGCGCAACACTCCTGTTTTTCGTTCACGTGTTGGTAAAGCCGGCGGCAGGCCGACTCATTATCAGTAAGATCAGGAAATTGCTGGCCACAGTAGTCGATCGAGTCCGCACCGGAATGAAAAAAACTCAACACTCCGATGCTGCGCAGTACTCTTGCTAGAGGCGCCTGCGGGACTATCCCACTTCCCCAGGTCTTGGGCTGGGGCCGCAAGGTACTGCCTGCTACTGTTGGGGTTCCGGACTGCCTGATCTTTCAGTGCTGCCTGCTGGCTCTCCTGCTTTCGATCGATCCATCGATCTAGCTAGCTGTTGATCGATCGTTTCCGTGGAGTGAGTGTTGGATCTGGTGCGCGCGAAAGCCGTCCGTCGATCGGTCGACCGGTTCCAGTACGTGGGGTGTCAATTAATTCTGTTCATTACTGGTAAGGGTTTCAGTCTCGATCTCGTTAACAGCAGACCAGGCTTAACGGCCATTTTCCAGTTTTAAGTTAGGGTGCCACGAGGTGTGAGAGGCCAATTCTGCTGAGTTTGCCAATTGTTCTGCCGATTCTGGAGGTGGTCAGGCTTGCTTTTAATGCGCGCTTGAGACCGGGCGCTGCCGGTTGCGTGGCAGAACGCGCAGGCCGGGAGCTGGCCGTTCTCTTCTACCTAGTGCTCAGTTGAGTTGTCGCTGGCCGCCATGGCCAGCAAGCTAGCGAACGGACGTAACCGTGGATCCATGTGATATATGAGGCTAGTATTTTGATCAGTAGTGGAGGGTTTGTATATAATCGATTAATGCTGCGAGGACCGAGTGACCGAGTGACCGATTTCATTGAGCTAGCGGTGGATTCGATCTGTCGGATCGGATCAGGCAGAATAAGCAGTCAGTGCAATGTTTGTAAGGTAGCTGATCATGCATGCACTGACTGAGTTTGTGAGCTCGATCAGGCTGTGCTTAATGTGTACAGTACTTATCAGACTGAAAAGACTTCTGGATCAGGGGAGTGGAACAAACAGCTAGGTGGTTGATTTCGCTGGGTTTTAAGTAAATGGCACAATCATTAAACCCTCTTGTAAAGTTACATTGTCGAGTTTCCTTGATCGAAGGTGATGTTTTGTTGAGGTAGCGCGACAGGGGTAGGGGTCTTCAGAAAGGGCGTAAGTCCATTGTTTTTGACCATGAGCAGATGCTTTTTACGATCGGTTGTCTAAATTGAAGGATGCAAGTAATTTCATAATGTCCAAGCTGATCCCGAGAGCAAACTTAATTCTTTCGCAGTTGAAGTTCACGACGGGTTGAAGTGGCTACCCCAGGGCGGAAGTACGTAACGTTTCCTTGCGAACCAGAGAACGAATGAACAAACTCCATTTCTGTAAGTTGTTCTGATGAGGCTGAATCCACGAATTCCAGGTATGGCCACGAATCGACAGTTTCCGCCGAATTTGCAGATCCCAGGCCAGGAAGACTGGGCATTCGCAGGACAAGGCCCTTACCCCATGGGCTACATGGAGCACCCGAGTGGCTATTTTCCAAACTACTGCTACCTATATTATCCTCCTCCTCCGCAGTTCGCGAGCTATGGCCCTGTGTACATGGGAATGCAACCAATGGGGATGCAACCAATGTACATGCCCATGATGGGGGTTTCCTACTTCGCGCCTGATCAGTACGTGCAGGCGCCGGATGTGGCCATGTCCAGAGCGCCGCGCAGGAGCCGCACTGCCAGTCGCAGAGTGCACGAAAATGAAGAACACTTTGCTGATCAGAAATCTGGTGTTAGGCATACCCGGAAGCAAGAAAATGGGAATCCCTCAGCGGCTTCTGATGGACAGGCATGTGCATGCTCGCTTTGAAGTATCATATATATTTTTTAATATTCATATGATTTCATCAAGGTTTGGTTTCTTAGTATTTGCGCTAGCTAGCTAGCGCATGCAAGTCTTGTCTTGCTCGTTCTAATCAGGGAGTCCACCTTGCATTGGCTGAAAATGGCTATCTGAAAACGTCAATTTTATCTAGCGACTGGCTTGATCTTAGAGCGGCAGTTGTGACATATATTGAAGTGCTCAAAGCTCTGAAATTGAACTAGGATCTATTGTTGTAGGTTTAAGTTTTCAGCGAGTGAGGCGCTTGTCTGGAAAAGTGCCGACGTTGTGAAATTCTGCCAATGTGATGAACTTGAAGTTTGAACGACTTCTAAGTTCATTGGGGTGGATTCCTTGGCTGGAGCAGGACATGATCTTTGAATGTGCTGGCGTAGATTGGCGAGCCAAGCGATTAATTCTAGTTCAATTTCGATGAGTGTGTCTCGAAGTTTGTGAGCCAGGGTTTGCACGTAGCTATATAGGACTGTTCGTTCCTCTCTTTTCTTTTAGCAAATGCGGATTTTCCATTCTTTTAGCAAATGAATGCCGTTGGTTTTTCTATTACTGTTTTGCAGGGGATCCATTCCAAGGACCTGATGTTCCTCTTGGCCAAACAACTGAGCCCAAGTGGTGTGAACAGCCTTGGGCGTATTGTGCTTCCCAAGGTAAGCATACTGATAGATTCTCTGATCTCTTTCTTACTACAGTACCAGTTGTCAAGCATTGGGCTTGCATGAAGATGAGGGCGACTTGTTTCATGCAAAGTCTGGAGTGTAAGGTACGGCGTGGCGTTCTGTTCAAAACTAAACACAGATACTAGGTGTAAGATGGATGGAAAATGTATAGGTGTAAGTAGTACTTCAATTTTTGGAACCGGTTGGCATGTGAATTTGTCTTAAAACAAGTAAATAATATTCTGCTGAAATGCAGAAGGAAGCAGAAGCATACTTGCCGCATTTAGTGGCGATTGAAGGACTGCTGTTAACCATGACAGACTATGACACTCGTCAAAGCTGGACCTTTCGTTACAGGTACCGTATATTAAGAAATTGTTAAATTCAGGTTACTGTATTTGGGTCGTTGCAAGAAACATCGTCCATTTTTCGTAGCGTTTTGAAAATGGACATTTTTTTTTGGAGTATTATTTAATTTAAAAATTAATTTAAAAAAAATGAAAAAAATGTCCAATGTATAAATCTTAAAGAAGAAGGTATCCTATGAAGGAAAAGCTTAGGAAAATTCTCCAAGTAGGAGAACTAGAAAAGTGAAAAATCTCAGGAAATGGGCATATTTACATTTTAATTTGTAAAAAATAGGAAAAGTTATTTTTCTTGAATCTAAAAATTGGCCATTTGGGAAGAGTTGATGGTGATGACATTTCACCAAAAAAATAATCTCAACTCCATTATCAATGGTCATATATTGCGTGCAATGGGAGTGTTGTTTGCACGCATGTGAAGAACATAAAATAATGTATTTTTAGATTTCTTTTGATAGGAATATGTAAATGCACCATGAAAATTTCAACTTTAGATCATTAAATTTGGGTACTCCTAATGTAGCAAAATCCCCTAAACCTCAGTTTGTGACAAATTAACAAAAATCAATTTTAAATATAAAATGATTTTTTTAGTTTCTAAAAAATAAGGGATGTAAAAATCATCAAGTTAGAGAGGTCCAATAATTATTTCATATTCTCAAATATTTTAATTTAAAGTTAAAGTAGAAAAGAACAATGTCACTCGAATTGTGACAGGAAATAGGACCGGTGTTTCTTGCAATCACCCATTTGAAGTTCAATCTAGCTCCAGATCCATGGATTGTTAATTCAACCTACCTTAAAAGTGTGCAATTCAAATGGGCTTCAACTTCACTTTTGTTGTTTTGAATAAAAATTTACTGGTCATGGGGAGCCCTAAGGTTAACGTGGGCACTCCCTTCTTGCCAGGTTCTGGTCAAACAACAAGAGTCGCATGTATCTGTTAGAAAACACCCGTAAGTCTTTTCTCTTTTGTAAATTGGTTAATGATCTCAATCATTTGGTAACTGCACTTCTTTTGAATTTATTTTCAAGTTGGGTTCTTTCCATTTTAAGTGAAAGGTTTGGCATTTAATTCCATTACTTTAGTATTCAAACACCTATTACAGGTGGGAGCTTGCAATTTCCCACATAATTGCTGCCTTCACTGCAGGTGATTTTGTGAGAGCACATAATCTGCAAGAGCGGGATATGATTGTCATATACAAAGACACAGAAGGCCACTACGTAAGAGACACTGAAACATGATTGTTCAAATACTTGCTGATTTTATTTATTGTCCCTTTGTCTTCGATCATGATTTTTGCCCAAATCTTCCTCTTCTCATATCACAGTTATTCTGCAGTTTTGGTTTAGGGTTCAGTTTGGCTTAGATTATTAATCACCAGATCAGCCAGAGAAAATTTAAACTACTGAAGGGACCGACTGATTAACATGTGAAAATCTGCAGGTTGTTCAAGGCAAGAAGAATGTTACAAACCCACAAACACATGACAACCCAGGTGATATGGCTTCGTCAGATGAGGTCACAACAACTGAAGAAGAAATTTCAAGGAGGGAACAGACTCTGGAGTTTTTAATCTGATGAGCAATTGAAGGAGGTTCAGTCCTGAAGTAGCGTATACCGTACATTGCGGTCGGATTCATACGACCCCATATGAACTAATTTCTTTTTGCTTGAAATTCTCTTTCATCAGCTGGATTTAGAATTTCAGACTTTTGGTATGTAAGATATGAAATATTCTTTACCTTTAGCAGCAAGCTCCTCTTTTGCTAGACCTCTAGGAGCTAGCTAGGCCTTCCAGCTTTACGGCTTTACCCAATATTTTGTGAGAGAGACAAGGCTTTCCAATGCACGGCTTTAGTTATATCTTGGGCATCGATTCCTCCCAAAGTTGACATCCATGTTATAAAGCATGTGAATATTTGTGAGTTAATTTTGGCCTAGTATCAGTACAAGATTGTATAGGATTTAAAAAAACTGAAGGAATTTTCGTGAGCTTTTGGAGCTCAGGGATCTGCTGTTTTGGGTTGTCGGGCAGGCAAGTTTTGTCATTTTCTTTAACAATCACTTCTCTTTTACATACATAAGTTACTGGAAAGTATGGCACTGTCTGTGATGTAAATTTGCAATCAGTTGAAGTGAGATTTAATGAAATGAGCATGTCCTCTAGAATTATAAATAATGGCCTCCACAGGGGAACTAATGTAATGCTCCTCAAGCAGCATTCATGTAATGTCCTCTTCTCAATAGAACAGGACTTGGAATGAATGCATTCTGTGTATAGTAGGCACCATCTTGATCGACAAATGGCTTCCACTCATTCTCCGCTAAAGGAGGAGGTTTGCAAAGCGCCCATCCAAGAGCTGAAACTGAATTTTGGGAAGGTGAAACTTCTTGAAATATTTTTGGTAAATTTTTCATGAAAGACAAGAGAGATTGGCATTTAACCCAAGTCATTTCATATTTTTTGGAGTTTTGTGGAATTAGTTATGAATTCTTGAAGGCAAAATGGCATGGGGTTCTAAAATTGTTCATCTCAGTCTATAAATGTACACTATTTATACATTCTTGTAAAAATGAATAGCAATATGTACAAATACTATACACTTTATGAGGTGGACGGTTTTAGAGCCTAAGTGCTTTATGGACTTCTTCCTTTATTCAAGTTATTTTCTTTATTCCCTCTCTAAGAGCATCCCTATAGCAACACACTCAAGCAATACACTCACGCAACACAATGAAGTAAATCAATAGAAGACATTTTTCTAACATTCAAAACCTTTTGAAGGCAACTCTTCTAACATAGAAGATTAGAGATACAAAACCTTTAGAGGGTAGTTAGGGCATGTTGTTGTGGGGTTGGTCAAAGTTAATCTTAGTAATTTGTGCAATGTTCCTATGCTCACACAAAATGTGTTTATAGAGAAATTGCCATCCCTATCTATAGTAAGTGCCTAAAATTATTTGAACAAGGGTTTGATTGTAAGTTGTACTTTTATTCATTTGAAGGAATGATGGATGTTTCATTAAAATGGATGTATTCCAAAACCTTCGCACTATTTAAGTTTAGACCCTATATTTTAAAATGTGCAACTCTCCTAGACTATAGACTACACAATTTGAAATCTATATTAGTTTTAGACAACATATGGAAACATGCATATAAAATCAGACATCTTAATGAAATATTTCATAGTTTAAGTATGGTTCTAGTATAAGCAATGGCTAAAACCATTGGAACAAGGTTTTTAGTATTGTTCCTATAATCATCTAAATAAGGTTTTCATTGTTGTTTCTAGTACTTGCAAGTATAATCAATATTTAAAGCAATCAAATAAGAGTTTGAATACTAATTGTGATATCAACTAAATAAGGCTTTGAAAATAGTTTCTACTACCAGATGGTGAAATTCATTCTTGAAATGGTAGTAGATGTTTTTTCCATTCTCGACATATTTTGTGCCATTTTAATGGAATGTTGTGTCATTTTTGACATATTTAATGGCATTTTGATGGAATGTTGAACCATTCTACAAGAATATTGCTATTTTAACAAAATTTACCATCTAGCAAGTAATATTAAGGCTAAAAATCATTTGAGCAAGGGTTTGAGTATGGTTCTTATAATCATCTTGAATAAATATTTGAGCTATATTGAACCTATTAGTTAGTTCTTAAATGCCTAAAGCACCAAAATCTGGTGTTGATAATATGTTGATGTTAAATAAAACTTTACCAAATTACAATTTTTTGTAGTTTAAATTTTTGAAAAGTTCTTTTTGAAGTCTAATTTTAGCATCAAAAATTCAATATTGAAAATGAATAATAATGATTTTTCTATTCAAGATTTTGTTCAAGGGTGTTTAGAGTGAATGCAAGAAACACTGGTTCTATTTAATGTCACAATTGAGGGTACGTTGTTGTTTCTTGCTTTAACTTTTGAATCCTATGTATGAAGAATATGAAATAATTATTGAAGATGTCTAACTTGATATTAATTAGATCCCTTATTTTTCTAAAATTAGAAAAAATATTCAAGATTAATAGTAAATTTTGATAATTTGTAACAATTTGCATTGTAGGTTTTTTTTCTACATTAGGTGTACCCAAATTTAATGATCCAAAGCTGAAATGTTCATGGTTTGTTTGCACAGTAAGAAGACATGTTCCTACCAAAGGGCATCTAAAAATCTATTATTCTATGACCTCTACATGAGTGCAAACATCACTCTTGTGTGTGCAATTTATGAATATCAAAAATGGTTTTAAGATCATTCTTTTGGTGAAATCTCATCACCATCAACTCTTCCCAAATGGCCAATTTTTATTTTTTATTTTAATAAATATTCTATTTTTTACAAATTAAAATGTGAAAGTACCAATTTTCATGAGATTTTGCACTTTTCTAGTTCACCTACTTCAAAGAATTTCTTATGTTTTTCCTTCTTAAAAGTACCTTTTTCTTAAAGGTGTAAACATGAAACATATTTTTCACTTTAAGAAAAATTTGTTGCTCTAATTTTAAGGAATATTGTTCCAAAATACTTCAAAAAATGCAAAAAGTTTTTTGCATTCACCCTCCATTGTAAATCTTGATTTTTTAGTGTAAAGGGCTCTTGGAAATGAGTCTCAGCTACTATAGATCTTAGAGGAAAAATCATATTAGAATTTCATTTCAAAAAATTGTAAAATAGATTTTGAGAAGCCAAAAATTAATTGGAATTTTGCATGTTATTGCATGTTATTGCATTTTTTTTCAACTATTATTGTATAAACTAAAACTAGACATGCTAGAAATCACTTAAAAAAACACACAATAATATCACTCATGGATTGAAGGTTTATAATGCTTGATTATAAAGGTATAAAACTATGAAAGTATTTTTAAGTCTTTCATTTTTCTTTTTCCAAGTCAAATTCAAAAGAAAGGTCTCCAAAAAAACATTGATAACTATATTAATAACTTATTAAAAAACAAAACCCTAATTGGTCCATTCAAGTAACTACACCTTCTAAACAAAAACTTCGTCATATCATTGTCAAATGATTACTATTTTCCAAGAATTTGTTACCTTCGGTATTTTACAAAGCCTTTAGTTTGTTGGTTTTCTTGATGGTGTTTCATGATGGGAATTAATATTTGTAAGATATTTGTTAGGTAAATTGATTAAACCAATCACATATAGATCAAAGAGTGATTTTAATTTTTAAATAGAACTTCCACTAAGCACATAAATGTGTTTAATATTTACATCAAATATGTTTGAAGCAAAAAAAAGGATAGAAATCACTCCAAGAAATTACCTCCTATACACACATAAACTTGTGTAAAAAGGGCTGCATAAAAGTGTTACAAAAGAGATAGTAGCCATTATTATTTTGAAAGTTTTACATGATGTCAACTTATTCCAAAAGAATATTTTTTTAAATGTTTTTTTATATTCCCTTAATTGCACCATGCGCAAAAATCAAATGCCCATTCAAAAGGCCCAAATTCTTCGTAATGTGAATCTTTCATTTTGATTAATGAGATGAATGTTATTAGGAGGTTTAGTTTTTGACCAATTATAAAACCTCTACTTTAAAATAAACTTTGAAGTCCTCTATTTATCTTAATTTTTAGTATTTTTGAAAAAAATGCAAAAACTTTAGGTGTAGATTGTTTAATGCAACATTAATACCATTGGGATTGGCATTTTTCAATCCCACAAATGAACCCTTAACAATTTAGTAGTTTGAATCATTTTCTATTTTTTTTATATGCTATTTTACCCTATATGTTGTGCAATTCCAAATAATATAAAAATTTTCAAGCATGTAGCTAGCTTGAATGAAGAATGCAATCAAAGAAGCACCACCAACTTTGACATTTTTTCATACAAGAGTGAGGTTGTATAGTGCAACTACCTTGTTTTTTGCAAAGGTGAAAAAAAGATTTTCATCATTTGAAACACTAATATCTTGCAATCCACATAGTGAAAATTTCTGAAATATTTTCCACATCTTCTAAAACTAGCACACTATAAAATCCTTTGGTTTTGTATCCGGGGATGCTATTTTGTGAGCCTGCGAGTGTGAGCTTGTGAGCCTAAAATTTTTGGTGAAATTTTTAGTGATTTTTAGGGCATGGACCTATTACCGTGCTTTAAGAATTTTGGATTTTTATATCTAGTATCCCCCTCATGGGATTTGAAATTTGGGACTTTCAAAACTCTTTTTTTCAAAAAGAAAATTTTCAATTTTTTTCGATTTTTTTTCAGTCCTTTTTTTATTTTTCAAATTTTTTTTGCAACTCCATCACCCTCCAAAATCCCTCTTGATATTGAAAAGGGTTTGGAGGTAGAGGGCTTTGGAGCTTTCAAAACTTTTTTTTTCATTTTTTTTCAACTCTTTTTCTTTTTTTTCCGACTATGTTACTAGTTCATTTTTTTTTGCGACTTTTCACCCTTGAAAACCTTCTCTCGGTACCGAGAGATGAATTTCAGGGTCAAAAAGTCGGAAAAAAAAAAGTTTTTTTTTTTTTTTTCCACGACTCCATCACCCTAGAAAACCTCTTGTTGGACTCTGGATTTTGAACCTCAAAAAGAAATTCAAAAATTCAAAATTTTTTTTGGAAGGTATTGAGAGGCCCTTTGGAGATAGTAGGGTTTGAAAATTTAAAATACATAACCACATTTCCATGGTCATAGGTCCACGGTCATGAAGCTGAAATTTTACTATAAATAGATTTTTTTTAAATGACTTCACTTTTTTTTCTTTTGGTTTAAGAAATTCACAGTTTTTTTTGGTTGATTCTCTAGGCTCACAAAACCTACGCTCACAACTCGCAAGTTCACGCTTTTAGGCTCACAAACTAGCGTCGTTGGTTTTGTATCCAAAAATTATTTCTTAATCTAAAATTTGATACTTGAACTAGAAATGGTAGTTTTTGAGTGTTTTTAGTAAAAATATAGTCAATTGAAAATATTTAGGGGTTAATATTACAAAGCTCTACTTGAGATTTTTTGTAGTTTGAGCTACCTAAATTATTGTAACAACAAAATTAAGTAAGAAACTAGTGAAGTTTTTGTCCAAATTAATTTCATTGCATAGAAAGTAGAACGACCTATTCCTAATTAGGGACTAATATTCAACATGTAGGATGTGGCTATTTCCAACTAATGTTATAAGAGATTTCCAATCAAAGCTTAGAACATACTTTTTTCACATTTTCAAGGTTGGAACTTATAAAGTCATGACACATGTCCCAAAGTATCATAAAATGTGCTGTAAGTACCAATTGGAAAAGAAGCCTCTTTAACAATTGGAGTTAAAAGAGTCTAGACATTGGCTATAGATTTAAAGCACTTCTTGACTTCTAAAAATCATAATAACTTCTATTTGGGGAATAAAAATATGAAAAATTTGCAATTCCTATATTACTATTTTCTATATAGAATAAATTTACATAGCCTCGTACTCTTCATGATCTATTCCACAATTATTTAAGTGATCAAATATAGATGGTTCTACCCTAGATTGTCAATTTCTCAGTCAATGGTATTAGGCACTAAGCTTAACTTTAGAAGAACATTGCGGAGAAGTAGTGACCAATCAATGACAAAAAAATCTTTCTTTATAAGACAAAAGTGCAATTCATCCTTGATTTTAGGGGTGGAAAGGAGAGATGTTCTACAGTACTTTGACTTCCAATGAGTAAAAAAGAAACACCCATTCCTAAACTTGTCCCTTGCAATGTACTATAGACTCACCCAATTGCGCCAATAGAGTTCCCTTAATGTGTTTGCCACATACTTGATTCTAATTGATTGACGCATTTCAAGGACACATATAAATATATGATTGGCTTACTTTTGATTTCATCAGAGTTCAGCTCAGGGTACACCCATAAGACAATTCCAATGGTTTAGAGAGCCAACACTTTGAAAATTTATAGAAATTACATATTGTATCCAAAAAATCTAATTTTTTTTAATATTCATGATTTTCACTTGCTAATACTAGGGAAATATCATTTTTAGAAAAAACTACCTCTAACTATGCCGAATTCCTTATTTGAATGATTTAAGGTGCTTTCACTGTATATTTGGCTTTTTCAAAGTAGATGATGTCACATCGTGTCAAAATGCATGATTTCCATGGCCACCACTCTGTCCTTAAAGGGTTCATCACAATTCCATTGGTTGGTTAGTTTGCTCTTACCAAACTCTGTACCGGGCCTCCCTTCAAGTTTGCCTCTTTTGTTTCAAAAATGACCTCCCCCTGCCTTTGCCTCCCCGATTTCGCGGTCAATAGAATCATCGGGAGGATTCCGCAGCTCTAAGATGGGTACACCCAAAAGCGCCACTTATTCATACTATGCCTAGTTATCGTTATTATGCTGTTCAGATTTTTATACAACCTTGTTGGCGTGTGAAAGCATGTTCCAACGCACCAAAGAACACAGGATTTGGATACCATATGTAAAAGTTATTCATAGTCAATCTAAAAGCACTATCTACAAGTTGGGTACATGACTGATTTTGAAAATGTATGTGCATTGTAGATGGCGCTTTAAAGTCAGTTGCCATTTTGGGTGTACCTACCTTAACCCTAAAACGCCGGGCCTATGACCACTGGTTTCAAGCTGCACTCTCTGTCACTCAGTTTAGTACCAATTTATAAATGGAAATTTTTATTTTTATTTTTCAGAGATGAAAACTGTATGTCCTTTGTACTTCACAGAAATTTCAGATTTTTTTGAGAAAAATTGTATTTTTTGAAATTTTTTGAAGAGAAAGTGAAGAAAAGATCATATAAAATATAAAATAATTTCAAAAAATCTGAAAATTCCACCATGTGTGAAAAATACAGTGGAAATCATCATGGTGTAAACTAATTTGCCATGTACATCTATAATTCGAATGCAGTGGACATTAAAAATACAGCCAAAGTTCAAACTGCAATAAAATATTCAATTTTACGAATTTTTTCAAAATTTCAATTGGAGAATAAACTAGAATACAGGACCTCCATTTCATTAGCTAGGCTCAAATTCAAAAAATGTCATTTTCAAGGAGAAATTTCAGATTTACTCAATTTCTCAAAATACACTAAAATGACAAATTTTGCCATCTGTTTTTCTTATATTAACATGAAAAGAAACATCAATTCCACTAAAAATTCACTTACACACTCTTTGTAACTCGACATGAAAGGTCATTGAAAAAAAAAATGGATGTTCAGGCCTTTCTGGTGGCGTGGAGAAGTCATTCGTAAGCCACAGAATGGCGGGCGCCGTCGACGCTTAGGGGTTAATATCAACCGACAGAAGTCTGTACGTTTCGTCGAATCGTGTCTGCAAAGCTTTGCAGCAGGGCGGGAGTCGGGATGGTTTGCGTGGGTTTCCTTCAAATCGATGCGTTTTCTGTTTCAGGTAGCGCCTTGGACTGATTGATTGATTCAATTGCTACAAGTGATTGCATCTTCTCAAGCAATTGTTTCTTGATCTCCGGAAGAATCAAGTTCCCTCTTTACTGGTTGTTAGAATTATTGACAATTTCTAGGTGCATGAAGCTCCTGCGTTCCATTATTTTCAATAGATCGCCATTCTCTGTTTACAATGCCGATTCGACCTTTGCTTTGAGTGTCTGGCAGCCAGGTTTGCTTGGAGAGATTCTTGCATTTTCAAGGGGCAGATCCGGAATCGGCTGACTTGACCTAATTTTTTTCTGGAGTGACACAAATGGCTGGGTTGGAAGCGGTGGTAGAGGGAGGGAATCCAACACATTGTCTGCCAGCAGAAGAGGACAAATTTGGAGGCGTCGTTGTAGATGTTCTAAGCTTGTCTCCAACAGATGTCCCCACTTTCGTTGCTTCTCTGCATCTTTCTCTGAAGCTTTGGAGGAGCCAGGTAAAAAGATAACTGCAGGCGTGAATGGGCATTCGTGTGAGTCTGAATCTTTCAATTTTGAGCAGGGGTTTATGCCTCCCGGAAAATCTGACACATCTTTACCGACATTTTGTGAGTTCAAATTAGAGTTTAACTGATTTCTTTGTTTCATTTTCTGGTAGAAAAAAAAGGGTGTGTGGTTGAAGCTACCGACTGATTACAGTCTTTTCGTGCACCCAGCAATCCAGGTGACTCTCAACTTGTTTTGTGGATATGGTAGAAAGTACTAATTGCGTGTCTTTAAGTACTTTAACATTCGTACAGGAGCGTGAATTTTGGGAGATCGTTTTAGAGCTGTGGATGTATCACTTTGGCACAAGAGCTGAAGTTGTTGAGAACAAATGTTTATCACCATATACGATTTTAATGTAATTTCTAAGTGGGAGGTTGTTGGTCACCATATGTGACAGTAGAAAACCATTTGTAGATCAGTGGCCATAGACATTTAACCAAGTCGTGATTACACGTAACTTGCTAATTGAAGGCCAACTAGGATGAGTTGTCGGTAAAAAGGGTTGGAGACGGAATCAGGCCCTTAGCGGTTTTAGATCCTCCACCTAATGTTTGTGCTGTTGCAAGAGCAAACCACATTATACTTTAGCCCTAAGTTTGCTGTGTAGGTCATGAATCTGTCTGTCCATGCTGCGGGAAATCCTTCGAAATGATTTAGTCCCACCGTCGAGAGTTACGCTTGATTATGTCGTGTGTGCTCTATTTCTGCTGTTGCAGTAATCTCTAACCAAAGCATATCTGTCTACGTTCCGTGTGCAGGAGGGTTTCAAATACCATCATGCCGAATCCGAGTATGCGATGCTTGTTCACTGGCTCTCAGATGAACCAAGTACTCTTCCTGCGAACGCTTCGCACCACGTTGGAGTTGGCGCCTTTGTCTTGAATGATCAGCAAGAGGTATCCAACTCTCCATAACTGCTTTAAATTTCTTTGCAGAATGCTATCCGTCAGCGTAATGCGCTCTCTTGCCACGTTGGAGCTCTGTGGACCAGCATTGATATCATATTGTCATTGTTGTCAGTGATATAAGGTAGAAGACACTATGTGTCCCTTTTAGCATTGAAACGTATGTAGGAGTTAGATACTTGGGAGACGTGGAGAGATCACTGTAGGCACAAGAACCAAATCTGCTGCGATCAAATTTTTATCATTATGTGTGAGCTTCTTACGCAATTTCAAAGCAGGACGTTGTAGGACGTGCAATTTCAAGTCATGGTAGACGACCCCCCTATTTTTCAGATGAGTGGTCATAGACATTTCACATAGCATACTTACACCATCAGCTAAGAAGTGTAATCGTTTGTATGAATGAGTGAGTTTTTGGTAAATGGGGTTAGTATAAGAGACGGAATCCGGTTCCTATACTTGGTATTAGAATTCTTTACCTTACTAAGCTTGCTAAGTTTGATTCTTTTCATGCAGATTCTAGCGGTACAAGAGAAATACGGCCCTTTTCATGACAAATGGACAATGCCGACAGGAAGGGTTGATCAGGTCTGTGAATCAAGTGGTCATTTCCAGTTTCCATGGTGAAGAAATCCCATATTTACTCTGCCTATTGGACTTGAATACCCCTGCTTCTCTTCAACTAATTTGCCAACATCCAAAACGTTAAGCAGCTAATGAAAATGCTTGAATCTCAGGGTGAAGATATATTCGCCGGAGCCATTCGTGAGCTCAAGGAGGAAACTGGGGTTCGTACCGTTTCCTTTGTCATGTGATATGAAAGGTTTTGGATCTTAAGTTGCAATAATCTTGGCTGTTCCTGTGCTGATTGCGTGTTTCTTTATGGTGCAGATTGACACAGAATTTGTCGAAGTGATCGGGTTTAGGTAATCCATCTACCCTCTGGGACAAAAAAATTCTACAACTTGCTTGGACAGAGTTTTATCGTTTTTCCATTGTATTGCTTGTCCAACTTCATGTACAGTAGGGTACATGTCAATTTTGACACCCTCTTGATGGTTGAAATTATTTGTTTTTTTACCATGAAATTTTTGTCATAAGATCACCTCTATGTTGATAATATGTGTGCCAAATTTTAGGGCCAAAAAATTCAGAAAGAAAAAGATATTCATAATCTTCAAAACTGTGAAGTTGTGAGAAAGATTTTTTCAGCCCTTGACCCTACTGTACAATGTGCTTGTTACCGTAACTTATAGGAACATTCCTTGCTCCAATTTTATTTGTTTTTTTACAGACACATACAAGATTCGTCACTGCTCCTGATGGGTATAAAATTGGGTCCCATCTGAATTTCTCACAATATGAGCAATCCATTTAGTCGTTTTTATGGTATTGTAGGGATTAAGAGGTTGCCTTTTACTATTGTTGCCTTGATTTAGGCAATCTCACACGGCGCCATTCGGCAAGTCAGACGTGTTTTTCTTGTGTGTGCTCCACCCTCTGTCATCCACAATAAAAGTGCAAGAGTCCGAATTGACCGACGCCAAGGTACTTAAATCCTTAAGCATACCATTAATCTATTTGACAATCCCTATCATGCTAAGCGTAGTTTCTGTGCATGTTTCAATAACATGGCGTGTATTGAGTGCGATTCAGTGGTTGCCTCTGGCGGAATTCCAAGCGCAGAAGTACCTGAGTGAAAGAAAAATGCTGAAAAGGATGCTGGATGTCTGCATTGAAACCACAAAGTCTAGCAAAGGATTCAGGATGGAAAATGTGCAGTCAGGCACACCGAGAGGACCTCAATACTTCTACAACAACTCTGGCGCCTGACCCTGTCTACAACACGGACTGGGCATCTCGTTACGCACCGGACGAATCCATTTTGCAGGCCAGAAGTTACAGAAGTTGCAAATCTGGCAATGGGTCAATTTGAAGGAAGAAGTTTGTGAAGGTGATCCCATTGTGATGAAGCAGACACTTGGATCACTCCAAGGCAGATTTCAGCGTGTGATGAACCCGTGTGTTCCTGTGTTTCAATTCTTGTCAGATTGTGATCTTCTGTTCAGATGGAGAAACTAAACTCGTCATGGGACCCAGGAAACGCAAACTGGTTTCCGCAGTCTCAAAGAACGGAAATAACAGGAGTTGGGAGTGAGTTGAGGAAATGGGGTCAAATGAATTGGAGCAATTAGATCTGAAAAATACAATTGCCTGCAACAGTTATTTGCTTTTATATATAGATATGTATATATGGAATACATGGGAGGAACCGTAGAAATTGTGTGCCTTTTGCACCTTGAATAACATTGTGCTATTTTTTTGAGAAAGTGAACCCCAAGATTGCACCAAAGGATTGGCCTTTTTTTGGAAAGAAGGTTGTAAATAAATGTCATTTGATATTGTATTTAGCAATGTTTTTAATACTTTTCATATACTATTGTCAACAAATTGCTTTTCTTGAGTGTGTTCTTGTGTCCTAAAATGTTCTTCTAGCTCCCATTAATATCTTATTTGAAATTGATTTAGTTGCACATTCCATAAATCAATTTGAGTTAATGGCTAAGAAAGGTAACATCTTGCAATCTAATGAGTATATGCTATCTATCAACATCATGAATCCAAACAAAATATGGATACCAATCTAAATATGGGAAGGTTACCTTTTGTGCTTCTTTTGAATAATGGGCAACTTCAAATGCAGACCAATCATTGTAAATCCCCTACATTTTTTATTTTCAGAATATATGGTTGTTAGATGAAGTGTACTAATAAGTTCAACATTTACTACTTGCTATCTAAAAGAATGGATGACTACATATAATTAGCATTGCAAATCAATAACCATTGGTGGTTCCAAAAATGCCCTCTAAATTCTACTTTTTGAATGTTTGCAAATTATACTTTGAAAACTATTGTCAAGATTTTTAGGATGGTAGGAGTGCATTGAATTCTACTTAAGGCTCAAAAATAATTTGAAAATAATGTAATTTTCAACTTTAATCTAGAACATTTTGCCTTGTAAGAAGAATATTTTGAGATAGAGGGAATACATTTAAACTTGTGTCAATTTGAAGTAAAAGATTTTATAAAAGATTTGTACCCATGTCAAGTGTTTCTTGTATTAAGCGTGTATTTTTTCTCACTAAATTTGTATTTTTCAATGGTGGTTGCTTTGAACTAAATCATGAAAGTAATGTTTGTCATATCTAGAGGTCACAGAAGTGAATTTTTATGGGGTTGCTAGTGTTGTAGGCTTAACTTTGTGCATTTTTCACGTCAATATCAACAATATTGTATACACTATCTAGAAACTCAAAATTCTTGCAATGCTAGTAATTGATTATCCTAATTTTTTCCATACCGGTACTTTCTATCATACATCCTTCAATTTGATACAATTACTTTCTTTACTACAGCTCTTCTATCTCCAATAATCCCACATCTACAAAAGATTTTGTTTATATTTTTGCTCTAACCAAAAAAACTCTAGGATCTAAAGGGTTAATACACCAACTTGATTGGACTTATATGCATGACCTAGCCAAGTGTCTATGGCCTTTTGTCTTTTAATAACAATGGACTTTGTTCTATCATTTAAATGGTTTTTTTCTTTGATATCGAATAAGAAATTCAACATATTTTTAGAATTCTAACCTCAATAGATTCCATTTGTTTAGTCAAATATCTCTCTCTACTGTATTACAAATATGTCAAATTGATTTTACATATGGTAAACTACTTATTTAATCCTTCATGCTCTCAACATTTTTATTTTGATCAATTTTTGTTTTCTAATTTCAAAAGTTGTCTTCAAAAAAACACTTTAATAAAGTACTATCAACACCACCAAAAAAAAAATCTTAGTTAGAATTTTATATTTTGTGCCCAAAGCAAGAAAGTCTTATAAAAATCACTATTAACCTTGTAACGTTGTGGATACTATGTGTTCAATGGATGGCAAAGAATTCTTACATGTAAGATAGAATTGCTATTGTTCATCTTTGGAATTTGGTGCAAAAAAGGGAGATCATGAATAGTAGCTTGGTCTCCAATGAATAAATTTGAATTTTTTTTGAAGTAGATCATTCGCTCTATTGCAAAAAAGATGATTTCTATGGAGACTAGCCCGTCTTTCTAGGGTTGAATCTAATACACTTGGAAATAAGGTAGAAAATGGCCTTGAATGATATTTAGTATTTCTAAAAGGTGGACAAAGTGTTTTTTTCATCCAATTTTTGGTAGGCTTAGATGAATGCTTTTGCAAGAAGGTGATGTTGAAAATTTTCTTTTAATTTGTGATGTTGACTTTCCTGCAAAGGAAGATGCAAAATCCATGGATCACAATCTATGAAGTGTATTTGGAAACTTAATGTTCTTTGCTATTGAATTTGAGCTATAAATGATATTCTTTGATTACTAGTCTATTAAAAAGAATGAAGTATGGTTTCTAATCCAACTTGAAATTTTGAAAAAAATCCTAAAAGTGGATACATTATTGTCATTTGCATTTTGGGCTTGTAACCATGCTTTGCAAGTTTTTTAATTTTAGACATACATAGTATATTGTTTAATTTTATAATATTTTATAGTTTTACTACATTACATACATCTATAGTGAATATTTTAGATTTTTAAATTTATTTGATATTTGATATGAATTTTCCTTCAATTTTTTTTTTACTAAAATTACTATAGTTTCATTTTTTTCAAAGGAAAATTTGAATTTTTATTTATTTATTATAATTTGTAGTAGAAATGTGATTTCATTGTTGAGAAATAAATAAGTAATATTCCAAGAATAGTTAGTCACAAAATAGAAACCTATAGAGTGAAATGATTTGAAGTTCATTTTTGGTGGTCAAGGGCCCCTCTTTTTAAGGTTAATCTTGAAAGTCTACATATAAAATCCAAAATAATCTAAAGGTAAAATAGGTCTTTATACTTGTTTATAGCCCTTAATTGAAAAATATACATTGAGATTACTTTGAATCAATATTTTGAATTCTCTTTGATCAATGACTTTTAAGAAAAATTCATTTTAGAATATCTTGCATAGTTGTTATAGTATCACTAACATTAATGTATCTTTTATAAGTTCAAACTAAGTTCATCAAGCAATAAGGAACATGGTAAGTCTTACTTAAGGAATTATTAAAAGAATGTGTTCTTAAAATCTTGCTTATCAATAAAACTCTTGTTTTTAATAAGAGTAGGTACTAGTTTATTATTTTTATTTATTATTCTCTTTGCTTTGCAACCATCATTTTTACCACTTACATTTTCAAACACTATCAAGTTCTATAAAAAAAGTTTCACTTTAAAGTGCCAAGCACCTAAAACAAACTTCTATATAATTTTTTTTTTTTGCCTAATTGAGTTATTTGTAAAGTCTCCCCTACTTTGGGCATGACTTTTTTTGAAGTTGAGAAGGCAACTATAGTTGAAGCGTCAAAATTTTTTGCAAGATACTTATGTCACACTACTTCAAAAGTGGGGACCAAAATTTTTTAGGCACCATTTTGATAGAAAAATAAGTTTCATACCCACTTTTTATTTCAACTTTTAAAACTCAACCAACTTTTTCGCAAAACTCATGGGTTTAAACCCCGGTTTAGTGTACTTTACAAATAACTCAAATAGAAAAACAAATTTTCAAACTCCGTGTGAAATCGTTGGTCTAACATCACTTTCAATTGCTTTGAGATTCCAAATGTATTGTTTCCTACTTAGTCTATGATCCATTGTAGGAGCTTGTAGCATGTTGCTTTTGGAAATTTAAAACATACTCTCTAAAGAGCACATCACATTCTACTTGCAACATCTTTTATAAAAATTTGTTAATGTGGTTGATTAGAGTTTGACCACAAAACATTGTTGCACCACTTCTACTAACAATTTAAGATGCTACTTATCTAATTTATCAAACATCAAACCTTTTGATTTGGCATACTATATAGAAAGGCAACAACTCTGCTTTGTAGGTTTATTGCCTTTGATTTGCCTTGAAAAGCATAGATCTATTGTTTCATGGATTTGCCTTTGGTTTGCCTTACAAAGCATAGATTTATTGTATTAATGATTTGCCTTCAATTTGCCTTCTTGCCACTTCTTCTAAGCTCTTGTGCATAGAAACTATAGAGATTGATTTTGGAAAGGGGTCACAATTACAATGACAATGAGCCGAAAAGTGGTAGGCTCAAACGTTCAGACTTAAGACATTCGCAAAGGTAGGTTTTTTCAACTTTGTATGTACTTTGTGCTTTTGTCGCCGTGTTGCCTAGCCACTAGAGGTGAGTTTGTGATGTGGTTTTGTGATATGGAAAAGTGAGTTTGTAAAGTCAACTTGTTTGTCTTTTGTTGAAGATCTTCACAATGAGGATTTGACGCTCACGTGGACATCTTGGAGTTAGGATTTCGTTGAGTTTGCTAAAACTTAAATCGTGTATTTGCATTTGAGATTCATTTAGCATTGAGTCTTATGCATTGCAATTGCAGAAGATTAGAGAGTCCATATTGAATAGAATGGTTTTGGCTCTAGACTGTCTATATTGCACCAAGGTGAGAAGGCTCATTTGTAAACGTTTATCGTAAGATAAATTTGCTCTTTATTTGCTATGTCTCATATATAATTGACAATATTGTAGTCAATGTTCATGTTTATATTAGTCTCATTCTTGTTCTCGGTTTTGAAGTATCCAAAACTTCCAGTCACTATAAATGTTGTAAGGTCTCATTTCTAGAGCTTCTAGTTCATTAGGATAATTGGTTTTGTCTCAGACTTTGTATAATTACAACGATATAATCAAGTCTTGTGAGTTTTCAAGTTATATATATTTGATTCTCCATTGCATATCATTGGTTGTTCAAATAGGGTAGCAATTAGAAAACATAAGGGCAATTGCAAGAAACACTTGTCCTATTTTCTGTCACACCTAGTGTGCCGATTTGTTTTTTGGCCATAACTTCTATGTTTTGGCTCCAAATGACTCAAGATTTTTAGGAAATATACTCATAGGTACCATATATATTCTATAATTTTTTCATAATTTTCAAAAATAGTTTGATTTCAAAATAGTACTAGTAATTGAATGTCACACTTGGCAGTTTAGGGGTTTTTAGTCACTAAGGAGTACCTTTTTTTAATGAATTTGAGATGAAATTTGGATAAGATGGTCTTCTAATAGACTTACAGATCTTTACATGAGGGATTTTGAAAAAAGTTATTTTTTATGTCGTGTGGAAGTCTACAAAGTGAGCTTCCTTCTGGTTGCATTTTTAAACATATAAAGTATTATTTTAGTGATTTTTTTAATGAATGACAATCTCCATAGATTTGTTGCAAATTCAAACCTTTTATTTTTTGTATTTACTTATTTTTACTAATTTTACCAAATTAAAACATGAAGGTATGTATTTTCTTGAGGTTTGGCACTTTTTAAGTTCTCCTACTTAAAGAATTTTTCTATCAATTTCCTTTGGTGAAAACCTTCATCTTAGAGGTGTATACATTATTCATATTCTTCAAAAAAAATTCAAATTAATTTTCTAATTTTAAAGTACTCCAGAAAAATTCACAAGTACTGTTGTAAAATGCAACAAATAGGACAACTGTTTCTTGCAATCACCCAACATTGTTTGAATGGATTTTTTGAAGCTCTTGTTTAGAAGAAGGCTAGTGTACCCCTTTGATAATTTGTTTTAAAAGCTATACATCAAATGGAAAAATGACATGTAAACTTTTTATTTCAAGCTGGATTTTCATTGAAAAGAACACTTTATTACACACACAATGTACTCAAAAGAGGCAATTATAACTACCTTGCATAATAACAATAATGAGGTGTTGTTACCTTAAAGGCAATATGGAAATTAACCCTACAATAGGGTTTGCTCACTCCCTCAATCTTATTAGACAATGTAAGTGACACTAGTGAATTCCAAGAACCTCACCAACACAAGCTAAAAAACAGGATTGTATAGTAGATGGAAAGTAGACAATAAATTGTGATATATATGTCAACACTGCATAGAAAGCCCTACAAAAATTACACTATGAGCTCAACATTTTAGAGGTTTGAAGGGCTCAAGAGGTGGCACAAAATAACAAAAGTCAACACCTTTTCAACCTTGGTTTCCATGCTAATAAATGTAAGCCTCCTTTCTTGCATGGATGATCTATATTTAATGTAGAATCTCTTTTTTATATCTTTTTGTAATGTGATAAAGGTATATTTGGGGTTCGCATTGGGGTATTTTTTTTTCCAAAAGTTGCTGCAACGGAATGAGGTCTGCCTACCTCCACTTCAAAATCTGCATACTGTGTGCGCATTGGAGATGATGCTCTAAATAGATTTCTGCTGTACCGAATACCATCTTAAGTTAGAGTATATCCTACACAGTGAACTCCACCAAATCCTCTATCAGAACCACATCAGAATCCCTGTGAGAGCCACATCCGAAGCTCTGGTCCATATCAGAACCTCTGCGAGCGCCAGATCACCTCGGTGCGCGCCAGATCAAAACCTCTGCTAGCACCAGATCGAAATTTCTGTGAGTGCCAGACGTGAGCGCCATATCAGAATCTCTGTGAGCACCGGATATGAGTGCCGGATCAGAAGCTCTGTGAGCTCCCCATCCGAACCTTTGGTATTAACAAATCAGGACCTCTATCAGAACCACATCCGAACCTCTGTTATAAACACATTAGAACCACAATCAGAAGCTCTGTGAGCGCCGCATACCGTACCCGCCGAAGCTCCGTGAGCACCCTACGCGAGGGTCGGCTCGATGGACACAGCGCGCTGCGCCTTCTACCGCTAAGTTAATCCCCAATCCAAACGGCGTCCCTTGCCGCCCCTCCCCTCCCCTTCCCTCCCTAGTCTACCTCAAGTCATCGTTACTATCTACAAAAGTGATCTGCGAATTGACCCTGAAATTGGGTCTCCTGGACTCCTGCCGCACCCGCATGTACTGCCGCTCCTGCTGACCTCTCGGGGAATCGTGCGGGATGGGCGGCAATCCCGACGAGCTGAGCTTGCCGGACTCGGAGTCGGTGAGACTGGAGAAGCTGCCCTGACTCCTGCGCCCCGAGACGGCCCCGTTGTTGGCATACGAGGAGATGGAGCGTTGTCTGGCGTTGTTGAGTTGGGAGACGCGTCTTCCGCCCAGGAGGAGGGGGTTGGGCTCAGGAACAGCCTCCATGAAGCAAAGCACGTTCAAGCGCGTGCGCTTCAGCTCCGTGGGGAGGTAGCTTTGGATGTGATCCTGGGCGAGGCCCTGCGAACAGGAAGAGAAGGATAGAAATTAATTAAGGGTTTTACAGACTTGGTCCTTCATTGAAATGTTCTGTTTTATTATAGTGCTAATATACTATTTACCTCAATGTCATCAAATTATAGTCATAAAGAAAAGTGATCTCTAAAGATTCGAGTAATACTTTGGATGAATTAATGATAAATTACTTCGGACAAAACATTGCCTTTCAGCGCTCTGGTCATCATCTAGATATGGACTGCGAAGTGCTTAGGGTTTAAGGTAGACATACTCTATTTCAAGCTACTACCCAAAATCGTGCTCTAAAATATCTTGATGAATCAGGAGATACTCACTTCATGTTGTACACCAAAATAAGAGCATTGTTTTTTGAGATCTACGAAGTTAGACTTCGGAAAAGAAGAAAGAATTCGCAGGAAATCCAAAAAGTGTACAACGATAAGTTTAAAATTCTTTTCCAAATTTCCCTAGAGGTCTGAAAACATTGATGACGATTTAATAATGGAAACTACAATAAATGGCTTAAGTGGTGTAAATCCTCCCACCTTCTCCGTTAGATTGCATACTTAAAATGTCTAGATTTAGGACTCTCCAGATCTACAGAATTCACCTTCTCACCAATAAACTGGTGAAAGGTAGAATCCACGTCAACAGGGGCAATAAACTGAGGTTGTTAAGAGTAAGTAATTAATTTTTTCCTTTTCTGTAGGCTCTCCTTTTCCACCTTCACTAAAGTTTTGAAATACTTCGTTCACCAAGCCACATTATTTGAAGCACAACAAGAATTTGCAAATCTTTCCCAAGGATGTTGAGAGAGCTCCAATATAACGTGATGTGTGTCGTGGACATAATGAAGGACTGTGTTTTTAAAATCCTTGAATTCTTTTCAGGGTTTAGGGTTTTGAGGTTGAGAATTTACATGTAAATCTTCACGTGTCATTCCTCCGTAGTCGTATCCGTCTGTGCTTCCACCTCTGAGAGAGCCTCGGCCATGGTTGTGTTGGTCTGTTACTTCGGCAACCGTTTCCATAACTTTCTCTAGCAACACAGCACGGAAGTTGGCAGCCAGATCGAAGGCTTCTGGGGTCATGTACTCTTGTAAAACTGTTTGCAGGTACTCCACCTGCATACAGAATTGGAAGCCATACATGAAAAAAATTGAACCTTTGAGATATTAATAAACGAAAGCATCAACAGCTTGTAGTGCAAATCTGTAAAGCTTCAAGGGAACATGGGAGGTCAATCATAAACAAAGCAGCAAAATTACAAGAAGTTGTGCCTCTTTCGTGCTCATTTACTGTAGATGCAATTGGCTCCCTCTCTTTTTGTCTGAAGCACAGAAAAATGGTTCATGAGAAGATTTGAGAAGTAATGCACAACAAACCTCAAGCATTAGCTGGCAGTAGCCATTGATATCAAATCTGTGAAACGCCGTGCTCTTGTTATCAGTGAAAAGGCCTACTAGCGCATCCATCAGTGCTTCCACTAGAGAGTTGATGGCTTTCTCCAAAAATGGCTTTGCCCCAGCAAATACCTGCACATTACAGCAACCACAAAATTGTCAGTTGCAATCCCTCATTTTGGTAGAGAGCTGAATCCATCCAAAACTCCGGACCTATATCTGAGCTAATCATAAGTTTCTATGTAGAATAGAAATGTCCATTCTTCATAAGTCTATAAAAAATCCTCAAAATAATCCTGAATGATTACAAAATAATTTGTTGAACAACTTTTTCGTAAAATCACACATTACAATTCAATTAGACACAACAAGCTCATTGCAGAGAATGAACGGCCCCAATCTGTTGTTCTCTCTGATTTGTCACATTTCTTTTGAACATCAGAACTTTCTTCATTTTCGAACTATAGATTAGTCTCTTCCCAACTGAGAAAGTTCACTGACCTCTGCATGGGTGGTGACCAAGGGATGCATAAGCTCCATTAAAGAATACCGAAAACCCTGCCATAAAAAACAAAAACACTTCGCCTTCTCAGCGAGGCATCCCAAGCACAACCTCTTTGCAGTAATGATAAATGGGAACGAAAACTAAATTTAATGTGATAATTGCACAAGTCCCAAGCACAAAAGACATGATATTGGAACATAGAGAAGCCTGAGGCTTACTTTCACTGGAGGAGTGGAAGACCACTGACTGCCATCGTGCAACAAATACGCATCCGTCGCCTTCTGAATTTCTTTAGCCTACGTTCAAAAAAAAGAATCATCAGCATCTGCTGACGACATTAACGAAGAACAATCACAAATACCTCTAGAGGATGATGCCAAACGAACACAAGATTAATTTCTAAGAGATTCCAAATGTCTAAAAAACAAAGCACCCTCACCTTAGCAACGTTATAGTGATTAAGAACTTTCTTTTCTAATTCAGAAAGAGTATTTGACACTTCGTCATACGTCGCCATGTTTCCTCCCTTGCTGGTCGCATCAGATCTGCACAAAAGGAACAAGAATTTAACATAAAATAAAACAACAGACACATGCCATGAAACATGAACTAAAAATCCAATTAAAGCCCAAAGTACGTGCAATAGAAACCTCAAAAAACTCATCATTAAGCCAGCTGGAAGACCATCCAAATCTTTTTAGGCTTACGTGAAGCCATCAGAATGATGAAGTAAACGAGAGGAAAGGATGGTGGAAGAATGAACTTGCAAGAGCTAAAAAGATATCTCTGAGTGCAAAATCTCTTATATTAAATGCAAATTGTGTCACGATTGCATTCATCACATTCACATCAGCACGGTTTTTTGTTCAAATATTTGTTCTCGTTAAACCCTAATGACATCCAAACATCTTTTCAATAAAACCTTGCATCTTCGTGAAACCTTTTCGGTGGTGGTAAAACCATTGCAAGAAGCTCCAATCTATTAAGTATCTGTAAAGATTCGAAAAAAGGATGGAATCTAAGAATATTGTTAATGTCAAGCTTGAGAAACGTACCCTTCATAGGTCCAAACATGATCATAGTTTCGTGTTTGCTCGGGAAGAAGAGTGGAATGGCAGAAACCAACATTGCTGAGCACCATAAGCAAGCGTTGATGGATGCTAGCAACCTCCACTCCAGCCACAAGTCCCACAAACCTATCATGCCACGCTTCTCCTTCGTGATCCTCGGTCTCTCCATCAGTTGGTACACGAGCCAACTCATTCGCTAGTTTCTCTAAATTCACTGCATTCAGGAAAAATAAATAAAAATTTAAACATTACAGACCTAAACCCCGAATCCTATGCTGAACCCAAATACCTTCGGTTGGCCTTCAATTAGCAAAGTTGGATGGCAGCAAACTCCTATGGCCACTGAACTTTAAGAGGAAAATAGGGTTGTCTACAGCGGTCTAAAACATCCCACTTTGAGGTAACATCGCTCTATATTACCATAGTTTTCAATTGGAGAAATGAGAGCATTTACCTGAGAGTGCTAAGAAACATTCAAAGAAAGTGTAGCGAACAGTATCCTGCATCTGGTGCAACTGTAATATCATATCTTCGTGCAGCTGAGATTCGTCTTTACTTAACCTTTCCAACATCCTGATCCACGCCCCATGCACACAAAAACCACTGTGAGATTCCAGTGTGCACCACAGGATAAAAGGGAAGGAAACTATTCCCATGGGTTGAAAAATGACCCATTTACAATACAAGTTTCATCTAAACATGTGATTAGTAGCAGATGAGATACTTTTATTATTTTATCACAGCCAAAAGATGCTTCCAAGCCATACCGAGCAGATGCAATAATTATGGTTCGAGGGTAGTCTAATTATATGATTGGAAACTCACAACAACTTTAAACTTGAACAACTCGTAACCTATTCATACAATACCAAAATTACATGTTTTTTAAGAGCGTTGGATTCTTCTCAAAAATTGGGGACAAGACTCGGCCCCCCAAAACTCCATTTCCAATAATGAAAACTACTCAAAAGAGCCAGAGGAATGGGTTCATCCTGTAATTGTATTGCTTCAAGACATGTCTATTCAAACATCTAATAAGAAACCAGTTAAGAAACGTACTCAGTGAGGTGATCCAGAGCCGAAACCATCAAGTCCTGAAACCTCAAGGGTAGGCTGGAAATGGCAAAAGGGGAGGAAATGCGCTGCACTGTGGCAACAGGCTCCCAATCTTCTTCCGTCACAAGTTCGGAAGTGGCAGTGTGCATGAGAGAGCAGATGCGCAGCACAAATATCCTTGTGACCTCCGTCCTCAACGCCAACAGCATTTGCGCTGCCAGTTTCAACAAAACAAATTTCAAGCAAAAATCAGGTCCTCTAGGCAGAATATCAATCAATACTTATATCCATATTCGATAGCCTTCAAAACCCAAAAGACACATGAGAGAAAGTCGGTATTTACCCCTTAAGTGCTCAATTTCAAATACGAAGTCCATTTTGGAAGCAAACAGCCAATTACAGTAACTTTCAAAGCATATATCCACCATTCAAAATGTTAGGATATGGTTTTTCTTTCTGTTTGTACAAAATTTGTTGCTTTCCTTGAAGCTTAATGAATGATTCATTTCAACTACTGTAGGTATGGATGCAACTGTTATTAGCCATTTGAGCAATAAGAGATTAAAGAGCAAACATTGGAAGGGAAAGTCAACAAAGAATTGAAATGATGAAATGAACCTGCCAGTTTGTCTGTTCCAAGGTTATACTATTAAAGCAATGCATACCTGCGCTACTTGGAGAAGCGTCATTCGACTGGAGAGCAACACAGGCTTTGGATACTTCAGCAACTGCATCCCGCATGTATGGACGAAGCACATTCGCCTCTGCAAGTTGTAAGAACGCAGCCTGAACCTGCAAAGTCACCACGAATGTATCCACTTAAACACCTCTTCACCCTAATGTTTCACACGAACACAGAAAATTTACATCATGAGAGGAGAAATTTGCTCGATAGAGGCCCTCAAAAAGACGTTCCTATTCTTTCCATAAACAGTCTCACTACTCCACAAAAAGGCTTTATTACTATTCTCAAGAATGACACTATTCCAATCAACAGTGACACCATCTTACTTGCAAGACAGACAGTAAAAGCTTTCTCAGGTACAACAGCTCCTATGAACATGATTTAATGAGGGACAATAATTGAATCCAAGATCTCGCATATTCTCTAATAAGAAATGTAAATGTTTTAATTCAGGATTTTCACACTTAGTAAATGTTGCAACAGATGAGCCCTTACTTTGGCTTCGTAAAGAGAAATGATGCAATGCACCATCGTCTCCACCTCCTCCAAAGTATGTGAAGTGCTTGTTGCTCTTTCTGATCCCTCACGAGGAATTGAATTAGCACTACTCCTGGACAAGCTCCTTCCCACTGCACTTGCTCCCTAATATTCCATCCCATTCAATAACGTCAGTTGAGATAACTTTCCAACCTTAGATTGTACGTTTGTTGTGAAGAAAAAACATTAATTTTACATAAATCAGAGAAACCGAAGTCGTAATGAACATACCGCAGCAAATTTCCCAGTGAAAATGGAGAGTGCGAGACCCCAGAACTGTGGCACGTGGTGCACGACCACCATAGTAAGCCTT
This sequence comes from Thuidium tamariscinum, assembly GCA_947034885.2. NCBI lineage: Eukaryota > Viridiplantae > Streptophyta > Bryopsida > Hypnales > Thuidiaceae > Thuidium > Thuidium tamariscinum. The sequence continues at coordinate 30,638,220 of OX344751.2, read as the reverse complement.
CGAATAAAACGTCCCAAAAGAGCATCCGACTCGTTGCTTGAGGTGTCGCTGAGATTGGCTTCTTTGCCCTCTTTTTCATGCTCTCCAAGCAGTAATGAGAAATCCACCGACTGGAAAGGAAGAAGAATAATTAATAATAAACCCGAAACCCTAATGTTTCAAGCCCATAATAAAGGTCTCTCAAATTCATATCTATGCTACACCGAGACTTATTGTTTTTTATGTACTTTTCTATCAGTCTGTGATTGCAAAGGCACGTCCATGCAAAATTCAGTGCTTTCGGTTCGTTTTCTTAAATTCGTTTTTCTCTTTTATTTTATCCTTGAAGCATGGAATTCGTACCTTGAATTCTCCTTTACTTTCACTTTTGTATTAGAATAACTGCAAGACAGTCTCTTCCATTCTATTTTCACTCCTATGCATGCACTTACGCAATAGAGCATGCGTTTTCAATAACGTCCAAGCTCAAGCTACATCACTTGACCAAAGTGGTGTCATTTGTGAAATAATGTTGAGGTGCAAGGTGTCACTCACACGAAGAAATGTTAAGAGCAGTGTCTTTAAATGCTTGGATCTTAATTATGAGGATATATAACTAGTTCGTAACTTCTTCAGTTTGAAATAATGAAAAAATAATTCTACGTTTAATCAGCAACGTAGCTCACCCAAAACTCAGCAAAAGAAATAGGGAATAGAAAATGGAGTCATACAGCCTTATTTGATTGAACTTGCAGCTTTTTCCACCGCGCGTCTGATAAAACACGGTCCCGGACTCGACCATTGAAGGCATCCATACGAGCGTCATGCTCCAGACTGCATCCTTCAATAAGTCCACGTATCTTCCGATCCTGTAATAGACCCAACATCAGAATTAGCTTTCTGTATAATATGAAAAATTACATGTAACTACTGTAATCAGACATCTGTCAAAGCTACAGTAAAGTATAAGTTCTGGACCCAGGTCTAGAAAGTTGGGAGCCAATTCACTATCCATGAAAGAAGATTTTGTTAAGTCTTTTAACATGCAAAAAATAACTAGATTGTACTTGATCTCCAAAAAGGACCGAAGAGCCCTTTATGGGGTTACGTACTTATTCGAGTATTTCTCGTGTCTACAAGACACATTTGAGATTCATTGTTAGAAAAAGTAACATGTTTTTATTTTGTGATAACTTTATTTTGTTATAGCACTCATGCTGTCATGCATAAAGTGAAAAAATACAGAACCCTAAATGTACAGCAGTCCTTTACAGGTTAAGTAAGAAACAAGAACAGGACACGAAATGAAACTGCTGGAATGAGCATTGTACCTGCACAGTAAGGTAATGCCAAACTGGGTCACAGTCTGGTTCCAGCTCCCCCAGCAGTCGTATTGTAGTCTCCAACTGACAACAAAAACTTTTGAGCTCAATATGGTGCTTACAAATAATCTTATAAAATGCAATCCAAACCTTAGGATAACTAATCGTCAAAATATCAATCATAATTCATCTAAAGATGAATATTACAATCACGACAAATGCTATCTATTAGATCAAAGTACATATGTACGAAATTCGCGAAGTTACATTTATTGTATGTGCAAGCATCGAAAAATGACGCAGAATGCATTAACCCTTTCAAGATAAAAAAATCTATTTTGTTCTCAAATCTTTGAACAGTTCATATCAGGAGTGCATATAGAATTACTTGAAGTCATTTTGACCAACACATGCAATGGTGTAGACTAAGCTTAGTGGTATAATTTTAACCCAATAAATTACGCTTTCCGCTGTATGATAAATCAAAATGGTCATCATAAAGTCGTGAACCATTGTACTGTGAAGAGTTGGAAGTAGTAATATGTCCTCACCTGTGCAACTTCAATATGTGGGTCTTCCATTGACTTGTATAAATTTTCCTTAAATTCCTGCACAATCTTGTCGACCTCCTCTAACACTCGCTTAAGAATACCCACCTGAATATTCACCCATCATAAAGAATAAGCCAACATCTCAATGCTACTAATTCATTCTCGTAGCTGCATAAAAAAAGGTACAAAAGTGAAAAACTAGGGTTCCAGTCACACACATGAGAATACAACTCCAAGGACTTGGCCTTCTTGTATTCCCGAATAGCTTGGTCATACTCTCCCTTGCTGATGTGAGTTCTGATGCTGCTCGGTAAATTAAAGAGAGTTCTGAATCGTTGCAACATCCCTTGCACGGACCGAATACGTTCTACTTGAGCCTGTCACCCCAAGAAAATATCAGCTACTCAAACTTCCATATAAGAACTTTTCTGATACTGCTGAACAGCAGTGACTCCAAATTGCTGAGATCATATGATGCCTAGAGGACCATTTTATAACACAAAAGTCTTACACGATACACATATTACTGTTAACAAGAAAAGGCCAATGTAATACTAGAAAGGTTCACTTTGGAAGCTCAAATTCAATTGTGGTGGCTTCCGAAACATAATTTTACCAATTAAATATGTTCTAGAAGATTTCTTCTTTCAAATGGAAAACCTTCCTCGAAGCTTATAAATGAATAATCCATTTCAACTCCAATAGATATGGATGCCACTACTGGTCATTTGGGCAATTATATCGGTTAAAAGGTTGCACAAGCATACCTAGAATACACTATCTTAGAGTACCGTTCATTCGCAAACAAATAAGGTAGATGCACACTTTACCAACTGCATACCGAGTACCAATAGAATGTACTTTAGACGTGGACTTTAAGAAGAGAATGCACTGAGCTGATAGGACACATCTTAAATACTTTTCTGTAGGAGTTAACATAAGTATGCCCTGCGTACAGTCTGTTGGGGGTTGGATAAATGGTTGCTAAAAGGTGCAGTAATTTACACAGAGCAGTGTTACAAGGATACAACAGAAACAGGTAAGAAAATTTTAATATCTTGAAAAAAAAGAAAAAAAGAATATACCTGACGCTCCAAAAGTGGTGAAAACGCACGATTTGCAACATCCTCAACCTGCTTGATGGAGTCACTAAGATGCATAGTTCCTCCCCCTTCAGTATTTGATTCGATCTGCTGCAGCTTCGTGTGTATGTCTGCAGTAATGACCCAAACACGAATTTTGCTCACATGCTTTTTCTCTCATGCTCATGGGCGAGCTGATGGCGGAGTTCAAATTCACAAAACATGAGCTCAACACAGTGTTGAATTCCACTTACCATCGATGGTGTTTTTGCACGAAATGAAGCAATCAAAATTTTCCTTGACGAGCTTCTTCAGCTCATTGTTGCGCAATTTCAAGTCCTCCTTCAGTCCCTGCTCTGCTCCTTCGAAATCAGCGGCAGCAGTGTTCTGGTGGACGTGGGACAGGAAAAACTTTGGGTCGAACTTCTCTGAGGAGTACAGTAGCTTTTCTGCAAGGCCAACAAGAGAAAAGAAAAACACATGACATTCAAATACCACGTTCATGAATTAACCCCTGATGGCCAAAAGTGACCGCTTATAAATCTACGAGGAATTAGAGTTGACCACTTAGAAAGCTTCAAGGAAGTGAACAAAATCAATCGGTTGAAGAAAAGATATCACGTCTTACATCTATTAACAGTATCAATAAGTTAAAAAATTACTGAAATCAACTAACAGCTTCTACAGTGGACTTTCTGTTATTAACATGGTCACTAACGGGTTAACCACTCAAAGCACAAGGAATACCCATGACCCATTGTCACTCTCAAGTGTCAAAATGTCCAGAAGTGGTTTCTTAAATGTCTATAGAAGTTGACATAAATCATTTAGCAATCTTCAAAAAAAGCTTTCAAGAAAAAGCGTTACTAGTAGAAGAAATTTAACTCTATAGATTAGAACAACAGAAATATATTTCACAAGTCACTACGATCAACTATTAGCATCCAAACTAAGCTTTCTAACTTTCAGATCGGTCACTCCAAGATTAAAATATAATACAACAAATTTAGAAACATTAGAGATATCCGTTCAGTATTGAAACTCTGCACCAAACTCCAAGCTTTGCACCAAACCTTCAGAAGAAGTCAACCTGTGTAAAGTCAATTCTTGATGTGCGTAGCTACTTGACCTAATTGAACCAGCCATTTTAGACCCGGTCATCTCTTGACGCTGTTTCTAGAGACTTCAGTGGTGGGCTTAGTGAACTCACGAAAAATGGCTCTCTACGCCAAACTCCCTCTGAAACTCACAAGTACTTACCAGATATCTCTACTATCCAAAGTATAAATCCAGACCCCTTCAATTTCTCAGTTTGTATAAAAGAGTTACCTCTAGTGGCTTGATCTCTAATAACGGGAGCCTCTTCCAGGGGTGGAGAAGGAAGATCATCCTCTTGAGCAGCCGGAGCAGCTTGAGCAGGTGCCTCTTTGTTCTGCTTCCTGCCGCGAAGAAGTCCTCCGCGCTTGCCGCTCCCTCGGTCGGAGGAAGCTGCCGACACTGCAGGGGAGTTCTCTCCACTTCGAGTAATCTTCGGTACAAGGGTCAAAGTCCTCACATCCATCACACTGTATTCAGGACAAAACAAAAAAACCCAAATTTTTTAGATTGCAAGCCCCAGTGAAAACTCCTTTGAAGAGAATAAGCTATAACTGGAACTCTCTTGGCTACAGCTAAAGAATCACAAAAGAGTAATGTCCAGAGAGAAAAAAAGGAACCATGAGTGATTATTTTATGTGAGTAGAAATAGCTGCACTAAATCGTGAATGGTTTCTGGAGCTGACCCCTGCGGATTCTCGCATTAAATGTACAGCTTCGGTGTTTGATTCTGGGTAAACAGGTTTTCAAGTGTTTATTCAGAAATTCATGGTTTATTTCTACGGTGTCCGAGACATGCATGCTAAGCGAGTCGAGAGTTCAATTGTCACTCCCAGCAAGACCTCACAAAAACTTGCATAATTTAATAATAGGCACCAGATTGAATGCGTATTCGGACGTATTTGGACGATTTTAGGTGTAGTTATCTTACAACGAACCCTTGCAACATGAATGAGGACAGTTTTTTCATTTGGCTACCAAAAGCGGAGCTCGCATACTTAGTAAGTAGGTGACCCCTGCTTTGGTAGCCACAAGATAAAATTGCAACGAAACAATGCCACAAACTTCTGATAACGAAAAACGCTGTACAGTCAAAAATTCGAACATTTGCTGGTGTGGCAACATACCCGAGTCCCAAGGGGTCAATGAAATCATCGCCGCGTGCAACTGCAGGATCCACAATTGATCTGGCCCTCTGCAATTGCACAGTAGCGGATGCGCCTCTCGTTTCTCGAAGCTCCCGCACTCGTCTTTCCAGCTGATGCAAACATCACCATCTTAGAGCCACCACCCAATCACCTCATACAATACACAGACCACCCAAACTATGAAAAGAATACCTCGCAGATTCGGTCCCTGAGTTCCATTCAGTTCCCAAGTAGTTGACCAGTCCGTGCCAGAAAAGATTCTTTTCTCATATAATGTAATGTCTCCGTTTCCCGTACAGCAAAGGAGAGTTTCCATAACTTCGAGCCTTTCCGTACAACAATCTGGAAACATGCGCCATCTACGATATTGCACATACATTTCGTCGAAAGGAATCAATTGCAAAAAATTGAATGCCAATAGATTCAGTGCAATCACACCTAGCACAATCTGAGGTTCACACACGCACTGAAACCCTAATTTGCAAAACACACAGCAAGCAACTGACCTCCGCTTTGTACCCCGGTTTCCACGTCGATGGCTCCTCCTCCTCGTCCTCCTCTTCCCACTCTTCTTCTTCCGCCATCTCCCGTCTCGCTTTCACTTTCCCAACACTTCCTGTCTCTTTACGTCGCCCAAAGCTCTCATCTTCCGAGGAAATACTCAGCATCTCCACTTCCTCATCGTCGTCCTCCTCATCCGCAGGCGGTCTCTGCGGCGGCGCTCTCTTGGGCGGCATCTGCCCCGGCGGGAGTCGCTTCGGAGGAGGTTGGTGAGTCGGTGCTGGCGGAGGTTTGGAAGGGGGTGGAGGGGCTCGACTCGGGGGAGGCGCTTTTGCAGGAGGTGGAGGTTTGGTCGGCATGGTGGACTTGACAACAGGCAGATGGGCAGCTCGCAAGGGAGACTTAACGAAAGGAATGTGAGCGCCTCGCAAGGGGGACTTGGAGCCCTGGGTTTGGGAAGTGGCGGCTTCGCGCGCGGCTTGGTCGGCGAGAGCGCGCTGTAGAAGCTCCTCCTCCTCGTCGTCTTCGTCATGTCGGGTTGCCATGGCTAAGCTCTAGTGGCAAATTATTATTCCTGGTGGGACAGGAAAAGTGCGCGGTTAGATAGTGAATAGACCTAACCTCAGGGAGAGGGAGTGGGCAGTGAAGATTACCGTGTCCAATGTTTCGTAGGCTAGACTGTGAGTGCTCACTGAGACTAGCGTGTGATTCGCAACGGAATCGCAACGGAACTTGAGTTCAGACACTAGACCTCAGGGAGAGAGGGAGTGGGCAGTGAAGATTACCGTGTCCAATGTTTCGTAGGCTAGATTGTGAGTGCTCACTGAGACTAGCGTGTGATTCGCAACGGAATCGCAACGGAACTTGAGTTCAGACACTAGACCTAATCTTAGGGGATGGGCAGTGAAGACCGCGTCTCTTATTTCGCAGAGGTCTCTTCACTAGTCTGTGTGTGCGCTCTGAGACTAAAGTGTGCCATTGGGGAGTTCGAGAGGTTGTTAAGATTAGTAGTACTCTTCAAAGATAGTGAGCATTGCACTCTATGGGTTTCGAAATAAGGTGCGCGCCCTGCCATGAAAGCATGAAAGCATCGGAGTGCAACTAGTGTTCTCATCAATCCATCATCTTCGAAATAGGTCAACGCAACATGGACCTTGCTCTAGTACAACAAAATCGCATAATAGACAGACTCAATAGACGTCAAATAACTAGCTTCCTTTCGACAGAATTGAACACAAAACTCCGCCACAGCAAACATCTAGAAACCAACAAAACAGAACTCTAAATTCGAGCTGCCGAAGCAGTCGACACCGATCACCACGTCTTGCAACCCAACTCGAAACCCAACTCGAAAGAATAGCGCGAAACAAACCCTTTCTCGATCGCTCCAAACCCACAAACCTTGCTCCGATCGTCCTCGAAGACAGTGCAAGAAATACCTACTTCTCAAACACAAACTCTTCTCAAACATAGACTCCTCTCCACCAAAGGAAGCAACGAGTACTCACAAACAAATTCCGAGCGAAGGAAACCCCTTCTCCCTCCAAGCGCCGGCACCACCTTCGTCATCCAAGCAGGCGTCAAAACCTCCCCCTCATCCCTGATTGCGCCAGGAACTTGCAAGCTAGCTCCGATCTATGATGGAAACTAGAAAAAGTGGAGTCAGCCGAGTCACCCTCCAGTTGTCTTGACACCCACAACAAACTCTGATCCCCAACTGATGCTAAACTGCCAAAGCTTGCGGTTTGGGGACGGCTTTGCGGTGAGATTGCTCGGTAAGTTAGCAGCAATCATGGAGGCTGTGGCAGAGACCCAGTGGGAGAATAATGATGAGGGAGTACTGTAATGGTAGTCACACCTTCTTCACCTCCCAAATCTTCTCTGAAGAATCAAGAGGTGGCAGTTTCGGATTGGTTTTAGGTTGGCCCTCGTTGGCAGAATATTCTTCTTTTCAGAACTCTTCACCAAATCTGTTCCTCTGCTCTAGAGGTGTATATCGCAGGACAAAACCTAAACATGGCACAAAATAGGGGGCTTTTTTTCACTTTTATCTTTGAAACCCTCTAGATTAACTTGCTAGGCCCACCTTTATTGGTAGGATTTAATGTCCTGCTTTTTCTTTTGCTTGTTCATTTATTATTTTATGAGTTGTTTACATAGTATTATATTTCATATGCAAAATTGCAACCCTTTCAAAAACTTTGTATTTTTTCTTCATTCAATTGTCAATATTTTTTGTAGAATTTTTTGTAGAATTTTTACACAAATACAAATTCTCACTTAAACCTTGCAATATTAATTCATTTATCTATTGTTTATTACATGATTGGAAAGATGATACTACAATCATTTTCATTGTTTGGCACTGTGATATTATTGAATAAGAAGCCTTGGGTGTTGCTTTTTGAATGTAACAACAACATGGACTGATATTCTTTTAGTATTGGCCCCATAAATTCAAAGGCAATCTTGAATCTAAGAAATTTGCAACATTGAAAGTTACAATATTAATTCAATATTGCAATATTAATTCATTTATCTATTGTTTATTACATGATTGGAAAGATGATACTGCAATCATTTTCATTGTTTGGCATTGTGATATTATTGAATAAGAAGCCTTGGGTGTTGCTTTTTGAATGTAACAACAACATGGACTGATATTCTTTTAGTATTGGCCCCATAAATTCAAAGGCAATCTTGAATCTAAGAAATTTGCAACATTGAAAGTTACAACATTTAGAATACGGTAAACTTATTAATGACAAACAAATCTTCTATGATAGGCTCCTATATGAAGTTATGATAAAAAAAATAGAATTAGAAATACCTTAGATTGATTTGTGGCCATAATCAATGCCTTGGGGAGGTAGTCATAGAGTTATTAGTGACTGTCTTGTACCATCCTAGTGTAAACATAACATAAAAATTATTTTTTAATTCCTTCATGTCATAATCATTTTAGGAATCTTGTTGACATGTTAGAAAATGTTGTGCCTATTTTAAGTGATAAGATGATCATTATAAAAACACTTTTTGCTAATTTAGGAGAGTCTAGAGACTTTTTTGGGCCAATAAGTAGCACACTTCAAAAATTCATAAAAGATTCTTACTTCATGTAAAAAAACAAAATTTTGTTTCCTTCCTTCATTTCACTCACATTCTTTTTGGTATGTTTGTATGTAAAAAAATCTAATTTTTTTGCTAATGGCAATAGGAAAAAAGAATCATTCTATCCATCATAGGTAGGTTTAAGTTAAGTGAAATAGGTGACACCTTACTCATCTAACAAGATGGAGGAGTGTGAACTACCTATTGTGAGCCCCCTTGTACTAGAGGTGATGATGTTTAGAGATGCAATAAGAAAAAAATGGCTTTTCTTTGAGTTTAGTCTTGAAGATGTGATGACTCATTTGTGGAGCAATGAATTCTAAAATTGTATGTCACTTCTTTCTCTTTTAAGAACATAACAAACACAAATGGGGGTTATTGTTTGTTTTTTCTAGAAATTTACTTTTGAAGTACAACATATAATAACAAAGTAAATCTACTTTACCTTCAAAATCTATTTTAGATGCCATCTAATATTCTTTTTGCTACCATATCCATTAATCTTAGTTGCCAACTTTAGACAAATCACTAGTTAAAGTTGGCAAATGAAATTTGGATAATGTCTTAAAATATAATTTTTTTCAAATATAAAAATCATTTAAAAAATAACAATATCCTACAAATTGCACGGTGGCTTTATTTAAAATATATTGTCAACCTTTGCCCTTTGGATATGGTAAGAACAATACTATTAAAATATATAATTACAAAATTCTTCATTTATTTGTATTTTAATTTATTTGTAGCTAATAGTCTATTGAAATGCACCGACACCATTGAAAAGATACAACAAGGTCCAAAGGGACATTAAGAAGATGTTGGGGGTGTCATTCTAAGAGTTTAGTAAAAAAAATTTATAATTGTTTTCCGATGAGTATGTAATGGATGAAATCATGACACAATTGCACATTATTATATATAGTTTTATTGGCCTACACTCCATAATTGCTCTTGTAGTTAGTATAAGCAATATGTACTACATTATTTGTCCTATTATTGAAGGAAAAAAAAACTAAAGTCACCTAAAAAGCTTAATATTACTACAAAATTGGATGTTTTGAAAATTGGTTCAATACAATAATTCCTAAATGCCCAAGGTCTTTTTTGAGCTCCTACAAATTTGGTCTAAATTGAACAAAATGTCACTGTTTTGATGAGTTTTACCAATTTAAAAAAAATTTAATTGTACAAATTCAAACTAGACATGTTAGAGATTACATAGGAAAAAAACCACAACAATATCACTTATTAATAGATTGAAAGACTATAATGTTTGATCATGAGGGTGTTAAAATAACAAAGTGATTTAAAGTCTTCATATCCACTTTTCACATGTCAAATCCAAAACTAATGTCACCAAAAAATATGAGGTTAAAGAGCTTAACATGCATGACCCTAATTAATTTATGGCTTCTCAAAATTTATCCTATAATTTCTTAAAATGAATTTCTATTGTGATTTTTCTTCAAGATCTAGTGTATTTGAGGCTCATTTCCAAGAGCCCTCAATACTATAAAAAACCAAGATTGCAATGGATACACCCTCATATAAAATCTTAATTAGAATAATCTTGATAAATCATTTTCAAAAATAGTTTTTTACACTGAAACTAGATTTCAAAAAAAGAATTCAAAAAAATATAAACTATGAAAATAAGCAACTTAATGAGGTTTTATTTAACTCCAAAGTATTATCAGCACCAAAAGTTGGTGCCTCAAACACTTAGGGTATGTCCACACCAAAACTTATGGAGAGATAATGATGGATTACGTAAAGGACTTAATGTAGTCAAGGTTTTATGACTGCCACAAGGGTAGGCTTGGTTCCGAGGCCACGGTTCGGAGCAGGGTAAGTGGGAGGTAATTTTCTCACAGTACTGAAACATTGTGGTGGCATACAGTCGCTGGAAACAGACGCCACTTGTAACACGGTGGCGTACAGTTGTGAGTTCCCTATTGCGGTAGCGTGGACGTCACATCAAGCTCTGCAGTATGCATAGTGGAGGCATTGGAAGAAGTGCAGACGCTGGAAAGGAACTTTGCAAATGCAGATCTTCAAAGTAGAAGCACACATCTTTGTCAATAGTACTAGATTGTTGCTGCCTCCAAATTGAGACGATAGTGGAAGATGATTAAATTCTGTGAACGGGAGGCAAGTGTGTTGTAGCTGGTCTTTGGTGTCGTTGCACTACGTGGAGGAATTACTAGGCGGAAGTCATTGCGAGGACAGTGCCAACAAAGGGAGATTACTGAAGAGCTTGAAGAACCCACCATCAAATACTTCAGGTATGTGCACAACACAAGAGTGGATTTAAAGGAGAGCTTCGATGCTATAGCATAGTGGATTCACTTCTGGCAATGGAACAAGCTGTTGACTTTTAAATTTAGGGTTCCACTTTGATGCAGCACACGTGAACACAAAATGTGCTCACGGCATTGCTGAAGCACGGCATCCCTGTCAAAATAGAAAAACGTCATACCCACTGCTCTGCTTCATTTGGAAATTGAAGAGAACTTTAGGAAAATTAATGCATTGCAAGTCTTCATAGCACTATAATCACTGTAAGCAAAAATTGTGTCCCTTGTAAGATGTGACTTCGGAGACATCTGAGTACATTGTGTAGCTTCGTGAATGACGACAGAGTGCTTTCAAAGGAAGTCTTTGCTAATCTCTTTCAAATTCCGTTGTTGCTCACAAGAACTACAGCAACTTATCGTCCTGTACAGCAATATGGACTTGTCCGAATCTATTGCGGAATGCATGTGCTTGGCGTCTGCGCTTCTTATGTTACTCCTCAATTCTCAGCAAGCGTTGTTGTTGGCTGTCGAGACTGCAACAACTGCTGATTTCGATGAAGACGTGGATATGGCCGACATTGTTGACCTAATTAACTCCACCGAATGACAACAACAACGCTGTGCATGCTGTTCTCTCGCAATTCAATGTTTGGACGGCCCTTGCTTCGTTGGATGACGATGTGGGCTTCTGGATCAAGCCGCGCTCGATGACATGGTTCTCCCGCTTCCTCCTCGAAGAATATGATGACGACCGTTGGGTGCACCTCTTCCGGATGACAAAGCAGGCTATCCTCACTCTATGTCATATTCTAGCACTACATATGCAACGAAGAGACACTAACTATCGATGTGTTGTGCCAGTTGTTATCTGTGTGGCATGCGGTCTGTTCAAAGTTTGCCAAGGATCAAGTTTGCTGCTCTGCAGCGAGTTATTTGCGATCGGAAAGAGTACGGTCGATGTTGTTGTGCGTGAATTTGTTCAGAGTGTGAATATTGTTTTGCACAGAGAAGTGCAATGGCCACGGGGTGCGGCTATTCAATCTACAGCAGATGGCTTCAAAGACCTTTGTGGCATTCCTGGTGTTTTCAGTGCAATTGATGGCACACACTTCGCCATCAAGAAGCCCAGCTTCAGCTCAGTGGACTATTATTATTTCAAGTCAGGTGGTTATAGCATGGTGTGCCAGGCAGTTGTAGACAATCAGAAACGTTTCCTTGACCTCTACGTAGGTATGTCAGGTTCAACTAACGATGCACGAGTACTGAGGCGTTCGACATTGTACCACAAAGGCCAGGTGAACAAGTTATGGGCAGGTGACAACTACTTCGAGGGCTTCTCGCCGTTCTTGCTGGGAGATGCAGGGTTTCCAATTCTACCCTGGTTGATGGTACCCCACCGCTCTGCTCGGAATTTATTGCCAGAAGATGCTTTTTTCAATAAGAAATTGAGCAAAGGTAGAACAGTGGTCGAAAATGCCTTCGATGGATTGAAAATGACATTCAAGGAACTGAAGGGACGGTCGGACTTGGATGTCAAGCTCTTCCCTAACGTTGTCGCTGCGTGCATAATTTTGTACAACTTGCTGTTGAAACCAGAGCACTCCCAAGTGGAGGAGCGCTTGCAATTATACGAGCATGGATTCATACCAGCTGCCGCAGAGGATGCTGAAGATGTAGTCGGCATTTGTCTACCAACATCCCTGTAGGTGCAGCATCGACAGGTTGTGCTGAAGCGGCGGCAATTGGGAGTCCTCTTACAACAGGAACGACTTCACCGCCAAGCATGAAGTCCAACGGTGATGCTTACGTGAAGACTTCGATGTCTGCAGAATTGTACAGAGTGCGACGTTCATTGCTCAGCTTGGACGTCGGTAGTCATGTCCTTATTAGTTCTTCGGAACCATGCGGTCGTGTTTTTTTTTGGTGGCATCATAACGTACAACAGTAACATGTTTTTTTGTTTAATAGTCACTTGACGAGTGGCATCGATTAGACTAAACTGTATTATGGTGCTCTCCCGTTTCAGACTCAGGAGACCAATACTTTAAGATGCATATCCTGTACAATATATACGACTTTATTTTGAAAAGTACTATGCGTACTGTACATTTCAAAAGTTCATGTGAAGGTCTATGTACAAGTGAACGCAGTTCGCATTCTCAGTACTTAATCGAGTAGCTACTCACGTCCACTTCGTGACAAGTTCATGTGCTCTCAGAAGATTCATGTCATGCACAAGAACTTGCATGCTGAAGGTACTGCAAAATGCTGTCACACTTGCAACAGTCCTATGGGAGATTACTATGCACTCTAAAATTGTTCATGTTGAAATGAACTACTAGTAGCTGGAACCATGCGTTGCGTAGGAACTGTGCTTCCATCTTCAAAATAGTGTTGTCGACGATCACTTGCTGGAGGGCGTGTATACAGTCTGACCCTGACGTTCTTGTTCCGCAGATGCTTGCCCTGTTGCTGGAGCCACGCGGGCGCTGAAAGCACACTTGAAACCTAGCGTTATTGCAGTGGACAAGTTCGATAAACATGTAACCACGTCGCCTTATTTCTCAATGGACAGTCTAGCATTCTCTTACGCAGCTGTAGCATTCTCTTGGACCAGGCGATCTCTGCCCTTCTGATAGTCCATGTGATCATTGAATAATTTCTGTTGAATTTCCAGACGCATCTTCTCCAATTGTTGGGTAGATTCGGTCATGTGTCGCAACTGGGCAGTTAAGGCATCTCCGGTTGATTGAGTAGCTTCAGCAACTAGATCGTAACCAGAGAGATTTTTTCGCTTCACACCGGTAGTGAGCGGACGGTGATGTGCGGTCCCCTCTGTTGTATCTGAGGAGCTGACATCTAGAATTGGAATACTAGGTGGCACGGATGTGCGCTGCGTCGTCGACGGACTCTGAACGGGTTGAACCTGTGGTGCGCCGTGCCTTGGTATCCCCTGCTCGGATAGTACAAGAGGATCACGAAGCTCCACTGACGGGGGTTCGTCGGCTGCAGCTGCCATCGCCTCCACCAGAGTGGCAGGGTCTTCATCGTCGATGCTGTCAACTTCTTGGTCGTTGCCAACAGGGGGTGCTCTAGTCACATTCAAATTCTCATCTTCCACGGACGTGAAGTCGTGTGAGTGGGGTGGCTGCACGGCAGCTCGGATGCCATACCACCTTCGTATCTGGAAATACACGTCCTCAGGGTAGACGCGAGGCAGATTTGCAACTCATCGTTGTGTTGCCGTCATTGTCCAGTACGCTTCTTCACTTCCGCCTGTGGTCGTGAAGTAGTCCATGATTCTCTTGAAATCTGGGAGTAGGAGATGCCACTTGTGTCTGCAATTGGGTCTGTCACGAACAATTGGAGAGAAACCCGCTCTCATCAATTCAATGGAGACGCGCTCCCACTTCGCCTCATCAGTCATCATGAGCTTCCGCTAGTCTAGAACCTGCTGCTCTTCGATACTTACCAAGCGTCTAGCTTCAATCAACGCATTTATTTCGAGGGCGTTCCAATTTGGTTGTCGTTCCTTTCTCGGGCGCCTACTTGAAGTTGGAGCATCAGGATTCGTGGCAGGCACGACTTCACGCGCCGTTGCTGCTACCGATGCCGATTGAGTCCCTACGAAGAACGTAGTCGTGCTTCAAAAAACTCAATTGCCACTCGCACATCATCATAAGAACGAAGGAATCAGGGAAAGTGTAGACCTCACTGCTTACGTTGGCTTCAATTAAGTTTTGTCATGACAAAGACAGCAGTGGATTACTACACAGAACTGGAGAATCCTTTAGAAGGTGGGCAAAGTAGGCGCAAGTGCTATACTTTCATTTGTCGATGACTTCCATCTATACGGTCACTATCCTGAAAGAATTCAAAGCCAACGATGGTGCATGCGTGCTTCGAATTTTGAAGTCATGAGTTCGTCCTTCAAGAAAAGAAAATGTAAAGAAACTCACCTATAGAAGCGGAGCTCGTGCCGTTGCTTGGCATTCCAGCAACCATTCCTTGCCGACTGTTGGATTCCATGACAGTGTACTTGCGGTCATCCACACAGTAAAATCAGAAAATTACAAGAGCATGACTACATGACTAGACTGGCGCAGTCCACTCACATGCTCGGAGACAGCATCAGAGGAACAGAAGTTACCAAATTCACGTGTTAATGCCACTCAGTTTCTTCGCTCCATGTCTTCAAAGAACAGCCTTTCCGCCACTGAGTTGCTTACGCCTATGATTACCGTAACATAACCTTGCTTGCACTAATCCAAAAGGAAATGATTATCGCAGGCACTTCACCGTATACCCTCCTTCCAGTGAAGACTCATCTAGCCGTCTCCAAAGTTAATTCCTACTATTTTTTTAGTCTTTAATGCCGTCCTCAGAGGGAAGGACGAAGCCTTGGAAAAAATCCAGTACTTGCGTGTCCAGCTATATGTAACCGCTGCAGAGCTGCCGCTGTCTGAGGGTGGAACCTGGCAGGGTAGTTCTGCGTACGTCTGAAATTACCGGACTTCACTCATACGCTCCCATGCCAAGCCAATTGGCCATCCACGTCGGCTCGGTACATAATTCACCACACTGGTGTGGACTCAGCTTACGCTAAATCTCTACCAATTCCGTCAACGGCCCTCCATAAGTTTTGGTGTGGACATACCCTTAGGGGTAAATATTTCACTCTACCAGTACTCTAATTCAATTATTTTACAGATAGTGTGACTTTGGTAAATTACTACTATTGTAGTAACTTACGGTACGAACTTATGACAAATCAGTGTGCCTCGGCGTCTCGGACGCGCGCTTGTATATTTGTCTTCCGAGGAAGCTTTTTCTTGGACCATGATTCCTTTTTCAGTTTCATCGTCTCTCTGTTGCTTAAATTTGCTTGATTTCTTGTGCGAGAGGAACCGAGTTTAGAATAGGGCTGCCGACAATGTTCAGTGTGGGTAGTCATCGTCAAAGAGACGCAAATGTGCACGACTTGAAACGAACGTGCGGACAGGAGCAAGAAGATCGTGATTTACAGGTATCGCCTTTTCTTTCTGAATCGTATCGAATGTTTTCTTTCCTTCTACTTGATAGGCTTTGCTGCTAAATCTCGTGGATGCTGAACACCATGTTGTTTTGAATTTGGATTTCTCGAATGCTCAAGCTATCTGGAACTGACAGTATAAACAATGCTAGAGTTTACGAATATTAGGGTTCGTGTTTTTCAAGCCGATTTCAATCTCTGGGGGCTTGCGGTTGCGGTTGCGATTGCGGTTGAGTAGTCCAATCTCGCTCATGAATCAACATTTTTGTGAGGTTATCCCAAAATTGGAGGAGAAAGCGTTTAAGGTCTTTGAGCAGGAGTATTTGGTTGAAATTCTAGGGTTTGACGTGTGGATCGTCATGAAGTTGGTTGCGTTTGTTGAGCAGATGGGAGAAGTTAGTCGGCAGCGTGTTTGAGCGTCCTCCCTATGGCTCCGTTCATGTTCTGCCGAGTCTGCCGTATTAATCACGACAAGGGCAAAGGCCATAAGTACGGTGTCAAACACAAGCAGTATTTGACTGAGTTTCTTTCCAAGTCGCGGACGAAGATTCAAGATATTAGGTCATCACTGAAGGAGGTTGCAGTATTGCAAAATGAAGGCCGCAGTCACACCAAATTCTGGTGTTCCTTTTGTGAACTCGGGGTCGACGAGAATGAGAGTGCGTTTGCACGGTAGGTTTCTTTTTCATCTGTTATCGCAGATTTAAGTAACGTTGGGGCGTTGAGGCTTGTCTTTAAGGCTCTTGCTACGAGTTTTAGGGTTGCAAGTGCCGTAGTTGTTACACCACTATTCTGCCTCGCATTCGATTGTTTGTGATTGACCGTTGTGACATGAATCAGTGAAAGCGCCATCCAGCATTTAGGAAGTCCTTCACATTTCACGAACGTCAAGAATTTTTTATTGGAGCAAGGAGCTGGTGTCGCCGATAGCCATCGGTACTGTATCTCCAAGGAGGAGTTATTGAAGGTATCATTTTTTCAAACGCTAGACATACTATTTACGTCTCTTTAAGAGTTTTGGCATGTATAGGGCGTGATTTTTGGGAGCTGTATATAGCTGTGGAGAGATGTTCGGGGTATAAGAGCTAAATCTATTGAGATCAATCTTTATCACAATGTATGGATTTCTTATTCAATTCCAAAGTGGATGTTGTACACCACTATAAGTGACTGTAGACAACTCCTGTTTAATTCGAAATCAGAAGGCAGACATTTAGCCAAGTCATGCTTACACCACTTGCTCAGTATGTTGAACCAAGTGTGTGAATAGACGAGTTGCTTTTCGTAAGTGGTCAGTATAGGAGACAGGATTAGCTCTGTTATGGTTTTAGTATCCTCCACCTTAGACACAATTTGCAGTCACAGTTGTAGGTGATATTCAAAACGCTAATGTTCAGTAAAGTTGTTCAGATGCCAGAATTCTTCCTTTCCTTCTTTTTCATGTTTTCTGCGTTTTCCTGAAAGTGTTCCTTTATGTTTATTGGTTCCAGTGGCAGGAGCGATGTAAAATTGCAGCGGTGACTACGGCTAAAGCAAATGTTGAGCTTTCCAGAACAAACAATATCCACACTGACACTTCACATTATGATCCGGGATCTTCTTTGGCATTAGGGAGTAGACAAACTGTTTTACATATTGATTCTGTTGATGATGTTCAGCCTTTATCAGTCCTTACTGTTGGAAGCTCCCAGAGACATTTGCCTATGTATGATGAAGCATCTTCCATACGTGGTGATCAACGATGCTTTTCAACGTCTGGTGCAACCGAGGCGTTACGGTCATCCTCAAATGGCTGGGGTGGTGGGGCTCTGCACTACATGGATCCTGGGAGTCGTTCGACACCAACAGATATCGGTATAGGTGTGATGAGGATTAATAAATGGATCATCTTAACTTGAGAAGCTTTACGTGTTTCGGAACTTAAGTCAGGCAATGGTTATATGCGTTAGCGTGACTTGTTTCAGAGCGCTAAATTTGTGACGTTCAAAATGCTCAGAAAATTAGGACTAGTATAGGTCTGAGGTTTTCGTTGGGCGACTGAAATACTGCACTGTCCATTATAACTGGAATCCGCCATTTTAACGAATGTTGGGTTGATCGGAGCTTCTGCAATCAAAATGCGATCTGAATTGTTGTGACATTGTATTAACACTGCTGGTTCTCTGGAACTTTTGTGCCAAAACAGAAGCCAGCACCAGCAAATCTTCTCATGATCACTATCCAGGGACGCCGAATGGGTTTTCTAGAGGTGTCGTCGTGACTCCCTACACGCAAGTAAGTCTATTGTGTTGAGTGTGGCTTGGAGCATAGTGGATGCGTCCTGTGTAATTCTTATTCGTTTGGAGGTTAGATGTTGTTGGAATCCCAATGTGCGATGTATTTCGGTTTTACTGTTCTGGACTTTCACGTAAGTCATCTTCTGCTTTTGAACTTTTCCTCTATACAGGCTCCTGGAGCACCCTTGTCAGCAACGAAAATTCATTCTAGTGCATATTACAATATGCCACCATTACCGGTTGCTGCAACGCCGCAGCATACCGTAATGGCTGCTGGCCAAGGTAAGTGTGGAAACGCTTGACCTAGCTATACTGAAATCTAGGCACTGCAGGCTGTTTATTAGCTATCTTGACTGTGCTGGAAAGTTCAGACCAATAAAAGTGCGTGTAATCGATTGCATCCTACTTAACTTTCAAGTGCCTATATGGCCAATATTGACCGCTTTTAGGGATTGAAATAATCATTTTGAAGCTTCAAGAAAGGTAACAAATTGTAGCAATAAAGAAAAGAGATCATACTCTACATTTTTTTATCGATAGAAACATGCATTGAAAGTTAGTATTCAACTGTTCGTTCCCACGATCTACTTTCAGACCTTAGTCAGCTAAGAATGTTTTCACTAACAACTCAAGGTTTGCAGCTCTTTCTAAGGTCGTTTGCCCGCCACTGCAACCTGGAGAGGGAAATGTTCACTCCGGGGGTCCACCTCCTTGGATTGGACCCGGTGACGACAAGCAGCTGTTTAGTGCCCCAAGTATTGACATGGAAGCTTTTGTGAAGACCCAACCGCTTTCCAAGACACAGGAAAGGAAGTTAGCAAAGCTTAGGCCACCAAACCGAGTGGGAGCTGCCTGGGCTGAAATGCGAAGGGCACAGTTGGAACGTGCGGCGAGAGGCGAGACGGTTCCAGAGGCCGATGCCAGCTGGCTCCCAAACTTTGGTCGTGTTTGGCAGAGTGGTTCTCGACATGATACGCGCAAAGAGTTTGAGGCTGAAAAACGGAGGGAAGCGAAACGACTTGGGCGGCCTCTAGGGAAAAGAGGTGCAACTGCATTGGAGAGCCCTCTTCAAGTCCATAGTAAACCAGAAGAGAACCCTCGTGAGGTCCAGCCCTATGTTAGTAAACGACAAGTAAGTGGCCTGCTGTTTTCTACATTTTTGGTGACCGTTCATGTTTCCCTTTACATCTGGGATTGCAGTTCATAGCATCTGGAATTTTATCTCGTATTGTTTGTAGACTGGTGAGTAGTATGGAGTGTGCAATTTGTATGCATGACGTGGGGAAACCTTTCTGTGCTCCTCGAGCTTTAGCAGGATTTTTCACCTTGTGTTGCCTCACTAGGTGCTGGTCGAAAGGTCAGGAATTCAAGTGTAGGTCATTTGCTATTGAATTAATATGTGTTTGCATGAGAATATTTTTGTTCATGGGACCAGCCATTGCACGCTCACAAATATTTTTTTTTTGTCTGACGATTGTTATTCGTAGGCTCTCTTTTCTCGGTAGGTGTTATCAAATTCAATCTAAACAGCAATGGACTTACTTGAGAGACTTGTAATAATGTGTTGCAATGCAGAGAAACAGTTAATGCCGATCAACAATATGAGGCCGAGGTTCGCTGCAGTGTGCTTTTGGGAGGAATGTGACGTTTTGAGTCATGTTGCGGCACCGAAACCTTCAACTGTAAGAATTTTTTCCACGTTCTTGGGGCTTCAAAGTTCCACATTGGGAATCGACCTGCAGGACACCACGAGAGATCTTCCCCAGTTAGCTCCATTCTAATTTTTTAACTGATTCTATGGCATTTCCGGAGCTCCAGGTGACAAGAATATCTTTAGGGAAGATTCCGAGGGAGAGAACCACCCTTTTTAATCACAGGGATTGTCCTGTCGAAGAGACAAAGCCTTTCTAACACTTGTCCTTGCAACGAATTCACTATGGTTTGTTACATGAGCCATGGATTGTCGATGCAAAGGCAATCTACCAGGTGAATGGAGCTTTAGGGTGTTGAAAAGATACTGGTCTCGGAAGTGCAAGTTTTGTTAGTCAGTTGAGTTTCCCTCAGCATACATTCACTGAATAGGTGTAGGATCTCGGGGGCTCACGATTATGAGGAGTTTGTGCCATGTTAACTACCATAGTGGTCACACTATAATCAAGAGAATGGGCACAAAATACGGTACAGAAGTCATATCTGAAGATTGGGACTTCCTACCCACTGACCGTATACTCTACGCTGTGAAGTTGTAAACCGTGAGATTTTCTGTGAATATGTTGTCTGCATAATAAAGAGTCAAATTTTGGACTTAAAATAAAAATTCTGTTTTTTTCTGGTAGGGATTTGAGTGCAATCCCATCATAGCATTATCGCTCTATTGGCTGTAACGTAACTCAGCCTATGACAGGCCAAATAGGAGCCAGCCCATCACAACGCAAATTATTGTAGTGGTGCACATTTTAGAATTGGAATGTACACTATTAGTACAAGGTTGGTTCCCATTTGGCTTGTTATAGATTGAATTACCGTTTTGGCTTTAGTCCAAATGGTAGGAGGATTTGCATTGACATGAGCAAGCTCTCACTCTAAAAGTTGAATCACATACTCCTTTAAAGCATGATGGCTTGTTTGGTGATGAGTTAGCATTGTTTTGGGGAGTGATTAATATTGAATCTCATACATTTGTTCATTAGAGTAGTTGCTTCTTAGTCTAACATATATTACCCACCTTGAATGTAGTAAAATGCCTTGTTTATTATTTTTAGAACCTATAGATTTAATTTTTCTATCCTTCAAGCACCCCCAAAGAAGTTGCTTGGCTAAAATGCTTGTTGATCAAAGTCAAGCAATTTCTACCATCAACATCTACAAAAAGTCAATCTTATAATCAAAATACAATCAAGCTCTTTCAAAATTCTTCATATTCCATTGGGAGTTTTAATCCTAGAATGCTGCGGTGGACTAAAGAGGTCCAATGGATAACAAGGAATTCTTGCATGTAAATCGGAATTGCAATCAATCATCCTCAATTTTTAGGAGTGGAAAGTGTATAGTTCTTTGACTTCAAATGAGTTTTTCTTATTATTTTATTACCAATGATTCCCACCGTTTTAGAAATCATGAATTTTATAGAAAATTCCAACGTCCTTCCAAGGTTAAGATTGTCAAAGGGGCAAACCAAAATTTGAGTGTGCCCATGAGATCAACTAAAGCTAGTATTTTCATAAAAAATAGTGCTTTTCACATTGCCAAATTCATACTTGATTAAAAAATAGGTGCTTGTTGATCACACATCATATTAATTGAGACACCCTTCTATACCAAGAAGACAATTTGCCATAGATATATAAAAAAGAATATACTTTGACTAGCCCTACAAAGAAATGCTAATCTCTTTGCAACCTACAACCAAAAATGATCTATTTTGTAATTAAACTTGGTTTTGAAAACAAGCAATGAGGTCTCTAATTATAGTACATAGGTATCATATCCTAGCCCATTGAGATGTGCAAATATGAGTGAATGCAAGAAACACTTGTACTATTTGTTGTGATTTGTCACACCTTGGTTTTTGATTTGTTTTTTGCTTATAACATCTCTAATTTGGAGGATTTTTCAAAAAGAATTTACTATTTTTAAACATCCCCAAAAATTTCTCACAATGAGTAATTTAGAGTTTTTTAGCATCATTTATCTCCAATAAAACGAGTTTTGATTTGAAATTTTGAGAGGATGGTCTCTTAGTAAACTTATGGCTAGCTACTATTCAAAGAAATTTCAAAAATTACTTATTTTTATATGATGTAGAAGTCCACAAAGAGAGCTTCTTTTTGCATTTTTTCCCTAAGGTATGAAACATTATTTTGGTGAGTTTTTTGGTCAAATCTCATCACCAAAAAATCTTCTCAAATATGCAATTTCTTGATATTTTTTAAGAATAATATACTATTTTTTACAAATTAAAATGTCAAAAGTTGTATTTTCTTTACCAGAATTCTATATGAATTCTATATCCAAAGTTCCGATGAAGAAAATACAACTTTTGACATTTTAATCTGTAAAAAATAATACATTATTCTTAAAATTTATCAAAAAATTATACACTTGAGAAGATTTTTTGGTGGTGAGATTTGACCAAAAAACTCACCAAAATAATGTTTTACACCTTTGGAAAAAAATGCAAAAAGAAGCTCGTTTTGTGAAATTCTATACCACATAAAAATAGTATTTTTGAAATTCCTTTGAACAGTAGCCATAAGTCTACAAAGAAACCATCTTCACAAAATTTCAGATCAAAACTCATTTTCTTGGAGATAAATGATGCTAGAAAACCCTAAATCACCCATTGTGAGAAATTTTCGGGGATGTTTAAAAATAGTAAATTATTAATTTTTTCTTAAAACTCAAAAATTTAAAAATGTACATAATGGTTATGAGTAGCTTCCCTATAAATTTTGAGTCATTTGGAGCTAGAATACAAAAGTTATAAGCAAAAAACAAATAAAAAACTAAGGTGTGACAAATGGCTTTAAGTGTTTCTTGCATTCACCCATACAAGAGTATTTAACTTTGTAGTTTGCAATACAAATTAATTCTAAGGTCAATTCATAAGCCACAACATGTACAATTGCTTTGGAACTTTGCTTACTACCTTAAACCAAATTTTTACTTGAATGATCTTGTGTAGGAGACAAGGAATTAGAGACTAGCTTCTTAAAAATTCTTGATCAATTAATGAAGGAGCTTGAAAATTCATAAGACTCAGTAATTTATAACTTTTGGACATTATACTAATGACCGATGAACTAAAAGTTTCCCCCACCTTTTCTAAAGATTTATGTGTCCTCTTTTCCAAGTGTCTCATGAAATGTACAAATGATCCATGCACCCAATAGGAGTGTCAAGTTTCAAAAAAACAGACATATAGTCTATATTATAAGCAAAAAAGTTTCCCATAGACTCAACCTAGTTGATAGATGATCACTTAATTCTAATATGCATTCTCCTACTTTAAAGGTTGAACTATGCATTTGATACTTTGTGATACCAAGATTCACTAATCCTAAAGTGAGGGAAGGTAAGGCTTGTAGATGGATATTTGCTTTATTATCCTTCATGCATCTATGGTTGTACAATGCTTGACAAACAAAAGTATAGAATTAACTGTATAATTAAATTTGTAACTAGTCATTAAGGTGACATTTACCCATTTCTTTAATGGACATGACTAGTAAAGATTTTAGCCTTCAATTACCAAATGTCTAGTTGA
Organism: Thuidium tamariscinum; assembly: GCA_947034885.2. Taxonomy (NCBI): domain Eukaryota; kingdom Viridiplantae; phylum Streptophyta; class Bryopsida; order Hypnales; family Thuidiaceae; genus Thuidium; species Thuidium tamariscinum. The sequence goes on along the minus strand of OX344751.2, from coordinate 30,614,560 downwards.
ATCATTTGTATATTTTCCTAAGTTTTTTTGTAAATTCACATGTTCAAAATCAAATTATTGCCATTGTCATCCTAAATCACCACATTGATTCACAATTTAAAATCAAGAAATTAACTTTTAAAGGACCAAGGTTATTTTTCTACCAAAAAATGCTCAAAATTGCCATTTCTATTGCAAAGAGTAAAATATTTGAAAATTATTGTTTTTGGACATTTAACCATAGGATCTTACACCTAATTAGTATGAAAATGTGTATAATGAATTAAAAAACTTTGAACCATACAAATTGCAAGATATCTACATTTTAAGAAAATTGTACATTGTGTGGTTATATTTATTTGACTTTGAACCCTCTTAACTCTAATTTTTTGCACTACAAAGTTTTGAGCTTTAAATATTCATTGTGGAAATTGAATTGAGAGTCTAGGTGAAAAAATTGAATTTTCATTCTTAAGAGAATTGTTAAGTTGAATTAGGTACAAGATAGAAGGAAAATTAAAGTTATTAATATCTTTAAAATGAAATTAAAACACTCTAAATCAAATGGTTGGATTATTCTAAAAAGCAAACTAAACCTTGTGCATGTTTTTCACAATTGTAAAAATTGCATTAAAAAATGAATCCTACAAGGGTGATTGCAAGAAACACTTGTCCTATTTTGTGTCACACGACGTGTACTGATCTGTTTTTTGGCCATAACTTTTGTGTTTTGTCTTCGATTGGCTCAAGATTCGTAGGAAAGGTACTCATAACTATCATAAAGCTTCAGTAATTTTTTCATAATTTTCAAAAATATTTTACTATCCAAAATTAGACCCCGATTGGATGTCACACTTGGCAGTTTAGGGTTTTTTAGTACTATGGAGTACCTTTTTTTAATGATTTTAAGATGAAATTTAGATGAGATGGTCTTCTAATAGACTTCTAGCTCTCCAGGGAAGGATTTTTAAAAATAGTTAATTTTATGTGGTGTGGAGGTCTACAAAGTGAGCTCCCTTCTGCTTGTATTTTGAAACATATAAAATATTATTGTGGTGGTTTCTTTTGTGAATGACCATCTACATAAAGTTGTTGCAAATGGACACTTTTTATTTTTTGAAAATATCTATTTTTACTATTTTTCCCTAATTAAAACATGAAGGTATGTATTTTCTGGAGGTTTGGCACTTTTCAAGTTCTCCTACTTAGAGAATTTTTCTATCCATTTCCTTCAGTGAAAACCTTCATCTTAGAGGTATATACACTATTCGTATTTTTTAAATTTTTTTCAAATTAATTTTCTAATTTTAAAGTACTCCCGAAAAAATCAGCCAAATGCAACAAAATCGGCAGGTGTTTCTTGCAATCACCCACAAGTTATTTTTTCACAAAGATGCTTTGATTGGCCCCAAAACAAGATTGTCTATAATTTTTACATCACTAATTCAAATAAAATGAATCAAAGCTTTCCATGTAGACAAAATACAATCAATAAGAATTTTTTTTTTTAATTCAAAAAAATTCAAAATTATTTTTGGCTGCTTGATTTTCCTTGTTTTGAGTTTATTTGTGCATAACTTTTGTTTCTAGGTGCCAAATGGGAAAGGAATTGTATTCTTATGGAGCTTATCATTTTTTCCATCTTTGAATAAAGTTTCAAAAAATCATGACAAAAATTGAGATTATATGAACCTGCCCAAAATCCAATTCAAACCAAACTGAAGATTGGCAAGACTGTTCTCTGACACCAATGCCGGTGATCTTAGATCTGGCTAATTATTGCCCAATTTCTACCAAAAAAAATCTGCTACTAAACGTACATTCTGGAAATGTCCTTCAAAATTGAATTTTGAGCAAAATTTCAGCTCACGTACATGTTGGGGTGGATGAACTTTCTGTCCATCCATGTGTCAAGTAGCATATATCCGCGCTTTTACTTTTCATCCATTTGTTGACGAGCGATCTCAACCATTGGCCAATCGCAGAGGCGGCTAAATCGAGCGGTGGGATTTAGCTTAGGGTAGGGTTTGGAGCCCCTCCCCCCCCCACCAACTCCTCATTAGCTCCATGAACTCTTTTGCTATACGTTTGTTGCATTAACTTCTTCCTTAATGGTACACATTTAGCACACGTTTGAAACAAAGGCATATTCTGTGTTTTCAAAGTTTTAGAGGCGCCATTGCACCAATGCGTTGGATTTTTCGCGGTGGCTCTTGTTTTTCATGAATCAGACTCAGATTATCACGCGTCCAACACTCCAGCCATTTCTTTCCTCGAATTTCATGTTGCATTGAAACTTCTGGAGGTTCTCAAGATATCTCTAGCATTCACTGCATTGTGGGTTTCGAGGCTGCACTTCAATGTAGCACTCAGGGGTCCGAACCTCTAGGAAACTTGAGAATGGTGATGCAATTTCGTGAGAAACTCAAAAATTAAAAAACGGACACTTGAGTCATCTAACTAAGGCCTGAATGTTTGAACAGTACAACCGGGTGAGACTGCGAAAGTTGCCAAATTAAAAAGGTGCTCTTTTTTCAGTTTTCTTGCACATCCTCCCATCGCTCTCATGCATTGTATCGTTGTACTTTTGTGTCAATTTGCTCGATGTATAGCTGTGTATTTTTGTCAATTTGCTTGTACTACATCGCTCACTTCAGTCTTCTGTGCTATACTTTATTGATTTTGATCTGCGATCTGTTGTTTGCTGGTGAGGCAAGTACCTCCCTACTCTAGGCACAATCACAAGGTGTTGGTAGGAAGTGAGGGTATACAAATTTCCGTGGGCGGAGGGGGAGTTTAACGATGTTGGTAATTTGATCAAAGTAGTTTGCCACAATTGTACAAGCATCATCAGGAGGCGTAAGGTAATGGTCCCAAAGTTGGACAATTTGGAGAAACACGAATGTAAGCGTATTTGTCAAGAGGATGGCATCTCCTTTCCTGAACTAAAGAAGAGCGTTTCTTTCATTAAGCCCAACTGCAAGCACCTACAACTTGTGAAGCAATAGGAAGGGTAAAAGAAAGCCACTATGGTTGCCGATCAATTGCTTGGGGGTCTAGAGGGTGAGTTCAAAATTAAGGCAGTTCAATTATCTACCCTTCTTTACTTTTTGAGTCACAATCATCCTCTCTGCGATTTTGAATGTCACCAACATTTGCTAAAGCACCTGAAGATAAGGAATCTTCCGAAAAAACACTGGTCTTAAATAATAGGGTGGGAAATGGCAAAACACATGTATGAGTCTATTCTTCGAGCCCTAAAACATGTTGTTAGAAATGCCAATATTATATCCATTTTTGCCGTTGAAGTCACGACAATGAATACCACCTTGTGGCTGTGTGTTTATATCTATGTGATGGACAACTGGAAGAAAATGCCGCATCTTTTACATTTGTCTTGCATTTCGAGTGGTACTACCGATCACTTGACTCAAGTAATTGTCCATGTGCTTATAGAGGAAGGAGGCCTCAGCCGTGAGGAAATAGCAAGCAAATTGGTAAGTTTTGGTGTTGACAGGGTCAATAGTTTTTAAGGCCCAAAGACAGGGGTGACCACCTATATTAGGGAGAAGTAGACTCTATTCTTAATTGGGGCAAGTTGTGTCAACTACCATGTCAATTTGGTGGTCAAGACACTAGAAGAAAACCCTGTTAAAATCCCCGAAAACACGTCATGTAGTTCATGTAGAGTTCCTGTTTCAAAACACAGTCAAAATGTAGTCAAAACGCAAAAAAACGCAAAAATGCTTTTTTTGCATTTTTTTGCGTTTTGACTGCATTTTGAAACAGGAACTCAACATGAATTACATGACGTGTTTTCAAGGATTCTAACAGGGTTTTCTTCTAGTGAGACCTTGTCCAAATTCTCGTTGATTTCATAGCTTGAGGGCCTTTTCCAATCTATTTACAATTACTTTTGTTGAAGCAATAAGCGCCACACTGAATTGCAGAGGCTTGCTGATCTCATGGAAACTAAGGGTAACAAAATGCTTCAAAATGTGGAAACTCGGTGGATCTCCATGACGAGTCTTGCTACAAGAATCCAGGACAAGTATTGCACGTAGTTCATAAAATGGGTATGGATATGATAGCGGCACTTGGTAACAAACCGTATGTTGGTGCTGTAGATAATTTTGACCTGCTTTGTAACATTGAGGTTGATCATGCTTTCTTTGGCTTTCTTTATTCCTCTTATTAATGCCATGCATTGTTTGATTAAGCTTTTACAAGCGCATAATATTTTCATTTGCGACTTCCTTCAAGCGGTGAAGTTGTGCCAAGACGAATTGGCTTGAATGTTTACAGATCCCACTACTGCTAACCAGAAGGCGGATTTCCAGTGCTATAGGGCCATTACGTCACTTTCCTACGGAGAGATTCCTTTGCTGTGGAAATCGCTCAGTGGAGAAAGTAGCCTATGCCATTTATTGATTGACTTCGGCAATAGAGCTGCCTTTACTCGATGCTACGACAAGAACATTGGTGCACATTTATTTGTGAAGTAGGGAGAGTTCAATTGAACGCAGAACAACGTAAAGCGCCAATTTTTAGGTAACTTCTTTTTGAGGTACTTCTTATTCTTTACTTTATTTTTGGGTCATTTCTCTTGGTGGTTGATGGTTGCTCAGCTCATGTTTCCAATTTTTTGGGGGGACTTTGGTGATTACTTGGTGCTGTAGCAATGTAGCTGACCTCAATCAACTCATGTTTCTAATTTTTTTTTTGGATTGTCTTTTGTCTTTTGTGATGCAAATGACCTTATGTTTCCAATTTTTGTTGTTGTTTGGTTGTCTCATTGTTGGGTGTGCTAATGGGTGGTGTAGGTGAATTCACTTCTAATTTTTTTTATTGTTGTGTATGTAGTACTGTTTGCTGCAAGTTAGTTGATGTTACCAAATGTTTCTCTTTCTTCAATGTGATGGGTTGAGCTAATGTATCCAATTTTTTTTGGTGTTTGATTTGAATTCATGGCTGATGTCTGCCTGTTTGAGCTGCCGGTCACAACTGCAATTTAGGAGTAAGTTCGATAGTGGATAAATGTTACTGCCTTCAAGTTTCTAATTGTTATTATCGTAGTGGAGGGTTAACTTACATTTCCAATTTTGTTTGTTTGTCTGTCTTAATGTATTGTATCTGTACTGATATGTTTCTCCTTTTGCAGAAATAGCTCAATGCCTTTGTAATGAGCTTGACCATAGGTTTCCCCAGCAGGAGCTTCTTGATGCCTTTGGGATTATATATCCACAGTATTGGCTCCAAGATGGTGCTAAGGCTACTTTCAACATCACTTGGTTGTACTAAAGGCACATTTTGCCAAAGTAAGACCTATAAACAAAGGGCAAGCCCCATGTGATGGGGGGAGCCTTATATTATACCTCAGATCTTGTCACAATCCAATTTGGACAATTAGCAGGCACTATTTAAGGTCACTATGAAGGAAAATGCTGAAGCTATGTGTGGCCCACCCTTTGATGTGAATCCCGTCATAAAATTGTAGAGGAAACTTTCCAAATCATTGCATTTGAAGAAGATAATTTCAGAGTACTTTTAGCTAACTGAGATAGGCTATTGCTTAGTCTTTGGCTTAGTGGAGGATGAGAGGTGTTTTTCTAACCTCAAGTTCCTTAAATCTTGCCAAAGAAATGATTAGATAAGCATTTTCCATTAGTGGTCCGCATGTTGGGCAAAAACATTTCATGCTCGAAAACTTTTCTTATAAGGAAGTCATTGATTTATGGAAAACCGTTGTAAAGGTGGGCTGCTATGGAGATGTCTAAACTAGAAGTAGCACTATAAGTGTGGGACCAAGTAACCTCATTTAGAAATTTTCTACCTTAGTTTTCATGAGATTAAGTGTGCCTTGTACTTCAACTTTTCCTTAACGGAAGGTTAGTGATCCTACTGTAATAGTGATCTTGCTACATTATCTAGAGTGATTGGGGGCTTTTACAACAACTGGGGGCTTTCACAGCGATTGGATGTAGGTGCTACGATTCAAGAGCAAGCATGGCGGATTGGAGGCATGATGGATATTTGTGTGCTTTTTTTTACTAACCCTCTAATGTTGCTTGTTTGTCTTGTATTGTGCAGAACACTAACATGCAAATAGGTAGCTTAGAAGGGTTCAAATCCCTTGTTAGTGATAGGAATTACTTGAATAGGATTTAGAAATTAGAATTGTAAAATAGGCACTTATACACCACATTGTAAATTGGACATTCATTATGCAATTATATATTTCTTTTCCAATGTGTAAGTGTGTGACCAATGCTTTTGTCACTCCCCCCAAAATTTGCCAATTTCATAACTTGTCTATTTTGTAGACTAGCAAATATCAGCACATTGAATGACAAAAAGGAGCTAGATGTAAGGGAGAAACACCCATTTCCGTCCCTGTACCTAGTCCTAGTCCCTAGAGTGTCACGAAATCTGTCCATGAGCGTTCATTAAAGTGTCTAACAAGTGTTTAACTCTAATTTGCTGACGCAGTTGTAAGACACATGTATAATTTTCATTTAGTGACAACTGATTTCAGCAGAGTTCAGTTTAGGGTACACCTATAGGACGGTTCCAGTGGTCTAGGGAGCCAACTCTTTGAAAATTTGTAGAAATTACATATTGATTCCGAAAATTTTAATTTTTTTTTTGAATATTCATGATTTTCTCTCGCTAATACTAGAAAAATATCAGTTTTAGGAAAAGATGCCTCCAACCATGCTGAATTCCTTATTCGGACGGGTTTGGGTGTTTCCACTGTATGCACTGAAATTTCTCACAAGTTGCAACTTGTACCCTACCAGCCAAAAAAAAGAGACAAATACAACAGTCAGAAACGACCTGTCTCCACCAATGGGATGACGTGTCGCAGAAATACATTTTGACTGTGGCACGGGTATAGCTGCAGAGCGATTTCCCGGAATTAGAATCTGGAACGCTGCCGCAGACCTGGAATATCCAAACGGATGAAAAAACGTCGATTTCCGTCCGTCTCCCAGAGCAAAGGACGACATTCGTCGAAAGGACATTCAGCCCCGCCGGCAGCACGGGCCAGCACCGGCCAAGTCGTCGGCATTCTAATCTTCAGGTCTTCACCTCCAAGTTTGTGCAGTTCGTTGATGACAACCTCTTATGCATCTCCGACTGAAGCTTCAGCGGATTGGAGTCTTCGCAGAGCACATATTAGACGTTCGGGGGCTTTGATCAGAACTCTTCCAGCTCCGTCTCTGCTACCCCCGGCCTTCTCCCTTGAATTTTCCCGCAATCGATCGAACTAATCAGCTGCAAAATGGGTGCTTCATGAACTGCAGCAATGCTGCGGTTTAGGGCTTGACTTCACTTCCGGTGCAGTTGAAATCGCCAATTGTGGCGTGTATTTTTCTTTCGCAGTTCGGGTCGCAAGGCCGGGAGGTGTGGAATCGGTGGACACGCGCTCTGCAGGGGAGACATGGGCAACGCAGCCAAATTAGGGTTGTTGTCTTTGCTGGTGACCACGGGAGGGCTGTATGTGGCAGTTCAAAATGCTTATGGAGGCGATAAGCAGGCCATGATGGATGGGTTTCATGGAATGGCCGAGAGGCTGGGACCTTCTGCAATGCCTGTCTTTGTTGTGGTGCACACGATCGCCATCGCCTTGTGTTTCCCGTACGCCATTGTCTTCGAGGCCGCCGCGGCCTTCCTCTTCGGCTTCCTCCGGGGTGTCCTCTGCGTGTTTTCTGCAAAAGTGATGGGCGCAGCTCTCGCATTTTGGATTGGAAGGTCGACTCGATCGCCAACTTTCTTTCACTCTTTTCTGACTTTTTGATTTCATTTGATGCGGTGGATCACTTTGTTAACCTAGTTGTCACACTGCCTTGAGGCGGAGGACCCATGCAGCTTCAGAATCCTGAAGTGAAGATGTCCTGACGAACGGTCATCCTAATTTTCAGTCTCCTCGTGTCAAGTCAGGTGAAGGTGTTGCTATGCGAGATGTAAGATGGAGGAAGCATTGGGTTGCTGATATTCTGGCTTGCGAGAACTGACGTGTCTGTATCTTCCATGTTGTTTGAATGCAGGGCTGTGTTCCGGAACTCTGACTGGGCGAGCAACCTGGTGAAGAAGAACAAGTACTTCAATGTCTTATGCAAAGGTGTTGCACGAGATGGCTGGAAGTTCGTCCTTCTGGCTCGCTTTTCGCCTGTCCCGTCCTACATCATCAACTATGGGCTCGCAGCAACAGATGTCGGCTTCTTTGTGGACTTCCTTCTTCCCACCATCGCCGGGGGCCTGCCTATGATCATTCAAAACACCTCCATTGGAAGCCTCACCAGTGCTGCCACGCATGTAGGAGCTGAGGGCACTAGTGGCAAATCCGGAATTCTGCCCTACGTTCTTCCTGCTCTCGGCATTCTTTCCAGTGTGATGATCACGTGGAGAATCAAGAAATACGCAACAGTCAATGAGTTTGGCTCAGGTGATGATTCTTCAGCAACCATCAAAGAGAGGATTGGTGCGAAGGATCGAGGTCAGTAACTATAACTTGTGTGAATCTTGTGTTGTCCGTATATAAGCACTTCTAATATTGAAGATCTGTCTACAGCTGATCACATCTTCACTCTTTCCATGATCAGAATTGTAGCAGGCTTGATGGGTCCGATGTTTGCCTAATCATTGTAAAGAATCACCAGTTTGTCTCTGTATATAAGTTGGCTATTATCGTAGTAGGTATCCGAGAAGTACAAAGTGGCTGTCCAAACTTTGCAGTCCACCTTACTGAACAATTTGGGACTTTCCAATTTACTGGTTCAAATTTGAGACTAAAACTTACAACTGACACAGATACAGTGATTGTAAATGAATGAACCAGGATTTTCCAAATCTTTTTCCTCAAAACTACATGACTGAAGTCCTCAGAGCCATTGTTCTAGCATGCTTGTGACGTAACTCTGTGCTTCTTGTGGTAGCCTTTCCTAATCTGTGAATATGATTTACCAAATATTTTTTATTTGTTTATGTCCTGGTGGGCTATTCTGACAACGTTCTTTTATTTTATTGTGTTCAGATTGGGGAGAACCGACTATTGGTGAGAGCATTGTGCACGACAAGGCGAATGGCCTTCAAAAGAGGACGGCCAAACATCTGGCAGAGTAGCTGTCAATCTGCATTCCCTTGAAGTCCTGCCTTGTAAATGATTTAAATGATTAAGGGATCACAATAGCCATTTTTGAATACCATGTTTTGTCCCTAGTAAAATTCTTGGATACCATGTTTTGTAAAATTTGTGGAAAGGGAAGTCCTTTTTTTATTCATACTGAGGTTTCAGGGAAACCTCAATGAGGGCTAGATACAAGTAGCATATTCAGGACTCTATTTGACTTGAGAGCTGAGCAGCAGCCGATTGTAGTTGCCAACGATGGCATTGTGAAAAGTACTTTTGCTGGAGTATTTCTCTTGCAAGGTGCAACATTTTGACATACAAACGTTTCAAATTTATTGGCCATCAATGCATACAGTATGTGACCCGCTAGTGCCAGTGGCTATTGTCTGGTTGCAGTATGCAGAACCACGTGTTTGCCTCGACATTTTTACTGAAGCTCAGATACCTTGGATTTGCTATTGCAGACTTCATGAGTTTAAGAGTTGCACTCATTTGAGGAGAGCTCTTGAGGTTGTTAGGATGTCCTTGTGTAGGGTTCAGGGTTCAGGGTTTTGCAGAAATGCAAAAGCAGTCGATTCTTCTGTCTCGAAACAATATTGATTCGGCAAATGAAAGGAATATGCTAACTCTTGCTTTTACTGAAAGCCAATTTTTTTGAGAAATTCGATTGGGCAATTGATATCGCAGATTGTTCATACCTGCTTTCGTGTATTCAGATCTATTTTGTAATCCTCCGGCTCCAGAAAGTGCTGCACTACAATTTTCCTACAGTGTTGCTGTAAGTGCAGTTCATTCCCTTGATGTACCCTTCACATCATGCTCTGCCGAGGACATGGTTGTGCACTTCATAAAGCATGATTTATTGATAAACAAGTTTATGTAATGGAACCCGCTCGAATAGAAACCTTGTATAGTTCTTAACATTCTTGCTCATTTTCCCTCAGTAGATGGCATGGTTGTCTTTGACCTACAAAACGAGTTCACGTGTCAACAGAATAAGTGTCGCAATAGAGAGGCTTCAGCAGGCTTGTCACACAAGCTGGAATGTGCATAAATATGCAACGCTTACGTCGTCACTCTGACTTGAAATGATACCGACAAAGCGTGTAATCCTCTATAAACCCTAATGATAGCGCAAGCACCTCAACAAGCAGTGCAAGCAGAGGCTGGTAAACGTTAACCCATGTAAGTATAAGAAAAATAATAACTCTGTTCTTAAGGTCAACGTGAAAAAATTCTGTAGGAGTGCTTTGAAGTCACATGCACACGGTACCACTCCACTTTCTACAATCATATTATCAATCTAATGGACCCAGAAGACCGATGATGGAGTATGGGAAATGTTTGCGCATCAGAGCCTGGATACACGCTGCAACTCAAGCTTTGAAATGGTCCCAAGATGGACTTCGTCTGGCCCATCTGCAAGTCGGAGAGTGCGGGCACTTGCCCATAAATGCGACAATGGAAAGTCGGAGCTTACACCTCCACCCCCATGGACTTGAATGGCATTGTCCAGTACTCGCAATGCCGTATTCGGAGCAGCCACCTGAAAATCCAAAGCGTCGCATCAGAAAAAGCTTGTACCATTCCAAGTTTTTAGGAGCAATTGAAAATGTGGTGCAAATTATTGCTCCAGTAAAGGGACTTGAGTATGTAAAGGAAACAGTGATTGAATTTTGTCCACAATTTAGCGAAGGAAATAGGAACAAAGTGCTTTACCTTAGCCATAGCAATTGCACCCTTAGCAACTTTATTGCCATGTAAATCCAACTGATGGGCAGCATTCAGAACGAGCAATCGAGTTTGCTCAATATCTAATCGAGACTGCAACACAGGCCATTTGAAAATCAGCATAGAGAAAAAAAAGATGTATTGCAAATATCTAGATTGAAGAAACCTTACCATGTTTCCTGATATCATCTCTAAATCCGAATGAGCAAAAAATATAACCCTAAACTCCAGAGCCGAAAAAACGCTCATTCGGTGAGTGAAGAAGTGAACATCACCAAACCTTGGCAAGCATATGTGCAAAAGAACCCTGCTGAGCGAGAGTCTTGCCAAATGCTTTTCGTTGTGTTGCCCTCTTCACCATCAAATCCATGCCACGCTCGGCAGCACCTAGCAGCCTCATGCAGTGATGAAGACGTCCTGGGCCTAATCTACCCTGCAATGAATTTCAGTCAAGCGCACATCAGCATGACTTCCTCAAATGACCGACCACCTTAGGAGGTTGGCATTTGCAATATTAGAATCAGAAAAATCCGAGCTGAGGAGGAATCCTCACCTGAGCGATCTCAAATCCTCGGCCTTCACCCAGCAGCAAATTAGTGACAGGAACTCGAACGTTCTCGAACTTAACTTCAGCATGGCCATGTGGAGCATCATCGAAGCCGAAAACTAACAATGGCCTCACAATTTTCACGCCTGGTGTGTTAATATCGACAAGCACCATAGACTGTTGCTGATGCATGGAAGCACTTGGGTTTGTTTTGCCCTGCACATACAAAGAATAAAATTAGCACAAGTAAATATCTACACCAAGATAGAAATTTTCACTCACAAAGCTCGACTCTAAGGACAAAAATCAAGTAGCACTAATTACACAAATCGGCACAATTTGACTAGAGCAAGCTGTGCAACGATACCCTATAGCTAGAGGTGAAAAGACCAGTATGAGAAAAGTTCAATATAAGATTCTGATTTATTACGTCAACAACCAGCAGAAAACTACCGAGGGCTCTTTTGATAACCATGAAGAATAAATCATTGAGAATCCTGAAGTCTACGGATACAGACCATGACAATGAGCAACTTGCATCGAGGATCCATTGCACCACTAGTCCACCATTTGTGACCATTGATGACATATTCATTCTCCTCTCTGCATCAATCCGCAAGGCATTAGTGAAGCAATCCTCAACCTCAATGTACCAATCAAGTTAATGAGCACAATGCTTCATATATTGATAAATGGGAATTAGAAATAGAAACCAAACGTAAGTTTCACACTGTCCATTGATTTATCATCCCAGGTGCAACATATAGTAATACATCAAATCGCTTGCTGCCACACCTCAGACAGGAGACTGAAGAATGCACGCTTTCTCAAATTCTCTCACGTCTTCTCAAGAAAACATAAGAAAATAAATAGCCACCAAGAACAAATATCAATACCGATGTAAAAATGTACAAAGAAACGCGACGAAACCCGAGGACGCAGTGCAAGTACAACTGACCTAACAATTGAACACTCGATGTTGGTAGCATCAGAAGATGCTACGTTGGGTTCAGTCATGGCAAATCCGGAGCGTATCTCTCCTACCAGCAAAGGTTTCAACCACTGCCTCTGCTGCTGAGGGTTTCCATATCTTAACAGCACCTGTGCGTCATGAACACCGTCTCAAATCAGAACTGATTATTGACCACTAGAACCTGACCATATCACCGAGTTTATGCTGCAGTAAATACAACTTCAAATACACTACCAGCTGCTCCAGGAATTCCTTTCCTCCAATTAATCATAACTTCATATATACCTCACAATTCAATACTGTTATTGGATGAATAAACTGTTAATACCTCCATGTTTCCTGTGTCGGGAGCACTACAATTGAACATTTGGGGAGCCCACATAGACCGCCCTAGAATTTCACACAAGTGAGCATACTCCAAATTGCTCAGTCCAGCTCCCACTAGCCGATCAACTGCATCCTTGGAACGTAAAGCTTTCTCATCATCGAATAGCAGCTTCGATGCCAGAGCTGCACTGTCTGCCTGTGTTTCGCAAAACTTAGTGACTCAGTAGCCTGATGCCAACTAATCCAGGGCATGTATGCAGAACACTGTACTTATAAACACCTCCATTATCTCATCACCAGCAAGATAAAACGATGGAACAGAGTCATTACAGTACCGGTATCCAGAGATTCCAAAGCCCTTCTGCTTTCGCCAACTTCTTCAGCCTCTCCTCGGTCGGATGGATAGTCCACCTATCACTGGAGGAGTACATCAGCTCGTTGAGCTCCTTCTCACTTGGGTAAATATGATGTTCCATAAAGGAGAGCAACCTCTTCCTTATCTCCTGCACCCTTGCCGATGGAGTGAACCCTAGAGGATTCTGATTGCTACCTTCAGACCCGATAGTCCTTGCATGCGGCTCCGTATTAGCTGGTTCCATGACTGAAAGAAAAATTAAAGTCAATGCTGCATAGGCTACACAACACAAAGGCTGCACACTACAGCTATTGCACGGAGGAGATCCAAATTTTTATTTACAAACTGGAATAACATATCGATAATAGCCACAATATGACTGACCAACATGCTATCTGGGCAGTAAACTTACTTGCATTCTGGCAGGTAAACTAGTGGCTGATTGCAACCTCAGAGAAACGACACTTCAAAGCTAGAAACATAACCACATTCATACCTTGACATTTACAGCATAGCCATCTCATGTAGTACAATAACTGGATAAGGAAAAGATCAGAAGCTCTTTGAGGAAAATATCGAACATGCTAAATACTTCCTAAGTAGGTGATTTTTCACGAATTACCTGAAACAGAGAGGGGAGGACGGGGCGGCAATATTGGCCCTTGTTTCACCAATCTAAGTGCAGTCGCAGCGAAGTATAGCGCCATTTTTCCTGAGTCTGCTGATCGCTTCCCACCTGAAGCATTACCCTGTCAAATTCAGGAAATCTTTAGCCACTGGCACAATTCGTACGTCAGAACCTCATGAACACGTAATAATCATCTAAAAAATGAAACAACAAGAAATTGCAGACTCGGCGCTGTGATTATAGTCCAAAGTACAGAAATGCACTAAAATAGAAGAGGTCGAATCCTACATGAAGAGATAAACGATGAATATTATAAGTAATCCTTCACGTCACGTGCATCAATAGAGCAAGGACGAGTAGTCTTCTGTTTAGGGTGTTGGGATTCAACAAGCCCGGTAAACCCACTTGGAAATCCAATCCCTAAAGTTCCGATTGAATGGCGTAAGAGAGAGTCAGCAAGTAAGCTCGACAAACCTGAAGCACCCGCAAGTAAACACCAGCCAAAATAGCACCATATCGAAATAGTGAAAGGGCGGTGTAGAAATTCCACGTGTTAGCTGGCCATGGAACACCCTGCATTCCCGGTCTGATGAATACAGGAAGATATGACACCCTCCATTGAACTTTACAGACTTCACACGTTAAACGGCTGTCCTGAACTAGAAGAACACAGGCACACACACTGTACTGATAACTCAAAAGCGTTTAACTACCTAGTTAAAGATACACCAAATATATAGAACAAGATCTTAAATGGCAATGTAACTACACTACAACCAATGGATAAACTGGATGACAAAAGATCGATCAAACACAAAAAGAATAGTGCCTAATTCATATTAGAGGAAAACATGAACGGTAAAAGCTCGCTGCACTTACTCCTGCATCACAGTATTCAGCAAGGTATTCCGACAGTGATGGTATGCCATCTGCAAATTGTTCATCAAAACCGTAATTCTTGCCCGGACTCTCGTTATTCTTCACAACATAAGGCTGCATTCACCAATACCAACTGGTCAAAGACAAAAATCAATAGAAGAAAAAGTGATTGATTTAAAACTGATTACTACCAACCCAGCGTACAAATTTCCTAAATAATATTATTCAAAAGAATTAGAAGAATTGTTGATATGCTTCCACAAAAGGTCTTGTCAAGTGTACCAGACAGTTGTAGGCAGCGTCTGACATCTGATTCCCAAGTGTTGAAAGCTCCCAATCCAGTACACCAATAACCCGAGCCTGCAATATCAGAGTTAGATTGAAAGTCGTTACTGGTTTCCATAGAAAACCGTAACTGTATCAGGCATACCTGAAAATGAACTTTTCGGCCACATGCAAGTGAGAAGATTGCAAGCAGCAAAAATCATTAAGATTAGAGGTTTCAAATCATCCTGTCACATGATGCTCCAAAATCCAAGGTCATGAATTGAGTCGTAAAAGTCACACCTCAGTAGCATGGAATACAAGATTATCTAGTCGAAAATCTCCATGCACAATTCCAGTTCTTGAGCCAGCAAAACCATCCTCTTCTGGAATATTCTCTCTCAACCATTGAATGAGTTCCAACATGTTGGGGTCTGGATCAGGTTTCCCTTTCCCTGTCGAAAGATGATATTGCGCAGCCCATCTTTCAACCTGCTCACAACTACAACAACAGTAATGAATTGACGTGAATGGAACTATGAGGGAAATAGAAAAGACATATCTCGAAAAACATTCATAACAAAGAGACTAGAACAGATTTACCAGAAATATTCAGAAGCTCCGAACCTGTCTCTTGCAGTAATTTTCCCTTCGACCATATCGGCTCAAACCGATAGCATGAACATCCGCTGAATGAATAGCAGCCAAAACTCTGGCCATTGCACTATATATGGCCTTTCGCTCTTGTGGATCCATACCCTGAGCAAAAGCACCAAAAAGTTCAACTCCAGCCATATCTCTTGCAAGTGCAGCGAACCATAGCTGTTGGGCCAAGTGAACGAGACACAAGTACGACTAGATCACTTTCGTCTACTTCACAAATTTTCAAAGGTTTATATAAGTGAATCTTAAGGGGTAATGAAAAGGTGAATTTCTAAGTTCTCGACAAACAACAAATGAGGTAAGAGTTTCACTAGCATTCATAACTTGCACTACAATACAAGAAACAACAGAGCTCCAACGTAGATACTATGTGGTACAGCTTGGCTGCAAATGAGCTCTATTATTCACTCCGGAACTCCATAAAATAAAACTACTATTCTCATTTGGAACCTCTCATTCTTTGTATTCGAGCTCCAGGCATGGTATTTCAGTTTACTTAGTACTAAATTTTCTGCTAACTCTCCTGAAACCAAATTAATACTTACGAAAAAATTACCACTTATGGAACACGGATCTTACTGGCAAATTCGGGTTCACAAACAGACGCCCTTCCAAATGCTCCATGATATAGAAAGGAGTGCCAATCACGGTAGGATCTGTGCAGAGGCAATACACACGAGGGACAGGCACCTTGGATTTACCCCCGCCTAATGCAGATAAGACCTGGAAAGATCACATGAAAGTTACAATAGTAAAGGCCTTCGGAAATTAATCCAGGTTACATACATGACTGCAGTTGGGAGTGACAACTAACCAACGAAATCGCTCATTGTTTGACACTGTAAGATTTGGTCAACCGAGTGAAGTAGTACCTGATACTCGCGCTCAACGGCGTGGGCCGACTGAAGAATATGCCCGGGTGGTTTCTTCCGAAGCACGTAGCGTTGTAAAGCACCATGCAGCTCCACTTGCACTAGATACGTCGGATTTGATTGTCCATGCCCGAACTACACTCTCCCATCAAAGATGCGTTTGTAAAGACAGCCAAAAAGAGACTCCCAAACCCTTAAACCTCGACACCAAGTTCCTGCATCTAGAATCGGCTCCATACAAGCGCTCACTTCATATACATGACAAAGTCTATTAAGAAAATAAATAGTGAACGCATTGCAATACTGCAATAAAGGAACCTCAGTACTGGCAATGGCGACACCGGAGGATGAGGCTTAATGTCGAGAAGTGACTGGAGGCTGTACATAAATTCTTTGGAGTTCCACGAGCTAACCTGAGACAACTGTAAAGTTGCCGGTGGAGGCAGAAAGCACTTGACATGGGTTTGCAAGTATTTAAGCAGGGCCTGCTCGTCAAGCCGATGAGCAGAGTCCACAGGAACCACCATGCTCGTCGTTGTGTTCGCCATCCTCAACGAAGGGTTCAAAATCTCCAACCTCTAGAAGTCGATGCAACTGCAGCATGGACGTCCACAAGAACACGACGATTGTCATCAGCATAAAAAATAAACAAGCACTATATTTACAGAGAAGGTAGAAAATGAAGTGGCAAGTCAGATGATTGCGACGAATATATTAATTAGCGCTATGATCAAACGTAAGCTGAATCACAAGAGGAGAAATTCAAGCGGATCGATTCTCCCTTCTTTCCCATACTTGGTCGATTTCACTACCCTCCCAAGTTTAATCCATACTATTTGAAATTTATTGTATTTTATTACTAAATAAATCAAGAAACGAAGCTAATAATCCAATGCACGAGAACCCTCTCAGTGTCACTCTTGCCTCTAGGACCAAAGTCCTACCGCACCCCATCGCTCGAGCTGAAAACGAATTCTTTCAAACCCAACTACACCTTTGCTAAGCCTAATGCCACGTAAGAATCGATACCTCAACTAAGTAATCAAGAACACAAATTTCACAATATGGCACTCAATCAAGCGAAAACCTTGACCGATCTGCTGCGATGCCAAGATGCAACAAAACAGACACTTACAACACGAAACTCCACCAGGTAAAACTCCACTTAAAGCAAAATTGATAGTGAAGCAATATGGAAATTCCGATTTCCGATTCTGTCTGTGTCAACTTGGAGGAAGAAAGGATTCTGGAGAAGCGGCCAGCGCCAAATGCACCAACGCTGCTGCTCCGAGGACGGGTGCGACAGAACGCTGCGACAGAGGCACAGGAGCTACTGTGACTCATTTCACCTAAATTGGTGTCTCAAGTGGGAAAAGGGGTTTTTAGAAACCAGTTTCAGGGAGGGTCTGGTACTCTGGTGCCTTTCCTGGGGATGACATTAGGCAGCACCCCTTTGGCACCCGTTAAATAAAACACGGGTCCACTCCCCAGCCAGCCACTTTACGGAATCTCCTTAACCTTTCCTTTGAATTCCTTCCTTCGCCACTGAACGCAACCTCTATCCAGCCCGATGAGGAAGCTGGGGCCGTTGTTCTCCGCTTCTCTCCGGCCTCGCCATGGCTGCTGCAGCACGCCTCGTAGCAGCCTTGCCATGGTACCCCGGAAGCCCCTTCTAGCTCCTCCACACACCAACACTCAGCTACAATTCGAGTCCCGCACGCAAATTTCTTCCATCTGAACCCATGGAGTCCTTGAATGTGTACCTGTAAGAGCATTCCAGTTGGGGCCAATGCTGTGGCAACATACTCTAGAATGTACTCTCATTCTCCTACCATGGGTTTGAATTCGGTGAATGCCACACTCGTAGCACTGAAGTCGAACAAATTCGGAGCTAGGACAACGATGGGATCCGTGACGACTGGATTGAAGCCCTTGACGATGGGATTGAATTCCCTGACCTTGGGATTGAGTATCGCGACTTCGAGTGTAGAGATGAATTTGAGAGTTTGCTATCAAAGTAGAAGCACTTTCTGTGGACAGGGATTATTGCGAGTAGTGGTCACGAAATCGAAGCAGCACAAGAAGTCTGTGAGCGTGCGCGTGGTGGCGAATGGCGTGACCGATGTGGTGACGCAGCTGCAACACGGCGTCCCTGAGCTTGTGAGTTATCTTCCGGAAGCGGCGACGGAGGGATTATCCAACGTGAGTGCGTTGGCAAATCACTTGGACGCGGAGAGGCTTCGGATGGCCGGGACGTCCGCCGTGGGACTGTTCTACTTGACAGCCAAGCCGGGCGTGTTGACAGGCGCGCTGGACACGTACCTGGGAGCGCCCACGCAGGCTGTGATTGAGTTTGTGCGTGGACGGAGGAGCTGGAAGCGCACGGATTTCGTCATTGATGAGAGACTGGGGGAAGGCTCATTCGGGACGGTGTACACGGGAGTGATCTTGCCCAAGAATGTGAGCGCCGAGGAGGAGAGCGTGGGGAGACGCGGGCGGCGATTGGAGGAGTTCGAGAATTACAAAAAGTTCAAGAAAGTGGTGTTGAAGAAGGTGACGGTCCGAAACTCTGTGGCTGCACTTATTAGGGTTTGAGATTTGATGTGGCCCTAAAGCCTGTCAACAGAGGGTTCAAGTGTAACAATCTCCATTGTGGAGGTTCTCACACGCATTCTTCAGGGATTTTTGCAACGTTGGGAGTTTTCGGATCTCCAGGCTTTGTGATTAAAGACTCGTCGTTGTTCCTCCAGTGACGGAAACTCGTCATCTGCCTTTTCGTAACATTCTAGAAAACCTTTGATAATTCCTGAGACCTTGTTTTGCTAAATTGAGCTCATTTTGAACAAGTGAGACGTACGCAAGCCAGGGAGTTGTTGTCTTCAGTTGTAAGGGTGTTTTTTTCAAGGCTTCATTTTCGTTTGATTTGCAGTAATTAGGCATAACTTTGTTGTAAATAACTTTTAGTTGACACCATTGGTGAATGGTGCCATGTCTCTGCTACTAAAAAATGTTGGGAATTGGGAGGAATTGAGAGGAGAGGGATTCTTAGTATACCCACGCACTTTTGTTCTTTCTCATTCCCACGTTGGAATCACTCATCGTGGAACATGATTTTGCCTTCCAAACTCCTTTGAAACTTAGTTATATGAAAACGTGCGAATTTTGTGATTGCAGGTGAAAGTAGGAGTGGTGGGGGCCGAGGAATGCGGGGAGATGGAGGAGTGGTTTAATTACCGGATGTCAAGAGCAGCATCCAGCGTGTGTGCAAATTACTTAGGCTCCTTCACAGCTGACATTACCAGGGGACAGTTCACACGGGGCGGCAAGTGGCTTATCTGGAAGTATGAGGTTTATGCCTACCCTTAGATCTTGTTCCTTGGATCTTGTTTTCCATACCCTTCGATTTGAGTAGCTAACGTTCCTGCTGGAAGTGCAGGGCGATTCAACGCTCCTCGATTTCATGAGGCAACAGAACTTCCCTCAAAACCTAGAAATCCCTCTCTTTGGTCGTGTGCTCAACAACAATGACGACTTGAAACGAAACGCCCTGATCATCAAGAAAATCATGCGGGAAGTCATCATCGCTCTTAGCAAAATGCACGCCGCGGGAATCGTCCACAGGGATGTGAAGCCGTCGAACTTGCTGGTGACGGACAAGGGCAAGTTGAAGTTGCTGGACTTTGGAGCGGCGACGGATCTTCGTGTAGGGAAGAACTTTGTGCCTGAGAGGGGGATTCTGGACCCGGACTACTGCCCGCCGGAGCTTTACGTGCTGCCGGAGAAGACTCCCGTGCCGCCTGTGGAGCCGGTTGCTGTCGCCCTCTCTCCGTTGCTTTGGCAGGCAAGCTCTCTCTCTATTGTCTCTCCGTTTGTGGGTTTGGGACTAGTTTAGGACGTAAATACTATGCAACGTTAGGGGGTGTCAAAGCTCTGCACTTCAACTGCGAGACTCTCCTCTATCTTTCTATTTTGGGGTCAGTCTGATTCTGAGCCTCAGATTATCGTCTAAATGGACCAGGTCCCTAGTAGAAACTTGAAATCTCGTTGCCCCAATTTGCCACGTTTGGAGCTTGTCTTGCACTTTGGCACCCCGACTGTTGAATGGTTTCAACAGTAGAATGAAGTGACATAGGGAAGGCCCAATAGCGTTTGTGCTTTGAATACCATATTCTTTCAATTCTCCTAACAAGAGGGCAACCAATGAGATAAATTTAGACACAAAGGATGACGGTGAGTTTGAAAACTGGTAACTTAACTATCATATCCTGAGATGGGTGAACTTGAAGTTGGAAGAGTCACCCACCTCAAGGTGTCGAATACCTTTAAACCCTATTTTCTCAGTTTTCTAATCAGATGCACTTGAGTCTTCATGAAGATGAGTCGCCAGTCACAAACATGAAGATGACGAAGTTTGAAAACTGTTACCATCTCTTGGAAGTGGGTGACATTTTCCAGCATAGGAAGAGTTTCGTTGAAGAATGCAAGGGCAGCAAGTTGTGGTTTTTCATGAGGACCACCACGATGGAAGTGTTGGCTTCTTTGAAACACAGCACCATTCCTTGTCCAACCGAAAGAATTTCTGCTCTTCGCCCACGAGCGAAACCCTAACCGTGCAACTTGCGCCCCGCAGATCTACAGCCCGGACTTGTTCGACATGTACTCCATCGGCGTGATCTTCCTGCAAATGGCGTGCGTGGGCCTGCGCACTGCAATTGGATTCCAGACGTTCAAGAAGGAGATTCAATCCGTGGGATACGATTTACGAAGTTGGAGGACGATGACGAACGTGGCAAGAATCAACTTCGATTTGCTGGACATGGACGGAGGCAAGGGCTGGGACTTGGCCACCAAATTGGTTTGCGAGCGCACGTTTCTCAACCGCGGGCGATTGTCGGCGGCCGCGGCGTTGCGGCATCCCTACTTCTTCCTCGGCGCCGATCAAGCGTCCTCCATCCTCTCCACAATTACCTTCTCCAAGTAGAAAGAATGCAAACCCCTAATTGGTGATCATGTAAAACCCTAACTGGGTGATCAGGTATTCATAGCTTCCTCTCATTGAGTCATCGCCCGATTGTATGTACAATTACGCATTGGATTAGTGAATTCTGTTCTCAAGATTAATCTGAGAGTGATAGCATCTAGAAATTCAACCATGTTTTTCCTGAGATTCATGGTTTTAGAGATAGAGGAAAAACGTGCTTAGCAGATTTTCAGTGTTACGGACGATTTCACAATGTTATGTTATCATTGCAAGTGACTTTCCGCATTCTCCAATTTCACCTCTTCCAAATAGAGGACTATCTCCTCCCAGTCCCCAAGGAAAACCAATTTGTGATGAAACTCATGAGTTTGTATTTCGTAATAGTGGAACCCTAATTTGTGATTGTAATTTATGATGTCTGAGGTGTCCATAGCTTTTTCTGATTGAGTCATCAATTAAAAGAATTGGATTGTGAATTTTGTTCTCAAAATTTTCTTGAGATGATATTACTTTGAATTTCAATCATATTTGAGTGCAAATTATGGTTTAGGGAATAGAGGACAAATGAGCTTGGAAGATTTTCAAAAGTGTTCGGAGCTATGTATGATTGCTTTTGTTGTTCTATCATAATTATGTATGATTCTCTTATGTGATTTTCTAATTGTCTTAGTGTTAGTGTCATTAATCTTTAATGTGGGGCTTTGATGTGGAGCTTAACCAATTTTGCTCAAACAACTTAGAAGTTGAGAGTTTTTTCTCATTGGCCTTTCAATTTGCTTCTTTTTTCTATTTTTGGACTCTTAATGTTTGGAGTGTTTGTTCACCTTTCTAAAGTTCCACTCTTTTCTTGTTGAAATTGCTAAAAACAATTGAATAGTTACAACAAGCAATGCAAAATAGTATCAAGTTTTTCAAATTTGTAACTTTCATGGAGACCATTTGGGGATTTGTTGATTGTGATGTCACTATTCTTGTTAGCAAAGAGAAATCTAGTCTTTCTTTAGAAACAAATAGAAATTTGAAGTTGTAGTTCATAGTTCTTGAGATCTTTTACTTTGGGATGTGCTATTTTTATCCTCAAAGTTTACTTTATGTAAAATCACATTTATACAAGTGTAAAAATATAAGTTGAGCATTGACACATGGAGTATTATCTTTCATTTTATTTCTAATTGAAAATATACTTTGTTTAGGATGGATGCTATAAAACACTCAAATGATTTGAAACCTACTGATTCTGATGGAGATGAAATTCAATCTTCTCCTCAATTGGATTCCATTCCTTCAAACTCTCAACCTAATGAAGTTGTTAATTCAGTTGATTCTTCTTCTCTGGAAGCTCAATCTTCGGTAGAAGTTGGGTTTGATGATTTGCCTGTGGTTTCCACTCCTTCAGAGGCACAAATATTTGTCGGTGAAATTTTACTTAATGGAGATGCACAAGCTGTGGATAATCATGCTTCAAATTCAGGACAATATAGTTATGATCCTGGAGTAGAATATGTTGAAAATGCTCAAGCTGTGGAAAATTATGCTTCAATTTCAGGACAATCTAGTTATGATCCTGGAGTAGAATATGTTGAAAATGCTCAAGCTGTGGAAAATTATGCTTCAATTTCAGGACAATCTAGTTATGATCCCCAAATAGCATATGTTGAAAATGCTCAAGCAGTGGAAAATTTTACCTCAATTTCAGGACAATCTAGTTATGGTCCCCAAACAGCATATGGTGTTCCATTGTCTTCTCATTCCACCAACAGCTTTATTTATAATGGGATGACATACTATTCATACAAAGCTTATGTGCAGGATGTTCTAGGGCAATTCATTCAGGTATGATGCTAACTCAAAAACATTATCACTCTTTGAGTTGCTTGATTTTTCAGTTAGTTTCAAATTGCATATGAAAGATGTACACTGATGGGATTGTTATTGTTGATTGCATTCCAATAGGATTCTCTGCAGGAGATGCATATGGATGGTGTAGCCCCAAGAAGTGATGACATCGATGGACCTCAATTTTCTGATAGCATGGTACTTGCAACTGGAGGCAGTCCTGCTGTTATTAATCCTCACAATGGATTGCCATGGAGAAGGGTAAGAGTGAATGAGATTTCATGATTTCATATTAGAGTTAGTGTAAATTTCATCTTGAGTTTCTGAATGGGTGTTTGAGGAAGGTTTCATTGAAAATAGTAGAAAAGAAACATGGCACCAAACTCCATCAGATTTTAGTTTTGGAACTTCAAGGAGTTTTGTCTTGTGTTTTTCCCAAACTCGAGCTCTTGATCTTGAATTGCACGCACTTTACAATTACCTTTAAAAATGCAGAGAGTATGATTGTAACATTCAAATTATGGTCATTGAAGTTGAATTTATATATGAATTTATATATTGTGTAATGGATGACAATGGATTACAATTTGATAAATTTGTTTTGTGTATACAGGGTGCAAATCTTTGTCGTCCATACATTGAAGAAGGGTGTTGTTATTTTGGCACAGCATGTATTTTTCATCATCCGTGGCCACCAACAGAAGATCTTCCTTGAATATTGTGTACAATGCCCTAAGTATGTGAAGATCAGATGTGGTAGAGATTAACCCTTAAACGACAAGATCCATTGCCATCTGGTCAAACATCATGTCTAAGGTGAATTAAGCATATTAGATGGCCTTCAAATATTGATCTTATATTTTTATTACTTCAAACTATGGAGAATGTAATATTAGGAGAAATTTCAATCGATTTAGTAAAAAATCGTAATTGTTATCATTTTTGCTGAAATAAATAAATAAAAATAGAAGAAATAATCCAAATTATTTGAAATTTTCTCAAGAGTTAAGAGTAGCAATGAATATTATTCTACAAAATTTTTAATTGATTATTCTATTTTTAAAACCCCAAACAACCACAACAAAACCCTTGAAGTAATATTTGCCTATTAAACCACTTTTAATACTTTATTAAATAGAGGTATATATATTTGATGTTTTTACCTAATAGAGAATTGAACTTCCTATTTACTCAATTTTTTTCAAATTTTTTGATGAAAACTACAAATTATCGTTATTTTTAAAAGTTAAAGATAGAAAATAATTATATCAAATAGAATATATATTAGAATAATCTAAATCTTTTTACCACAAATGAAGATAACCATGGAAAATTTAATTTTGTAATTGAAATTGAAATTTTATTTATTTATTTAAAAATATGAGTGAAAAACACATCAAATTGTGTTTTTTGGATTTTAACACAGAGAGCTTGCAATTGCAAAAAAAAATTCAATTTTTCAATTTTTTCAAAATTTCAAGTTGAAATTGAAAGAAAACTTGTCAAGCCTCATTTTCTTCATCAAAGTCAAATTCCAAAAAAAGTTATATTTAAAGTTAAAATCAAGGTTGACCAAGACGCATCCACTTTTTGGATGCATATGTGCTTAAGGGTTAAGTCATTTTTGAAGGGGGGGAGTTGACCCATGTCATCTTGTGAGTGGTGTGAAGTGCTGAGGCTCTCTAAAAATTTGATATAGAAATTCAATTTTGGCACTTAGGTATTGAATCAAACCTTCACATACAATACTATAGGAGTAGATTTGACACTCCATGTCCATTTGAATTTTTACATAATATGTAATGTAAGTATTAAGCAATGACTTGTTATGCCATGTAGCATTGTAACTTGACAAGCATTTAGTTATCTTGCTCCTGAATGCAAAAATGCACTTCAACTATCAAAATGCCTTAAAAATTGGTAGAGAAGTACATGGAAGTTAGAAAATAAATATAACAAATTTATATACTCCACCTTACATCTTATATGTTATATTTTGTTTCAAATTTTATTGAATTTTTAAATTTCAAATTGTCTTGAGTTTATTTTTTAATTTCAAAGTATATAGAATTCACATTTCTTCTTCTATTCATTGTTGTATAATTATTATTTTTGTATTGTGAATCAAAATCTCTAATATCATTTTAAAGTTTTTGGATTGATATATAAACAATCTAAAACCTATATTAGTTTACAATGAATGTTTTCAAAAGCTATATACAACATTTTATTCCTAAATATCCTACCAAAATTTCTAAGCATTATTCTATTTTTTAAATTTTAGGCACTACTTAGTTTTCACAAATAATTAGGTGTCTACTTGATTGCAAAAAAATCCACAAATTATAGTAACTTATACATGATTGCTGCAAGTTCAAATTTATATATATATATATATATATATATATATATATATATATATATATAATAATATGAAAATGTCAGTTTGATAAAATATACTAGAGAATTGAAATTCAGATATGCACCATGTACAATTACTTGTTTTTCTCATGGAGTGTATCATGCAACTTCATCTTTATACTTTGAGAAGAATGTAATGTAGATAGACAAGCATCTTTATTAGATTTATAAAAAATAGAATGTAGAGACAAAATTTAATCTAAATCCTTAAAAAATCAACCTAGATAGAAATAAATATTCAGTCTACAATTCACTAAGATTATAGAATTATAGGAAAAAATACAACAAAATTTGGAAGGACAATGGACAAGATACTAACACATCATGAAGTCAATGCAATAAAAGAATGGATTTAGAGAGATGTTGAATTTCCATCAAGCATATCTTGTATGAATAAACTGTCATCTTTGTCAACTTGTCAAGTTATAATTTGCAAAATAACGAAATGATGAAGCAACTAAAATCATTCCACTCAAGAATCAATTCAAAGATGAATTTTTTTTAATTATAAATATAATGTCTTGATAAAAAAGATACTTTGAATTGGACTTTCTATTCCCTTAAAAAAAACCAATACCTTAGCTTTCATACTTGAATGTTGTAGAATATTAAGGTAAACTCTAAAAGCAACCTCTAACACAAAGGTACATTTTTCTTTCTTCAATGTAACACTAGTGTACATTCCAATAGGGGGCCACTTTAAAAAACCATTGCATTTCAACTTCAAAAATTTGTAACTAATTCCGCAAAGGCTTAAAAAAACATGAAACCACTTGGGTTGGATGCTAATTCCATTTATCTTGCTACAAAAATTTACTAAAAATTGCCTCAAGGATTTTAGCTTTCCCCAAATTACAATCAACTCTTGAAAGGTTGTTTTCAGACCCACCTACCTTATTGTAAGAAATAGATAATCATAGTGGAGGATCACGGTCAGCACATGCAGCATTTTTTAAACCCCTAAATGCCCAAGGCTTGTTTTGAGCTTCTTGAAATTTGCTCTAAATTGAAAAAAGGTCCAACTTTTTGATAAGTTGAATCAATTTTGTTTGAATTGTAACTGTACAAATTTAAAGTAGACATATTAGAAATGATATAGGAAAAGAAAACACAACAATGTCACTTATGGAAAGATTATAATGTTTGATTATGAGGGTGTAAAAATTGTGAAAATCTTTGAGCTCTCTTTTTGCATTTCAAATCTAAAAAGTTGGTCACCAATAAAATATGAGGTTGAAGGGACTAACAAGCATAACTCCAATTGATTTATGGTTTCTCAAAATCTGCTCTACATTTTTTATAAATGAATTTTGAATGTGATTTTCACTTTAAGATCTACTCTACTTGAGGCTCATTTCCAAGACTCCTTTATACTACGAAATGTCAAGATTGCAATGGGTACCCTTGAACTAAATCTTGAATAGAAAAATCATAATCATTCATTTTTCAAAATTAGATTATTGATGCTAAAACTAGACTTCAAAAAGAATCTTCCAAAAATATAAACTAATGAAATTAGAAATTTGGTAAGGTTTTATTTAACTTCAAAGTTTCTTTGACACTGACACCACTTTTGGATGCCTTGGGCATTTAGCCGTTCATCAACCGAGAATTCAACTACAAATATATATACACAAATACACATACGTACATACACATACACGTACATACTTGGAAAATCCTCCATATCAGATTCAAAATTAATGCTGTCACTACTTGAAACTATGTGTAGATTTACAACAACCTTGCAAACAGAAAGGACAGATTTGGTAGTCAAGAAGGTGGCGAACATATAATGGACTGAATGCGAAGGATATCGATCGATCGAGGACTTGACACTCTTGCAACAGCAATAATTCAAACCCAACATACATCAGATCACGAAATGAAACGGCCACCTAAATAATACTCCCTAACGACACTGTCTAAACGGCCAATTGAGCTTCTGAACCCGCTCTGGCTCGCATGAGGAAATTAATTTTGCAATCACTTGTGAACCCCACACGACAGATTTTGATAGAATGTGCAATTTCACAATCCTTGTAGAGAGCTCGAATCGAAATATATACTCTCAACAATCCATCAATGTTGATTTATTTCACACATTTGTGCCATTGGTTATAACTTTTGGGGTATTAATCCAATGTACTTGAAATTTTTATTGAAGATGGCCAACTTGATAGTAAAGAAATTCTTTATTTTTCAGAAATTTCCAAAAAACATTTTCTAATTAAATTTTAATTTACCTAATTTGTCACACTTTGCAATTTAGGGGTTTTTAGTACTGTGGAGTATCCAGAATTAATGATGTAGACTTGAAATTTGTATGGTATATTTATACACTAAAGATTTATGAGTTGACCAAAACTATTTTTAAAAAACATTATTTTATGTCCTCTACATTGATGCAAACAGGGGCCCCTTGCGCATACAATTCTGAACATCAAAAATGGTTTCAAAATAATTCTTTTGGCGAAATCTCATAATCATCAATCCTTCCCAAATTTCCAATTTTTAGTTTTAAAAAAAATTTCTTTTCCTATTTTTTACAAATTAAAATGTGAAAGTACTAATTTTCATGAGATTTTGCACTTTTCTAGTTCTCCTAGTTAGAAAATTTTCCTGAACTTTTCCTTCTTAGGGTACCTTCTTCTTAAAGGCATATTCATGAAAATTATTTTTCACATTTTTAAAAAATTGTTTTTCTAATTAAATAGTACTCCTGAAAAAACTATGAGTACTATTCAAAACGAGACAAAAAATGGGAGGCCTTTCTTGTTATCATCCTAAAGATATTAGTCTATCTACATTACATTCTTTTCAAAGTATAAAGATGAAGTTGCATGATACACTCCATAAGAAAAACAAGTAATTGTACATGGTGCATATATGAATTTCAATTCATTAGTATGTTTGTATATATATATATATATATTTGTACATTTCTATGTTTGTAAATTTAAACATTTGAACTTGTAGCAATTATGTATAAATTAGTATAATTTGTGGTTTATTCTGTAATTAAGTAGATACCTAATTATTTGTAAAAACTAAGTAGTGCCTAAATTTTAAAAAATAGAATATTGCTTAGAAATTTTGGTAGGAAGTTTAGTAATAAGATGTTGTGTAATGCGTCTAAAAAAATTCATTGTGAACTAATATAGGTTTTAGATTGTTTAAATATCAACCCAAAGTCTTAAAAAATGATATTAGAAGTTTGGATTCACAAGACAAAAATAATAATTATACAACAATGAATACATGAAGAAATGTGAATTCTATAAAATTTGAAATTAAAAAATACATTGAAGATAGATTGAAATAAAAAAATTCAATAAAATTTGAAACAAAAAATAAAGGTCCTAATTTGATTGTCTAGACAATTCACAAATTCATTAGTATAGACCTAATAATTAATTTGGAAATCCTATTAAATTCAATAGGTACTATAATATAATATATGACATAAAAAAGTCTATATTCATCACTTGAAATGAATGAAAAATGATAAGTTTAGTGAAATTTTATATTTAACTATTATATAAATAATATAATATGTTATATCTTCATATAATAACAAAATATCATCATTCAATAAGAGAATCAAATATATTGATAAAGGAGGAGGTTCATTAATGGAGCATCTAAGGGCTACAAGTGAAATTTGGAGAAGAGATTAGGAGAAACATCTAAAAATATTTTTTGGTAGATTTTCCTTATGAAGACAAGTAGAATTGACATCACACAAGTCGGTTTATTTTTTTTGGACCTTTATGGAATTAGTTATAAAATTCTGAAGTTGAAGTGATACAAGGCTCTAGAAACGAGCACCTTGAAAAATATACACTATTTATATATTGCTAAAGGCTATGAAAAAGAAATATGTACGAATAGACTACATTTTTTAACCCCTCAAAGCCCGTTGTTCCCTCGGAGGACAATTTGGAGTTAAGGCAGGTTTTGATGACCTCAATTTTTAGTGAAATTTTTTGAAGCTTTCTCATAAGATAAGAAAATTGATTAGCTTTGTGGGAATATAATATTTCTTTCAATTGGTGCCTGAGAGCAAAAGTTATGCCACAAAAAACCCAAATTTTAACTTGGCAGGCAAGAAATAAATCCAGAAAAACTTGAAATTAAGATTCTAAACTTCTTTGTCTTATAGATCATATTTTTGTCTATGTGTGAAGCTTTGATTCATTCCATTTGGATTAGTTTTGTGAAAGTTATGAACAATCTTGTTTTTCGGGCAATTTGAACATCTTCTTGAAAAAATAACTTACAGGATTCATTTCTGAATGCAATTTTCACATTTCTAAATTCAATTTTCACATTTTAAGAAAAAAAATTCTTGACAAGGTTAAATTTTCTTGCTAGAACAATCTCACCATTGAGATTATTGTGTTTCAATTCCATCTTAGAGCTATTAACAATTTAATTTTTTTTTCAATCTTGGACCTACCTCTACTTAATATTTTCTTAAAGAATGAAAATTAAACATTTAAAAAATATATATTTATCCTAGACATTGAACTCAATTCTTAAAGACAATTTTTTTTAATTCAAAGTCCATAGTTTTAAAAATTTCAACAAATGGCAATCAAAGTCATCTGAAATTGCAAGAAAGTTTAAAAAAAATATGTTCTCCAACTTTGAATGCTCATATCTTCCAATCTATATGTTCAAACTTCATGAAATTTTTATCACGTGATCTAAGACAAACAAAGTAAAAGATACTACAATTATATTCTATAAAAACACTTTTCTTTGTTCTTTTGGATGAATACAATAAAAATGACAGTTTTGATTGGTTTTTGACAGAAAAATAGCCTTGGGCCTTTAGAGGATAAGGAAGTGAGTCATCTTAGAGCATGTTTGCCTTTAGAACCTCCTCCCTTATACTAAAAGAATTTACATTATTTATAAATTGCTAAAGACTATGAAAAAGGAACATGTACAAATAGATTGTATTTAAGGAAGTGCTCTATTTTAAAGCATATTTGCTTTTAGAACTTCCTCCCTTGCATTAAAAATAAAAAGAATGAAGAATTATATATATATTGTATTAATGATTTCATAAAAGATAGTGAAAATGATTTTGCAAATTTTAATGGAAAAGCACTCTACAATATAGAACATACTTTTATATAAATTGAAAAGAATGTGATTTCTATTTAAATTCCATTTTTAATTATTTTTAATTAAAATATTAAAATATTAAAATATTATTTTTCGGAATTTTTTTTGAATACAAATCTTAAATATAATCTAAATAAAAAGAATTTAAAGATTATAAAACATAAACAAAAAATTGACTTTATTGAAATAGTTTTAATACTCTCTAACTAAAATAAATTCTCTTGATCAAATTCCCACTATTTATTTTGTTCAAATAATTCAATCTAATTTTGTCTCCATTTAGTATTTTCTAGCAATAAAAGTAATATTGTTGTTCACTGAAGACAAAGGTTCATAGTCACAACTTTTTGTTTCTATCTATATTAGAAGGTTGTCTAATACTATTAATAGTTGACAATAGCCAACCCAATTTCCATTCAAAGCTATAGACAAATACACTTAGAGCATCTTCTATGCTATACTCATCAAAAGCCATTGCAACAATATATGTAGTTTCTATTCCTATCCCTTCTTTTCATTGTCGGGTTTTTTGTGCCTCAATGCAACGACAGGATTGGGAACCCTCTACCCCTCTACTATTGCACGAGAGTATTATTGGGAGTAAAGGAGGTGCTAGATATACTTCATTGCTTACGTTTGCACCCTTTTAGACACCATTATTAGTGTTGTTAGAGAAGTGTGAAGGAATTTAGAAGGCATCGTTACAAAAACGTTAAACCCTATAATTTGATTTTCTTCCGCAATGCAATTACAAAAAAGAATTAAATTAAAAAAACAAAGTTTAAAATTATAAAGGATTTAAAAATTAATTAATTAATTTTAAGAAAATAAAATAAAATTTAAGAAATAAA
Source organism: Thuidium tamariscinum (assembly GCA_947034885.2). Taxonomy (NCBI): domain Eukaryota; kingdom Viridiplantae; phylum Streptophyta; class Bryopsida; order Hypnales; family Thuidiaceae; genus Thuidium; species Thuidium tamariscinum. Next base: position 30,582,981 of record OX344751.2, on the reverse strand, counting down.
CGAAAAAAAAACGAAAATTAATAAAATAAAATTATTACTGATCTGCCTTTAGCCTTGCGATCTCTTTGCAGTCATCTTCGCAGTTAAAAATTGAATTTCTTGTTATAAAAATTTAAAATTTAAAATTTTAATGTTGATTTTTATTTTTAGTTAAAAAAATTTAACTTAAATATAAAATATAAAATATAAATATAAATTAATATACTTTAAAAAAAATTACATTCTGTTTTGAGAAAACTTGAATTTTTCTTAGGACCAATGTGCTGTGCCATGTCATTTCAAAAAAATCTAGTTATTTTTTTTCAACTTATTTTTTTCCTAATCAGTTACACCACTAAGGCAACAGTCTCACAGCCTTTTGTAAGGTCCACAATTTTTGTAATTTTGGACGTTGGCATCTTTTAGGCTTAATATTGTACATCTTCTGATAATTATAAATGAAATCTTGGAGGCAAAAAACTACACACTGTACATAAGGTTGAGGTACTAGTAACTAACTACATCCAACATCCAACTTATAGGGTGCAGTATTTTCAATCAAGGTTAGAAAAGATTTCCAACCAAAGCTTGCATTGCATTCTTTTGTCCATTACAAGGTCAAGTGAGACTAATAAGGTTATGACACATGTCCCAAATTAGTGAATGTAGGAAAAAAGAAGTAGTACGCAGAAAGCAATTCTTGAATGATTGGAGTTGAAGCCTCTAGACATTGGCTATTGGTCAAAAGTACTTTTTGGCTTCTGAAATTCTAAGTAATTTCAATTTTGGGAATTAAATTATGAAAATTTTAGAATGTCCATATTTACTATCTTTTTGCATAGGAAAAAATTCCACCACCTTATACTATGCTCAATCTACTCCAAAATTGCTTAAATGCATGATTGGTTACCAATGTCTCAATATACCTTCAGTTACAATATTGTCGTAAAATTGCTACAACATCACTTCTGATGAAAGAAGCTATTAACTTATATCCTTAATGTGTTTGGTGTACACTGAGCACAATTGAATATTAAGGTAGGCAACTCTAAAACTAACCAAGCTCTAAAAACAACCTCTTACACAAAGGTACATTTTTTGTTCTTCAATATACCATTAGTGTACATTTCAACAGGGGTCGCTTTAAGAAACCATTACATTTCAACTTCAAAAATTTGTAATTAAATCCGCAAAGGTTCCAAATATATGAAACTACTTGGATTGGATGCCAATTTCATTTATCTTGCTACAAAAATTTACTAAAAACTGTTTCAAGGAATTTAGCTTCCGGGTCATTGCAAGAAAGACCTGCAGCAAAGCGTAGCATTTTGCACAGTACTCATTTTTTTTCTTTGGGAGTACTTTATAAATAGTAAATCAATTTTTTTTTAAAGTGAAAGATATGTTTGATGTATATACCTTTAAGAAGAAAATACCCTAGGAAGGAAAAGCATAGAAAAATTCTCTAAGTAGGAGAACTAGAAAAGTGCTGAATTTTGTGAGAATTTTGTAACTTTAAATATATTTTCACATTTTAATTTGTAAAAAATAGGGAAAATAATTTTTCTTAAAACTAAAAATTGGTCATTTTGGAAGACTTTATGGTAAAGGTATTTCACCAAAATAATGATCCGAAAACTATCTTGATTGTTCAAAAATATGCGCGCAAGGGAGGCCTGTTAGCACACATGTAGAGGAAAGAGAATAATGATTTTTTAAATTTCCTTCGGTGGAAACATGCCTACTTAGTGTAGGAATAGACCCTAGAAATCTCAGCTCTAAATTATTAATTTAAAGTACTCCCCAGTACTAAAAAACCCTAAACCTCAAAGTGTGACAAATTAGAGAAATTAGAATTTAAATATAAAATGATTTTTGAACATTTCTGAAAAATAAGGGTTTTGATAAATATCAAGTCAGTCATCTTCAATAAAAATTTCAAGTTCAAAGAGTTAATGCTTCAAAAGTTATAGCTCATGACAACTCCGTCACTCAAAGTGTGACACCAAATTGTACAAGTCTTTCTTGCATTCACCCTTCCCCAAATTTGCAATCAGCTTTTAAAAGGTCGCTTTCAGAGCGAACTACCTTATTGTAAGACTGAATAGATGATCACAATAGACGATGACAGTCAGCACATACAGCGTTTTTTTAATCAACCGAGAATTCAACTACAAATATATACACAAATACACATACATACTTGGAAAATCCTCCATATCAGATTCAAAATTAATGCTGTCACTACTTGAAACTATGTGTAGATTTACAACAACCTTGCGAACAGCATGCACAGATTCGGTAGTCAAGAAGGTAGCAAACATATAATGGACTGAATGGGAAGGATCGAGACGATTTGACACTCTTACAGCAGCAATAATTCAAACCAAGCATACATCAGATCACGAAATGAAATGGACACCTAATTCACACTCTCTGACGACACTGTCTGTACGGCCAATTGAGCTTCTAAACCCGCTCTGGCTCGCATGAGGAAATTAATTTTCCAATCACTTGTAAAACCCAACACGACACATTTTTATAGAATGTGCAATTTCACAATCCTTGGAGAGAGCTCGAATCGAAATACATACTCTCAACAATCCATCAATGCTGATTTATTTCACACATTGCCAACTAGCAAATTAAAGCAGACGACATGCATATACACCAATTGCAATTCGACCACAGCATCATGAATATCCCACTCATCAGTACGTGTCACATGCATGGGCGCGTGCTTTCCAATACTGCATCTCACACAGCCAACAAGAGGCATGCACTGAATGGGTGGACTGCAACGATTCAGGATTCAGACCCTCGCCAGCTTCTCCAGAAACCCTGCCTGGGCAAATTTATCAAGTCTTCCTCAAAGAATGGATCGGGGCACCCGAAGTTCATGAATCAATCCCAAACTGCACAAACAGGAAACACCACAACAACAACAACACTGAGAATTGGTCTCCACAGCCACTACTGGTTTCCCATCATTCGGGCTTAACTTCGAATTCTACGATCGAATCGAATGAGGCAGTCGATCCATGGAAAACTAACACAACTTACAGCGCTTCTTGAGGGATTCGATCGATGTATCGAAGGTCCAGAGGACTGATGATATATAATGCAAGCTAGAGCAGTCGAACTGAGTGAGGCACCATGATGGCAGTGCTTCAGTTCCAAAGGGAACGTACGTGGACTGAATTAATAATGTAGAAGCCAGCTTGAGCTGCAGCATTGTGATCGAAGAGCCAGCGAGAATGTTACAAGAATTCAAATAAAAGAAACGGCAATAAAAATTAAAAATAAGCCACATCTCCTATGACATATTAGAAATTGCCTTAAAAATCATTTGGCTACTCGTAATGATTTTCTTTTTTATTTAATTGACACAAATGAAGTAAAATTTCATTGCATGAGGAAGGAGCAAAGATAATCTTGCAATTTGCTAGCAAGGTAGATTAACATTGCAGGAACTCAAACTCTTGAATATGTGCCTTCAATTGTCCCCGGCCTCCTCATTGCAAAGTAGTAGACAATGTTGTTGAATTGAAGATCTCATGTTCACATTCACTTACTAGCTAAGAAGTTCCTTTCTAAATTTCATGCAAGGACTTACTTGCACTATAGATAACATTGTATGACATACTGAAACAAATAGGAATTAGACAGCTACAAGAGTAGTGGTGCTCCTCCATTATATGTTCTACAAACTGATGAGAAGCCATTAGATGTTATATTCTTAGGAGTAACTTAGATACCCTAAACCCTTAATCCTAAAATGGATGTCAAACTCTTATTAAAAATTGATCATGGAATGTGTGTCTGTACACTAACTGATGTAGTCAAAAACAGAGAAATCACAAGCTCAAAGTCCTCCACGACACCAAGAAAAATCCCTCAATCCTATCCGATCATAAACATTTCAGGGCAAGCACTTCAACCTCTTCTCCAACCTCTTTTTGAAGGTGAGAAGGAACGAAGGACACGTAGTGTGATGGAGAGCCTGGTTATAAGGAATCCATGCCAAGCAAGGGATTTTATTTGCATACCCAGGCTTTTGTTTCATGGCACCAATCATAACCTCAATTGCAAAAATCATAACGCTTAAGAGGTAACGTAACACTCTAACGTCTAAAGGAGACAAAATCATGCTCTCCATATCCAAAAATTAGTTTCCATGTCTACAAAATGGCCCCTCTAATGATATGAATTAAATCCCCACATCAAAATCAAAATCTGACACGTTTTGGTCCTATGCCTAGTTACTATTGTCATTAGATTGATCAAATTTTTTTTTTCTTGTGAATGCATGAAAGGAGGTTCCAACACACCAAGAACATGACATTTGAATACCTTATACGTAAGTTATTAAGAGGTCAAAGTTTATTTTGGTAGATGTTTGGGAATTGTTTCATCTATGTTCGTGCAAGTTGGTTTCGGAGATTTTGGAGATGTGCACAAAGAGATGATGGTGGTTTTGGGCAGGGTGCAATTTGAGGTGTACGCAACTTAGTGCAAGAGGATGAGATATCCTAACATTATACATTGATCCAAGCCACTCTCAAAATTAATCCCCCCCGTTTTTACCATCAACAACCAATGTCAACACCAATGCACCGGAATGCACTCAGTAACTTCCACAGGTAGAAATAAGATTAGATTCTTCTTCTTCTTCAAGAACCTGCTACTGTAGTTTTATAACCTTGATGAGCATTTCACAAAAGAGATCAACACTAAGCTTAAGTTCCTTGTGACGAGCTTTGATGCAATTCGTTAGTTACAATCCATTTCATCTTTTCACTGATAAAGCCTAATCAATCCTTCGACCTAAACTAGTGGACTTTCAAGCTTGAAAGTATCATTCAAGTGTCTGCCATGCTTTGCTTCTACAAACAGCAATAATCCCTGCGTAACCGATGGGCTTCCTTTCTCTCTCGTGTTGTGGTATTAATGTTGATCTTCATCATCCTACAGTAGATCGACTGGAAGTCGTATTCAGTGGTACCGAGGCAAGGGCGGCAACCTCTGACCTCTGCTAATTTGGTTTTCTCCAAACTTGCGGCAAAGGCTGAACCAAAATGAAAGCTCCGATGCCAAATCCACAGAAGGGGAAGCCTCGCTGTTGTGCACAAAGAAAAAACAAGATCCAAAAGCCATCGATGTTGCCAAGCACATCACTTGCAATCAAGTAAAACAGATTGAAGTGCAATGCACGGATCATTAACTCGTAAGTTCGTAAGCCTTCGAAATAGAAAGTCCACTTCAATAGCTAACATTACGATAATTTTCAAGCACATTGAATGATGTCATCATTTCCTAATATTAGTTCGTTTGGAACATTACCTTTCTTCAGCGACAGGAGCTACCAGCGGAGCTGCACTTGGAACCGGATTACCGGAGCTGGAGGAGCTGATACAACCAACAAAAGTTAACTGTTATACTTGCATGAAGTCAATCTTTGATCAATGATTCAATGCTTCTTGAAGGATATGATTATCTGCTACAAATTTTCAAAGTACTCTACTTTCACTTCCAACAGTTTGAATTAAAGCTACAAATGGCTCAGAAAATGAGTGGTTTGGGTCCACTTTTCTCATGTGTCAATGTATGCTCTTTTAGTAGGTGATAGGAATGGCCAATCATATAGGTTCAAACATTCATCTTCTTCATTTTTTTTTCTCTACATTTGTTGAAAATGTTATTATTGCCATTCAATGGAAAAAAAATTCCTACTCCAAGCCTTTGCATTACAAGTTAAGCATTTAATGATAGAATCTCCCAAATGCCCTTGTAGCCCCTTCAAAAATAGTCTAGTGAGTCTACTCAAGAAACCAAGAGTCGTGAATGGATTAAAAAAATGAAGACACATAGAAGAACACTATAGTTATGATCCTTGACCTTCTTACAAGAGTTCAAATGAAAGAAATGGTAATAAAAAAAAAATAACAATATTTGCAACACATCTCTAATGATGCATTAGAAATTGCCTTGAAGATCATTGTGGCTATCCTTAAGAAATCTTAGAATTTGCTAACACCTTAGGTAGACTAGCCTCAAGCTTCTAAATCAAATATTTACTAATCCTTTCTATATATGTGTTCAACGAATGTCACCTGTTTTCACAAGGTGTGTAACTTGTTCCTTCTTGGAGAGCAATTGGATCATGTGGTCGGCTATTGTTAGAAAGTGATATTAAGTTCATATTTCTTTAAGAGCAATTTAAGACTGTGGTTCTTTAAATGTTGGTTTAGGTGGGCTTAGTTGTAAATGATTACTTGCTAGGATAAGTTGTAGCTTTAGGCAATTACAAAGATACTTTTAGAATTTTGAGCTTGTACTTTTAAAAGACCCATCAAATAGTATTAGGATGGTAGATGAATAATCTTAAACTTTTAAAAGATGATTTTACCCCACCTACTAAAGGCTTCATACTTTTGTACCAAATGTGTTTGAAAATTCATAACAATTTCAATTCTTATTGAATTAATATGATTCCACTTGTATTTGAGTCCACTGAACTAATTTGTTCTTTGAAAAAATAGGCAAAAATAATCACATAGCACATGATAACCAAATTGCAAATTTTAATTGTCATAGACTAATCTATGGGTGAATGCAAGAAACACTTGTACTATTTTGTATCACACGACATGTGTTAATCTGTTCTTTGTCCATAACTTTTGTGTTTTAACTTGAAATGACTCGAAATTTATGGAGAAGGTACTCATGATTATTCTACACTTAGTCTATTTTTATTTATTTTTAAATATTTAACTATTTAAAAATAGACCCCAATGAATGTCACAAATGCCAATTTGGAGGTTTCTAGTACGAAATTAAGTATCCTTTTTCTTATGATTTTCAGCTCAAATTTTGATGAAATGGTCTTTTAGTAGACTTGCTGCTTTCTAGAAAGGGTTTTAAAAAAAAGTTATTGTTATGTGGTGTACAAGTCTACAAAGTGAGCCTCTTTTTACATTTTTTTGGAAACATGTAAAAAACGATTTTGGTGATTTTCTTGATGAATAACCATCTCTATAAAATTGTTGCATATGACCAATTTTTACTTTATTTAAAAAAGAAATTCTTATTTTTTACTAATAAAAACATCAAAATATGTATTTTCTTCAACTTTGGCACTTTTGAAGTTCTCCTACTCAGAGATTTTCTTAACAAATTTCCTTTGGTGGTTTTCTTCATCGTAAAGGTATTTACATTAGTCATATATTTTTTTAAATTAATCATTTTTCTAATTTTAAAGAACTCTCAAAAAAATCAGTCAAACACAACAAATAGTACAAGTGTTTCTTGCATTCACCCCTATTTGAATTTGCCATTAATTATGGCCACGTATTGTCCAATATATATATATCAAAATACCTATTTGGTAACATCAATGTGCAAAAACACAATCAATCTTCTAAAAACCATTGTAGGTGTTTAATTGCATTCTAAATTAAATCCATGTAAGCTATCTACCTCTAAATATGTTATTTAGACCAACATGCTCAACAATGTTAAGGCATTTAGAATATTATGCATTTAGAGTAATTTGTAGAAAGACAAAGTTAGTGTGATATTTGATCATATGCTCCCTATGAGCTATTTTAAACATGCAATTTAAAGCCACATGAAAGGAAAAGTACATATATTGGCTCTCAATCATATTCATACACTTGAAATTGTCATAACTAATTGAGAAATTAGATTTTTCTAACAAAATTTGGATGTGTTGAGATACAAGTGACACACTTGTATGAAATAATTTTTAAAAAATTCTAATAGTTTTTGGTTATTTGAACATTTAGTCAAATTTATTGTTCAGTGAAATATTACACCTTTGTACAATTAAAAATATTTAAAGTCTCTTTAGAAATTATATTTCCTATTAGAATTTTGGCGTAGGAATTTTAAAGATTTTAGAGTTTTAAATATTAGAAAATTGTTGACTAAAATATGACTCAAATTACTAATGATTTTTTATCTTCATTCTCCAAATCATGAAAATTGATATATAAATATATTATGACACTTTTTAAATTTCATTCCTTTAGGCCTTGTTCCAAATTTATTATAATGCGTTTTCAAAGTGAATACTTTGTTTGAATTTATTTAGTAGAAATAAATCCTCAAATTTTGTTGCTTTTGGATGCTTCATTCATTCTTCAACAAGCTTAAGAGATACTTTTGAATTACCATTGCAACCATGAAGGAGTAAAAAGAACCACTTTAGAAGTCAAATGAATGCAAATAGTCATCCTAGGGATACCAATGGGAAGCTATATGTTTTTTCTTTTCGCCACATACAATATACGGCTTTTTTTTACTAAAACTTGAGTTGACCAAGATGCATGTCAATTTTTCTTTTGATATGCCGTCCCATTTGGATTTGTCTTTTTAAATGCTATACGATTTGAAAATTTCTTTTGTTCACCTAATTAGCCATGACAAACCAAGGAACTACTAACACCTAGTCATTATCCTACCTTCAAGGATTGGAATACTCACTAGACCTTAGGGGTATTTTTTGAGTCTTTTCAACTAATTTATTTTTGATTCCCATATTGAACCGTTTTATCAAATATCGAGTTCAATTTATTTTCTTTCAATTCTTCATTCGAAATAGAGATTTCATAAACTTTTTCTTTCCGATGTTTACTATTCGCAATAGTTATTTTCCAAATCCACCGGCAAACAAGGAACCAAATGCCGGTTCTCCCAGAACACCGATAGAACTAAGTTATGGATTCGACACTTTGGATACAACGTGTTTCTTCTGCCTTTTTTTAATTCTATCAATAACCCTTCATTACTGTCAGCTGGGCTTCGGAATATGCGAACTGTACAGCACCAGCACCAGCACCTCCTGTGCGAACTTCGAGGGCCGGCAGCGTTCTAGAAAGCCGTTCTGACCCAGTTTGCATAACCCTCAGATTGCTTTGAAACAATCTGTTTTTCAGCCGCCGTGAACCTTGCGTGAGGCTGTCTTCCTTCCCGCGGCAGGCCGCGGGAGGCCCCGCGGCCTCCCTCTGAGCTGCGTCCTGCGAAGGATCTGCGAGCCTCCTGTCCCGCTCAGTCTGTCGTCTTTGTTGTTTGGTCCTTAGTGTCTGTCAGTCCCGCCAGGCCACTTGTGGCTGGCGCTCCTTGTAATTCTATTTTGCAATGAAATTTCGTTTCATTTGTTGCAAAAAAAAACAAAAAAAACAATCTGTTTTTATTTATCATTACAGCTGGGCTTCGGAATTTCTGAAACTGTACCAGCACCTCCTGTGCGAACTTCGAGGGCCGGCAGCGCAAGGAAGTCCTTTTCATCATTCTAAATCTCTACAGTAGACTTTTCAAACTTGCAAGCCATGGCCGTGGAGAGTCTTTCATGATGGGGATATAGCTCGAAAAGGATCAATTCGAAACAGAGAACCATCAGCTCACAGTAGTTTGCATAACCCACAGATTGCTTAATTTGAAACAACAAGAGGAGAGGTCGACGGAGGTTCTCTCATCAAGCATCTGCGCTTGCTCGCAAGCCAGGAGGGGCCTTCAATTTGCAACGCCAGCGTCACCCGTGGATACAGCAACGTCGCTCAAGGGCCTGCACCTTCTCCCGACGATAGATACGAGGTACGCTGGTGCGCTTCTTCTTCTTCTTCTTCTTCGTCTTGCAAAAGTTTTGAGTTCGTGAATTGAGTTTCGTTCGTTTCGATCTGTGCCCCAATCCCATGATCCACGTCCAATTGCATTCTTTGCTTGAGCTAGAAGGAGAACGTCTTTGGAGTGTGCCCCCGTAGCTATAGACTCTACGCTCTTGTTTTTCAGGGAGCCTTGATTCTGACTTTCCTGCTCTACTATGTGGTCGAGGACATCCATCCAGCAGTGTAGATCGAGCGATTTGGCTTTAGAATGAATTTTTGATGAACATACCGTGGGTCCGTTTCTTGGTGTCCTGGCAACATCCCTGTTTGAGATTCCCCTAATGTGAAACCCTAATGCCTCCAGCAGTCAATTGGTTGCAGGGCAAGGAGGAAGAGCAACGGACCCCGATCAGAAGCTTAGTGTTTCCTGATGGCCGATCCAAGCGAGTGCACTCCCCAGTTGGAGAATCTGAGAAGTGTGTCGGAGCCTTCTCGCCGGATGGGTGCATCAAGCGACTCAGCGTATGCCACAGCCTTAGCATCCGAACTGGAGTCTGCAATCCCCTCTTCTTCGTCGACTTATTTTTCCGCATGCTCTGAGCCCCTGAGCAGCGAGGGGAGGAACGCTGAGAGCGGGGATGACACGAGTGTGGAGGACGCGATTGGAAAGTCCAAAGTGCATTGGAGCGAGCTGACTGAGAATTCTGAGTCTAACGGTGAGGCCGAGGTGAGCAATGTGGAAGTCTTCCAGTCGTTGCAGAACCATCCCACTTGGGGTGACTTCTTTCGCACATTTGGTGATGGTGGAATCCGTGATTATGGTGAGTTGGAGGTTGGTAAGAAGTTTGCGGAGGGTGGGCAAGCGGAGCTCTACCATGCTCGTGTCACTTGGAATTATCCAGATCATAATTCTGAAGATGAGGATCACGGACTTATGTATGTGTTGAAGGTCTTTCGGAAGGGGACCTTCTTGCGAGATTTGCAAAAGCAATGGCCCCAAGGAATCTTCCGTCAGTATGAAGCGATTATGGAACGCGCAAGGCATGGGAAAGTGCAACTGCCAAGATACTCATGTGACATACGATGTGGGACTTTATTGCGAGATGGTCGATTTGCGGTTCTTTTAGGGAGGGAAAATGAAGACCTCCGGACCTTCATTGATCGTCGCATGAAGGCAAGAGCTTGTGTTGATTGTGGACCCTTTCCAAGCAAGATGGTATTGAAGATTATGTGTACTATTGCAAGAGGGATGTTTGATTTGCACAAGCTTGATATTGTTCATAGGGACCTCAAAGCATCAAATGTGTTATGTGCTGTGGTCTACAAGAAGATGGACAAGTATGTTTATGATTTCAAGGAAACTAGTTTACAAAAGGATAATTACGTGCTTTTTGTTGCTGATTTTGAGTGCTCAATTGGAGTTGTTGGAACTGGCTTTTTTAGAGCACCGGAAATATTGCAAGCCCTCAAAGACAAGGTGTTGAACAAGAGCCCAAGTGTGTTCACTAAAGAAGTAGATGTTTATAGTTACGGGATGTTGTGTTATGAGATCTTGACAGGGAAGCTTCCTTTTGAAGGTCATTGCCCCAATAACTATGACCTTGTTCTTGAAGGAGGTCGGCCGGAAGTGCCTCATTATGTTGAGGAATGGGCTCGTGATTTGTTGAATAGGTGTTGGCAATCAAATCCTACAATTAGACCTACATTTGAAGAAATATTGGAACTACTTGAGAAACCTATGGGAAAATATTGGAATGTAGAGAAATGAAGAGAAGAGTTGCCTTGTGAGTGACCTTTAGAATGTGAGTTGTATCTTCCAATCTCGATTTGGGTTATGAAGAATCATAGTATTTCCTTAGAGGTAGTTTGGTTTTTTTATACAATAAAAGCTTGTACACCTTGTGATTTCGTATATCATAAAATTAGATTACATCATGTTCATGTTGGCTTGATATTATGATGGTGGAGTCTTCTTCTTGAAGGCAAGTTTCTACCTCTGAAGAGCATTTTGACCTAAGTATTGGTAGCTTTGCAAAGTTTGAATTAGTAGTTTAGCCATCACTAAATTGTCATTTGAATAACTTTATTGTGGTTGCAAGTAGTTTAAGCTATAATGTGAAGAGTTTAGTTGTGACATTATGTGATTTGGTTTAGATATACAATTACAAAAACATATATGTAATCATAAATCAATTTGAAGGTGTTAGGGTAATTCTATAATTTTATGATTATTGTGGTCAATTTGTCATTTGAAAGGTCATTTTGGGTTTAGAAATCATGAAATCAATAGATGATTGGAGGTTTGATATATGTGATGTTTAATTCTTATAATTATTCCAAACAAAGTAAATTATTTTTTTCAAAATCTAATTGTATAGATGTTTAATGAAATGCCTCATCAATGTGTATTTGAGTTTTGAGTGTGAATTTGCATAGGACTTGTGGGATTATAGTAAGGAAAAAGTATGTATCTTGCTTTTAATATGTTTTCCTTTCTTGCAAATGTCGAAGAAATTTGCATATATGAATTTTTTAGAATAGAGATGACAAGAACCACTAAAAATGTGTTAGCAAACTAAAATGCTTTTCCAAAACCTGTGAGTTCAAATGAGGAACTCTCAAACTCATCACACAATTCATCTTACAATTGTTCAAATGCGATTTTTAAAAAAAAATCTTTTAAGTAGAATTTGCAAACAACTTCAAATTAAATGCTTATATGTTTAAATCTTTCAAAAGTAAATTTTTTCTTTTAAACATTTAAATTACCTTTCTAGGAGATCAAAAAATCATTCTAAAGCAAATGGATATGTGCAATTTTTTAGATCTCAAATCTAATAAAATTTGCAAGCTTTTTTGCAAGTTAGTAAATCAACTTCAATTTGTAAGCTTTACACTTCTATTAATGCTACATACATGCACTTGAAGATTTAAAAAATCTAGTATATAGATTTTTTAGTGAAAAATAAAATCATTCAATCATTAACCTTCAATATAATTTATACATTGTTTTCGAATGGTGAGAGAAATTTAACCACTTTTACTAAAAGAAGCCTAAAAGTTTGGATTGACCATATATGACGGATCAACTAGTGAATTGGAGGTCATTGTATTTCTAAAATATTTTGTTTTGAATTTGAGAACCCCTAGGGAATTTGGTCCTTTTGGTATTTAGTTGTAGGTGGTAGTGTTTCTTCTATAATTAATCCTTAAAAGACCAAAGAATCTACCTTTAGACTTTAATTTTGAGGACTTTGGCATATTTTATTAACTTCATACTTTGGATTTTTTGTTTGAATTTCTTAATATGAATGCTCTAATGATAATTTATGTGTGAAGTTTTGACTCATGTCCCTCCAATAAATATTGCAACAATAAGAAGAGTCCTTTTAAAATTTCAATGTTAAATTGAGCAACAATAACTACAATTTAAAAAATCTTTAATTTTGTTTTTTTGAGATTTGTAGATTGATAACCACTCAAGAACATTTGGACCATTCAATATATTCTAATCAATGAGGTAAATGTCATGAAGAGTTTCAATTTGTAGGCAACAATAGGTAGAAAGAACATATTAAATCATTTATTTTTCTTAATTTTGAAAGATTTTGAACAAATATAAAAAATAAAAGATGTTAATTTCTTAATAAAACATTTTGACTTGCCGTTGGGATTGACAATTCTCAAATTTTTCCAAAAATAATTAGGATATCACTTTTATCTCTCATTTAGTTATACTCTACATTTAAATTTTTTTATAAAAATAGATATGAAAGTTTTTTTGGTTAAGCTTTTTAATACTTGTTTTCAATCTACTTTCTAATATAATATTGTTCAAATGCACAAAATATTGGACATACTTGTGTTCTTTTCTAAAAATGTTAATGGCAAAACTTCATCTTTTAGAAAGGCTAGGAAATCCTATATTTTGAATCTTGAGGCAAATTGAACTTGCAATTGGTAGGGATATTTAGTTAAAAAATTTCAGACAATTGAGTTATTTGTAAAGTATACTAAACCGGTATTTAATAATTTAAACCCATGAGTTTTGTGAAAAAGTCAGTTGAGTTAAAAAAGTCAAAATAAAAGTGGGTATGAAACTTATTTTTCCATCAAAATGGTGCCTAAATAAGTTTGGTCCCTACTTTTGAAGTTGTGTGACGTAAGTATCTTGCAAAAAAGTTTGACGCTTCAACTATATTTGCCTTCTCAACTTCAAAAAAAGTCATGCCCAAAGTAGGGGGGACTTTACAAATAACTCAAATATACTTGTATAAGAGGATTTTTCAGGGCTCTAAGAGATTGTTTCAGCCCTGTTCCCTAGTCTATGAACCCATCAGATTAAATAATAATAATAATAAATTTAGATTTTAAAATTAAAAAAAACTATTATTAAAATATTATTTTAAAAAAATTTAAATTTTGAAAAAAAAAAAATTTTGAAAAAATTTTAATTTAAAAAAAATTAAATATTAATATCTGATGTGGCAGTCTCTTGGCTACATTAGATCGCCTCTGTGGCAACATTCAGCGAGTTCCCACAGCCCGAGAACTCGTAGTCTTCTACACAAGCTGAAAATCCTCTTATGAACAATTTCACCAAAAGATACTAAGGTTTGATTTTTAAAAGAAGTTTACTAATGAAGATTTTGACCTTACTTTGAGGACAAATATTTTGAAATAATTTTGGGCCTCTAAATATGAAAAAAAATTTAGGAGTTAACAAGTGGCAATTGCTTACAAAGAGCACTTCTACCTTGAATCAATAAGTTTTTAAAAACATCCAGTGATCCGGAATCCTAGCACAAGTAGTTTCCTACATGCATTTCTTAATTGTATCCAGCACAGCGCTTTGGATTCTCATATGGTTCAGCTACAATCTCAAGGTTAAGCAATTATTGACTTAATTTTCTCTATTAATTTCTTTGGCAAGTGGAATCGGACACAATTTAATCAACATGTAGGTGCATGGGTTTGAAGAGATCACTATAATGTCATGAAGAGGTCTTTGGTTTCGAGTTCTAAATCTTATGAGGTCAAATTTTTAATGGCCACGTTTTTTACTTTAGTTTTGAAGTTGAGTTTTTTGAATCTTTTCCAAGAACCACATTCACATTATTGGACTATGTGGACCCTTGACGTATATTGTACATAGCGTAGAAATGCATTTAATGCAAAGTTCAATTAGATCAATTAAGTTTTATAATTGTTTTAGACTCTTGTCTCTTTCCAATGGTGATGGTGTAGTAGTTTGCATAAATGAGTTGTTGGTTGAGTTTGTGGTTGTGCCTCTTGCAATTGGTTATGGTGAGAGTCAAAGCATTTTGAAGGGTTATAAGGTAAGAAGTTTAGAAGCTCATTTAACCCCTAAGCGCTCAAGCGACCATTTTCTGGTCGCTGCCTAACTTCGGGCAGAATTTTCAAGCAAAAAAAAAACTTTTTTCAAATTTTTTTTTTTTTCAGTTTTGAAAAAATTGGGTTTTCTTTCAACATTGATATTCAAAACTAAGATCAGTACGGTCAAACAAAAGTTATAGCAAAAAAAAGGAGAAATAGTACAAAGTGTCTAAAATTGCTTAGTGTTGAAAAACTTACTATTTGGGGTCATTACTGATGCTCTCATTAGTAAATACTTTTTATTTTCTTACAAGTCAATAAAAACCATAATTTTGACCAATCAAAAAAAATTTCAAATCATAAAGATAGAAATTGTATTTTTGGTGAATTTTTGAAGTTATATCTTCAAAAATCATTTGAAGAGAATCTATAAATATTTTTTTAATTTTGATTATATGGATACTTCCTACTTTTTGTGCTTTACATTATCTTCTTTGATGCTAACTTCAAAAAAGTTGTAAAGCTTATATTTTATAACACATTTGTATTTTGTCTTAATCCCTTGGGCTTTTAGAAGTTGAATATTTTTCATTTTTCTATAAATCAATAAAAAATACAATTTTGACCAATTAAAAAAAAATTCAAATCCTAAAAATAGAAATTGTATTTTTGGTGAATTTTTGAAGTTATATCTTCAAAATTCATTTTAAAATAATCTAAAAACATTTTTTTTACTTTGACTGTATGGATACTTTCTACTTGTTGTACTTTACATTATCTTCTTTGATACTAACTTCAGAAAAGTTGTAATTCTTATATTTTATAGCACATTTGTGTTTTGTCCTAACCCCTTGGGCTTTTAGGGGTTAAGACCTGAATTGTCTTGCTCATATATTTTTTTAAATGGAAATATTTGTAAGATCATTTTTCAGTCAAAGAAAAATAGATAAGGAGTCTAAATGAAGTTGTCTTATGTTTTTTGAAGAATTATTGAATTAGTTATGAATTTTCAAACAAGTTGTATCGTAGGTCCCTATTCATGACCCTAAATTTTCTATAAACCATTCACTTGCAACTTTTAAGAAAAATGGAGAAAGGGAAGAGATTGATTGGCTCTTGCAATGAACAATACATTTTTTTATTTGTTTCATTCAATGATTCAAGAGGTCAATTAAATAACCATTCCACAACCATCTATAGGATGGTCCTTAATGCATGAACTATTTTTTAAGCTCTTTCCTATAGCTCATTATGATGATGGTGTGGACAACACTACAATTTATTGAGGCATTTCCTAAGAGAAATTGGGGATGGCATTGCAAATTGGAATCTCTACAAGGTGGTGGTTTGTTGGTTGTGATCCCATACTATTGTAGCAAGCTTGGGGCAAGTGGTGTCTTATGTACAATAGTTTGGATGTAGGTGTTATTTTAGTGTGCTCTTCTTGATTTCTAAATTCATTGAATGATTTTTTGTAGATGCAAATAGTTCTTGGTAGAATCTAATTTTATTTACCAAAAGTCTTTTAAGTTATCTTTTTAGATTCTCACATATAAGCATTAATTGTAGGTATTTTAGCAGTTCTTGTCATTGTTCTTTTGTGATAAGCTCTTTTATTTTCTTTGTAAACAAATTGTTTGTGTAAGAATTGGTGATTTTTTTGAATTTGAATTTCTTTTGTTAAATTTAGGAGATGTAAATTGTTGTGGCTTGTTTCAAGTTAAAGAGCTTGTAAACATATTTGAAGTAGGAAAGCTCAAGTCCTAGCAACTTCAATTCTCTTTGATCCTGTGGGCCAAATGAAATGTTCATCAAACATGGAATAGGTCTTGAACTCAATAGATTTATTGTATGTAAGAAATTGTCAATTTGGTTGTTATCATTATTTTATTTATAGTATCGAATGTTTAGTACTCTAGTATAGTTGCTATTCTCAATATATGGAATAGCCAAAAGTTGAATGGCGGTATAGATGCTTTAATATTGAATTCCTATCATTGTAGTGAATTATGTAGATGAAAGAAACTAAACAATTATAAATTGCTTTGCAAACAATTGAGATAGAACTCCAAACTTCTCTAAGTTGGTTTTAGATTGTTTGGCTACAATGGTCATGAAGTTGGGGATGTCAATTTTTGGATATTGGATCTTATTATTAGGGTCTAACTATGATAAGTTTCTTTCTAGACCATGATATTTCATAAATGATAGAAGAATATTGGCTTATACATAGCAATGCTAGTTGTTAGACTTATTTGTGAATATGATCACATTGCAAGAATGGTTTGGAATAATGTCATTATGTTGATTCTCACAAAAAATCAATCAATAGAAGCATGGTGTATTTGAAGAGAGTAATTTGTCCCAATCCTTTCATGCATGCAATCAAAGCTTATGAAAATAGTTAGTGTTGTACGAATAAAATTTAAATTTTTTTAAAATCATAACTCAATGGGTGCAGTATTAGTGGTGATTATGGAAGATGAAAAATAGTCAAAGCTTTACCAAATCTAATCAAGCACTTGTTGCCAACAACAAATGCTCCAATTTACTATTTTCTACTTGATTTGCCTTGATATATTTTCCATTTGTATTTGAGAAAGAATTAGAAAGTATGCTTAAAAAACTTCACAATTGCTTTAGTGTAGAATTTTGGGGTGAAATGAATTCTATAGTGTATAAGTTGACATTTTACTTGTTAATTCTATAAAGAACATTTATAAACTATCTTTGCTTATAATCTCGAATGCCAAGAATGCTTAACGTTGTTGGAATGTTTCTTTTAATATTGTTGGTGAGTTAGAGTATTTGGATTCTATCATCTTTCATTAGGAGTTGTTTTGCATTGTGGTGATACAACTTTGTTTGGTTGTAGAGTCTTGGTCAAGAAAAAACAATCTTTTGAAAACTTTATAGCTATTGTGTTATTTAGAATAGTTGGAGTATTCAATTCTTTTGCAACTATCACAACAATCAAGTATGAAGGCTAACATATGGAAGATATTGGTTTTTTTAAAGGAATAGAACCTCCTATTGAAAGTATCTTTTTCATGAAGACTTTGTGTGTATAGAAAAAAGAAATTCATTTTTAAATTGATTCTTGAATGGAATGGTTTTAGTTGCTTCATCAATTGGTTATTTTGCAAATTAGGACTTGACAAATTGACATAGATGACAATTTATTCATACAAGATATGCTTGATGGAAATTCAACATCTCTCTAAATCCATTCTCATATGTTTGTATTGAGTGTGCACAATTTTTTGTTATCTTGCATTGACTTTATGATGTATTAGTATCTTGTCCTTTGTTCTTCCGAACTTTGTTGTATCTTTTCCTATAATTCTATAATCTTAGTGAATTGTAGACTAACTACTTAATTCTATCTAGGCTAATTCTTTAAGGATTTAGATTAAATTTTGTCTCTATGTTCTATTTTGTATAAATCTAATAAAGATGCTAGTATATCTACATTATATTCTTCTCAAAGTATAATGATGAAGTTGCATGATACATTCCTTAAGAAAAACAAGTAGTTGTACATGGTGCATATCTAAATTTGAATTCACTAATATGTTTTACCAAACTAACATTTATATATATATATATATTTGTACATTTGAACTTGTAGCAATCATGTATAAATTAGTATAATTTCTAGATTTTTTTGCAATTAAGTAGATACCTATTTATTTGTGAAAACCAAGTAGTGCCTAAAATTTAAAAAATAGAATAATCTTTAGAAATTTTGTTAGGAAATTTAGTAATAAAATGTTGTATATAGCTTAAGTTTTGAAAACATTCATTGTGAACTTATATAGGTTTAGGGTTGTTTAAATATCAACCCAAAACTTAAAAATAATATTAGAGATTGGGATTCATAATACAAAAATAATATGTATACAACGATGAATAGAAGAAGAAATGTGAATTCTATAAAATTTGAAATTAAAATTAAACTTAGGACAATTTGGAATTAAAAAACTCAATAAAATTTGAAACAAAAAATAAAAATTCCTAATTTGATTGTCTAGACAATTTACAAAATCATTAGTATAGATCTAATGGATGTATTTAGGAAAAACTTAAAGCTATTTGTCGTTCTTTAGTTTTTGATTTGTTTCTTGGCCATAACTTTTGTGTTTTAGCTCCAAATGACTCAAAATTTATTGGATAGTTACTCATAGCTATTATGTATCTATATTGAATTTTGGAGATATTTCGAAAATAATTTATTATTTTTAAATAGCCCCAAAAATTTCTCATTATACTTGAATCAAGGATTTTTTGCATTGTTTATCTCCAAAAAAACGAATTTTGATCTAAAATTTGGAAAGGGTGGTCTATTAGTAGACTTATAGCTACTGTTCGAAGGAATTCTGAAAATACTTATTTTGATGTGTTGTAGAAGTCCACAAAGAGAGATTCATTCTGCTTTTTTCTCCAAAGGTATAAAACAATATTTTGGTGAGTTTTTCATCAAATCTCATCAGCAAAAAGTCTTCTCAAATATCCACTCTTTTTGATATTTTTCAAAAATAATATAATACGGAGTATTTTTTATAAATTAAAATGTCACAAGTTGTATTTTCTTCACCAAAATTCTATGTGAATTCTTTGTCCAAAGTTCCAATGAAGAAAATACAACTTGTGACATTTTAATTTGTAAAAAATAGAATTTTCTTAAAATTAAAAAAATTAAAAACTTTTGAAAAAACGTTTTGTTGATGGGAGTGGACTAAAAAACTAAGCAAAATAATGTTTTACACCTTTGGAAAAAAATGCAAAATGAAGCTCTCTTTGTGGACTTCTATAACACATCAAAATAAATATTTTTAGAATTCCTTTGAAAAATAGCTATAAGTCTATTAAGAGACCATCTTCTCTAAATTTTAGGTCAAAATTCGTTTTTTGGAGATAAAAAATGCAAAATACCCTCATTCTTTAAGTATTGTGAGAAATTTTTGGGGCTATTTAAAAATAATAAATTATTTTTGAGATATCTCCAAAATTCAATATAGATACATAATATCTATGAGTAACTACCCTATAAATTTCGAGTCATTTGGAGCTAAAACACAAAAGTTATAGTTAAAAAAACTAAGGTCTGACAAAACGCAACAAATAGTACAAGTGTTTTGTGAATTCACCCTAATAATCAATTTGGAAATCCTATTAAAATCAATAGTTACTATAATATAATATATGAAATAAAAAATAAAAAGGCTTTATTCATTAGTTGAAATGAATGCAAAATGATAAGTTTTGTGAAAATTTATATTTAATTACTATATGAATAGTATAATATGTTATGTCTTTATACAATAATAAAAATATTATCATTCAATAAGGTAAACAAATATATTAATAAAGGAGGAGGTTCATTAATGGAGCATCTAAGGGCTACAACTAAAATTTGGAGAGGTGAAACATCAATAAATATCTTTTGGTAAATTTTCCTTAAAAAGACAAGTAGAATTTACATCACAAAAGTTAGTTTATGTTTTTTGGACCTTTATGAAATTAGTTATGAAATTTTGAAGTTGAAGTGACACAAGGCTCTAGAATGGAGCACCTCCAAAAATATACACTATTTATACATTGCTAAAGGCTATGAAGAAGAAATATATACAAATAGACTGTATTTAAAGAAGTGCTCCATTTTAGAGCATGTTTTCTTTTAGAACCTCCTCCCTTATATTAAAAATAAGAAGAATCAAGAATTCAATATATATAACATTCATGATTTTATAAAAAACAATGAAAATGATTTTACAAATTTTAATGGAAAAACACTCTACAATATAGAACATATTTTTATATGTTTTGAAAAGAATGTGATTTCTATTTAAAATCAATTTAAATGTTTTTAAAATAGGAAATTTGGAATTAAAAAAAGAATTGGAACCTTTTTTGAATGTAGATCTTAAATATAATCCAATTAGAAAACATTCAAAGATTATAAACTATAAACAAAAAACTAATTTCATTGAAATAGTTTTAATACTCCCTAACTAAAATAAATCTTCTTTCTCAAATTCCCCACTATTTATTTTGTTCAAAGAATTCTATAAAGTTTTGTCTCCATTTAATATTTTCTAGAAATAAAACTAATATTTTTCTTCACCCAAGACAAAGGTTCATAGTTAATCCTTTTTTGTTTATATTTGTAGAGGAAGGTTGTCTAACACTATAATTAATGGTTGACAATAGGCAACCCAATTTCCATTGAAAGCTATAGACATATATAATTAGAGCATCTTCTACGCTTTATTCATCAAAAGCCATTGCAACGATATAAGTAGTTTCTATTCCTATTTCTTCTTTTTCATTGTGTTTTTTTGTACTTCAATGCAACGATGAGATTGGAAACCTTTCACCCCTCTAATTTTAAAATTAATTTTAAGAACAAGACGTGTGGGCCCTTGAGAATCACCGTCAAAATCATACATTGAAGAATAATTATTAAGATTAACCCCTCACCGCCCAAGGGGACCAAAAGTGTCCTCACACAATCTAGCAGCCAACTTCAAAGTGCTGTAACTTTTGCATCTAATGTCCAAAATCAATGAAACTTGTTGGAAAAGTTGAGCATAGAAGTCTAGTTTTTATGGTAAAATTTTCAGATCAAAAACCTGTATTGAATTTTTGGCAGCCAATCAAAGCTTGCAGGTGCAATTTGAGTTCACCAAACTGCATTTTAGGGCTACAACTTTAGGGGCTTGTATCTTTTTCATTCCACATTAGATTTCAATCAAATTTGTTGGATTTTATTTTCCTTGAAGTCTAGTTATAGTGGTAACATTTTCATGTCAATCCAAGTTGTTTTGAATGTTTGGGAGTAATTTGAAGTTTAAAATCCATCCATTTTTGGAGTGTAGTGAACTTTGGCGACTTATAACTTCTTTTTACATGGTCCATTTACAACAATTTTTATTGTAAAAGTTGAACATACTAGTCTAGTTTTTGTAGTTCAAATTTCATATCAATCCAAGAACTAATGAGTGATTAAGGAGCATTTTAGTAAAGAGAGGTTCAGCTATAGATGTGATTTTTTGCTACTTTTTTCACTGTTTTTTGACATTTCAAAACAATTTTGCAAATACAACGAGTCAATTTAATTATTTTTTTGCACTGAAGTGTTTTTATTTTATTTTTGAATCACTTTGTAGTTTAAATTTTTTTCATTTGAATAGGTTTAGAAATCAAATTTTACCTCTAAATGTGTTTTAAAGAAAATTTCAGCATCTTTTTTCAACACTAAAACATTATAATCTTTCAATCTATACGGTCAAATGACTCCAAATTTGATCTACAGCATTTTTAACATGTACACTATAAGATTGTACGGTTCAGATTTTCATACATTACTCACATTTACACTTATAACACTTGAAAAGTAGGGTTGTTTTCTGACATGGTTGGGGCTTGGGCGGTGAGGGGTTAATCCCTAAATGCCCGAGGCACCAAAATGTGGTGTTTGCAAAACTTTGAAGATAAATAAAACCTAATCAAGTTGCTATTTTTAGTAGGTTATATTTTTAGAAAATTCTTCTTGAAGTCTAGTTTAGCATCAAAAATCTGATCTTGAAAATAATTGATAGTGATTTTTCTATGCAATATTTTGTGCAAGGGTACCCCTTGCAATCTTGACTTCCCGGAGTGTTGAGAGCTCTAGAAAATGAGCCTCAAATACACTAGATCTTAGTGAAAAAATCACATTCAAAATTCATTTAAAAGAATTATGGAGTAGATTTTAAGAAGCCATAAATTGATTGGGGTTATACATGTTAGGCCCTTTTACCTCATATTTTTTTGGTCACCAATTTTAGATTTGACTTGTGAAAAGGGGGTTGAAAAACTTTTGCAGTTTTAACACCCTCATGGTCAAACGTTATAATCTTTCACTCCATAAGTGAAATTGTTGTGTTTTCTTTTCCTATGAGATCTCTAACTCGTCTAGTTTGAATTTGTATGGTTAAAATTATAAAAAAAATTTGATTCTACTTATCAAAATGTTGACATTTTGTTCAATTTAGAGCAAATTCCAGGAGGCTCAAAACAACCCTTAGGCATTTAGGGGTTAAAGTTCCTTGACTACGTTTTCACCAAAACCGCTCCAAAATTGCCATTTTTAGGACAACTACCAAAAAAAAATTAAAATTTGGACACATCCAACCGTAGGATTATGTAGAACTCTAATTTGAAAAGATGTGGAAAATTTTTCAAAAATTTCCAGTGTGTAGATTGCAAGATGTTTGTGTTTGAATCAACAAAAAGCCTTTTTTGTCCCTACAAAAAATTGGGCAGCTGCACTTCACAAGGTCATATTTGTATGAAAAAATGTCCAAAATGGTTACAAATCCTTTGGGTCCATTCTTCAAGGCAAGTTGGCTATATGCTTGAAAATTTTTAGATCATTTGGAATTGCAGAACATATAGGAAAAAAAATAGTAAGTAGAAAGAGGTAGAGAACAAATCAAAATACTAAATTGTTAATAATTTAGTTTTGGACTTGAAAATTTCCAATCCCAATGGTTGTAATATTGTAATAAACAATCTTCAACTAATATAATATATTTTTAATTTTTTCCAAAAATATTAGAAATTGAGTTCAATAAAGAACTTCAAAATTTATTTTGGAGTAGAGAATCCATAACTGCCCACAAACTAAAACACCTCATAACTTTTCACTCGTTGATGAAAATGGAATGATTAAAAGCTTTCTATATTTATATAAATCTAAATAACTAATTTCAAATTTTTATTTTTGAAAAACATGATTTTTTCAGATCTGCTTGGACTGCCCAAGTTGAGAAACAAACTATGTATTTAGCCATAACTTCTTATTCATATTTCCAAATGTCCTGAAATTTGTATATATGAAAGATATTCCTCGTCCACACCTTGTATTAAAATTTGGGACAAAAATATGAAAAACTCTACCCACATGCACCTACCCAAAAAAGTTATATTGCCAAAAAAAAGGCACCTTGGTCCTTTAGGGGTTAGTCACCAAGATTAATTTTTAATTCTAAATATCAATATCTGTCCAATGAGATGGAAAGATTTTATCATTTGAAAAGGACCACTGGATTTGTATTATAGGTGCACCCAAATTTGAAACCTACAAAAATCAACTCTCAACAAATCAGAACTCATAATGTCTCTTTGAGATGCGTTAGCTAATAAGAATCAAACATTTGGAGGACACATTTGTGTAAACGGAGAGACGCTTTCAGGGCACTCTATGGACATGTCTAAGGTAAAAGGATGAGAACGGGTGTTTTCACCTTAGTTCAAGAAGAAGCCCGAAGGTCTATTTCAAAACGAATTCAAAATATGGAATTACATGCAATAGATCAGAGATAGACTCCATTTGTGTCCGTCATCATCAAAGAAAAACATACTTCTTATAGCATATTTCTAAAGAAAAGATCAACAATATATTATGTACCCAATGACCTTACACATAGCTCACAGTAGTGGATAGTGCATAGCAGATTTTTATTTAAAGCTCACTTCATAGGCTCACTTTCTATTAAAAAAAAATGTTCAAAATGGTGGTGCTTCTTTGGATTCTTTTTCATACACAAGTTGACCACATACTTGAGTAGTTTCGCACCATTTTGAATTGTACATCATATAGGGAAAAAATAATAAGTAGACTATAGTTGAAATTGATTGAAATACTAAAGTGTTAAGGACTTAATTATGGAATCGAAAAATGCCTATTCCAATGGTTGCAATATTGTAATAAACAATATACATCCCATGGTTTTATTTTTTTCAAAAAATATTGAAAATTAGATTAAAAAAGAACATCAAAGTTTACTTTAGAGTAGAGAATCCATAACTACAGATTGGGCTTTTAGGGGTTAAATGAAAATAGAAACAACCATCCAAGAATGAAAACGTCAACCAAGTTCCCTTGTGATGTCCTTCACTTGTCCCAATTTCATGCTTGTAATGATTATCCTTTGCTTTCAAAGTTTGGTTAGTTGGATAGATCATTGCCTTTACCGTTGCTCTTAAACCTTCACTTTTGATGAACATGCACTTCTCCAATGATGGACTTGCAAAATCTATGCTTCCAGACTTGTGTCCTCCATGGCTCTTTGTCAAAGTGTATGCCAATTTTTCAAGAGTCATAGTGGGACTACCGGAGGGTGGAGGATTACTAAAGAGCATCTAAAATCATCACTTGTAAGGGAGAAACACCCATTCCCGTCCCTGTACCTTGCAGTGGAGTGTAGAGTCACTCAAATATGTCCCTAGAGTGTAGTTAATGTGTTTGACACATGTGCGAAAATAATTTGTTGACACAGGTGAAGGACACTTAAGAAAATCTGGTTGGCTCAGGGCTGATTTTCGCAGGGTTCAGTTTTGGGTGCACCTACTGGACACTTTCAGTGGTCTAGGCACCCATCACTTCAAAAAAACATAGAAATTACATACAATGCTCAAAAAATTTATTTCTTTTTTTGAATATTCATAATTTTCACTCGCTAATACTAAAAAAATATCAATTTTAGGAAAATCTCCCTCCAACTATGCTGAATTCCTTAAATGGACGGTTTTGGGTGTTTCCACTGTATGTTCAGGTACTACTACATCAGGATGTTGGCTGGGATTCAAGTATCTAGTTGAATTTTGTGTAGTTGATGATGTACAGTCAGGTCCAGCTCAATTACGAATTCTTGCATACACAGGGAACAAAACTTCATTGCTGCCAATTTTGACGCCCTCCCAAGGGCTGAAAAATTATTTTTTTAACATGAAATTTTTTTCACAAGATCCTCTCTATGTTAATAACACATGTGACAAATTTCAAGGTCAAAAAATTTACCAAAAAAAAGATATTTAGAATCTACTAACATGTGTAGTTAAGATAAAAACTTCACTACTATCAACTTTGACACCCTCCCAAAAATTGAAAAAAAAAAATTTGACCATGAAATTTTGGTCATGAGATCACCTCTATGTTAATTATATGTGTCTTAAATTTCAGGTTCAAAAAATTTATTCCAAAAAAGATATTCGAAATCTACTACCATGTGTCAATATAAGGGACAATTTCACTATTGCCAACTTCGATGTACATATTGGTAGATTTCAAATATATTTTTTGTGTGAATCTTTTGAACTTGAAATTTATCTTACATTTCATCAACACAAAGACAATCTCATGAAAAAAGTTTCATGGCCAAAACTTTTTTTTTCAATTTTTGGGAGGGTGTCAAAGTTGGTAGTAGTGAAAGTTTTTTCTTAACTACACATGTTAGTAGATTTTGAATATCTTTTTTTTGGTGAATCTTTTTGGCCTTGAAATTTTCCACACATATAATCAACATAGAGATGATTTCATCCCAAAAATTTCATGCCAAAAGAAAAAGTTTTCAATCCTTGAGACATTGGCAAAGTTGACAGTAGTGAAAGCTTACAACTACACATGTTGATAGATTTTACATATCTTTTTTAGGGTGAATCTTTTGGCCTTGAAATTTTCCACATATGTTATCAACTTAGAAATGATCTTGTACAAAAAATTTCATAGTAAAAAACTAATTTTTCAGCCCTTGAGAGGGTGTCAAAGTTGGCTGTAGTGAAATTTTCTTTAACTGTGACTACAAAAATTCGTAATTGAGCTGGACCTGACTGTACAGTAAGTGTTGTAATTTGGTTGATGTTGAATTTGGTCTAACTTAGTTTCTCTGGAAAGACCAGTAGAGATTCCGAGGATTGGATCCGAGAATTGAGTGGAGTGGAGGGGTTTTGTTGGGGAAACATGTGGGAGGGGAGGGGAGGGGAGGGGAGGGGAGGGGAGGGGAGGGGAGGGGAGGGGAGGGGAGGGGAGGGGAGGGGAGGGGAGGGGAGGGGAGGGGAGGGGAGGGGAGGGGAGGGGAGGGGAGGGGAGGGGAGGGGAGGGGAGGGGAGGGGAGGGGAGGGGAGGGGAGGGGAGGGGAGGGGAGGGGAGGGGAGGGGAGGGGAGGGGAGGGGAGGGGAGGGGAGGGGAGGGGAGGGGAGGGGAGGGGAGGGGAGGGGAGGGGAGGGGAGGGGAGGGGAGGGGAGGGGAGGGGAGGGGAGGGGAGGGGAGGGGAGGGGAGGGGAGGGGAGGGGAGGGGAGGGGAGGGGAGGGGAGGGGAGGGGAGGGGAGGGGAGGGGAGGGGAGGGGAGGGGAGGGGAGGGGAGGGGAGGGGAGGGGAGGGGAGGGGAGGGGAGGGGAGGGGAGGGGAGGGGAGGGGAGGGGAGGGGAGGGGAGGGGAGGGGAGGGGAGGGGAGGGGAGGGGAGGGGAGGGGAGGGGAGGGGAGGGGAGGGGAGGGGAGGTCTAACGCAACTTTTGTTTTCGTGCTAGTCAAAGTTTCCTCGTGCAAGCACTGCCAAAACGGGGAGACATTGTGCTGATTGCAACTTGCATCGAATTAGGTCTTCGAGGAGATTGGGACATGCATCATGGAGTGTTAGAGGCTCTGGAGTAGGCTTGAAGTGGTTGAGTGGAGACGGGTATGGGCGATCAGAATTAAACAATAAAAAGGAATAAATAACGTAAATACTCCCAAATAGAGAAACTTTCAATAGACCGTAACTTCCAGAGTGAGTTCCATACCAGGATCCCAATGAATAGAGTCAGCTTCAACCATATTGATGCTTTCAGGCCTTTCTTTGGCCGCCATGACGAAGATCCCCGTACAGGAAGTACCGCTTCCGGCGAATTGATACCCGCCATTGATACTGGTAATCTCTCACTGCGAGTTAGAAGTTCTAACCCACATTCCTCTGCAATGAGCCCACTAACCGGAGACACATGGTTCATCCGAGTTTCGACAGCCGACCATATCGTACCTTCCCCCACCTAACATATACCCATCACTAAAATTACAGGCTATCTTTCCATCATCTAGTCAAACGCCCAAACTTACAGAACTCTAATCTGGATATCGATCGAGAGGACTTGACACTCTTACAACAGCAATAATTCAAACCCAACATACATCAAATCACAAAATGAAATGGACACCTAATTCACACACTCTAACTATTCGGCCAATTGAGCTTCTAAACCCGCTCTGGTTCTCATGAGGAAATTAATTTTTCAATCACTTGTAAACCCGACACGAAAGATTTTGATACAATGTGCAATTTTGAGTGTCATACATATACATAAGAAATATTCAACACCAACATATTTATGTATCTCGGCAAAGAATTCTTCTCACATGTGTTAATGTATGTTCTTTTAATAGGTGATAGGAATGGCCAATCATATAGCTTCAAACATTCATCTTCTTCATTTTTTTGTTTAGATTTGTTGAAAATGTTATTATTGCCATCCAATGGAAAAAAATTCCTACTCCAAACCTTTGCATTACAAGTTAAGCATTTAATGATAGAATCTCCCAAATGCCCCTATAGCCCCTTCAAAAATACTCTAGTGAGTCTATTCAAGAAACCAAGAGACTTGAATGGATAAAAAGAATGAGGATATGTAGAGGAATACTATAATTATGATCCTTGACCTTCTTACAAGAGTTCAAATGAAAGAAATGGTAATAAAAATAAATAACAATATTTACAATACATCTCTAATGATGCATTAGAAATTGCCTTGAAGATCATTGTGGCTATTTTAAAGAAATCTTGGAATTTGCTAACACCTAAGGTTTACTAGCCTGATTTGTTTGAAGCTTCCAAATCAAATATTTACTAATCCTTTCTATATATGTGTTCAACGAATGTCACCCTTTTTTACAAGGTGTGTAACTTCTTCTTTCTTGGCGAGCAAATGGGTGAGACGAACGACTATTGTTAGAAAATGATATTAAGTTCATATCTATGTAAGAGAAATTTAAGGCTAATGTAGATGTGGTTCATTAAATGTTGGTTTAGGTGGGCTTATTTGTAAATGATTACTTGCTAGGATAAGTTGTAACTTTAGGCAATTACAAAGACACTTTTAGAATTTTGAGCTTGTACTTTTAAAAGATCCATCAAATAGTATTAGGGTGGTAGATTAGTGATCTTAAACTTTTTAAAGACGATTTTACCTTACCTACTAAAGGCTTCATACTTTTGTACCAAATGTGTTTGAAGATTCATAACAATTTCAATTCTTATTGGATTAATATGATTCCACTTGTATTTGAGTCTACTCAACTAATTTATTCTTTAATAAAATAAGCAACAATAATCACATAGCACAAGACAACCAAATTGCAAATTTTAATTGTCATAGACTAATCTATGGGTGAATGCAAGAAACACTTATTCTATTTTCTGTCACACTGCATGTGCTAATCTGTTTTTTGTCCATAACTTTTGTGTTTTAACTTGAAATGACTCAAAATTTATGGAGGAGGTAATCATGATTATTCTACACTTTGTCTATTTTTTCAATTAATTTTTTTTAAATATTTAAAAATAGACCTTGATGAATGTCACAAATGCCAATTTGGAGGTTTCTAGTCCTAATTTAAGTATCCTTTTTCTTATGATTTTGAGCTCAAATTTTGATGAAATGGTCTTTCAGTAGACTTGTAAAGTTTTAGAAAAGGGACTTTTAATTAATAAATTTATTTTTATGTGATATACAAGTCTACAAAGGGAGCCTATTTCTACATTTTTTTGGAAACATTTAAAAAACGATTTTGGTGATTTTCTTGATGAATAACCATCTCTATAAAAAATTTGCATATGATTAATTTTTATTTTATTTTTAAGAAAATTCGTATTTTTTGCTAATTAAAACATCAAAATATGTATTTTCTTGAGGTTTGGCACTTTTCAAGTTCCCATTCTTAGAGATTTTCTTAACAAATTTCCTTTGGTGGTTTTCTTCATCATAAAGGTATTTAAATTAATCATATTTTTTTAATAATTTTAATCATTTAGAAAAAAATTAAGTACTCTCAAAAAAATTAGCCAAACGTTACAAATAGTACAAGTGTTTCTTGCATTCACCCCTATTTGAATTTGCCATTAATAATAACCACCTATTGTCCATCATATATCTCAAAATACCTATTTGGTAACATCAATGTGCAAAAACACAATCAATCTTCTACAAACCATTGTAGGTATTTAACTACATTCTAAATTAAATCTATGTAAGCTATCTACCCCTAAATGTGTTATTTAGACCAATATGTTGAACAATGTTAAGGCTTTTAGAATATTATGCATTTAGAGTAATTTGTAGAAAGACAAAGTTAGTGCGGTATTTGATCATGTGTTCCCTATGAGCTATTTTAAACATGCAATTTAAGGCCACATGAAAGGAAAAGGACATACATTGGCTCTCAAACATATTTATACACTTGAAATTGCCATAACTAATTGAGGAATTAGATTTTTCTAACAAAATTTGGATGTGTTGAGATACAAGTGACACACTTGTATGAAATAATTTTTTAAAATTCTAATAGTTTTTGGTTATTTGAACATTTAGTCAAATTTATTGTTCAATGAAAAATTACACCTTTTGTACAAGTAAAAATATTTAAAGTCTCTTTAGAAATTGTATTTTCTCTTAGAATTTTGGTATAGGAATTTTAAGGATTTTAAGATTTTAGTGATTGGAAAATTGTTGACTAAAATATGACTCAAATTACTAATGGTTTTTTTTATCTTCATTCTCCAAATCATGAAAATTGATATATAAATGTATTATGACACTTTTCAAATCTCATTCTTTTAGGCCTTGTTCCAAATTTATTATAATGCCTTTCCAAAGTGAATACTTTGTTTGAATTTATTTAGTAGAAATAAATCCTCATATTTTGTTGCTTTTGGAGGCTTCATTCATTCTTCTACAAGCTTGAGAGACACTTTTGAATTACCATTGCAACCACAAAGGAGTTAAGAGAATCGGTTTAGAAGTCAAATGAATGCAAATAGTCGTCCTAGGGATACCAATGGGAAGCTATATGTTTTTTCTTTTCACCACATACAATATACGGCTTATTTTTACTAAAACTTGAGTTGACCAAGATGCATGTCAATTTTCCTTTTGATATGCCATTCCATATGGGTTTGTCTTTTTAAATGCTACACCATTTGATAATTTCTCTTGTTCACCTGATTAGCCACGAGAAACCAAGGAACTACACCTAGTCATTATCCTACCTTCAAGGATTGGAATACTCACTAGACCTTAGGGGTATTTTTGAGTCTTTTCAACTAATTTATTTTTAATTCCCATATTGAACCGTTTTATCAAATATTGAGTTCTATTTTTTTTTTCCAATTCTTCATTCAAAATAGAAATTTCGTAAGCTTTTTCCTTCCGATGTTTACTATTGGCAATAGTTATTTTCCAAATCCACCGGCAAACAAGGAACCAAATGCCGGTTCTCCCAGAACACCGATTCACTTTGATTGAACTATGGATTCAACGCTTTGGATACAACATGTTTCTCCTCCCTTTTTTTAATTCTATCAATAACCCTTCATTACAGCTGGGCTTCGGAATATGCGAACTGTATAGTACCGACCACCTGTGCGAACTTCGAGGGCCGGCAGCGTTCTAGAAAGCCGTATTGACCCAGTTTGCATGATCCTCAAAACGCTTTGAAACAACAAGAGGGGAGGTCGACGGAGGTTCTCTCATCAAGCATCTGCGCTTGCTCGCCAGCCAGGACTCCAGGAGGGGCCTTCAATTTGCACCGCCAGCGTGGATACAGCAACGTCGCTTAGGAGTCTGCACCTTCTCCCGACGACAGATACGAGGTACGCTGGTGCACTTCTTCTTCTTCGTCTTGCAAAAGTTTTCAGTTCGTGAATTGAGTTTCGTTTACTTCAATCTGTGCCCCAATCCTCATGATCCACGTCCAAGTGCATTCTTGGCTTGAGCTAGATGGAGAACGTCTTTGCAGTGTGCCCCCGTAGCTGTAGACTCTACGTACGCTCTTGTTTTTTTCAGGGAGCCTTGATTCTGACTTTCCCTGCTCTACTATGTGGTCGAGGACATCCATCCAGCAGTGTAGATCGAGCGATTCGGCTTCAAAATGAATTTTTGGTCAACATACTGTGGGTCCGTTTCTTGGTGTCCTGGCAACATCCCTGTTTGAGACTCCCCTACTGTGAAACCCTAATGCCTCCAGCAGTCAATTGGTTGCAGGGCAAGGAGGAAGAGCAAGGGACCCCGATCAGAAGCTTACTGTTCCTAGATGGCCGATCCAGAAGCGAGTCCACTCACCCCGTTGGAGAATCAGAGAATTGTGTCGGAACCTTCTCGCCGGATGGGTGCATCGAGCGACTCAGAGTATGCCACAGCCTTAGCATCCTCTTCTTGCACGACTTATTTTTCCGCATGCTCTGAGCCCCTGAGCAGTGAGGGGAGGGAGGCTGAGAGCGGGGATGACACGAGTGTGGAGGACGCGATTGAAAGGTCCAAGGTGCATTGGAGCGAGCTGACTGAGCATTCTGAGTCTGACGGTGAGGCCGAGGTGAGCAATGTGGAAGTCTTCCAGTCGTTGCAGCAGCATCCCACTGGGGGTCACTTCTTTCGCACCTTTGGTGATGGTGGAACCCATGATTATGGTGAGTTGGAGGTTGGTGAGAAGTTTGCAGAGGGTGGCCAAGCAGAGCTCTACCATGCCCGTGTCACTTGGAATAATCCAGAAGGTAATTCTTATGATGAGGATCTTGGAGCTATGTATGTGTTGAAGGTCTTTCGGAAGGGGACCTTCTTGCGAGATTTGCAAAACCAATGGCCCCAAGGAATCTTCCGTCAATATGAAGCGATTGTGGAACGCACGAGGCATGGGCAAGCGCAACTGCCAAGATACTCATGTCACATACGATGTGGGACTTTATTGCAAGATGGTCGGTTTGCGTTTCTTTTAGTGAGGGAAAATGAAGACCTCCGGACTCTCATCGACCGTTGCATGGAGGCAAGAGCTTGTATTGATTGTGGACCCTTTTCAAGGGAGGAAGTAGTGAAGATCATGTATGTTATTGCAAGAGGAATGTTTGATTTGCACAACCTTGATATTGTTCATAGGGACCTCAAAGCATCAAATGTGTTATGTAGTCAGATTTTCAAGAAGATGGACAAGTATGTTTATGATTTCAAGGTAACTAGTTTACAAAAGGGTGCGATCGAGGATAATTATGCATTTGTTGTTGCTGATTTCGAGTGCTCAATTGGAGTTGTTGGAACTGGCTTTTTTAGAGCGTCGGAAATATTGCAAGCCCTCAAAGACAAGGTGTTGAACAAGAGCCCAAGTGTGTTCACTAAAGAAGCAGATGTTTATAGTTATGGGATGTTGTGTTATGAGATCTTGACAGGGAAGCTTCCTTTTGGAGGTCATTGCCCCAATAACTATGACCTTGTTTTGGAAGGAGGTCGGCCAAAAGTGCCTCATTATATAGAGGAATGGGCTCGTGATTTGTTGAATAGGTGTTGGCAATCAAATCCTATAGTTAGACCTACATTTGAAGAAATATTAGAACTACTTGATAAAGTTTGAAAATATCGGAATGTAGATAAATGAAGAGAATTGTTGCCTTGTGAGTGACCTTTAGAATGTGAATAAAATCCAATTTCAGTTTGGATTATGAAGAATCATAGTATTTCTTTAGAGTTTTGTTTTTTTATACAATAAAACTTGTACACCTTGTGACTTTGTATATCATAAAATTAGATTAGATTATGTTCATGTTGGCTTGGTATTATGATGGTGGAGTCTTCTTCTTGAAGGCAAGTTTCTATCTATGAAGAGCATTTTGATCTAAGTATTGGTATCTTTGTAAAGTTTGAATTAGTAGTGTAGCCATCACTAAATTGTCATTTGAATAACTTTATTGTAGTTGCAAATAGTTTAAGCTTTAATGTGAAGAGTTTGGTTGTTACATTGTATCATGGTCAAACTATCAATGCAAAGCTTCAATTTGGGTTTATTAGTCATGAAATGAATAGATGATTGGAGGTTTGATATATGATGTTTAATTCTTATAGTTATTCCAAACAAAGCAAATTATTCTTTTCAATTTCTAATTGTATAGATGTTTAATGACCTTCCTCATTAGTGTGTACTTGAGTTTTAAGTGTGAATTTGCATAGGAGTTGTGGGATTATAGTAAGGAAAATGTATGCAGCTTATTTTTAATATGTTTTCATTTCTTGCAATTGTCTGAGAAATTTGCATATATGGATTTTTTAGAATAGAGATGACAAAAACTACTAAAAATGTGTTAGCAAACTAAAATGCACTTCCCAAACCCTTCAATTCAAATGAGGAGCTATCAAACTCATTACACAATTCATCTTGCAATTGTTGAAATGCAATTTTTTTTTTCTCTTAAGTAGAATTTGCAAATAACTTCAAATCAAATACTTGTATGTTTAAATCTTTCAATAGTAAATTTTTTTTAAGAACATTTGAAATACCTTTCTAGGAAAATGGAGAACCATTTTAAAGCAAATGCATGTGTGCAATTTTTTAGATCTCAAATCTAATAAAATTTGCAAGCTTTTTTGCAAGTTAGGAAATCAAGTTCAATTCGTAACCTTTACACTTCTACTAATGGGACATACATGCACTTGAAGATTTTTTTAAAATCTAGTATATAGATTTTATAGTGAAACCTCGGGGGGGGGACACTTCTTGTGTATTTGGGGGACCCATGTGCGGTGGTGGGATATTTTGGGGGGGGCTATTTACCTCCTAGAAAGCATTTAATGGACCCCTATTATTACATAAAGCAAAAAAATTACCCATATTATCATATCTATCATTACTTATAATATGTAGGCCAAAAGAATATATTAGAGGCTATTTTCTTTGTAAGGAAAAAAACTAACAAAAAAAATAATGAGAATACAAGTGACTAACAAATACCTTAGTTATAGAAAAAAAAATTCAAGTTATAACAATGCATGAATACAAATACAACACAAATACATGCATGAAAAGCAAGACATTAGGGTTGAAAAAGTATTGAAGAGATTTTAGGGACAAAAATGTGTTTAAAAATACAGACATGAAGTTCATCTGTGAACTATGACCACAAATATATACCTCATATAAAAAAATTATGTTAGAAATATGCCGTTCTAATGCCCTCCATCACATGTGAAAAAACAAAATCAAACTCAAACTTCACAAAGGTCGTTCATAGCACAAAATCCTGCATCCAACCAGATTGCAAACATCAATGGAGTTAGATATGACTTAAAGATATGCTGTAGATGGGCTATAGATATACCATAGTACCTGATGAGTTGTAAATATACTATAGTACCTGTATCTTGAGCTGTATCTAACTAGTACTATAAATATTAATTGAACCTACTAAATTTTTTTCCTAGGATCCCATTCTTTTGCCCCTAATTTATATCTACCTAAATTCTAATGGACCATATTTTTTTATTCCCTATATTACTTATAAAGGACATGCCACTTTTAATGTCCCCTAATTTATATGTAAATTTCTTATAAATTTTACCTAAGATTATTTAAATGTACCCTATGTTCCGCCGTATGCAGGTTATTAAAAAAAGGGAAGTATCCTCCCCGGGAGTGAAAAGTAAAAGCATTCAATCATTAACCTTCAATAGAATTTCTAAATTGTTTTGGAATGGTAAAAGAAATTTAACTACTTTTACTAAAAGAAGCCTAAAATTTTGGATTGACCATATATGACAAATCAACTAGTGAATTAGAGGTCATTGTATCTCTAATACTTTTTGTTTTGAATTTGAAAACTCCTAGGAAATTCGGTCCTTTTGGTGTATGGTAATGTTTCTTCTATAATTAATCCTCAAAAGTCCAAAGAATCTACATTGGACTTTAATTTTGAGAACTTTGGCATATTTTATTAACTTCATACTTTGGAATTTTTGTTTGAATTTCTTAATATGAATGTTCTAATGATAATTTATGTGTGAAGTTTTGATTCATGTTCCTCCAATAAATATTGCAAAAGTTAGAAGGGTCCTTTAAAAATTTCAATGTCAAATTGAGCAACAAAAAATACAATCTAAAAATTCATTAATTATTTTTTTGGAGATTTGTAGATTGATAACGACTCAAAAACATTTGGACCATTCAATATATTCTAATCAATGAGGTAAATGCCATAAAGAGTTTCAATTTGTAGCCAACAATAGATAGAAAGAATATATAAAGTCACTTATTTTTCTTAATTTTGAAAGTTGTTGAACAAATATAAAAATAAAAGATGTTAATTGTTTAATAAAACATTCTTGCCCTTGGGATTAACAATCCTCAAAATTCTTCCAAAAATATTTAGGATATCACTTTTAACTCTCACTCAGTAATACCCTCCATATAAACAATTTTGTAGGAATAAATATGAAAGTTTTTTTGGTTAAGCTTTTTAATACTTGTTTTCAATCCACTTTCTAATATAATATTGTTTAGGTGCACAAGTTATTGGACATACTTGTGTTCTTTTCTAAAAATGTTGGAAGACAAAACTTCATCTTTTAGAAAGGCTAGGAAATCCGAAATTTTAAATCTTTAGGCAAATTGAACTTGTAATTGGTAGGGATATTTAGTTTAATATTTTGAAACAATTGAGTTATTTGTAAAGCACATAAATTTTGTAGAAATGTTGGTTGAGTTAAAAAAGTCAAAATGAAAGTGAGTATGAGACTTATTTTTCCATCAAAATGGTGCCTAAAAAAGTTTGGTCCTCACTTTTGAAGTTGTGTGACATAAGTATCTTGCAAAAAAGTTTGATGCTTCAACTATAGTTGCCCTCTCAACTTCCAAAAAAAGTCATGCCCAAAGTAGCAAGGACTTTACAAATAATTCAAATATACTTGAAAAATTTCATGAAAAGATACTAAGGTTTGATTTTAAAGAGAAGTTTACTAATAAAGATTTTGACCTTACTTTGGAGACAAGTATTTTGAAATAATTTTGGGCCTCTAAACATGAATGAAAATTTAGGAGTTGACAAGTGGCAATTGCTTACAACAAACACTTCTACCTCAAATCGTCTAGTTTTCATGAACATCCAATGATCTAGAGGCCCAACACAAGTAGTTTCTTGTACACATTTTTTAATTGTATCCAGCACAACGCTTTGGATCCTCATATGGTTCGGCTACAATCTCAAGGTCAAGCAATTATTGACTTCATTTTCTCTACTAATTTGTTTTGGCAAGTGGAATCGGATACAATTTAACCAACATGTAGGTGCATGGTTTTGGAGAGATCACTAAAAAGTCATGAAGAGGTCTTTGGTTTTGAGTCCCAAATCTTATGAGGTCAAATTTTTATTGGCCATGTTTTTTACTTTAGTTTTGAAGTTGAGCCTTTAAATCTTATCTACAACCACATTCACACTATTGGACTAGGTGGACCCTTGACGTGTACTTTACGTAGTTTAGACATGCATTTAATGTAAAGTTCAACTAGGTTGATTAAGTTTTATAATTGTTTTAGACTCTTGTCTCTATCCTGTGGTGATGGTGTAGTAGTTTGCATAAATGAGTTGTTGGTTGAGTTTATGGTTGTGCCTCTTACAGTTGGTTATAGTGAAAGTCAAAGCATTTTGAAGGGTTATAAGGTAAGAGGTTTAGAAGCTCAATTAAGAGTTGAATTGCCTTGTTCATGTATTTCCTTAAATGGAAATATATCTTAGCTCATTTTTTTAGGCAAAGAAAAATAGATGAGGAATGTAAGACAAGTTGTTTCATAATTTTTGAAGAATTATTGAATTAGTTATGAATTTTCAAACAAGTTGTATGATAGGTCCATATTCATGACTCTAAATTTTTCATAAACCGTTCTCTTGCAACTTTTAAGAAAAATGGAGGAAGGAAAGAGATTGATTGGCTCTTGCGACTAATAATACATTTTTTTTATTCATTCAATGATTTGCGAGGTCAATTAAATAACCATTCCACAACCATCTATAGGACGCTCCTTAATGCCTAAACTATTTTCAAGCTCTTTCCAATAGCTCATCATGATGATGGTGTAGACAACACTACAATTTATTGAGGCATTTCCTAAGAGGAATTGGGATGGCATTTCAAATTGGAATCTCTACAAGGTGGTGGTTTGTTGGTTGTGATCCCATACTATTGTAGCAAGTTTTGGGCAAGTGGTGTCTTGAGTGCAATAGTTTGGATGTAGGTGTTATTTTAGTGTGCTCTTCTTGATTTCTATAATTTGTTGAATGATATCTTTTAGATGCAAATAGTTCTTGGTAGAATCTAACTTAATTTACCAAAACTTTTATTAAGTTATCTTATTAGATTGTCACGTTATTAGCATTAATTGTAGGTATTTTAGCAATTTTTGTCATTGTTCTTTTGTAATAAGCTCTTTCATTTTCTTCACAAACAAATTTTTTGTGTAAGAAATGGTGATTTTTTGAATTTGAATTTCTTTTGTTAAATTTAGGAAATGTAAATTGTTGTGGCTTGTTTCAAGTTAAAGAGCTTGTAAACATTTTTGAAGTAGGAAAGCTCAAGTCCTAGCAACTTCAACTCTCTTTGATCTTATAGGCCAAATGAAATGTTCATCAAACATGGAATAGGTCTTGAACTCATTAGATTTATTGTATGTAAGAAACTTTCAATGTATTTGTTATCTTTATTTTATTTATAGTATAGAATGTTTAGTACTCGAGTATAGGTTCTACTCTCAATATATGGAATAGCCAAAAGTTGAATGGTGGTAAAGATGCTTTAATATTGTATTCCTATTATTGCAGTGAATTATGTAGATGGAAGAAACTAAACAATTACAAATTGCTCTGCAAGCAATTGAGATAGAACTTCAAACTTCTTCAAGTTGGTTTCAAATTGTTTGGCTACAATGGTTATGAAGTTGGGGATGTCAATTTCACGATATTGGATCTTGCTATTTGGGTCTAGCTATGATAAGTTTATTTCTAGAGTATGATATTTGATAAATGATAGAAGAATATTGTCTTATACATAGCAATGCTAGTTGTTAGACTTATTTTTCAATATGTTCACATTGCAAGAATGGTTTGGAATAATGTTATTATGTTGATTTTCACAAAAAATCAATCAATAGAAGCATGGTGTATTTGAAGAGAGTAATTTGTCCCAATCCATTCATGCATGCAATCAAAGCTTACGAAAATAGTTAGTGTTGTACAAATAAAATTTAAATTTTTTGAAAATCATAACTCAATGGGTGTAGTATTTGTGATCATTATGAAAGATTGAAAAATAGTCAAAGCTTTAGTAAGTCTAATCAAGCACTTGTTGCCAACAATAGGTGCTCCAAACTACTATTTTCTACTTGATTTGCCTTGAAATATTTTCATCTATATTTGAGAAAGAATTAGAAAGTATTCTTAAAAACCTTCACAATTGCTTTAGTGTAGAATTTTGGGGTGAAATGAATTCTATAGTGTATAAGTTGACATTTTACTTGTTAATTCTGTAAAAAACATTTATAAACTATCTTTGCCTATAATCTCCAATGCCAAGAATGCTTAATTTTGTTGGAATGGCTCTTTAAATATTGTCAGTGAGTCAGACTGTTTGGATCATATCAACTTTCATTAGGAATTGTTTTTGCATTGTGGTGATACAACTTTGTTTGGTTGTAGAGTCTTAGGTAATAAAAAGCAATTATTTGAAAACTTCATAGCTATTGTTTTATTTAGAACTAGCGGTTGGTGCTTGCTATGCTATGCAATCATCATTAGAATTAAAAAAATTGATTTCATGAAAGCTCAAATTTCACAAAAGCACTAAATCATAGAAGCGCAAAGAAGCGCTAAGGCAAGAAAACCAATGGATTTGCTACCTCTATTATATCTTCTTGTAGATCCTCTTTAATATCACCTTCATTGCAACAACTACATTATTTTTATAATATCACTCGTTGTAAAAAGTGATATTACAAAAGTGATTGCAAATTGCTACTCTTTTTCTGTAATATCACATTGTGTGACAATAAGATTTTCATATATTCATGATTGAAAATATTCTTATAAAATATTTAAAATACTTATTTGAAAGACTTATTGAAATCAATATCATGCATTCTATTCAAATACATCAAAATTTTATTAAAATGTGATACAATAAATACATAGCATACCAAGCACCAACCCCTAGTATTAATGGTAGCATTTGTGACATTAGAGAGGGAGTTATGATTTTAGTAGTATAATAGTTGGAGTATTCATTTCTTTTGCAACTATCACAACATTCAAGTATGAAGGCTAACATATGGAAGATATTGGTTTTTTGAAAGGAATAGAGCCTCCTATTCAAAGTATCTTTTCCATCAAGACTTTATGTTCATAGAAAAAAGAAATTCATTTTTGAATTGATTCTTGAATGGAATGATTTTAGTTGCTTCATCATTTGGTTATTTATCAAATTAGGACTTGATAAGTTGACAGAGATGACAGTTTATTCGTACAAGATATGCTTGATGGAAATTCAGCATCTCTCTAAATCCATTCTCATATGTTGTGTATCAATTATGCCTAATTTTTTGTTATATTGCATTGACTTCATGATGTGTCAATATCTTGTCCATTGTCCTTCCGAACTTTGTTGTATTTTTTCCTATAATTCTTTTATCTTAGTGAATTGTAGACTAACTATTTATTTCTATCTAGGTTGATTCTTTAAGGGTTTAGATTAAATTTTGTCTCTATGTTCTATTTTTTATAATTCTAATAAAGATACTAGTCTATCTACATTACATTCTTCTCAAAGTATAAAGATGAAGTTGGATGATACACTCCATAAGAAAAACAAGTAATTGTACATGCTGCATATCTGAATTTCAATTCACTAATATGTTTTATAAGACTGACATTTTCATACTATTTAATATATATATGTGTATATATATACACATATACACACTCATTTGAACTTGTAGCAATCATGTATAAGTTAGTATAATTTGTGGATTCTTTTGCAATCAAGTAGACACCTAATTATTTATGAAAACTAAGTTGTGCCTAAAATTTTAAAAATAGAATAATGCTTAGAAATTTTGGTAGGATATTTAGTAATAAAATATTGTATATAGCTTTTGAAAACATTCATTGTGAACTAATACAGGTTTTAGATTGTTTATATATCAATCCAAAAAATTTAAAATGATATTAGAGATTTCGAATCACAATACAAAATAATAATTATACAACAATGAATAGAAAAAGAATTGTGAATTAGGGTCATTGCAAGAAACACAGTCCATTTTCCGTAGCGTTTTGGAAATGGACGCTAATTTCTTTAGGAGTACTATTTAATTAGAAAATAAATTTAAAAAAATATGAAAAATATGTCTAATGTATAAAACTTAAAGAAGAAGGTATACTATGAAGGAAAACCTTAGGAAATTTCTCCAAGTAAGAGAACTAGAAAAGTGGAAAATCTCATGAAAATGGGCATATTTACATTTTAATTAGTAAAAAATAGGAAAAATTATTTTTCTTGAATCTAAAAATTGGCCATTTGGGAAGAGTTGATGGTGATGATATTTCACCAAAAAATAATCTCAACTCTATTATCAATGGTCAGAAATTGCGTGCAATGGGAGTGCTATTTGCACGCATGTAGAGGACATAAAGTAATGTATTTTTAGATTTCCTTCGATAGGAATATGCTTTCCTACTATGCAAATGTACCTGGAAAATTTCAACTTTAGATCATTAAATTTGGGTACTCCTAACATAGTAAAACCCCCTAAACCTCAGTTTGTGACAAATTAACAAAAAATAATTTTAAATATAAAATGATTTTTTTTAATTTTTAAAAAATAAGGGATGTAAAAATCATCAAGTTAGAGTTTTCCAATAATTATTTCATATTCTCTAATATTTTAATTCAAAAGTTATAGCAGAAAAGAACAACATCACTCCAATTGTGATGGAGAATAGGACCAGTGTTTCTTGCAACCACCCATTATATGTACTTTGAAATTAAAAAATAATTAAATAAACTCAAGAAAATTTGAAATTAAGAAATTGAATAAAATTTGAAACAAAAAATAAGAATTTCTAATTTGATTGTCTAGACAATTCACAAAATCATTAGTATATACCTAATAATCAATTTGGAAATCCTATTAAAAGCATTAGTTACTTTAATGTAATATATGAAATGGACAATAAAAAAGATTTATTCATCAATTCAATTGAATTCAAAATGATAAGTTTAATGGAAATTTATATTTAACTACGATATAAAAAGTATATTATATATTATATCTTCATACAATAATACAAATATTATCATTCAATAAGATAATCAAATATATTAATAAAAGAGGAGGTTCACTAATGGAGCATCTAAGGGCTACTAATGCAATTTTGGGAGGTGAAACATCTAAAAAAAATTTTGGTAAAGTTTCCACATCATCATTTCTAATGAAAGAAGCTATTAATTTAAATCCTTAATATGTTTGGTGTACATTAAGCACAATTGAATATTAAGGTAAACCCTAAAAGCAACTTCTAACACAAAGGTATATTTTTCTTTCTTCAATGTAACACTAGTGTACATTCCATCAGCGGGCTACTTTAAAAAACCATTGCATTTCAACTTCAAAAATTTGTAACTAATTCCTCAAAGGTTCAAAAAATATGAAACTACTTGGGTTTGGATGCCAATTCCATTTGTCTTGCTACGAAATTTTACTAAAAATTGTCTCAAGAAGTTTCGCTTTCCCAAAATTACAATTATCTCTTAAAGGGTCTTTTTCAGAGCCTCCTTCCATATTGTAAGAAATAAATGATCACAATAGAAGATCACAGTGAGCACATGCATCATGTTTTTAACCCCTAAATGTCCAAGGCCTATTTTGAGCTTCTTGAAATTTGCTCTAAATTGAAAAAAGGTCCAACATTTTGATAAGTTGAATTAATTTTTTTTTAATTGTAACTATACAAATTTAAAGTAGACATGTTAGAGATGACATAGGAAAAGAAAACACAACAATATCACTGATGGATTGAAAGATTATAATGTTTGATTATGAGGGTGTAAAAACTATGAAAATCTTTGAGCTCTCGTTTTGTAGTTCAAATCTAAAAAGTTGGTCACCAATAAAATATGAGGTTGAAGGGACTAACAAGCATAACCCCAATCAATTTATGGCTTCTCAAAATTTACTCTACAATTTTTTTAAATGAGTTTCTAGTGTGATTTTTTCTCTTAGATCTAGTGTATTTGAGGCTCATTTCCAAGAGTCCTTAACACTATGAAATGTCAAGATTGCAATGGGTACCCTTGCACTAAATCTTGAATAGAAAAATCATAATCATTCATTTTCAAAATCAAATTATTGATGCTAAAACTAGACTTCAAAAAAAATCTTCCAAAAATATAAACTATTGAAAATAGAAATTTGGTAAGGTTTTATTTAACTTCAAAGTTTCTTCGACACCACTATTGGATGCCTTGGGCATTTAGGGGTTTATCAACTGAGAATTTAAATACAAATATATATATATATATATATATATATATATATATATATATATATATGTACATATACATACACATACATACTTGGAAAATCCTCCATATCAGATTCAAAATTAATGCTGTCACTAATTGAAACTATGTGTAGACTTACAACAACCTTGTGAACAGAATGTACAGATTTGGTAGTGGAGAAGGTAGTGAA
This sequence comes from Thuidium tamariscinum, assembly GCA_947034885.2. Lineage (NCBI taxonomy): Eukaryota > Viridiplantae > Streptophyta > Bryopsida > Hypnales > Thuidiaceae > Thuidium > Thuidium tamariscinum. The sequence continues at coordinate 30,539,413 of OX344751.2, read as the reverse complement.
TATATAATGGACTGAATGGGAAGGATATCGATCGAGAGGACTTGACACTCTTACAACAACAATAATTCAAACCAAACATATAGGAGAGGGCTCTGAAATTGCCCAGGCTTTTGCAACCGTCCAGTAGGAGGCTATGAAATGGAACTTGATTGTGGGTAAATGAACTTCCAATTACATTGGAGCATGATAAGAGTTTAGTTTTTCCTTCTTCAATGGATGGTTTCAGAGCCACAGTGGCTTCATTCTTAACTAAGTGAGTAAAATAAGACTTGGTTGTTGAACTTGCTTCTTACAAGAGTTACAAAATCTGAAAAAATGATTAATTCAAGTATTCACTTCAACTTTAGGAAGGAACGCATTTAAAAACCACCTTGATTACTTTTACATGTTGCAATGCTAGTTCTTGAACAAAGTCAGATTTATTCCAAACTGTGCATGTATGAGTTTTCATGGCCTACTGATCACAAATAGGGCACTATGCCAAATTGTATTTGAAAATTCATAACTAATTTAGTAATGCTTCAAAAAATATGAAACAACTTGTGTTAGATTTCTAGAATATTTTTCTTCGACTGAAAAATAAGTTCAAAATATTTGCATCAAAAGAAATACATGAAAAAGGCGGACCAGCTCTTAAATGAGCGGTTTCTGAGCCTCCTCCCTTACATCAGATCACGAAATGAAACGGACACCTAATTCACACTCTCTAACGACACTGTCTAAACGGTCAATTGAGCTTCTAAACCCGCTCTAGCTCACATGAGGAAATTAATTTTCCAATCACTTGTAAGCCCAACACGCCAGATTTTGATAGAATGTGCAATTTCACAATCCTTGTAGAGAGCTCGAATCGAAATATATACTCTCAACAATCCATCAATGCTGATTTATTTCACACATTGCCAACTAGCAAATTAAAGCAGACGATCTGTATATACACCAATTGCAATTCGATCACAGCATCATGAACATCCCACTCATCAGTACGTGTCGTCACATGCATGGGCGCGTGTGTTTTCCAATATTACTGAATCTCACACAGCCAACAAGACCAGTCCTGCACTGAATGGGTGGACTGCAACGATTCAGGATTCAGACCCTTCGCCAGCTTCTCCAGAAATCCTGCCTGGGCAAATTTATCAAGTCTTCCTCAAAGAATGGATCGGAGCACCCGAAGTTCCTGAATCAATCCCAAACTGCACAAACAGGAAACACAACAACAACATCAACAACACTGAGAATTGGTCTCCACATGACAGCCACTGGTTTTCCATCTTTTGGGCTAAACTTCCAATTCTACGATCGAATCGAATGAGGCAGTCGGTCGATCCATGAAATCCTTGAGGGATCGATGTATCGAAGGTCCAAAGGACTGATGATCATGCAAGCTAGAGCAGTCTAGCTAACTGAGTGAGGCACCGGGACGGTAGTGCTTCATTTCCAAAGGGAACGTGGACGGAATTAATTGTTCATGCACAAGCCAGCTTGAGCTGCAGCATTGTGATCGAAGAGCCAGCGAGAATGTTACAAGAATTCAAATAAAAGAAACGGCAATAAAAATAAAAAATAGGCCACATCTCCAATGACACATTAGAAATTGCCTTAAAAATCATTTGATTACTAGAAATGATTTTCTTTTTTATTTAGTTGACACAAATGAAGTAAAATTTCATTGCATGAGGAAGGAGCAAAGATAATCTTGCAATTTGCTAGCAAGGTAGATTAACATTGCAGGAACTCAAACTCTTGAATATGTGCCTTCAATTGTCCCCGGCCTCCTCATTGCAAAGTAGTAGACAATGTTGTTGAATTGAAGATCTCATGTTCACATTCACTTACTAGCTAAGAAGTTCCTTTCTAAATTTCATGCAAGGACTTACTTGCACTATAGATAACATTGTATGACATACTGAAACAAATAGGAATTAGACAGCTACAAGAGTAGTGGTGCTCCTCCATTATATGTTCTACAAACTGATGAGAAGCCATTAGATGTTATATTCTTAGGAGTAACTTAGATACCCTAAACCCTTAATCCTAAAACGGATGTCAAACTCTCATTAAAAATTGATCATGGAATGTGTGTCTGTACATTAACTGATGTAGTCAAAAACAAAGAAATCACAAGCTCAAAGTCCTCCACGACACCAAGAAAAATCCCTCAATCCTATCCGATCATAAACATTTCAGGGCAAGCACTTCAACCTCTTCTCCAACCTCTTTTTAAAGGTGAGAAGGAATGAAGGACACGTAGTGTGATGGAGAGCCTGGTTATAAAGAATCCATGCCAAGCAAGGGATTTTATTTGCATACCTAGGCTTTCGTTTCACAACACCAATCATAACCTCAATTGCAGAAACCATAATGCTTAAAAGGTAATTCAACACTGCAACTATTAAAGAGACAAAATCATGCTCTCCATATCCAAAAATTAGTTTCCATGTCTACAAAATGGCCTTTCTAATGACATGAATTAAATCCCCACATCAATATCAAAATTTGACAAATTTTTGGTGCTATGCCTAGTTACTAAATTATCATTAGATTGATCAAATTTTCATATTTTCTTGTGGGCACGTGAAAGGAGGTTCCAACACACCAAGAACATAACATTTGAATACCTTATACATAAGTTATGAAGGGGTTGAAGTTTATTTTGGTAGATGTTTGGGAATTGTTTCTTCCATGTTCACGCACGTTGGTTTTGGAGATTTTGGAGATGTGCACAAAGAGATGATGGTGGTTTTAGGCAGGGTGCAATTTGAGGTGTACGCAACTTAGTGCAAGAGGACGAGATATCCTAACATTATACATTGATCCAAGCCACTCCCAAAATCCCCCCCCCCCTTTTTACCATCAACAACCAATGTCAGCACCAATGCAGCAGAATGTGCTCAGTAACTTCCACAGGTAGAAATAAGATTAGATTCTTCTTCTTCAATAACCTACTATCACAGTTTTATAACCTTGATGAGCATTTCACAAAAAAAATTGACACCGAGTTCTTTGTGACGAGCTTTGATGCAATTCGTTAGTCACTATCCATTCCATCTTTTTACTGATAAAGCCTAATCAATCAATCCTTTGACCTAAACTAGTGGACTTCCAACCTTGAAAGTATCATTCATTACAAGTGTCTGCCATGCTTTGATTCTACAAGCAGCAATAATCCCAACCGCAACGGATTGATGGGCTTCCTTTCTCTCTCGTGTGTTGTGGTATTAATGTTGATCTTCATCATCCTACAGTAGACTGGAAGTCGTATTTAGTGGTACCGAGGCAAGGGCGGCAACCTCTGACCTCGGCTAATTTTGTTTTCTCCGACCTTGCGGCAGAGGCTGAACCAAAATGAAAGCTCCGATGCCAAATCCACAAAAGGGGAAGCCTCGCTGTTGTGCACAAAGAAAAAACAAGATCCAAAAGCCATCGATGTTGCCAAGCACATCACTTGCAATCAAGTAAAACAGATTGAAGTGCAATGCACGGATCATTAACTCGTAAGTTCGTAAGCCTTCGAAATAGAAAGTCCACTTCAATAGCTAACATTACGATAATTTTCAAGCACATTGAATGATGTCATCATTTCCTCATATTGGTTCGTTTGGAACATTACCTTTCTTCAGCGACAGGAGCTACCAGCGGAGCTGCCCTTGGAACCGGATTACCGGAGCTGGAGGAGCTGATACAACCAACAAAAGTTAACTGTTATACTTGCATGAAGTCAATCTTTGATCAATGATTCAATGCTTCTTGAAGGATATGATTATCTGCTACAAATTTTCAAAGTACTCTACTTTCACTTCCAACAGTTTGAATTAAAGCTACAAATGGCTCAGAAAATGAGTGGTTTGGGTCCACTTTTCTCATGTGTCAATGTATGCTCTTTTAGTAGGTGATAGGAATGGCCAATCATATAGGTTCAAACATTCATCTTCTTCACTTTTTTGTCTAGATTTGTTGAAAATGTTATTATTGCCATCCAATGGAAAAAATTTCCTACTCCAAACCTTTGCATTACAAGTTAAGCATTTAATGATAGAATCTCCCAAATGCCCCTATAGTCCCTTCAAAAATAGTCTAGTGAGTCTACTCAAGAAACCAAGAGTCGTGAATGGATAAAAAAAATGAAAGTACGTTGAGGAATACTATTGTTATGATCCTTGACCTTCTTACAAGAGTTCAAATGAAAGAAATGGTAATAAAAATAAATAAAAATATTTACAACACTTCTCTAATGATACATTAGAAATTGCCTTGAAGATCATTGTAGCTATTATTAAGAAATCTTGGAAGTTGCCAACATTTAAGGTATACTAGCTTGATTCATGTGAAGCTTCTAGATCAAATATTTACTAATCCTTTCTATATATGTGTTCAACAAATGTACACTTTTTTTACAAGGTGTGTAACTTGTTCTTTCTTGGAGAGCAATTGGGTCACATAGTCGGCTATTGTTAGAAAATGATATTAAGTTCATATCTATGTAAGAGCAATTTAAGGCTAATGTAGATATAGTTCATTAAATGTTGGTTTAGGTGGGCTTAGTTGTGAATGATTATTTGCTAGGATAAGTTGTAGCTTTAGGCAATTACAAAGATACTTTTAAAATTTTGAACTTGTACTTTTAAAAGACCCATCAAATAGTATTAGGGTGCTAGATGAGTGATCTTAAACTCTTTAAAGACAATTTTACCCCACGTACTAAAGGCTTCATACTTTTGTACCAAATGTGTTTGAAGATTCATTACAATTTCAATTCTTATTGGATTAATATGATTCCACTTGTATTTAAGTCCACTCAACTAATTTGTTCTTTAATAAAAGAAGCAATAATAATCACATAGCACAAGATACCCAAATTTCTAATTTTAATTGTCATAGACTAATCTGTGGGTGAATGCAAGAAATACTTGTACTATTTTGTGTCACACGACATGTGCTAATCTGTTTTTTGTCCATAACTTTTGTGTTTTAATTTGAAATGACTCAAAATTTACGGAGAAGGTACTCATGGTTATTCTACACTTTGTCTATATTCTTTAATTTTTAAAATATTTAACAATTTAAAAATAGACCCTGATGAATGTCACAAATGCCAATGTGGAGGTTTCTAGTACTATTAAATTAAGTATCCTTTTTCTTATGATTTTAAGCTCAAATTTTGATAAAATGGTCTTTTAGTGGACTTGTAACTTCTTGAAATAGGGACTTTAATAAAGTTATCTTTATTTGGTGTACAAGTCTATAAAGTGAGCCTCTTTCTACTTTTTTTTGGAAACATGTAAAAAATGATTTTGGTGATTTTCTTGATGAATAACCATCTCTATAAAGTTGTTGCATACAGTGAACTATTTTTATTTTATTTCCAAAAAAAGTTTCTTATTTTTTACTAATTAAAACACCAAAGTATGTATTTTCTTCAACTTTGGCACTTTTCAAGTTCTCCTACTTAGAGATTTTCTTAACAAATTTCCTTTGGTGGTTTTCTTCATCATAAAGGTATTTAAATTAATCATATTTTCTGAATAATTTTAATAATTTTTAAAATTTTAAAGTACTCTCGAAAAAAATAGCCAAATGCAACAAATAGTACAAGTGTTTCTTACATTCACCCCTATTTGAATTTGACATTAATTATGACCACCTATTGTCCATCATATATCTCAAAATACCTATTTGGTAACATCAATGTGCAAAAACACAATCAATCTTCTACAAACCATTGTAGGTATTTAACTGCATTCTAAATTAAATCCATGTAAGCTATCTATCCCTAAATGTGTTGTTTAGACCAACATATTGAACAATGTGAAGGCATTTAGAATATTATGCATTTAGAGTAGTTTGTAGAAAGACAAAGTTGGTGCGGTATTTGATCATATGTTCCCTATGAGCTATTTTAAACATGCAATTTGAGGCCACATGAAAGGAAAAGCACATACATTGGCTCTCAAACATATTCATACACTTGAAATTGCCATAACTAATTGAAGAATTAGATTTTTCTAACAAAATTTGTATGTGTTGAGATACAAATGACACACTTGTATGAAATAATTTTTTTAAATTCTAATAGTTTTTGGTTATTTGAACATTTAGTCAAATTTATTGTTCAATGAAAAACAACACCTTTTGTAGAAGTAAAATGATTTAAAGTCTCTTTAGAAATTATATTTCTTCTTAGAATTTTGGTGTAGAAATTTGAAGGATGTTAAAGTTTTAGTGATTGGAAAATTGTTGACTAAAATATGACTCAAATTACTAATGTTTTTTTAATCTTCATTCTCCAAATCATGAAAATTGATATATAAATGTATTATGACACTTTTCAAATTTCATTCGTTTAGGCTTCGTTCCAAATTTATTATAATGTCTTTTCAGAGTGAATACTTTGTTTGAATTTATATAGTAGAAATAAATCCTGACATTTTGTTGCTTTTGGAGGCTTCATTCATTCTTCTACAAGCTTAAGAGACACTTTTGAATTACCATTGCAACCATGTAGGAGTTAAAATGAATGCAAATAGTCATCCTAGGGATATCAATGGGAAGCTATATGTTTATGCTTTTTGCCACATACAATATACCTTACTGTTTTACTAAAACTTGAGTTGACCAAGATGCATGTCAATTTTCCTTTTGATATGCCATCCCATTTAGGTTTGTCTTTTTAAATGTTGTATAATTTGAAAACTTCTTTTATTCACTTGATTAGCCACGAGAAATTAAGGAACTACATCCAGTCATAATTCTACCTTCAAGGATTGGAATACTCACTCTTAGGGGTATTTTTTGAGTCTTTTTCAACTAATTTATTTTTAATTCCCATATTGAACCGTTTTATCAAATATCGAGTTCAATTTTTTTTTTTCAATTCTTCATTCGAAATAGAAATTTCATAAACTTTTTCCTTCTTATGTTTACTATTGGCAATAGTTATTTTCCAAATCCACTGGCAAACAAGGAACCAAATGCCGGTTCTCCCACAACACCGATTCACTTTCATTGAAATATGAAATCAACACTTTGGATACCACATGTTTCTTCTCCCTTTCTTTAATTCTATCAATAACCCTTCATTACAGCTGGGCTTCGGAATAAGGTATCTGAACTGTACCAGCACCAGCACCTCCTGTGGCGAACTTCGAGGGCCGGCAGCGTTCTAGGAAGCCGTTCTGACCCAGTTTGCACAACCCTCAGAGTGCTTTGAAACAACAAGAGGAGAGTTCGACGGAGGTTCTCTCATCAAGCATCTGCGCTTGCTCGCCAGCCAGGAGGGGCCTTCAATTTGCAACGCCAGCGTCACCCGTGGATACAGCAACGTCGCTGAGGAGGCTGCACCTGCTCCCGACGACAGATACGAGGTACGCTGGTGCGCTTCTTCTTCTTCGTCTTGCAAAAGTTTTCAGTTCGTGAATTGAGTTTCGTTCGTTTCAATCTGTGCCCCAATCCTCATGATCCATGTCCAAGTGGATTTTTTGCTTCAGCTAGAAGGAGAACGTCTTTGGAGTGTGCCCCCGTAGCTGTAGACTCTACGCTCTTGTTTTCCAGGGGGCCTTGATTCTGACTTCCCTGCTCTACTATGTGGTCGAGGACGTCCACCCAGCAGTGTAGATCGAGCGGTTCGGCTTCAAAATGAATTTTTGATGAGCATACTGTGGGTCCGTTTCTTGGTGTCCTGGCAACATCCCTGTTTGAGATTCCCCTAATGTGAAACCCTAATGCCTCCAGCAGTCAATTAGTTGCAGGGCAAAAGGGAAGAGCAAGGGACCCCGATCAGAAGCTTAGTGTTTCCAGATGGCCGATCCAAGCGAGTCCACTCTCTAGTTGGAGAATCTGAGAAGTGAGTCGGAGCCTTCTCGCCGGATGGGTGCATCGAGCGACTCAGCGTATGCCACAGCCTTAGCATCCGAAAGGGAGTCTGCTATCCCCTCTTCTTGCACGACTTTTTTTTCCGCATGCTCTGAGCCCCTGAGCAGTGAGGGGAGGGAGGCTGAGAGCGGGGATGACACGAGTGTGGAGGACGCGATTGAAAGGTCCAAGGTGCATTGGAGCGAGCTGACTGAGCATTCTGAGTCTGACGGTGAGGCCGAGGTGAGCAATGTGGAAGTCTTCCAGTCGTTGCAGCAGCATCCCACTGGGGGTCACTTCTTTCGCACATTTGGTGATGGTGGAATCTATGATACTGGTGAGCTGGAGGTTGGTGAGAAGTTTGCGGAGGGTGGGCAAGCGGAGCTCTACCATGCCCGTGTCACTTGGAATCATCCACAAGATAATTCTTATGATGAGGATCACGGACTTATGTATGTGTTGAAGGCTTTCGGAAGGGGACCTTCTTGCGAGACTTGCAAAAGCAATGGCCCCAAGGAATCTTCCGTCAACATGAAGAGATTGTGGAACAAACGAGGTGTGGGCAATTGCAACCAATAAGACACGCTTGTGACATAAGATGTGGGACTTTATTGCAAGATGGTCGGTTTGCATTTCTTTTAGGGAGGGAAAATGAAGACCTCCGGACTCTCATTGACCGTTACATGGAGGCAAGAGCTTGTGTTGATTGTGGACCCTTTTCAAAGGAGGAAGTAATCATAATTATGCGTGATATTGCAACAGGAATGTTTGATTTGCACAACCTTGATATTATTCACAGAGACCTCAAAGCATCAAATGTGTTATGTGGTGTGAACTACCAGAGGATGGACAAATATGTTTATGATTTCAAGATAACTAGTTCACATGAGGGTGCGATCATGGATAATTATATTTTTTTTGTTGCTGACTATGAGTGCTCAATTGGAGTTGTTGGAACTGGCTTTTTCAGAGCGCCGGAAATATTGCAAGCCCTCGAAGACAAGGTGTTGAATAAGAGCCCAAGTGTGTTCACTAAAGAAGCAGATGTTTATAGTTATGGGATGTTGTGTTATGAGATCTTGACAGGGAAGCTTCCTTTTGAAGGTCATTGCCCCAATAACTATGACCTTGTTCTTGAAGGAGGTTGGTCGGAAGTGCCTCATTATGTTGAGGAATGGGCTCGTGATTTGTTGAATAGGTGTTGGCAATCAAATCCTACAATTAGACCTACATTTGAAGAAATATTGGAACTACTTGAGAAACCTATGGGAAAATATTGGAATGTAGAGAAATGAAGAGAAGAGTTGCCTTGTGAGTGACCTTTAGAATGTGAGTTGTATCTTCCAATCACAATTTGGGTTATGAAGAATCATAGTATTTCTTTAGAGGTAGTTTGGTTTTTTTATACAATAAAAGCTTGTGCACCTTGTGATTTTGTATATCATAAAATTAGATTAGATTATGTTCATGTTGGCTTGATATTATGATGGTGGAGTCTTCTTGAAGGCAAGTTTCTATGCATGAAGAGCATTTTGACCTAACTATTGGTAGCTTTGCAAAGTTTGAATTAGTAGTTTAGCCATCACTAAATTGTCACTTGGATAACTTTATTGTAGTTGCAAGTAGTTTAAGCTATTATGTGAAGAGTTTGGTTGTCACATTGTGTCATTTGGTTTAGTTATACAATTCTAAAAGTCTTTTTCTAATCATAGATCATTTTCAAGGTGTTAGGGTGATTCTATAATTTTATAATTATTGTGGTCAATTTGACAATTCGAAGGTCGTTTTGGATTTCGAAATCATGAAATCAATAGATGATTGGGGGTTTGATATATGATGTTTAATTCTTATAGTTATTTCAAACAAAGTAAATTATTTTTTTGAAGATCTAATTGTATAGATGTTTAATGAATTGCCTCATCAAGGTGTGTTTGAGTTTTGAGTGTGAATTTGTATAGGAGTTGTCAGATTATAGTAAAGAAAATGTATGTATCTTATTTTTAATATGTTTTCTTTTCTTGCAAATGTCAGAGAAATGTACATATACAAATTTTCTACAATAGAGATTATAGGAACAACTCAAAATGTATTAGCAAACTAAATTGCATTTCCAAAATCATTGAGCTCAAATGAGGAGCTATCAAATTCATTACACAATTCATGTTTTCAAACTATACATAGATGGGTTTCCAAGGGCCTATGATCACAAATAGAGACTTATACCAGATTGTGTTTGAAAATTCATAACTAATTCAATAATGCTTCAAAAAATATAAAATGACTTGTGTTAGATTACTCACCTGTTTTTCTTTGACTGAAAATAAACTAAAAGTATTTTCATCTGAGGAGATACACAAAAAGGCACATCAGTGCTTAAATGATCGCTTTTTGAGCCTCTTACCTAACGATAAGTTATTTTGGATACAACATGTAGTCTTCTCCCTTTTCCAATCTTTCTTTTTTTTATCAAGACTGCTGGGCTTCTGAGTATCTCCTTGTACTAAAATATACCAGCATGTGGTAGTACCGTGTAATAAAATAATAAAAAGTATTAATAAGTACTGTGTGGAAAAAAATTTGCACATGTGACCTTCGCCAAAGACATTTGGGATATTTGTGAACAAGGTAATGTGCTCATGCAGCGACCTTTTTCATTAGATGCATGGAAGTGGTTTCCCTTATTTTTTTACCAGAAAACAAATTGATGCCGACTCTAACACAAGTAGTTTCATTTTTTGGGGAGCATTTGTGATTTTACTTATGAATTTTCAAAGAAATCTGTCATAGGAACCTATTCTTGATCATAGCCCTTGCAAAACCCACACATGCATAATTTAAAAAAAGATGGATTTACCAAAAACAAGCAGTACAACGTGTAGAAAGTGGTCATTAGAAGGGATTTGAGGCCTCCAGAAGATTGCGAGTTCCCAAGTGGTGGGAATGCAAAAATTATCATAGGAACGCAAAAAAGCACAAATCAGATGTGGTCGAGACCGTGCCATGTCATTATTTTAAAAACTTAAAATTTTTTGACTTTTTTTGCATTTTGGGATTAAATTTTATTTATATATATATTTCTATTTTTTTTAAATTGCTAGTTTGATAGCAACCAACAATCTTGGGAATAGACCCAAAACAACCGTCCTGAGGCTTTGAATCCCATCTAATGAGAAAAGGTTCCAAAATGTGGCCCTTACTAAAACTAAAACTCCAATGGATGCTTGAATCAATCATTATTTTTTATTTTTTTGCATTCAAAAGAAGGGAATTGGATAGCCAATTCTCATTTTGAAAAAATTTAATAGCTACCTATCCACTTAATTAGAAATGAACTTACCTTGGATCTTATTCCATCTCCTAGAGAAGTATAAACTAGTATCTAACAAATCTTAGTACATTCTCACATAACGGCAATGATCCATTTATTGGCCATAACATATCAATTTTAGAGCCTCCTATAGGGACAATTTGAAAAAAAGGGTTGCATTCATAATACATTCCTCATATGGACTTTAGCCCTGTGAGGATGAATTCATAACCACTGATTTCAAGACTCTTTGAATTCCTGCATTGCTCATCACTTTGTTTGCTACCATTTTGCAATTAAAAATTTTGTATTTATTTTTCATAGATAAAGTTATAAGTCTACTAGAACTCTACAAGTCATAATATTTTCAAATATTTGGTACAAAATTTGAAGTTAATGTGAAAATTTTGAGAAAAAATTGAAGAAAATTCACATCAAATTTAGAATATATTCCAAAAATCTGAAATTTCACTAGAGATGTATGCTATACATGGCTTTTTTTTTGGCTTTCTAGTGCCAGATTGCACCTAAAAAAATAATCTAGCTAAAAAACACTACAAAAAATGCGAAAAAACTTAGATGAAATTTCTAGACAACTTAGAAATTTAAAAAAATATAAGATGAAATTGCTTGATTGTGGATGAAAACCTTACTATACATCCAATAAATAGATGAATGTTGCGATTTGGAGCACCACTATAACATTTTATATGGCCACTATAGCACTTCTTCAAATATGAAAAAATAGCCTTGATACTATAGTTTAGAATATCACGGTCTAAATCAAAGGTATGATGGCAGTGTAAAAACAATAAAATCACTAACTGTTTTATAAGCCCAAAGTTCATATTGTTGTAAAATTTTGTAGAATACATTAAAAGATTTATAAAATTTTCGATTGGAGTATAAACTAAACTTGACAAGCTCCATTTCATTAGTTGAATTCAAATACAAAACATATCATCTTTATGGTTGACATTCTCATCAAATGTAAATTCACATCCTATTTGAAAGTCTGAACATTGGACCTATGACCACGATCTCTTGATTGATTGATTTGCTTAGTATACTGATGACATAATAAATTATTTTAGTCTATGATATTCCTAAATATTATATACACCTACGAAGAGTATCTTAGCTATTTTGAGATCATTTTGAATTAGATATGAATTGCGGTCTTGAATGTTCAGTAGTAAAGGTATTGCAGAAGGCGTCAGTAAGATGAAGCAACAGCAGCTGTACCGTGAGATTGCTACTGGCGCTGAGTCCGGGTGGGATTTCAGTTCAAGATGCCGGATGGGGTAAGCCATTTGAACTGACTGAGCTTGCTGAAAGTTTCATCTCACTCATGATTGAGGACATTTTGCAGCCTGAGCTCGCTAGAGAATACCATTTCTGACCAGCATTAGAAACATTTTCACTGTTCACATGTAGGGGTGTGATGTTTGGAATACTTTTTTCTTCGAGATGTGGAGGGATCACTTTGGGTTCAAGAGCCAAAAATCTCATGAAAGGATTTTCTTTATTATCACTGTGTATGAACTTTCTTACACAATTCAATTCAAATGACTTGAAGTGAACATTCATTTACAAATTTGTGGCATCGCCGGGTTTTGGGTGTGCCAGGGATGAGGAGAATTTGTGTACCATGAAGACGTCTTCAATCATTCCAGTGGATCTCAATGCATTTTTCCTTCAGGTATTACGTGAGACTTCAATTCCTCCCTGGACAGAGATTCTGTAGTGTATGCTTACAATTCACTTTAAAATGCGGCATGGAAGACAATTAACTAAGCTCTTAAAAGTTGAATGCAATTTGCACTAAATGTTGGAATATTAGAATACGTATATCCTCACTGGAACTTATATTACTTTGAGCTTCATTTGGAGCTTCATTTGGCGCTTACCATAACCCAATCATGCTCGCACGGTGATTGCTTGTGATACTGAAATCTTTTCTAAATAGTGTTGAGCACTCCCTTTCCTCCGATTCCTCCGATTGGCCAAAGCTTTGAGCAACGTTTCAGTATCGAAGCACTTCACCACGGCTGCGGATGCTCGAAGACGAGCCTTCGAGGCCATCCTCTGGAACGCAAGTATGGGACAGTGGTTGGACTCCTGGCTCCCCTTGCAAAGGGCCGACATGCGGAAGGTAGCGGATCAGTCTTTCTTCATACAAAGCTGTGTCCCTTGAGTCCAAGTTTTAATGCAAACATGTTACTTCCTTGTTGGCTGGAAATGGTATCACAAACGCTCCAGCCTGCTCAACTTGAGCCTTTAGATCAAATTGAGATTTAATTGCTGACTTTTGCAATGAAATTTCGTTTCAGTTGTGTCAAAGAAAAAAATAATAAAAAACATGAGAGCTTGACATTAATTACCTCTGATAATGTCCAAACATCTTTGCCCATCTCTTCTTCTGGTGAATTCGTGTGGAATCCTCTCTTTGTTGCAGGGCCTGTACGTGTGGGACAGCAGCAGGTGGAACCAGAATGTATATGCATCAAACTTTGTGCCTGTGTGGTGGAGGATATTCCCTCCAGGTCATTTGCCTCCTGCAATCACTTGTGCAGTGTTCATGAAAAAATTCAGCTGTTTTTTTATTTGATATGTTTCGGGGGTTTTGGGTGCATTTATTTTTTAAGACATTTTCTTTCCGAAACATTGCTCAGCAGTTTGCGTAACATTTCGAGTCGGCATAGTAGGAAAGTATAGTTGGCTCGTCTTACACTACTAGCTCGTGACTGATTCTCCCCTTTTCATTGTCCTCGATAGTTTATTACTTTGTGCTTGATCCTCATAAGTGAGATTTCTGGGCGTCTTTACTGACATCAGATCTGGTGTCACTTCTCTGCAGGAGACTCAAGGATTGAGCAAGTAGTGGAGGCATTCTCCGCCCCAGGCCTAGTGCTGCCTGCAGGAATTGCAACTTCGTTAATGGAAACCGGACAGCAATGGTTTGTATCTCGTCTAAACCAAATTTTTCTATTCTTTGCTGATGAAAATTATAAGTTCAATCACAAGTGCTCAACTGAACAGAAGCGCTGCATTCCCACATTACAGGAGTGGAAATCAGTAATTTTTTAAGGTATAAGATAATTAAACAACTGTCCCAACAAAGTATGTACACTGAAATCATATCCTAATCTTGACTGCTGGGCTTCTGAGTATCTGCTTGTACTGTACTAGCATCGCATGTGCGAACTTCTAGGGTCGGCAGCATAACTGAAGGAAGCCGATTTGACCCAGTTTGCATAACCCTCCTGAAGATTGCTTTGTAACAACAAGCTTAGCTTGAGGGGAGAGTTCGACGGAGGTTCACATCAAGCATCTGCGCTTGCTCGCCAGCCAGGAGGGGCCTTATGATGCATGTCTGAGTGAATTCATCGCTTGAGCAAGAAGGAGAACGTCTTTGGAGTGTGCCCCGTGAGTAGCTGTAGACTCCACGCTCTTGTTTTTTAGGGTCCTTGATTCCGACTTTTCCTGCTGTACTATGTTAGCGAGGATATCCACCCAGCAGTGTAGATCGGTCGGTTCTGCTTCAAAATGAATTTCTGATGAACATACTGTGGGTCCGATTCTTGGTGTTCTAGCAACATCTCTGTTTGAAACTCCCGTAATGCCTCCACCAGTCAATTGGTTGCATGGCCAGGAGGAAGAGCTGGAGCAGCAACTGGGAGGTGGACGAGGAGCTGGAGTTGCAGCAGCAGGAGCTCCTAACACTTGTTCTGGATTGCATTGGAATTCAAATGAGATGATTGCAAGGCACACCCAAACGGGACTCTTGGTTGCAATAGAAATAAGCATGAAGGAAATGCTGGCAAGCTCACTTGGTGTAGGTGGAGCTGGAGGTGCTCTTGGCGGAGGACTCGGCGGTTTGATTGGAGCTGGAACTGGAGCAGCAGTTGGAGGTGGACGAAGAGCTGGAGTTGCAGCAGCAGGAGATGGAGCTGCACTTGGAACCGGAGCTGGAGGAGCTCACCCTGGTACAAATGATACTTGCATGAAGTCAGTCTTTGAGCAACAATTCAATGCTTCTTGAAAGATATGATTATTTGTTACAAATTTTCAAAGTACTCCGTCTACAGTTTTCACTTCAAACAATTTGAGTTAAAGCTACAAATGGTTCAAAAAATGAGCAGTTTGGGTCCACTTTTATCCATCATACCTGTGTAAAAGAAATTCCCAACACCAACATATTTATGTATGTTGACAAAGAATTCTTATCACATGTGTTGACATTTTCTCTTTTTAACACGTGATAAGAATGGCCAATCATATAGGTCCAAACATTCATCTTCTTCAATTTTGGCCACATTTGTTGGAAATGTTAGTACTCCCATTCAATGGAAAAGATTTCCCTATTCCAAAACCTTTAAATTACAAGTAATGCATTTAATGATAGAATCTTCCAAATGCCTTAAGCCCCTTCATTAAGCATTTAGTTTTCTTGGTCATTAATTACGACCACCTTCTATCCATTATATATCTCAAACTACCTAAATTTGGCAAAAAATTTGGTAACATCAATGTGCCAAAAGACAATCAATCTTCCACCAACCATTGTGGATATTCAACAAAACTCTACAATGATATCCGTGCAAGCTATCTACCCTTAAATGTGTTGTTTAGACCAACATACTCATCAACAATGTTACGGCATTAAAAATATTATGCATTTGGAATAATTTATAGAACGGCAAAGTGAGTAGTATATGGTCATATGCTTCCCTATAAGCTATTTTAAACATGTAATTAAAGGCAAGAGGAATGAAAAACCCATACAATGTCTCTCAAAAATATTCATACATTCCAAATTGCCATATTAACTAATTGAGAAATTAGATTTTTCCAATGAAATTTGGATGCATTGAAGTATAAGTAAGACACTTGTATAAAATAATTTAAAAAAATTCTAATAGTTTTTTGTTATTTGAACATTTAGTCAAAATTTATTGTCCAAGAAATAACAAGAACTTTTCTATAAGTAAAATGATTTAACATCTCTTTAGAAATTATATTTCTTTTTGGAGTTTTGTTGTAGAAATTTTAAGGAATTTAGAGTTTTAGTAGTTGGAAAATTATTGACTAAAATAGGATTCTAATTGCTATTGGTTTTTGTACTTCATTCTCGAAATCATAATGTATAAATGTGTTATGAAACTTTTTAAATTTCATTCTTTTTGGCCTCAATCAATTTTTTTGCTATAATGCCTTTTCAAAGCAAAGACTTTGTTTGAATTAGTAGGAATAAAGCCTCACATTTTGTTGCTTTTGTAGGCTTCATTCATTATTCCACAAGCTTAACCCTTGAGCACCCAACTTGTATTTACCAAAATCTAGACCTTCTTGCATTCATTCCAATCAAACTATCATTAAAAACAAGATCTTCAAAAACTAACCGTACCGAATAGTAGTAGATATAGCTTTAGACCAAGAGAATAATGGACAAATGATTGGATCATACTATAGAAAAGATTACAAGAATCAATAGAGGGCAACCTTTCAAATTGGAGACGCCAAATTTAAGGTGCTTGGGCGTTCGTGGGACACTTTTGAATTACCATGATTGCAAACATTTACATAGGAGTGAAGAGAATTATTTCAGTACCCAAATGAATGAGAATAGTTTTCCAAAGGTTAACAATGAGAAGCTATATGTTTTTGCTTTTTGCCAAATACAATATGCTTTATTTTTACTAAAGAGTAATTTGACCAAAATACATGTCAATTTTTCTCTTGATATGTTGTTCCATTTAATAATTTTCTTTTATTCACCCAATTAGTCTCAACAACCTAAGGAACAACACCAAGTCATTATTCTACCTTCAATGAAATATTCATAGTTAAAGAAACTTTTTGAGTTATATCAACTATTTTATATTCAATTCCCATACTAAACCGTTTTTCCAAATACCAAGTTCAATTTTTCTTCGGTTGTTCATTCCAAAATACAAATGAGTTTCCTTGGGTTTCCTCGGATGTTTACGAATTGCAACATTTTTTACCCTAAATCCACCAGCAAAGAGTGAATTCAAACGACGGTTCTTCCAGAACACTGACTGACTGTGATTGAACTATGAATCCGACACTTTGGATAACCCTCCATTATTTTTTTTAATTTGATCAATAACCCTTCATTACAGCTGGGCTTCGGGATATCGGAACTGTACAGCACCAGCACCTCCTGTGCGAACTTCGAGGGCCGGCAGCGTTCTAGGAAGCCGCTCTGGCCCAGTTTACATAATCCTCAAAACGCTTTGTAAGAACAAGCGTAGGTTGAAGAGAGAGTGCAACGGAGGTTCGCATCAAGCATCTGCGCTTGCTCGCCAGCCAGGAGGGGCCTTCAATTTGCAACGCCAGCGTCACCCGTGGATACAGCAACGTCGCCTAGGAGTCTGCACCTGCTCCCGACCACAGATACGAGGTACGCTGGTGAGCTTCTTCTTCTTCGTCTTGCAAAAGTTTTGAGTTCGTGAATTGAGTTTCGTTCGTTTCGATCTATGCCCCAATTCTCATGATCCATGTCCAAGTGGATTTTTTGCTTGAGCTAGAAGGAGATCGTCTTTGGAGTGTGCCCCCGTAGCTGTAGACTCTACGCTCTTGTTTTTCAGGGAGCTTTGATTCTGACTTTTCCTGCTCTACTATGTTGTCGAGGACATCCATCCAACAGTGAAGATCGGTCGTTTCTGCTTCAAAATGAATTTCCAATGAGCATATTGTGCGTCCGTTTCTTGTTGTCCTGGCACATCTCTGTTTGAAACTCCCTTGGTGCGAAACCCTAATGCCTCCACCAGTCAATTGGTTGCAGGGCCTGGAGGAAGAGCGAGGGAACTCCAACATAAGCTTATTGTTCCTAGCTGGCCGATCCAGAAGCGAGTCCATTCACCCCGTTGGAGAATCAGAGAATTGTGTGGGAACCTTCTCGCCGGATGGGTGCATCGTGCGACTCAGAGTATATCACAGCCTTAGCATCTGAAAGGGAGTCTGCAATCCCCTCTTCTTCGTTGACTTATTTTTCCGCATGCTCTGAGCCCCTGAGCAGTGAGGGGAGGAAGGCTGGGAGCGGGGATGACACGAGTGTGGAGGACACGATTGAAAGGTCCAAAGTGCATTGGAGTGAGCTGACTGAGCATTCTGAGTCTGACGGTGAGGCCGAGGTGAGCAATGTGGAAGTCTTCCAGTCGTTGCAGCAGCATCCCAAATGGGGTGACTTCTTTTGCACATTTGGTGATGGGGGAATCTATGATCTCGGTGAGCTGGAGGTTGGTGAGAAGTTTGCGGAGGGTGGGCAAGCAGAGCTCTACCATGCCCGTGTCACTTGGAATAAACCAGAGGCTAATTCTTATGATGAAGATCGAGGACTTATGTATGTGTTGAAGGTCTTTCAGAAGGGGACTTTTTTGCGAGACTTGCAAAAGCAATGGCCCCAAGGAATCTTCCGTCAATATGAAGCGATGGTGGAACGCGCAAGGCATGGGCAAGCGCAACTGACAAGATACTCATGTAACATACAATGTGGGACTTTATTGCGAGATGGTCGGTTTGCGTTTCTTTTAGGGAGGGAAAATGAAGACCTCCGGACTCTCATCGACCGTTGCATGGAGGCAAGAGCTTGTGTTGATTGTGGACCCTTTTCAAAGGAGATTGTATTAAGAATCATGTATGCTATTGCAAGAGGAATGTTTGAGTTGCACAACCTTGATATTGTTCATAGGGACCTCAAAGCATCAAATGTGTTGTGTAGTCAGATGTTCAAGAAGATGGACAAGTATGTTTATGATTTCAAGGTAACTAGTTCACAAGAGAGTGTAATAGGGGATGATTACGATTTTTATGTTGCTGATTTTGAGTGTTCAATTGGAGTTGTTGGAACTAGCTTTTTTAGAGCTCCAGAAATATTGCAAGCCCTCAAAGACAAGGTGTTGAACAAGAGCCCAAGTGTGTTTACTAAAGAAGCGGATGTTTATAGTTATGGGATGTTGTGTTATGAGATCTTGACAGGGAAGCTTCCTTTTGAAGGTCATTGCCCCAATGACTATGACCTTGTTCTTGAAGGAGGTCAGCCGGAAGTGCCTCATTATGTTGAGGAATGGGCTTGTGATTTGTTGAATAGGTGTTGGCAATCAAATCCTATAGTTAGACCTACATTTGGAGAAATATTGGAACTACTTGAGAAAGTTATTGGAAAATATTGGAATGTAGAGAAATGAAGAGAAGAGTTGCCTTGTGAGTGACCTTTAGAATGTGAGTTGTGTCTTCCTATCTCAATTTGGGTTATGAAGAATCATAATATTTCCTTAGAGGTAGTCTAGTTTTTTTATACAATAAAAGCTTGTGTACCTTGTGATTTTGTATATCATAAAATTAGATTAGATTATGTTCATGTTGGCTTGATATTATGATGGTGGAGTCTTCTTGAAGGCAAGTTTCTATGCATGAAGAGCATTTTGACCTAACTATTGGTAGCTTTGCAAAGTTTGAATTAGTAGTTTAGCCATCACTAAATTGTCACTTGGATAACTTTATTGTAGTTGCAAGTAGTTTAAGCTATTATGTGAAGAGTTTGGTTGTCACATTGTGTCATTTGGTTTAGTTATACAATTCTAAAAGTCTTTTTCTAATCATAGATCATTTTCAAGGTGTTAGGGTGATTCTATAATTTTATAATTATTGTGGTCAATTTGTCAATTCAAAGGTTGTTTTGGGTTTAGAAATCACGAATTCAATAGATGATTGGGGGTTTGATATATGATGTTTAATTCTTATAGTCATTTCAAACAAAGTAAATTATTTTTTTCAAGATCTAACTATATAGATGTTTAATGAGCTTCCTCATTAGTGTGTACTTGAATTTTAAGTGTGAATTTGCATAGGAGTTGTGGGATTATAGTAAGGAAAATGCATATATCTTATTTTTAATATGCTTTCCTTTCTTGCAAATGTTGGAGAAATTTGGATATATGAATTTTTTTAGAATAGAGATGACAAGAACTACTAAAAATGTATTAGCAAACTAAAATGCACTTCCAAAACCCTTGAGTTCAAATGAGGAGCTATCAAACTCATCACATAGTTCATCTTACAATTGGTGAAATGCAATTTTCTTTTTTTTCTTTTAAGTAGAATTTGCAAATAACTTCAAATCAAATACTTGTATGTTTAAATTTTTCAATAGTGAAAACATTTTTCTTAAACATTTAAAAATACCTTTCTAGGAGAATAGAGAACCATTTTAACCCTTAAAGGACCAGTCGACAACTTTTTGGTTGATTTTTGTACTTTCGGGCTAATATTGTTCAAAATACATTTGATCACAAAATTCTCAAATAGTAACGCAATTAGAGTGTCTTCGTGTGCTTCAAACAAAACCAATTTCAAAAGAATTGGAGCATTAGTGCATTAGCTGTGAGGTTGCAAATACAAATGGCCTGAATATGCAAATGGGAAGTGTTCAATAAAAATACAAAAAAATATCAACCAATTTGTGAGATTTTTTTGTATCTTGATGTCTTGACAAGGCATAAGTGTTACTTTGTAATCTCATGAATTCCCCAAGTAAACTTATGCATTAAAATTTATGTAGCGCAAATTCTAAAGGGTCATTTAAGTCACTCATTTTTGAGAATTAAGGGAAACAACTCAAATTCCAAAAAGGCTCTAAAAGAAAACATGATTTAGAGGTATATTTTTCTTTCTTCAATGTACCAAATTTGCACATTTAAGAAGGGTGTTGCTTTTGATGACCAGAGATGGCCATTTTTTGTGAACTTCAAAAATTTGTAACTAATTTCGAAAAGCTTCAAAAAGTATGAAATGACTTCGATTAGATGCCTATTCTACTTGCCTCTTGAGAAAAATTTACTGAAAAATATTTAAAGATGTTCCACCTTCTAAAAATTCAATTCTAGACCTTAAAAGGTTGATTTATAGACCTTCTACCTTATTTGTAACAATTTGTACCGTTGAATGAGTTTGATTTTTTGTTAGGTTGAAGAATCTCCCTTATGGCAACACTTTATACAATTTGATCTAAGATTACAGCCCTTAAAGTAGCCACAAAATTCACTTCCTTGAAGAACTATACCTGCCCCCCAAATCAACCATGGTCCTTAAAGGGTTAAAGCAAATGGATATGTGCAATTTTTTAGATCACAAATCTAATAAAATTTGCAAGCTTTTTTGCAAGTTAGGAAATCAAGTTCAATTTGGAAGCTTTATACTTCTACTAATGCTATATACAAACTAGTATATAGATTTTTTAGTGAAAAGTAAAAGCATTCAATCATTAACCTTTAATAGAATTTATACATTGTTTTGGAATGGTGAAAGAAATTTAACTAATTTTACTAAAAGAAGCCTAAAATTTTGGATTGACCGTATATGACAGATCAACTAGTGAATTAGAGGTCATTGTATCTCTGATACCTTTTGTTTTGAATTTGAAAACTCTTAGGGAATTTGGTCCTTTTGGTATTTCATTGTAGGTGGTAATGTTTTTTCTATAATTAATCCTTAAAACACCAAAGAATCTATATTGGACTTTAATTTTGAAAACTTCGGCATATTTTATTAACTTCATACTTTGGATTTTTTGTTTGAATTTCTTAATATGAATGCTCGAATGATAATTTACGTGTGAAGTTTTGATTCATGTCCCTCCAATAAGTATTGCAAAAGTTAGAAGGGTCCTTTTAAAATTTCAATGTCAAATGGAACAATAAAAAATACAATCTAACAAATCATTAATTATTTTTTTCGAAATTTGTAGATTAATAACCACTCAAAAACATTTGGAACATTCAATATATTCTAATCAATGAGGTAAATGCCACAAAGAGTTTCAATTTGTAGGCAACAATAGATAGAAAGAACATATAAAGTCATTTATTTTTCTTGATTTTGAAAGATTTTGAACAAATATAAAAAATAAAAGGTGTTAATTGTTTACTAAAACATTCTTGCAATTGGGATTAACAATCCTCAAAATCCTTCCACAAATAATTACAAAATCAATTTTATCTCTCATTTAGTAATACCCTCCATTTAAAGAATTTTGTAAAAATAGATATGAAAGTTCTTTTTGTTAAGATTTTTAATACTTGTTTTCAACCCACTTTCTTATAGAATATTGTTCAAATGCACAAGTTATTGGACATACTTGTGTTCTTTTCTAAAATTGTTGAAAGACAAAACTTCATCTTTTAGAAAGGCTAGGAAATCCTAAATTTTAAATCTTTAGGCAAATTGAACTTGCAATTGGTAGGGATATTTAGTTAAAAACTTTGGGGCAATGTACTTGAACAATTTCTCTAAAAGATACTAAGGTTTGATTTTTTTTTTAAAGTTTATTGATGAAGATTTTGACCTTACTTTGGGGACAAGTATTTTGAAATAATTTTGGGCCTCTAACTATGAAAAAAAATTTAGGAGTTAACAAGTGGCAATTGCTTACAAAGGGCACCTCTACCTCAAATCAATTAGTTTTTATGAACATCCAGTGATCTAGAGTCCCAGCAAAGCGGTTTCTTGTACGCATTTTTTAATTGTATTCAGCACAGCGCTTTGATTTTCATATGGTTCAGCTACAATCTCAAGGTCAAGCCATTACTGACTTAATTTTCTTTGTTAATTTGTTTGGAAAGTGGAATCGGACACAATTTAATCAACATGTAGGTGCATGGTTTTAAAGAGATCACTAAAGAGTCATGAAGAGGTTTTTGGTTTTGAGTCCCAAACCTTATGAGATCAAATTTTTATTGGCCATGTTTTTTACTTTAGTTTTGAAGTTGAGTTTTTAAATCTTATCTACAACAACATTCACACTATTAGACTAGGTGGACCCTTGACGTGTACTTCATGTAGTCTAGACATGCATTTAATGCAAAGTTCAATTAGGTTGATTAAGTTTTGTAATTGTTTTAGACTCCTGTCTCTTTCCTATAGTGATGGTGTAGTAGTTTGTACCAATGAGTTAATGGTTGAGTTTATGGTTGTGCCTCTTGCAATTGGTTAACCCATTAAGGACCGTGGTTGATTTAGGGGGCGGACGTAGTTTTTGAACACAATTCTCAAAAAGTGCAATATTCTTCCTTTTTAAATGACGTAATCCTCGATCGGATTGAATAAATGAGTTCCATAGGTTAAGTCCTTAAACCACACAAAAAGTAAAAGTGATCCAACGGTTCATGTCTTTGTAATTACTCTTCAAACATTGATGTGTCATAAACACCCTTTGGCATTGGTTATAATCAGGGTTTGCTACAATTGGATATAGATTTGAATATATTGTCTAGAAATTTACCAAAACCTTTCAATTTATTATTTTAGACACACACATAATTGTCCTTTTTATAAAATATGCATTTTTCATTGAAAATTTCAATATGAAAGGTTGGACCATTTCAAGTTTGGCCAAGCACAACTCACTCATTTTTGCACACATTCTCTTGAAATTGGTTTTGTTAGATGTACATAAAGACACTCTAAATGCGTTCTTCTCTAAGTTTTTTGAGATCAAATGTTCTACAAATTATAGGAGACAAAAAATCCTCAAATCAACCCAAAAGTGGTCGACCGGTCCTTAATGGGTTAAGGTGAAAGTCAAAGCATTTTGAAGGGTTATAAGGTAAGAAATTTGCAATCTCATTTAAGAGCTGAATCGCCTTATTCATGTATTTCCTTACATGGAAATGTTTTCAAGCTCATTTTTCCATCAATGAAAAGTAGATGAGGAATGTAAGACAAGTTGTTTTATATTTTCTGAAGAATTATTGAATCAGTCATGAATTTTCAAACAAGTTGTATCATAGGTCCCTATTCATGACTCTAAATTTTTCGTGAACCGTTCACTTGCAACTCTTAAGAAAAATGGAGAAAGGAAAGAGATTGATTGGCTCTTGCAACTAATAATAAATTTTTTCTTTGATTCATTCAATGACTTGCGAGGACAATTAAATAACCATTCCACAACTATCTATAGGATGGTCCTTAATGCATGAACTATTTTCAAGCTCTTTTCTATAGCTCATCATGATGATGGTGTGGACAACACTACAATTTATTGAAGCATTTCCTAAGAGGAATTGGGGATGGCATTGCAAATTAGAATCTCTACAAGGTGGTGGCTTGTTGGTTGTGATCCCACACTATTGTAGCAAACTTGGGGCAAGTTGTGTCTTGAGTACAATAATTTGGATGCAAGTGTTATTTTAGTGTGCTCTTCTTGATTTCTATAATTCATTGAATGACTTTTTGTTCATGCAAATAGTTCTTGGTAGAATCTAATTTAATTTACCAAAAGTCTTGTTAAAATATCTTATTAGATTGTCACGTTATAAGAATTAATTGTAGGTATTTTAGCAATTTTGTGTCATTGTTCTTTTGTGATAAGTTCTTTCATTTTCTTCATAAACAAATTGTTTGTGTAAAAATTGGTGATTTTTTTGAATTTATTTTTCTTTTGTTAAATTTTGGAGATGTAAATTGTTGTGGCTTGTTTCCAATTAAAGAGCTAGGAAAGCTGAAGTCCTAGCAACTTCAATTCTCTTTGATCCTATAGGCCAAATGAAATGTTCATCAAACATGGAATAGGTCTTGAACTCAATAGAATTATTGTATGTAAGAAATTGTCAATTTTCTTGTTATCCTTATTTCATTTATCATATAGAATGTTTAGTAATCTAATATAGTTGCTACTCTCAATATATGGAATAGCCAAAAGTTGAATGGCGGTATAGATGCTTTAATATTGAATTCCTATCATTGTAGTGAATTATGTAGATGGAAGAAACTAAACAATTACAAATTTCTTTGCATGCAATTGAGATAGAACTTCAAACTTCTTTAAGTTGGTTTTAGATTGTTTGGCTACGCTGGCCATGAAGTTGGGGATGTCAATTTTAGGATATCGAATCTTATTATTAGGATCTAGCTATCATAAGTTTCTTTCAAGACCATGATATTTGATAAATGATAGAAGAATATTGTCTTATACATAGCAATGCTAGTTGTTAGACTTATTTGTCAATATGTTCACATTGCAAGAATGGTTTGGAATAATATCATTGTGTTGATTCTTACAAAAAATCAATCAATAGAAGCATGGTGTATTTGAAGAGAGTAATTTGTCCCAATCCTTTCATGCATGCAATCAAAGCTTACAAAAATAGTTAGGATTGTGCCAAAAAAAAATTTAATTTAAAAAAAAATCATAACTCAATGGGTGCAGTATTGGTGGTCATTATGGAAGATTGAAAAATAGTCAAAGCTTTAGTAAATCTAATCAAGTACTTGTTGCCAACAACAAATGCTCCAAACTACTATTTTCTCCTTGTTTTGGCTTGAAATATTTTCCATTTGTATTTGAGAAAGAATTAGAATGTATGCTTTAGAACCTTCACAATTGCTTTAGTGTCAAGTTTTGGGGTGAAATGAATTCTATAGTGTATAAGTTGACATTTTACTTGTTAATTTTGTAAAGAATAGTTATAAACTATCTTTGCCTATAATAATCTCCAATGCCAAGAATGCTTAACTTTGTTGGAATGGTTTTTTTAATATTGTTGGTGAGTTAGAGTGTTTGGATTATATCATCTTTCATTAGGAGTTGTTTTTGCATTGTGGTGATACAACTTTGTTTGATAGTAGGGTCTTGGTCAAGGAAAAGCAATTCTTTGAAAATTGCATAGCTATTGCGGTATTTAGAATAGTTGGAGTATTCATTTCTTTTGCAACTATCACAACATTCAAGTATGAAGGCTAACATATGGGAGATATTGGTTTTTTTAAAGGAATAGAACCTCCTATTGAAAGTATCTTTTTCATCAAGACTTTATGTTTATAGAAAAAAGAAATTCATCTTTGAATTGATTTTTGAATGGAATGATTTTAGTTGCTTCATCAATTGATTATTTTGCAAATTAGGACTTGACAAGTTGACATAGAAGTGACCGTTTATTCATACAAGATATGTGTGAACCTAATTTTTCAATTTTTGATGTCAATTTGCCTTTCAAAGTGTAAATAGGGCTTAGAGTTAGTTCCATTTCCATTTGCATGTCTAATAGACTTGTAGTTATCAATTGAGACCTAAAAGGGTGTGAAGTAATGGATTTGGAAAGAATTAGTAGAAGAATTGAAAAGGCAAGTAGACAATGTGGCCTCAATGAAGAGTCGTCCTCATTGTTTTGGAACTATATGTCCAAATGTCTAGTTGATTTTCTTTTAGTGCATACAAGTGGTATGACTCACAGTGTACTTCGTTTTCGAATTGTCAATATTCTTTCCAAGCTTTCATTGTGCACGTTGTTTTTATCTAATTGTCTTAAGCTCAGACAGCAGGTGGCTGTGAGCTCTGTTTGTTTTTCTTGTCTATCTGTCAATTTGCTGGTGTGTGTGTGTGCTTGATCCTGTGGTATTTGAAATCGGAGTCTAATTGCCAATGCAAGTTTACAGTTTTACTTTGCAATTAATTTAGATTTCAGAGTCTAGTAGTCTGTGTGATGGAGTTGGAGAAATCAATATGTGGTGGTGTGGAAGTCAATTAGACATAGCAGTAGGTAGCTGAGAATTAGTCTAGTTGAGTTAATTATGAGAACATAAATTGAATCAAATCATCTTGAAGCTGGTTGCGGTGCTTGAAGAGATCCTGCAGGAAGACAAGTTGATTCACAGTATGGTCTCGGCATTACCATCCATCTGTGTAAGCATGGTCTATTTGTCTATGTATTTATTAAGTCAATTAACCAGGTGGTGTATCAGCCTGAGTCTCAGCCTGAGTCAATTTGCCTGAGTAATTTTAAGTAATTGTGGGATGCTAAAGAGATTGTTGGGATGGGAGGATCTGAACGTGTGGTGGTAGAATCATTGGCTGATTGACGAATTTTCATATTAATTTGTAAGTCAATTTGTTGTTATGGCTGTTGCGTGCTTGTGTTGGAAAGGATCAGTGTCAATATTAAAGTCTATTTGATTGATACTTTTGTAGCAAACTGAATAATAGAATTAGAATCATTCATTTGACACTAATCATGAAATGAGTAACTTTGTATCAAATTGACTGAGCCTTCCAAACTGTAAGTCAAGTTTGCTTTGCTTTTAAATCATCTAGAAATTTATTGATCTTTGAATAGTAATTTAGAATGAAGTAAAACAATTGTTGGTGAGTCTAATGGTCTGGAAACATGCTGCACAGAAGATGCATCAAATTGTCTAAATTGCCTGATGTATGTGGGATGGCAACCAAGTCAATTTGCCAACCAACCTTGGTGCGGTAGTCTAGTTGACTGAGCAGTTTGTATTTCCAAAGTTGGAATTAGCAACACTGGTTTAAAAGTGTAATTGATTTGTACAAGTCCATTTGATTTAATTGTGCTAAGGTTTGTGTGTGAGATCAGATGTGTGCTTGGAGAGAATTAAAAATGTGGAATTATGATAAATGAAACTGTTGTCAAATTGACTGTGTAGCATTCCAGTTGTAGAAATTGTAAAGTCTATTTGATTAAATATAGCATAAAATTAAGTTTGAAATTAACATATGTTGGTTTGATAAATTGACTCTTAAAGATTAATTATAAATTGCCTTGGTTATGATTGTAGTAATGTCAAATTGATTATGTGGAAATTTTGAGATGAAGCAACAAAGGGATGTTGTTTATTAAATTGGTTTGTCAACTGGATATGAAGTTGGAGCAATTTTATTTATCAAAATTTACTAAGTCTAATAGACTGAGTAAAATGTGTAATTGAATTAATTTAAGTCTAGTGGACTGTACTCCTTTTGATTGATGTTAGGTTTAAGTATATGAAATTAAATCTAATTGACTGAGACATAGAGTTGAGTTAGAGTTAAATTGCATATTGCAAGTGTTCCCCTAACCACCAACAAATCTGGTAGGTAGGAATTGCTTGTGGTTGTTGGAACTAAATCAATTAGTCTAAAAAGAGAATTTAGGTCTATTAGATGAAGTAGTGAGGATAGATGACTATTTGACATGTCTGAAATCAAGTGGAACGGCTGAGACCATTTGACTTGCTAAAGAGGATCAAATTGACGACATAAAGAAATAAAATAAAAAGGAAAGAATTTGAATTCTTTTATTTAAAATTAAATTACAAAATTGCAATTAAGAGTGAAAAATTGCCATGTGAGAGAAAGAAAAGAGGAATTAAATTATAAATAAAATAAATATATAATTATATATATATATATATTGCATTAAGTGGTTAGAGCATGTACAAGACAAATCATAAGAGGATTTTCAGCTATTGTACAAGACTGTGAGTTCCCAAACGCTGAGAACTCTGGGAACGCGATGTTGATGTGGTCGAGCGACTGCCATGTCAGAAAATAATAAATTTTTATTAATTTTAATTAAATATTTAAAAAAAAATAAAAAATTAAATTTTTTTTAAATCATTTTTTTCTCTTTAATACATTCTGAAGTTTTTTGAAAAAATTTAATTTAATTTTTTTTTGCAAAATTCAAAAATTCAGACCAGCAGGGGGCTGGTCTGCAGCAGTGGGAATAATTTCGGGGAACACCCCTGAAACGGTCTTCTGGGGGCCCAAAAATCCTCTTATGTGACTATCCCTGACAATTTGACAAAGAAAATTGACATGAGCCACCCACTAGACAGGATTGTGACGCCATACATTTGGTCTACTATAGCATTGGGTTTGTGGACTGTGACCAATTGACATTAGAAATTTTTCCTTGGGTTTATTTTTATTTAAAACAAAACCAAAAACGACGTAAATAAGTGTCCAACATACGATTACACTGACCTTAGTCATACAAACGATAGACTTATAGACCTTTCCATGGGAATAACCCCCTAGATAGTTGTCTTGGGATTTTTGTCAAGTAGGCAAAATCTACATCACAATACACTAGAAGAAAAACGCAGAAAAACATGTCGATGCAAACAGAACACGTCAGGTAGTTTGTCTTGAAACTGCATTGCTGAAAACGCAGGAAAACACTGAAAAAACTGAAAACGCTGGAAAAAAACAGAAAAAACGCAGAAAAAATGCAGAAAAACAGAGAAAACGCGTTTTTTTTGTGTTTTTTCCGCGTTTTCAGCAACGCAGTTTCAACACAAACTACCTGACGTGTTCTGTTTGCATCAACCTGTTTTTTTGCGTTTTTCTTCTAGTGATATGCTTGATGGAAATTCAACATCTTTCTAAATCCATTCTCATATGTTTTGTATCAATTGTGCCCAATTTTCTATTATATTGCATTGACTTTATGATGTGTCAATATCTTGTCCATTGTCCTTTCGAACTTTGTTGTATTTTTTCCTATAATTCTTTAATCTTAGTGAAGTGTAGACTAACTAATTATTTCTATCTAGGTTGATTCTTTAAGGATTTAGATTAAATTTAGTCTCTATGTTCTATTTTTTATAAATCTAATAAAGATGCTAGTCTATCTACATTACACTCTTCTCAAAGTATAAAGATGAAGTTGCATGATACACTCCATAAGAAAAACAAGTAATTGTACACGGTGTATATCTGAATTTCAATTCACTAATATGTTTTATCAAATTGACATTTTCATTATATATATACACAATTGAACTTGTAGCAATCATGTATAAGTTAGTACAATTTGTGGATTCTTTTGCATTTAGGTAGATACCTAATTATTTGTGAAAATTAAGTACACTAAATAGTATATTTAGTGTTGGATTACATTTAGTGTAATTACCCCCCTACTCCACACAACACTAAATCTCAACTTTGGAGGAATTAGTGTAGTGTTAAACTTAAGAAGATTTCTAGGCCCATTTTCAAACAATTCCCTGAAATTGTTCCCACTGCTACAACTCGACCCCCTGCTAATCTGAATTTTTGAATTTTGAAAGGAAAAGAAAAATTCCCAAAAAACCTCAGAATGCATTAAAAAGCAAGAAAATGATTTTTAAAAATCAATACTTTTTTCATAAAATATTTTTAAAAATATATTAAATAATTAAGTAAAATAATTAAGTAACTCATATTTTCTGACGTGGCAGTCACTTGACCACATCAGCATAGCATTCCTAGTGCAGCATTTTCAGCATTTCAGAACTTCTGTTCTAACACTAAATGTAAACCTCTTTAGATTTCAGATTTACCATGGAGTATTTTTAGTGTTAAAAATGAGATTTCATGTTACTTACTTTAGTAGGCTTAATGATATTTAGTGTCATGGATCGTAAATAGTGTTACTAACACTAAATATACTATTTAGTATAGTGCCTAAAATTTTAAAAATAGAATAATGGTTAGAAATTTTGGTAGGATAATTAGTAATAAAATGTTGTATATAGCTTCTGAAAACATTCATTGTGAACTAACATAGGTTTTAGATTGTTTAAATATCAATCCAAAAACTTTAAAATGATATTAGAGATTTGGATTCACAATACAAAAATAATAATTATACAACAATGAATAGAAGAAGAAAGGTGAATTCTATGTACTTTGAAATTCAAAAATAAACTCCAGGCAATTTGAAATTAAAAAATTCAATAAAATTTGAAACAAAAAATAAAAATTCCTAATTTGATTGTCTAGACAATTCACAAAATCATTAGTAGAGACCTAATAATCAATTTGGAAATCCTATTAAAATCAATAGATACTATAGTATAATATATGAAATAAAAAATAAAAAGGCTTTATTCATCAATTGAAATGAATGCAAAATGATAAGTTTAGTGAAAATTTATATTTAACTACTATATTAATAGTATATAACATACTATATCTTCATACAATATTAAAAATATTATCATTCAATAAGATAATCAAATATATTAATAAAAGAAGAGGTTCATTAATGGAGCATCTAAGGGCTACAACTGAGATTTGGAGAGGTGAAACATCTAAAAATACTTTTTGGTAAATTTTCCTTAAAAAGACAAGTGGAATTGACATCACACAAGTTAGTTTATATTTTTTGGACCTTTATGAAATTAGTTTTAAAATTTTGAAGTTGAAGTAACACTGGGCTCTAAAGTGGAACACATCTAGAATAGACTTTATTTATACATTGCTAAAGGCTATGAAAAAGAATTATGTACTATATTTAAGGAGGAGCTCTATTTTAGTGCATGTTTGCTTTTAGAACCTCTTCCCTTATATTAAAAATAAAAAGATTGAAGAATTCAATATATATAATATTCATGATTTTATAGAAAATTGTGAAAATGATTTTGCAAATTTTAATGGAAAAAAACTCTACAATATGGAACATACTTTTGTATGAATTGAAAAGAATGTGATTTCTATTTAATATCAAATTTAAATGGTTTTTAATTAAAAGAAAATTGGAACCTTTTTTGAATACAAATCTTAAATACAATCCAATTAGAAAACATTTAAAGATTCTAAAATATAAACAAAAAATTGATTTTGTTGAAATAGTTTTAATACTCCCTAACTAAAATAAATCTTCTTTATCAAATTCCCCACTATTTATTTTTGTTTATATTTGTAGTAGAAGGTTGTCTAACACTATTAATGGTTGACAATAAGCAACCCAATTTCCATTCAAAGCTATAGACATATACATTTAGAGCATCTCTATGCTTTATTCATCAAAAGCCATTGCAACAATACATATAATTTCTATTCCTATTTCTTCTTTTTCATTGTGGTTTTTTGTACTTCAATGCAATGACAAGATTGGAAACCTTTCACCCTTCTAATTTTAAAAATTAATTTTAAGAAGAAATTAAAATCAAAACAAAAACTAATAAAATAAGATTATTACTCTTTTCAATTAAAAATTGAATTTCTTGTTATAAAAGAATATTGTAATATTTATTTTTAGTTAAAAATTTTCAATTTAAATATGAAATATGAAATAAAAATAAAAATAAAAATAAAAAATTTAATTAATTTTTGAAATTTTTATTGGTTTTTGGAAATTTTGATTGTTTTTGAAAGTTTAAATTAATTTTTAAAATTTTCATTTTCATTTCATTTTCATAGAAATTCAATTTTTTTGATTTCCAATGTTCCAGTAAACTTACACAACCATTACATTCAGTAGCAGCCTATTACACTGCCTCCCAGCAGATGAAATGGTGTGGAATATCCTACACCATTCCATCCAGCACCAATGGTATTCCACTTCAATCAGTAACTAAAGTTGCAACTCCAAGAAATGTCAGATGAAATTAGGTGATGGCAAGGGGAAGGCAGTCCTTCCATGGGCTACTGAATGTTATGACACTAGTTGTGTTACATCATTTCAAAAAAAGTCTAGTTTTTTTTTTTTCAAATTATTTTTTCTCTAATTACACTGCTAAGGCAATAGTCTCACAGCCTTTTGTAAGGTCCACATTTTTTGTAATGTTGGACGTTGGCATCCTTTAGACTTAATATTCTATATGTTTTGATAATTATAAATGAAGTCTTGGAGGCAAAAAACTATACATCGTATATAAGGCTGACGTACTAGTAACTAATTGCATCCAACACCCAACTTGTAGGGTGCAGTATTTTTAATCAAGGTTAGAACAGATTTCCAACCAAAGCTTGCCTTGCATTTTTTGGGTCCATTAGAAGGTCAAGTGAGACAAATAAGGTTATGACACATATCCCAAATTAATGACTGTAGGAAGAAAGAAGTAGTGGGTAGGATTGTAATTCTTGAATGATTGGATTTCAAAGACACTAGTCAAAAGTACTTTTTGGCTCCCCAAATTCTAATTAATTTCAATTTTGGGAGTTATATTATGAAGATTTTAGAATCTCCATATTTCCTATCTTTGTGCATAGGAAAAATCTTCATCACCTCATACTATGCTCAGTCTGCTCCAAAATTACTTAAATGATCGTTTACTAATGCCTCAACCACTACAAGAATATGGGGTTATAAATGACTTGTCCCCAATGACTAAACTAACAACAATGATTGCAAAATGACTACAAAATGACTATTTTGCAGTCGTTGTTGTTGGTGAAGTCATTGTGGACAAGTCATTTATGACCCCATTTTCTTGTAGTGAACATACCTTAAGTTATACCATTGTTGTAAAGTTGCCACAACATCATTTCTAATGAAAGAAGCTATTAATTTAAATCTTTAATATGTTTGGTGTACACTGAGTACAATTGAATATTAAGGTAAACTCTAAAATCAACCTCTAACACAAAGGTACATTTTTCTTTCTTCAATGTAACACTAGTGCACATTCCAACAGGGGGCCACTTTGAAAAACTATTGCATTTCAACTTCAAAAATTTGTACCTAATTCTGCAAAGGTTCCAAAAATATGAAACTATTTGGGTTGGATGCCAATTCCATTTATCTTACTACAAAAATTTACAAAAATTGTCTCAAGAAGTTTGGCTTTCCCAAAATTACAATTATCTTTTAAGGGGTTGTTTTTAGAGCCACCTACCTTATTGTAAGAAATAGATAATCACAATAGAAGATCACAATCAACACATGCAACGTTTTTTTAACCCCTAAATGCCCAAGGCTTGTTTTGAGCATCTTGAAATTTGCTCTAAATTGAACAAAGGTCCAACATTTTGATAAGTTGAATCAATTTTTTTTGAATTGTAACTATACTAATTTAAAGTAGACATGTTAGAGATGATATAGGAAAACAAAACACAACAATATCACTTATGGATTGAAAGATTATAATGTTTGATTATGAGGGTTTAAAAACTATGAAAATCTTTGAGCACTCTTTTTGCATTTCAAATTTAAAAAGTTGGTCACCAATAAAATATGAGGTTGAAGGGACTAATAAGTATAACCCCAATTAATTTATGGCTTTTCAAAATCTGCTCTACAATTTTTATAAATGAATTTTTAATGTGATTTTTTCTTTAAGATCTAATGTATTTGAGGCTCATTTCCTAGATTCCTTAACACTACGGAATGTCAAGATTGCAATGAGTACCCTTGCACTAACTTTTGAATAGAGAAATCATAATCATTCATTTTCAAAATTAAATTATTGATGCTAAAACTAGACTTCAAAAAGAATCTTCCAAAAATATAAACTACTAAAAAACTACTGAAAATACCTTTTGGATGCCTTGGGCATTTAGGGGTTCATCAACCAAGAATTCAACTACAAATATATACACAAATACACATATGTATGTACATACACATACATACTTAGAAAATCCTCCATATCAGATTCAAAATTAATGCTGTCACTAAATGAAACTATGTGTAGATTTACAACAACCTTGCGAACAGAATGGCTTATACAATGGACAGAATGGGAAGGATATGGATCGAGAGGACTTGACACTCTTACAACAGCAATAATTCAAACCCAACATACATCAGATCACGAAATGAAACGGACACCTAAATAACACTCTCTAACGACACTGTCTAAACAGCCAATTGAGCTTCTAAACCCGCTCTCTCTCGCATGAGGAAATTAATTTTCCAATCACTTGTGAACCCAACACGACAGATTTTGATAGAATGTGCAATTTTGAGTGTCATACATGTACATAAGAAATATTCAACACCAACATATTTATGTATCTTGGCAAAGAATGCTTATTACATGTGTTAATGTATGCTCTTTTAATAGGTGATAGGAATGGCCAATCATATAGGTTCAAACATTCATCTTCTCCATTTTCTTGTCTACATTTGTTGAAAATGTTATTATTGCCATCCAATGGAAAAAATTTCCTACTCCAAACCTTTGCATTACAAGTTAAGCATTTAATGATAGAATCTCCCAAATGCCCCTATAGCCTCTTCAAAAATAGTCTAGTGAGTCTACCCAAGAAACCAAGAGGTGTGAATGGATTAAAAAAAATGAAGATATGTAGAGGAACACTATAGTTATGATCCTTGACCTTCTTACAAGAGTTCAAATGAAAGAAATGGTGATAAAAATAAATAAAAATATTTACAACACATCTCTAATGATGCTTTAGAAATTGCCTTGAAGATCATTGTAGCTATCCTTAAGAAATCTTGGAATTTGCTAACACCTAAAGTAGACTAGCCTAACTAGTGTCAAGCTTCTAGATCAAAGATTTACTAAGCCTTTCTATGTGTTCAACAAATGTCACCCTTTTTTACAAGGTGTATAACTTGTTCTTTCTTGGCAAGCAATTGGGTCGGGCGGTTGACTATTGTAGAAAATGATATCAAGTTCATATCTATTTAAGAACAATTTAGCGCTAATGTAGATGTGGTTCATTAAATGTTGGTTTAGGTGGGCTTAGTTGTAAATGAGTGCTTACTAGGATAAGTTGTAGCTTTAGGCAATTACAAAGATACTTTTAGAATTTTGAGCTTGTGCTTTTAAAAGACCCATCAAACAGTATTAGGGTGGTAGATGAGTGATCTTAAACTTTTTAAAGATGATTTTACCTCACCTACTAAAGGCTTCATTCTTTTGTACCAAATGTGTTTAAAAATTCATAACAATTTCAATTTTTATTGGATTAATATAATTCCACTTGTATTTGAGTCCACTCAACTAATTTGTTCTTCAAACAAATAGGCAAAAATAATCACGTAGCACAAGATACCCAAATTGCAAATTTTAATTGTCATAGACTAATCTATGGGTGAATGCAAGAAACACTTATACTATTTTGTGTCACATGACATGTGTTGATCTATTTTTTTGTCTATAACTTCTTGTGTTTTAACTTAAAATGACTTGAAATTTATGGGGAAGGTACTCATGATTTTTCTAAACTTTGTCTAACTTTTTGTAATTTTTAAAAATAATTAACTATTTAAAAACAGACCTCAATTGAATGTCACAAATGCCAATTTGAAGGTTTCTAATACTATTGAGTGCCTTTTTTTTTTTAATGATTTTGAGCTCAAATTTGGATGAAATGGTCTTTTAGTATACTTGTAGCTTTCAAGAGAAGGAATATTTAAAAAAGTTATTTTTATGTGGTGTATAAGTCTACAAAGTGATCTTCCTTCTACAATTTTCTGGAAACATGTAAAAAGTGATTTTGGTTATTCTTTTTATGAAAAACCATCTCCATAAAGTTGTTGCAAATGGATTTTTTTTAATATCCTATTTTGTACTAATTAACCCCTAAACCCCTAAACAACGTTTTTTGAGATTATAGATTTTTTGGGCAGCTCACTACGGATGGAGTTTTTATTTTTTTTCTTTGAAATTTTGATAGAATGTGTGTCCGAGGAGTAGCTTTAAGGCCCAACAATTTTCATAACTTTTGACTTTGTGGATAAAAAGTTATGGCATGATATGTTACTTTGTTTGCTCGGCGGGCAGCCCGGGCAGCTGAAAAAACTTTTTCAAACTTTTTTTTTTTGAAAAGTGAAATTTCAAATCGGTTCTTTAGGTTTATACAGACATGTGAAGCTTTGAATCAATTCATTCCGATCAATGAGTCAAAAGTTATGAAGATTTTAAGTTTGGGGTAGTTTGCGGCTAGTTACAGAATCTGCACAGCACAAAAAAAGTTTGAAATTCTTTATTTAATTCAATTTTTTATATTTTTGAAAAAAAATAAAAAAAAGGTGTAGATTGTTTATTTCAACATTTTAACCATTGGGATTGAAAATTTTCAGTTCCATGAATAAAATGTTCACAATTTAGTATTTTGGCTCATTTTTTACTTCTTTCTACTTACTTATTTTTTCCTATATGTTGTACAATTCCAAATGGTTTAAATTTTTGTGAGAATGTAGCCAACTTACATTGAAGTAAGAATTCAAAGAGTAACCACCATTTTGAATTTTTTTGCAAACAAATGTAACCTTGTGAAGTGCAGCTGCCCGGATTTTTGTAGGGATAAAAAAACAATTTTTGTCAATTCAAATGCTTATATCTTGCAATCTGCATGGTGGAAATTTCTCAAAACTTTTTCCACATGTTTACAAACCACCTTACTACAAGATCCTACGGTTACATGAGTCAAAAATGTGTTTTAAAAAAAAAATTGCTCTTGTATTAGAAATGGCAGTTTTGGAGTAGTTTTTTTTGGTGAAAACGTTGTTAGGGGTTTAGGGGTTAAAACACCAAAGTATGTATTTTCTTGAGGTTTGGAACTTTTCAAGTTCCCCTATTTAGAGATTTTTTTACAAATTTCCTTTGGTGGTTTTCTTCATCTTAAAAGTATTTATATTAGTCATATTTTTAAGAAATATATAAAACCATTTTTCTAATGTTAAAGTGCTCCCAAAAATATTAGCCAAACACAACAAATAGTACAATTGTTTCTTGCATTCACCCCTATTTGAATTTGTCATTAATTATGAGTTTTGACCACCTATTGTCCATCGTTTATTTCAAAATACCTATTTGGTAAGATCAATGTGCAAAAACACAATCAATCTTCTACAAATCATTGTGGGTATTTAATTGCATTCTAAATTAAATCCATGTAAGCTATCTACCCCTAAATGTGTTGTTTAGACCAACATGTTGAACAATATTAAGGCATTTAGAATATTATACATTTAGAGTAATTTGTAGAAAGACAAAGTTAGTGCGATATTTCATCATATGCTCCCTATAAGCTATTTTAAACATGCAATTGAAGGCCACAGGAAAGGAAAAGTACATACATTGGCTCTCAAAAATATTCATACACTTGAAATTGTATGAAATAATTTAACAAAAATTCTAATAGTTTTTGGTTATTTGAACATTTAGTCAAATTTATTGTTCAATGAAAAACAACACCTTTTGTACAAGTAAAATGATTTAAAGTCTCTTTAGAAATTATATTTCTTTTTAGAATTTTGATGTAGGAATTTTAAGGATTTTAAAGTTTTAGTGATTGAAAAATTGTTGATTAAAATATGAGTAAAATTGCTAATGGTTTTTAATCTTTATTCTCCAAATTATGAAAATTGATATATAAATGTATTATGACACTTTTTAAATTTCATTCCTTTAGGCCTCATTCCAAATTTATTTTAATGCCTTTTCAAAGTGAATACTTTATTTGAGTTTATTTCGTAGAAATAAATCCTCACATTTTGTTGCTTTTGGAGGCTTTATTCACTCTTTTACAAGCTTAAACCCTAAGTGCTCAAGTGACCATTTTATGGTCATTGCCCAACTTTGGGCAACATTTTTGAGCAAAAAAGATATTTTTTTCAATTTTTTTTTCAAATTTTGAAAATATTGGATTGTGTTTCAACATTTGCATTCAAAACTAAGATCTATAAGGTCAAACAAAAGTTATAGCAAAGAAAAGGAGAAATAGCACAAAGTGTTTAAAATTACTTAGTTTTGAAAAATCTACTATTTGGGGAAAGTACTAATGCTTTCATTAACCCATTAAGGACCGGTCGACCACTTTTGGGTTGATTTGAGGACTTTTTGTCTCCTATAATTTGTAGAACATTTGATCTCAAAAAAATTAGAGAAGAACGCATTTAAAGTGTCTTTATTCACATCTAACAAAACCAATTTTAAGAAAATGTGTGCAAAAGTGAGTGAGTTGTGCTTGACCAAACTTGAAATGGTTCAACCTTTCATATTGAAATTTTCAATGAAAAATGCATATTTTATGGAAAGGACAATTATGTGTGTGTTTGAAATAATAAATTGAAAGGTTTTGATCAATTTCCAAACAATATATTCAAATCTATACCCAATTGTAGCAAACCCTAATTATAACCAATGCCAAAGGATGTATATGACACATCAATGTTTGAAGAGTAATTACAAAGATATGAACCGTTGGATCACTTTTATTTTTTTGTGTGGTTCAAGAATTTAACCCATGGAACTCATTTATTTAATCCGATCTAGGATTACATCTTTTAAAAAGGCAGAAAATTGCACTTTTTGAGAATTGTGTTCAAAAACTACGTCCACCCCCTATATCAACCACGGTCCTTAATGGGTTAATAAATATTTTTATGGGCCCTTTTCACTGGAGCTGCGTCTACCAAGGGGAACGGGGAACTTCAGGAGCAAAGAGGAAGCAGTGCAAATCGCACGTCGTCGCAACTGTGTCTTTGTCCGGCATTGAGAGCAGCTGCCGATCGTCGCATATGTGGATTCAGTGGATTCATAAACAAGACGAAGAGATCCAGGGATTTTTATATTTCTCAAATTTAGGGTTTGTTGTGGGATCTGGTGTTGGGAGCGTCCATCATCTCGCGCGAGTCGTCAAGCGCAGCTTGAGAAGGCGTTTGCGCTTCGTTTGAAGCTTTACTGTCGGTAGCAGTCGGGAGAGGAACACCCGAAGGTCCCTCACTTTAAGTGGAAAACCGACCCTTAAAGTGGAAAACATTGTAGTAAATTAAAGCAAAATAAAGACGCAACGCAAAAGCATCGAAGGGACGCACAAGAGAACCTCATGAGCACTGTTGCTGAGAAGAGTGTTTGTCTCTCCTTTGGTAAAGCTTTGATAATACCATCCAAACTTTTTCGAAATCCCATGTCTAATAACTGGTCGGCCTCATCAAGGATCAAAACTTTCAAGTCTTGTAATTGCCTCCTCACATCTGGATTCGACTGGATATGGTCGAGTAATCTTCCCAGAGTTCCGACAAGAATCTGTGACGCAGAGCAAAGAGGCACAAATAAGAACCCAAGCGAATCATGCCGCCATGACCTGACAAGCTCACAACTCCACAAGATTCATGATTCCTTATGAAAGCTTCTGCATCATGTACCAGCGTGGAGGCAAACCAAATTTACTCACTTGGCATGGTGATTTCTCAAGTCTCCTAGTCTCGGTGCCCATGTTGGTCCCTCCAATCACAACTTGTACCCCTAGGCCACGTTGAAATGTAGTCAACATCTTGGCTTCCGTAGCAACTTGAGTGGCCAACTCCCGAGTCGGACAAATAGCTAAAACATTGATTGCATTCCTCAATATCTGGTAACTGCAAAGTATTGGAAACAATTATTAAGTTTGGTACAATAAAATTCTATCATCGAGTAACAAGAAACAGTCAACCGACGTGTCCTAAACAGAAAAGACAAACACAAAATCTAGCTTGGACATGGACGCTTAACACGGTCTGTACAATTTATTGCCGATCCTAAGGGAGTGTAGATATAGCAACAGCAACCATAAATGATTTAAGAAATGTGGAAATCCATTTGTTACAGTATCAGAAACATGTACCAGAAAAGCAACAGTCTTGCCAGTGCCCGTCTTGGCTTTAGCTAGCACATCCTGTCCTGTCCCACCCATCACATCGAAATCAGGCTGGATTCCATAAATAACTGTCTAGAGAGATTTGAGCGCAATAATCAACCCAGGATAATGAAGAACTTAGTTCTCAGAAGGTACAAACCCTTCAAAATAACCGGCAGTGTTTCATCCTGAACCACTGTCATGGTGTCAAATCCAGCCACCTCATGTAAGGCTTTGAGAGAAAGCGGGGATATCTTAAATCTATCAAACCTGCCAATCGCCAACAGTACATGCACAAAACCAACAGAGTTTCGAAGTTAAAAAAAAGACTTGAATTTTTAGAGTCAGAGAGCACGTTAAGAATGACATAAAACAAAGAGATACTAAATGAAATGCGAAGGTTGAATAGATAGATACGCCTCATCGCTGCTATCAGGTGATTCCTTCACCTTTTTGCGCCGATCAACGATATCTTCGATGAGTGGCATGTCCATGTCCAACATTGCTGAGTCAGGGGCAACGCGTCTTTTGCCTGCGCCTGAAGCACAATGCCCCAAAGCAAATGTGTCTCTCTATTAACCGCAACTTGAATAATTAGAGACCGGTACGCTACAGGATTCAAAACTGATAAGGAATCCTAATCCCGTCTACAACACTGAGCCCTGATACCAACAACTCATCTATTAATAAAATAAATTGGACTTTTTAGCGAGTGGTGAAGGCAAGGCTTGGCTAAATATCCATAGCACATCTCTTTGAATTCTAATGGGGTAGTCTACGGTCGCTTCCAATGGTTTACAGCCTCCCACTTTTAGGTTAATAGGAAATTCGCATCATCCGAATAGAATAGCTCGCCACCAAAGATATCTTCACAGCTCTATACATCTCCCAAGAATCACACTCCGACATACCTAAAAATGACGCAAATAGTATCCTCTCCATTATCAAATCGTTAGCCTTGTAGACAGTGCCAAGAAAAGACAGCATTACATACAGTGCTTCGGCAATTGCATCGTCAACCCCAGGATTATAATTACGTGCGAAGTTACCAAGCATCAAACGTTACCTTTCACTCTGCCATTGCTCGAGGGAGACCCCCCAAAGCTCCCGCCCATCGAATTTCCAGATCCGCCGACAGCCTTGGGCAAAAATCTCGCAGATGGTCGGGACTCCGGACGACTGCTGGACACCTCAGCGCCATCCTCTTCCGTCCACAATTCCTCCGCTCCCCGCTTCGTAAACCGGTTCGCCAGAGCCCTAATCTTGGGATCGTGGTGCACGGGAGGCAGAGGAGAACCCACATTCGGAGCCCTTGGCTCCCAGGGCTTCTCCAACAACGGAGCGGCAGCCATGGCCTCATTCCGACGCCGCTCGTCAAACAGCTGCTTCTCACGAGTAAGCCGTGCCTTCTCCGCCTGCTTCTCCTTCTTCCGCTGCGCATTCTTCCACTGCCACTTGCTCACCCCTCCCGGAAACGTTCTCGGTCCACCGCCCATGGCTCGGGCGCCTTCAACAGTCGAAGCGTTGTCCGACATCACTCCTAGCGCCGGCGGGAGCGGCGACAGCAATCCACTCCCTTTGAAAAAAGAAGCTCCAGAGCTTAGAAGTGGCGAGTTAGAACAAACAGAGACACGGCCGAGGGGTAAACGCGACACGAATTTTCCGACGCCGGGAGGCGGCCGCGTGAGGTAGGACTTCGGGACCAAAAACGGTCCGGGCATAGCACGGGAGAGAATCCTTGCTCCTGCCATGCAATTCACCTTGGACTTCAACTCACCTGCTACACAAGTAACCTAAAACTTCAAAACAAGCCAGAGCGTTTTAAATTCACCGCAATCTCCCGCAATTCATAGAATGGTCACGAAAACATGCGGATTATATCGGTACTACTTGACCGACTTTTTTCAGCAAAAATCAACCCTAATTCGAATGAGACGGCATGAATGCAATTAGGTCATAAGCAGGAAAGGAAATTGAAAATGGATTAATGTGAAAGGAAGGACTGATGAAGCATTGACTTAAGACTTACCCGCAATTCTCCATGTGAGTCGGGCGATCGATAGCGACGATGAAGTGGCCGCAAGAGACAACTGATGCTTGGGTTTAGGGTTTAGGGTTCTAGACTGTCATGGATTATCTGTCAGATTTACGCTTCAAGTGCCCACGTTTAGAGTCTAGGGCCCACACGTCTTGTTTATTTTTAAACAAACCAATCAAAAGCACAATTTTGACCAATCAAAAAAAAATTATTTTTAAACAAACCAATCAAAAGCACAATTTTGACCAATCAAAAAAAAATTATTTTTAAGCAAACCAATCAAAAGCACAATTTTGACCAATCAAAAAAAATTTGAATCCTAAAAATAGAAATTGTATTTTTGGTGAATTTTTGAAGTTATATCTTCAAAATTCATTTGAAAAGAATCTATAAATATTTTGTTTTCTTTGATCATATGAATACTTTCTACTTTTTGTGCTTTACATTATCTTCTTTGATGCTAACTTCAAAAAAGTTGTAAAGCTTATATTTTATCACACATTTGTCGTTTGTCCTAATCCCTTGGGCTTTTAGAGGTTGAATATTTTTCATTTTTTTATAAATCGATAAAAAACACAATTTTGACTAATCAAAAAAAATTTCAAATCCTAAGAATAAAAATTGTATTTTTGGTGAATTTTTGAAGTTATATCTTCAAAATTAATTTAGAAATAATCTAAAAATATTTTTTTTACTTCGATGGTATGGATACTTTTTACTTTTTGTACTTTACATTTTCTTCTTTGATGCTAACTTCAAAAAAGTTATAGAACTTATATTTTATAACACATTTGTGTTTTGTCCTAACCCCTTGGGCTTTTAGGGGTTAAGTATAAGAGACACTTTTGAATTACCATTGCAAACATGTAGGAGTTAAGAAAATCACTTAAGAAGTCAAATGAATACAAATAGTTGTCCTAGGGATACCAATGGGAAGCTATATGTTTTTGCTTTTCGCCACATACAATATACCTTATTTTTACAAAAACTTGAGTTGACCAAGATGCATGTCAATTTTTCTTTTGATATGCCATCCCATTTGAGTTTGTCTTTTTAAATGATGTACCATTTGAAAATTTCTTTTGTTCACCTAATTAGCTGTGAGAAACCAAAGAACTACACCGAGTCATTATCCTACCTTCAATGAAATATTCATTGTTAAGGATATTTTTTGAGTTTTATCACCTATTTGATTTTTTATTCCCATATTGAAACGTTTTATCAAATACCAAGTTCAATTTATTTTTTTCAATTCTTAATTCGAAACAGAAATTTCTTAGACTTTTTCCTTGGTTTTCCTTGGATGTTTACTATTCGCAATAGTTATTTTCCAAATTCACTGGCAAACAATGAACCAAATGCCGGACTGTGATTGAACTATAAATTCGACACTTTGGAAAACTTACACCGTCAGTGTCTCTTCGCCCTTTTTCAGTCTGTTTTTTTATGAAGAACCCTTCATTACAGCTGGGCTTCGGAATATCCGAACTGTACCAGCACCTTCTGTGCGAACTCCTTGGGTCAGCAGCGTTCTAGATAGCCGTATTGACCCAGTTTACATAAGGTGGGTACACCTAAAATGGCCACTTATTCTTACTGTGCCTTGTTTCTGTCATCATGCTGTTCAGATTTTTATACTGTCTTGTGGGCGAGTGAAAACATGTTCCAACGTACCAAGGAACATAGGATTTGGATACCGTATGCAAAAGTTATTAACGGTCAAAGTCTGTTTCTGAAATGGCCATCTATAGCTTGGATAAATGATTGAGTTCGGAAATGTATGCATAGTGTAGATGGCACTTTAAGGTCAGGCGCCATTTTGGGTGTACCTATCTTAACCCTCAAAATGTGTTGTTTAGACCAACATACTCATCAACAATGTTACGGCATTAAAAATATTATGCATTTGGAGTAATTTATAGAACAACAAAGTGAGTGTAGTATATGGTCATATGCTTCCCTATAAGTTATTTTATAGATGTAACTAAAGGCAAGAGGAATGAAAAACCCATATAATGTCTCTCAAAATTATTAATACACTCCAAATTGCCATATTAACTAATTCAGAAATTAGATTTTTTCAACAAAATTTGGATGCATTGAAGCATAAGTAAGAAAAATAATTTTAAGAAAATTCTAATAGTTTTTGGTTATTTGAACATTTAGTCAAAATTTATTGTCCAATAAATAACAACAACTTTTCTATAAGTAAAATGATTTAATGTCTCTTTAGAAATTATATTTCTTTTTGGAGTTTTGTTGTAGGAATTTTATGAATTTACAAGTTTTAGTAGTTGGAAAATTATTGACTAAAATATGACTCTAATTGCTAATGGTTTTTGTACTTCATCCTCCAAATCATAAAAATTGACATCTAAATGTGTTTTGAAGCTTTTAAAATTTCATTCTTTTGGGCCTCGATCAAATTTTTTGCTATAATGCCTTTTCAAAGCAAAGACTTTGTTTGAATTAGTAGGAATAAATCCTCACATTTT
The DNA here is from genome assembly GCA_947034885.2 of Thuidium tamariscinum. Lineage (NCBI taxonomy): Eukaryota > Viridiplantae > Streptophyta > Bryopsida > Hypnales > Thuidiaceae > Thuidium > Thuidium tamariscinum. Next base: position 30,494,612 of record OX344751.2, on the reverse strand, counting down.
GTTTCTTTTGTAGGCTTCATTCATTATTCCACAAGCTTAACCCTTGAGCACCCAACTTGTATTTACCAAAATCTAGACCTTCCATTCATTCCAATCAAACTATCATTAAAAACAAGATCTTCAAAAACTAATTGTACCGAATAGTAGTAGATATAGCCTTAGATCAAGAGAAAAATGGACAAATGATTGGATCATACTGTAGAAAAGATTATAAATGTCAATAGAGGGCAACCTTTCAAATTGGAAACACCAAATTTAACCCCTAAAGGACCACGGCCGTTTTTCAACCCAAAACCATTCAAAACTGCCATTTCTGCTCCATTCATCCATGAAAAACAAAAAAACTAAAATTTTAAAATCTAACCGTAGGATCTTGTACTTTACTTAACTAAGATCATGTGGTGAAAATTTCATGAAGTTTGACCGTATAGATAGGAAGATATGAGCATTCAAAGTTGGAAAACAAAGTTTTCTTAAACTCTAGTTTGCAACTTCAAATGACTTTGTCCTCCATTTATGTAATTTTTTTGCACTACAGACCTTGAATTTAAATTTTTTTCTATTGAGAAATTGAGCTAAGAGCTTAGGAAAAAAAATTCACAAAATAAAGACTTCTTTTTCATTCTTTAAAAAATTATCAAGTAGATGTAGGTCCAAGATTGAAAGAAAAACTAAATTGAAAATATCTCATAGATGGAATTGAAACACAATAATCCCAATGGTGAGATTGTTCTAGCAAACAAAATCAACCTTGTACAACAATTTTTTTTGAAAAATTGTGAAAATTGCATTCACAAATGAATCCTATAAGTTATGTTTTCAAGAAGATGCTTAGATTGCCCGAAAAACAAGATTGTTCATAACTTTCACATTACTAATCCAAATGGAATGAATCAAAGCTTCACTTTTAGACAAAAATAAAATCTGTAAGAAAAAAAAATTAATTTTTTAATTTTGAAGTTTTTGTAGATTTTTTTTTCTGCCCGGCGACATGAAAATTATGTTTAAGATGGCATAACTTTTGCTCCCGGTCACCAATTGAAAAAAGAATTATATTCCCACAGAGCTAATCAATTTTTCTATCTTATGTGAAAATTTCAAGAAAATTCATTAAAAATTGAAGTCACAAGTGCGTGCCCGAATTCTTAAAGTCCCCCGAGGGGACTCTTGGTCCTTTAGGGGTTAAGGTGCTTGGGCATTCATGGGGCACTTTTGAATTACCATTGCAAACATTTACATAGGAGTTAAGAGAATCATTTCAGTACCCAAATGAATGAGAATAGTCCTCCAAAGGTTAACAATGAGGAGCTGTATGTTTTTGCTCTTTGCCAAATACAATATGCTTTATTTTTACTAAAAAGTAAGTTGACCAAAATACATGTCAAGTTTTCTCTTGATATGCTATTTCATTTAAAAAATTTCTTTTATTCACCCAATTAGTTGCAACAACCTAAACAACAACACCAAATCATTATTCTACCTTCAATGGAATACTCATTGTTAGGGAAACTTTTTGAATTACATTGACTATTTTATATTTAATTCCCATACTAAACCGTTTTTCCAAATACCAAGTTCAAATTTTTTTCAGCTGTTCATTCCAAAATATAAATTATTTACACTGGTTTTCCTCGGATGTTTACAAATCGCAACATTTTTTATGCTAAATCCACCGGAAAAGAATGAATTAAAACGACGATTTTATTCTATTTTTCAATTTTCTATCAATTAATTTAGTATTAACAAAAAAATAGTAATTTTTCTTTAAAATAAAATTAAAATAAAATTTATTGAAATTTAATAAAATATTTTTTTTCCATCTTTTTACCAATTCTCTACTGACTGTTTGAACTATGAATCCGACACTTTGGAAAACTTACACCGTCAGTGTCTCTTCTCCCTTTTTCAATCTTTTTTAAAATTTTTATCGGTAACCCTTCATTACAGCTGGGCTTCGGAATATCTGAACCGTACAGTACCAGCACCTCTTGTGCGACCTCCTCGGGTCGGCAGCGTTCTAGGAAGCCGCTCTTGCCCAGTTTGCATAATCCTCAAAACGCTTTGTAAGGTTGAAGAGAGAGGTCGACGGAGGTTCGCATCAAGCATCTGCGCTTGCTCGACAGCCAGGAGGGGCCTACGCCAGCGTCACCCGTGGATACAGCAACGTCGCTCAAGGACCTGCACCTGCTCCCGACGACAGATAAACGGTAGACTGGTGCGCTTCTTCTTCGTCTTGCAAAAGTTTTCAGATCGTGAATTGAGTTTCGTTCGTTTCGATCTGTGCCCCAATTCTCATGATCCGTGTCCAAGTGGATTTTTTGCTTGAGCTAGAAGGAGATCGTCTTTGGAGTGTGCCCCCGTAGACTCTACGCTCTTGTTTTTCAGGGAGCCTTGATTCTGACTTTTCCTGCTCTACTATATTGTCGAGGACATCCATCCAGCAGTGAAGATCGGTCGTTTCTGCTTCAAAATGAATTTCCAATGAGCATACTGTGCGTCCGTTTCTTGGTGTCCTGGCACATCTCTGTTTGAAACTCCCCTAGTGCGAAACCCTAATGCCTCCACCAGTCAATTGGTTGCAGGGCCTGGAGGAAGAGCGAGGGAACTCCAACATAAGCTTATTGTTCCTAGATGGCCGATCCAGAAGCGAGTCCATTCACCCCGTTGGAGAATCAGAGAATTGTGGGGGAACCTTCTCGCCGGATGGGTGCATCGTGCGACTCAGAGTATATCATAGCCTTAGCATCCGAGAAGGAGTCTACAATCCCCTCTTCTTCGTTGACTTTTTTTTCCGCATGCTCTGTTCAACCCCTGAGCAGTGAGGGGAGGGAGGCTGAGAGCGGGGATGACACAAGTGTGGAGGACACAATTGAAAAGTCCAGAGTGCATTGGAGCGAGCTGACTGAGCATTCTGAGTCTAACGGTGAGGCCGAGGTGAGCAATGTGGAAGTCTTCCAGTCGTTGCAGAAGCATCCCAAATGGGGTCGATTCTTTCGCACATTTGGTGATGGTGGAATCTATGATCTCGGTGAGCTGGAGGTTGGTGAGAAGTTTGCGGAGGGTGCGCAAGCAGAGCTCTACCATGCCCGTGTCACTTGGAATCATCCACAAAATAGGTCTGATGATGAGGATCACGGATATATGTATGTGTTGAAGGTCTTTCGGAAGGGGACCTTCTTGCGAGATTTGCAAAAGCAATGGCCCCAAGGAATCTTCCGTCAGTATGAAGCGATTGTGGAACGCGCGAGATGTGGGCAAGCGCATCCAACAAGATACGCATGTAACATACTATGTGGGACTTTATTGCGAGATGGTCGGTTTGCGTTTCTTTTATTGAGGGAAAATGAAGACCTCCGGACTCTCATCGACCGTTGCATGGAGGCAAGAGCTTGTGTTGATTGTGGACCCTTTTCAAAGGAGATTGTATTAAGAATCATGTATGCTATTGCAAGAGGAATGTTTGAGTTGCACAACCTTGATATTGTTCATAGGGACCTCAAAGCATCAAATGTGTTGTGTAGTCAGATGTTCAAGAAGATGGACAAGTATGTTTATGATTTCGAGGTAACTAGTTTACAAAAGGGTGCGATCGAGGATAATTATGGGTTTGTTGTTGCTGATTTCGAGTGCTCAATTGGAGTTGTTGGAACTGGCTTTTTTAGAGCGCCGGAAATATTGCAAGCCCTCAAAGACAAGGTGTTGAATAAGAGCCCAAGTGTGTTCACTAAAGAAGCGGATGTTTATAGTTATGGGATGTTGTGTTACGAGATCTTGACAGGGAAGCTTCCTTTTGAAGGTCATTGCCCCAATAACTATGACCTTGTTCTTGAAGGGGGTCAGCCAGAAGTGCCTCATTATGTTGAGGAATGGGCTTGTGATTTGTTGAATAGGTGTTGGCAATCAAATCCTACAATTAGACCTACATTTGAAGAAATATTGGAACTACTTGAGAAACCTATGGGAAAATATTGGAATGTAGAGAAATGAAGAGAAGAGTTGCCTTGTGAGTGACCTTTAGAATGTGAATTGTGTCTTCCAATCTCAATTTGGGTTCTGAAGAATCATGGTATTTCTTTAGAGGTAGTCTGGGTTTTTTATACAATAAAAGTTTGTGCACCTTGTGATTTTGTATATCATAAAATTAGATTCGATTATGTTCATGTTGGCTTGATATTATGATAGTGGAGTCTTCTTCTTGATGGCAAGTTTCTACCTATGAAGAGCATTTTGACCTAAGTATTGGTAGCTTTGCAAACTTTGAATTAGTAGTTTAGCCATTACTAAATTCTCACTTGGATAATTTTATTGTAGTTGCAAGTAGTTTAAGCTATAATGTGATGAGTTTAGTTGTCACATTATGTCATTTGGTTTAGTTATACAATTCCAAAAAAAAATTTACAATCATAAATCAATTTGAAGATGTGAGGATAATTCTATAATTTTATAATTATCGTGGTCAATTTGTCAATTCAAAGCCTCGTTTTGAGTTTAGAAATCATGAAATCAATAGATGATTGGGGTTTTTATATGTGATGTTTAATTCTTAGTCATTCCAAACAAAGTAAATTAGTTTTTTCAAGATCTAACTAAATAGATGTTTAATGAATTGCCTCATCAATGAGTGTACAAGTTTTGAGTGTGAATTTGCATAGGAGTTGTGGGATTATAGTAAGGAAAATATATATATCTTACTTTTAATATGTTTTCCTTTCTTGCAATTGTTGGAGAAATTTGTATATATGAATTTTTTAGAATAGAGATGACAAGAACTACTAAAAATGTGTTAGCAAACTAAAATGCACTTCTAAAACCCTTGAGTTCAAATAAGGAGCTATCAAACTCATCACATAATTCATCTTACAATTGTTGTAATGCAATTTCCTTTTCTTCTTTTAAGTAGAATTTGCAAATTACTTCAAATCAAATACTTGTATGTTTAAATCTTTCAATAGTGAATTTAAAAAAAAAAACATTTGAAATACCTTTCTAGAAGAACAGAGAACCATGTAAAAACAAATAGATAGGTGCAATTTTTTAGATTTCAAATCTAATAAAATTTGCAAGCTTTTTGCAAGTTAGGGAATTAAGTTCAATTTTCAAGCTTTACACTAATGGTATATACATGCACTTGAGGATTTAAAGAAAATCTAGTATATAGATCTTTTAGTGAAAAATAAAAACATTCAATCATTAACCTTCAATAGAATCTATAAATTGTTTTGGGATGGTGAAAGAAATTTAACTATTTTTACTAAAGGAAGCCTAAAATTTTGGATTGACTATATATGACAGATCAACTAGTGAATTAGAGGTCATTGTATCTCTAAAACTTTTTGTTTTAAATTTGAAAACACCTAGGGAATTTGGTCCTTTTGTATTTAGTTGTAGGTGGTAATGTTTCTTCTATAATTAATCCATGGTTATCATACTGGGCGGACGTCCGGTTCGCCCGTCCGTCCGGGACGTCCGATAGAGTTCTCGCCCGTCCGATAGAGTCAACACATAGTTGACTTTTTGATAATGGAAAAATAGGCCACGTGGCTGCCATGTGGATTCTAGAATATGCAGGGCGGGGACACGATCGTCAAGGCGCGGACGGGATTTAGGCAAGGGCGTGGACTACCTTAAAATTAATTAATATGCTTCTACATATTTCCATTTTATATTCCATATTTCCACTTTCCTAGTCACTCCAACACTTTATATTTTTTTTTAATGTTAGATCATATCACTCTAATTAGTCTAATACCCAAACCATTTTCATATCCAAATTACTCCACCATTCCGGTTTTTTTAGGTGTTAAATTACATCACTCTAACACCCAAACCATTTCCATATCCAAATCACTCCACCATTTTATATTTTTAGGAGGTGTTAAATTACATCATTGTAACATCCAAACCATTTCCATATCCAAATCACTCCACCATTCCATATATTTTTTGGGTGTTAGATCATATCACTCTAACACCCAAGCCATTTCTATATTCCAAAGCACTCCACCATCCCTTATTTCTTTTAATTTTAGATCATATTACTCTTTAAAAATAATTGACCACCCTAAAATAAATTGGTACGCTTTTCAAAAGCTTGGGTCACTTTACCTCCCCTTTTGGACATTGACTTTTGAAGCACACTTCCATTCCAAGTCACTGCGATTATTTTTATTGGCGGAATCATTCCCTTTCCTATTTTTTTTGCATCATTACCAAAACTCTTCCATTTTAATTCAATGCCATTTGTCTAGGGTAGAATGATTTCTTTTCACTATTTTATTTCATGTGATTACCAAAATTGTTCCATTCCAACCGAAGGCCATTTATTTTTGGTTGATCATTCCCTTCCCTTTCATTTTTGATAATTCAGTTGGCATGGAAATAGGTACATATTTAATAAAAAATGGTTACCAAATATTAAAAAATTTAGTGGCAAAAAAATAAAATTGATTGACTTGAAATTGATGAAGTAAAATGTCATTGAGTTGGAATAGGATTCAATCATAAAAACATGTACGGAATGAAATGAAAAGTCATTGAATTGGACTGGGATTCATTTCCAGTCTATGAAAAAAATTAGGGAAGGAAAAAAAAAAGTCATTTAGTTGGAGTAAAAGTGCATTTTAGATGTTCTTAATAAAAGCAAACAAATGTGAAAGAGATATGAAACAAACATTGTGTTTGATTACCTATTTTAATAAACGAGAAATGGAAAGCCAATGGAAAGACTTCAATTTCTTACCATACAAAACATTTATTATTGAGTTGGGATGGAAGAGTTTTTCTAATGAATAAAAAAAATAGGAAAGGGATTGACGGGAAAAAAAATGACAATTTGTTAAGACGGAAAAAATTTCGGTTTAGGATTAAAAAAAAAGGAACGAGAATGAGGGCCAAAAAAAATTGGTATTGAGTTACATGGATAAGTTTTGCTAAAGAATAAAGTAAAAAACATAGTAAAAAATAGTAAAGGGGTTGGTCAGTTGGTGGTACAAAAAAAAGAATCCCATTGACATTGGATGAAAGAGCTTTGGTAATCAATGAAGCCAAATAAATTTAAGAAAGGCAATGGAATGATTCAACTAATAAATATAGGTATTGCTAATTAGGATAAAAGAGTTCTAGAAATTAATGAAGACCAATAAAAATAAAAATCTGAAAAGGAAATGGTGGCAAAAAAAGATAGAATGATGCAACAAAAAAAGGATGGCATAGAGTTGGGGAATGAGAGCTTTGCTAATTAATGGGAAATAAATAGGAAAAGGAATGACGTAAAAAAAATTGGCATTCAATTTGAATGCAAGAGTTTTAGGAATGAAGTCCAAAAAAAAGGAGATAAAATGATTCAATAAAAAAGGAATGAAGCCAAAAAACAAGGAGACTAAATAATTCAATAAAAAAGGAATGACAATGACTTGGCATAAAAAAAATTTTGCATTGGAGGCAAAAAATATAAGAATTCTACTAATTAATGAAGCAAGAAAAACGGAAAAGGAACTGAATTAAGAAATAAAAAGATGGCATTGACTTCGGATAAGATAGTTTTGCTTTTGATGCAAAAAAATTTGGAAAGGGGATGATGAGATGAAAAATTGAAGTGGCGTATTGGAGGTCTAGAATTTTTTTTTAAAAATCTCTACTATTTCTTTCATTTTAAACAAATTAAGTTTTACCCTTGTATCTAGTATACTACATTTCTACTATATTCCCTAAATATTTCCTCAAAATATCCGGAACATTTCCTAAATAGAAGAAATTAGACTTCTTTTTTTAAATCATAAAATTCTTTTTAGTTCAAAGTACTAGTTTCTTTTTTGGGACACAAATAAGGTTCAAAGTAGTTCGGAGTATTAGAAGACATAAGGAACGACATGTTGCACCACAACAAAGGGGACATGCTCTTCCACGAAGTTTCTTCCAAATCTTAGTCCATTGAGCTCTTTTATTTGGCATCTTGCTTTCATGGTCTTGTCGGAATGTAGAACAAGTTGTTCTTCCTAAAATTAAAGGTTCCCCCGCTCTAAAAAAAGGAAGGATTGAAGGATCTCATGCCCAAGTGCATTTCAAAGTCCTCCCTCCTGTGTTGTACGACCACGTCCTCGCCCTCACCTCAAGTCCGCGCCATGTGTGATTCAAATGCACACTCACAAGTTCCCCAACCTCTGTGAATTGTCCGCCCTCAAGTCCGCGCCCTGCGTCCGCGCCCTGACACAACCAATGTAACGAAAACATTGATGAGAGAAAGCTCTCTTGTCTCTCTATCACTACAAGGAATCTAAAAGAAGGCATGACTGAATTTAATGGTTCCCGATTTCCATGAAAAGGAGGGACACCATCTTCCAAGAGCAATAAATAGGAGCAAGGAGGGATCCCATGCGAGAAGTCAACCTCCTTTTTAGTGCATGCACGTTTGCGCACCAAAAATGGTCCACGCCTTGGAGTCTGCGCCCTGTGTTGGAGTCCACGCCCTGAGTAGCGCCAACGTAGTGAAGTCCAAGCTTCGAACTCCTTCACTATAACAAAACATGGTCGAAAAAAACCGTGCAGAAAATTTTCTGTGGTTTTTTTTGCCATGTTTTTGTGCGTGCTTTTCTTTGCGCGTTGCGCGTAGTGAACAGCCAACTTTGGCAGCAATTTTCCACTGCAATTTTTGGAGTTAGGAAGTGTGTCATATATCAATGGAAAGGTATTCAAAATACCTTTCCATTGATATATGACACACTTCCTAACTCCAAAAATTGCAGTGGAAAATTGCTGCCAAAGTTGGCTGTTCACTACGCGCAACGCGCAAAGAAAAACGCGGACAAAAACATGGCAAAAAAAACCACAGAAAATTTTCTGCACGGTTTTTTTCGACCATGTTTTGTTATAGTGCTTGGCTTCTCTGGTTCTCATGCCCAAGCGCATTTCAAAGTTCTCCCTCTTGTGATGTATGCCCTGGCGTCCGCGCCCTAGAGTCCACGCCCTGACTTCAAGTCCGCGCCCTAGAGTCCGCGCCCTGACCTCAAGTCCGCGCCATGTGTGATTCAAATGCACACTCACAAGTTCCCCAACCTCTGTGAATTGTCCGCCCTCAAGTCCGCGCCCTGCGTCCGCGCCCTGACACAACCAATGTAACGAAAACATTGGTGAGAGAAAGCTCTCTTGTCTCTCCATCACTACAAGGAATCTAAAAGAAGGCATGACTGAATTTAATGATTCTCGGTTTCCATGAAAAGGAGGGACACCATCTTCCAAGAGCAATAAATAGGAGCAAGGAGGGATCCCATGCGAGAAGTCAACCTCCTTTTTAGTGCATGCACGTTTGCGCACCAAGAATAGTCCGCGCCTTAGAGTCCGTGCCCTGCCCTGGAGTCCGCACTCTGAAGTCCGTGCCCTGTGCTGGAGTCCACGCCCTGAGTAGCGCCAGCGTAGTGAAGTTCAAGCCTCTAACTCCTTGGCTTCTTGGGTTCAAAGGTTTTAGGAGTGTAGGGTTTAGGGTTTGGAGTATTAGGGTTTAGGGTTTGAGTTTGGATTTTTTAACTTTCTTTCAGATGGGTTTAGGGTTGAATTAAAAAACAAATCGATGTACTCTAAACCTTCGGAAAAGAACCCGTGTCATGCATGTAAAAAATATATCTTGTAAGTTCATGTGAAAAAGATTTTGTTGTAGCAATTATTTCTAATTGTGGATTCCATTCACAACCTTTCTACTTTAATTTAAGTTGTACGTTTCATTAAGGAAGAATCCATTGTAACAAGTATTTATAAAAATGGATCCTTTCACATTAATAACAAAATATAACTTGTAATTTTTCATTTCCCCAAAAAACTCCTTGTAGTTATTATGCAAAAAAAAGAATCCTTGCTTATGAATAATGGATTTGAAGAAATGAAACTCATTTGTTCATTTAAAAAATGCATTCTATCAATTATTCAAGAAAGTGAATCTTTTCATGTAAATCCAAAATAATGTAAAGTTCTCATTCAAAAGAATGATCTCTTGTACCTTTTATTTAGAAATGACTCCCTTCTACGTGAATCTAAGAAACAAAACTTGGAAGTTTTTAAAAAATTATTTGTAACAAGCATCCACAAAAACAATTCCCTTCACATGAATCCAAAAGAATGGAAGATCTAAGTTCTCGTTCAAAAAGAATCCCTTGTAGTTAGAATGGTCAAAAATGAATCCCTTTATAGGAATAGTGAATTCAAGAATATGATACTCATAGCTTAGGCTACACAAATTATTTGTAACAAGCATCCACAAAAACAATTCCCTTCACGTGAATCCAAAAGAATAGAAGATCTAAGTTCTCGTTCAAAAAGAATCCCTTGTAGTTAGAATGGTCAAAAATGAATCCCTTTATAGGAATAGTGAATTCAAGAATATGATACTCATAGCTTAGGCTACACAAATTATTTGTAACAAGCATCCACAAAAACAATTCCCTTCACGTGAATCCAAAAGAATAGAAGATCTAAGTTTTCGTTCAAAAAGAATCCCTTGTAGTTATTTTTGTAGAAATGGATCCCTTCCACATGATTGAAATAAAACAAAATAGTATTCTTTTAATGCAATGGTTTGCCATTTCTTATAAAAACAAAAAACAAAAAACAAACAAAACAATAGTAATTCATTAAAAAAAATCCCTTGTACGAAATATAAACCAAAAATGAATTTGTTCACGTAAATCCAAAAGAATGTAAGATTTAGTAAATCGTAAACCAGAATTGATCCCCTATAGCAATTGTTTAAAGAATTGAATGTGATGAACATCAGTCTACAAGAATTGAACAACAACTTTCATTTCATAAATAATCCCTTTCAGCCAAACAATAATACTTTAAACATTTAGCAAAATTGAGCATAATTTATGAAACGTAGCCTTTACGCAAAAAAAGAATTTGCTTGAGGTAATGTTGAAAATGAACAACAAAATATTTTGACTTGTTTGTTTATATATTTTCCTTCAAAGTTGTTCTCAAGTGATACACAAAGTAAACAATGACATCTTCCAAATCAAATAAGGGGACATAGTCTTCCAAGAAGTTCCTTTGCAATCTTTTTTTGTTGATCTCTTTATTTTGGCATCTTCTTTTTTTAAAAGAAAACAACATGAAAAAACCATTCCATTTATTAAACAATAAGGCCAAAGGTTTTGTATAAATGATATGGTTTAAGTATGTCCTATACATTTATTAAGTATTTCCTAAACATTCCTAAATCAAAGAATTTGTATTTTTTTTTTGAAATAAAATATTTCTTGCTTCAAAGTGGTAGAATGGTTAGGAGAACTAAAGAATGACATCTTGCAACACAAGAAACGGGACATGCACTTCCATAAATATCTTCCAAATCTTAGTCCGTTGAGCTCTTTATGGTGGCATCTTGCTTTCATGGTCTTCTCTGAATTTAGAACAAGCTGGAATTGGATACATTAATAGTTCTCCCGCTCCAAGAAAAAGATGAATTCAAAGATCTCATGCCCAAGAAGCACTGCAAATACCCTCCTCAAGTGCTAGACGAGGACGTCCGCGCCCTGACTTCGAGTCCGCGCCCTGAAGTCCGCGCCCTAACTTCAAGTCCGCGCCCTGGCGTCCCCGCCCTGAAGTCGCATCTGCGCCCTCATCTCAGTCCCCGCCTACAAGTCCGCGCCCTGACATGAAGTCCACGCCCTTCAGTCCTTCATTGTGAAGTTCCTCAGCCTTTGGCAATTGCCAAACCATGTGACCGCCTCCTGCATCCGCGCCTTCTCCCCCCATTCAGCACAAGCATTAATGGAAGAAAGCGGTCGTGTCTTTCGAGACATATGAGGAATGTAAAAGAAGGTTGTCGCTGCAATTAATGGTTCCCTCTTCCTATGAAAAGAAGGGATACCATCTTCCAAGAGCGGAAAAGAGGAAAAAAGTGGGATACCATGTTTAAGAAAATTAAGAAGGCCATGCGTTTCAACCACTTTTTGGCCCTTTGGTCCACTCTGTGGAGTCCGCGCCCTGATCTCCTATTCCCGCCCTGAAATCCCCGCCCTGACGCCAGGGATTCAGGTGTGCATTTTGGTCGTCAAAACTCACAAATTCTCAGACCCGCGCCATAGACTTTGGGACTGAAGACGTCCGCGCCCTGTTGACAAGGACAACGGTGAAGTCTGCGCCCCTACCTTCCCCAAGTATATAAAGAAAACCCTGAACCCTACATTCCCTACATTTGTCACCTTGGCCTCTATCTCTTGGACTTCAATTCATTTTGAGCTCCTTGTGAGTCTACTTGGGTGGCAGATTGCCCTGGTTTGCTGTTGAGGTGATGTCAAAATCAGTTCAAGTAGTGGAATAGCGCTAACTGATGTTACTGATACTTTGTCCGTTAGATCTTCTATCTTCTTAAATTCAGCACAGAGAAGGGGAAGGCATTTCAAATTATTTGTGAATACAATGGCAAGTCAAAGGAAGCAGACCAAGGAATGGAAACCGTGGCTGAACTTCACGGAGAATGGGACAACAAAGTGCGTGGGTGTTTCAAATGGCCTTGGCCTTGGGATTCCTCCTCTTCACTAAACCCGCCCCCCCAAAAGGCCACATTTATTACTAGCAGCTCATTTGTGCACGGTTGATTAGATCTCCAAGTACATGGAGGTCAAATGGGCACATTAAGAACTCCACCTACCAACTACAACTTGCACAAGGGTAGAGGCCTTTAAGAGCTAAGTGCATTTCTCTCTCTTGTGGCCTAACTCCTCAAATCTTCTTTCTCACAAGACCTTGGATTCTTCATTCTTGAATTGAATCTTTGGGAGCTTAGAGGATAAAATAGTTCTTTTGTTTGTATTTTTCTTCCTCAATTTGATTGTTGAAGGCTTTGGATGGGGTTATTAGAGGGTGACGTAGCCCTTTCTATTTATTTATACCAAAGCTTGGATATGTAGGTTATTTTTTTACTTTCTCTTATAGTAGTTTTACTTAATTATTTATTGTGTAAAATCTAAAGAAGGGATTTAGTGAAGGGCGCATCTTTTTCCATTGCTTTTTTAAGTAATTTGGATGGATGGTTTTTTTCCCCTTACCATTTCTATATTTTACTTTAGATTGAGGTAGGTGAAGTATTTATTGTGGCCATTTGAGCATCATGTACTTCTAGATTTGGTCTCTAGTACAAATATGCCCTCACAACATAAAAGTAATTTCTTAATTTTAGGGAGAAGAAGAATCTCATTGGTGGTAAAGGTTATACTTAGCTTTGCTTAATTCAAGTTATTGGTGGATTAGGAAAGAAGGAACAAGACGAGAGGTACTTGAATTATTTTATTTGATTTATCTACAATAGAAGTCAAGGTTGTTCTTGCTAAAGTTTGGTTTAACAATTAAAAGTAGGAATGGAAAAGAAGTGGACGGATTGAATTCATTTAAATTTTTTTGGAATGGAAAGAAAGATTATATGTTGCCTAAACTTGGTTCAACATGTAATTGTGAGTATAAAAAGAATGGAACTAAAGTAGAGGCATTTTATTCATTCAAATTTATTTCTGTGTATAATAGAAATCAATGTTATTTCATGTTCTAGATATTTATACAATTATTTGTGTAAATAGGTTAAATGGAAAATATTAGATTCATTTAAGTTTTGTCTTCTTTATTGCAATTATGAGAAAAGTTGTGTTTTGTTCAAGATAGGTTCAACTTTTAATTGAATTCTATTGAGAAGAAAGAACTAAAGTATTGAATTTTATTTTAGAGTGTCTAAGACTTTCCTTTGAAATTTTGAAAAAGAAATAATATCCACTTTGACCCACAAGGATTGAGATAATAAAATTGTTTGATTAATCCTTTATTCAATCATTAAAAAATGGAGCCAGCCCCAGCCCCGAGCCAGCCCCAGTTCAGGCCAGCCCCACCGGAGCCAGCCCATAGAGCCAGCCCCGCAGAGCCAGCCCCACAGAGCAGAGCCCCGCGTGGGTATCGGGAGGGGTCCGCGGGTATTGGGGGGGTCCGTGGGTATCGGGGAGGGCCGCAGCAAGGGAGGGCCGCAGCAAAAGGGGGGGGCCGCAGTAGTTGGGAAATATGGAAATTGGGTAATTTAGGGGAAAACATAGAAATTAGGTAGTGTAGGGGAAAATATAGAAATTAGATAGTTCAGGGAAAGACATAGAAATTAGGTAGTGTAGGGGAAAATATAGAAATTAGGTAGTTAAGGGGATAGAATAGAAATTAGAAGAGCTAGGAACCATTGCAAAAAAGACTTAATTGTAAGAAGCACCCAGAGAGGGATAATTAAAAGAGACGGGGCCAAGACATGGCAATGATGGACGTGGCGTGGAGTGAAGAGGACCGGATCCATGGAACGGAGGTGGGCCTCTAGACCTTCCTTTGATTTAATTTGTTAAATGCAAGTAGGGGTTAATTAGTAGGAAAAGGTTAACATCCCAAGTGGGATTAAGGTCCGGCAATTAGCAAACACAAATAGGAAGATAACCACAACTAGAATAGAAAGAAGAAGAAGGAACAACCATACATAGAGTAGAATGAAGTAAAGACAAATACGTAGAGTAGAAGTATTCCATTAAAATACGTAAAGTAGAAGTAGAACAATACCAATACGTAGAGTAGAGGGGTACTCAATTAAAATACGTAAAAGTGGAAGTAGAACAATACCAATACGTAGAGTAGAGGGGTACTCAATTAAAATACGTAAAGTAGGGGTAGAACAATACTAATATATAGAGTAGAGGGGTACTCAATTAAAATACGTAAAGTAGGGGTAGAACAATACTAATATGTAGAGTAGAGGGGTACTCAATTAAAATACATAAGTAGAAGTAGAACAATACCAATACGTAGAGTAGGGCAAAAGAACACAAATACGTAGAATAGATTAAAACCAAGACAAATACATAGAATAGGATAATAGTACGAAGATGTAGAGACAGGGTAGGAAATACCATAAGTAAGTGGGCTAAACAAACCCAAACACGTAGAAGTAGGGTAAACGAGAACAAAGCATAAAAGTAGGACAAGGGAACGAGACAAACCCTAGGTAGGATAGTAAAAAAGATCCATTGCTTGGAAGGCACAATGGATTGACGCTTAGACACCCGTAGGTAGTAGAATCGTTAGAGCCTGGTTGTGATCGCTTAATTCCAAGGGTGGGAATGAAGCGCCCACAGTCCCCACTTTTGAAGTCGTGTGGCATAAGTATCTTGCAAAAAAAGTTTGATGCTTCAAATATAGTTGCCTTCTCAACTTCAAATAAAGTCATGCCCAAAATAGAGGGGACTTTACAAATAACTCAAATATACTTGAACAATTTCACCAAAGGATTCTAAGGTTAGATTTTTTTAAAAGTTTACTAATGAAGATTTTGACCTTACTTCTCTGACAAGTATTTTGAAATAATTTTGGGCCTCTAAATATTTAAAAAAATTAGGAGTTAACAAGTGGCAATTGCTTACAAAGGGCACTTCTACCTCGAATCAATCAGTTTTCATGAACATCGAGTGATCCAAAGTCCCAACACAAGTACTTTCCTATATACATTTTTTAATTGTATCCAACATAGCGCTTTGGATTCTCAATGGCTCAGCTACAATCTCAAGGTCAAGCAATTATTGATTTAATATTCTCTGTTAATTTCTTTGGCAAGTGGAATTGGACACAATTTAACCAACATGCAGGTGCATGGTTTTGGAGAGATCACTAAAAGGTCATGAAGAGGGCTTTGGTTTTGAGTTCCAAACCTTATGAGGTCAAATTTTTATTGGCCATGTTTTTGACTTTAGGCGTGAAGTTGAGTTTTTAAATCTTATCTACAACCACATTCACACTATTGGACTAGGAGGACCCTTGACGTGTACTTGATGTAGTCTAGACATGCATTCAATGCAAAGTTCAATTAGGTCAATTAAAGTTTAGGGTTGTTTTAGACTCTTGTTTCTATCTTATAGTGATGGTGTAGTAGTTTGCATAAATGAGTTGTTGGTTGAGTTTATAGTTGTGCCTCTTGCAATTGGTTATAATGAGAGTCAAAGCATTTTGAAGGGTTATAAGGTAAGAGGTTTGGAAGCTCATTTAAGAGCTGAATTGCCTTGTTCATGTATTTCCTTAAATGGAAATATTTGTAAGATCATTTTTCAGTCAAAGAAAAATAGATGAGGAATCTATAAGAAGTTGTTTCATATTTTTTGAAGAATTATTGAATTAGTTATGAATTTTCAAACAAGTTGTATCGTAGGTCCCTATTCATGATCCTAAATTTTCCATAAACCATTCACTTGCAACTTTGAAGAAAAATGGAGAAAAGAAAGAGATTGATTGGCTCTTGCAATTAATAATACATTTTTTCTTTGATTCATTCAATGATTGACGAGGTCAATTAAATAACCATTCCACAACCATCTATAGGATGGTCCTTAATGCCTAAACTATTTTCAAGCTCTTCCCTATAGCTCATCATGATGATGGTGTAGACAACACTACAATTTTTTGAGGCATTTCCTAAGAGTACTTGGGGATGGCATTGCAAATTGGAATCTCTACAAGGTGGTGGCTTGTTGGTTGTGATCCCCTACTATTGTAGTAAGCTTGGGGCAAGTGGTGTCTTGAGTACAATAGTTTGGATGTAGGTGTTATTTTAGTGTGCTCTTCTTGATTTCTATAATTTGTTGAATGATTTTTTGTTGATGCAAATAGTTCTTGGTAGAATCTAATTTAATTTATCAAAAGTCTTGTTAAGTTATCTTATTAGATTGTCACGTTATAAGCAATAATTGTAGGTATTTTAGCAATTCTTGTCATTGTTCTTTTGTGATAAGCTCTTTCATTTCCTTCATAAACAAATTGTTTGTGTAAAAATTGGTGATTTTTTTGAATTTATTTTTCTTTTGTTAAATTTAGGAGATGTAAATTGTTGTGGCTTGTTTCAAGTTAAAGATCTTGTAAACATCTTTGAAGTAGGGAAGCTCAAGTCCTAGAAACTTCAATTCTCTTTGATCCTGTAGGCCAAATGAAATGTTCATCAAATGTGGAATAGGTCTTGAACTCAATAGAAGTATTGTATGTAAGAAATTGTCAATTTGCTTGTTATCCTTATTTCATTTATAAGAGAAGAATGTTTAGTACTCTAGTATAGTTGCTACTCTCAATATATGGAATAGCCAAAAGTTGAATGGTGGTATAGATGCTTTAATATTGAATTCCTATCATTGTAGTGAATTATGTAGATGGAAGAAACTAAACAATTACAAATTGCTCTACATGCAATTGAGATAGAACTTCGAACTTCTTTAAGTTGGTTTTAGATTGTTTGTCTACAATGGTCATGAAGTTGGGGATGTCAATTTTACAATATTGGATCTTGTTATTAGGGTCTAACTATGATAAGTTTCTTTCTAGAGTATGATATTTCATGAATGATAGAAGAATATTGTCTTATACCTAGCAATGCTAATTGTTAGACTTATTCGTCAATATGTTCACATTGCAAGAATGGTTTGGAATAATGTCATTGTGTTGATTCTTACAAAAAATCAATCAATAGAAGCATGGTGTATTTGAAAAGAGTAATTTGTCCCAATCCTTTCATGCATGCAATCAAAGCTTACAAAAATAGTAAGGGTTGTGCCAAAAAAAATTTAATTTTTTGAAAATCATAATTCAATGGGTGTAGTATTGGTGATCATTATGGAAGATTGAAAAATAGTCAAAGATTTAGTAAATCTAATCAAGCACTTGTTGCTAGTAATGGATGCTCCTAACTACTATTTTTTTCTTGTTTTGCAATGAAATATTTTCCATTTGTATTTGAGAAAGAATTAGAATGTATGCTTAATCCCTAAAGGCCCAAGGCCATTTTTCTATCAAAAAACACTCAAAACTGCCATATTTGCTACGTTCATCCAAAAGAACAAAAGAAAGTGTTTTTATAGAATCTTACCATAGGATCTTCTACTTTGTTTGTGTGAGATCATGTGGTAAAAATTTCATGAAGTTTGCCTGTGTAGATTGGAAGATATGAGCATTCAAAGTTCAAAAACATAGTTTTTTTAAACATTGTCCTGCAATTTCAGATGAATTTGATTGCCATTTGTTGAATTCTTTTATACTATGGACTTTGAACAAATAAAAAATTGTGTTTAATAATTGAGTTGAAAGTCTAGGATAGAAATTTCAAAAAAGAAAAGCTTAATTTTCATTCCTTAAAAAATTATTAAGTAGAGGTAGGTCTAAGATTGAAAGAAAAATTAAATCGTTAATAGCTCTAAGATGGAATTGAAACACAAGAATCCCAACGGTGAGATTATTCTAGCAAGAAAACATAACCTTATCAAGCAATTTTTTTTGAAAAATTGTCAAAATTGCATTCAAAAATGAATCCCATAAGTGTTTTTTTCAAAAATTGCCCGAAAACAAGATTGTTCATAACTTTCACATAACTAATCCAAATGGAATGAATCAGAGCTTCACATGTAGACAAAAATATAATATATAAGATTAAAAAATAAAAAATAAAAAATTCAAGTTTTTAAAGATTTATCCACCGAGTTAAAATCCGTGCTTTTTGTGGTATAACTTTTGCTCCCAGGCACCAATTGAAATAAAATATTCCCACAAAGCTCATCAGTTTTCCTATTTTACGAGAAAGTTTCAAGAAGATTCATTAAAAATTGTGGTCTACGGAACCTACCCGAATTCCAAATTGTCCCCTGAGGGAACAATGGGCTTTTAGGGGTTAAAAACCTTCATAATTGCTTTGGTGTAGAATTTTGGGGTAAAATACATTCTATAGTGTATAAGTTGACATTTTACTTGTTAATTCTATAAAGAACATTTATAAACTATCTTTGCTTATAATCTCCAATGCCAAGAATGCTTAACGTTGTTGGAATGGCTCTTTTAATATTGTTGGTGAGTCAAATTGTTTGGATTATATCATCTTTTATTAGGAGTTGTTTTTGCATTGTGGTGATACAACTTTGTTTGGTTGTAGAGTCTTGGTCAAGAAAAAGCAATTCTTTGAAAACTTCATAACCATTGTGTTATTTATGATAGTTGGAGTATCCATTTCTTTTGCAACTATCACAACATTCAAGTATGAAGGCTAACATATGGAAGATATTGTTTTTTTTAAAGGAATAGAATCTCCTATTCAAAGTATCTTTTTCATCAAGACTATATGTTTATAGAAAAAAGAAATTTATTTTTGAATTGATTCTTGAATGGGATGATTTTAGTTGCTTCATCATTTGGTTATTTTGCAAATTAGAACCTGAGAAGTTGACATAGATGACAGTTTATTCATACAAGATATGCTTGATGGAAATTCAACATCCCTTTAAATCCATTCTCATATGTTTTGTATCAATTGTGTACAATTTTCTGTTATATTGCATTGACTTCATGATGTGTCAATATCTTGTCCATTGTCCTTCTGAACTTTGTTGTATTCTTTCCTATAATTCTATATTCTTAGTGAATTATAGACTAACTATTTATTTCTATCTAGGCATTGTGTAAGGATTTAGATTAAATTTTGTTTCTATGTTCAATTTTGTATAAATCTAATAAAGATGCTAGTCTATCTACATTACATTCTTCTCAAAGTATAAAGATGAAGTTGCATGATACACTCCATAAGAAAAACAAGTAATTGTACATGGTGCATATCTGAATTTCAATTCACTAACATGATAAAATTCACTAATATGTTTTATCAAACTAACATTTTCATATTATTTTATATATATGTATGTATATACATTTGTATATTTGTAAATTTATACATTTGAACTTGTAGCAATCATGTATAAGTTAGTATAATTTGTGGATTCTTTTGAATTAAGTAGATGCCTAATTATTTGTAAAAACTCAGTATACTAAATAGTATATTTAGTGTTGGATTACATTTAGTGTAATTACCCCCCTACTCTATACAACACTAAACCTCAACTTTGGAAGACTTAGTGTAGTGTTAAACATAAGAGGATTTCTAGGCCCATTTTCAGACAATTCCCCTGAAATTGTTCCCACTGCTACAACCCAGCCCTCTATTGGTCTGAATTTTTTAATTTTGAAAAAAAAAATTCCCAAAAAACTTCAGAATGTATTAAAAAGCAAGAAAATGATTTTAAAAAATAAATATTTTTTTAATAAAATATTTAAAAAAATATTAATAAATTAATTAAAATAATTAATTAACTAATATTTTCTGACGTACCAGTCGCTCGACCACATCAGCATAGCATTCCTAGTATTCCTACTACATTTTGAGGATTTATGTTTTGACACTAAATGTAAGCCTCTTCAGTTTTCAAATTTACTATAAAGTATTTTTAGTGTTAGAAATGAGATTTAATTTTACTTCCTTTAGTAGGCTTAATGATATTTAGTGTCATGGTTCGTAAATAGTGTTGCTAACACTAAATATACTATTTAGTGTAGTGCCTAAAATTTTAAAAATAGAATAATGCTTAGAAATTTTGGTAGGATATTTAGTAATAAAATGTTGTATATAGCTTTTGAAAACATTCATTGTGAACTAACATAGGTTTTAGATTGTTTAAATATCAATCCAAAAACTTTAAAATGATATTAGAGATTTGGATTCACAATACAAAAATAATAATTATACAACAATGAACAGAAGAAGAAAGGTGAATTCTATGTACTTTGAAATCAAAAAATAAACTCAAGGCAATTTGAAATTAAAAAATTCAATAAAATTTGAAACAAACAATAAGAATTCCTAATTTGATTGTCTAGACAATTCACAAAATCATTAGTAGAGACCTAATAATCAATTTGGAAATCCTATTAAAATCAATAGTTACTATAATATAATATATGAAATAAAAAATAAAAAGGCTTATTTCATCAATTGAAATGAATGCAAAATGATAAGTTTAGTGAAAATGTATATTTAAATACTATATTAAAAATATAGAATATACTATATCTTCATACAATATTAAAAATATTATCATTCAATAAGATAATCAAATATATTAATAGAGGAGGAGGTTCATTAATGGAGTATCTAAGGGCTAAAACTGAAATTTGGGGAGGTGAAACATCTAAAACATAAGAGGATTTCTGGGCCCCCAAGAGACCGTTTCAGGGGTGTTCCCCGAAATTGTTCCCACTGCTGCAGACCAGCACCCTGCTGGTCTGAATTTTTGAATTTTGCAAAAAAAAATTAAAATTTTTTTTTTCCAAAAAACTTCAGAATGTATTAAAGAGAGAAAAAATGATTTAAAAAAATATTTTTTTTTTCAAAAAAATATTTTAAAAATATTTAATATTTAATTAAATTTAATTAAAAAATATTTTTTTCTGACGTGGCAGTCGCTCGACCACATCAGCATCGCGTTCCCAGCGTTCCCAATGCGTTCCCAGCGTCTGGGAACTCACAGTCTCTTACTGCAGCTGAAAATCCTCTTATGATACTTTTTGGTAAATTTTCCTTAAAAAGACAAGTGGAATTGACATCACACAAGTTAGTTTATATTTTTTGGACCTTTATGGAATTAGTTATAAAATTTTCAAGTTGAAGTAACACCAGGCTCTAAAATGGAGTACCTCCAAAATAGACAATATTTATACATTGCTTAAAGCTATGAAAAAGAAATATGTACTATATTTGAGGAAGTGCTCCATTTTGGTGCATGTTTGCTTTTAGAACCTCCTCCCTTATATTAAAAATAAAAAGAATGAAGAATTCAATATATATAATATTCATGATTTTATAGAAAATCGTGAAAATGATTTTGAAAATTTTAATGGAAAAACACTCTACAATATGGAACATACTTTTATATGAATTGAAAAGAATTTGATTTCTATTTAAAATCAAATTTAAATGGTTTTTAATTAAAAGAAAATTGGAACCTTTTTTGAATACAAATCTTAAATACAATCCAATTAGAAAACATTTAATGATTATAAAATATAAACAAAAAATTAATTAATTTTTGAAATAGTTTTAATACTCCCTAAGTAAAATAAATCTTCTTTATCAAATTCCCCACTATTTATTTTGTTCAAATAATTCTATAAAATTTTGTCTCCATATAATATTTTCTAGCAATAAAACTAATATTGTTGTTCACCCAAGACAAAGGTTTACAGTTACACCTTTTTTGTTTATATTTGTAGTAGAAGGTTGTCTAACACTATTAATGGTTGATAATAGGCAACCCAATTTCCATTCAAAGCTATAGACATATACATTTAGAGCATCTTCTATACTTTGTTCATCAAAAGCCATTGCAACAATACATATAATTTCTATTCCTATTTCTTCGTACTTCAATGCAATGACAAAATTGGAAACCTTTCATCCCTCTAATTTTAAAAATTAATTTAAAGAAGAAATTAGAATCTAAACAAAAACTAATAAAATTAGATTATTACTCTTTTCAATTAAAAATTGAATTTCTTGTTATAAAAATAATTATGATATTTATTTTTAGTTAAAAATTTTCAATTTAAACATGAAATATGAAATAAAAATAAAAATAAAAATAGAAGATTTAATTAATTAAAAAATTTTAATTAATTTTTGAAATTTTTACTTGTTTTTTGAAATTTTGATTGT
Source organism: Thuidium tamariscinum (assembly GCA_947034885.2). NCBI lineage: Eukaryota > Viridiplantae > Streptophyta > Bryopsida > Hypnales > Thuidiaceae > Thuidium > Thuidium tamariscinum. Next base: position 30,472,054 of record OX344751.2, on the reverse strand, counting down.
TTTTGAAAGTTTTAATTAATTTTAAAAAAAATTAATTTTAATTTCGTTTTCATAGAAATTCAATTTTCTTGATTTCCAATGTGCCAGTACACTCACACAACACTAGTTGTGCTGCGTCATTTCAAAAAAAGTCTAGTTATTTTTTTTTCAAATTATTTTTTCTCTAATTACATTGCTAAGGCAATAGTCTCACAGCCATTTGTAAGGTCCACTTTTTGGTAATGTTAGACGTTGGCATCCTTTAGACTTAATATTCTACATGTTTTGATAATTATAAATGAACTCTTGGAGGCAAAAAACTATACATTGTATATAAGGCTCACGTACTAGTAACTAATTGCATCCAACATCCAACTTGTAGGGTGCAGTATTTTCAATCAAGTTGGAATTCAAAGACACTAGACATTGGCTATTGGTCAAAAGTACATTTTGGCTCCCAAAATTCTAAGTAATTTCAATTTTGGAAGTTAAATTTTGAAAATTTTAGAATCTCCATATTTATTATCTTTTTGCATAGGAAAAATCTCCACTACCTCATACTATGCTCAATGTGCTCCAAAATTACTTAAATGATTGGTTACTAATGCCTCAACATACCTTAAGTTATACCATTGTTATAAAGTTGCCAATATCATTTCTAATGAAAGAAGCTATTAATTTAAATCTTTAGTATGTTTGGTGTACACTGAGCACAATTGAATATTAAGGAAAACTCTAAAAGTAACCTCTAACACAAAGGTACATTTTTCTTTCTTCAACGTAACACTAGTGTACATTCCAACAGGGCCACAGGGGGCCACTTTAAAAAACTATTGCATTTCAACTTCAAAAATTTGTACCTAATTCCGCAAAGGTTCCAAAAATATGAAATTACTTGGGTTGGATGCCAATTCCATTTATCTTGCTACAAAAATTTACTAAAAATTGTCTCAAGAAGTTTGGCTTTTCCAAAATTACAATTATCTCTTAAAGGGTCATTCTCAGAGCCACCTACCTTATTGTAATAAATAAATGATCACAATAGAAGATCAAAATCAGCACATGCAGTATTTTTTTAACCCCTAAATGCCCAAGGCTTGTTTTGAGCTTCTTGAAATTTGCTCTAAATTAAAAAAAGGTCAAACATTTTGATAAGTTGAATTATTATTTTTTGAATTGTAACTATACAAATTCAAAGTAGACATGTTAGAAATGACATAGGAAAAGAAAACACAACAATGTCACTTATGGATTGAAAGATTATAATGTTTGATCATGAGGGTGTAAAAACTATGAAATCTTTGAGCTCTCTTTTTGCATTTCAAATCAAAAAAGTTGGTCACCAAAAAAATATGAGGTTGAAGGGACTAATAAACATAACCCCAATCAATTTATGGCTTGTGAAAAGATACTCCACAATTTTTATAAATGAATTTTGAATGTGATTTTCACTTTAAGATATAGTGTATTTGAGGCTCATTTCCAAGAGTCCTCAACACTATGGAATGTCAAGATTGCAATGGGTACCCTCGCACTAAATCTTGAATAGAGAAATCATAATCATTCATTTTCAAAATCAGATTATTGATGCTAAAACTAGACTTCAAAAAGAATCTTTTAAAAATATTAACTACTAAAAATAGAAATTTGATAAGGTTTTATTTAACTTGAAAGTTTCTTTGACAACACTTTTGGATACCTTGGGCATTTAGGGGCAATATATATACAAATACACATACATACATACACATACACATACATACTTGGAAAATCCTCCATATCAGATTCAAAATTAATGCTGCCACTAATTGAAACTATGTGTAGATTTACAACAACCTTGCGAACAGCATGCACAGATTTGGTAGTCGAGAAGGTAGCGAATAAGCTTATTTAATGGATAGAATGGGAAGGATATTGATCGAGAGGATTTGATACTCTTACAACAGCAATAATTCAAACCCAACATACATCAGATCACGAAATGAAATGGACACCTAATTCACACTCTCTAACGACACTGTCTATTTCGCCAATTGAGCTTCTAAACCCGCTCTAACTCTCATGAGGAAATTAATTTTCCAATCACTTGTAAGCCCAACACAACAGATTTCGATAGAATGTGCAATTTCACAATCCTTGTAGAGAGCTCAAATCGAAATAAATACTCTCAACAATCAATCAATGCTGATTTATTTCACACAATGGCAACTAGCAAAGCAGACGACATATATGGTGAATTTCGTGAAAATGGCAGTATTCCTTATGCCATTTCTCAGACCACACGGTCTGAACTGAAAACTGATATCAAGGAAAGGACTGGTATAGATTTCAAACATCTAGAACACATCTAGATTTTCAAAATCTATGACTCGTTTAGATTTCAGACCCCGTGGTTCGAAACATCTTGGATAGGTGTAGATTTCAGACATTTATAACACATGTAGATTTCAAAAATCTATGATAGTTTTAGATTTTAGACCACGCGGTCTGAACAGTCTAAAGTGTCAAACTAATAGAATACTGCCATTTCAACAAAATTTGCCATGTATAAGGCTGAGGCACCCAATGGCGTGCATGTACCCAATGGCGTGCGTTTCTACAGCAGTCATTCATTCTAGAACCGAAATGTAGCGGGACTATAGACTGCTTATTGTTTTAGGTAAAAAAAATAAGCCATGTACTGCCTACCTACATTTATAGCCTGAAATCATTGTGCGCTGTAGAAACGCACGCCATTGGGTACAGGCACGCCATTGGGTGCCTCTCCCTTACATACACCATTTGCAATTCGACCACAGCATCATGAATATCCCACTCATCAGTACGTGTCACATACATGGGCACGTGCCGGCCTCCAATACTGCATCTCACACAGCCAACAAGAGCAGTCCTGCACGGAATGGGTGGACTGCAATGATTCAGGATTCAGACCCTCGCCAGCTTCTCCAGAAATCCTGCCTCGGCAAATTTATCAAGTCTTCCTCAAAGAATGGATCGATCGGAGCACCCGAAGTTCCTGAATCAATCCCAAACTGCACAAACAGGAAACCCAACAACACTGAGAATTGGTCTCCGCAGCCACTGGTTTTCCATCATTTGGGCTAAACTTCGAATTCTACGATCGAATCGAATGAGGCAGTCGGTCGATCCATGGAAAACTAACACAACTTACAGCGCTTCTTGAGGGATTTGATCGATGTATCGAAGGTCCAAAGGACTGATGATATATAATGCAAGCTAGAGCAGTCGAACTGAGTGAGGCACCAGGATGGTAGTGCTTCAGTTCCAAAGGGAACGTACGTGGACTGAATTAATAATGTACAAGCCAGCTTGAGCTGCAGCATTGTGGTCGAAGAGCCAGCGAGAATGTTAAAAGATTAATTTCTACGAATCACGCAGTCACTGGAATATGAAACTCTACGGTGCTCCCTGAAGCATTCGGTGTACCGTAAGGGTTCAAAGGATTGACTCTACAAACCAGTCTACTTTCAATGAGCTGCCATGGCAGTGCTAGGGAATGTGGACAAAATTCATCTTCATTCCTCATCTTTTCAAACCACCTTACTGCAAGATCATACGGTTACATGTGTCAAAAAAATCTTATTTAAAAAAAATTTTACACTTGTGTTAGAAAAGCATTTTAGGTGAAAACATAGTTAAATTGGTACTGTGCCTAGTTACTATTATTAGGCTGTTTAGATTTTCATATACTCTTGTTGGCAAGTAAAAGCATATTTGAGTGCACCAAAGAACACAACATTTGGATATAGTATGCAAAAGTTATTAGGAGTCAACATTTGTTTTTACAAGCACTCCATTCAAATAATTAGATACATAACTAATAGATTGTAGATGTTGCTTAGATTAGGTGAGCTTTGCTTTTGGGTGTACCTACTGTATACCATCTTTCTTCCATCTGCCAAATGATCTCTTTGTAAGTAGTGTGCACTTCTCACCCTCTCATCACACACTCAAAAAACAAGCACACTTAACTATCTAAAGACGAGCTAATTTCCATGGAAATCATCTTTTCTAAAACAATGCAAATTAATTATCTACTTTAAAAAAATCAAAAGTACTCATTGGAGACCAAACTAATGATCCTAACGTCCCCATCTTCATCCTCTTAATAAAGCACCTTCACATGTTTGGAGAATGACACAATATAAATATATATAGATACAATTTGAACTTGTAGAAGTTAGGCAAGCAAATTTATGATTGCCTTCAAGCTAATTGCAACCTCTAGTTTGAGACCCAATTTTGCCCTTGTATATCTTCTAATGTAGTGAAAATGTGTACAAGAGTTTGCATTGTAGAAATCAATTGGAATTGGAAGGTTGGAATTGGGTTGAAAAATCATGACTATATGAATTCAATGAACACGACTATGCCATTTTCATACGTGACAAAAAGTTCATGATTTATTCCATAATCTTGCACTTTTGGACTACCAATGGAACTTTGTAGTGAATTTAGAACTTAGCCACATTAGCATCCAAATGGACAAGAATAGCCCTCCCATAGATATAACAATAACAATTCAAGGAAGCTATAATTTTATTTAATCAACTCCCTTGTATCATTTTTCTTTTCAAGAATGAATTGCAAAAAATACAAGTGCAAAATGCTTTTATTTGCCATTCTATTGCATGATTTGAGCATCCCAAGTAAGGTATGGAGACGGTTGGTCGAGCATCTCGACAAGCAAACCATCTCCATATCTTACTTGGGAGCTCGAGCAATTGCTGCCACAACCATGATCATCTCCACGCGACGAACTCGCCAGTCGCAACCGACTCTGCAGCTTTCTCTTGCAAACCCATGCCACCAGCTCCATGGATCCCCAACTCTCAGGCCATGCCTGCTTGGAGCCTGGACGGGAGGCCCCTCACGAATCAGGTGCAGGAGATCACTGGAGAAGAAATTAATTAGCAACCGTTGACAAATAAAATCATAGCTCACTGTGTCACTCGTCACCTTTTCGCACGCACAAAATGGGTTCCAATTTGCGGAAACTGTATATCAACATACACTGAACTCAGTGCTCAGGCGGATCCCCAAATTCGCAGTCAATTCGTTGCAAGTGGGGCATGTGATCACTGGAGAAGTAATTTGCAACCTGCAATTGAGAAAATCATATCTTACTGTAGAATATATCGTACGTCACCTTTAATTTCACACTCATAGTTATGGTTTCTATTCGCTGAAGCTTACAATGGATACGAAACTCCCCCTGAGGCAGATCCCCATCCCTGCGTGAAGAAGTCGCAAGTGGTCTGTCACCTGAGAAAAATTTGTAGCAACCGTAGACATATCTTATCTTACCCTTGTCACCTTCCTTCACTCGCAATTGAACATGGTTCCAATTCACTCTGAAAGCTTAGCTGACGAACCATACCAAAAGCCACCAGGTGGATCTCCAACGCTCAGGTGCCTGCGTATGTGGACGTCGACGCCACACAAGTTTCCCTGCAATTCAGGTGCAAGTCCCGCTGCAAGTTTCCTCGCAAATCAGTCGTATATATATTGGAAAAGAAATTAGCAACCAATGTTCGCAAAATCACACCTTCCACTCATCACCCTTTTCACAATCACAAATTGGTTTCAATTCACTGACACTTCCGATTTCTACCAAACTGACCAGGTGGATATACGTATATATCTCGAACTGTTGGTCGGTCAATGCCTGCGTAATAAAGTGGACGCCACACAGGTTTACTGATTGATCAGTTGCAAGTGCTCACTGGAGAGCTAGAAACTTAGTTAGCAACCGCTGACCACAAGGCTTACATTCTTGAATCAAGTGACTTCGAAACTGCGCAAACAAAACAAACCACAGCCGAATGAGAATCTCCAGCTTCATCTCAACCTGAACATCTACAAATGAGGCACGCAATCTAAGGAAACTGATTTTACAGCAATTCTATTTGAAAGTCTTGCAAGAATTATAGGAATCTTTTGTGATTGAGAGACTGTCATGTCATTAAATTATTATATTTTAACTTTTCTTCACATTTTAGGACCCCAAATTATAATTAAAATTTTTTTTTTAGTAAATGTTGGCCTGATAGTAGCCAACAATATCAAGAACAATTTTGAGAACAGACCTAAAACAACCCTCTAAAGGCCTCAAATTTCATCTAATGCAAATTTTGATTTTACCTCCTCAGGACTATTTTTGACCTCATAAGTTACATTCTCTAAGTGAGTCATCTCATGGATCATGATTGCTAAAGAGAGGCAGATACTCTTTACGTTAATCAAAGCAAGCCAATGTAGGATGTAGTGAGTTGTAGAGAGTGATTGGTTGGGGATTAAGTCTAAATCACTATGAATAAAGTCAAAAATCAAATTGATTGTAGGTTTTTGAGTAATTGTAAGGCTTCCCTAGGTCATGCTCCCCTTCTATTGCTAGTTTTGTATGTTTAGAGAGCATCACTATGGGTATCCATAGAAATTACAATTTTTTTTGGAAGAATATAATTTCATGTCTATAGGAAGAAATAATTAACTTTTACAAATTTTTAGAGTCTTCTATTTTGAGCTAAAGCATTTTGAATAAAAGATAAAAGGGTGATTGCAAGAAATACTTGTCCTATTTGTTGCAATTTACTATAATACTCGTGACTTTTTCTGAAGTACTTTAAAATTAGAAAATTAATTTGAAAAAATTTGAAAAATATGAATAATGTATACACCTCTAAGATGAAGGTTTTCATCAAAGAAAATTGATAGAAAAATTCTCTAAATAGGAGAACTTAAAAAGCGCCAAACCTCAAGAAAATACATACCTTCATGTTTTAATTCGGGAAAATTAGTAAAAATAAGTAAATACAAAAAGTAAAATGTGTAAATTTGCAAAAACTCTAAGGAAATGGTCATTCATCAAAAAAATCACTAAAATAATACTTTATATGTTTAAAAATGCAACCAAAAGGAAGCTCACTTTGTGGACTTTCATAAGATATAAAAATAACTTTTTTCAAAATCCCTCATGTGGAGAGTTGTAAGTCTACTAGAAGACCATCTCATCCAAATTTCATCTCAAAATAATTAAAAAAAGGTACTCCTTAGTGACTAAAAACCCCTAAACTACCAAGTGTGACACCCTGGGAGATCACTCCTTGTCATTTTAAGCATACACCTGAGTTAAGAGGGTATTTAACATAGGGCTACTTACCTTCATTTTAGTAATTAAAATGACCGTATTTTTACATATAAATTCAATCATTTGATTTTTATAGTTAGGCTATCTTATATACAAAATTTATATGTCTACAATAGACTAGAAGTCATATTTAGTGGTACCGAGGCAAGGACAGCCTCTGACCTCTGCTAATTTTGTTTTCTCTGAACTTGCGGCAGAGGTTGAACCTAAATGAAAGCTCCGATGCCAAATCCACAGAAGGGGAAGCCTCGCTGTTGTGCAGAAAGAAAAAGTAAGATCCAAAAGCCATTGATGTTGCCAAGCACATTACTTGCAATTAATCAAGTAAAACAGATTGAAGTGCAATGCACGGATCGATTAACTCGTAAGTTCATAAGCCCCCGAAATAGAAAGTCCGCTTCTATAGCTAACATTACGATAATTTTCAAGCACATTGAATGATGTCATCATTTCCTCATATTGGTTCAGTTTGGAACATTACCTTTCTTCAGCAACAGGAGCAACCAGCATGAAGTCGATCTTGCATGAAGTCGATCTTTGATCAACGATTCAATGCTTCTTGAAGGATATCATTATTTGCTACAAATTTTTAAAGTACTCTACTTTCACTTCCAACAGTTTGAATTGAAGCTCCAAATGGTTCAGAAAATGAGTGGTTTGGGTCCGCTTTTGAGTGTCATACATGTACATAAGAAATATTCAACACCAACATATTTATGTATCTTGGCAAAGGATTCTTATCACATGTGCTAATGTATGCTCTTTTAATAGGTGATGGGAATGGCCAATCATATAGCTTCAAACATTCATCTTCTTCATTTTTTTGTCTACATTTGTTGAAAATGTTATTATTGCCATCCAATGGAAAAAATTTCCTACTCCAAACCTTTGCATTACAAGTTAAGCATTTAATGATAGAATCTCTCAAATGCCCCTATAGCCCCTTCAAAAATAGTCTAGTGAGTCTACTCAAGAAACCAATCTCTTGAGACTTGAATGGATAAAAAGAATGAAGGTATTAGAGGAACAATATAGTTATGATCCTTGACCTTCTTACAAGAGTTCAAATGAAAGAAATGGTAATAAAAATAAATAACAATATTTACAACACATCTCTAATGATGCATTAGAAATTGCCTTGAAGATCATTGTGGCTATCCTTAAGAAATCTTGGAATATGCTAACACCTAAAGTAGACTAGCTTGAAGCTTCTAGATCAAATATTTACTAATCATTTCTATATATGTGTTCAACGAATATCATCGTTTTTTACAAGGTGTGTAACTTGTTTTGGCTTGGAGAGCAATTAGGTGACATGGTTGGCTATTGCCAAAAAATGATATTTAGTTCATATCTATTTAAGAGCAATTTAAGGCTAATGTAGATGTGGTTCATTAAATGTTGGTTTAGGTGGGCTTAGTTGTAAATGAGTACTTGCTAGGATAAGTTGTAGCTTTAGGCAATTATAAAGATACTTTTAGAATTTTGAGCTTGTGCTTTCACAAGACCCATCAAATAGTATTAGGGTGGTAGATGACTGATCTTAAACTTTTTAATAAAGATGATTTTACCCCACCTACTAAAGGCTTCATACTTTTGTACCAAATGTGTTTGAAGATTCGTAACAATTTCAATTCTTATTGGATTAATATGATTCCACTTGTATTTGAGTCCACTCAACTAATTTGTTCTTTAAAAAAATAGGCAACAATAATCACATAGCACAAGATACCTAAATTGCAAATTTTAATTGTCATAGACTAATCTATGGGTGAATGCAAGAAACACTTGTACTATTTTGTGTCACACGGCATGTGTTGATTTGTCTTTTGTCTATAAATTTTGTGTTTTAACTTTAAATGACTTGAAATTTATGGAGAACGTACTCATGATTATTCCACACTTTGTCTAATTTTTTTTGTATTTAAAAAAATATTTAACAATTTAAAAATAGACCCCGATTGAATGTCACAAATGCCAATTTGGAGGTTTCTAGTACTATTGAGTACCTTTTTCTTTAATGATTTTGAGCTGAAATTTAGATGAAATGGTCTTCTAGTAGATTTTTTGTTTTCTAGAAAGGGGATTTAAATTTTTTTTTATTTCTATGTGGTATATAACTGTACAACTATACAAGTCTACAAAGTGAGCCTCTTTCTACAATTTTTTGGAAACATGAAAAAATTGATTTTGGTGATTTTTTTAAATTAATAACCATCTCTATAAAGAGTTGCAAATTTTTTTTTTTTTAATTTTTTTTTTAAATTCCTATTTTTTACTAATTAAAACATCAAAGTATGTATTTTCTTGAGGTTTGGCACTTTTCAAGTTCTCCTACTTAGAGATTTTTTTAACAAATTTCCTTTTGTGGTTTTCTTCATCTTAAACATGTTTACATTAGTCATCTTTAAAAAAAAGTTTAAATCATTTTTTCTAATTTTAAAGTACTTCCTAAGAAATCAGCCAAACACAACAAATAGTACAAGTATTTCTTGCATTCACCCCTATTTCAATTTGCCATTAATTATGACCACCTATTGTTCATCATATATCTCAAAATACCTATTTGGTAACATCAATGTGTAAAAACACAATCAATCTTCTGCAAACCATTGTAGGTATTTAACTACATTCTAAATTAAATCCATGTAAGCTATCTACCCCTAAATGGTTGTTTAGACCAACATGCTCAACAATGTTAAGGCATTTACAATATTATGCATTTAGAGTAATTTGTAGAAAGACAAAAATAGTGCGGTATTTGATCATATGCTCCCTATAAGCTATTTCAAATATGCAATTTAAGGCCACAAGAAAGGATAAGCACATACATTGGCTCTCAAAAATATTTATACACTTGAAATTGTATGAAATAATTTTAAAAAATTCTAATAGTTTTTGGTTATTTGAACATTTAATCAAATTTATTGTTTAATGGAAAATTACACATTTTATACAAGTAAGAATATTTAAAGTCTCTTTAGAAATTATATTTCTTCTTAGAATTTTGATGTGGGAATTTTAAGGATTTTCAAGTTTTAGTGATTGGAAAATTGTTGACTAAAATATGACTCAAATTGCTAATAGTTTTTTTACTCTTCATTCTCCAAATCATGAAAATTGATATGTAAATATATTATGACACTTTTCAAATTTCATTCTTTTAGGCCTCGTTCCAAATTTATTATAATGCCTTTTTAGAGTGAATACTTTGTTTGAGTTTATTTATTAGAAATAGTAGAAATAAATCCACACATTTTGTTGTTTTTGGACGCTTCATTCATTCTCTTACAAGCTTAAGCTTAAGAGACACTTTTGAATTACCATTGCAAACATGTAGGAGTTAAGAGAATCACTTTAGAAGTCAAATGAACGCAAATAGTTGTCCTAGGGATACCAATGGGAAGCTATATGTTTTTGCTTTTTTCCACATACAATATACCTTATTTTTACTAAAACTTGAGTTGACCAAAATGCATGTTTTTATGACAGCATTGATGTTGTGTTGAACATTTTTGTTGACATAAAAACATGGGTTGTTACTTTTGATGCCTAGCAAAATCCGTCAAGAAAATTTAGGCATTGTCACATTAAATGGGGGTATCTACTAGTGGTTATGGGACATTGTGTTATGAAATCTTGACAGGAAAACTTCCTTTTGAAGGTCATTGCACTAATGACTATGACCTTGTTCTTGAAGGAGATCGGCTGGAAGTGCCTCATAATGTTGAAGAATGGGCTCGTGATTTGTTGAATAGGTGTTGGCAATCAAATCCTACATTTAGACCTACATTTGGAGAGATATATTAGAATTACTTAAGGAAGTTGTTTGAAAACATTGGAATGTAGAAAAATGAAGTGAAGGGTTGCCTTGTGAGTTGCCTTTAGTAAGTGCGTTGTGTCTTTCAATCTTAATTTGAATTATGAAGAATCATGGTATTTCTATAGAAGTTGTCTATAGTTTTTTTTATAGAAGAAAAGCTTTTGCACATTTGTGATTTTGTGTATCATAAAATTAGATTAGACTATGTGCATGATGGCTTGGTATTATGATGGTGGAGCCTTCTTTTTGAAGGCAAGTTTTTATGTATGAAGAGTATTTTGATTTGAATATTGGTAGCTTTAGTAGTTTAGCCTTTATTGAGATGTCACTTGGATAACTTTATTGTATTTGCAAGTAGTCTAAGCTATAATTTGAAGAATTTAATTTCAGATTATTGCACGTGGTTTACTCATAAGAGGTTTTCTCACCATGTTGGGAGACTGCGAGTTCCCGGACTGTGGGAACTCGTTGGAAACAGTCCCAGCAACAGATCTGATGTGGCACAGAGATTGCCACATCAGATAATAATATTTTATTAAATTAAAAAAAACATTTTTTATTATATATTTATTATTATTATTACTATTATTTTTTCATTTTTTAAATATTTTTTTATTCTGACCAGTAGTGTCTGGTTCACAGAATGGGGAACGAGGTTGAAACAGTCTCTCAATACCCTAAAAAACCCTCTTATGTATACAATTCTAAAAATCTTTTTTTAATTATGGACCCATTCGAGGTGTATTGAGGAATACTATAATTTTATGAATACCATGGTCAATTTGTCAATACTAAACTTCATTTTGGGTTTCGAAATCATGAAAGCAATAGATGATTGGGGAATTGATGTATGGTGTTTTGTTCTTTTAGTTATTTTCAACAAAGCAAATTATCTTTTTCAAGATTGAATTGTATAGATGTTTAATGAACTTCCTTATTAGTGTGCATTTTAGTTTGAGTGTGAAATTACATAGGAGTTGTGAGATTATAGCAAAAGAAATGATTGTATGTATGTTTCTTATAGTATGTTTCCTTTTCTTGCACATGTTTGAGAAATTTGCATGTAAAAGTTTTTCCATATAGACATGATATGAACAAGTAGAAATTATGTTAGCACACTAAAATGCACTTCCAAGAACTCTAAGTTCAAATGAAGAGCTATCAAACTCATTATACAATTCCCCTTGCAATTGTTGAAATGCAATTTTTTTCTTCTTTTAAATAGTATTTTCAAATAACTTCAAATCAAGAGTTGTATGTTTAAATTTTTCAACAATGAAGATAATAAAAAAACACTTCAAATATCTTTTTTGAAAGAATCATTTTAAAGTAAATGGATATGTATAGTTGTTAAGATCTCAAGTTTAGTAAAATTTGCAAGCTTTGTTAAAAGCTAGGAATTAGACAATAGATGAAATTTGACGGCAAAATGAAATTGTTTTAGGGTTGTTTCCTTCATATTTTTCAATGTTGTTCATGAATTGTGATTTCACCCTGACAATCCAATTTTTTGAAAATGTTGTTTGCAAATTAATTATTTGATGAATAGCTTTCAAGGGAAGTAGATACGAACAAAGAATGTAGCTACTTATTTATTCAAGAATTTGGTCATTTTTGGTTGCCTATCTTAGTGATGTGGTCATTGGATTCTATAGAGAAAGGACCTTCATATGTTTGGAAGATGACACAATGCAAATATATACATACAATTTGAACCTATAGAAGTTAGGCAAGCAAATCTAGGGTCACCTCAACCTAATTGCAACTTCTACTTTGAGACCCAATTTTGTCTTTGTACATCTTCTAATGGAGTGAAAATGTATGCAAGAGTTTGCATTGTAAACTTGAAATTGGAAGGTTGGAATTGGGTTGAAGGGTCGTTGCAAGAAACACCTGTCCTATTTCATGTCTCAATTTGAACCACTTTCTTGTTGTCTACAATAAATTTTGGAGATTAAGTCCAATGAAAATGAAATTTTTATTGAACATACCTAACTTGAAGTTTATTAGATCCCTTATTTTTCAGAAATTAAAAAAAATCATTTTATATTTAAAAAACATTTTCGTTGAGCGTCACAAAATTACGTTTATGGTTATCATTACGTTTGCAGTGTCTAAATTTAATGATTTCGAGACGAAACTTTCATGGTCTATTTGTATAGGTGTAAAACCTATGAATTCCAAGAAAAAAAATCTAAAAATATGTTTTTTTATATCCTCCACATGAGTACAAATTTTTTTTCGTGGCACGCAATTTTTGAACATTGATGATGGTTCTAAGATCGTTCCTTTGGTCAAATCTCATCGAAATCAACTTTCCTCAAATGGCCAATTTTTATTTTTTCTTAAAATTGATTTTCCTATTTTTTACAAATTAAAATGTCGAAGTACTAATTTTCATGAGATTTTGCACTTTTCTGGATTTCCTACTTAGAGATTTTTCCTATGCTTTTCCTTTCTAGGGTATATTCTTCTTAAAGGTTTATACATGAAACATATTTTTCACTTTTTTTAAAACTTGTTTTTGTAATTTTAAAGTACTCCCGAAAAAAAAAAGACTACGTTGCAAAACGCTACGCTTTTTGGTAGGTGTTTCTTGCAACGACCCTGAAAAGTCATGATTATATGAATTCAATGAACACCACCATGCCATTTCTATGCGTGGCAAAAGGTTCATACTTTATTCCATAATCTTCCGCTTTTGGATTACCAATGAATCTTTATAGTGAATTTAGAAAGTCACAGTGGGATCCAAATGGACAAGAATAGCCCTCCCATAGGTATAACATTGCAAGGAAGCTCTGGTTATATTTTGTTTTTATTAGTTACTTCCATTGTGTCATTTTTCTTTTCACAAATGAGTTGTGCAAAATGCAGGTGAAAAATGCTTTTACTTGCCATTCTATTACATGATGTGAGCATGCCATTTGAGTAAGATATGGAGATGGTTGATCGAGCTAACCATCTCTTTATCGTACTTGGGAGCTCGAGCAGTTGCTGTCACAACCATCATCTCCAAGCTCGAGCAGTAGCTTATGTCACTCGTCACCTTTTCGCAGGCACAAAATTGGTTCCAATTCGCAATAGCCGTCGATCAAAATTATACACGAAACTCAGAGCTCAGGTGAATCCCCAAAAGTTCGCAGTCAATACCTGCTTCCAACGCCACTTGCAAACCCATTCCAAGTGATCACTGGACACGTAATTTGGAGGACGGAAGTAAACGCCGCAGCCATAGGTATAGAAACTCTCCTGCCTCTGCATTAGACTTGCAGTTGTTTGCAGCTCAAGCTTGTCCGCAAGTCCGCATTCCCAAGTTTTACCAGTGAGAAATTGAAACCCTCAAGGATCGTCAACTGTGTGGTTTAGTTTTCAAGGACTGCCTCAATACATGCAATCATCCAGTTCATAGAATTTCGAAGCTACTTGTCATATGATGAAACTGCCACAGGATGATTTTCTTGCTGTTTGTGTTTGTGGTTTGTGCAGTTTGCGGGTGATGTTCGGAACAGATATATCATGGTGTTGATTTCAATCTCTGAGGAAGACTTGATTCATTGCCGAGGATTTGGACAAGCTAGCGCGGTTAACTAGCTAGGGGTCTGATCGAATCCTGAATATTTGCTGTAAATGGTTGCATGTCTTGCAATTGTTGGCAGTGAGAGCATTTGCATCCCTCCAAGTAGGATTCACTGGGATTCTGTGTTGGAAAAGCCTGCGTCGTCCTCGTGAACCTGATGGATCAGATGGATTGCATGTGATGCTGTGAATTGAATCAGTATATGTTATGTCATCTGCTACTCTGCTTTGCTTGTTGAGAATCTGTGAAATAGAGCCATTGAAATTAAATGTGGAGAGTATTTCCCAGTGCTCCATTATTCCTCTGTTGTAGCAAATTAGACACTTCTTTTGAAAGCAATGAAACTAAATATGCCTGCCAATGACTTCTTGTGCATGCTAATGGGCAACAATAGCTCTAGTCATTCATAACTCCTTGGCATCACAAATCTTTGAAAATTGAATTTGGCAAGTACCTTGGCACAATTGCTATTGCTAGTGGTGTAATCCCATCTAATTGACAAGTGTATCTTGGCCTCAATGTTCCAATTGAAGTACATTCTTGAGAAGCTGATGACTATGCACTCAAAGTCATGATGGCACTTTGGTCTTTTATTAACATTTTGCCCCTTTTTTTTCCCTATGCACTTGAGGCTATCCTATTTTTATTTGAGGCAACCCCATATTTTATTGCCTCCCCCCCTAAAAATAAAGCAATTGTATAGAATCATTGAGAGATCTTTTATTAGATACAAGCTATTACTAAATTTGATGAGGCCAAATTTTTATCTATCTTTGTGAGTTCCTCATGCAATATATCTATAGTGGGAGATGGTAGAGCACTATAATTAGTTGACGATAGCTACCCTTGTTAATCCTAGTTTTTCCCCAATAAAAGCGTTCAAAGTTTGTTGACAATCCTAGTTCTATTCTAAACTATGAGATATAGGAGTTTAGCTAAGTTGAATATACTTGCACCCCTTGCTAATTAGTATAGACAAGTATTGGAATGGATGCGTTGCTAGCTATTGGAAATAGTGATTAGCTATCATAGTATTGAAGATACAATAGTTTTTTGTGTACTCTTGAATACCTTCATGTTAATTAGATGAAGTGTTAAAGTAGGTACCCCCAAACTACCACTACTTGCTATTGTGCCTAATTAACATTATTAGATTGTTAAAATTTTTTTTTTTTATTGGTAAGTGAAAGGAGGTTCCAATGCACGAAAGAATATACATGACTTTAGGATATTGTATGCACAAGTTATGAAAGAACAAAGTTTGATTCTAGAAGCATTTCCTTCACATATATACATAATTGATTTTGGAAATGTGCACAAAGTTTAGGCGGTAGATTAGGGTCAATGATATATTTGGGGTGCTTACCTTAACAAAACATCTTGGCAGATGATTATTGGACCAGCATTTGGAACACAACACTGATCATGTGATTGGCATCATCAACCCTTGGACAATCAATGCTCTTTGAAATACTACGCATGTGCAAGTAGATTTGTCAATGACAAAAGATGTGAAATTCCTGAGACACTTGAGTTATTCGTAAAGTACACTAAACCAGGGTTTAAATCCATGAGTTGTGAAAAATTGGTTGAGTTAAAAAAGTCAAAATAAAAGTGGGTATGAAACTTATTTTTCCATCAAAATGGTGCCTAAAAAAGTTTGGTCCCCACTTTTGAAGTCATGTGACATAAGCATCTTGCAAAAAAGTTTGACGCTTCAACCTTCTCAACTTCAAGAAAAGGCATGCCCACTGCCCAAAGTGGGGGGGATTTTACAAATAACTCAACTGTATGCAATTCAAAACCCTCATTGGGCTGATGTTTCTCTATAACTTATATTGATGAGCCTCCAGTTCATCAGCTTTGGAATCGGATTAGTCCAAAAGTAGCCGCAACCATACTGCATCTAAGGGAGAAACACCCATTTCCGTCCCTGTACCTATTCCTGCTCACTAGAGTGTCACTAAATCTATCCATAAGCATTCATTAAAGTGTCCGACAAATGTTTAAATCTAATTTGTTGACGCAATTGTAAGACACATGTATAGTTTTCATTCATTGATAGTTGATTTCAGCAAGTGTTCAGTTAAAGGTACACCTATAGGATGGTTCCAGTGGTCTAGGGAGCTAGCACTTTGGAAATTTATAGAAATTACATAATGATTCCGAAAAATTAAATTTCTTTTTAATATTCATGATTTTCACTCGCTAATACTAGAGAAATATCAATTTTAGAAAAACATGCCTCCAACTATGCTGAATTCCTTAAATGGACGGTTTTGGGTGTTTTGCCCTTATACAACTTGAAGTACACCATTGAGGATGCTTTGGAGGAGTTTACAGAATGTATCAGGAATTATAACCTACATTCTTAAACGGAAGAAAGTTATGGTACATTCGCACCGGCTGTTGGTAAAAAAATAGGTGCATTTACAGGGGGCGTGGTTAGACAGAATGTCCCTACTGAGCTTCTTTCGGGGGCAAGGATCTTTTGGGGGCAGAAATGGGATGCGGGCAGATCAAGGGAGTGCTCCGCAACCCTTTGAGGACCTATTAATTTACTTCCAATTTCAGTTTTAATTTGATTTCTCCAACAAAGTATATGAGAATTCTATAGGAAACAAGATTTTCAATAAGAAGATTGTAGCAATGACATAGGCTTTGTACCACATGATCACTTGAGCCTCATAGTCAATCTTGTGTAGAAGTGGGAGAAGAGAGAAACTCTTTATACTAGTGGAGTAGTGGTGGGTGAAACAAACCATGTGGGATATGTGATTTAGGAGAAAAAAGAGCTCCTCCATTCATGGTTGTGGAAATGCAGGAATTGTGATAAAAGTCAAATTTCAGACCTCATTTAAACATAGTAGACCATATTTTTTCAAAAAAACTCAAACTAAGAAAAGTTGGGGAATCAACTACACTTTTGCCTCCAAAAATCCGTTTGAGATTTCAATACACCACTTAAAAGTTATGGAAAAATTTCAAAGGAGGTGTTCAAAAATGTCCCCACAAAATGTCCTTTCCACACACACCTCTAGAATTTGTCGAGAACTCTTACACGAGGCTTTAAAATCTCAAAAGGATTTTTAGAGATAAATGTTAGCTTCTTCTCCTACTTCTTTTAGTTCTGTTTTTTTTTTTAAAGAAGCTATTATATGAATGCCCAAATGAAGTCTAAAATTCAACTTTGAGCACAATTCTTGTGTTTCCGCTTAACCATTAGCAACTTCATTTTTTATGAACAAAATTGAAAAGTATTGAAAATTGTACAATCTTAGAGGTGCAAAATTTCTATTTGAGTAAGTGAATCCAACTGTGATCTTTTTCTAAAGGTGATAGTCTTTACAAATTCCTGTCTAATTTATACAATATTGTTGTAGGAACACTAATTTTTAGCATTGTGGAAATTCATAACTTATTCATATGTTGTATCAAAAAAATGCATTTTGGGAGATTTTAGAGTATTCTACAAACTTCCACTAAAGTCCTACAAGAGTTTGGTAGTTTCTTTATACAAGCAATGTGCAATTGCTAATTCAATCATATATATATATACATAAGTTTTGTCAATCACAACAAACTTTCATTGAAGCAATGAAATAGAAATTGTATTTTTTAAGTATTTGAAAGTTATGTGTTTTTTTAATTTATTTGACAAATACAAATCATTAAAGATATTAGAAGCTTGATATGAACATTTTCTAATCATAAATTTGAACATCAAACAAAGTAAAAATGTAAAAAAAGTTGTACAATGTTACGTATTATTAATAGCACATGTAGGTGTGGTCTAAATTGTTAATACTCCACTACTAACATTGTACCATATTCAACACTTCTCAATTTTGTTTATAGAAAATGAAGCCATTCATAGTTACACTTCAAATTTTGCTTCCCCCTTGTTTCATTGTTGTTTCAACTTTTGGTGCATTATTGCATTTTTTCAAAGATATTTTTACAACTAAAAAGTAGTCTAATGTTATTTGAAATAATGATGGAATACTGTAGGATGTTTATCTAATGGTTAAATTATAACAAAAGTTAAATTGTTTTAACATCATGTCATCAATAGACAATTAAATTTGAAATTAATACATATTTCATACCTTCTCATAAGAAGTTCCATTTCTTGTAAGATACCCTCTATGTGATAAGAGCTCCAAAATGCTTTGACGTCCTACTAAACAAAAAAGGTTATTGTGTGTATAGTATCCTCCTCATACAAATCTAGTAAATAAATGAATCAGTACTTGCATCACAATACAATATTCAAATCCAATCTAATTGGCTTAAGAGAGGAAATAGTCTCCTTTTGCATTCTCAAGTAATTGGAATTTTGGATATTGAAAAGTTTCTTTTATCAACATTAATCTATCATTTAAGTGCTTGCAATACATAAGGGGTGAACAATTGGCATAAGATATCTACCAACATTTCAAAAATCCAAATGTTGTTTTGATGTAGACTATCAACATCAATTGAAAGGTATGAATTATAAAGGGCATTATTCCCTCATTAAAACCCCAAAGCACTCTTTGTCACAATTTTGAGAGCAATTTTATTATAAAAGAATTAAAATTTGACAACATTCTTGAATTAACACTTCAACATTTCAACTTAAGAGCATGAATTGATTAAAATAGAACAAGCCGTTACAAGCAAAAAAATGAGATCACTATTTTGTTTATAAGTCTTGAGAAACCCTTATAGAAGATCATTTTCAAGAATTCAACCACGAATAATTGTTGATTTAATATTCTACACCACCATATATAAAATGTGAAACAATACCTTTGAGTGATAATTCATTCAATATTCTACAACACCATATTAAAAATGTAGAAACAATACCTTTGAATAATAGTGGATTCAATAATCCTACATCACCATATTCAAATTATTGACACAATACCTTTGATTCACTATATTGATTCAACATAACTTGTAACATTGCTAAGTGAACCTTAAGTGTCTACTTTGTGTTTGTCATGTTGTTTCAATAATGGTGAAATATTCATTTAAAGTTCTTCAGAATTTGAGATGTAACTAGAAATACAAGGATTTGTGCTTGAAGTTGAATTTTTGACTTGATGTGGGCATCGTACAATAGCTTCTTTAAAAAAATTAGATAGGAATTTGTAAAGACTATTACCTTTAGAAAAAGATCACAGTTGGATTCACTTACTCAAATAGAAATTTTGCACCTCTAAGATTGTACAATTTTCAATACTTTTCAATTTTGTTCATAAAAAATGAAGTTGCTAATGGTTAAGCGGAAACACAAGAATTGTGCTCAAAGTTGAATTTTAGACTTCATTTGGGCATTCATATAATAGCTTCTTTAAAAAAAAAAACAGAACTAAAAGAAGTAGGAGAAGAAGCTAACATTTATCTCTAAAAATCCTTTTGAGATTTTAAAGCCTCGTGTAAGAGTTCTCGACAAATTCTAGAGGTGTGTGTGGAAAGGACATTTTGTGGGGACATTTTTGAACACCTCCTTTGAAATTTTTCCATAACTTTTAAGTGGTGTATTGAAATCTCAAACGGATTTTTGGAGGCAAAAGTGTAGTTGATTCCCCAACTTTTCTTAGTTTGAGTTTTTTTGAAAAAATATGGTCTACTATGTTTAAATGAGGTCTGAAATTTGACTTTTATCACAATTCCTGCATTTCCACAACCATGAATGGAGGAGCT
Source organism: Thuidium tamariscinum (assembly GCA_947034885.2). Classification (NCBI taxonomy): domain Eukaryota; kingdom Viridiplantae; phylum Streptophyta; class Bryopsida; order Hypnales; family Thuidiaceae; genus Thuidium; species Thuidium tamariscinum. The sequence continues at coordinate 30,451,804 of OX344751.2, read as the reverse complement.
CTTTTTTCTCCTAAATCACATATCCCACATGGTTTGTTTCACCCACCACTACTCCACTAGTATAAAGAGTTTCTCTCTTCTCCCACTTCTACACAAGATTGACTATGAGGCTCAAGTGATCATGTGGTACAAAGCCTATGTCATTGCTACAATCTTCTTATTGAAAATCTTGTTTCCTATAGAATTCTCATATACTTTGTTGGAGAAATCAAATTAAAACTGAAATTGGAAGTAAATTAATAGGTCCTCAAAGGGTTGCGGAGCACTCCCTTGATCTGCCCGCATCCCATTTCTGCCCCCAAAAGATCCTTGCCCCCGAAAGAAGCTCAGTAGGGACATTCTGTCTAACCACGCCCCCTGTAAATGCACCTATTTTTTTACCAACAGCCGGTGCGAATGAACATAACATTCAGTAGCACTCTGTAAGGCTGCCTTCCCAAGGAGGGAATGGTGTGGAATATTTCACATCATTCCATCCAAAAGGATGAAATGGTGTGGGATATTCCACACCAAATCAGTAACTTTTATTCAGTAGCAAGGCAAAGCAGCAACATGTCAGAGTTTCAGCTTGAAATTTGTGGATGACTCTGCCTGCTTGGTAGAAAAGGCAGAGTTTCTTCTTGCTACTGAATGTTATGTACCATTATATTTTAAAGATGCTAAATTATAAGTGGCTACAGTAGCACCAAGAAAGCAGTTTCTTACTCAGGCTCTCGGGGTTTTAAATTGCTGAACCCAAGGAAATTGGGTGGATGTCGAGCGCTTGTTCTGGATTGCATTGAAACTCAAATGAGAGGATGGCAAGGCACACCCAAACGGCCGGAACGCTTGCTTGCAAGAGAAGTAAGCCGCGAAGGACGTGCTGGCAAGCTCACTGGAGGTGCTCTTGGCGGAGGACTCGGCGGTTTAATTGGAGCTGGAGCTGGAGCAGCAACTGGGAGGTGGACAAGGAGCTGGAGTTGCAGCAGCAGGAGCTACCAACAGGTGGAGCTGCACTTGGAACCGGAGCTGGAGGAGCTGATATAATCAACATAAATTATGCTTACATGAAGTCAGCCTTGGATCAATGATTCAATGTTTCCAGGAAGATGTGATTATTTGTTACAAATTTTCAAAGAACTCTGCTTTCACTTCAAACATTTTGAATTAAACCTACATATGGTTCAAAAAATGAGCAGTTTGGGTCCGTCATACCTGTGTAAAAGAAATTCTCAACACCAACATATTTCTATAACTTGACAAAGAATTCTTATCACATGCGTTAACGTTTTCTCTTTTTAACATGTGATAGGAATGGCCAATCATACAGGTCCAAGCATTCATCTTCTTCAATTTTGGCCACATTTGTTGGAAATGTTATTACTAGTCTACCATCCAATGGAAAAAGATTTTCCTACTCCAAAACCTTCGGATTACAAGTAGGGTACAGCGCCCTATCAGTACGCAAGCACCTATTATTGCGCACTTGGAGCCCTATTATAACGCACTTGAAACCCTAACCCTTGATTTCCAGGTGAGGGTTGCCCCGTCATTGCAGGAAGAGCTTACTCCCGACCCGCGTGCTTCTGCACGCTCTTCGTAGCCATGGACAGGAGTGGCTTCTCGCAGCATCAGGTCGAACGTAGTGGGATGCAATTGCTCGTAGTGGGCGTCGATATGTCCCACTGATTCTCTCTCCCCGTTAGAAAACTCGTGCATCGACATGATGCTTGCCATCGTAATCTCGTCTGGTGGAATTCGAGTCTCCTTGGATCGAAGCTTTGTTTGAATTGGTCTGGTGCAGAAAAAACTCTCTGTATGAAGGAGACTGCAGTGGATTGCTAATGCAGACATTATGATTGGGAGTGGTGAAGAGCCTACTAGAATTGAATGGGAGCTTTGTGTGAAAGAGAAACTCTCTCCAGGAGGCCACAGTTGAGTGAGTTCTGTGCAGGAGATTCTTCTTTGTTTGGAATTGGTGAGTCTGGGAATTAAAGGTTTAATACTTGCAGGATCTTTAATTTGCGAGGAAGGGAGTCGAGTCGGTAATTGGCTACCGTATGTATAAGATAAGGCATTGAAGAGTGCTTTATTTAGTATTCACTTGAGGATCACATCCAGACGTGAGCATTTTCCAACTTTCACTTTCAATTTTTTGATCTGCAGGAAAGAAAATGTGAACGAATGATTGAGGAACGGCAACTGTTTTGCAGTTTCTTGCGTTCTTGCTACGTTGGAATCATTGCTTAGGGTTTGAGTATCGACAGTGAACCACAGCGGGCAACTTTGTTGTTTGGATGGGCACGTGTGTACTGAATTGAATCCGGAGATGATCAGTGTTAGTTTTCTCACCCTCTTTGGCTTCTTGATGCATTTCCTGGCCGGCGTGAACGTTAGATTCCCTGGAAAGAGTTCCCTAATTTTTAAGACATTAGCATGCTTTGTGTTTCCTCTGTGACTGCACATTGCTTGCTCCGTCAGTATCGTTTGAGTTTGTTCATTAATGTATTTGTGAATTTCGTGACTCCAAATGCAGCAATCACAGTTGAAACAGTTTCACATTTAGCTCTCTTCACTCTTCACGTAGAGATTTGGGAGCTGCGATTGGGAAAACCATTGCACCAGGTTCGAAGGCCCACAATCGCTGGTTGGCAGCAATTGTAAGCGAGGATCATTCAGTTCATGTAATCTAGTCGCTTGCGCTGTTGGGTTAGATCACAATTCAAATTTATCTTCACAACGCGAAATTGAGCTGCTGCATATTGAGGTACGCGTCCATTTTCATTAGAAAGTGTATTACCTTCTTGATTATTTTAAGAGAAATAGCTAGTTGATAGTTTGTAATTTGATATAACGTCTCAGGCTTCGCAGCCTGGAACTTCTCCTTGTACATAATTGCTCGATTGTCTCCATTTCATGTTTAGTATCTTCTTCAATGTGAAGTGACAAGTGAATTTGCGTGGAATTTTCAAGTTCTAAGAGAGTGCGCAAGAATAGGATCTAGTGCGCAATGATAGGGTCTGGGGCAATTGGAATGCTCAAAATACACCCATATATAGTTTTCTAGTTTTTGGTGAAACAAAATTCCAAAATTGAATTTTGATAGTTGAGATTTACAATAGATTTTATTTTCTAGGTGGGTTTCAATTTATGGCTGCATCGGTGCCCTTCACCATCAGATTTGCAACAGTGAACCTTAAGTGCGCAATGATGGGGCTCTCATCCCTAATGCATTTAATGATAGAATCTTCCAAATGCCTCAAGTCCCTTCATTAAGCATTTAGTTTTCTTGGTCATTAATTAGGACCACCTTTTATCCATTATATATCTCAAATTACTTAAATTTGGCAGAAAATTTGAAAACATCAATGTGCCAAAAGACAATCAATCTTCCACCAACCATTGTGGATGTTCAACCAAATTCTACAATGATATCCGTGCAAGCTATCTACCCCTAAATGTGTTGTTTACACCAACATACTCATCAACAATGTTATGACATTAATAATAATATGCGTTTGAAGTAATTTATAGAACGGCAAAGTGAGTGTAGTATAGTCATATGCTTCCTTATAAGCTATTTTAAACATGTAACTAATGGCAAGAGGAATGAAATACCCATACAATGTCTCTTGAAAATATTCATACACTCCAAATTGCCATATTAACTAATTGAGAAATTAGATTTTTCCAACAAAATTTGGATGTATTGAAGCATAAGTAAGACACTTCTATAAAATAGTTTAAATTTTTTTTAAATATTTTTTGGTTATTTGAACATTTAGTCAAAATTTATTGCCCAATAAATAACAACAACTTTTCTATAAATAAAATGGTTTAATGTCTCTTTAGAAATTATATTTCTTTTTGGAGTTTTGTTGTAGGAATTTTATGGATTTAAAAGTTTTAGCAATTGGAAAATTATTGACTAAAATTTGCTAATGGTTTTCGTACTTCATCCTCCAAATCATAAAAATTGACATATAATTGTATTATGAAGCTTTTTAAATTTCATTCTTTTTGGCCTTGATCAAATTTTTTGCCATAATGCCTTTTCAAAGCAAAGACTTTGTTTGAATTAGTAGAAATAAATCCTCACATTTTATTGCTTTTGTAGGCTTCATTCATTATTCTACAAGCTTAACCCTTGAGCACCCAACTTGTATCCACCAAAATCTAGACCTTCTTGCATTCATTCCAATCAAACTATCATTAAAAACAAGATATTCAAAAACTAATTGTACCGAATAGTAGTAGATATAGCCTTAGACCAAGAGAAAAATGGACAAATGATTGGATCATAATATAGAAAAGATTATAAAAGTCAATAGAGGGCAACCTTTCAAATTGGGGACTCCAAATTTAAGGTGCTTGGGTGTTCAAGGGACACTTTTGAATTACCATGATTGCAAACATTTACATAGGAGTTAAGAGAATCTCTTCAGTACCCAAATGAATGAGAATAGTTTTCCAAAGGTTAACAATAAGAAGCTATATGTTTTTGCTTTCTACCAAATACAATATGCTTTATTTTTACTAAAAAGTGAATTGACCAAAACACATGTCAATTTTTCTCTTGATATACTGTTCCATTTAAAAATTTTCTTTTATTCACCCAATTAGTTGCAACAACCTAAGGAACAACACCAAATCATTATTCTACCTTCAATGGAATACTCATTGTTAGGGAAACTTTTTGAGTTACATCGACTATTTTATATTTAATTCCCATACTAAACCATTTTTCCAAATACCAAGTTAGAATTTCTTTTTAAGTTGTTCATTCCAAAATAGAAATTATTTACATTGGTTTTCCTCCGATGTTTATGAATCACAACATTTTTTACCCTAAATCCACCGGCAAAGAATGAACCAAAATGACGACTCTCCGAGAACACTGACTGACTGTGATTGAACTATGAATCCGATATAGGAGGAGGCTCTTAAATGGAGCGGGTTCTAAAATGGTGCCCTATCTTAAATGTATAGTATTTGCACATGTTGCATTTTCATAGGCTTCAGCAGTGTACTGATAGTGTACATTTTAGCTAGGGCACCATTTTAGAGCCCTATGCCCTTTCAACTTCAGAATTTGATAACTAATTCTAGAGAGCTCCAAAAAATATGAAACGACTTGGGTTAGATGCCTATTCAAGCTGTCTTTCAAGGAAAACTCACTGAAAAATATTTCAAGATATTTGACCTGCCCAAAATTCTACTCCAGCCCTTACATGGTCGGTTTATGGACCTCCTCCCCTACTTTGGATAACTTACACCGTGTCTCTTTTCCCTTTCTCAATCTGTCTTTATTTATCAACAACCCTTCATTACAGCTGGGCTTCGGAATATCTGAACTGTACCTGCACCAGTACCTCCTGTGGCGAACTTCGAGGGCCGGCAGCGTTCTAGACAGCCGTATTGACCCAGTTTACATAATCCTCAAAACGCTCTGTAAGAACAAGCGTAGGTTGAAGAGAGAGGTCGACGGAGGTTCTCGCATCAAGCATCTGCGCTTGCTCGCCAGCCAGGAGGGGCCTTCAATTTGCAACGCCAGCGTCACCCGTGGATACAGCAACGTCGCCTGCTCCCGACAACATATTCACGGTAGACTGGTGCGCTTCTTCTTCTTCGTCTTGCAAAAGTTTTCAGATCGTGAATTGAGCTTAATTCGTTTGTTTCGATCTGTGCCCCAATTCTCATGACCACGTCCAAGTGGATTCTTGGCTTGAGCTAGAAGGAGATTGTCTTTGGAGTGTGCCCCCGTAGACTCTACGCTCTTGTTTTTTAGGGTCCTTGATTCTGACTTTTACTGCTCTGCTATGTTGTCGAGGACATCCATGCAGCAGTGTAGATCAGCCGGTTTTGCTTCAAATTGAATTTCTGGTGAACATCACTGTGGGTCCGTTTCTTGGTGTTCTGGCAGCATCTCTGTTTAAACCCTCATCATGTGAAACCCTAATGCCTCCACCAGTCAGTTGGTTGCAGGGCAAGGAGGAAGAGCAAGGGACCCCGATCAGAAGCTTAGTGTTTCCAGATGGCCGATCCAAGCGAGTCCACCCCCCAGTTGGAGAGTCTGAGAAGTGTGTCGGAGCCTTCTCGCCCGATGGATGCATTGAGCGACTCAGCGTATGCCACAGCCTTAGCATCTGAAAGGGAGTTCGCAATCCCCTCTTCGTCATTGAGTATTCTTTCCGCATGCTCTGAGCCCCTGAGCAGTGAGGGGAGGAACGCTGGGAGTGAGGATGACACGAGCGTGGAGGACACGATTGAAAAGTCCAGAGTGCATTGGAGCGAGCTGACTGAGCACTCTGAGTCTAACGGTGAGGCCGAGGTGAGTAATGTGGAAGTCTTCCAGTCATTGCAGCAGCATCCCACTTGCGGTCACTTCTTTTGCACATTTGGTGATGGTGGAATCTATGATGCTGGTGAGTTGGAGGTTGGTGAGAAGTTTGCGGAGGGTGGGCAAGCGGAGCTCTACCATGCCCGTGTCACTTGGAAAGATCCATGGTATAATTCACATGTTGAGGATCGAGGACTTATGTTTGTGTTGAAGGTCTTTCGGAAGGGGACCTTCTTGCGAGATTTGCAAGACCAATGGCCCCAAGGAATCTTCCGTCGATATAATGAGGCTGTGGAACGCGCGAGGCATGGGCAAGCGCATCCAACAAGATACGCATGTAACATACTATGTGGGACTTTATTGCGAGATGGTCGGTTTGCGTTTCTTTTATTGAGGGAAAATGAAGACCTCCGGACCCTCATTGACCATCGCATGAAGGCAAGAGCTTGTGTTGATTGTGGACCCTTTTCAAGGGAGGAAGTAATCAGGATTATGGATCATATTGCAAAAGGGATGTTTGAGTTGCACAAGCTTGATATTATTCATAGGGACCTCAAAGCATCAAATGTTTTATGCAGTGTGGTCTACAAGAAGATGGATACGTATGTTAATGATTTCAAGGTAACTAGTTTACAAGAGAGTGCAATAGGGGGTATTTACAGGTTTTTTGTTGTTGATTTCGAGTGCTCAATTGGAGTTATTGGAACTAGCTTTTTTAGAGCTCCAGAAATATTGCAAGCCCTCAAAGACAAGGTGTTGAGCAAGAATCCAAATTTGTTCTCAAAAGAAGCGGATGTTTATAGTTATGGGATGTTGTGTTACGAGATCTTGACAGGGAAGCTTCCTTTTGAAGGTCATCCCACTAATAACTATGTCCTTGTTCTTGAAGGGGGTCGGCCGGAAGTGCCTCATTATGTTGAGGAATGGGCTCGTGATTTGTTGAATAGGTGTTGGCAATCAAATCCTACAGTTAGACCTACATTTGGAGAAATATTGGAACTACTTGAGAAAGTTTGAAAATATTATAATGTAGAGAAATGAAGAGAAGAGTTGCCTTGTGAATGAACTTTAGAATGTGAGTTGTGTCTTCCAATTTCAATTTGGGTTATGAAGAATCGTAGTATTTCCTTAGAGGTAGTTTGGTTTTTTTATACAATAAAAGCTTGTGCACCTTGTGATTTTGTATATCATAAAATTAGATTAGATTATGTTCATGTTGGCTTGATATTATGATGGTGGAGTCTTCTTCTTCAAGGCAAGTTTCTACCTATGAAGAGCATTTTGACCTAAATATTGGTAGCTTTGCAAACTTTGAATTAGTAGTTTAGCCATCACTAAATTGTCACTTGGATAACTTTATTGTCGTTGCAAGTAGTTTAAGCTATAATGTGAAGAGTTTGGTTGTCATATTATGTCATTTAGTTTCATTATACAATTCTAAAAATCTTTTCTAATCATAAATCAATTTGAAGGTGTTAGGATAATTCTATAATTTTATAACTATTATGATCAATTAGTCAATTCAAAGCCTCATTTTGGGTTTAGAAATCATGAAATTAGTAGATGATTGGAGGATTGATATATATGATGTTTAATTCTTATATTTATTTTCAACAAAGTACATTATTTTCTTCAAGATCTAATTGTATAGATGTTTAATGAATTACCTCATCAATGTGTGTTTGAGTTTTGAATGTGAATTTGCATAGGAGTTGCAAATGAGCTTATAGTAAGGAAAATGTATGTATCTTATTTTTAATATGTTTTCTATTCTTGCACATGTCAGAGAAATTTGCATATATAAATTTTTTACAATAGAGATGACAAGAACAACTAAAAATGTATTAGAAAACTAAAATGCACTTCCAAAATCCTTGAGTTCAAATGAGGAGCTACCAAACTCATTACACAATTCATCTTACAATTGTTGAAATGCAAATTTCTTTTTTCTTTTAGGTAGAATTTGCAAATAACTTCAAATCAAATATTTGTATGTTAAATCTTTCAATAGTGAAAAAATATATTTTTAAACATTTGAAATACCTTTCTAGGAGAACAAAGAACCATTTTAAAGCAAATGGATATGTGCAATTTTTTAGATTTCAAATCTAATCAAATTTGCAAGCTTTTTTGTAAGTTAGGAAATCAAGTTCAATTTGTAAGCTTTACACTTCTACTAATGGTACATACATGTACTTGAGGATTTTAAAAATCTAGTTTATAGATTTTTTAGTGAAAAATAAAAACATTCAATCATCAACCTTCAATAGAATTTATAAATTGTTTTGGAATGGTAAAAAAAATTTACTTACTTTTACTAAAAGAAGCCTAAAATTTTGGATTGACCATATATGACAGATCAACTAGTGAATTGGAGGTCATTGTATCTCTAAAACATTTTGTTTTGAATTTGAAGACTCCTAGGGAATTTGGTCCTTTTGGTATTTAGTTGTAGGTGGTAATGTTTCTTCTATAATTAATCCTTAAAAGACCAAAGAATCTACACTGGACTTTAATTTTGAGAACTTTGGCATATTTTATTAACTTCATACTTTGAAATTTTTGTTTGAATTTTTTAATATGAATGTTCTAATGATAATTTATGTGTGAAGTTTTGATTCATGTCCCTCCAATAAGTATTGCAAAAATTAGAAGGGTCCTTTTAAAATTTCAATGTCAAATGGAGCAACAAAAAATACAATCTTAAAAATCATTAATTATTTTCTTGGAGATTTGTAGATTGATAACTACTCAAAAACATTTGTACCATTCAATATATTTGAATCAATGAGGTAAATGCCACAAAGAGTTTCAATTTGTAGGCAACAATAGATAGAAAGAACATATAAAGTCATTTATTTTTCTTAATTTTGAAATTTTTTGAACAAATATAAAAATAAAAGATGTTAATTGTTTAATAAAACATTCTTGCCATTGGGATTAACAATTCTCACAATTTTTCCAAAAACAATTAGAGTAACACTTTTATCTCTCACTTAGTAATGCCCTCCATTTAAACAATTTTGTAAAAGTAAATATGAAAGTTTTTTCGTTAAGCATTTTAATACTTGTTTTCAACCCACTTTCTAATATAATATTGTTCAAATGCATAAGTTATTGGACATACTTGTGTTCTTGTCTAAAAATGTTGAAAGACAAAACTTCATCTTTTGGAAGAGCTAGGAAATCCTAAATTTTAAATCTTTAGGCAAATTGAACTTACAATTGGTAGGGATATTTAGTTTAAAATTTTGGGACAATATACTAGAACAATTTCACCAAAGGATACTAAGGTTTGATTTTTTTTTTAAAGTTTCTTGATGAAGATTTTGACCATACTTTGGGGACAAGTATTTTGAAATAATTTTGGGCCTCTAAATATGAAGAAAAAAGGAATTAACAAGTAGAAATTGCTTATAAAGGGCACCCTACCTCAAATCAATCAGTTTTCATCAACATCCAGTGATCCGGGGTCCCAGCACAAGTAGTTTCCTATACACATTTTTTCATTGTATCCAGCATTGCGCTGTGGATTCTCATATGGTTCAGCTACAATTTCAAGGTCAAGCAATTACTGCCTTAATTTTCTCTGTTAATTTCTTTGGCAAGTGGAATCAGACACAATTTAACCAACATGTAGGTGCATGGTTTTAGAGAGATCTCTAAAAAGTCATGAAGAGGTCTTCGGTTTTGAGTCCCAAATCTTATGAGGTCAAATTTTTGTTGGCCATGTTTTTGACTTTAGTTCTAAAGTTGAGTTTTTAAATCTTATCTACAACAACATTCACACTATTGGACTAGGTGGAGTGGTCGACCCTTGACGTATACTTTACATAGTCTAGACACTACAAGGAAAAGGGGTGTTTTAAGTGAATTTTTAAGTATCGTTTGAGACATAAGAAATTAAGTAAGGACCTTTAAGGTGATTTTCAACAAAATTTTATTAGAAATACATATATTTCTAGTAAAATATTGCTGAAAATCGCCTTAAAGGTCATTACTTAGAATCATATATCTAGGACTATACTTTAAAACTCTCTTAAAATACCCCTTACCCTTATAGTGAGACCTACATTTAATGCAAAGTTCAATTAGATCGATTAAGTTTTATAATTGTTTTAGACTCTTGTCTCTATCCTATGGTGATGGTGTAGTAGTTTGTATAGATGAGTTGTTGGTTGAGTTTATGGTTGTGCTTCTTGCAATTGGTTACGGTGAGAGCCAAAGTATTTTGAAGGGTTATAAGGTAAGAGGTTTAGAAGCTCATTTAAGAGCTGAATCGTCTTGCTCATGTATTTTTTTAAATGGAAATACTTTTTAGCTCATTTATCTGTCAAAGAAAAATAGATGAGGAATCTAAGAGAAGTTGTTTCATATTTTTTGAAGAATTGTTGAATTAGTTATGAATTTTCAAACAAGTTGTATCATAGGTCCCTATTCATGACCCTAAATTTTCCATGAACCGTTCACTTGCAACTTTTAAGAAAGGAAGAGATTGATTGGCTCTTGCAACTAATAATACATTTTTTCTTTGATTCATTCAATGATTTGCGAGGTCAATTAAATAGCCATTCCACAACCATCTATAGGATGGTCCTTAATGCCTAAACTATTTTCAAGCTCTTCCCTATAGCTCATCATGATGATGGTGTGTACAACACTACAATTTTTTGATGCATTTCCTAAGAGGAATTGGGGATGGCATTGAAAATTGGAGTCTCTACAAGGTGGTGGCTTGTTGGTTGTGATCCCCCACTATTGTAGCCAGCTTGGGCAAGCAGTGTCTTGTGTACAATAGCTTGGATGTAGGTGTTATTTTAGTGTGCTCTTCTTGATTTCTATAATTCATTGAATGATTTTTTGTAGATGTAAATAGTTCTTGGTAGAATCTAATTTTACCAAAAATCTTGTTAAGTTATCTTATTAGATTGTCACGTTAACTATAAGCATTAATTGTAGGTATTTTAGCAATTTTTGTCATTGTTCTTTTGTAATAAGTTCTTTCATTTTCTTCATAAACAAATTGTTTGTGTAAGAATTGGTGATTTTTTTGAATTTATTTTTCTTTTGTTAAATTTAGGAGATGTAAATTGTTGTAGCTTGTTTCAAGTTAAAAGAGCTTGTAAACATCTTTGAAGTAGGAAAGCTCAAGTCCTAGCAACTTCAACTCTCTTTGATCTTGTAGGCCAAATGAAATATTCATCAAAGATGGAATAGGTCTTGAACTCAATAGAATTATTGTATGTAAGAAATTGTCAATTTGCTTATTATCCTTATTTCATTTATAAGAGAAGAATGTTTAGCACTCTAGTATAGTTGCTATTCTCAATATAAGGAATAGTCAAAAGTTGAATGGTAATATAGATGCTTTAATATTGAATTCCTATCATTACAAAGAATTATGTAGATGGAAGAATTTAAATAATTACAAATTGTTGTGCTAGCAATTGAGATAGAACTTCAAACTTCTTTAAGTTGGTTTCAAATTGTTTTCTACGATGGTCATGAAGTTAGGGATGTCAATTTTAGGATATTGGATCTTATTATTGGGCTCTAGCTATGATAGGTTTCTTTCTAGACCATGATATTTCATGAATGATAGAAGAACATTGCCTTATACATAGCAATGCTACTTGTTAGAGTTATTCATCAATATGTTCTTGTTGCAAGAATGGTTTGAAATAATGTCATTATGTTGATTCTCACAAAAAATTAGTTAATAGAAGCATGGTGTATTTAAAGAGAATAATTTGTTCCAATCCTTCCATGCGTGTAATCAAAGCTTATAAAAATATTTAGGGTTGTGCCAAAATTTTGAAAGAAAATTTGAAAATCAAGGTTGGTGGAAATATATGAATATCAAAATGGGTCAACTCAACTCAATGGGTGCTGTATTGGTGGTCATTATGGAAGATTGAAAAATAGTCAAAGCTTTAGCAAATCTAATCAAGCACTTGTTGCCAACAATAGATGCTCCAATCTACTATTTTCTACTTGATTTGCCTTGTTATATTTTCCATTTCTATTTGAGAAAGAGTTAGAAAGTGTGCTTAAAAACCTTCACAATTGCCTTAGTGTAGAGTTTTGGGGTGAAATTAATTCTATAGTTTATAAGTTGACATTTTACTTGTTAATTCTATAAAGAACATTTATAACCTATTTCTGCCTATAATCTCCAATGCCAAGCATGCTTAACTTTCTTAGAATGGTTCTTTATATATTGTTGGTGAGTCAGACTGTTTGGATTATATCATCTTTCATTAGGAGTTGTTTTTGCATTGTAGTGATACAACTTTGTTTGGTTGTAGAGTCTTGGTCAAGAAAAAACAATTCTTTGAAAACTTCATAGCTATTGTGTTATTTAGGGTAGTTGGAGTATTCATTTCTTTTGCAACTATCAAAACATTCAAGTATGAAGGCTAAGATATTGGTTTTTTTTAAAGGAATAGAACATCCAATTCAAAGTATCTTTTTTATCAAGACTTTATATTTATAATAAAAAGAAATTCATCTTTGAATTGATTCTTGAATGGAATGAATTTTGTTGCTTCATCAATTGGTTATTTTGCAAGTTAGGACTTGACAAGTTGACATAATTGATAGTTTATTCATACAAGATATGCTTGATGGAAATTCAACATTTCTCTAAATCCATTCTAATATGTTTTGTATCAATTGTGTACAATTTTCTCTTATATTGTTTGACTTCATGATGTGTTAGTATCTTATCCACTGCTCTTTTGAAATTTGTTGTATTTTTTTCTATAATTCTGTAATCTTAGTAAATTGTAGACTAATTATTTATTTCTATCTAGGCATTGTATAAGGATTTAAATTAAATTTTGTCTCTATGTTCTATTTTTTATAAATCTAATAAAGATATTAGTCTGTCTACATTACATTCTTTTCAAAGAATAAAGATGAAGTTGCATGATACACTCCATAAGAAAAACAAGTAATTGTACATGGCGCATATCTAAATTTCAATTCATTAGTATGTTTTATCAAACTGACATTTTCATATTGTTTTATAGGTTTATATGTATATATGTATATTTGTAAATTTATACATTTGAACTTGTAGCAATCATGTATAAATTAGTATAATTTGTGGATTTTTTTGTAATTAAGTAGATACCTAATTGTTTGTGAAAACTAAGTACACTAAATAGTATATTTAGTGTTAGCAACACTATTTACGAAAGATGACACTAAATATCATTAAGCCTACTAAAGTAAGTAACATTAAATCTCATTTCTAACACTAAAAGTACTCTATGGTAAATCTAAAATTTGAAGAGGTTTACATTTAGTGTTAGAACAAAAGTTCCCAAATGGTGGGAACGTTGGGAACGCTATGCTGATGTAGTCGAGCAACTGCTATGTCAGAAAATACTAATTAATTAATTATTTTTAAAATATTTTTTTGAAAAAAAATATTTTTTAAAATCATTTTCTTGATTTTTAATACAATCTGAAGTTTTGTTTTAAAGAATATATATATATATATATTTTTTTAATTTATTTTTGCAAAATTCAAAAATTCAGACCAGTAGGGGGCTGGTCTGCAGCAGTGGGAACAGTTTCAGGGAACTATTTGAAATTGGCCTAGAAATCCTCATGTTTAATACTACACTAATTCCTCCAAAGTTGAGATTTAGTGTTGTTTGGAGTAGGGGGTTAATTACACTAAATGTAATCCAACACTAAATATACTATTTAGTGTAGTGCCTGAATTTCAAAAAATAGAATAATGCTTAGAAATTTTAGTAGGAAATTTAGTAATAAGATGTTGTATATTGCTTCTAAAAAAATTCATTGTGAACTAATATAGGTTTTAAATTGTTTAAATATCAACCCAAAAACTTAAAAAAATGATACTAGATTTTTGGATTCACAATACAGAAATAATAATTATACAACAATGAATACATGAAGAAATGTGAATTCTATGAAATTTGAAATTAAAGAATAAATTGAAGACAATTTGAAATTAAAAAATTCAATAAAATTCGAAACAAAAAATAAAAGTTCCTAACTTGATTGTTTAGGCAATTCACAAATTCATTAGTATAGACCTAATAATTAATTTGGAAATCCTATCAAAATCAATAGTTACTATAATATAATATATGACATTAAAAAAAAGTCTATATTCATCACTTGAAATGAATGCAAAATGATAAGTTGAGTGAAAATTTATATTTAACTACTATATAAATAATATAATATGTTATATCTTCATACAATAACAAAATATTATCATTCAATAAGATAATCAAATATATTGATAAAGGAGGAGGTTCATTAATGGAGCATCTAAGGGCTACAACTGAAATTTGGGGAGGAGATTAGGAGAAACATCTAAAAATATTTTTTTGGTAGATTTTCCTTAAAAAGACAAGTAGAATTGACATCACACAAGTCGGTTTATATTTTTTGGAACTTTATGGAATTAGTTATAAAATTTTGAAGTTGAAGTGACACAAGGCTCTAGAATCGAGAACCTTTAGAAATATACACTATTTATACATTGCTCAAGGCTATGGAAAAGAAACATGTACAAATAGACTATATTTTTTAACCTCTAAAAGCCCATTGTTCCCTCGGAGGACAATTTGGAGTTTGGGCAAGTTTTGATGACCTCAATTTTTAATGAAACTTTTTAAATCTTTCTCATAAGATAGGAAAACTGATAATCTTCGTGGGGATATAATTTTTATTTCATTTGGTGCCTGAGAGCAAAAGTTATACCACAAAATACCCAAATTTTAACTCAGCAGGCAAAAAAGAAATCCACAAAAACTTGAAATTAAAATTTTAAATTTCTTTGTCTTATAGATCATGTTTTTGTCTATATATGAAGCTTTGATTCATTCCATTTGGATTAGTTTTGTGAAAGTTATGAACAATCTTGTTTTTTGGGCAGTTTGAGCATCTTTATTATAGGATTTATTTCTGAATGCAATTTTCACATTTTAAGAAAAAAAATTGCTTGCTAAGGTTAAAGTTGCTTGCTAGAACAATGTCACCATTGGAATTATTGTGTTTCAATTCCATCTTAGAACTATTAACGATTTAATTTGTTTTTCAATCTTGGACCTACCTCTACTTAATATTTTCTTAAAGAATGAAAATCAAACATTAAAAAAAAAAAATTTATCCTAGACTTTGAACTCAATTCTTAAAGACAATTTTTTTGATTGAAAGTCCATAGTGTAGAAGAATTCAACAAATGGCAATCAAAGTCATCTGAAATTGCAAGACAATTTTAAAAAAAACTATGACTGTTTTCTAACTTTGAATGCTCATATCTTCCAATCTATATGGTCAAACTTCATGAAATTCTTATCACGTGATCTAAGACAAACAAAGTAGAAGAAACTACGGTGAGATTCTATAAAAACATTTTTTTGTTCTTTTGGATGAATACAACAAAAATGACAATTTTGAGTGGTTTTTGATAGAAAAATCACCTTGGGCCTTAAGAGGTTAAGGAAGTGCCTCATTTTAGAGCATGTTTGCTTTTAGAACCTCCTCCCTTATACTATTTATAAAATGTACACTATTTATAAATTGCTAAAGACTATGAAAAAGAGACATGTACGAATAGATTGTATTTAAGGAAGTGCTCCATTTTAAAGTATGTTGCTTTTAGAACCTCCTCCCTTATATTAAAAATAAAAAGAATGAAGAATTATATATATATGTAATATTCATGGTTTTATAAACAATAGTCAAAATGATTTTGCAAATTTTAGTGGAAAAGCACTCTACAATATAGAACATACTTTTATATAAATTGAAAAGAATGTGATTTCTATTTTAAATCCATTTTAAATTATTTTAAATTAGAAAATCAGAAAATTATTTTTTGGAACTTTTTTTGAATACAAATCTTAAATATAATCTAAATAAATTTTTTTTAAAGATTATAAAATATAAACAAAAAATTGACTTTATTGAAATAGTTTTATACTCTCTAACTAAAATAAATTCTCTTTATCAAATTCCCACTATTAATTTTGTTCAAATAATTCTATCTAATTTTGTCTCCATTTAGTATTTTCTAGTAATAAAACTAATATTGTTGTTCACTGAAGACAAAGGTTCACATTCACACCTTTTTTGTTTGTATTTATAGTAGAAGGTTGTCTAACACTATTAATGTTTGACAATAGGCAACCCAATTTCCATTCAAAGCTATAGACATATACACTTAGAGCATCTTCTATGCTATGCTCATCAAAAACCATTGCAACAATACATGTAGTTTCTTTTCCTACCCGTGTCAAGTTTTTTGTGCCTCAATGCAATGACAAGATTGGGAATCCTACACCCGTCTACTATTGCACGAGAGTATTGTTGGGAGTAAGGGAGGTGCTAGATATGCTTCATTGCTTATGTTTGCACCCTTTTAGACACCATTATTAGTGTTGTTAGAGAAGTGTGAAGGAATTTAGAGGGCATCGTTACAAAAAGTTTAAACCCTATAATTTGATTTTCTTCCGCAATGCAATTACAAAAAAAAATTAAATTAAAAAAACAAAGTTTAAAATTTATAAAGGATTTAATTAATTTAAATAAAAAATAAAAAATTTAAAGAAAAAATGAAAATCTAAACGAAAATTAATAAAATAAAATTATTACTGATTTACCGTTAGATCAGATCTGCCTTTAGCCTTGCGATCTCTTCGCAATCCTCTTCGTAGTTAAAAATTGAATTTCTTGTTATAAAAATTTAAGAAAATAAAATGATTAATTTTTTTAATTGAGAATTGAATTTTTTCTTATAAAAATTTAAAAATTAAGATTAAAATGTTGATTTTTACTTTTAGTTAAAAATTTTAAACTTAAATATAAAACATAAAATATAAATATGAATTTATTTATTTTTTCAAATTTAAATTTTGTTTTGAAAAAACTTGAATTTTTCTTAGGACCAATGTGCCATGACACTAACACAACACTAGTTGTGCCATGTCATTTAAAAAGAAATCTAGTTTTTTTTTTTTCAAATTATTTTTTTAAAGGTCCTTCTAGGGGATGGAGACACTCCCAATGAGGGGAACTTCAACTTTCTCCCGGAAGTTGTCAATGGGGAACAAACACGAGCCCATGGTGTATTGTTGTATCAAATGGGAGAAGTTATCCTTACCAGTTCAAGAATTGCATCTGGAACATCACTCTTTCCTAATTACACCACTAAAGCAACAGTGTCACAGCCTTTTGTAAGGTCCAAATTTTTTGTAATGTTGGACGTTGGCATCTTTTAGGCTTAATATTGCACATCTTCTGATAATTATAAACGAAGTCTTGGAGGCAAAAAAATATACACTGTACTTAAGGTTGAGGTACTAGTAACTAACTACATCCAACATCCAACTTATAGGGTGCAATATTTTCAATCAAGGTTAGAACAGATTTCCAACCAAAGCTTGCATTGCATTCTTTTGTCCATTACAAGGTCAAGTGAGACTAATAAGGTTATGACACATGTCCCAAATTAGTGAATGTAGGAAGAAAGAAGTGATACTTAGGCAGAAAGTAATTCTTGAATGATTGGAATCGAAGACTCTAGACATTGGCTATTGGTCAAAAGTACTTTTTGGCTCTCAAAATTCTAAGTAATTTCAATTTTGGGAATTAAATTATGAAGATTTTAGAATCTCCATATTTACTATCTTTTTGCATAGGAAAAAATTCCACCACCTTATACTATGTTCAATCTACTCTAAAATTGCTTAAATGATTGGTTACTAGTGTCTCAACATACCTTTAGTTATAGTATTGTCATAAAGTTGCCACAACATCACTTCTAATGAAAGAAGCTATTCACTTAAATCCTTAATATGTTTTTATGTACTTTGAGCACAATTGAATATTAAGGTAGGCAATTCTAAAATCAACCAAGCTCTAAAAACAACCTCTTACACAGAGCTACATTTTTTGTTCTTCAATATACCAATAGTGTACATTTCAACTGGGGTCGCTTTAAGAAACCATTACATTTCAACTTCAAAAATTTGTAACTAAATCCGCAAAGGTTCAAAAAATATGAAACTACTTGGATTGGATGCCAATTTCATTTATCTTGCTACAAAAATTTACTGAAAACTGTTTCAAGGAGTTTAGCTTCCCCAAATTTGCAATCAGCTTTTAACCCTTTAGTGAACGTAGTCTTGGAGAGGCGTGGAAGTAGTGCAGAAATGTCTAAATCTTTGAGGCTGCCTGTTGAGTATATGAGTGAAGGCAGACTGAAATTAACCGTATGATCTTCACCTTCGGTATTGTAGGAGTGCATTAGGAAAAAAGATTGATGGAATCCCTTCAGCGATGCTCAGATTATGAAGTTTGACTAGTAACTAGGGGGCGTTGACTAGCACGGGCAGGCTTGTCATGCTTTGTTCCGTCACAATTTTAGTGCACAGCAGAGGTCAAGGAAAATTAGGAAAAATTTGGATGCTCATCATCTTCCTGTATACAAGAGCCAGGAACTCACGAACTGTGGAATCTTGAATTGGTTTCTGCAAGGGAGGCCTTGCAATGACTGCCATTCACAGACAGCGGAAGAGGAAGCCTTCCTCGGGTAGTTCGACGATTGATTCCGCACTAAACAAAGATGAGTAAAATTGATGCTGCCCCATTGACCACCTGCCATGTTCGTGGGTGCCCACCATGCATGAGACAAAGCTGATGTCAGCTTCGTATTTATTTATAACAAGGCAGAACACATAATAATCAAAAGTTATCAATGAAGATTAAGGTAGAAGTACCTCTTTTAGAGAATCCCTTTTAACCTTTCAAGGACGGACCTATCACTACTCATTTTAAGCCTCACTAGCAATCACTCACTCTATTGCCATTTCACATTTAGATATGTATGAAAAAATTTCTACTAATTTTTGACAAATGAAATTATATGCCTTCTTTACTTCATAGAATTTTTAGATTTTATTTGTTGGAAATTGATTTTTCTGAGAATTTTTGGAAAAAAAGTGAAGAAAAACCCACAGCAAATGGAAAATTATCTCAAAAAATCTGAAAATTTTCACCATGTGTGTATATAACAATGACAAAGACCATGGTATAATTTAAATTTCCTTGTGATTCTAAATATAGAATTTGATTGACATTGAAAATACATTTAAAATTCAAATTGCAATAAGAAATTGAATTTTAGGATTTTAGTCCAAATTTCAAATTGAAGTACAAACTAGAGTAGATGAACTTCATTTTGTTAGTTGGGCTCAAATTCCAAAAAATATCATTTTTGTAGAGAAATTCAACATTTAGAGTAAGAAGTAGCGACTTTCCAAAAGATGCTAAAGATAGCATATTTTGTGATCTCTTTTTTTACTAACTTCACATTCATATAAAGATAGACACTAGAAAGGCTAAAAACAAAATTAGGTATCCTTCATAAACCTCTATTGAAGGTCAATTAGAAAAAAATAGATGAAAATCAGTTTCAATCACTCATCAAATTACCTGTTCATTTGAAAACCATGAAATGGTGTCTGCAGCATTTAGGGATTAATGGCTTCATAGGTTGACCTATTGTGGACAACACTTGGATGCACTATTTATTGAAAAAGATTCTCTGCTTGTACCTTCTTATCCAATCATGTCTCTACCCAAAAGTCCTGAGCCCCCAAAGGACTAAGATGACAATGTTTGTGTCATAATCCACTCAAAACTACCATTTCTATTGCGCTCATCCAAGGAAAAAAAAAACATTCTTCTAAAAATCTAACTGTAGAATCTTGTATTTAACTTGTTTGAGATAGTGTGGTAAAATTTTTATGAAGTTTGACTATATAGATTGGAAGATATGAGCATTCAAAGTTGGAAATTTTCAAAGTAAATTTCATAGTGAGCTCAATTTCATAGTGAATTTCCTACATCTTACATGCTAAAATCCCTCAGTTATCCATTATAAGAACTTCTACGTTATATTGATGAGCGTCACACATAAACTAGCCAGTGTAAATGAATGTTGGAAAGTGGTCATGATTAGGACATTTTTTGGCTTTCTAGTACCATAGGACACTAGAAAACTCAAATTTGGCTAAAAAATGACAATGAGTTGTGAAGTTCTTTACCACAAAACTTTGAATTAAAATGAAATTCTAGGATGACACCACCCAATCATGGATGAAAACAAAATTATGGACAACTAAAGTAATACATAGTAATGTAATTTTTTTAAAATCCAATATGTGGATGAATTTTGAAATTTGAAGCACCACTACTACAGTAGAACATTTTATGTAAGTTTCCACCTCGGAAAAATGAAAAAATAAAGTTGTGGTCGTCATACTGGTAAGTGACAAGTGTGATGGAAGTTACTTTTGCCTTGGTGCCTACACTTAAGTTACTCTACACGCAGTGCTGTATTGTCGCATCCTTTGTCAGTCTTGAATATTTTATGAAGAAGCTCGAAATTTTCTTTGTGGTGTGACGTCAGCTTTTGTACACAAGCGGGCACACAATTCGCAGCCCATCCTCTAAACAAAGAGGACAGTTTCCTGTCCGACATCAAAGCTCCGAAGCTTGGGCAAAGCGAAATTTCACGAGTTCCTGGCATGCCTTGGCTTTCTATTTTTCTGAAAAATGTAGACAGCGTAATTAGGGGAGGGCTTTTGCAATCGCGCTGCACAACTCGTCCAGTTGTCTCCTAAAAATACGAATGGATGAGAATACGTCACTGCCAGCGAGAATGGCTGCTTCCTTTCTGTGCATCGTCCAAAAACTGGACGCAAGCGCGCTTAGGGGTTAAAAGGTCGCTTTCAGAGCGAACTACCTTATTGTAAGACTGATTAGATGATCACAATAGACGATGACAGTCAGCACATACAGCGTTTTATTAATCAACCGAGAATTCAACTACAAATATATATACAAATACACATACATACATATTCATACACATACATATTTGGAAAATCCTCCATATCAGATTCAAAATTAATGCTGTCACTACTCGAAACTATGTGTAGGTTTACAACAACCTTGCGAACAGCATGCACAGATTTGGTAGTCGAGAAGGTAGCGAACATATAATGGACTGACTGGGAAGGATATCGATCGAGAGGACTTGACACTCTTACAACAGCAATAATTCAAACCCAACATACATCAGATCACGAAAATGAAATGGACACCTAATTCACACTCTCTAACGACACTGTCTGTACGGCCAATTGAGCTTCTGAACCCGCTCTCTCATGAGGAAATTAATTTTCCAATGACTTGTAAGCCCAACACGACAGATTTGATAGAATGTGCAATTTCACAATCCTTGTAGAGAGCTCGAATCGAAACACTCTCAACAATCAATTAATGCTGATTTATTTCACACATTGCCAATTAGCATATTAAAGTAGACGACATGCATACCAATTGCAATTCGATCACAGCATCATGAATATCCCACTCATCAGTACGTGTCACATGCATGGGCGTGTGTTTTCCAATACTGAATCTCACACAGCCAACAAGAGGCATGCACTGAATGGGTGGACTGCAATGATTCAGGATTTAGACCCCTCGCCAGCTTGTCCAGAAATCCTGCCTGGGCAAATTTATCAAGTCTTCCTCAAAGAATGGATCGGAGCACCCGAAGTTCCTGAATCAATCCCAAACTGCACAAACAAGAAACCCAACAACAACAACAACAATGAGAATTGGTCTCCACAGCCACTAATTTTCCATCATTTGACCTTAACTTCGAATTCTACGATCGAATCGAATGAGGCAGTCGATCCATGGAAAACTAACACAACTTACAACGCTTCTTGAGGGATTTGATCGATGTATCGAAGGTCCAAAGGACTGATGATCATGCAAGCTAGAGCAGTCTAACTCAATGAGGCACCGTACCACGGTAGTGCTTCAGTTCCAAAGGGAACGTGGACGGAATCAATTGTTCATGCACAAGCCAGCGTGAGCTGCAGCATTGTGATCGAAGAGTCAGCGAGGATGTTAAACAATTTCTACGAATGACGCAGTCACTGGAATACGAAACTCTACGGCGCTCCCTGAAGCATTTGGTGTACCTTAAGGGTCAAGGGATTGACATTACAAACCAGCGTAGTCTAATTTCAATGAGATGCCATGGCAATGCTAGGGAATGTGGACATGCTACCAAGCTATGCTTGAGCTGCAGCTAGCATTGTCAACAGAGTCCAAAAAATGCAAAGATTGCAATAGACTGCAAAGAATGCAAAGGCGTGAGAGTGTGTATGTGTGTGTACCTGCGGCATTTACTTGCGGCCTCCACCGCCACCACCGCCTCCACCACCTCCTCCGCCACCGCCCCCTCCGCCGCCGCCGCCGCCACCACCGCCACCGCCTCCTCCTCCGCCACCCCCGCTACCTCGCCCGTTCCCGTATCCACTCCCGTTACCGCGCCCCCTTCCATTTCCATAGCCGTTTCCGTTTCCATAGCCATTGCCATTGCCATAGCCGTTTCCGTTTCCGTAGCCATTGCCATTGCCATAGCCGTTTCCGTTTCCGTAGCCGTTGCCATTGCCATAGCCGTTTCCGTTTCCGTAGCCGTTGCCATTGCCGTAGCCACCATAGCCTTGAGTGCTCTTGGCTTTCTCAGAGTCCGCCTGCACAAACGAGATGGCCCATCCATAAATCGCAACCAGAAACTCGATCACGCCCCAAAGCCCAAGTTCACTCAGAAATATCAAGACGAAATGTGCGCGCACCGAATTAGAGTAGATGGAAACTTCAAGAACGACATGGTGGAAACTTTAAGAACGCACAAAAAAATGTATGCATCAAGTAGACTGACGGACTCCATGACTGAAGTGAAGAGCTACTGTAGCTAGATTGAGGAAACGTTTGTGAACTCACCTGAGCCTTGGCAGGGACGGTGCTCTTCTTCTCCGTGAGCTTCCGTGCAAGAGTAGGCTGAACAAGACAAATCTGGCATATGAGAAGCACCGCAAGGAGAAGCGAAATAGCCCGCAGGCCACTGAAGGAAGCCATGTTTGCAAGCTCACTGGCAATCGAAGTGGGATGGTGGAATAGGATCTCTCCGAGCTCTTAATATACAGCGGGAAGGGCGGCATGCATGGACGATTGGCAATGATCTCGTTTGAGCAGATCAGAAACCGCGTCGCGAAGAAAAAAACAGCATTATGCAGGCGAATTTAATGAACCGCACCAAGCTTCTTGTCGCTGCAGCTCATGTCAGCAAACGCACGCTGCTCGCCATCTGCATGCGGCGAATCCCCATGCTCTGCACCATTTCGCTGTGGATCACAGACATGGGACAAAAACAGTTTTTTGTAAAATACTAGCTTGCCACTGACCACGGAGACAGGCATTTAAAGCTTGGGTCTAGAAAAAGCTAAGGCCTAGAAAAAGACTTACCCCGCCTTGTTCCACCTCCCCCACACAACACCGTGAAGTTACCTTCGGCAAAAAAATAACTAAATTTTGAGGAGCCGAATGTTAGCCAGATCCAAGGAAAATTAATTAGAAAGGAACTAGGTCAAATGAGTTATTTGTAGAGTACACTACATTGGGGGTTTAAACCCATGAGTTTTGTGAAAAAATCAGTTGAGTTAAAAAAGTCAAAATAAAAGTGGGTATAAAACTTATTTTTCCATCAAAATGGTGCCTAAAAAAAGTTTGGTCTCCACTTCAACTATAGTTGCTTTCTCAACTTTAAAAAAGTCATGCCCAAAGTGGGGGGACTTTACAAATAACTCAAATATGTTGGAAAAGATACTTGTAAAGTTTGGTCCTACGACATGTGCACCTACTAAGTTACACTGAATCCAAATTCATTCCTCTAAGTTTAAAGATGGCAAATTCAAAATGATGGTAATTCATGTGCCATTTTTGAGACCGCAAAGTCTAAACTAAAAATTGACATTTAGGATAGATATAGACTTTTAGATATCTAAGAAAAAAAAAATTCAAAAATCTATGAAAGATTTTGATTTCAATCTACACGGTTCAAAACATCTTGGACATGTGTAGATTTTAGACTATATGGTCTGAACAGTAAAAAGTTTCAAAGTAATGAAATTTCGCCATTTTAATGAAACTTGCCATCAAAGGTAACAAGTTTATTGAAATTCAAAGACTGTTTTTCACCTTCCTATGCAATGAAGAAAACTGTTCAGCATCCAAGATGATCTGAATACTTGAAGGTTTGCTGAAATTTGAGGAAAGCTATCTAATAACTGCCAAATTACTACTCGATCTGGAGTACAAACTAAACATGAACTGCGCAACGTACCCGCCCTCCCAATTTTCAATAATTTTTCTGCAAACATGCGCCGACGGTGACCTCAGGTTACGGTAGCACTAACAAGTCGGTTGGAACCGAGCTG
This sequence comes from Thuidium tamariscinum, assembly GCA_947034885.2. Lineage (NCBI taxonomy): Eukaryota > Viridiplantae > Streptophyta > Bryopsida > Hypnales > Thuidiaceae > Thuidium > Thuidium tamariscinum. Next base: position 30,427,123 of record OX344751.2, on the reverse strand, counting down.
TAATTGCATTCTTCGCTCTCTGTCAGGGACTTCAGATCGATTTGCAGGTATGTACCTAGCTAGTTCCAGTTTACTTTTCACATCCACAGGCCGGCCTTCGATCGCATTCGAATTCCAATGATCGAGACTTAGCTTGCCGTGTGATGACGACGCGGTGAGTGGGAATATACGTACTGTATGTATAATGCACACATATTGTGTGCAGGGGAGTGATCGACATGATTGCGGGCACTGAAAGTCCAGCAAGATTGGTGGATCATAAATGGATGATGCGTGAGGCCGGGACAGTACCTGACATGCGCTGCACGACAGCTGGAGTTGAAGTCCGGGTTGCATGTGGGAGCAAGAGCCCTGCCTGACGAGCTCCAGCTTAGACCGGTGACTGATCAATTCGATCAAACTACTCTTGGCAGTACGTGCAGTTTAGTCAACGTCGATCTGACACCGTCCATGGCTTGCTAGGAACATCGTCGAGCTTGATACGATGCACATGCAGGGAGCTAGAATAGCTAGTCATCCTAGCTTGTTTCCCTGTCGAGAAGTAAGTTTTCAGAAGTTTCCCAATGAAACAAGCTTTGCACTTGCTCGCAACGGCCGGGGGGAGTCAGGGAAAAGTTGCGAATTGGCAAATGAAATATACTGATCAGTGTCACTTTTCTTGTTCGCTGAACATTCCTTGATGGCAGCTAGCGAGCACGTAGCTAGTACCGTAAACACGGATCGGAATGGCAATCTGGGAACCAGGGATCACTAATCTCCCTGCCTGTGATGAACGTCGATTTTACGGCAGAAAGAATCTCGACAAGAGATAGTTAGCAAGCACACGTAAAACTACAGTACATGCTAATCGAGGGTCCTACTTCGTCGATCCCAGGCCCATGACATTCATTACAATCCATTTGAAATGAGACATATATAGTTTTGCTGCTTAGATAGAATCTACGTTAAGATAAATCCCAAAACGATATATTAATCCAACATTAGCTCCATCGAAAGTAAATTGCCACTACGGCAGAAATCGGATCGATCGATGCAGTTAACCGTCCATCCTAGAAGTCAACCTAGAAAGTGAATAGTTTCTAGGTAGAGGCCGGTGGGTTCATGTCATCAATTCCCCTTTCGCTGCATTTTTCTTTGCGACGCGGTTTCTCGCCGCGACGTACAGTACCTACCAGCAAACAAACAAGATTTCCTCTCCGCTTGGGCCGGAGTGACGGAGCTTCATGGACCCCGCCCTTCTCGCTGCATGTTATATTAAGAGCTCCGAGTGCTCCCCAATTCACCATCCGATCCAACGTTGATCGACTTCGATCGATCAGTAGTTCATAGCCATGGCGTCCTCCAGCAGCTTCTGCCTGCGGGCAATCTCACTTCTTCTGGCGGTCCTCCTCATCTGCCAAATGTGTCTGGTTCAGCCCACATCTGCACGACAGCTCACGGAGAAGAAGAGCAAAATCCCAGCTGCAGCTGAGGTGAGCTCACAACCTTTCCTCAAGCTAGCTCTTCACTTCATTCATGGATTTATTCTGTTTGACAATCTGCTGGATTCATGCATTGTATATTCTTGAGATTACTGTCACCATCTGGTACTCCTGATCAGCTGATTCAGTGAGCGACTTGCCGTGAATTTTCTGAGATGGAGCTAGCTGGGCCGATCGAGTTTTTGAAATTCATATATAAGCTACCCTCTGGTTGTGACCGGTGGTCCATTTATTAATTTTGTGCAGACGACCTCTGAGAAATCTGAGAAAGCCAAGAGCACTCAAGATTATGGTGGCTACGGCAATGGCAATGGCTATGGCAATGGCAATGGAAACGGTTACGGCAATGGCAATGGCAATGGCAATGGCAATGGCTACGGCAACGGCAACGGCAATGGCTATGGCAATGGAAATGGCAACGGCTACGGCAACGGCAACGGCAATGGCAATGGAAATGGGGGTGGCTATGGAAACGGAAGCGGCTACGGCAATGGCAGCGGCTATGGAAATGGGAGAGGCCGTGGAAACGGAAGCGGCAATGGAAACGGAAGCGGCTATGGAAACGGAAGTGGCAATGGAAACGGGAGTGGCTATGGGAATGGAAGGGGAACAGGCAGCGGCAGCGGCAGCGGAGGCGGAGGCGGTGGCGGTGGCGGTGGTGGAGGCGGTGGCGGGGGTGGCGGTGGAGGTGGCGGAGGAGGAGGAGGTGGCGGAGGTGGAGGTGGAGGTGCCGGTGGTGGAGGCGGTGGCGGTGGCGGAGGCCATTAAACGCCGCAGGTATACATCTATGAAATCTCTCACGCCTGAGCATCAATTCTTTGTGTTCTCTACATAATGCTGCAGCAGCTCGATCAAGCTTGTAAACCTAGAGTGTGATTGGGTTGGTTTTCCATAGAGTTCTGCCGCGATCGATCATTCAAGTCGTAGATGTTCAGGTTGTGATCGATGAAAGTGGAGATTCTCATTGACTTTGTGTTTCTTGAAACTCGTGCAGGTTCGGATTGATTCATGCAGGAACACATGCCTGGTGGTCCACTCTCGATCTGCTCAAGCTAGACGTACCTACGATCGAGGGGTCTGAAACTCTGAATCTTAAGCATATATATACTCGCTGCCAATAATTTAGTGGATGCATGTAGATTTTCTGGCTGAGTGGTAGCGTGAGTACGTCTGAGTGGGATTCAAGTACGTAATACTGGAAATCTCACGTCCCAAGTAAGACACATGAGTTGGATATATATGATGCTGTATGTACGTTTTCTGCTTCGCGAAATGGCGAGAAGTAAATAAAGCAACATACATGTATTGCTGGTAACAGAAATTAAAAAATCAGCTGTTTTCAGTATATTCATGGTACGTATTTCGTAGAAATGTTTGGCACCAATTGCCGTTGCAAAGGTGTCAACTCAACTTCAGTCGATCATTCGCAAGTCCCTGAACTTTGTGTATTGAATGTATGGAAGCCGTTTCACTTGGATCCAGTAAACCAAATGCATGGAGGACGCAACATATATACTATTCCCACTGAGGACGTGCAATTGATCTCGCCTCATACGTTATCGACGATCCTCTTTTTCCAAACACAACTCATGTATTCGTACACTTGCCTGAGCTAGAAACTAATGTAATTTTACATCAACCTGTTGTATAGGCAAACATTGGTAGATATATTATAATTACAGATTTTCAGAATTTTGTTAACATGATAATGAGACCTTTTAGATGTAAGTTTCCTCAGAGTACGTGGTTGCTGGGATTGATTTTGGCCACGTTGACTTTCTTGCCATGAAACTTTAGCCCAGTTGGCATGAAATAATTATACAGAATCGTTGAGTATTCCAATCGATCAGAAAATGCGGCAAAACGTCACTGATTTCGCTTTGCGTCAATTGGCGGAATTCCACGACTTTGTCCCTTTCCAGGGTGGGTGGTCTGAAACGTAATATATACGAAAATATTATCTCAGAATTCTCACTAACAAGTTACACTGCGTACGCTCAAAAACTGGAAACTAAGAATCAAAATATACCATTGAACTCACGACACCAACCCCACCTCATTTGTAAAATCACTATGTCTTGAAATCATTCCAATTCAGAGTTGTAGACAGCAAGGTGAAGAATTAACTAACTAAAACATCCTGCTTAACACAATTATAACAAATGAATGCTAATGGTTATGGAATATTCACTAATAAGTAACGTGAATGCCTCTGGAACGTACCTCCAACGGAAGTTAAATTGAAATCTGAATTATCTCTTAGAACCTGTATAATATGGAATAATCTCTAAACTAATATCATACCACTTATTTTCATGATCAGCATATGGCACTCAGTAGTTTAGTATCCCCTAAGCGTTGAGACTTATCTCCAAAATTGACAATTTTGGAAAAAACATTGGAAAGTACTATTTGGAAGAAAATTTTGGAATTGAGACAAAAATAAAAGTTGTAGAGTTTGAGTTTTAGATTCTATCCATATGCATGGTTAGATTCACCAATGGTATGAGCCTATGACCAATATTTTTCTGTAATTTTTGAAAGGAAAAATTCTAAATTCCTTCTAAATTCTTTCTAAATTCCATTGCAAGAAAAATATTGTAATTTTTTAAAATTTTTTTGTTGAAACAGATTTGAAATGAGGTTCTCTCAACATGGTGAATTTTTTTAATTTTTTTAATTTTTTGATTCTATGATCTCAGTTTTGCAATTCCGAGTTTAAACTAAAGTCAATGCAATTTTGACTTGGTCAACCACTTGACATACTTCCACATTTGTAATTTTGGAAAAATATGTACTCTAATAACACCAAATCTAAAACCCTAGCTTGAATGCTTGATATGACAAGAACTTCAAGAAATTTCTGTAAAATTAGGATGACTTTCATCCAAGCTGTAATGACGGAAAGCAATCTGATTTTCAATCTGTTCAGCGTCCACTTCTTGCACTTCGGCGCGCTGAGGAGTTTGAGGTATAATTGATACACTTGCAGAGCTTGTATGACTTCTATGGCGTTCAGAATAATGTTGTTGACAAATTTTCCACTTGACACAGAGAGATTGGTGGGTGGCCATATGGATTAATTGATGATGACAGGCTTCAGGCTCTGTTGTGTTTGTTCCAGCAGTTGAACCATCAACCAACTTGCAAGTTTTTTTGTTTTTGCTCTTTTGGGGATTTAGTTGCAGGTACTTTTGATAGTCACTCATACTTGTCCATGGGGACTGTATGTGGGATTCAATATGAAAAGAAAGGACTTTAATGTACATCAACCTCAAAAAAAAAAATTTGAAGTTATTTCCATGCTTTTTTAAGATTCACAGAAGTTTGCAGTATACAGAAAGGGCGGAAGGAACAAGCCTGATTTTTGTGTTGTGATGGTACCGAGTAAATAATGCCTTCAATCTTGTTGAAGCTCACTGAAAGTCGGATATGAAGCTGAGCTATCAAAGTCGGATCTCAAGTTTGAAGGATTCGTGATTTGTGGTATAGCTTTAGCTATGAAGTGAGTGCTTTGAATGGTTCAATTCCATGTCAAATGCAGGCCCCCTACCTCAAACCTGCGACGTGCAAGTTCTTAGACAAACCATTTGTAATACCTACAGAAGAGACGGCTAATCAACATCAAACATTTGCTTCGTAAACCAACGTGAACCCACCTTGACAAGAAATTTTGGGTGGAGGCATGTGCACAAATGGAATGGGATCGGAAAGCTCTCTAGAGAGTAAGGTTCAAATTTAGGGTTTAGAATTTCAAACTCCCTGCAAGCTTCATGCAAATTAAGTGCATCATATTTCACCCCAAATTGTGATTAGACTCTAGAAAACTTCAAGTAATTGGTCCCCAAGTTGACTCCAGTGGTTGTGTCCCTCTATCCTTTCAGAAGATGGTAGCAGTAACATCCTTTTTTTTAAATTAACAATCCCTCCGTTTTGTAAAAAAATTTAGAGCTGTTGATAATTTATTAAAAGAAAAAACAATTTGATTACTGATCTAATTTAATATTGAATACAAATACAAATACAAAATATAGATAAAAATATGTACAATAATGAAATATAGAAGATGGATAAGGCTACGGATATGGATTTAGTAATATATCCCATATTGTTTGCATCTAAGGACTCCCCTAAAAATAAAAATAAAACAAAATTAATGCAAATGCACAGTGTATTACTGGGTTGTTGCAAGAAACACTTACCAGTTTTGGCTCAAAATGGCTCAAAATCTGTGAGTCCTGTGAGTCCTGTGACTTTTGGAATAAATTTTTTTTAAATTGAAAAAAATATGGATAATTTGAAGAGAAATGAGAATATTATATCTCTTGAAATTCAGACCTAAGAATTTTTTTCTCTAAATGTTATAGACAATGGAAAATACACTGAAAATAACTCTTTTTTCACTAATTTGGTAAAAATAGTAAAAAAATTCAAAAAATGAAAATGAAAAATATTTTTTTCCCCAAGTAAAGGTCTTTCTTTTCCAACAAATTTCATCTTTGGAAAAAATAAATTTTATTCTCCACACTTGCGCAAAGTTAGCTACTTTGACAACATGTGGAGGTTGAATAGTATAGTATTTTTCAAAAAATCTCTATGTGATCTTGTGTAAATTTAGGTGAGGTCCTTGCATGCCAATTTTCAGCTCAAAATTTGCATTTTAAAAACCCCCCAAAATGGCCAATGTAGACACCCAATCGGGGGCAGTTTTAAAATAGGAAACTTATTTTGAAAAAATTGAAAAAATCACACGAAATGTAAAACTTTTGTAGGCACCTTTAGTTCAAGTTTCAAATCAAGTGAACAAAAGATGAAAAATTTATGAGCAAAAAACTACCTTGTAAAGGTCAAGGGGACAAAAAAAAGGACAAGTGTTTCTTGCAATCACCCTACTATCCTTCATATTTACTTAGAATTAAGCATTCAATGCATTCTTACCATGGAGTTTATAGATACACTAGTATGCAAGTATAAATGCTTTTGGCCTTCATCCTACTTAGAATTCATACTTCCTTTGCATATCTCTAACAAAACCCACAACAAAATTATATGGAAATTCCCCTCAAAATGTGAGTCTAAAAAAGAATCCATCAAAACTTAGACCTATATATTTCATTAGGAGACAAATACTTTCAAACCACTCAAATTTACATTTGATGACATCCATAAGTAAAGTTGGAGCATACACTAAGAAATTAAAGTACAAAAACTATAGAATTCACTTCAGTGATATAGAGTTGTTGTAAGAATCTACTAGACCAAAAGGGCCAATTGATTTCATGCTCCTAAAGGCAAATCATTCATAATTGCCATAGATGATTATAATTTTTGTGTTTTGATAGATGATTTGATCATGTTTTTGATTCATTTGAATATTCTCAATTTCTTCATTTTAATGAATCCTATGCTTGGAATTGTATGTTTGTTCATTCCTTTTGACGATTTTTAGTTCAACCAAAGTTTATGAATTGACCTAGACTATTACAGAGGTTTTACGAAGTTCTAACAAGGGTGCTTTTGCAATCCAAGATTTTGGAGGGTATGTTCTTTGTAGCTTAGTTTCTTTCAATATGAGTTCTATCGATCTGATATAAGTAGCAAAGGCTTCAAGCATATTCTCTCATTGGTAGCTAACTCAATATATTACCATCGTTTAAAATTAATTGAAGGTTTTAATCTTCTAATTTATACTACAAGAAAATGAGGGTATAAATGACTTGTCCACAATGACTACATTGACAACAATGATTGCAAAATGACTATAAAAGGACTGTTTTGCAGTCATTGTTGTTGGTGTAGTCATTGTAGACAAGTCATTTATACCCCCATTTTCTTGTAGTGTTATTTGTGTAAGAAGTTGTTTAAATATGATATTGTACTGGTAATTCAACGTTGCACAATACAAACAATTTGATTGATGCCAAGGCTTATACAAGAGTAGCCAAGCTTATCAAGATTTTGCTAGGAGGGGAAAGACAACAAGAGGGGTGGGAATAGGAGGGCAAGAAGGGTGGGAAAGAAAAGGAGGTTGAAAGGGACATGAGGTTAGAGGGGGGATGGACATGGACAAAGAACGTGCCCCCCTCATCCTTTTGTCATTCAAAGATAGGGCAATAAGGGGTCAATTCACCTTGGCTTTAATGAAAGGCCACTACAAAAAACTAACCTATGACAAACAAATTGCCCACGATAAACACCTAGAGAATGATTCATTACAGTCTTGCATCGATCCATGATAAAAAAAACTCAATAAATAAGATTTGGGTTGCATTGAATTGAGTTAATGTTGTTCAGTTGTATGGACCTAATTGTTTAGGGTTGAAGAAGATCTAGTTTGGGATTAATGTATATGTGCAACAAGGTTTCAATTCGAAAGTTATCTAATTCATTGTTATTGCATTCATAGTAGTATTTAATATAAAAAGCTCTTGAGTGTGCACAGGAAATACAAAAAATAGTTGTGTTTGAAGGTGCTTATGATCACTTGTTCAACATTATCAAATCTTGAGGAAGGAGGCTCTGAAGGAGGCATCATAGTGCAAGTACATATCTCACTTTCTTTTGAGGTATTTAATAGTTATCCCAAAAGGCGATTGTTTGTCACTGGATTATTGTTGAAGATTGTATTTGATGTTCATTTTGTTATTTGATCAAAATTTACATGGTGATGATAACTTAGACCCATAATTGCCACCCGCATTCCATTATTGTTTGGATCTTCAAACTCAACAATGACATGCGGGGCCCTTGCAAGAAACACTTACCGGTTTTGGCTCAAAATGGCTCAAAATCAATGAGCCCTGTGAGTCCTATGACCCTTTGAAATAAATTTTTTTTAAATTGAAAAAAATATGGATAATTTGAAGAGCAATGAGAATATTATGTCTCTTGAAATTCAGATGTAAGAAAAAATTTCTCTAAATGTTATAGACAATGGAAAATACAATGAAAATAGCTCTTTTTTCACTAATTTGATAAAAATAGTAAAAAAATTCAAAAAATGAAAATGATAAATTCATTTTTTTTTCAAGTAAAGGTCTTTCTTTTCCAACAAGTTTCATCTTTGGAAAAAATAAATTCTATTCTCTACACTTGCGCAAAGTCAGCCACTTTGACAACATGTGGAGGTTGAACAATATAGTATTTTCAAAAAATCTCTTTTTGGTCTTGTGTAAATTTAGGTGAGGTCCTTGCATGCCAATTTTCAGCTCAAAATTTGCATTCTTGGGTCAAAAATAGGACTAAAACCCCCCCAAATGGCCAAGATAGACAGCCAATTGGGGTCAGTTTAAAAATAGTAAACTAATTTTAAGAAAATTGAAAAAATTACACAACATATAAAACTTTTGTATGCACCTTAATTCCAAATTTCAAGTTGATAGGGCAAACGATGCAAAAGTTATGAGCAAAAAACTACCTGTTGGAGGTCAAGGGGACAAAAAATAGGACAAGTGTTTCTTGCAATCACCCTGCACAACAATCCCTCTAATCAAGTTAGTAGTTTCACTATATTGCTTTGTTCTCTAGGTCTGCTATCTACTATCTTCTTCCAAATTTCCAATGTTTGATGATTGATGTGTGGAGATGAATCTTTCATGACTTGGGTATTCACAGCTCTTGCGAGAACCAGATTTCTATGAAGTCAGAGAAATCAGCGAGACTAAAATGGAGCCAATCGTGAATCATTTCGCATGAAGGAGCTGTGACTCTCTTTTTGTTGTTTGCAACGATTCTATAAGAATTTATGACTCGCAAAGCTAAGTGGGAGCTTTGATACTCATGCTAGGCGAGGCACTTCAAGAAATTATGTGAGTTTTTTTTCCAAAAACATCATTCCTTCACTTGCAGAGGAGAAGAAATGGCACTCCAATTTCTCTGAGAATTTCACATCCGCCTTTTGCTCATGGTGCACCAACGTACGGCACAAGGTCTTTCTTAGGAAATGCAAAGGGCTTCAGAAGTGCTGTGACAACCCCTATGGTAAATGACATGGGGAACTTGAGAATTATGTTTAAAAGAATCTTCTGGTGAAGTGGGTTGCAGAGTCTTACTTCAGAGACTTCAGAGAGACCTTAGGGTTGCAACCGATATTGCTCATCTCTGTCCTCATCAGCTGCTTTGATCAATTGAATTCACAATGCCTGATTGGCACCAATATCAAATCTCTTATTCAGCTGCAGCAATGACTGTCATTGTGGAGATTGAGAACGACTAAAGCATGACGCTACCGTAAGTTACATAATTTGAATTGGTTGGGGGACAGTCTATGAATTTGCTATGTGCCCTGGAGACTAACCCCTAAACGCCTCAATCCTTTTTTGAAATTTTTGCACATTTTTGCTTATATCTTTTTACAAATATATCATTTACTAGAATTTAATGAATTTGGTCAGTAAGGATGGTTGTCTTTTCTAGATTCATGTGTTAAATTTGATAAATGAGAAGTTAGTTGGATGAAATAGTGCCTTGAAGCCCTCTATTCATTGTCCAAAATATGTATGTCAGAGCACTTTAGGGTTAAGGAATTGCCAATTATTGTGATTGATTTTGAAAATTTGTATATATATTTACCTGGCTTAGTTATCAGTTCTAATTTTTATAGAACAAACCTCTAGACATTTTGCTTGCACTCTTCGTGGAAGGACAAGTGGGACATGTAGCCATCCATTGTGCAGTATGCTAGATATTTGAAGCCAATTATTCTTGGTGAATTATCATCCTTCCAAGCCTATCAATTCAAAGTTATATTTAACTTAGATGATGATGAATGGATTGATCAATCATTTGAGCATGTGCAAATTCTCATTCAAGAGATGAAGGTTTCAATTTCTACACCAATAGTAGAAGATACAAATCCCTAAATCTTTGCATCAAACTCTAGCCAACTAGAAGAGAAAGTTGAAGAGCATAAATCTTGCCCCCTTAAGATCTAGACACTAGTTTGAATCCTAATTATACTTCAAGTAGTCTACATACTTTTATTTATGGGTTTTAACGTTGTTTTAGAAATAAAGATTATTACATATTAATAAATCAATTTCTATTTCAAAAACATCTCCTATGTCAATGTTAATGATTTGTTATCACTTCATTTACAAACTACATTACTAAAATCCTAGGAATAGTCCACATTTACATGTTCCAAGATTACTTTGTTGAATGTAGATATGTGTAATTGTTTGTTTTTTAAAAGAGAGAAGATACAACAGGTCTTGTCTATTTTTAAAGGATTAAGGTGCAAATGATACATGGATTTGAAATATGTATTATGTAATGTTGGATGAATGACATAGCGTTAACTCCAAACAACTCAATCCATTGCCAATTGGTCAAACAACATGTGTGAATTGAATGTATTCCAATTATTATAAGTATTTAATAACCCCAATTTAAATACAATATTGCATTTGGTTACAATAGATTTATGTTAGTCACAAACAATATTGTTCAATTCCTAAGAATAACTTCCATCTACATGTTGCAAGAATAAGTTTTTTGATGTAGGTATATAATATATTCTCTTCCATGAGTTGGAACACTATACAACAAAGTCCATGTGCCCCTCTTGACGGAGAGTTTTCAAAGTATAGTAAAGTAGGGGGCTGTAATTGCAACCCTGTCTCTAAAAGTGATCTGGTAGATTTTGCCTCTAACATATACCAAAAGTGTACATATCAGGAGGGGGGTGCTTTTAGAAACCACTGTGTTTTCAACTTCAAAAATTCATAACTAATTCCATGAGGGTCCAAAAAATATGATACGACTTGGGTTAGATGCCAATTCCATTTTTCTTACCACAAAAATTTACTAAAAATTGTTTTAAGAAGTTTGGCTTCTCCAAAATGCAAATCAGCTAGTAATGGATTGCTTTTACAGCCCCCTACCTTAAGATTGCAACCAAAGGACATACAGTCTAGGAGATCTCAATATAACAAATGAAAAAAACATGAAAAAATCAAAGTCTAATTTAAGGTATAGACTAGAGTGCCCTGTGTTGTTGTCATCATTAGAATAAAAGTAAAAATAATTTCCTAATTTTTTTAATTCATAAAAACTTTAAAATTCAATATCTTTTCTTCCATGAGTAGGAACACCACAAAACAAAGCTTGTGCACCCCTCGGTCTTCCCTGAGAGCTTTCCAATGGTACCAAGTTTGCAACTAGTCCATGAAATCTCATCACAGTAAACAAACAAACAACAAAACATAGAGGTACTTGGTAAAGCGCAAATAAAGCTCAAAAAATATCCCGAACACTGATCGCCGCTTCAGGTCTGTGGAGTTGCCCCAGATTTTGATTTGTTTTCCAACGGAGCTCGATTGTGCTGCGCACTCGACTCCCGCGGTGAGCACTTACAGTATGTACTTATCACTTGATTTCTTCGGAGTCTTCAGATTCCACTTGTTCGACAGGTATTGCATTGTAGACTATGATCGAATTTTGGTTGGGGATCTGGCCGAGGTTTATGAAGTTCGAATTTCTGAGCTCCAATTCACACGCTATTCTTCGTTTACTGAGCAATTGTTGGCATGAATTGTTTTGCAATTGGGATCACAGAGTTTCCGTTTTATCACACCATTTGAATTGGAATTTCTTTAGGACTTTAATTTTTTTTTATCAACGGCCGCCGGATTTGATTCCGTTTAGGGTTTGAATCAGCTGCAATTCTCCTGGAGCTTAAGGTGTCGTTGATGGGATTCGTATTCTTGTCTCGGCGATTGGAATTTTTCCCCCTTATTTTCAGTTGTGGGGCTCTCGGTGAATTCATGGTTTTGTCAGTTGTTCTGTGTTGAATTACAATGCCCGCCTTCTGTTGCACCGGCCTTTTGCTTTCATTTGCTGAATTAAAAAACCCTTTCGGAGGTTTTCCTATCGAATTCTGGGTTCGTTCAGGATTTGAAGAAAACGCAGCTAATCTGATCATTCAGTTGATATCCAATTCACTTGGATAGCCAAAGTTGCCTGACTTCCTTCTGTAGATCTGTTGAGGTTATACTAGTGAACTTGTAGCCCAATCTTGTGACCATTTTCAGCGGTAAAACCTTCCCCACAGCTATGTAGTGCTATTTAATTTCCAGATTGACCGGAATGTTTCCACAGCTATTTCACTCACCCCATAATTAACCCTGTCTCCTCCTCAATTTGACCTTCAATTACAGCACCACAATCCTTTTCTAGCTCACACTTTCTCAAGTTCGAATTGGAGCTTCGAATGCTGAGATTTACTCGTAATTACGTGTGGAGATTGCTTCCTGGGCTCCACGGAGTTTTGCAATGGCGTCCAAGATTTGAGTCCTTGCATGACTCCTCGGAGTCGAATCACTGTAGGTACAGTAGTTCACGACCATCCTCACTGCTTTTGTCACGGCTGACTTTCCTAACCCCACAAAAACTTCCTTCGTGTCATTGTTCACCTCTGATATACTGCATGTCTTTGAACATGCAGGTATCATATCCAGGTTTGATGCCCACCTGAGAAGCAGCCCTCGTAATTTCTTTAGATGCGTCGGGCAAGGAGACAGCTACTCTCTGTGGAGCTTTTTTCGCTACAGTGAGTATTTGAACAGGAATCGGCCGGATTTCATTGCTTTGCTGAGACGTCATTCAAAGTCGTAGGAGTAAATTTCTATGAACAACAATTTTTAAAAAAAAAATTATACTCCGTACTCTAGAATTTTAGGAATATTGTTTTTTTAAATTGTTTATTTTTGTTTGCGGTAAAAAAGAATGTCAATAGATTATTTTATATATATTTGTTTTGGCACCGATTGGAATTTTATTCTATGACAAAAAAACAATATGGAGTACCGCACACCCTTGCTTGAAGGGTAAGAGCATTGCCACCAGGTTTGCAAAAGTGGACCATGGTATGAAGAAGTGCCTCGTGAGATGTGGTGGTACATTAAGATTCTATACTTCACACCAACAGTCTCTGAAACACTAAAAAACAAAGGCTATTTCCGCCAAAAAACACTCTCAAGATTGTCATTTCTATTGTAAAGAGTAAAAAATTTGAAAATTATTAATTTTGAAGATCTAACCATAGGAACTTACACCTTACTAACATAAAAATGTGTAGGATAAATTTTAGAAACTTCAACCTTACAAATTGTAAGATATCTATGTTTAAAGTGAAGAAAATAAATTTTTCGCACATTCCATGAGTAGATTATTTGACTTTGAACTGTCTAAACTTAAATTTTTTGCACTATACAATTTTGAGATTTAAATCTTTATGATGGAAAATTAAGTTGAGAGTCTAAGAAAAAAAATGAATTCAAAATTTATTTTTTTGTTCTTTAAGAAAATTGTTAAGTAGAAATAGGTATGAGAGAAAAAGAAAATCTAAATTGCTAGTATCTCATAGATGGATTCAAAATGCTCTAATCCTAGTGGTGAGATTGTTCTAGACAACAAACTATACCATTAATATTGAACATTTTTTGAAAATCTATAAAAAAATGCATTCAAAAATGAATGTGCTACAAGTTATTTTTTCAAGAAGACACTTAGATTGTCCAACAAACAAGATTCTTGATAACTTTCACATAATTTATTCAAATAAAATAAATCAAACATTTCTATATATACAAAGATATAATCTACAAGAATTTTTTTTAAATTGAAATTTTGAAGTTTTTTATTGTCTCATCTCCCTTATTTTAAGCTTTTTATTAAATGACTTATTCTCCTACAAACCAATTGCAAAAAGAAATATATTCCTAGAAAGCCTAATAGTCTTTTTTATCTTCTAATTTTTTTGGTAAAATCATGACAAAAATTGAGATTGTAAGTATTTGCCTTAAATCCAATTTATTCCTCAAAGGAACAATGGTCTTTTAGAAATTAAAGTCCTTACTAAAATTCTCTCCTTTTTTCTTACACCTCTTACTAATCTCTATGTCTTTCAATATAGTTTTAGTCAAAGTTGACCACTTTGGCACAAGTATAAAATTGCTTGCTACAAACTAGCCTTTGATAGTCTAACAAATGTTGTAGTGATGAAAAAAATGATACAACTTTAAACATGATTTGATACTAAAGTAGAGTCATTTTTGCCTATATATGGGCATGGGGAGCTTAGAGTGATGTTGCTGAAGCCTGATAGCAAGACTATTTGCAATGCTCCAAATTATAGGGGAGACAAACATTACAACTAAGGTCTATTATAAAACTAAGGTCTATGATAGAATGACAAACTACACCAATACCAAGGTCTACAAATAAAAGATTCCTCTTTATAGCTATCTATAATATATATAGTCTTGTTTTAATTCCATTTGCAATCAAAATCAACCAACAAAACATTCCAAGTAGCAAGGTCCATTTTAATTTAACATGTTAAGAAAAATCTTGATATTCTTAGGTGTTTGTTGATTTCAATTTATTATTCAAGAAGTAATGCTAACTCCTAAAGGTTTTTGACTATATTTTCACTAGAACTACTCCAAAACTATTATTTCTAGGACAATTACCAAATTTTAAGAGAAAAACATTTTTGTACAAATGTAACCATACGATCTTTTTGTGTACTAGTTTGAAAAGATGTGAATTTTTTTTTAGAAATTTCCGTTATATAAATTGCAAGATATTAGTGTTTAAAGTGACAAAGATCATTTTTTACCACTGCAAAAATTTGGGTAGCTCCAATTCAAAAGGCCACATTTGTATGGAAAAATTTCCATAATGATTGTAACTCTTTGGATTCATTTTTCAAGTCAAGTTGGCTACATGCTTGAAAATTTTCAAATCATTTGGAATTGTATTACTTATAGGAAAATATAGTAAGTAGAAAGAAATAGAGAATGATTCAAAATACTAAGTTATTAACAATTTATTTATAGATTTAAGAAAATTCAATCCCAATGGTTTTAATTTTGTGTTAAACAATCTACACCCAATTTTTTTTTTCAAAATATTAAAAATTGAATTAAATAAAGAATTTCAAACTTCTTTTTGTAGTGTAAAGATTCTATAACTAGCCACAAATTATCCCAAACTAAAAATCTTCATAACTTTTGTCTTTTTACTCAAAATGGAATGATTCAAATATTTCCACTTAGATAAAGATCTAATAAACCAATTTCAAATTTTTATTTTTTAATAAATTTTTATTTTTATTCTGCCTGGATTACCCATTGAACAATGAAAACTACATATTATATAATAACTTTTGAATGATGTAGTCAAAAGTTATGAAAATTGTTGGACCTTAAAGGTATACCTTGGGAAAATATATTGTGAAAATTTGAGAGAAAAAAACAACTCTATTCATAAGAATTTGCCCAAAATCGCTATGTTGCCAAAAAAATGCACTTTGGTCCTTAGGGATTAACTTGACTATATAGTTTATTAGAAGTAAATTTCCAATATTTTTTTTGACAAGGCCTCAATCAAAACAATTGATTATCTTTAAATGTTTGAGAAACCTAATTTTAGAAATATTATATATATTTTTTATATTTGGCATAGAAGGTATATATAATGAGATGTATAGGTACAATAGTGACAAAACTTTATGTTTATGTTAAGCCAAATCCAATGACACAAGGCACTCCCAATTTGAATCATATCATACTTTTTATATGTCTCAAAAGATACAAAATGGTCTCATATGATACATGACTACATGTAAGGTGCCATATTTGAATATAATAAGGTTTATATGTTAAAGTGACATCCAAATGATAGTGAATTATCAATCCAATAGTATATGTATTGCCATATTTTTGTACATATTTCATATTCTAAATGTCAAGTTTAGGAGGATGTACACTAATTTCAACAACCTTTGAAAATTAATTTCTAAATAATATTTTAGGTCCCATTAGGTAGGCCAAATTCAAATTTAAGAGTTTTTTTGATAGGTGCATTCTAAAACTTGTTCAAATGGCTGTTGAGGCTCATTAGGAGGAAATTGAATCCTTAAAGAGGCTTTGAATTTTCTTATTAATTTTAATACAATTTGAATGACTATGAAGAAGGCCACATCCTCATTAGAACCACCATGTAGAATTGCTTGTAGCCACTTGGGGTATAGAAATTTGTAGCACGCATGTGCTCCATCCTCTATAATGGAACCATCGTGAGGTTTATGACATTGTAGAAATGAATTGGTTAACAAATATTTGACTTCATCATGCAATTCATGGTCATAATTAATGAGTTGAAAAGGCTCTTTCCGCCCAAAATTTTGCATTAAAAAGTGGTGTCTTTTGAGGTTCAATTTTATAATAATGACTAACCTCTTCAAGGCAATGGACAACTTCGAAGCTACTATTCAAGAATTCCAACAAACTTTCTAATGCAAGAATCACATCTTTGAACCATGTTTTAAAAAACAAAACTTAGCATGATTGATACATTTCATGAAGACAAATGAATATTAACCCCTAAAGGACCAAATTGCATTTTTTGGCAACATAGCGATTTTGGGCAGGTCACTACAAATGGAGTTTTTATTTTTTTTCATTGAAATTTTCACACAACATGTGCCCAAGGAGTAGCATTAAGGCCTGACAATTTTCATAACTTTTGACTACATGGTCAAAAAGTTATCGCATGATATGTAGTTTTTATTGGTCTGCGGACAGTCCAAAATTTTCTTATAAAAACTTTTTTTCAAAATTAAAAATTTGAAATTGGTTTTCTAGATGTACATATATGCAGAAAGATTTGAATCACTTCATTTTGATTTATGAGATGAAAGTTATAAAGAGATTTAGTTTGTGGGTAGTTATGGATTCTCTACTCTAAAATAAACCTTGAAAGCCTTTATTTTCCTCAATTTTGAATATTTTTGAAAAAAAATTAAAACTTTAGATGTTGATTGTTTGTCACAACATTACAACCATTGGAATTGGACTTTTTTTATTCTATAAATAAAATTTTAACAATTTAGTATTTTGAACCACTCTCTACTTCTTTCTACTTATTAGTTTTTTCCTATATGTTGTACAATCTCAAATGATGCGAAATTTTTTGAGCATATAGCCAACTTGTCATGAAAAATGAATCCAAAGAAGCACCACCATTTTGGACATTTTTTCATAGAAATGTGACCTTGTGAAGTGCAGCTGCCCGCTTTTTTGCAGGGACAGAAAAAGGGGTTTTGTCAATTCAAATGCTAATATCTTGCAATCTATATGGTGAAAAATTCTGAAATTTTTTCCACATTTCTTACACAAGCCTACTATAAGATCTTACAGTTACATGTGTTTAAAAATGTTTTTTTTCAAAAATTTGGTGCTTGAAGTAGAAATGGCAGTTTTCATGTGTTTTTGGTGAAGACATAGTCTCTGACCTTTAGGGGTGAATGATATTAATGAGTTGGTTTATAATTGAATAGTGGAGAGGCTATATTGAAAATCCCTTCAAAACCATGTCACTTGGGTTGGGAGTGTCATTTTAGGGTTTAAAAATGAATGTAAAGTCTCAATTTGAGTGCAGCTATTGATTATGTGCCATGGCTTTGGATACCAAAAGATGTGCATATCAATACATTCTAGGAATTTTAGCACATGGCAACAAACAATCATTTTGGCGGAGAGAGATAAATGTTGTTGGATTTCAAGCAATATAAAAACCAATATTATTAGATTACAAGCGTATAAACATTTTAAAGGATATGATGATATTAAATAGTTAGATTTTATAGCCATTTTCTTGAACCTCTCCTTGAATTGTATATTGATTTTCCAATTAATTCAATTAGAATATGAATTTGAATAGAGTATAAGTATGATCCCTCTAACCTTTACATTGAGTAGTATGAACCTCAAACAAACAAAAGACATAAAAGTGAATGAAATTTGGATGACAATTATGCTTTTAGAGATATTATGGAAATACTATAGTCATTATGATAATTATATCTAAAATATTATGAACTAACATACTAGTCTCCTTCCAATAGTCAAAGTACTATATGTTGAATTAGTACAATGTGAAAATCAAATGTCTCCATCCCCTCATTCCAATTTCAAGATGACATGTGACACTTATTCACAAAAAATTATTTCTAAACTTGATCTCCATGTACTATACCTCCACGTACTATATGTGTAGGTTTGTTTTGGCAAGTTAATGCCAAAATATTTTACTTTTTGCAGTTTGACAATTCGTAGGTAGATAGGAATTTTTTCATTTTCGTCACTTTATAAGAACACTCCTAATTTTGGATTGATTCCTAATTGAAATAGTTATAAATATTTAAAAAAATAAATTTTAACATCTTCCAAAAAAATTCTTTAGTTATTTACGAAACTGACCTACACATACAGTAGCAGGGTATTCAAAAACATTAATGCAATTTAGTGTAATTACCGCTAACTCAATAACTTGCAAATCAGACTACCAAAACTACTAAACAAATTTTTTCGTAATTGGTAGCCACAACCAAATTTTTAGAGCCATCCTAGAAAGAAAAGAAACACGAGAAAAGAAATGGTTGCCAGCAAGCGAGCAATTTGATCCGCCGGCATCCTCGAATGAAAACCCACGATATTTTGCTCGCGCATGTTCCTGGAATCTCAACCTGACAGTACTGCAGTGGAGAGAGTGCCTTTCACGGCAGACAGACAGACAGGCTTACTGTGCTTTGAATTACTTCTTCAAGTCTCATCATCGTTGAGTCCTTTCAGTTCGCAAGATTCTAGAGATCATTTGTCTGGATGTGTTGCTTCTAAGAGACTCTGTAAATTAGTTTTGTTGGGGTGTCAAGTTTCCCGTACTCCAGGTGCTGGGAAACCAAACGAGCAACAATTGGGTGCAAAGATCTGTGAGAACGCTGGATTTCGTGTTGTTTAGCTGCTGGAGTTGGGTTTAGTTCGTGAGGTTACTTGTTGAGAGAAAGGATGGCGACGGAGAAGAGCCATAAGGCCGTGGATGCGGTGACGGCAGGGGTGGAAGCCGTGGGACTTTCCGAAGACGCGGGGCAGAACTTGAAACTGAACCAAGCCACATTCTTCCGCTGTGTGGAGAATGGAAACTTGTCGGCGCTCTCCGGGTTGCTTAAGAATCAGCGGGCGGACATCAACGCCTACAACGATGAGGTGCGTGGTCATCCCCGGTTCTACGGGATCCGGTTTGCCTTAGGGTTAAGTTTCATCTTGGTACTGGAAGTGGTGTGGGAATTGTTATGTAATCTCAAGCACTTAACCCTAATTTTTCTGCTTGTTCTCTATATGGTTGATCGGATCCGGAATGGATTTTCCTTACTTGAGTTAGAGGGTAATTCTATTGGAGGGGATGAGTGTTTTGGTTGGTGCATACTTGGTGTTGTCGGTCATGTTTTGAAGTGGATAGGAATTGAATTCATGATCTACTGTCAAGCCCTTCATAATTTCTTCTATTTCTTGTCGTTGGCCCTTTTCCGTCTGTCTGTGAAGGTTGGCGTCCTCGTAATTTAGGTTCTGATAATTAAGCTTAAAACGGTTGCGAGCCGTAGCTTTTTAAAGTTTTAGTGTAGTGCGAATTAAGAGTTGTTCACAGCAAATCCAGAAAAATTGAAGGTGTGACTTACTCTTGCGTGTGAGGAAAATGGCTCTTGGTCTTGAGAAGCCCTCATTTGTTCAAATTGAGCTCAAGTTTGCAAAATATAGTGTCTGGAATTTCTTTTCATGCCAATTCAGAGGGGTTCTCATCAAGGGTCCTTTAGAATGTAGTGCTCGTTTCCGTGAATTTTCGAACCTAGAAGTCAGATGTGCAATTGTGTGCAGGATCTCACCCAGTTCTGCTGGCTTTGTAGGGTGTGACGTCACTGCATTTAGCAGTGTACAAGTATGAGGAGACACGAAACCTTGAAGCAACCAAGTTTCTGCTGGCTCACGGCGCCAACGTTTCACTGAAGGCAGCCGTGTTGCCATCTGCACACAAGATATCCATCATCCGCCATGCCCAAACTGGGGGCCTGGAAACTCCTGTGGAAACCAAGAAGGTCACCCTTGACCAGAAGACTCCTCTGCAGGTGGCCCTGGAGCTGAAATCCACGCTCTACCAAAGAGGTAAGGTAGAGGGTACTATTTTCGTCATATTAAGCATATTAATCAATGTATGCAGGAGTGTGCTTTCATTGGGGGATCACTTATTAGAGCTGAGTGGAGAGATTACTTTTGGTACTACGAGGGTCAAACTTTCTTGAGATCAAACTTTTATCACTTTGTATGAATTCTTTGCACAATTAGAATGTGGAGGCTCTACACCAATGTAAGTGAGAATTGAAAGTAGAATACTTCATTTGCATTTAAAGATGAGTGGCCATAGACATTTAGCCAAGTCATGCTTACACCACTTGCTAATTGAACCCAATTAAGTGTATGAATGGATGACTTGCAGTTGGTATTAGGGGCCGAAACCGTAGGCAGGATCAGGTCGCTATCGGTTTTAGTGTCCTTTACCTTTTATTTGATCGGATGCCTTCGTCATGATGTGCTTTGTGACTGTTTTGTGGTTGTACTGTGGGCAGTTCGCTTTACCTTCTTCTTTCTTTGCTTGGTTTTTGAATTGGCCTTTTCTTATTTTGAGTCTGGGTCTGCGCGGTAGGTTGGGAGTACCGTCATTGGGACGACATGCTGCAATTGCTAGCAGGAGCAGTCGTTGAGGCGCTCAGAAAGGAAGGTGTGAGCTCCGAATTGAAACCTGAAAGACATCCCATTGCTGTGATCCAGAAGAATTGGGCAGCAGTTTTTGACAGTCGAAAACACGAGACGGTTGACGTTTGGGCGGAAAACAAAAGCATCACTGTTCTTAAGCTCCTCCTCGTTGGCTCATCACATGTATTGATCTTCCCTTTTATATGATGGTTCTAAGAACTACTTGGATCAATGTGTTCCGCTGTACTTTCTCGTTAGATTAGGTATGGAACGCTCATTCGTAATTGACAGTTCTTATACTTACCCTTCGTCTTGTTCGGTAGATTCTGAAGCTCAATCTTGAGAATCCGGATGTGCAATATTCGAATAGGTTGGACATCAGGGAAGCGTCCTTCAATATAACCGAGGTCATAATGAAGTTTCTTTACACTGGCGCGGTTGACGCATCGTTTCTCGAACACAGGGGGCTTGATCTACTTTCTGCAGCCCACAAGGTCAGCATCTTGAGCATTCTCGCTCTAAATGGGTTTTTTATATTGATTTGAAGTTAGATTTCATTTTCTTTGGAAAGTTCTTCCATCTTTCTTAATCTCAGTTGTAGTGTGATCTCCATCACTTGTCTTGGCTGATTGTGCCAACTCATCATGCTCCATATTGTTCGTTAGCAACACTTTACCAACTTGAAAAATTAGAATCATATTCTAATGTTGCATTTCACTTGACAGTATGGAATCAAGAGCTTGAAGTGGCTTTGCGAGGACTCAATCCATGCGACACAAGGTTCCTACCTTGATCCAAATTTGTGCTGCTTACTTTCCTTTGTGTTCAATGTACTTATTTGTTGAGCATGTTGCTACTGCAATAGCTTTTGAGAATCGTTTCCCTCCTTAGTTTGAATTAACTGACTGTCAATGTTTCTTTGTGGTAGAAAATTGGATCAAGCTTTTGAATACAGCCACAGAGGTCAACTCGAATGTGCTAGCGCTCAAATGTGCTGAATCGATCAAAGAAGTGATGGACACTCGACATGCAAAACATATTGATTTCAGGAAGAAATTTTCAGATCTTAAGAGTGCTCCGAACCAGCTCTTCCCGAGTTCGGTGGAGTAGATTGTTCTGCTTCAAAGCATTTGCTATCGCCATGTTTCTATACACTAATCGTGAAATCATGGGAATTTTATTACACTGGGGATGGATACCTGAAGTCAGTCTTGGGCTGATTCTTGTTCATCCGTATTTATGTTACAAGACCTTAACTCCCCGCGTGTACAGCTTCCTTTCGCAGAACGTCTGTGAGTGATAAATAAACACCTCCTTTACAACTTGTATGGATTGGATATGGTTTGTAGAAATTTGTTATGAGCTTTCTTATATGTGGAGTGGGTCCAGGCCTTTGATGCGATTATAGAGGATATGACATTAGAGCATTGCCACCCTTACCTCAAAACCCCGGATTAATGCAAATGTTGGATGAAAAATTGGGTAATTTTAGATTGGGCCAAGCTTTAAGGTAAGTACATGTGATTGCGACCCTTACCATATTGCATTACAATGCATACCCCATCTTCATTTGAGAACCTGAATTAAGAGTTGTTATTCTTCTTTTATTTATATGGATCATTCTTGTAAGATGAGAATGACTATCCTACATTTAGGTTCTAAAATTAAAAGGGGGTGTACATAGTGACACTTCAGTGGGAGTTGTAATTAGGTGTACTTATCTTAGGTTCTTTGTCATTGTAGTAAGTAATTTTCTTAGGGTTGGGAACTCCACCAAACACTTTTCTTTTAAATAGCACATTAGCATGACAAATAATGCTAATGATTTCACTCACACTACTCAGTAGGAGCCTTCAAATTGGATGGAAGTAAACATAGCAATATTCAGAGGTGCACTTCACACATGAAGTGATCCACCCTCTAAACAAATGATCCACCGGTTTTGATGTGATGAAGTTTTGCCACAATGCTGGAGACGTGATATTAAAGAGGAAAAACGAATGGGTAAACCACCGACCGTTAGAATCCTTGATACCCGCATGTCCTACAGACACCGCCAGTGCTATTGATACCCGTGAGTCCCACTGTCTCCCGCTTTCGACCGTTTGAATGTGTGCGAGACGGGACGCACCCATTTCAAATTCTGCAGCGCCATGCCCGAGCTATGCTCCGCTGAGGATTTGCGCGAAGCGTGTTTAGCGCTCCCTCTGGATTGTAATGTCGCAGAACAGCATCGTGCCGAAAGAAAAGTCTATTCGACTCTGAGGAAGCGCGGAATCATTCGAAACTCTGTCTGAACTTTGGTCTCCCCGGCTATGGCGAGGGCGAAGCGACGAGGGCGAGGATTTCTGCAGAGTCCCTGTGCGGTCGTTCGGTAATACGACGACGTGACGATTCTATGGTGCGGTGAGTTCTATGGTGTGTGTTGGAATGGTATTTTAGGAGGTGAAGGTTGAGTGATTGGATGAGTGAGTGTAAGTGAGGGTGCGGAGGAGGAAGCGATGAGTCGGAGAGTGTCGGCAGTGGCGCCGGCGAGAGTGTTAGGCAAGACTGGGAGGTTGTCGAGTGTAGGTTCGACGTCGTCATACTTCGCGCAGAATGGGAGCAAGGCGGGGCTGCTGCAGAGGCGAGCGAGCGTCCACGGCGGTAAAAGCTCGCAGCCACGGACTGATCCTCGCCCTATTAACGACCGGGGGTTTCAGCAAGAGTGCATTCGGACTTTAACGGGCTACTTGTTAACGCACGGTTACAATGTTGCAATTTCTACGAAGCTTTTGGCGTCACCGACTACCAAAGACATTCTCAATATCGTGCAGTTTCTGTTTCAAAAGGTGGATCCGAATACGAAACTCTCAGGGAAAGTGGAGGAGGATGTCCCCGTCGGTTTTAAGAGGCTAGGGTATCCGTTTCAGATCAGTAAGAGCGCTTTGTACGCGGCTGGGAGTCCACATACCTGGCCGGGATTGCTTGCCGCTCTCGTGTGGCTTGTGCGACTTCTATTACATCAAGAGGTGAGTGAAGGCGTGCAAACTTTTGACGTAACAGGGGAGCAGCCTTCATATGAAAATCTTATTCAGTCCTACGAGAGCTTCATGGCAGGGGATGACGAGGAGTGCGAACGGCTGAATTCTATAGTTCGTCAGCAGTTTGATGAGGAAATTGCTGAGCATGTGGAGAAGATAGCGAAGCTTAAAGTGGAGGAAGTGGAGGAGCAATTACAGAAGCTGTCCACTGAAGTGTCCCCGCTGGCGAGTTTAGAGGCGAAGAAGGCTGACTTCTTGAGTGACAAGCAGAAGTTCAATAAGATTAATACGAGTTTGCAGTGGCACAAGCAAGGTGCAGAGAAGAAACTGAATGAGCGCAAAGACGATCTGCTTGCGATTAAGGCTGAGAAGAAGGCCATCCATGCTGAAATTGATGAGTTTCGTACACGCGTTGCCGCTCAGGAAATCAATCTCACCGAAGTGGAGCGCATGCAGAAAGAGGAGGATCTTCTTCAAGTCAACATCCAACCTGTCGTGGCGAAGGAACAGCAGCTGCGCAAGGCAGCATGGGAATTTGAGCTTGCGTGCACCAACAAGGCGAAAGATCTGGAGGTTCTATGTGCTGAGCACAATGAGCACTGTCAAAGGTTGAGACCCAATTTGGCCGAAGGGCAGCCTCTGCCAGGAGTTCAGTTGCAAGTCACACTGCAACCGGAACGAACTCTGCCACAGGAAATTCTCCGAACCTCTGCACCTGGTGGTTTGAAGCAGACCATCTTGGAGGTCATGGAGAGTTGCAAACGGTACACGAATCTGGAGAGAGAAGAATTATTGATTGCTTGTAAACAGGAAGCATATGCACGTGAAGCTGTTCGTCAGGAGAAGCTTGATCTTTTCTCTCGAGGAGTCGCCACCGTCAAAAAAGCCGAGGCTCTCAACAAAGCAAGCAAGGAAAAGTGGGAAGCGGCTTGTGCTGCAGTGGTGAACGAGAGGGAGGAGCTCGAGGCGAAAGTGGTCGCCAAAGAGCTTGCTGCGAAGAAGACGGACGCAGATGCCGAGGGAGTGTTGAAGCTTTGGGAACAAAAGTACGTCGCCGCAGCCTCCAGATCTGCTGAGGAGATAGGAGCAGCGAAAAGGGAGTGGCTGGAGGTAGTGGATCTCATCTTAAGTGCGAAAGAGCAGATGCGTGAGCTTTTGAACAACCTCAAAACCAAGACCAACGCGGAGGTGGACAGAGTGCAGCAGGATTTTGCGGAACTTCTCCCGTCGATGGTGGGTCTGTAGGTGTAAGCGTGCTTGAGCTGTGAAGAATGCTTTCTGAAGATGCTGTGTAATGATAGTCGGTCGCTGAACAGAGGGATATGGTCTGTCTTTCGCTTGTTTGTAATTTTAGTATCAAATTTCATGGTCTTAACTAGTTGTATTATACATACCCCGGCGCGCATTGGCAATGAACGATTCTGGCGTCCTGTCCCCCCGAACTCGTTTCAGTCAAAGGGGTTTCTCAAACATGACCAAATTCACTATTTTTCAGGTTCTGGATTATAGATCTGCTCGTAGTTTTATGACAATTTCAGTAGGTATCTGATATTAATAAAAGTGTTTTGAGTCTTCACTATACGTGACGGCTTAATACTCATCAAGAATTCAAGTTTGCTGTCTGTTGCTTTGTGGTCTCATAAGATATGCCCGTCCATTGACCGAATGTGTGATGATCGGTGTGCCCAACTGCATTCATTTGGCTTGTTTACAACAAAATTAGCCCCCACCTCTAACGCCTTCAGAGGTATATGATCTACGGTTTCCAATGTGGGCATCAAGGTTGAGTAAAATGCTTTCAAGGAAATCTTTAGCTGTGAATTGACTAATGGGATGCACCAAGTGGATGCATTTCCAATTGAATGGACTACTGTTACCCTAATTTTGCTTAAAATTCAGTAAGGCCTTTCCAGTTTCAAATGACATGACAAATATATATGAAAATACACCAAAAATGTGATCATTTAGTAATTAAAGTAGGTGTTGGGTGGCAAATGGTAGATTGAATGTTTTTTTTCAAATGTGCAAGTGTCTATTAGAAATGTAGCAAGGTGTTGCTACTATAGTTTTTTCATTTTATAGCAGGCATTTCTTCTTGTTCGCATTTTGACATTGAGGCACATTTTGAGTACTTTGCACATTTAGTACTTTCATTGACTTTAGCTTTGTGTTTATGAACACATTCTTCATATGGCTTCTAATTGTTGATTATGGCTTTCAATTCTAATGTTTTGTGTTTGATTCATGCATACTAATTGGTGTTTAGAAATTTAATCTTTTTTTCTATAAACTTTTTCTTTGACACTTATACTTTCTCATTAGTTTTTTATTTAGTTTTTTTATTTACAAAAATATAAGCTAAAAAAAATTGCATTGACCTATATATTATAAGTAATGATATGGATGATTATATAGGAAAAAATTTTGCATTAGGTAATGATAGGGGCCCTCTTAATATTGCTTAGGAGGTAAATAGGCCCCCAAAAAATACCCCTCTGCCACACATGGGGCCCTCAAATGTAATGAGAGTGTCCTCCTTGAGCTTGTTTTGGAAACTCTTGGTTGTTGTCAGGCTAACAATTATAAATAATTTTTTTTAAACAAAATAAAATTTGGACCCAAAATGGAAAAAAATGAAAAATAATTTTTTTTTAATGATGTAGCATAGTTGCAACTACATCAGATTCTTGTATTTTTAAATTTCCACAATCTCGGAATTCATAGTCTCTTAGAGGCTTCAAATCTCTTCTAATGTATTTAAAATGTAGAGAAGGTTTTTTAGAAAACTTGAAAAGGTAGACTTGACATTGTCGATTGGTGAGATTGTGGTAGTTACATACTTGTGTGGAAGATATGGCAAAAATTTTAATCTTAAAAAAATTGATATTATCTCTAGAATGAAGGCATATAGATTCAACATCATTGAAATAAGGAGGTTCTTAGGAGCTTGTGTCTTGTAACGATCAAATTCAAGTAAGAACATATCTACCATTGCCACAAGAACAAGAGACATTAGAGATCAAACAAGAAGTGAGAATAATGAAGAAGATGGATGAATTTTGCACATACCGAGGGATAGGCAAGTTTAGAAAGGACGACTATTATATAGCAAATGCTTATTGTATGTAAAAATATATAATTAGGTATTATATAGATGGATTTTAATTTAAAGTATCAATTTGGAGGATTTAAATCTAAATCTCAAGTTCTTGCAAGTGGAACCGAATGCTTTTTCTGAAACTTTATTTTTGTACTTCCATTTGACATATGTTAGATCTAGGTTTGTGATTAGAAATACTTTTTACAAAAAGTAAAAGGTCATTTCAATTTTTAGTTTAAGTTTCTATTTACAATAGAGATCAATGAGCGTTTGGTGTTTCCATTTGAAAAGGCATATTGAAGGATCTCACTAGAAGCACCAAATGCCATATACACTATAAGTATTGGATTCATTGTTGTTGCTAATTTAATCCCTAAAAAGCCCACTGTCCCCTCAGGGGACAATTTGGATTTTGGGTAGGTTATGATGACTTCAATTTTTAATGAAACCTTTTGAAACTTTCTCATAAAATGGAAAAATTGATTTGCTATGTTGGGGATATGATTTTTTATTTCAATCGGTGTTTAAGAGCAAAAGTTATACTACAAAAAGCCAAAATTTTAACTAAGCATGTAGAAAAATAAATCCACAAAAAATTAAAATTAGAATTGAAATTTGTTTGATTTGTAGATTATATTTTTGTTTACATGTGAAGTTTTGATTCATTCCATTTGGATTCATTACTTAAAAGTTATGAACTATCTTGTTTTTCAAGTAGTATGAGCATCTTCTTGGAAAAATAATTTATTGGATTGATTTTTGAATGCAATTTTCACAATTTTTCAAAAGAGATTGCTTGACATGGTTAAAATTTATTGCTAGAATAATTTTACCATTGGAATTATTGTGTTTCAATTTCATCATAGAGCTAACAATTTAGTTTTTCTTTCAATCATGGATCACTCCCTACTTAATATTTTTTAAAGAATGAGAATCAAGCATTTTTTTCTGAAATTTTTTTCTAAAACTCAACTCAATTATTCAATACAAAAAATTTTAATTCAAAGTGCATAGTGCAAAAATTTCCAACAAATAGTAGTGAAAGTCATATGAAATTGTAGGACAATGTTTAAAAAGACTCTTTTTTAAACTTTAAACACATATATCTTCCAATCTATTCAGTCAAACTTCATGAAATTTTTACCAAATGATCTTAGACAAATAAAGTATTAAATCCTACATTTAGGTTTCAAAAAAATACATTTTTTTTTGGTCAGGGAATACACCAAAAAAGGCAAAAAAGGCAGTTTTGAATGGTTTTTGATAGAAAAATGACCTTGGACCTTCAGGGGTTAATATTAGAACATGAAGAACAAGAATAAAAAAATTCTTTCAATAAGGTAAAAGTACATAAATTTATCTGTTTATAAAATCCGTGACGCTTTCATACTTGGTCTACTTCACGTACAAATTGCATGTTTGGTAACTCTGGGAGTCAGGGATGTTTCGACACCAACCTTCCGTACTTGAAACGTTACAAAACCCAAGAAACTCTCATCCTATGCAAAATTGCAAATTGTGTATAAATCTGATTGGGCAACTTCCACTTGCCAAGTGGCAAACAGATGTCAAGCATAAGTCACAATGCATGTAGGATTTGTTCCCCCAAAAGGTGACGGAAGGAGAGAGGGACGAGTGAGCACGCACATTCAGGAGTTCGAGCACTTAAATCAAAATTTCAATTTCACATCACGAACTGTATAATGAACATGCACCTGAGAGAAGCACGAGAGGTTATCCAATATTTACTGTTGATCCTTAATTATTACCAGAAAAGCAAGCTATGATGATGTCAACTTTCCTATCCTTTCCGATCACTATAATTCTGTACAAATCTTCGAAATTGTACATACCTACTGATTATATATCCTCAACTAAACATTGTGCCAAATACCCTAACCTGGACAAGATGTTTGATTAACCGGTACGCGTTTGAAAAAACCGTCATACCCATTTACGAGGACTTCTTCTCCTCCTGGGAGTGATCTTCCTTCTTTAGGAGTGATGGAACTGGGATCTTTCCTGGAAGTGTTGGCATGAAGCTCTTCTCCGACTTGGGATGCTCCTTCTGGTAGTTGGCCCTGTCTTCGAAGTAGCTCTCAAATGCACGAGGCAAAAACATGGGGATCAGGAATCCGAACAAGTTGATGGTGTAGTAAATGGCGTTGGCTGCTGACAATGCACGGCCAAACCAAATCCACGTCTCATCCTGCAATGCCATGGACCCGATTGATTCAGTTTCACACTGAAAACAAAAAGAACTCAAATTTCCAATTGCTTCGAAGATTCTTGCTCAAGGTAGAATCTCAATCAGGATTAAAAAAGAACATTAAGAAACATATCATTACAAAAAGAATGATGATAACTCTAGCTCTAAGAACAGCGAGGATAGAGTCTGTTGAGTAGTCCTACATAGAGTGAGACAAAGTAAGTACTACCCATGATGGAAGATAAACCCACTTTCAGTTTCACATAAAAAAATAACATTTAAAACATTCACGCATCCAAATTTGTAGTCATTGTTCGAGTTCACGGATAGAAACCACGATAAAAGGAAACCATATACCATAATCAGAAGAACTAGAAAGGAGCACTATCTTTCCAGACATCGCATATTACTATATTAATCTTTGAAGCGAACAAACTTGGCCATATCAGCACTCCATGTAGACATTTCAGATTTTCACGTCGTTGATTATCGGGACAAGTGAATGCATCCATGTCATACGAACAACGTGCTTAACTGTTCTAATACAGAAAATCTAAACGCAGCACATCACAACGAGAAAAAGAACTCTAGCAAAACCACCAACGTCAATAAAGATTGTGTTCGAGCTGTGGACGTAGACACTAAGTGTTACCCGTGATGACTCCTTTCAAAGGATCAAAGGCTCACTCAACAAACTGTTGCATCAGACTTCGAGAAACTAAATTCGACCATAATTATCAGTAACGATAACTTACAAAAAAATGTTCCTCTAAATTTGAGCACAAACGAGTCCCATAGCTCCGTAACCCCACAGTGAGTGCATTCAAACGTTCTATCCCAACAAAACACCATTTTAAACCCTAAAACCCCAAGAGGGATCTGCTTAGAGTTCGTACCTGAATGCGGATGTCCTCGGCGATCTTGGTGTTGAACCACGTGTTAATCACCCACCCATTCAACGAAAACAACCTTCTCATGCTGTACAAAATAGGCAGCAGCGCCCTCACCGGAACCGAGAAGATATTCAATCCACTAATCAAATTCTCGGACAACACTTGGAACGACAGCAGAAACAAGTGCGGCGTCGCGGCACGGACACTCTCCTGGTCATTGCGAGCGAATCCTCCCAGCACATACGCCAGCGGCAAGAACAGTCCAATCACAGTCCCCAACACCACGTACACCTGAAACAGCCGGTTGCCCTTAAACACCTGCAGGGAAGCAGGGTTGCCGTAGTTCGGAAACACGACGCTGGACAGCAGAAACGCGTAGAGCGATAGAAAAACGGGAAACACGAGGTCGACTATGGGGACGAGACCAGAAGCGCTGAAGACGATAATGAACGCCACAAGTTGAAGCTCGATCACGCGGAGGGAACCCATGATGCCGCCCAAGCCGCCTGTGTCGCCGGCGCGGCGATCGAACTTCTCCCCATGACTCTCCTTGTCGACGTGCTTCGGGATGCGAGGACCGGAAGCTAAGGTCGCCCCTGACATCGCTCGCGAACTGTTCTTCCAAAACCTAGAATACCTCCCGAAATCGTCGCAAAAACTTCAGAACCCTTGCGAAAACTTACGAAAACTCCCAACTGCTCTATTCTAAGTGAAATCGACGCCGTTTTGCAAATGGGTTAGGAGTGGTGAGAGGCGGAGGGGATTGTGAGATGGTCTGTGATGGACCTTGAGTAATTCGGAGAAATTGAGAAGTAAGAGTGCGCAGCGATCGAGCATATCAAGCTCTGTGGCGAGCAAGGAGGGAAAGAGCTGACCAAGCTCACCAGGTGGAGGGGTATCGTGGTGACACGTTTTGCCACGTGTGTTGGCTTTGGCCAGCTCGATGGCCACGTAGGCGATGTGTCAGTGGGAACCGCATGGGTGCGGGTTTCGAAACACAGCTCGAAGTGCTTTCGTTGTTGGCTAAGTTAGAACAAATTGTAAGCTACCACAATGTAGGAGCACCCAAAACCGCCATTTTTTCCCCATATAATCTTATATGAGTGTCCAAATGATGTACATTGTGTAAAAACATTATCCCCTTCAAGAGGAAACCAATCAGAGTCATTTTATATTTTTTTAATACTCACAATATTTCATAAATTTTCAAAGTTGGAAGTATCTATTTATATCTTTATACTTTTCCGTAAACATTTTTCACCCTTAAAGTGTATCGCATTTCCATTTCCATTGGTTGTTGTCAAGAGTTTGAGGGTATTTTTTGGAAAATGAAGATGTTCATAATTCAAATCACCAACTACAATTGGATTAAAATGAGTGGTAACACATTTAAATGAGTATACCTTAACCCCTAAAGGACCAAAGTTAGTTTTTTCAAAACCACTGAAAACTATCATTTCTACTACAATCATCCAAGAGAGTAAAAACTATATTATGGAGGAAACACTCAAAACCATCCAAATAAGGAATTCAATATAGTTAGAGGCATCTTTTTCCCCAATTTTTTTTTTTCTAGTATTAGTGAGTGAAAATCATGAATAATTAAAAAAAAATAGATTTATCAGATGCCATATGTAATTTCTAGATTTCCCAAAGTAGTGGCTCCCTAGACCATTGAAACTATTCAATAGATGCCCCCAAATCTGAACCTTGCTAAAATTAGCAATAAGCTAGTCAAATTTTGGTATGTGTCCTTGATATGCAGCAGCAAATTAGAGTCAAACATTTGGCAAACACATTCACTAAAGTCTAAGAATACAATTAGATGAGTCTAGGGTCCAATGCAAGGTACAAGTGCGATATTGGGTATTTTTCCCTTATATTTTAGAATCTAACTATAGAATTCTTGTACTTCACTTGTCTAAAATCATGTGGTAAGAATTTCATAAAGTTTGACCGCACAAATTAGAAGATATAAGATCAAAGTTGAAAAAGAAAAGTTCTTAAATGTCGGCTTGCAATTTCACATGACTATAACTATGACTTTCATTTGTGAATTTTTTTGCTCTAATGACTTTGAATTCAATTTTTTTTCTCTTGAAAAATTGAGTTGAAAATATAGGAAAAAAATTCAAAAAAATTCACATTTGAATTTTATTCTTTAAGAAATTGTTAAATAGATGAAGTAGGTTCTAGATTGGAAAAAAAAGTGTTGATAGTTGTAAGATGGGATTGAAATAAAATAATCCCAATAGTGCAATTGTCTTAGGAAGAGAATTTAACCATGTCAAAAAAATCTGAAAATTGCATTAAAACATGAATCATAGAAGTATTTTTTAGAAGATGCTTCTATTGCTCAAAAAACAAGATTGAAATAGAATGAATCAAAGCTTCACGTGTAGAAAAAAATTTAGTAATTTAAGGAAAAAAATTTAATTTCTAATTTTGACTTTGTGCAATTTTTTTTTGTATTGCCCACCGTGTTCAATTTTAAGCTTTTTGTGAAATAACTTTTGTTCTTTGGTAATGATTGAAATAAAAAAATTGTATTTTCATTATGCTAATTTTATTTTATTTAATTTTAAGAGAAAATTTCAAAAGTTTGGCTAAAAATTGAAGTCATAGGAACTTATCTAGAATCTATTTTTCAGCCCCTAGGGAATAATGATCCTTTAGGAGTCAAAGTTAAAAGAAAGTAGAGGCTCCATTAACCGTTAGATGTTTTTTGGGAGATTAGAAGACTGTTTCAGGCCTGTTCCCAAGGCTGCGAACAGTCAGAATAAAATATAATAAAAAAATAAAAAAATAATTTTTTTTTAAAAATAATTTTTTTTTTAAAAATAATTTTTTTTTAAAAATAATTTTTTTCGAAAAAAAATTAATTTTTTAATTTTTTTAATATTATTTTCTGACGTGGCAGTCTCTCGACCACGTCAGATCGCAGATGTGGCAGTTCCCGACAACGTTCCCACAGTTGGGAACTCGCAGTCTTCTAAACTGCTGAAAAAACATCTAATGCATATGCTACATTAGACATTAGAGACTCCATTGATCCTATATAGGATACTTTCATTTGTGCTAAGTGTAGGAACATTTAATCTAATGACCATTAGGGGAGATTTGAGGGCTCCAGAAGACCGTAAGTTCCCACAGTCTGAAAACACAAAAAATTGCTACGGAAATGCAATTTTGTAGGAATCCTATGTGGTTGAGAGAGTTCCATGTCATTAATTATTTAATTTTTAAATTTATCTTTGGGATTTTTTTCATATTTCAGGACCTGAAAAAAATTTATTTCATTTTATTTGGTAAATGCTGGCCTGACAGCCAACAGTTACCGAACCAATTTTGAGACTAGTCTCAAAACGGCCTTTTCGAGCCCCCAAATCGGCCTTTTCGAGCCCTCAAATGTCCTATAATGATTTAGTATTTTTACAATTGGTTTTTAAAGTACCACAAAATAAATGTGTAAAATTTTGGATTATGCAAGTTTCTAAATTATTGTAAGAAAAGGTCACTCTATATAGTAAATAGAACCTCTCATGGTGAATAGAAAATTTACATATCTATAAGGCTTACTTCATATTAGAATTTGAGCCCAATTCACAGTAAGCCTAATTTTTGAAAATTGGATTAAAGATTATGGCAACCTAATTTTTTAGTGAAAAATCTATGGCACCATGTACATAGTATAGAGGCAGTAATGGCATGAAGAAAAAATTATGCCATCCAATTGCAGCTATGAGACTTCTGTGTTATGTCCATTCAAAAAGTGGTCCCTACTCCCATTATGGTTGTATAAGGAGTTTAAGTCTCTCTTTATTGAATGTAAATAGTAAAGTACAAACTATTGTGGGGATGTAATAAATTCACTTTGAAGGTGAAAAAGTGAAAGAACATTGAACTTTATAAACAAAATTAGTGTTGATTAAATCCATTTTGAGTATTGTAGGATTTGTATTAGAATTGCAATTTCTAAATGTCATCTTTATACTTGTCAAAGTAGAGTTGTAGCCACAATAGGTGATTGAAGCAACATGCTTCATGTTGTCTCTTGTGACCTTTAAAATAGTTTCTTCAACAATGCATTAGGAAGATCATGAATAAATTGTAGTTCATTACAAAATTATTTTTTATTGATTCAACTATATTTATAATGTTATTCAATAGGAAAATTGGGAAAAATTATTTTGATACCATTTTTTTTTTAAATGTCATTTCAATGTCATTTTGACAACACCAAACTATCTTGATTGCATTTCAATGCACCGTACTAACATGCTTAGAGTTTGTAATGTTAACCATCACTATGAGTTGTAATTAACTTTTAGATGCCTAAAGGGACACAAAGTGGCTTTTAGATGATTTCAAATGATAAATAGAAGATGTAAGACAATTAATTTTTTCATCGAGATTTTTTGGATAGAATTCTTTGAGTGTGTTTCTAGTGCATGGGGTAGAAATAACCTCATTGAAGTGTTATTTATTTTTCTATGGATGAAGATGCTTTTTTGGTAATCACAAAAGATGCCTTTTTAGGATTTCAACTAATTAAATGAATTTTATTTGGCCTAGTTTATATTCACATTTCAAGGCCCCCCGATTTTTATTTTTATTTTTATCTTTTTTTTATCAACCTTTGGCTTGACAATGACTAGCAATTTTGGAACAATTTTGGAAATAAAGGTGAAATGGGCTTCTTTTGCCCTGAAATCCCTTCTAATGATTAATCAATTCAAGTATGTTCCTAAATTTTGATAATCTTAACTACTCTAAAAATCTTCTTGAACAATTTTAAGTCATTAGAAAAAAAATGGGGCCTCGTGAAGGCTACTAGACTTTGGATCTACAATGCAAAATGTACAAATACAAAATACTTAATTTTCTTTGTGAAAAACATTAAATTCTAAAAGAACTGAAATTTTGGCAAAGCATCTCAAAATCTTAAATGCCATGTAAGATTGTGGTCTTAACTTTTTTGATGTGTTTATCTCGTATAAAGTATTTTTTATTTGCATTGATGGTCCATATCTAGCATGTTACCTAAAGCCCCATTTATTTTCTAACATTACTATATAATTTTCTAAATACAATTATATGAATTTTCTCTTATAAAATAGTGGACTAGGAACCAAATATTTTATAATGACCACAATTGAATATAAGAAAGCAATTTGCTTTGTTCCATCAAAGAGCTTGATCTTGTATATCATAGAGTTAGTTGCTTAATCCTTTAAAGATTAGGAGACATACCAGATTTCCAAAATTGTAAAGATGTATTATAAAATACTCCATATAACTTAGAATAATATTCTAATGATGACTTTCAAACAATAGTTGTAAAATGTGATCTTTGGAATATACCATTATAATTCAACTACAACACTAACCAATATTTTTCAATTAATTTGATGCCAAAATTTGAATATTCCTTTTTAAATCAAACATAGATTGAGTATTATATATGTGCACATTTGATTATGCACCTAAGTGCTAAAATTGAATTTTTACATCAAATTCTTAAGGGCCTACGTCATTTCAAGCCACTTAGAAGATGACACATGGTACTTTTTTCAAAAATGACATGATTTCTACAAAATTTGACCTTCATGTAGCGTACTAGGGTATTTATGATTTTTACAAGAATTTTTTTGTCTTTCAATCTAAAATATCAAGTTTTAATCTTAGAAATTCCTTAAGAGTTTTATTTTACATTTATATTCAAATCTTTTTGGAAGTTCATAGTTTTCAAACTCAAAAGGTTACATTTTGAGGCCAAACCTATTAATCCCTTTGAATAATAGAATATTTGCAAATCAAAGTCTTCAATATCTATATTAAGCAAATGTTGAAGAACTAACTCAAGAGTCTACCAAAAGAATGATTAATAAAAAAAATGCATTCTCATATGTTTGGAATGTGTCTGCATTCATCCATTGTTTGAATTTTGAACATCTATAGTAAAGGTACCTTTGACTGATAAAATAAGCACATTTGGACATGATTTAGGATAATACAAGGCAAAACAAATATATTGAGAGGTGCACTGACAAAAATAATGGAGATTGCAAAAAAATTCATACTTTTATCTCTTAAACTAAAATTCCTATGAATTTTGAAAGGGAAAAGTTGGACTTGACCCATGACCAAGAGTAGAATTTAGAATTTAACAACTTTACTATTATATGAACTAACATCATCTCCTACCTTCCAATAACCCCAACCCCTTCAATTGAGATATGTTTAATTTAGAAGGGATGGCCACTTGTATCCTCAACAATATAGTTCACTAATATATACTTCCAACCAATCACAAGTCACATAACTTGCAAAAGCAAAAAAAAAGCTATCATTTATTATGAGTTTATGATGACTTGCTAATCTTAAAGGAAAATATAGCTTGTAGAGGGGCTAATGACCCCTTCAAATATGACTAATTTGGAGGGCCAAAATGAAGATAGAGGTTGACACATGCTAAAATTGATTACTTATTGTCCAAAAACTAAAGGGATTGGGGTATTCGGAGGGTTGCAAGAGATGCTCTAAACTACAATATAACATGCACAGACAAGTTTTCACAAGCAAATACTCCATATATCAAAATGAGAGTGAGATTGTGATGCAAAAAGGTTCATCATTCAGCGTTATTTGCCACAAATTCGAAATTTCAGTAAGCAACTTCAGAACAACACTGGTGCATTTTCCCCAGCATTCAAAGTTGTGCAGTGTCAATACACTGAACTGCACCAACGAATCAGTTATAATGTAAATCGCCTTGACATATTATAAAATTCTACGAAACAAATTGGATTCTGTATTATCTAGCCTGGAAATCATACTAAAAAAATGTTGATAAAACTGTGATAAGGATTTGAAACGAGGCTGCAGTGAAGAGAGGGAAATGTTCTCATTCCAAGCCCTGGTACTCTGCTTCACAAGCTGGACTTCCTTGGAGAAGTTACTGGAGCATACTGACTACGAAGCATCCGCCTCATCACTTTGTTGGAGGCAGTGCGAGGGAGTGAAGGAGCAGTTCCCACTGCATTTACCTGCAGAGCAAGAGAAATTGATTACCAAATCACATCAATCTATCCCCTACTGGAAGTGCCCAATGATCATTTCCAAATCAATAGAAGTTGAAATACATTGTTAGGAAGCTTCAACGACAGTAACAAAATGAACCAACAAATGGAAAACGAAGAGAATCCTACCTACAATTATGCATAATAGAAGAATGTTTAGAAAGTTGCAATAATCGACTAGCAAATTCGAAAGTAGAATTCTTATTTTTAACTTGGGCACTTAGGGTTAATGCAAGACTAACTGAATATCTTCGACGGAGTGAGAGAACTACCTTGAACAAAGGGTTCAGCTTTGCTTGAATGGATGTATTGAAGATCTTCTTCAGATCCTCAAGTGAGATGCCACTTGCACCGTCTTTCCAGACTACAACTACCAGCAGTTGCTCGGGTCCTCCACCAGAAGGGGGCACGCCAATAGCAGCAGTCTCTAAAACATCTTCGTGAGCCGCGTTACATATTCTTTCAATTTCCACTGAACTAACCTGCAATTACCAAATAATCTCTTCAATAAAATGTATCGAAGTGGACGCACTAATTAAGAAACCTCCATCTATTAGCAAGGTCCAGTTCCTGGTACCAAACGAGTGGTCTCGCACACTGACAATGCTAATTTCAACCCTAAGCATCCCGACGACCATATTCTGGATGGTGAACAGAGTGCTTCAAAGGTATGTTTCGGCCAAATCACTACTCATTCGTGGAAAGTTATACTTGAACCTTTCAAAGACAATCTTCTTTTACGACCAATTTGATGGAACTCAGGTGTCTGTACAAAAATATACGCGAATAAATATGCAAAATTCAACAATGGATTTAGGAGTTAAAGGGTTTAATTCTTCCTATGGATTATTCTAGGATGGCCTATAATGGACCTTACAAAATTGGTTTCGTTGTAATGCACAACCGCGCAAGGGCTGAGAGGCCCAAGAAGGTTAATTTGACATAATTCTCTCCTCCAAACTAAATTAGGATCATCATATCTTGGAGATCTCCGGGTCTCTGAGAGCCGAGGGGAGGACTGGAATCACTACCATACTCCTCTTTTCCAATTTTTCCAGCTCCAATGCTCCATGTGAGGATGAAGGAAACAGTTGGGAATTATGTCCACATCCTAGCGAGATCTAAATGAGAACTATTAAAACACTGAAGGATACCCGCACTTTCAAACTAAAAAGACTTGCTGATCGAACTCTGTGCCTGATTACTCACCTTGATGCCTCCCAAATTCATTGTATCATCAACACGACCATGGGCTCGGTAGTAACCACCAACAGTGCGCTCGATTTCATCACCATGCCTTCTTAGAGTCTGAAACCACTCAAATTGCGTCAGCATAGAAAATTGATCCATCCCAAGAGTTGAGCGAATCACAAACACTTTTCGCGACGTAGCACCGAGTCTTTAACCCCAAAAGGCAGTGCAAAAGAAATGTCTCATTCATTAATTTCAGCCACTACTTTCACCAAATTACGACGTTTGTTAGAAGACATATTGGGAATCGTCAGTCTCAAGAATGCGTTAGCATTTTAATAATGTCATTTGCAACACCATCAAAGAAGATCTGGTAGGCATTCAGGGGTTGACCAAGGACATGAATGAGATTCGACGCTCACCTTCCCTTCAAACTCTGGCATTCCTTTGTAATACACGTCGAAGTGGTTTGCATTTAATAAATGCACTGAAGCTCCAAAAATTGAAGGGTCCAATGCACACTCGCCAGTGCCTGGTTTATCTAATGGCTGTATCAATACACCCACGTATACTTATGTCAGTTTTAGTGACTATCATGTTACTTAGCAATCTGTGAATTGATACCCGGAAGCCGATCAACTTTGTTGTGGGAACTTGAGTACACCAACAAGAGTCCGGAAATGCCTAGACAAAATAAGTCTAGCAATGATAAAAACCAAGGCACCGTTCCTTAATTGTAAGCATTTCCAGTAAATTTAGATTCCCTTTCAAAAACTATGTCCAGTTTCTCGGTACTAACCAAAGGATGTCCGCGATCATCAAGTATTATGATCTTGCAACCCATAGCCGGCGTGCTGAATAATGACAGGGATTGTGGTTGTAACATGGACCCCGTGACGAACCCCCCTCCAATCTCAGTTCCTCCACAATACTCTATGACAGGCTTATACTTTGCTTGGCTCATCAACCATAAGTACTCGTCCACGTTTGACGCTTCACCAGAGGAAATGAAGCACCTGTCATCACAAAAGCATAGAAACCATTAAGTATGACAACACGGTGCCAAAACCCCAATCAAAAGAGCCAAAACTTATGAGCTCCGCCAGTATGAGGTAAACGATACTATTTGAGTCAAGTTAAGAATTTTCCCATATGTGGGAGGATGCTTTCATTGGGAGATTACTAAAAAGCTCACTGGAGAGATCACTTTGCGTACAAGAACCGAACTATTTGAGATCAAATTCTAATAATTCAATGTATGAATATCTCATGCAATTTCAAAGTGGGATGTTGAAGACCGCTATAAGACAAACTCATAGAAGTGCCCATAGACATTTAGCCAAGTCATGCTTTCACAACTTGCTAATAAGTCCAACCAAGTGTACGAATAGATGAATTTCCGTCCCTTCACTAACAACGGTCATTATAGGGGATGGGATCAGGTCCCTAACGTTATTAGTGTCATCTACCTGTAGGAAGAGAGGATTATCACAATTGCAATAACATATACAGAATGGTAAGATATTGAAACAAGTATGAAGTACCTAAGATGGGACCAGTCGCAGCCCCTTACAGCATCAGAGCTCTTCCAAGCTTTTACGATACTTGGAACAAGCCCAAGTATAGTGACTCTGGCATCCTATAGCAGCACCGATCAGGATATATTTTATGTATTAGAACCCTTCACAAAGTGAAATCTCATTAGGACCTCAAATATATAAGTTCAGCAGAAAGAGACATATTCCATCCTCCTAGAACAGTAAATCTATTGCAGAGTTGATGACCTCTACAACCAGCGATGAGATGGTGTGCAATAATGCGACTTAAGAGATAGTTACCTGTATAAATTTAGCAAAGCCGTGACCTAATGGTGCACCGTTGTAAAGGGCTATAGACGCCCGGTTCAAGAGAGCTGCATATATGAGCCACGGACCCATCATCCAGCCCAAATTTGTAGGCCATGCCACAACGTCCTTGTGGCGGATATCATGATGAGCCCAGGCATCGGCTGCAGCTTTGATGGGACTTGCATGAGTCCAGGGTATTGCTTTCGGATCGCCTGTTCACAATCACTAGAATCATCAGAAATTATTCCCAGAAAGTATCGAAGTACATTCATTTGCTGGACTTAATTCAGCGCAGAGGAGTCTTGCTTGTTGACAGGACCACAAGTGTGGTTAGACCTCTTCACCTGTTGTTCCTGATGAGAAGAGGACATTGGACGTATCTTCGATATCTAGTGCCACCGCTTTGAAGTCATCTGGTCTGCGTCATTAGGTCGAGATCATTACGTATAAGAACTATTTATTTAATTATTCAAATAAGACATAGCCGCAGCATTTGGAAAAGAGAAGCGCACTAAATCATGCATGGTTACTTGAAAAATAATTGAGTACCTGTCCACTGCGGTTGCAAGCTCCAGAAATTTATCCCATGAGATGTCGCCTTCACGAAGCGAAACTTTCATAACTTGGTCACCGGCAGGCAACACAATGGCCCTGGGGCCATTTGCCTCCACAACTCGACTATTGATACAAGAAAACAAGTCCAAAAATGAGTAAAAGTAAATATCATTCGTAGTTACCAGAAACAATGAAGCTTAAGACGGCACGACGAGAGATTTATAAAAGGTTACACAAGAAATAAACAAGCGAAATAGATAAGGCAGAAGAAGAGAAACAAAAATTGTAACCATTTCCCTGAATCTACTTGGAAAATCTATCAACCTAGATTATAATAGTTGTCCTTGATCTATTAAATGGAATTCTAGTCGTTACAATTAACGATGCCAATGAGTAACTTACTTGTACAGTGGATGAATCCTCCGACCCCGCAGAATTACATCCTGTAATTCAAACATCATGGACTTCAGACGTCGATATCTTCAATACTGCAAATCACTTCCTTTAGGACTGATATTCCAATACTCTGAAATTGAATCGTGCATACCTGTGTGAAGATACCCTTTGCCTTGGAGATCTTCAGACGACTAGCGATCTCAGAAGGGGCAAAGCTGTCAGCTATTGACACCACCGCACACCCAGCAAGTATTACAGCCAAGTAGATTACGACTGCATGCACGTTCATGGGCATGTTGATAGCAATTGCGTCTCCCTTAATGAAACCCGCTTCTTCCAAAGCATTTGCAACTCGGCTGCACATTAAGCGGATATACTAACTTAATTAGAACTAGTACGTTAGGTATACTTTTCCACGTTGCAACAAGAGACCTAAAAGAAGTAGTTCACACATGATTAATTAGACCACCAAAAATTTACTAAGGTCTTACCAGACGCGTTCACGAAGCTCTCCCATTGTCAGGGACCGGATAGGAGAATCATCCTGACCCTCATCTCGCCACAGAATTGCTGCCTCTTGAGCCCTGGCTTTGCTATCAATCTGAAGGCAGCATTCAGCAACATTTAAAACTGCTCCTGCTAACCACCTTCCTCCTGGACAAGGCTCACCCAGAAACGTCGTCTCATCGCTCTTCAGTATATGTGAAGGCCGTTTGTGAAATTTTAGGCTAAGCTCCTCCAAAACGATGTTCCAATAAACCTGCACTTCCCAAGAAAAGTTTTGGATTAAAATCCAATTCACACAAAAATCACTGCAGTTGTACCAGTGTTTCAAACCTGAGCCGAATCAACCCTTATCAGCTTTGAATGCTTACCAATAGCGAGAAGGTAAAAATAAGGGCCCTCCCTATCTTAAGACCCATCTTCAAGTGCTCAAGATGGAGAGCCTTCACAATTGCCAAGTGATTCGTTTACTAAGGCCTCCTCATCTCCAAGTGCTTATAAAGTTCGTCTCTCAATCTTTCAAATTGGATCAAACAGTTTAGGCCAAGCCTAATCCATTTCAATACTCACAACTGAGATCTTCAATTGAGCAGCAAAAGGAGCTCAAGATCAAGAGGCCATCCCATCTCAAGATCCATCTCAAGTGCTCGAGATGGAGAAGCCTCCCCATCTCCAAGTGTTTACCATGGGAAGGCCTCCTAATCTCCTAAAATCCCAAGGCTTATAAAATCTTGTGTCCCCATATTTCAGATTTAACAGTTTAGTTCTGTTTAATTCAATCTTCGTGGAAATACTGTTTTTCTTTTGCAAAAGAAATTTGGAAAGAAACAAAGAAAGCATGTTGCTGACCTCAGGATTCTTGACGGAAAGCTCGTAAAACTCTTGGAAGCTTGCAACAGGGTCATTGTAAGAGACAAGAAGCTCCCCACCGCGAGCTTCTAATACACGTCCGACGTTCGTTTGCTTCGCCTCCGCCCTTCAACCATCACACAACAAACAAAGGCTCGAAATCCAAGTATCTTTCCATTTAGGGCTTTGAATGCAACCCTCTGTCGCCACTTGTTTTAGAAATGTCCATGCATGCCCCTCTAGGAGAACATTACTCTAATCTAATGCAAGAGAGAGAGAGACTTCAATACTGCAACAATAAATGGATCGTAAGGAAAAGAAGTTGCTAATCTAACTTGAAAAGAAAGAGAGAGGAGAGATCTTACAATGTGGGAGTCCAAGCGGGAGCAGGCCCCCAAAGCTCACTGTCCCAGTTCCGAAAACAAGAGTAATAAAGCATGCGATGCAGGGCAAAAGGATGCTCCGGCACCAGAAGCTCCTGCGAGATCCGGTTCCACAGCTCCGCTAGACCGTGCGAGACCTCTATAATTCGTCGAAGGTCGTCGTAAATCTCTACAGCGTCTGATTTTCCAAGCCCTGCGCCTTCGATGTCCGCCACTGTAAGCTCAAGCACGCTCTTCTCTCTAGGCTTCGCCATAGCCAGGCCTTACGAAAGCATCACAAGCATAAGAAGGAGCCCCGCGACGACTCTCCTGTGGCTAAATTCTTTCTCTCTTCGACTCGTTTCTTTCAATTTCACAACAACATGATGAACTCACAGAACAAGACAAAGGAGTGCAATCTTTGACGGATCGAATTGCTTCGAATTGCTTCGAATTGCTTCCAATCGGAGATTTGGCCAATACCCAAAAGAATCGACTCAATTGATTCCCCTTCGCAATGATTTTGCGAACAACAGAATACGTTTTCGTGCTGTACAACGCGACTCTAGAGGAAAGTTATCAATTGGGGATGGAAGAACAGGTAGACGATCAAGGGGTGTAAGGGATGCAAATTGAGAGGGGGAGGGTGACGGGGGTTATGTCGAAGGGTGACACTTGACTTATGGATTCCGCGTAAGAAATTATTCGTTGGAATGCTCCCCAGAAGAACTCCAAAAATTGCGTTGGAATGCTCACACAGTCACGCTGTTCCTCTTTTGGATCAAGGCGTCGTCGGCATGGTCTTTGTCGTGAACAGCGTCGAGGAGATGCATACCCGGAGATACCCGGAGACAACCAATGTCATGAGCGGTGAATTGGACGATCACCCAGTCCAGTCACATTCATGACAACCATAATGCCTAATGCCTTTTTTTTACTCTTTGGAATTTGTTTTAAATTGAACCCAAAAAAAATATTTTGATAAGTCTCATGATTTTTTTTAATTACTGTACAAATTCAAACTGTATTAGAGATCACATGGGTAAAGAAAACACATTATCCCCTTGTTGTCGAACGGAACCAAAAAAGTCCTCACATAGTTTAGTAGTCTAATTCAAAGTGCTATAACTTTTGCATCTGATGTCCAAATTCAATAGAAGTTGTACATACATGTTTAGTTTGTATAGTAAAATTTTGTGATCAATCCAAGATCAAAGATGTACAAATTTTGTAGGAGCCAACCAAGTTGACAAGTTTAACATCTCTTTTTGGAGGTTAGCATCTCTTTTATCAAATTTTTTTCAATGAAATTTGTTGGGTTATATTCTTTTAGAGGTCTACTAATTGTCATCAAAATTTTAGGGCAATCCAAGTTGTTTTGAATGTTTGGGAGCAATTCATAGTTCAACATCTAGACACTTTTGGATTATAGTGAATTTTAGTAGCTTGTTTCTTCTTCATATGATGCCCATTTCTAATAAAGTTTTTTGGAAAAGTTTTGAATTCTAATCTAGTTTGTGTGGCAAAAATTTCATATCAATCCAAGAAGTTATGAGTGACTAAGAAGCATTTTAGTAGAAGGAAGTTTAGTCATAGATGTGTTTTTTTACCATTTTTTACTATTTTGACATTTCAAAGT
This sequence comes from Thuidium tamariscinum, assembly GCA_947034885.2. NCBI lineage: Eukaryota > Viridiplantae > Streptophyta > Bryopsida > Hypnales > Thuidiaceae > Thuidium > Thuidium tamariscinum. The sequence goes on along the minus strand of OX344751.2, from coordinate 30,382,400 downwards.
CATTTTGTAAACACAATAAATCAATTGAATGACATTTTTTCACCAATGTGTTGATATGTTGATTGAAAAGCACTTTTTTGTTTAAAGTTTTTTCATTTGAGTGGGTTTAGGAGTCAAATTTCACTCCAAATGTATTTTTAAGAAAATTTCAACATCTTATTTCAACACTTAAACATTATAATCTTGTAATCTATATGGTCAAATGACTCCAAATTTGATCCACATTATTGACAACATGTACAATACAAGATTGTACAGTTGAGATTTTCATATGTTAGTGACATGTTGACTTAATGAGGCTTGAAAAGCAAAGGTGCTTTTTGTCATGTTTGGACTTTACGCAATAAGGGGTTATGGATTGATTGATTACAATGTTCAATCATTAGGGTGTTAAAACTATAAAAGTGATTTGAAGTCTTTCAATCTTCTTTGTGCAAATCAAATCTAGGAAATGAGTCACCAAAAAAAAAAAAAAAGGGTTAAAGGACACAACATATATAATTCCAATCAATTTGTAGCTTCTTAAAGTCTATTCTACTATTTTTTTAAAGATTCTCTAATTTGATTTTTTCTCCGAGATATAGTATATTTGAGGCTCATCATCAAAAGCCCTCAATACTAAAAAAGTCAAGATTCGAAATGAACACCCTTACACAAAATTTTGGATTTCAAATCAAAAGCCCTCAATACTAAAAAAGTCAAGATTCGAAATGAACACCCTTACACAAAATTTTGGATTTCAAATTTTCAAATTTTTTAGATAAAATTTAGTATCACTACAAATTTTTGAAGAAGAAAACGGGAAAAATATTCATATCAAATACATAATATATTAAAAAAAATTGGAACATTTTGTGCAATTTTTTCCCCAACCCCCAAAAATTGAAAAATAAAATCCAAAAATTTGACCTCTATTTAGAATTTTTTTTTTCCAACCCCACCTTATGTAACAATATTCCTAGCCAAGATGGACTCATAACATTAACCAATTAATTGCATACAAATTTATAGGTTAGACCATTGCATAGGAAATATACTATAAGATACACAATCCAATTGTTTTAGATTTGAGGGTGGCAATTATAAAATAGAACCACCTATTTCCAATCACAAACTATACCCAATCTAAAGCTATCATAGATGGGACTATTCCCAACCAAAGCTTGGAATGTATTTTTTTCTCCTTTTCAAGCTTGGAACTAATAACATCAAAACACATGTCCTAAAGTGTCCTAAAGTATATAGGAAGTATTGAGTAGGAAAGTAGTCTTAGCTATGATCCAAATTGGAATACTTTAGACATTGGCTATGAGCTCTAAGCACTTCTTGACTCCCAAAATTCACAATAATTTCAATCTTGGGAATAAAATTACAAAAATTTACAATCCCAATATTTTTTTTATCTCTTTAGAAGGTTAATATTTGCATTGCCTCATATTGCTCATGATTTGCCCTAAGATCACTTAAGTGATCAAGTATAGGTGGTTCTACCTTAGTTGACACAAAATGCTTAGAACTCCTATGTTAAAAATTATATGTTGTACTCACAATTATAAAAGATTCTCCATACATGTATGAATTACAAGCTTGAACTCCAAAGACTCCTTCATTTCTTTGCTTACTAGTGTTATGGAGATCTCTTTCCAAATCGGAATTGCGATCTTTGCAACTAATTGAGCTCAAGTAGAAAGGAGGTTCTACAGCTGCGAGCCACGCATTTTCTGCTACTGTAGACTACGTTATACAAACTTTCGATGATACTGCCAACATTTTCCATGCTACGGAGTAAGTTATCAAGCTTCTCAAAAGCTAACGAGTACTTCTCTTGAATGTACAAATCTGCTACTAATCCTTTCATGATGGAATACGTACTTTCAGTGTAATAAGAATTATGTCTACTGGTTGTAAGTTAACATAAATTTCAAAGAAGGAAGAGTTAGAGAAAGTCTACGTATCTGCCTTGTGCTATTTTGACATCTTACACCTACCGTCAGCATAGCGCCTTCCAGATTTCCAGACATCATGACTCCTGTCAATCGGATGCAAGACGTGAGATTCATGCTCAAATTCTATTGGAACATCTTAACTGTACAGTACAGTACAACTTGATTCATTCACAATACCACAGGTAATCGAAAAGACTTAGGGTGACCAACTAGGTAGCTTGCGGATTGTTGTCTTCATTTCCAATTGAATTGCCTCACACTCCACTGCGTCCCACCATTCGTCATCTTCCTCCAAGGTCGAATCACCGTGTTTGATTGATGGAATGCTTTGTTTATTTGTTTCTCCAAAGGTGTTGGAGTTAGCATCATCTGGGCTAATTAGAACCTGGCTCTGGTTTCACAAAAGGACGATCAGGGCACGCGGAAAGATGGTCTGGAACTTGAAGCCAAATAAATTTGTGAGTAGCCTTAGTTAATGTAATTGAACTAATCAGGAATTGTGCTGTCGAACCCCATACATGAAAGAGTATGATATACTTGAAACCTAAAGCTGCCATTTGCAGACACAAGTTCACAAAACATCTGCGAAAAGACGTGGCATTGTGTTGGGAGTTCGAAACAAACAGTTTGATCAGGTTGTGTACCAACCTGGTCGCTGAACAACGATCGTTGAGACAAGCATTCAATATTCTCTGCAGTTGATACAACCTCGCCCCACCAAGCTTCATCTTCTTCGCATGCAGGAACATCCTGCGAATCCACTTCTGGCTTCTGGGTCTCGTTGATTGCAACAACTCCAGCTGTAGATAATGGAAATTCTGGTGGGATTGTGTGGCGCGGTATAGGCCTCAATGGTGACTTGTAACCTGATAAAACAAGGCAAAAGCTATAGCACCGAACGCAAGTATTTGTTCAAGTCCGTGAAAATACTGTAAAAGAAACTGCTTTTATCTTTGACATCGGTGGAAAAGTTACTGTCAGTTAAACAAGTGATCAACAGCAATGAAATCACCATACATATGTCGAGACTCAAGCATACCTCGACAATCAGGATCATGGCACTTTTGATAGTAACCCGCTGTCCGAAAATCAACGATGTACATCACTGCGATTCACAAGTCAAGCATCCCAGGCTTCATTAACGTCAATAAAAGGGAACTAACCAATCATAAACACCACAAATACATTACATAAAGCAATCGAAACCAAAGATAGCATCAAACGACGGGTTACTCAAGTGCTAACCACCGTTGCTCTTGTGTGGTCTTCCAATTTTCTCGCAGAATCGGTTACCAGATATGTTGTAAAGAACAACCCCATAATCTGCAAAATAGTACCAACTTCGAATCTTTCCTGCAATACATGAACATCATTTAACAAGTTCAGACATTGCGGATAACACAAGGGTGCTGCACACCACGAATATTTATATGAGGAAGGTCGAAAGAATGTTTGTACTTATCTCGGAAAAATGAATGATAACCTGTTTTCAAACAAGGATCTTACACGTCAAGCACTTTCAAACATTTTACGACACCGCAGGGAAAGTTTGAGTAGGTTAGACCACATACCTTGTACATCCCCAGTGCGGGCAATGCCCTCAATAAAATCCTCTAGCGAAGGAAAAGGAGACTTCCCATGGTTACTGGTCCACCCTTTACCTGGTTGGCCAACTCGATCAGCTCTCCAGGTATCGAAGTCCATAATGCCTCCCTGACGTGGAAATATTTAGAGCACACCAACTAGGTCGATTCAAATTAATAGTAAGAAAGGAAACTAGAACCTAAAAGAACGGCTTGAAAATTTATACACGTCTCCGCGATCCCCACACTTATCGACCCAAAATAGTGAGCTTCCTCTTCCACTTGCAATCAGAATTGAAATACAGAAAGTGAAACTCAAAATTTGTGGTATTTGAATGGAACCTCAGTTCTGAATGTAAGTAATTGTTGGCAACCCTCCTTCACGTTGCAAATCAAAGAATCCAGAAAGACTTCCCGTTCACTCTGTCATATCGAAAAAACGTACTGCTTCTTTAAAAGCTGCTGGATATATCAAAGTAATTTAGTATTATATGAGGACTCTCGAGAACTTAATTGAATCTGATGACCGTTCGTTTTCCATTGTATTAAAATCGAACGTTCTTACCCTTCGCTAACTTTTACTACAATTGCACCTTTTTTAAGAATTACAACCAAGGATTCTCGTGGAGTTCCCAGCAAGAATGAGAAACGACAGACATTTGAAGGGAAGACAAACTAACCAACTGGGAAGACCTAAAGCGGTGCGTGGGCAGAAGAAGTGAAGATTTTCCAGCCTTGCTAGAGAAGGGCAATCTGAATCCTCGATTTCTTGAGTAGACTCCCACATCGACAAAAATCTGAGTTTGGTGGGAAGCCCGGGATTCGCCTAGAAGAACAAACATTTTGCCCACTTCGTCGTCTGCTTCCCTCAAGTAGTCGCTTCTTTTACAGATCTGTAATGCACACCCATGATCAGTAGAGAGGGACAAAATGCTTAACAAATTAGAGGCAAGAACCCAACACAGTTCAGTTTTCGTGGTTTGCGCCTTCCCAGTTGAAAGAGAAACCAACAGATTCCCCATCCTCACCTATCTGCAGATGCTTATAGCAATGAACTATTACAAAAGATCTAATTCGGGTGTCAAGTCTTAAATACGCACTGTCTCTGCTGATGCATAAGCCACATTAAATGAGCAGTCATTAAATTCTTGATGTGGTTGAAAGATCACATTATAGAACTCCAGATCGCAAAGTTTGAAATGCGGAATTTTCAACCATACCTCATCCACAAATGCGCCTGCGTGTGAATTGTCTTTGAAGGCAGCTCCAGGGATATGAATGACTAGGTGTCGAGAGAACTTTTCTACAACTTCCAATAAAAAAAAATGAAGACTATTCAAGAGCATCTCTATCAGCTGATACAATATCGTAGTCTGCTCTAGTCACAGAGGCAGATAAAACTTCAGACAAAAAATCTCTCCAGGGTGAACTGTCATTAAAACCAAGAAGTCCTCTAGTCGAGAAAGAGTCACTAAGGTAAACAGACGCCAAATTTTATGTAATCAGTAGCCAGAATAATATCCATGCACTCCCTCTTGGGTCAAATAAATGTGACATTGCACAGTCGACACTGTGACAGCTAACTCAGAACTGGCATCTTGAGCATTTCTGATCATTCACGAGAGGTTCAAACTGATTTACATGCAAGTCTGAAAGAGACATTGCATGTCACTCATACCTGCTGTTGATGAATCAAGCTCCAGAGTCCAGGTTGGATCATAATGGATGCTGAAGATATCAAAAAGAGTGCGACCTGTAATTGAAAGCAGCGTGTCTACCATAACTTCCCCATTAGCTTCCGTGTTAGCAAGACGGTTGAATTCTAGATCGAAATAGAGATGACAAGGCCTGCCCTGCCAAGTGAAGCCGACTTGCTTAGTGTCTAGCTTCTACTTCATGACTTCAAATTTAGCTCCTAATGGTCATTAATGCTGGAGTGAATCAATATGGCAAGTGAAGACCGCTACCATGGAACACCGTCCAGAGCGGAAGGAATGACATCGATCGGTATAAGCAATGAGATATGTTTCCTCAAGAAGGGAATAGTTGTTGATGTTACCTGGCGAATAATCTCGTAGTGATGCTTATACCCTGATCGCAGTTTGCCGTACCTGATTCAAAACAGATCTTTGATAAGTAGCTAACTTCGGAGACACGCGCTGGCTATCTTTTGCTTGCAAATCCCAAACTAGAAATTCCGACAAATCTGTCTCACTGGATTATCACGATGACTCTATCGTTAAGAAATGGATAATTTATAAAGAAGTTCATTGATAAAAAATGATCATAAAGTGGCCAAAAAAATTAGCACGATTCTTTATAGCAATAAAATTACCTTCGCCAAAACTCGTTATACGTGGTTGAGAGAAATCGACGCTGCCCAGTCACATGATCTTGATACTGAAATACTGCAAGATTCAGGTCTTCATGACTGTCGGCAAATTGAATTGCTTGATCTTGCCTTGGAAACGTTGCCCAGACAGCCTCCCTGATTACGGTGCAACACAGTCGCAGGTGGATTTCAAACTTGAAAGTCGCAGCAGAATTTTTAATAGAAACTATGTGTCCTTGTGAAAGATGGATCTACCATATTTGATAGTGCGAACTTCAATCTAACTGTTTCCTACAAAAGAATATTCTGATTACATTTCATCGTCGTTTAATGCCATGATTTCATGAGATACCTTGCAACTGGTGTACTTTTCGAAGCAAGATCGTTCTGGATTTCGTTGAGGAGACGGTCAATTTGAGGAGGTTGCTGAGCAGGTTTACCAGCAGCTGAGCCATAGAATACTCCTGGCGACACTTCACTTCCTCCCCTTCCTATGCTAAACTGGTTGAACACAGGGATTTTACTATCCTCTGGCGCTGCATAAAGCAGAACAAAATATGCCGTTACAAAGTAGTAGGTTTCGACACACAACCATTTTTAACAAACAACCATGAAAAGGTGAAAGCAAGTAATAAAAAGTTATAATTGGAGATTAATTATGCTTAGGTTTAGTGAGAGAAATAAAATTGGAGGAGTCGTTACTTGCTCGTGCAGGAGGTGCCTCGAACTCAAGGGTTGCATATTGCTCCGCGTTGATCACCTCTCTCACAGTTGGAGCCGGGGTATAAGGAGACGCCAAATCTCTAATTTCCGACTGATTAGAGTCAGGAAGTACTGACCGTCGTCTTCTGTGAACTCTGGAGCCTAATATGCCAAGTGCAACATGAAGGAGGCAGAAGTTATAAAGGGCTGCTCTGATGGAAGCAATCGTTTCTAAAGTCAGGCTTAACATTTTTTGGACAGGTCTTGACAAACAATTACATCAGAGTTACTGGAAACAGAATAAAGCCGTTTTATTCGGTTCTCGGATTTCTAGTTCAGTAGTATTTGAATGTCTTCTAGTCTTTGTATGTGTACTCACAGCAAAAGAACGGGATTCTCTCAAAACAGTCTTCAGGAAAAACCGCAGTCTAAAGCCATCAAGAACGCAACTCAAAAATAAAGTAAGCCGGAAGAATTCGTTTCTTGCAACCCTAAATTGCATGACTTGAGCAGGCTTGAAGAGCAACTTACTTGAAGAAGGAGATTCACGCAACATTCCACGCTTCTGTGCTTCGTCATACTGGCCCCCGGACATTTCAACCAATGTCACCAGCCCTAGCTAAATGCGCACTGATCTGCTCGCAATGCCTCATGCGATTGCGTTACGCACTTCCTCGACCTCACGATTGAGGAGAGCCGTGTGCGCTGGTCGTAAATTAAATCTCTTGACAAACCCCGCATTACCGGCAGCCCATAAGCCAGATAGGTTTTCTATGCTAATCGCTCTCCAGAAAATCTCTAATGAGAAAAGCCATTCCAGTAGCTTCTGAACGTGCCCAACGTTCTTCAGTCACAGATGCTCACAGGCTCAATCAATGTAGGAATCCACAGGAATGTACATGGTCAGAAGTATTGAGATAGAATTCCAGTTCACCGCAGTTTCAGCGAAGCTCAGAAACGCAGTTTTAGCGAGGCTCAAAATCAAGTTTCAGATCAAACAGAAAAGAGCGATAAACAGATTTCACAGTGGAAAAATACTCTTGGTCGAGAGCAATGAACTTCGAATCCGTCCGCCATAGCCGCACTGAGAACTTGCAAAGTTCGAAATTCAAAGGCGCTCAATCTGGTACCGTCACACCGAAATAGGAATTTAGTGCGATTCTGTTTCCATTCAAAAAATTTGAACATCAAAATGTGGTCATAACATTGCATAATCCATCAATGAACGTAAACATTGCATAATTCCCATTCGAAGGTATTATCCTTGCCTAGATACTTAGAAGGAGTGTAGTTGTAAATTTTAAAGCATTATGTATGGTTGCCTCAGCATTTAGACTTCCAAATGAGTAGGCATGTAAAACATTATTTTTGTCATTTTAGGATTAATTTTGAGAGGATGAAAAAACACCCCTACATCATTAGGAAACAATGTTGTGAAACTTCAAGAGTATTTAGATGTTAAAATTTTTATTTTAAAGCAATGTCTTAGATAATTTAAACTAAAAGCTTTGTTATAAAAAATAAGGTAGTCTATTCTAAAAGTACCCCTATTTTGAAAGTGACCAAACTTCTAATAGAGACATACATTTTACTTTCTTCAATGTACCAACAATCTATATTTCAAGAGGTGGTCACTTTTAGTGACTTAGCAATACTCATTTCAACTTCAAAAATTCATAACTAATTCCAAGAAGGACCAAAAAAGATGAAACAACTTGGGTCAATGCCAATTCCATTTTCATGCACACAAAAATTTACTAAAAATTGTTTCCTAACAGTTATTGGTTTTCAAGTATTTCATTGAATGTGTGGTTCGTGGAAGCTATTTGGCAGTGGAGCTCTATAACATTTAAGTGCAAGCACCCACCACCATGAAGACCACATTCAAAATACCACCGATTCAAAAGGAGTTGGTAGACCTAAGCAATGATCTAGTTGTTGAATTCTATATGACTGTATACTTTGTACAGTCAGTAGCCCACAAACACACTAGCTGCTCTCCTTTGTGAGCTACACATTTGAAGTAGCCTGCCTTCACAACCCACAAAATTGCTATTTTCATTTCATGCTGAGCACTTCAATTATGAGAAGTGACCTTCCCATGTGAAGAACTTCATAAACATTCACATGCATAGCATTAGGTACAATTCTTCATGTATTTCATGATGCTGGAGTGACAAACTCCTGCTCTATGGTAGAAGAATTGAAGCTGCAACAAAATAGAGATGATGTGAACAATTTTGGAAGTCGTAAACAAGGAAAGAGTTCAACAGCATAGATTTTATAAGTGTTATATATGAAAAAAGAGTTGTCACATGCAACAACAAACCTGGCTATGCAGATAGATGGTACAGTTGTGACACTGCAAATACATTGAAATCTATTTAACAAAAACTGGGAGAGCAATAGAGCAGCAGCTGGTTTTTAAACATGCCTGCTTCTTGTGTTATTTTGTTCAGATACTTGTAGTAGAATTGCTACCAAAATTCAATTATCTGACTTATATTCCAAAGCAGGTCCTAGAAATGAATGTATCTTCAGTGCAGATTTGTGTGACTGCTAATGTAGGACTTCCACCCAGTTTTTATAAGGATTGATGTAAGAACAAACAAGTCACGGAAACCAACTCTATGACCAAACCATATTGCCAATTCAAAGAGACACTACCTGCTACAGCTTGCACAAGAAGTCTGTTGTTGATGTGCACAAAATTTCTGCAAATTTTTGTTACATTTCATGCCTGTGACTCTTGCTGATAATTGTGGGTGCTTCTTTTTCCTCTTTTTTTAACCAAAATACAAAGCTTCAGTACAACATAAAATAACAGAAATTGTGCCCAATGTATTGTAAGTTGCATTTAAATACTACTGGGTGCAGCCACAGCTGGATGATAGAGTGAGTTTTCAAAAATTAATCTGGGTTTTGGGCTTGGGGTTTTTGTTCTACCCATGAGAAGGGGTCACATCATGTAACAGAAAACTTGTCCCAGTTTCTGGATTTGGACCTCTGTCTTGGGTTTTGGGTTTCAGGGTTTAGGGTTTAATTGGCAGCATGTAGCAAAGAGTTGCTAGAGAAATGGCTTGTCCTCATGGTTAATCAAATCACAAGGATTCATGTGTGAAGTATTGAAGCTCCTAAGTAAGGAATTGAAACTTCATTTTTACTATGATCTATCATTCTGGACTGTGCAATGTTCCCTTTTGAGTTGCCAAAAATGGTCATGGATGCAGAACTGCAATCAGAAATAAAACAATGTCTGTGAATGTGTAGACAATGGAGCAAAACACACAAATTTCAAATTCCATTAAGTAGGTGAACACTATGTTTCAATATGTCATTTCAAATACCATGAATATGCCTTGGATTTCATACGTGTCAAAAAAAATCCAGCATGTGCACTTTTCATATCATGCCACGATTGTGTGCTTTTAACGGAGTTGGTGTTTTTAATAAAATCCTGCTTCATTCACATAATTACTTTATGTCCACTTCTTGTGTGTCTTTTAATTGAATATCTTACGGTGATAAGATTTCAACCTTAGATTTTCATCCTGAAATCAAGTATGCACATGTAAACCAACATTGGAACCCTAGAACCAAATGCTAGTCTGATGTCTCACTAGTGGAAAACATTGTGTAGACTATTGTAAGCCTTAAGCCTCACACTTGGCTGCTAACATAGCTCCTCCAATATGAACATAGGATGTGGGTTAGTTCTCACCAACTTAGCAATGGCAATGCTGATGAAATATTCAACAGTAAGTGCACAACTGCACTCCCCTTCAACCATAGGCAACTCAATTTGACAAGCACTTAAGTTTACTATTGTATCATGAACTTTTGTCTATAATGTAAGGTAAACCACCCCATTATGGGCAAAATGGGAGCAAGCCCAATATGGACAAAATTATAATGATGGTGTACTATACATCCAATGTACATGACCATTAAAATGTTACCTACAATGAGCTTGCTCCCATTTTGTTCATAATGGGGTAATTTACCTTTCATAGAGTAAGCACTTTATGACATCTTTCTCACTCTCCAGACTTTGAGGCACTTGCTAATATGATTGTGCTACTCGGTCACGTAGGCTTGCCGGTTGGCTCATTGATGCACCCAACTGCACTCGGTAGGCTAACATCTTCTACCGAATTACACCAATGGCGGGGCTCTTGTTATCTATAACTTCATCAGATTGCATTTTATTGTAGTCAATGAATCGATATATTGTGGCCGCTCCCACGATTCCTAGCTTAAGGTAAGATTCCAAAAGCTTAGAGTAAGATTCCAAAAGCTTAAAGTAAGATTCCATGATTCCATTCACTACATCTAAGCTTACTTCCAATTCTATTCCAAACACTGCATTACGATCCAATTGATGTGCACTGCAGACCCCAATTGATGTGCACTTAAACTTCTGATATCTGATTTCTGACGTCGCTGCATGCGAGACTGGCCGCGTCAACTGCGAGGTCACAAGGTGGGGTACTGAATCTGTTCTTCAACAGAGAACTTCTTGCAAGAAATCAGCACATTTAAGTTAAGCTCATTTAAGTTAAGCTCATTTTCGTTAACTTAAGTTAGTTTTCTAGTTTTCAGAAACAGAGCACTTCCGTCCTCTGCACTCACTGCGAGAATCGCGTGGGACTGCAGGTGGGACCGTGAGAAATCATCACCCCTCCGTCTTTTCCCGTAATTCAGACGCTAAGTTACTGTATTTCAGTAAGCAAGTTCAGCACTTGCCCTTGGGATTTGAGACACTTGGCAAGAATAATATAACTTAACTTAGTTGCCAGCTTTAGAAAGGGAGAAAGAAACATTGCTAAAAAGTCGGTCGGTGATCACTCACTGGGAAAGTACTCACGATATCATGCAAGGAGACTTGCCATTATTGTTAATTAGGACCCTTAAAGTCAGTTACCCGAACCCCAGAACTTCTTCGATCGGACACACGTTTATCCGCACAGACAGACAAACAGACAAGCTCACAAGCACGTTTCTCTCACCTTAATGGGGTCCACATGAGGAGTGGGTACCTCCCAAAACCGCCTCTTTTGAGCTCGTGCGCAAAGATACGACTGCGAGTAGACTGGTCACATTTTCACCGGTTTCTTTTGTTGGACAGTGAGAGGAGATTCCAACGCACTAAAAAACACAGCATTTGGATACCGTTTGCAAAAGTTACAAAGGGTCAAAGTTTTGGGGGAGTAAGGTTCTGGAATCATTTTTTTGGCAAGTACATATTGATTTTGGAGATGTACATGTAGTGATGATAGAGTGATGATGGCAGATTCAGGTGCAGAGGTGATTTGGGATGAAAGTCATTCACTTTATTATTGTTCCCGCATTCTCTATCTATTTATTTTTACAACTATTAGGGATAGTCACACTCCTTCACCACAATTGCAATTCTCGCTAAGAATATGCATATGGAATTTTCTTGTTGACAATTAGTAGCAAGTAGAGCTTTGATTCCTCAAGAAATCTAAGTGGCATTTCTTTTCTTATGGATATGAAGAAACATTCTTGAAGAAATAATTCTCAAGAAATTCTTTTAGTTTCTTTAGTTGTACAAGACTTACAAAGCTTAAATCGAATGTTGCAAGTAGCGCATTCTACAAGAATTGCTCCAAACAACAAAAAGAAGTGTCACACTTCCTTCACATATATAGAACAACTTGCCATTTGGTCATTTCTCACTAATTTCTTCAACTTTAGAAAATTCTACCTCTTGGAAGGAGTGTGACTTTCTCTATTCATTAGGCAATTTCCTTTGTTTCCTATGTTTTCATTGTGGTAGACAATTAGTACATGTAGCCCTATGAATCTACACTAAGTAGAAATATTTAGGGGTCCAAAAAATAAAAGAAACTTAATATAGAAAACTATAAATGTTTGAAACATTACATACAACCCCTAGATACTTCAATAACTATTAACATGCAACAAAACTAGATATTTATGTAGTGTGGAATGTTGAATAATTAGAAGATAGCAACCCATTTATCATCAGTCTCCATTTCCAATCAATAAGCTGTTTTTGTCCGTGAAGGTAGGGTATAGGTCCCAAAGCAATTATGGCACATTATCATTAATTGCAAGGCTCTCATAAATGAAACTAGTCCTTGGTTGGTTTTGCTATCAACCTATATCACCATTATAGGTCATCGAGAATCTTCTACTAAAAAACTCATAGTAATTACAATTTGTGTAATAAAATTTTGAAAAAATATGGCATCCTTCCGAATTCTATTTTTGTACATGAAAAAAAATTACATTCAAAAGAGATGCACTCTACATATGTGTAATTGCTTAAGTGGTCGGAAATGGGTGAAATACTCTAGTATGGGTCTCTTAAAAAACCCATTCACGATCACTGTAAAAGGAAAAGAGAAAGCAGCATCTATGGCCCAATCATCAGCATCCTATCCATCGAGGATTTGCAGGGTCTCAAGTGCCAGGCTGCCAGCCAGGCTAGACAGGAACATTGCTTGGGACCTTGACACGTGCCCGATTCCAGCAACATGGGAACGGAAGTGTCCGGGTCGGAACTGCCTTACCGGTATTGCCAATCATAAGGTGAAAGTAAAAACTACCCCCTTCAGCAGGGTTTTTTTTTTGGTACTGTTCATCTACAGTAAAGCCCTCTGTGGCCTCCCAGCAGAGGCCAATATTGGGAGGGAGCCACGAACACTGGTGAGCCAGAGCGGGAAGCTGGCGATAAATCGCCAGAAAAAAAAAACCTGCCCTGCAGTTCATTCATTTGCATCAAAAATAAGAATAAAAATTGCCCCATAATATGTACCCTATTTATAAATTTCGTATTTCTTCAGTCACCTCCTGCAGCTCATTCGGAGGTTATGATTGCTTACGTGAATTGAGAATTCGAATATTTTATCATACGTGGGCAAATAAAAAAATCTAGTGTTTTCTCAAGGGATAAAAAAAAAGAAAAGGTAATAAGGAGTCAATTCTTCTTGATCTCAAAGTTGAGATTGAACGCAAGATGCATACCCTAAGATGAATTTATGCCTAGACAAAATCCATGGATTTTTTATTTGCGTCATATGATAAAATTTTGAAATTTTGAATTCATATTTGCAATTACAAGTCCCACAATACTTGAGAGTCAATGAATACGAAAAGAAACACAACACAAAATAGGGGGCTTTTTTTTTACAAAACCCAAAATTTACCTTCCTTGGTTCACTTCATGAAACAGATTTAGTGTCCTATTGATTGAATTAAAGTACAAATTTTATCTTTGATTTTCCTTTAAGCATATGAAAAAAAACCCGGAGAGATAATTATTTTGACTTACTGGCACTATAGTATGGATATTGTGTTGAAGCAAAAATAATGCATACATACCTCTATAATCATATTGGATTTTTCAATTGTAGAAGAGAATGTTTTTAGTAACTTGGACAATTCAAATTTTCTCCCACTATGAAAAGATCCTAATAAATTTTACTTTACCTATGAAAAACCACATGAACACAAGTTTTTAACCCCTAAATGTTGGAGGCACCAAATTTTAGTGTCCACAAAACTTTAAAGTTAGTAGACTAGTGGAACTTGACCCACCCAAAAATGGACTCTTTCATGTGAGAGGCACTCTGCCTCTCACTTGAACTATGCCACCTTTAGTTATTTTAGTTTTAATCCCTTCCATTTATTGCTAATAAAAATTCAAGAAAATTCAAGAGAAATCATTAGATGATCTTTGAGGCCTTTGGAAGATTACAGATTCCCAAATTGTAGGAATACTGTGAGAACTTTGGGAATGCTCCGACATAAGCAAGTTGACATGGTCAAGAGATTGCCGCATCATATTATATTAATTAATTAAATTATTTATTTATTTATTTAATAATTTTTAATTGATTTTTTTAATTAGCCTGTTTTGAATTTTTCAATACATTCTAAAAATTGTGGAAAAAAAATTTAGATTAATTTTTTTGAATTCAAAGAATCAAATCAATAGGGGCTAGTTCAATGTACAGGGAACAATTTCAAGGAACAAACCCAAAACAATCTTCTAGAACCCTGAAAAATCTTTCAATATCACTCAGGGCTTACCTTCTAGGTTGTTGTATTATTTCCAAAAAAATTCCATATTTCAAAAGATGAAAAAAATAAGAAGCAAAAACATTGAAGTTAAATTAAATGTAACTAAGTTCCTATTTCTAGAAACTCATATCAATTTTGAAGTTTTCTTTTGGAAGTCTAGCTATAGCATCAAAAATTCAATTTTGAAAATAAATGATTATGATCATTCTATTCGAGATTTTAAGCAAGGGTATCCATTGCAAATCTTGATTTTCTATTGGTGAGGGCTTTTGAAAATGACACTCAAATACTATTGATCTTGAAGAAAAAATCTCATTAAAAATTCATTTATAAATAAGTAGATTAGATTTTGAAAAGCTACAAATTGATTAGGATTATGCATGTAATGGCCTTTCACCTCATTTTTTATAGTGACCATTTTTTTAGATTTGACATATGCAAAGAGGATTGAAAGACTTCAAATCACTTTCACAAGTTTTAATACCTTCAAAATCAAACATTATGATATTTCAATCCATAAGTGATATTGTTGTATTTTCTTTTTCCAAGTAACATTAGATGAAATTTAGCTCTAAACATGACTACAAGTTCCTACTTAGTGGGGAATTTTAGTAACTATGCCAAATTAGCATTTGATGTGGTGGGGAGAGGATAACATCAAATATTTAATGTAATAAAAAAATTTTAATTCTTTAATTTTTTTAAATTTCAAGAATGATTTTTTTAGTATTCAATCATTACACTAACAACAATGAGCCATTCTCTCACTACTTCAGGAACAATAAAGGAAATAGGCCCTCCCTTGTCTAAAGTCCCATCTAATGTCTCTAATATGCCTAGTTTTAATTCATATGATTTTTATTCAATAAATATATATAACCAAAATATTGTCTTTTTGTTCAATTAAGATGTTTAATAAAGGCCTTGGACATTTAGAGGTTAATACAAAGGTCATTAGGAGCTATGCTAATGTAATTTTATATCACTTTTGTGGACACTTTCAATAGAAGTTTTCTTGTCAAGAATGGATACAAGGACAATTTGGATGCTTTTACCTTAATCCTAAAATGTTGTTGAAAATACAAAACATCCTTTGTACAACTTTACTTCAAAATAGAGCATGGAAAAAAAAGTTTCTCCATCAAATTTTTTTGAAGTTGCTTCACTACTTTTTTAGAAAATAGTATTTGAAAGTCTTTCGTTATTGACTTTTCTATAAAGGAAGATGCTTAATCCATGGATCACCTTTGTAGTTTATTTTGGCCATTTCTTGCTATTTATGCTTGATGTGAATTTATATATAAAAATGATGATTTTTTAAATTTAAATTCTATAAGAAAATTCAATTGTATCAAATTTTAGTTTCTATTTTAGTTAGAACTATTTTGAAAGTTTTTGTTAGTTCTAGTATTTTAAAGCAATTTGAATTTTGGGCCGTTACAACCATAGTTGGTTGTTTTTCTGATTTTGAAATGACACAATAGCTTTGGTTTGTACCATGATATTATGCACTACAATATACATCTATAACAAAAATATTCAGATTTTTTTAATATACCTTCAAAATATACTATGTGATTTGATATAATTTTTCTTTGTTGTTTTCCTAAGAAATTCACAACAATTTTGAATTTTTTTTTAAATTGGAAATTTTAAGTAGACATGTAATTTCAACTATGAAATAAATTCAAAGTTTTTCATTCAATCCACACCTAGTTAGTGCAAAACAATAACAAAGAGAATGATGGATAGGGCAATTTGAAATCAATGGTCAAGGGGCAGCTTGTTCCTCTAGGATTATATGTTGCACCAAAAAATTAGGCTAAAAGAATGGCAACAACCATAAAGTTTTTCACCAAAAAACTTCAAATTTAAAAAAAAATCTTAGATGTAATTTCTATATTATGGTTGAAAACAAAATTATGGATACTTAAGTGATTTGAGCTATTGTCATAATTTCTATCCAATATGTCAATGAATGTTGAAATTTGGAGTTCCACCATAGCATTTTACATCACCACTTTGGCACTTCATAAAAAATCCTATTATTTTGGATTATTAAAGATTAAAGGCAAATTATAGGCTTATTTATTACCTACAGTTGAAAATGGGTGGCTACGATGGAAATACCAATAATGGTGCCCCCCTTTATTAGCAAAATAGAATGTCTTGAAAAAGACAATTATAGTTACCTCTATTGTTGATTTGAAAAAAATTGATTTGCTTACACTTGAATAGAATAAATTACAAGATAACTAATTAAAGTGCAACTATGGTAAAAGAATGGGGTCTAGATGAAGAATCCACATTTGTATTGCATAAAATATCATTCAAAAGGAATTTTTTTTTCTTTTTGCATTCTTCTTCATCCTTATTTCAACATAAGAAATAAACTCAATTTCTCATAGAATTCTCCAAATTCTATAGGCTAAAATTCTTACTTTAATCCTATAGTAGTATTCTTTGTGCCATTGCTACAGTCAAAATCAAAGTAAAAATGACTTTTAAAATTTTCGGACCCAAAAATCAACTCAAAAGTTGAATTTCTTTCACACCATAGGTCCAAAGGCCATGAAACAAAGCCTATGCACCCCTTCTTGCAAAGGATTTTCTGTCAGTACCAAAATTGTGAACAAAATGTAAGTAGAAATAATTTTCTATATTTTAAGAACTTCAAAAATTCATAACTTTTCCACCATAGGTAAGAACACTTCAAAACAAAGCCCATGCACTCCTCCTCCCCAAGGGCTTTCCAACGGTATCAACATGACAAATAAACAACAAACAAAAAAAGTCTTAACCCCTAAAGGTTTTTGACTATGTTTTCACCAAAAATGCTTCAAAACTACCATTTCTAATACAAGTGCAATTTTTTTTTAACACATTTTTGACTCATGTAACCATAGGATCTTGTAGTAAGGTGGTTTGTAAACATGTGGAAAAAATTTCAGAAATTTCCACCGTGTAGATTGCAAGATATAAGCATTTGAATTGACAGAAATTGTTTTTTTATCCCTGCGAAAATTCGGGCAGCTGCACTTTACAAGGTCACATTTGTGTGAAAAAAAATTCAAAATGGTGGTTACTCTTTGAATTCATACTTCAATTCAAGTTGGCTACATTCTCAAAAAATTTCAAACCATTTGGAATTGTACAACATATAGGAAAAAATAAGTAAGTAGAAAGAAGTAAAAAATGAGCCAAAATACTAAATTGTGAACATTTTATTCATGGAATTGAAAATTTTCAATCCCAATGGTTAAAATGTTGTAATAAAAAATCTACACCTTTTGTTTTTATTTTTTTCCAAAAATATGAAAAATTGAATTAAATGAAGAATTTCAAACTCTTTTTGTACTGTAGAGATTCTGTAACTGGCCGCAAACTACCCCAAACTCAAAATCTTCATAACTTTTGACTCATTGATCGGAATGGATTGATTCAAAGCTTCCCATGTTTGTATAAACCTAAAGAACCAATTTGAAATTTCACTTTTTAAAAAGAAATTTTTTTGAATAAGTTTTTTCAGCTGCCTGGGCTGCCCGCCGAGTAAAGAAAACAACATATCCTGCCATAACTTTTTAACTGTGAAGTCAAAAGTTATGAAAATTGTTGGGCCTCAAAGCTACTCCTCGGGCACACATTGTATCAAAATTTCAAAGAAAAAAAATAAAAACTCCATCCGTAGCAAGCTGCCCAAAAAATTTATAATCTCAAAAAATGATGTTCAGGGCTTTAGGGGTTAAAGTAAAGTGTAGACTAGTGTGTCACATGCTGTTGCCACATTCAAAACAAAAGTAAAAGTAATTTTCTGTTTTTTTGGAACCATTAAAACTTTGGAATTCAATAACTTTCTTACCATAAGTCGGAACGCCACACAACCGAAGCCAAACACCCTTCGTCGCCGAGAGCTTTCCAATGACACCCCACATGCAACTTGAAGATCCCCGGTTTGGGAGATCTCAACATGACAAACAAACAAACAAAACAAACAGCCTGTCCATTGTATATTCCAACTTTAGTTTCCCAAACTTTGAATCCAGTGCTGAAAGCTTTAATTTTTTCATAAGATCCTCGAGGATCTCAAGGATAGGCTACGTGTAATATATTAATTGGAGCACTATCCTTTGTTGCAGAACACACCGACCTGTACTATAGGAATCAGAAAGGACTTCAGTTTTTTGTTATTTTGTTTTTCTTGAAACGAATGAAACGGGATTTCATTGAAAGGCCTTCAGTTTGGGGCAGTGTCTGGGTTGACGGCGGAAGTTCAGAACATTTTTGAATCCCCTAAGAGCATCCCCACTGGTTGTGTAAAAGCAAGACATGGCCAGGGGATGCTTGGAGAGTTATTCAAGGAGCCCGGGCCCGGCGAAGGAAATTTCCCCACCCCAACACGCCAAACGAGCATGGGGAACATATAATTTCGGATTTCGAGGCACTTTATTGAGGATTTCAAGAAAACAAGTCATTAGTCAACACTAAAGTACCTCGAAAGGAGAGTTTAAATAATTTTTAATGCACACTGAGCCGGGCCAACTTCACACCATTTGGCCGCGCATTCATCGAATTAGGCCGGGCCCGGCCACTTTTTTTGCTTGGCCGTGCCTCCCGTGGGGCAAGCCATGTGGCTCGGGCATGGCCAAACACCGATTCTGCGGCGTTCCCTGAGGCCCGTGGGGATGCTCTAAGAGCATCTCCACCGCAATGCAAGATTCGATGCAAACTGGATAAGTGGTCGGACCCGTCCATTTTAATTACCCTATGGCACGCACGACAAAGCAAAAAAAGTGGTCGGGCTTGGTCAAATTTGATGATGGCTCGGCCAAACAGAGAGTCATCACCAAATAGAGAGTCAACTCAGTATGATTTTTTTGTCATTATTTTCAAGTTTTAAGGCACTTGTAAATAGAAAAAGGTTTTGCCCTGTCAACACTTACTATGTAGCACCTCGAAATCCAAAAAATCCACTTCCCCATGCTTCTTGCCCGCACTGGAATGGGGTAAAATGATGTCCCTAATGAGTCCCTAATTAAGACATGGTTGTTCTCTCTTTTCATTGGAATTTGTCAAATATTTTTATAATGTATCTTGAAGAGATTTTTAAATAATAGAAAAATAAAATAAACCAATTTGTGATAAGCATCATGTTGGTTCTTATACTTACTTTGAAATATCGTCATATCTTTAGACAATATTTGCTTACGTTCACAACAAACCAAATAGAGATAAGAAAAATCTCCTTGAAGTAAGGAATGGGCCATATTGCTTGTTTAAAGTTTGTGTAGTCAAGACATACAAAAGTAAATAGTAATTAGTACTTTGACTTTGCACTTAAAATATGGTGCTTAGCAAGCCATATTCATTATTGAAAAGGGTCTTAAAAAAATGAAAATTAGTGTATCGTGAGCTTTCTAGATGCTTTTTTAGTCCAAGTGATACAAAAATTATAATTTTCAATGATTTACAAAAATTTGGATTAAAAAGTAGATTAATGAGCTATTTTTTTAGCTAAGCTTTAGAACATTTGAAATCAAGAACTATGTGAAGATTGAAGTTTTTGACTTTCAAAATGCTTGTGGGGATTGTGGTGTCTTTTTAAAGGTTAATACTCAATTATGCTTCATGCACTTGGACTTCTTGCAATGTCATCGCCTAACCTTTGCAAACAAAATTGGGCCTTGCAACTTTAGGATATGACCATTGTGGACCACTTGAGCTAGATTCAATGATTTTTAGTTAGTCCTTGTACCTTTTTGACCCCAACTAAGACTATTGCAATGACCATATAAAAAATGAAAGTAGATATCCAAAAGTAGTGAGCCCCTATAGTGATGGAAGACTGTAAATTTTGAAAAATAATGTTGTCAAATTGTATTCAAGCATAGATTTGCATGGTCATAACAAAAAAAATGCAATAAGCGGCAATAGGTGTGTAGTGATGAAGAGAGTTTACAACCCATAGGCGACAACACAAGCTAGTGCAAAAAAACAAGAAGATCGAGGACACATGACCAACCAATAATGCATGGAGGGGTGGTCATTGTATATAGGGTAATGCTCTAGTAGGAATGAATTGCAGGAAATTAAAAAGCATCAACAATGAAGAGTCCAATGAGGAGGTGCATTTTTTCTTACAATCTCCAATGATGGAGGCATTGCACAATGTAAACTACTACTAAGAAATCAATAGAAAAGATGAACAGTCGGGATGAAAGTTAGATGTAAGATAAAAAAGGTCATAATGCCTGATAATGTAGGCAAAACTGTGTAATCAAGCATTACGTCCTAATTGTGCTACCAAACTTATTCAAAAATTCAACAGAGGATTTTCTAGGGGTGGTTTATATTGCAAGTAAGAACAAAGTTGGAAACCGATTCAGGGGGGGCCACATACCCCTTAGCTTCAATTGCATGAGGGGCAACTCAATCTATTTTGGTATATCAAATTCAGTATACTATAGTAGTCATGTTCTTATACTTTAGCATTAGGTAGGCCATGTTGTTACAAAAGCCCACTTCATAAGTCAATATCTTATCGATGATAATTGGTTGCTGTAAAATTGAATAAATATTCTTGGATATTTGCATGGGTGTTCTCGAAATATGCGGTAAGTTGATTGTTGGTGCAACTTCTAGAATTCATAACATTGTTCAACAATGAGGCAAGAGTCACTTTTGCATCTTTGAAAAGGGGTCCTTCACAATGAACAAAATTGACTTGCACGGCCCCTTAGCCAACCCCAATCCTTGAATTAACTAAAATAAGTCCCAGTAAATCCCTCCCAAGTAAATCCCTCCCAAGTAAATCCCTCCCAAGTAAATCCCTCCCAAGTAAATCCCTCCCAAGTATATCCCTGCCAGGTAAGTCCCTCGTAGGCTGATTATGAGGTAGACTAGGCCGCAACTAAGGGAAGGCACATTTAAGGTAGTGCCGGTGTGAGATCAGCTTTCAGAACTAAAATTCCCTTGTCCAATGGACGTGGCACAAGTACTCAGCATGCGTGGCACATTAGGGTAGGAGGTAGGCCCCATCTGCAAAGTGCCTCCGCACCATTTCTGTGCTGACACCTGTCTAGTTGTTGCGGACGTGGCCGACCTCACGAGTCACGACCCTCCTTTGACCCTGCAATTGGTCAAAAGTTGGTTTTACGAATCTACGCTTGTTCAGGCACCCATTTCCGTCAATTATTGTTTTCTTCTGTTTTTTCTTCTTGACACTAATGGAAAAGAAATTCATTGCCAGGAAAGAATAGAACTTACTGTAGTACTCTACTGTACATGACCGTCAGATGCGGCAACAGAGTGCCGGGATACTTCACTTTCCAGTGTGGAACAGGTTTTGTTTTTTTCATTTCTTGTAAGTGGCGATATTTCATTTCATTAGAGCATCACCACTCGTCCTGCATTTCGGATGACTTGTTAGCAGGCGCCTCCAAATCCGCCCCACCCGTCCTGCATTTTGGATGGCCTGTCCGTCGGAGCGGCCTGCAAACTTGCTTTGGCTGGCATACGAGGCCCATTTTGCCAGCCACCCTCCGGCCTCTTAGCCGGCCTGGAGACAGGAAACAAACAAATTCGCAGTGACTTTCCGCAACCTCGGAGCTGACTTTCCGCTGACCTTGGGGATGCAACTTCGGAGCTGAGCCACTGCGTCGCCTTCAATTTCGGTACTTATTCAGGCTGCTAAGAGGCCATGGGTGGGGCGTCCAGTTTGCAAACTGGATGGCTGGCAAAATGCCAGCCAAAGCACCACCCGCATTTTGCCAGGCGGGTGGTGATGCTCTTAGGGGTAGTCACAGCTTCTTTCAGGAACCAGATTTCGCAGAAGAACGATCAGCACGAAGGAGCTGTGACACCCCTCCGATGTAGTGTGGAAATGAAGAACTGAAATTCTACAAATGCAGTAACCGGCGTTTACTTCATCGGTGAGATGGACAGCTTCGACGGTGTGATCGACAGCTTCTGGAGGAGAAGATCGAAGTTGGGGTAACAACTTCGCTCGCGAATGATTCTGCACACCCATTATTCACTTCTAGAGTAGAAAAATGAAAGCTACAAAGCCTTCGCAGAACAAGAATATTCGTTGTTGAGGGTGGTGTGAACAACCAACCGTCTAGCGCCACGACGTGATTTTTGTACAAAGTTCAGCACATCGAAGAAGGCATGACAACCCCTATTGTGGAGCTCCAAATCTCAACATTCATCCATATATTCCAGGATAGAAAATATCATCTTAGCACATAATACATATCTATCATTCTATTTTCATCCATTATTTTAAGAAAATTGAAGTTTATTGGTGATTTCATCCCAAAAAAAAAATTCCTATAGGCTTGGTGCTAGGTCAAATTTTTTGGTGCAATTTTGCACCAAATCACCGGAAAAAAACCCCTTGGTGTGGAACGGCTATGGCAAGTTGAAAATCAAACTTTATAACTTTAGTATTCTAAGGTTGGATCACCCATACCTAATCTAATGGTGGGATGTTGAGTGCAATGTAAATTTATCCCATGTAGAAAGATAGAAAATATTGTAATTGCAAAAAAGTTAGAATTTTATTTACGAAACTGAAATTCCTATGAATTTTGGAAGACAAACGTCTTACAATTCTATACTAATTTAGGAGACCACTTCCTATTCAAGCCTACAAATGTCAAATAATACATGCATGAACACTTAGCATTTAACAATTGTCCCTCGTAGCCTAACATATTGTGCATGTCATTGCAACCAACCTCCCAGACATGGTTTACAAAAAAGTTTTGCCTAGCCGGAAATACAAGTACCCTACAAGTTACAAACCCATCCTTGATTGGTAATGGGTGGTCTAATTTTACATTAGGTTATTTTATTTTGGATTTTTTTGTCTACCCCAAGCTATTGTAGTAAACTCTTTCTATTTGGTTGCAAGGACTTTTCTTACTTTCTTTAGTGTTTTAATTTTTGTGACAATTTTTTTTTCTTTGTAGCTTTGTCTTTTTCAAATTGATGATGGTTGATGCATAAACATTTACATTTTACAATTTTTATACTAAGAAATGCTTCTCTTCAAAACTTATTTAAATTTTTTTGAGTGTTCCCAAATCTAAGTCAAGAAATACAAGAATAAATTACAAACATTTCACTTATGATTTCTTTAAAACAAATGAATCACTTAAGGTAGCCAACCCATTTCCGATCATCCCCCTATTTTCAATCTATAGTCTACTTCCTTTCCATAAAGTTGTGGTGTAGCTCCTAAAGCAATTGCGGCACATTAGAATTGGTTGTAAGGCTCTCATAAATGCACTAGCCCTTGGTCAATTTTGCAATTAGCCTATGATCAGAAATAATAAGGTCTATATTATCATTATAGATCAAAAAGAATCTTCTACTAAAAAATTCACAGTAATTATGCTTTGTGTAATAAATTTCTAGAAAAATATGCTATCCTTCCAAACTCTATTTCTCTACATGGAAAAAAATTTGCAATAAAAAAACTACACTATAACTATATGTAATTGCTTAAGTGATTGGAAATAGGTTGGCTACCTTGCTTCAAACTTTTCAGATAATACTTCAGTTATGACCTCAACTTGGAGGCGTCGGTGAGGGGAATTAGAAGAGAGAAAAATTCAAAATCAAAGCATGATCTTAACCCCTAAATGTCCAAGGCCTATTTTTGAGGTTCTTAGAATTTGTTCTAAATTGAACAAAAATCCAACATTTTCATAAGTTGAATCAATTTTTTTTGAATTGTAACTATACAAATTCAAAGTAGACATGTTAGAGATGACATAGGAAAAGAAAACACAATAATATCACTTATAGATTGAAAGATTATAATGTTTGATCATGAAGGTGTTAAAACTATGAAAATATTTGAGCTCTCTTTTTGCATGTTAAATCTAAAAAGTTAGTTACCAAAAAAAATATGAGGTTGAAGGGCCTAATAACAAGCATAACCCCAATCAATTTTTGGCTTCTCAAAATCTACTCTACAATTTTTTTAAATGAATTTTTAGTGTGATTTTTTCTCTAAGATCTAGTGTATTTGAGGCTCATTTCCAAAAGTCCTTAACAATATGGAATGTCAAGATTGCAATGGGTACCCTTGCAGGAAATCTTGAATAGAAAATCATAATCATTAATTTCCAAAATCGACTTTTTGATGCTAAAACTAGACTTCAAAAAGAATCTTCCAAAAATATAAACTACTAAAAATAGAAATTTAGTAAGGTTTTATTTAACTTTAAAGTTTCTTCGACACCACTTTTGGGTGCCTTGGGCATTTAGGGGTTAAGTACAATAGGTAGGTGCAATGGACAAGTATGGCTTATTACACCTCATAACTGCATTTATTAGTACAGTACATTATATGGCTTTAATGGATGGATGAAAATTTTGGTATTTGATTTAGCATTTTAGCAATTATAGTAGAGGGACCTACAAGCAAAAATAAGCTCATCCGGACATTATTTAGGGTAGTGCAAGGCAAAACAAATATTTTTAGAGGTGCATACATAGGAATTGTAAAGAAATTGGTAATTTTATCTTTTGAATTGAAATGACTATGAATTTTGAAAGGCAAAAATTGGGCTTGATCTATGACCAACATCTAAAGTTGTCCAATTTAGAGCATTTAAGAACTATTTTCCCACTCATTATTTCTTATTTTCTTATTCACTTATGTGTTATGAACTTCTTGGTTCCAATCTTCAAAAGTACAAAAACATGCAATCTTAAGAGAAAATAGAAATTGATTCAAACCTTGGTTGGAAATATAACACTCTATTGATTGCTAATGGGGTGCCGGTTAGTAATGGGTCCCTCTACTATAGGTTATTTTTAGCAATG
Organism: Thuidium tamariscinum; assembly: GCA_947034885.2. NCBI lineage: Eukaryota > Viridiplantae > Streptophyta > Bryopsida > Hypnales > Thuidiaceae > Thuidium > Thuidium tamariscinum. Next base: position 30,356,922 of record OX344751.2, on the reverse strand, counting down.
AAGTGCTTGATCTAAAGCAAAGACTTGAAATCTACAATAAGTCTAGATTATAAAGTAGTCATAGCAAATAATAAAATATGATTTAGGTATATAGTACAAATTTTCTTGTTTTTTTACTTTTTGAAAAATGTATTATAATATTAGTATTTTACATGCAACTATAGTAATGTTATGGCTAAAAAACCAATAGATTGACGCCATAAATTCCATCCTCAAAAACCATGTATATGATCAAATTTTATCGACATCTTTGACATTAATTGAATTTGTGTTAATTACTTTATTTTATTTCATGTGAGTTTTGGGTTCGAAAAATCATTATTCATGTATAAAGTGTTTTTGTTAGAAAATTTAACATTTTTCCTTGACACTATATTTTGACATTTACAATGATTTTTAATTTATTCTAATGTATAAATTAAACTTTAAAATTTTCTAATAATAAATATCATCTTGTAGTTTGAACTTTGAAGTTGAAAGTCCATTACTATGCTTGTAATATATATGATGCAAATATTTGGTTTATTCTATAATTTCCTACACTTTAATAAAGATATGGTGAGATTTGTAGATTTGAAAGTCATGCTATGATTTTGATACAATGTCTTTTAGTTTTTCTTTCAAAATTCATAACAATTTTAAATATTCATATTTCAATTGAAAAGTCTTATAGCTTGTTGAAAACGTGTGCTACCATTTAAGAAATTCCATTCATATTCAATGGAAAAATGAAGCTTTCATCCATTTTTTGCTTATATTTTTATATGATATTTTATTTAATACAATTTCATTTGTCAAATTGGTTTTAGAAGAAGTCTAAATTTTAAAGATTTCAATAGTACTATAGATGAATGAATGAGAGATAATTTAGACAAAGCATTACTCAAAAGCACATTACTTGTCACACATGATATATAGTAACTTCAAAGCATTTAGAGGTTAGGATCCATTGAAGGGCTAATAGAAAACAATCATTCCCCTTCCCATCCCTTTTTGAAATACAAATAACAAATACATATGATCTTTATTTTATTTAATATAATTGTTAAAGGTATGTATGTAGGGACTAGATAATTAAAATATTATTCAAATCCTTGAATACAAATTACTTACTATATTATGGCAAGTCATACATCAATATATTCATATTTCAAAAAGTAACATCTTTCATTTGAATGCCAATTTATTAACTAAACATTATCATACTTAGATACGTCACCTCACATGTAGAATAAACTAAGCATGTGACCCCTTTGTGGCTTCTCACACATGTAGAATAGACTAAGTATGCCACCCCTTTGTAGCTTCTCAGACATGCAAGAGGTACAATAATGATCCAAATCGGGTATGCCATGTGTCATTGAATTTGTCTCATCATGAATACCACCTTCTATCACTATCATATACCACCTCAAATCAAGGAACTTCCATGTCAAAGAAGGTGAACCAACCCACTACCACCACCCTTCTTAATTCTACTCTTACGTACATATGATGTACATTTTACCTTCTGAAACTTACTTCATAGATACATTTGAAGGTAGAATTGAAAAAAGTGATAGAAATAGTCTAGTTTACCTTACACGAAACCACCATATTGCGTCTTGGGCTACCCGTACCCATTAAAAAACCCATAACTTATTTCACAAAAATTCAAATGATATGAAACAACTTGCGTACAATTTGACTTCCTCTTCCTTCAGTTATAGAAAAAAAAAGACTGTATACCAATTTTATCGTCCAGAATTCCCCCAAAGTGGGGGATAAAGCGCCCAAAAGGGCAGTTTTTAAACACCTGCCAACGCAACAACAAACCCTGTAGATTTGACCTGCAAGCCATTACTGGCTCCTGCAGTCAGTTCAGCTCGCTTTGAAACTACGTTACCATACTGAGTTTCCTATCCATATAATTTTAAAAATCTCCCCCTAAGTTCCTTCCATTTGTTGCAAAAAATAAAAATAAAAAAATCCCCCAATACAGACAGCCCAGTTTTCGTTTCTTTATTCTTTATAATGTGATGTTTATACTGTACTAAAAATCTCTTATTAGATAGGTACTGCACGGACTACTTGCATACAATTTTTTATATGATAAAGTATACTCTACTCCGGAGACAAACAGCTTTTTCTTCACAATGTGATACACAAGGCATGACCGCAAAGAGTAACTGCGACACGGCTTCGGTGGCAGTCAGGAACTCAGGATACAGTATGCATGGACACCCTGTGACCGTGGATCCCTTCACCGTGGCACTGGCAGTCCTTCTTCACCTCCCGGCCATTCTCAAGCCGCCCCATTCATGAAGGCAGCGCCCGGCAAGGCTCCCAGTTTCCTCGATCAAGCTCCCTCTCAAGCTCATGCTTGATTTCACCGCTTTCGATTCGGTGCTGGATCATTCAAGGTTGTGAATCTGTAAGTCTAAGTACTGTGAGCCTTGTTTGATGTGCGCTATTTGAATTTCGACGATCGACAGTCAGTTTAACAGTCAGAGAATTGGCAATTCTCAGTGATTGGTGGACATTGGACCAGGCTGGAATGTAATGACGTAGACCAGTCCTAGTTTTTCTGAGGAAAAGCTGCTTTGGGCACAATCAGTTTTAGGCTTTGGAATTGGCCATTCGAGAACGCCATTTCAATGAATGATTTATACAGTCTCCGTATCGATCTTCCAGTCTGGTGCTAGCTTAGTTAGCATGAGAGTCCAAGTCTTGAATTTCAGTTTGAAATGAGCTTGTGGTCAGACGGACACGCCGTTTTGGCCTTGATGTTGTTTTTTGAATGTCTGCGGAATTCATTCCGCGTGAGTACGAACACCCGTACGCGTAATGATTGTGGTATCGAGTTGATGGGGTTGCCAGCTTCAATAGTGTGATTTTGTGTTCTTGAGTGAACTCATGCGCTGTTTCTTTCGTAATCTAGCTAGTCGTGATCGAGTGATGCATCACGCAAGCCGGAGGTGACTCATTTGTAAGTTGAATGTTGCACGTTTCCTATTCCCAAGTAGACTTAAATACTTAAAAAAAGAACTACCCACGAAACTCCATTCTCGTAAGTTACCGACGTGACCTGCAAGGCACGCGAATTCAGTTGGCAACCTTGACTACGACTCTGAAAACATAAGCTTAACCAAGATGGTGTGCGCAAGTTTAAGCTTACCTTCCTTTCAGAATGAGAAGCACTAGGTCTCACTCTCGCACACCAAGATGGTGTGCACTGATAGTTTGGTTGTGCGCGTGGACCATGTGTGTACGAACATAATATACACGGCGTTAATTAATTAAGCGCTGTATTTAGAAGAATTGTATGCATGACAAGGGTGTTTACCGCCAATAGCTTACAATAAAAGTGCAAGAGACGGAGGGAATTGAAGAGTGTAATCACTGTAATGTGAGGAGGATGACTGTGAGGAAGGAATGGTAGTAATCTGTAAAGCGGCCGTGCGACTGTCTGATAACTGAGTGGCATCTTCTTGTATATGCGAAGGAATATCCGGGTCTGGCAGGGAAGATCCTTAGAGTCCATTCGCTTGATGCCTAAAGCCTTGGTAGGAAGTTGGAGCTCAGGAGGCTGGTTAGCTGCACAAGTCCTGTCTGCAGCTACCTTGGTCGCCACCTTTTTTTCATCGACGTCAAGCTTTGGATCAAGCGCGCTCTCACTTCTACGATTGTGTCACGAACTTGACTGCTTTGGGTGTACTGGTTGGTTACTTAACGAATTCAGCTCTCCGCGTACTAGTAGGTTGAAGAGTGTGCACTTTTGGCTTGAGATCGATCTATTTATCAACGAAACAAGCGAGGATAGGTCTGAGGGAGCGGGCTACGGAGTTTCTGACTCGCCTCGCTTGAGCAAATGAGACGACGAGACTACCGTTTGCAAACTGATTTGAAATTTGAATTGATCGGTACGGTTGGTGTGATCGATTGCAGGTTTGTTGAGAAGGATGGCGATCTTGGGGACCAGCCCGATTCCAGATGCGGAAGTGGGGCTGTTGCAGTCTTCTCCGGCAGAGCTGGTAATTAATTAAGGCACAATATATTGGGTAGCTTCCGTTGAGTTGGATGAATCCCGTATCAAATAAACTTGGTTGATATTGCAATTGTTTCTGCAACAATTTAGCCATCGATATGGATTGGTTACATGCCCAAGACTTTTGCAACAAGTTTGCAGCAGTTTTTGCAATGATTCGCAATAGACCAAAAGATTTTAGTGAAGCACCGAACCGTTACAAACCATAGCAAAACAATCGATGATCGTTGTGCTGCAACTGCTACTTCCTGTTGCGATTAATGGATTAACGAGATGCTGCTGGTGCATCTGCGATTTCGGTGACTGTCACGCTGAAAAGCAACTGGAACCGAAAAAAGATTGAAACTGATGCAATGTGTCTGATTTCTTCCTGTTTTGAATGGCAGGGGGATGAGAGGAAATCAGGGTTGGTGGCCAAGACCGTCGCTGCAGTCGTGACCATCATCTTGCTGTCAGGATGTATTGTCTCTGTGTTCATTTACAGTCACATGGATCGCGACGCATCTGCCGTGGAAGTAGTTGGAGCTCCAATTGGGGGGTCAGAGTATCCATTGAACTTTTTGGTGGTGGGCGATTGGGGTCGGGAAGGGGCTTTCAACCAGACCTTGGTTGCAAATCAGGTAACTTACAAACAGCATTATCTTGCAAGTGCGTAACCCAATATGTAACCGCAAATGCCGTTTTAAGTGGAGCCAGTTTCACGATTCCTGTCGCAACCTCTGACACTTTTCCGTTAAAAGCAGAGCCAGTCGGATGAAATGATTCTTGACTTTTAGGGGAAGTGAGCCGGCGAGTGTTGTGTCAATTGTTCTTTAGCCTTCTTTGTAGACAGCTCTTCAGTAGTTCTTTGACCTGGTCGCCGGTTTTTATTTTTCATATCTCGCATTTCGCTGGGTGGAAGCTTCTACTTCTGGCAAATTTTTGAATAACATTCTTGTTCTTCTGGTAGTTACAGTATAATTTTTTCCTTTCTCTACAAATTTTTGTTGGAACCCGGCTAAGTAATCGTATGTCCCCTCCATCTAAATGACCGCATGAAATTTTGTTTAGACCCACCATTTTGTTGAAATCTGGAGATACACAACCCTAAAAGGAATGACTGTGCAGATGGGTCGAGTGGGTCGGCATCTGGGAATCCAATTTGTGATTTCCGTTGGGGATAATTTCTATCAAGCTGGTCTGAAAGGCCCGAAAGATCCCAAATTCGTGAACTCATTTTCCAAGGTCTACACAGCAAAAAGTTTGCAGACCCAATGGTTTGCAGGTACGAATATTAGGAATTAGAACTTCGTTTGTTGAGCTTGCGTAGGAATGGAGCTGTATTTTTGAGTGACGGACTTATACCGACAGATGATACATTCAGTTCACGTTGCGTAATTGATATTCACCGGCGTGATGTACGTTCGATTCCTGTGTTAACTTGTGTGTCTTGATTGCTTGCAGTGTTGGGGAATCACGACTACTTGGGAGATACGTTGTTGCAAATTGGAGATACCCTAACCCTAAAAGACAAGCGGTGGTTTTGTCAGCGGTCTTATCAAGTGAAATACTCTCTCTGTGGTTCTTCTCACAAAGGTAAGTAATTCTTCTGAAACTTGCACTTTCCAAATCTGGGTTTCGTGTTGGGATACAGATCATTCTCCTACATTCTTTAACAGACATGGCTGATTTGAATCTGTTATTGAAAATATTGAAACTATGTTGCCAGGGCGTTGTAAAAGATTTGTGGAGTTTTTCTTCATCGATACAACTCCTTTTGTGGACAAGTACTGGGGTCCAGAACAGGAAAGAACATTTGATTGGAGAGGAATTGGGCCTCGACAAGAGTATCTTGATTCACAACTTAAGGTATGTACAAGTTAGACACACTCTACCGAAGTCCTGTCATTTGTGCACTAGTTCTGCAATGAAAAGAAGTTGGACTTTGAAATTTTTGCAAGAACTTCGAAGTGAGGTCAAGTATCCAGATCAAAGTTTATTCTATAGAATCAAGATAAATATGCTAAAAGAATTGTTGGAGATAGTTAAAAGAAGACTTCCTCTGATGTCAAGGTTTCGTTAGGGTTTGATGGTCTTCTGATGAAATTCTGATTCATCCCTCTTGTGGTGTATCAGAATTTGAGTCTGGCTTTGGAGTCATCTGCAGCAACATGGAAAATTGTTGTGGGCCATCATACGATTCGTAGTGTTGGTCGCCATGGTGATACCCCGGAGCTGGTCCAGCACGTCCTGCCAATCCTAGAGGTCAGCCTTTCTTCTCTTCCCATTTCTCAGTTTAGGACTTTGGCCATTTTCCTTTTCTCAAATGTGAAGTCCAAAGAATTCTTGAAACAGTTCGATTGATTCCTATTTTGTTGTTTCTGCAGAGCCATAACGTGGATCTGTACATTAATGGTCACGACCATTGCCTTGAGCACATTAAACGAGCTGACAGGTAATAAACTAGATCACTACTATTGGTCTTTGAATTGAGTTTCACTCGCATCTTGATTAAGGTACAGGATACCATTAGCGACTCTTTAAGCTTTTCAACCAACATGTAGGCGTTTTGCTTCTTGAGGTTACTATAGAGTAGTCCAAGAATTAGCTTGGATTAAGTGCCAAATTTATTTAGATCAATTTTCTTTTGCCTCTACAGAGAAATTTCTTATGCAATCTTGAAGTGGGAGGTTTGTAGGCCACTATAGGTGACAGATAACCCATTTCAATTCATGATTGGTGGCTTAAGGTAGTTAGCCAAATCATGCTTACACTACGTGCCACTAGAAGACCAACAAATTGTATAAGTAGATCATTTGTTAGGAGCAAGGGTCAGTAGTGTATCGTCCACCTTAGTTTCCCTTGTTGAAATGCTGCCTTATAAAGCTTTACGCTAAACCCTAAACCCCCTAAAACCCTTCTTTCTAAAAGGGTTTTGTAACCATTCTTTCTAAAGGTTTTGTAATTGTAATTGTTGTTCTTGCAGCACTGTTCATTATGTAACAAGTGGAGCTGGTTCAAAGTCTTTCCAAGGCATTCATGAATCCACAAGTGAAGATGGGGTTCGGTTTGCTAATGATGGACAGGGCTTCATATCTGTGTCCATGGCTTCCAAGGCTCTCCGGGTTGATTATCACGATGCTCTTGGAAATGATCTTTATCATTTCAATCTTAAGAAGTAGGTCATACGTGGGATCATATCTCGTAATCTCGTTGTATAGAATTCATTCTCACGTCAGAGTAGGTTTAATAACAGATCACAGTTGCTCATTATCATTGCTTCATCAAATCGTTGACAGGCTCGAAGAGTTTGTAGAGTTTCTAGGCAGAGATAGAGCGGTATAGTATCAACAAGCCGACACGTAAATTAATTTTCGGAGCATCGACGCCCAGGCCTTCAAAAATAGGTAGAATTCAAGGCGGTTTTGGGTTGCTTATCCAATGTATATTAGCGCAGATATTTCTGTATACCACCACACTGCGAAATCAAGTTATACGAATTGCTTCAAGTAATCTGTTTTGGCCCGCTGAAAAGAGAGTATCCTCCATCTCCTATTTGTTGCCTGAAAAGTCTGTGGAGAAGCTCAGTTGCTTGGATTACGGAACACTGTCAAAGTGCTACTGAAGTAAGTTAAGCAATATTTGAATTTCCATGAAATTTTTGGGCACATCGTAGCTATGTGGCCCCAACATTTCTTCTGGAAAAAGCAAGCAATCTGTACTGCTGGTGAAGAAACTTTTGCAGTACAGTAAGTTACAGTACACACCAAGATTATGCTTCAGACTTTAGCTTCAGTACATTTTCATGTGGTACGGTATTTCAGGTGACTTCCGTTACTGTGACACTCGGGATTGCAAAAAGCGAAACCCTTGTGGCTGGCAGGCTTTTATTTTATTCTTTGGCCATGGAATTCCGTTTCATTTATATAAAAAAAAGAAGTGAAACCCATCTTGTGAAGTGAAGAAATCATGCATGCAATAATTTGCAAACACAATCAGTCTCATGACAGACTGCCAGATCATGTTTGCCAGAGCAAAATGACCGACAGACTCTTTGACGTGGCACTGTGTAAGTTAATGCTCACATGGTGGGCATTCTTTTGTGGGTCTCTTTTCTGTTAACAAACATGCAATCTTTGTAGCCCAAGTCCCAAAATGTACCAGAACAAGATATGCTGTTGCTCAAGTATATCTGCACTGTCAACTACACAAGCAACATAAGGTGTATATTTTCGCAAAAAAAAAAAATTGTGAGGAAAGGATGCAACTTTAATCATAAAGGGATGCTGAACTTGAGCATTTTGTGGTGCACTCTTGTTGCTTGCTCATGTATCCGTGGGAACCACTGTTATTGTGTCCATTAGCATTGAGAAGGTGGCAGAAGGCAAACACTCTTATGGTACGGACACAGAGAATTGCCACTTCAAGCATTGAGTAAGGTAAGATGCTCATAAACTGCTCATCTAAGGGCTGGTCTGCCTTTTTCATTATTTTTTTGGATGGTAATATTTTCACTCATTTTTCAGTGAAAGAGAAATAAACGAGGAATCTAACACAAGTCGTTTCATATTTTTTGAAGCATTATTGAATTAGTTGTGAATTTTCAAACACAATCTCGCATAGGGCCCTATTTGCAGTTTGAAAAAAATCTGGCTTGGTTCAAAAACTACCATTGTAACATGTAAAAAGAAATAAAATTTGTTTCTAAATGTGTCCTTTCTAAAACTGAAATGAACACTTGAATAAATCATTATTTCAGATTTTTTAACACTTGAAAGAAGGTAGTTCAACAATCAATTCTTATTTTGAATATAATCAGTAGACACCTATCCACTTAGTTAAGAATGAACCCATTGGGACCCTAAAACCATCCATTCAATTAGTAAAAAACAAATTTTAGCATGCTTCATTGTAATCCACAATTCATTTTCTCACAATCAACTATTCATTTGAGAGCCTCCTAGTGGACATGTACAAGGGGCCTAAGCAGTTTGTGAGCCCTCTCTTATATACTTGGGTTGTACAACTAAATTGTTCAAAGTGTAATATGATGTTAAAAAAAATAGAAGAGTATTCCAACTCACAAAGAAATGTATTATTTGGATACTACATACAAAAGTCATGAAAGTTTAAAGTTTGGACAAGCTAATGTGAAAGGAGTGCTTTGTTATAAGAAATAGCTTTACATTTTGTGGAGCCAATCTATGGGATTGAGTGGCACATGATGTTATTTCCATGATGTGATCTTGTTACTTGACAATGGTTAGATCTTACTTCAATCATACTCAATCAAGAGACATGAAAGAAAAATTAATGCTTCAATAATAACATGCTTTAGAAATAACATATATTTGCTTATCTAATGAGTGCATTCCATCTATAATTTACTAGGCATTTCTTGTTCTTAACCAATTAAATTACAATTTAATTCATGTCTATTTTTTTTTATAGATGTCAGCCATTCAAGTGACTCACCACCTTATAATTCTTGAGTACAACCAACTATTTGATGTCAAATTTGTTAACAACATAAAAAATTTGACGTATAGTCTATGATTAATATCCGTGAACTATCCAAATTAAAATTAAAGCCAACCCCATGAAAGCGCCTATTAATAGATATAAGATTCAATCTAAACATTAGAAGAGATTCAAGGGGTGTAAGAGACTGCGAGTTCCTGCAATCTAGGAATGCAGTCAAGTATAGAATTGTAGGAATCTAATGTCGCAAAGATAGTGCCACATCATTTTATTTTTTAATTTATTTTTAAATGTCGGCCTAACAGCTCCCAGCCATTTTGGGAATTGTTTTAGGAATAGTCCCAAAATGGCCCCTTGGAGGCCTCAGATTTCATCTAATGCTTATTGATTTCATGCCATGAATCAATTTAAAGTGTTAATTAGACAAGTGTAGATAAAGGATATCTAAATTGTAAATGCTATTTAATTTGTAATGCATAGTAAGAACTATTAAACAAGTTGTTAGCATGCATTACAAAAGTTTATATTTGTACACATTTTATTTAGTTATACCTTAAGGATGATTTAGGGTGTTTTCAAGCCTTGTATATTCCGTTTTCAAGCTATATGAATATTTTGATGTAGACATTGAATCAATTTGACAAGGATTAATGTAATTTTTGTCAAAATTGACAATTTTTTGGTAATATTGACAATGATAATTTGTTTTTTGTGGATTTTTTCCACAAATATGTGCATTGCAAACTCAAATCTTCATATCAAAAAATTGCACCTAAAAATGAATTTTCTAACTACAAAATATTAATTGAATGCATTGTCCCATTTAGCAAATGTTTCAAATGCAAGGACATTAAGATGGAACAATGGTCCATATTACTACCTATCATTAGAAAAAATCTGAATCCTACAAGGGATTGTTAAGATTTCAGTTTTGGCACCCTCACAATACAAATACAATTTTTTTTAAATGGATTTTTTTAAATAAAAAAATCTTTAAAAACTAGTCAATCTGATGTGACACCAATGATGCCACGTTATATTTTTTAAAATTTTTAATAAAAAATAATTTTTTATTTTTATTTTTATTTTTGGAATTGCACTACAAGGGTGCAATACTAGGGATTTCTTTGAAGGCTGAAATTTTTCCTAATGGGTCTCTTTTCAATGACAATCAATTCCCCCATGCTCTCAATTCCCCCCCAAAACTCAAATATTGTGAAAACCAACATCATTTGTATATTTGTTAATTTTTAATATTTTAAATACTATATAAAATGTAAACTTTCTTCAATTTTTGCTTACAACAATTTGAATAATGTATACCAACATGCCAAGGTACAAAAAGGTCTTTTTGAGTTCTAAGGAAAATTGACAAAGAATAAAGTAATTTTAATTCATTGTCAATAAAAGTAAATTTTAGACATGGCTAACTTTGAAATTAATTTTTTTTCAAATCACAAATAGTTTTTTCTTCAAAACTCCATGATTATGTGGAGTATGTCGTACACTACAACTTTTGCATATATATACTTTTGAACTTTGTCTATTAATGCTTGTGGTATGGTTGTTTGAATGAAAACATTTCAAATTTATTCTTGCTTTTGTTAGTCCTTGTAGCTAGCTTTTGACATGGTTTATTCTCTTTATCCCATGTCTAAATTTGAATTTTCTTGTATTCACTCCAAGTGATTTTGGATGTGCTTTTAATAAAATAAATTTTAAGTTCTAATTATATACCATTCAAACCTCTTAGAATTTTTGTTTTTTAATTGACACTGGTTTCATCTCTAGAAAAAGAACTTGCTAAAATTAAATTTAGGGCCGATAACTTATACCAATTGGACTGAAGATGCTCTCACATAATTCTTTAAATTTCATTTGTCTAGCCTTTTGGCTTCACTATATCTCTGGTTTTGATTTTTAACCCTTGAACATCATAGGGGATATTTTTCAGACCTTTGATTCTAGAAGAGTGGATAAATCAAACTTTATAATGTTTGCATTTGTATGGTGGATTTCCCCCCAAAAAATGAGTCTAGATTGATGAGGTTGTTGGCTATAGATATGTATGGCGAGGAATGCAATAATCAATTCAAATTCAAGTTAAGGTAGAAGGCTCTTAACCCCTAAAGTTCCATGACTATGTATTCACCAAAAACGCTCCAAAACTGCCATTTCCAATACAACTACCAATTTTTTTGAAAAAAATAATTTTTGACTAATGTAACCGTGGGATCTTGTAATATAATGTCTAAACAACATGTGGTAAAAATTTCAAAAAATTCCACCATCTGGATCAAAAGACATAAGCCTTCAAATTCACCAAAACCATTTTTTCAATCCTACAAAAAATCGGGCAGCTGCACTTCACAAGCTTACTTCTCAAGGAAAAAATGTCGAAAATGATGGTGCTTCTTTGAATTTAGTCTCCTAAACAAGATGGAGATATGCTCAAAAAATTTCACGTCATTTGGAATTGTACAAGATATAGGAAAAAAATGGTAAGTAGAAAGAAGTAGAGAATGATTCATAATACTAAATTGTTAAGAATTAAATTATAGAATTAAAAAATGCCAATCCCAATGTTTGCAATGTTGTAGTAATCAATCTACATCCTAGGGTTTTATTTTTTCCAAAAATATTGAAAATTGAGTGAAATAAACAACTTTGAAGTTTTTTTAATAGTGGAGAATCCATAGTCGCCGACAAACAAAAAAACCTCATAACTTTTGACTCTTTGATTGAAATGGAATGACTCAAAGCTTTCCATTCATATATAAATGTAGAAAACTAGTTTAAAATTTTTATTTTTGAAAAAAATGATTTTTTTTATCTGCCCGGATTGCCTAGTTACGAAAAAAGTCACATATTAGGCCATAACTTTTGACTCATATTTCCAAATGACATGAAATTTGATACACATGAAGATATTCCTCGCCCCCACCTTCTATTAAAATTTCAGCCCAAAATATTCAAATTTCCAATCACACGTACCTGCCCAAAATTTCTATACAACCAAAAAACGCATGTTGGTCTTTTAGGGGTTAAATGAAGCGGGTTCTAAAATGGTGCCCTATTGTACAGTAGTTGTACATGTTGCTTTTTCATAGCCGTCAGCAGTGTACTAACAGTGTACATTGTAGCTAGGGCACCATTCTACAACCCTATGCCCTTTCAACTTCAAAATTTGATAACTAATTCAAAAAAGCTCATAAAAATATGAAACGACTTGGGTTACATGTCAATTCTACTTGTTTTTCAAAGAAAATTTACTGAAAAATATTTCTAGAGGATTTACCTCCCTGAAATTCTGTTTCAGCCCTTAGATGGTCCATTATAGGACCTCTTACCTTATGTCGCTTTTCTTAGAATGGTCCCATCTTCAAAACTGTTTGGTTTGTGACACTTAGGGTTAAAGCAATAGTTTTCCATTTGTTATAAAATATAAAAATAAATTCATTCTGAAGGAAGTTAAGGAACCATTGAATACAATAAATGCTTCCCATAGTTTTGCCAAGCTGTACGATGAGTGCAGTCATTCCTTGAAGAGAGTATATTGCGTTCAATATCTGACGGCAGGCCGGTTTCATTTGTTTCAAAATATATATATAATGTATATATCTGACGGCAGGAAAGTTAACTTTGCACAATATTCACTCGTGTCAATATTACTAAGTTGACACGTGTCCATATTACTATTCCAGTACTCATTGAAAGTGCAAATGACCAATTGATGAAGCCCACTGACTTGAAACTAAGAGGTTTGGGTCAAAACTCCAAGGGGAGTACATATTTAATCATAGAAAAATTGATTCATAAATAACTTAACTCATTAACCACTAAATGCCCAAGGCACTGAAATCGTGTTTACTCTACTTTGGAGTAAAATAATACCTAATCAAGTTGCTATTTTTAATAGTTTATATATATTTCTAATTCTTTTTGAAATCTAACTTTAGCATCAAAAGTTCGATTTTGAAATAATTGATTATAATTTTTCTATTCAAGATTTTGTGCAAGGGCATCTATTGTAATGATGACTTTCCATAGTGTTGAGGGCTTTTGGAAATGAGTCTCAAATACACTAGATCTTCAAGAAAACATTGCATTATAAATTCTCTTATAAAAAGCTATAGAGTGGATTTTGAAAAGCCATAAATTTGATTGGTTTATGCATATTAGGTCCTTTAAGGTCCTTTTTTTGGTTACCAACTTTTGGGGTTTGACATGTGAAAAGAACATCAACTCACTTTAATTTGCACTTTTAACATCCTTATTATCACTATCAAACATTATAACCTTTCAATTTGTAAGTGATATTGTTGAGTTTTATCTTCCTAAGTGATCTCTAACATATCTAATTTGAGTTTGTATGGTCACACTTAAAAAAATTGATAGAGCTCATCAAAATTTTGATTTTTTGTTCAACTTCAAGCAAATACCTAGGAACTTAAAAAATGCATTAGATGCTTTTCGTAGTTAAAGACCATGCTTGATTTGGAGAGGTGGGTAAGGCGGTTTTTGAACCTTGGCTAAACCCATTAAAAAAATACCAAATGGTGATGCATTGTATAAATTTGAGAATACCAATGGAATCCATATAAATGTTTGGACCTCCATATTAAATTTTGTAGACACTGAATGTTCCCTTGGTAGAAAATTTCCATATTTTCAACCTATATTTCTTTAGTTTTTTCATGCTAGTACAAATTATTGTGATTATTATCCTAATGCATTCATTTATCAATTCTCTACCCCCATCCCTTTTTGTCCATATCCAAATTCAGTCTAAAAATGAAAAAGTGTCAACTTGACTAGAAAGTAGTTGATCAATCCTTAATAGGTTAATTGAAGGCTTACAAAGTCCTACATCACTCAACAGGGGTTGATAGGATTAAGTTATTATTTGGTGCTTAGAAAGGTTTTTTTATTAGGTTCATTAGAAGGGATTTTAGGGCAAAAAAATGCTTATTTTAGGCTTATTCTCAAATTTATTCCCAAAGTTGTTGGCTACTGTCAACTAGCAATTACTAAAAAGAATTGGTCTTGAAATGTGAAAAAGAAGTCAATTTTTTTCCCAAACTCCCCTGAGATGATATGACACTCTCTTGGCCACGTCAGATTTGTGTTTGTGCGTCACTTTTTGCATTCCTATAGTTTAAAAACTTGTAGTATTCTCGAGGCTTCAAATTTCCTCTAATGTGTGGATCTTTGGTTTTGGACAATTAAGAATCAACTTGAAGGCATTGCCCTTAGCTTTTGGTCATTTGTTCTATGTGTTTCGAAAAAATATGGAAAAAAGTAATTGGAGGGAAGGCTTTGTATGACCATTATTGTATAGGTCAAAATGGAAAAATTATTAGTAGAAAACTGTAATGGAATCCCCTAAGTCACATTGGGTTGGTCTTGTTGAGTTTCTAGTTTCAAACACAAAATTATGCATTGTTCCAATGTTCCAACATAAAATTTTGTGTTTGCCAGAACAATGCAAAATTTGTAACGCCATAACAACACAAATTCTTTTGTTCAAAATTGGAAACTCAACAACACCGACCCAACGTGACTTGGGGGGTTCCAAAGCAATTTTCTACTAGTGAATTTGTATGCTAGCAAGCCTTTTATAAGCTAAGAAAAGAAGGTTGATTCCATCCTTGTGACAATAAATTGATAGGATTTTATCAAACAAAGCTTTGATGAGTTGTATGCAGGTGGAGAGTTATCATACAATATTTTTAGGGAAGTAGACCCTTGTTGCTAATATCATGTCTTTTAAATAAGGTTAGGGTTTTGTAAATAAATAGAATCCAATTCATTAAGGTAAGAATCAAGAATAGAAAGGGATCAATTCTAGACACAAGTCACAATTAGGTCTCACTATCATAATTAAATGTCTTTGTAACAAAAGTTACACGACCTACTTAAATTGCCCCCTATTGCAAAACCATTTCATATGATTCTTGCTTGAAATGCAAGCTTTTTGAACACCAAAACCTAGAGTCGATTCTAAAAAAAACACCTACAATATTTTCAACACTTTGAAAAGTCATAGTTTATTCATACATTGTATAGTGTAGAAATGCATGCAAAGAAAATTTGAATTCCACTTCAATGGACTCTCTCCTACCATTTAATACTGGAAACGTAGCTCAAATACTTATTTGGACGATAAAAGGCTGTGCAATTTCCTTACCACTCATAGGGTAGGAGGCTCTAAAAGCGACACTTTAAGGGCTGATCGCAGTTTT
Organism: Thuidium tamariscinum; assembly: GCA_947034885.2. NCBI lineage: Eukaryota > Viridiplantae > Streptophyta > Bryopsida > Hypnales > Thuidiaceae > Thuidium > Thuidium tamariscinum. The sequence continues at coordinate 30,341,190 of OX344751.2, read as the reverse complement.
CATGAGGCAATGGTGATGGAAAGTATTTTCAGTAATTTTTCTGACATAGAAAAATAGTAGCAGAATCCAACGGAAGTGGTTTCACATTTTTCGGAGTAGTTATGAATTACTTATGAATTTTTAAAGATACCAGGCGTAGGCACCTATTTGTGATCCTAGGGTTCCCTTGAAGTGTGCACAGTAAAATTGGAAAAAGACATAACATGGCCTGACAAGCACCAGCCCGGCATGCAAGAAGGGCCTGAATACTTTCTAAAATAAGTCCTTGGATGCAACAAAAATGGACCTTTGCTTTTCTTTATTTTTTACTGCTGAAATGGATTTTTCTAGAGTAAAATCTAGTTTTTTTAAAGTTAAATTTTTATGTGGCCACTGATTATAAAACCGTTCGATTGTGGCCTTTATTACATCTGCCAATGTTCTTTGAATAAACCTTTTTTGGATGGATTATGGTCCTAACATTATAAGGTGTCTATTTCTCTTTTGAACTGTATCCATTTATGGTGTGCTTAATGTCTGTTTTTGATCAATTCATAGGGACTGTTTGAAAAGGCTGGTCGCTTTTAGAGCCTCCTACCATACTGTATGTTGTGTCAACCAACTGAAAATCCCAGAATTCCAGATTACTATTGTCCAGTTAAGAAATGGCATTAATTACAATTCGTTGAAGTTCCCCAGGGAGAAGCTATTGTAATGATAATGCCGGAAGCCGATCAGGCAGCGTAACGGAATCATGAAGTGAAATCGATTGCCCAGCTCCAGCTCCTTTTCTGGCCCAAGTCTTGTTCTTGACTCAGTTTCATCGAATTTGCGTTCACAAATGTCGCAATTTTCTTGCAAAAACTCTCTCCAAAATCATTCACAGGAAGATCGGGAGGACGTTACCCCCCGGGGTATTTTTTGGAGCATGTAACTATACCCCCCCTTTGACTTTCTGAAAACAGAAAGTCAAAGGGGGGGTATAGTTACATGCTCCAAAAAATACCCCGGGGGGTAACGTCCTCCCGATCTTCCTGTGATTTTCTAGCTTCAAAAGAAAAACGTGAGTGCCTCAGTAATCGATATTGAAAACTCTGCACACTTTGCAGTGTTTTGAGCAATTTGGAGTCACATTTCGGATCTCTGCAGCTAATCCATCTTTTGTCATACCCTTGAGGGTGAGCCTCTAAGCGCACAAAGTTGTGTCTTTTTGCACGACCTCGCGTAATCTCAATGAGAAAGGAATGATTTTGGGTGATTAGAAAGTGAAGGAAACAGAGTTTTCGAATTGAAAGCGAAAAGGAGTCGTGCTTCGCAGTCGTAGCTTGCTAAATTCTTTTCTCGAATGGCTGCTGAACTTACCTTTTGTGTAGATTATAACCAAGTTCTCATTAAAATATCGCAACAACTAAATGTGTGTAGCCCAAGTCGGTTATATTTTCTATTCTGTACCGTTGCTGTCTGAGGCTACAGACAAAGTGCTGTAGATCGATTATTGTGCAGGTGACCGAGTTCACCTTTACTGGATTAGAACTCTTTGGAATGCGCGTTTGAGAGGAAGTTTCAACTTCTCTCAGAGCTGGAATGCGTCCGCGCCTGCCGAATCGTCTGAGGGCTACTCAACGAGGCTCGAAATTTGACTGAAAAAGGCTGCTCACGATCGACGCTGTAACGTGAAGTTGCGTCTGGCCGCGAGTGTTGCGAATCGATCGAGCAATCAATCTCCTACCAGGACTGATGGAACGTACAACTGAGCTCTTTAGTTCCAGGACTTCCGAAATAATGAAGAAAGTCAAGCTGCTGGTCTAGCTGAGGAGTAATTAGACTACTTATCAATGAACTGATATACATCAACTCAGCAACTTACAGGAATTTGCCTTTTAAATGCAACAGTGTCCGTCCTCCATTGCGATGCTTGTGTGGCTTTCGCGTTTCTTAAATGTGATATTGATTACATTCGTTATTTAGATGGAAGGACTCACAACGGATCTAAGTAAAGTTAACCAGGTTTTGAAAATCACGGGTAGGAGCTTGCTGGGCAATGCATGGCAACTGGACCGAGCTCGGTCGACGAAGAAGCTCTTAGCAAAACGGCACGTCCCATATTGTAAACGTTTGGGTTCTTGAGCATTGGTAAGGCCGTTTGCCATGACTTAAGCATAGCTATTGACCTGTCTTTCGCCATAAGTTTGTGCAAGGAATGGCTATGGCCAGAACAGGGAGGGAGGGAGTGAACTCCAGTTGCTAGTCCCGCTAGCTGAGGAGTAATTACACTACCAAGGAACTGAAACGACCGTGAGATATTGAATACACACGATGGTTGGATGCAAGTCGCACCGGAACTTGCAGGACCAGGTTTTGAAATGCTCGGGGATTAGGTTCACGAGCTTGCAGCGCAGAATGGCACCCACATTGCAAACGTTTGAAATCGTGATCTTGGTTGAGTCGTTTGCCAAGACTTCAGGATATCTCTGACCTTTCTATTGCGATGAGTGTTTGCAGAGAATGGTTATGGCCAGAACAGGGACTGCGTGAGTGAGTGACAATAGAATTGGAGCTTGGGAGGCTAGCAAGTGACCTGCCATGACTGCAACCGGGGCATTTGTGACGTCGCTCTTGACGTCGTTCGTCATCTTCTGTGGCCTGGTGGTTGCGTTTACCGTCTTGTCCAAATGGAAGAGCAACTACAATGTCTACTTCCCGTCAAGAATGCTTGCTGGGACTGGGCCCCCGCCTTCCGCCAGTTGCAAGCAGACGCTTCGGACTGTGAATGCTTTTGCGTGGCTGAAGGAAGCGGTCGTCACGCCTGAGGCTGAGCTTGTCAGAGTTGCTGGCTTGGACGCTGCTGTCTATCTCAACTTCTTCACTACAGGTACGTCTGGCGTTTGAATTTGCTCACTGAAACCTAAATCCTGTACGTATTGAGAATTGCTCAGTGCGGAGTGGTGCTCGTTGTTTGCAATGTCGCGAAATTTGGCAACATGTAGACCGGGTTCTAATTGATGACATTGCAACTAGAAGTTGAGGATGTCAGTTGTTTCATTTGCTGTGGTGATGTCCTTCAATTTTGCAATGGACTTGCTCCTTCTGTTCCCCAAAACTAAGAAGTTACCTCAACTTCTTCACTGCAGGTTCGTCTGGTATTCGAATTTCCTCACTAAACCCTAAATCCTGTGCATATGGAGAATTGGTCGGTGCAGAATGTCGCTGAATGTGGCCACATGTGTACCGGAATCCGAATGATTCCATTGCAACAATATACTATTGAGCGTCAGTTCGGGCCGATGGGTCATTTTCTGTGGTGATGCCCCTCTGTTCGGCAAATGGAATTAATCCTTTGTGTCTCAAGGAACAGAGAAAAGAAATGAAAATTGTGAATATAACACAGTGTTAACTAAATTTGGCAGCTGAGCTTATTATGGAAATCACTGCTGAACCACTCGTGGTATCAAGCGGTTCTCTTTCAGTCGTGACTACCTATAAAGGAAAACATATCACTTGAGCACTGGTAAGTAATGCTTGTGCAACGAAAGCATTAGAGTTCGCATGTCTCATAAGGTATTGAAAGTCAGTGTATTTTGAAAAGTGTCCAAAACTAAACATAGAAATTTCACTGTGGAAGATGATTACAGAGATTTTCAAAACATAATTTTCTCATTAAAAAATGCAGGGTACTGAAATGCTTTCTTTCTAATGGCACATTGCGTTGCCTTTCTTGAAGCTCCCCAAATGATTTGTTCCTCCTCCTGAGAGCAGCCACTTTTTGGCTATTTGGACAAGTAGGGTTTATGAATCCTTACCGAGATATTATCAAAACCAATGAAGCATGGAATCGGGAAGTAAATCCTACGTGCTGGACAAACCTCCAAAGCTTCTGTGGTGAAGAGAAGCAAGAAATTTAATTAGGATTCGGGAACCTTTATCCTCGCAATTAGGTTTCAGACTACCATTTGAGGTCAATCAGGAATTGAGTGTTGATCATGTTTCTTCTTGTAATGTGGCCACCAGTGTTGGAGATTTTCGGATATTCGTCTCTATTCTGCATTCCCGTCCTGGTGCCCATTGCGGCCAAGAGCAGGCACAATGAAGAAGCTTTCAAAATGGATCCCAACCAGACTTATGAAGCTTTCGACAACCTTGCCATGGGCAATGTAGAGGTCAGTACTACAAACCTTTTTGGGTTGCACAGATCGAAGCAACAAACCTAAAAAATTTGAACCAACTTCCAGTGCAACTAGTGGCAATTTAACATTCTAAAGATACATCCATTGCATTTTTGATGCTTTGAGACCTACACAAGGGTGTTTTAAGAGTTCACCTGGGTCGAAATGAAATGGGGTTTAAATAGTTCTTTTGCGGCATGCTGATTTAACAAGGTTTGAAGCTACCTCTTTACGGTGGATTGGACACTTGGTACCCCAAACACGACTCATGCCATGGAGTTCTTCTCATGTTAATGAAATTGAGTTTACCACTTCAGAGGTGGGAATGATTCAATTGGGATTACGTGTTCAGTCTTGTAACTGACCTATGAATGAAACAAAGCAAGGTACTATGAATATGAAACTGTTTTTGCACCAACCGAAGTACACTATTTCTTGTCACCACTTCGACTCGTACTGTGGTGATTTAGAGCGTCCCTGTGCAGACACTCAGAATTTTCAATGCAACGGTCATTGAATATAAATTCCAGGGTGGAAATTCTTCGGGTTTTCTGTGTGATGAAGCTCGATCTGACGGAAGTACTGGGTCCTGCGTGCAGGAAGGGACCACCAAACTGTGGGCGTTTGTCGTGGGCACTTACTGGGTGTCGTTCGTGACGTACTACGTTCTCGTGAAGAATTATAAGAAGATGATTCACTTGCGGGGGAAGGAGCAAGCGCATGAACCGGCCAGACCCCAGCAATATGCGTGTCTGGTGCGTGACATTCCTGCTCCACCCAAGCTCATCACGCGAGCTGTGCAAGTGAACGCTTTCTTTCGGAAGATCCACCCTGATACTTACGAGTCTTGCATCATCGTGACTAACCTCAAAAAGGTATTGACAGAACCGCTGGCTTCTCCAGCCTCAGCTTAGTCAAATCTAATTCCTTGAATTCCTTCAATTGAAGCAGTTTAATCAGTAAAACCATTGCAACATTTGCACCAGCACGCTGTTGCTTGCATAAGAAAACGTAGAACTTTTTTTGTAGCTTGCTAGACCTGGATTTAAAACTCCATGGTACTTCCAAATTGTGAATGAAAATGTGGAAGTATGAATATGGAACCATTCAAATGGAAGAAAAGTTGGCAGTGGGTGTGACATTCTGCTCTTAGTATAATAGATGTACTAGATAACCGAATGAGTTGCATAGCAGTCTTGATCTAGTTTGAAAATCTACATCCCTCTCAAAGAGTGAGTGAAAGATGGGCTCAAAACCACCCTTTTTCTTTCCAATTGCCTTGTGTCGTGTGGCAGTGAAAGTGACGGGAGAAAGAGATTAATGTAGGAAGTCATTTTTTTTGCATTGGCATTTCACTCAAAAGAGCTTATTGAGGATACCACTTTGGGTACCACAAAAGCCAAACTCTCTTGAGATCTAAAAATTCACATTGTCACATAATGTATGCAATAACTGAAATTCGGAGAGGTTATATACGGATCACTATTGAAGGGAGGAACAAGAAACAACCCATGATTTCCATTCAAACATCAGTGACAAATTACTTTTTTAATCCAAGTCATGCTTACACACACCTTTCTATATAATTAACTTATGGCCGGCCAATTCAAGTGTACAGGAAGTTATGAGCTGCTGTTGGTTACACGAGATGAAATCAGGTCCCTAATGATTTTCGTAGTGGAGCAATTAGTGGCTTCCTCTGATTAAGAAATGGATGATGATCTGATTTCTTTTTTTGTTGTTACACCAGTTGATGAAACTGTGGGTGAAGTACCAAGCGGCCAAGAAGAGTTTGGAGCGTGCTGAAGCGGTGTTTGAGCAATCCAAGACGAACAAAAAAGCGGAAGGCACGCGACCAATGCACAGGAAAAGCCTCCTGGGTCTGTGTGGTCCCAAGGTCGACTCCATCCAATTCTATGGCCAGCAAGTGAAGGAATTGGCACGCGCAGTGGAGACCGAACAGCGGCGGACCTTGAAGGAGGAACAACGGCCTGCCGCGTTTGTGTTCTTCAACGACAGGCGAGCTGCAGCTGAAGCTTCACAGGTTTGAAAATTATCTGAAATTAATAAATTTCCCTTCTACTACTTCAAGCTCAAATTGATACTTGTTCACTTTTCAAAGCATATCATAATACTGGTCAAAACTGTTGCAAAAAATCGCCCACTCCTTCCAATTAGATGCAAGATGTCGTTCAAATTTGGTTGAATTTGTGGTTGTTCCAGGCGGTTCATGCGCCATATGCCATGCAATGGCAAGTGTTCCCAGCGCCGGAGCCTCGGGAGATCGTGTGGGAAAATTTATCCATTCCAGTGTACGAACGAATGATTCGCCAGGGCCTTGTCTACATTGTTGTTTTCATGACGGTCTTGTTTTACATGCTACCGATTGCTCTCATCTCCACCTTCACCACTCTCAACAACTTGGTGAAGATCCTGCCCTTCCTCAAAATCATTGTCAACTATCCTCCCGTCAACACAGTCCTCCAGGTAAGAACTAATTCACTTGTTTCTAATGTCATACTTTCCACCAATTCACTTGTTTTGATATCGTATTTCCATTACCCACACTGAACAGTAGGCTTTATTAGGGTTAACTAGGTAGAAAACATAGTTCGAATCAGCATTTAAGCATGTTCAAATCAATGCGTCGGAATTCTTATTTGTTTTGGCTGATTTGGACATTTTTAGTCAATTTGGAAATGTTGATTACAGACGTGTTTTATTGGGTTTTTTTCTCTACTAGTGATATAGTTCCGTAGTTCCATCAATTAATTGTTTCCTTAATCTGAACGCATGCGATTCTGAGTCCTGAAAATCTTATTTCAAAGTAATAGCACCCTTTAAGAACTTCAAATCTAGTTTTCTGAATCACTTCCAAAAATTATTTGACAGCAAGTCGTTGATTGTGTCTACCCTTGGTATGCAATACTTCTGAGAGGAGATATTCCAAAACATTTTGAAAATTTGGTCAGTAGGTGCCAAGGAGATTGCCATCCATATGTCAAAACATGATTTGACTATCAAGATTTAGAGTTTATGCCAAACAAGGTGCTTTTCTTAAGTCATTCGGTACGTTTTCCATCGTGCAGAACCAAAATTTTACACAGATTGTTCAATAGTGAATACAGGAAATTAAGTAAGAGTCTTAATAAGGGATCTAATGACTAAAGAATTTTCTTCTAATATCATTTGGATTTTCATGCTATGTCATGTTATTGTAGACTAATTCCATATTTCACTAGCCATTCAGTCAACCCGCAATTTTTTTTGTCACATAGTATAGTTGTCATCATGCAAATCCAAATTTCTTCAGAGCTTCTTCAAAAATGCCTACGTGAAACCAAGAGTTTAAGAGCAAAATCATTAGTCCCATAAAACACACCATGCGTCATTACAAATTGCCATATTTGGGTTGCCTTAATTTCCGCCAATAAAAAAGCTTTTGCAAATAAAAATTCACGTGATTTCTTCTAAATGAAAGTCTTTTTCATTTTCATGTTTTGCTAGTGTAGACTAACGAAATTCCTTGGTTTGGACAGTCAGTTAGCGTCAGTTTAACCTAAAAGTTTTTACGGCACTCCTGCCATTGCTGTTTTGTGGTTCATATATCATCGATCATGCGAAACCAAAAACCTCTGATCTTGTTCAAATAAGGAATCAAAGAATCAAAGAAATTTAGATAGTCCACGTAAAGCACACGTACCCTGCATCATCACAGAATTGCCATATTTGGGTTTGCCTTAAGCCTAGAAATGAGAGCTGAATTTGCAGAAATAGAGTTTGATTGCAGGATCACTTCAAGTGCCAGTTTTCATTTTAAATTCTCATGTGCGTTATGTATGCCCATTAATGAGATTAATCCGTTGCATTTGCAATGGTCTGGCCAGGCCTTTTTGCCGCAGGTTGCTCTGATCGTGTTCATGCGACTGCTGCCGTCGTTGTTGATGGCGTTGTCACGCATCGAAGGCATCCCTTCGCAAAGCCATTTGGTGCGAGCCGCCTCGGGGAAGTACTTCTACTTCATCGTCTTCAATGTGTTTCTGGGAGTCACCTTGTTCGGGACCGTCTTCTCCTCTCTGGCGGGCTTCCAAGCTCTGCTCAACTCCAAAAACTTCTCCATCAGCAGCGTCGTCACGCTGTTTGGGAGCAAGCTGCCTCCGGTGGCCGCTTACTTCATCACCTACGTGGCCCTGCAGTAAGCTCAGGCCTCCCTTTTTTTCACTCTTCTCCTGAAGGTTCACTAGAATGGAGTTTTGTTACAGCACCAAATAAGTTTAATCAAGTTGTTGTGAGATTTATTAAAGATTTGTTTCAATTGATGTCATCTGGGTGTAGCAAGAACGACTGAGTGAAAAAATGGAAGGAAGAAAATGTAAAAGAAACCGTGACACAACTTGCATTTAATGTAATTTAAAAATGTTGTTGGTCCTTGGATCATTGTGGATTAAAGAGTCTGTTGAGGGGAAGCTCTACTAACTATGCCTTATGGAATAGTAATTGGATTAATTAGAAATTGGTATTCAAATAGAGAAATGAGCAGGAAGAGGTGGCGGTCACACAGCTCCTGTGTTGCAATTTTGCATTATTTTTGAGATAGCAAATGAGGAAAATGTCGTTTTTATCCACGTGAATGAAGAGTCCATTCTGGGAGGCTCTCTTGTCAATATAGGTCCCATAATTTGAAGCTAACATAGCTTGAAACCTCCTCTCTTAGGTGGTTTGAACACTCATCACCTCAAATGTGGAATTCATAAGGTGTTTATTAAATGTGTCTTAAGGCTTGCTTTCCTTACCCCTGGTTGCACATGACGTTGGTTCAAATTTTAAGCTTGGTATCTAAAGCTTGTTGCATTTGATATATGCCATCTAAAGTACCTTTGTATTGAATTGTTATAATACTAAATTGCTTGAATGAGATCTTAATTCTTTCACAAGAGAGAAGCCCGTAGCTCAATTCTCTTTGTTTCTCTACATTGGAATGAGTTTCCCATTTGTTTCAACTAAATAAATGAAGTGGGCTTGTTCAATATTTTTATACATGTTATCAATCATGTTGGTGAATTGCGTTGGCAGGTTTTTTGTTGGCTATGGATTGGAGTTGTCGAGAGTGATTCCCCTGGCAATGTACCATGCCAAGAGAAGGTTTTTGTGCAAGACAAGGAAGGAGCTGGAAGATGCTTGGGCGCCAGGGGCGTTTCAGTATGAGACGTTGGTGCCGCAGGACATCCTCATCCTCATGATCTCCATGGCCTACAGTGTCATAGCTCCTCTCATTCTCTTGTTTGCCATCCTCTACTTCGCCATCGGCTACGTTGTGCTTCGTAACCAGGTCAGTGAAGTGCGTCCCCAATGCAACAGGAAAATCGACTTGGCAAGTACAAATCTTTTTGCTAGGGCTGGAGAGTAGTAGCACATAAAAGAAATGTGCTTTAAATTGACTCAAGAAAAGCTAGCTTTGGACATAAAATGATTGAAAGATATCCCATTAATAGCACGACAAATCATGGGTTTGAAAACTGAAAATCACGCAAATGACTGCTTCATTAGTTGTTCCATTTTAGAGTATTTATTATCAATAAACCTCTTCACTGAATTGATTTATTTGAGTGATTCGCTTGACTACAGATCTTATTCAGAAGTCGAGTCAAAATGTATCACTTGTCAAACTAATTAGTTTTGTTGCCACTTTTGCTCTGAGGACTTCATTACGCGGTTGCCGGGCATCCTTAACCTTTGATTTGCCACCTTCTGACCTAACGTTCTCATTAATATATGACTTACATAGCTCGTGAAATGCTGCAGAGATTCAGAAGTACAGTAATTCAATTAGTCACTTCAAAATCACTCAGTTTTGTCTGTTTTTTCTCGAAGTCAAAGTCTCCCTCAGTATCCTGCATTTTTGCTCCTTCTTGGAGACCACTTTGGAGCCCATCTTGCAGAAGGAGAGATTTCGCTATTTTGTGTCTTCAGAATGATGAAATAGCATGTTGTGGCTCATCGTTTTGGAGATCTCTTGCTAATATCTAAGAGAATTGTAACATACAGTCACAAAGAAAAGAGCTATTTAAGATCGTTGATTACGGTTTCTGAAAACAAAGAAATCAGAGAATAGTTACACAAAAAGATTTTGCTGAAGATGGACTCAAACAGAAGGTCCTTGGTCACAAAGGTGTAGTACAGGAGCATGATTCTGAAGGCCTATATGAGCACTAGCTAGATGCTTTCGTATCCCGTTCTCCTTCTTGTGATATATAGACTGAGAGAAACATATAAAAAGAAGTAATTAAAATATGCATTAGCAATTCTCTCCTCATTTTTGCTTTTTGAGCCCAAGAGATCGAGCAAATCACAGGCATCTTTCATTTTTTCCTTTGACATTCTTTTGACGCAACTAATGAAGAGCGAGGGGGTTCGTGTTGCATGCAGGCATTGAACGTGTACGTGCCCGCGTTTGAAAGCGGCGGTCGGATGTGGCCGCACATCCACTCCCGCATCGTGGTCGCACTCTTCGTCGGCCAGATCACGATGATGGGGTACTTCGGCATCAAGAAATTCCCGTACGCGGTGCTCCTCATCGTGCTCCCTCTCCTCACCATCTTCTTCGCCTCCATGTGCAAGCTGAACTACTACCCGTCCTTCCAGGTCACGGCGCTCGCGATTGCCAGTGAGGATGTCAAGGAGGCTCCGCTGATGCGCAGGATTCTGGAAGCCTACACGCCGGAGTGTCTCAAGAATATGGAGAGTGCTTTTGAAGAGAGCGATAATTTTGAGGATGCCATGTCGAGTATGGGATCCAGGGCGGTTTCGAGAACGGATTCCGGGGGTCGGACCTGCACTGAGGATCTGTATGCACTTTGATCACGATCTCGATCTCGGGATAAGCCAGTTAATTATCCATTCAACTCGATCGGAAACACATCGAAGTTAAGCCGACTTCGTAGGAATGCGAATTGGGTTCTAACCACAATTCTTGAAAGGATAGGCGAACTCTGGACACAACAATTTTGAGTATACTACACCGACGCGACGTTTTTCACGTGACCCGACTCAGATCTTTTTGATTTCACTACACTTTGTGAGACCGCTACATTGTTTGGTACTTCAGAATTTATGATTATAAATACATGAAAATCATACCGGTATTCTTATTTTGAGAGAATGGGGAGGAGAATGGCTGGAGGTTTTTTGAGAAGGTAGACGTACTGTAAGGGTCATGCAAGGCTGGAAAATGGACTGACGGCCATTTTTTGGAAATGTGGGGAAAGTTGAATCCTGTTTTACGTGAACTGTAGATAGTTGAATTCCTGAAATCGGTCTCAAATTAAAAGTAACTGGTAGTGGCTAGTAGTGTGAATTAACCCAACTAACCAATTTCCCAAAATCTAATCATGCATGCCAATCTTTGGAACACCGATTAGAGCAATGAGGTATTTTCAAACAGGGGAGTCATTGTTATCATAGTTTGATGAAGATGAGCAGCCCCAACTTATTGTAAAGTTCTTGGTTACCTTACTTCAAAATCGGACAAATTCGAGTCACGCTTCCACCTCGAAGAACTTGGGAAATTTTTTACAACTTTTACAGCTGACTTCCCCTCTCTCTATGAACTGAGCAATTCTTCCTGCAAAAAGATGAGGCATGAGTCCCAAGTTGACCCTACTCCTTCAAAAATTTAAATAATATCCCATGTTACAGATAACAATATCTACCTGGTAGAGTTCCAGGTGTCCTAGATTGCCGAACTATCCCGGATTCCCAGCAAATATTTTTTAATACCAAACAATTTGCAAGTCCTCAGAAGTCTATCTACTTGAAATTTGTGCCAGAGATCCACACGGACGGAAAGTACCACTGACTGTACAGGACAGTTCTTGAGTGAAGTTACTTCCTACTCCATCTCCTTCCAACTATTGATAGTTTAATACTCCGTAGTTCAGAAGAGTTTCTCTCTGTCACCTTGGAAACCTGTTTGTTGAATTTGAAGTCCCTCGCAGAGAAGTACTATTCTGCATCTTCCTATCCTTTGACTTGCAAAAACAATCAATTTGGGTAACGTTTCAAGGGATACCCAATTCTGGATTTTGTTCGTTCCTTGGCCATCTGTATGAACAAGGTTCCTTAACCTCATGTCCGGTATCCTCAGATGAGAATGTACTTTCCCATGTGGATTTGAGTTCACTTTATGTACTTGGAATTGTTGGTTTCAAAACACCAACACTTGAGACTACAATAGTGACAATAGTCGGTAGCACTTGTTTTCTCTCCAGCAGCATAGGTTGGTTTCAACAGTTTTTCCTTCGAGCTTTTTTCTTTTCTTTTCTTGGTGCTGCAAAGGTTTGTTCCAACTCCCCACACTCAAGCACTCAATAAGTTAAGTTTGTTGGCTTCTTTTTAATATTATGACCTAAAGATGTGAATAAAATACACATAGAAACATATTTCAACCCTGCAAGGATGGGGTGGTCTCTGTGGATATCATTCTTTTTGAAACCATGGGAATCATCGTTTAAAAAAACAAAAACCCATAGGAATCATCTACTTTAAAAAATTCAGAAATATTCATTGGAGACCAAACCTCTCTTTAAGACCATCCTTGCCTTTTTGCACAAAATTTCAAGGATGAACAATTGCAATTATGTCTTACATACAGGAATTCTTTGTCATCCATTGGACAATTAGTGTCCACAGTGGTGTTTCAAGGTTAAAATAGTAATACAGATAAATAAGTACCCTACGTGAAGGTCAGATTCATACATAAATTAAGTATTTTTTGCAATGTCTGAATGTTCAGAATATTACAAGTGAAATGTTCAAAATATTGCAAAAATTTCTCATCCTCATTGTCTAAATGTTGGAATACATTTGAAAACCTACATCATGCTTTAAGTCCTGCATGACAAGTTTTCCAAAACCAAAAAACCTAGTAGTTGCCGGAAACATAATGATTTGGATGCCAAAATGCCGAAACACTAACACCAATATTTCAACTATCTGAAACGGTTGGCTTGCTAAAAGGAAACTATTTCGGCACCTGAGCGCCGAATCAGACCTTCACGTATGGTATTTGCATGTCTGTCGTAATTTGTTCCAACTCAACTACTCAAGCCATCATAGGTTTGTTTCACCCTTTTTAAAAAAGAATTCCTCATGTAACCAAATCTTTTCTCTACTTCCAGTCATCAAGAAGGGATCAGGTTGTTTTCAACTTTCAAACAAATGAAGTAAGGTAGGTACACTCAAAAGTGCCATGTTCCTAAAAGCGCCATCTTCAGTGTGCATACATTTCCAAAATCAGTCATGTTCATAGATTGTAGATGGTGCTTTCAGAAACAAACTTTGACTGTTAATAACTTTTGCATACGGTATCCAAATCCTACATTCTTTGATGCGTTGGGATGTGCTTTTACTTGCCAACAAGACTGTATGAAAATCTGAATAGCCTAATCACAGTAACTAGGTGCAGTATGAATAAGTGGCACTTTTAGGTGTACCCACCTTATATAACTGTGGTGAGATTTGTTTCAACAGTCAATGGGTAGTTGGTAACAATCATGGTAATTTGGAACCAGTCCCTTTTGGGGGAGCACCGTGGTGCCAAATTGCACCCTTTTAAAATAAATTTCTACTTTTTGCCAGATAGAAGTAATTTTTTTCCACCATAAAATTTTCTTTTCTACTCATTTGAAATATAAGTTGTCAAATTTGGATGAAAAGTGCATGAATATGATTGAAAAGTGTTTTTATAATCCAAAGGTGGATGGATGTAGAGATACAATGCTTCACCACATTTTAAGTGATGGGCATCTAGCACTTTCTTAAAAACTAAAAAAAAGGGGTTGTTTGGTACATGTCAAATAGATAAACCTAGGCTATAAACTTAAATAATAGGTAAATTTACCCTTGGTTTATTGCTGAATATTATTATGTTGATTTCTCGAGTGTATAAAGTAGAATTTTAGAGGCCCCTTGTAAGTGTTTTTCTTACTATTGTACCTAGAAGTTAGGGTTGGCAAAAAATAATTATTTTGAAGAATTCAAAATAAAAGAAGTGAACAAGAAAAATTTCCAAAGTTAGCAAGAATGAAATGACCAAGTTGTTGATTGAAAAACAAAACAAAACAACCCAATGTTTTCCAGAGGATCAAAATAGAGCCAAAATAAAGTCTCAAGTTTGGTGAAATTACAAGTATTCAATACTACTTGTAGTAATCTATCATTTCACCATCTACCATCAAGAAATGTTTTGATGACATAATGAAGGAATTTTTTCATTGACATTCTGTGAAAAGAAGGGTAGAGAGGTAGTTTTTATAATAGTCTTCATTATGTGTCATAAATCCTCAAAGGGTATGGAATAATTAGAAGATGAAAGTTTCTTTGTTCATTGTCAAAGTATAGGAGTTGTGTCCAAATGTACATTATTTGTACATGTTGCTTATCATCTTTACAGGAATGTACGAACAATGTACATTTGAGGAGGTGGGTGATTTTGATCGAAGCTCTTGCTATTTCAACTTAAAAAATTCATAACTAATTCCACAAAACTTCAAAAAATATAAAATGATTTAGATTATATGTCAATTCCACTTGACTTTCAAGAAAAATTTAGAGAAAAATATCTCTAGAACTTTCATTTCCCCAAAATTCAATTTCAACTCTTAAATGGGCATGTAATGGACCTCTTGTCCTTAACAAATGGCTAGTGGTAAGGTAGGGGGCTGTAATTGCAACCCTGTCTCTAAAAGCGATCTGATAGATTTTGCCTCTAACATGTATCAGAAGTGTACATTTCAGGAGGGGGTTGCTTTTAGAAACCACCGTGTTTTCAACTTCAAAAATTCATAACTAATTCCATGAAGGTCCAAAAAATATGAAACGACTTGAGTTAGATGCCAATTCCATTTTTCTTACCATGAAAATTTACTAAAAATTGTTTTAAGGAGTTTAGCTTCCCCCAAATGCAAATCAGCTGGTAAAGGGTCGCTTTTACAGCCCCCTACCTTATTGCAAGACAAGCCAATTGACGTGGGTCTCCAGTTGAACAGTTTATCTCTCAACTGTAGGAGGGTCACTCTTTGCTTGCTGAACATCTCCCTCTCAGCTTTCAAAGTCATGCATTGTTATGGCTTCTGCTGACTGATAGTGGTACCACAATATGTACTTGAGGTATGTGGCAAGTCTGCAATGATATTGTGTTTCAGAATGGGTCATGGAAAACCAGGAAATCAGTGAACAACTTATCTAAAATTATAGTGCCTTATTGCTGGGGTAAGACCCTTGAGAAGATTAACAAGTCATCTGCCTCCACTGCCACACCCTGTCCCACTTTGATAACTGCTTGGGCATGTAGCCATGTACTCAGCGCTCAGACATCCATGGCAAGTCACCGAGGTATTTGATGGGCCTCAAAAGCTTTTGAAACTAAATCAGTTACCCTGTGGAAGTGGGGAATCATTCTAGCGGATTTTTTCCATTGTGATCTATACCTTAAGATAGGTAGTTTGTTTTGTTTTGTTTTGTCTGTTTATTTGTATCATTGAGATCTCTTGGACCGTGCCTCTCTTGGTGGCATGCTTGGTATCCTCAGAAAGTTCTCAGTGAGGAGGGATGCATGGGCTTGGTTTCGTGGTGTTTCGACCTATGGTGTGAAAGTTATGGGTTTTTGAGTATTTTTGGTTCTAAGAAAATAGAAAATTACTCTTACTTTAGTTTTGGCTATGGCAACGGCACATGGCACTCTAGTCACAGTGAAGTATAGAAGTCTTGTGTGAGCTTTCTTCTCTTCATAATTTTATAAATTCTCCCAAATCTCCATTCCTCATTGTAATTCAAATTGGTAGATTTTACAACACATTGGTACATCTTACATTTCAATTTTGTAGCAAGAATAATTTGTGGTATGTATAATGACCTATAATTCTAGTTGAAGCTTGTATTCAACATTTTCTATAGTAAAAGGAGTGTTGGTTCATGAGAAGTAAGGAATGTGATCTAGGTTTGCCTACCAATTCCAACTTGAATTCAATAGTGAAAGAAGCATTGTTTCATAGGAAGCTATATATGTCTATGGTTGAAGGCCTGCCTTAGTGCCTTTGAGTTCAAAAATTTTAGGTCTATTTTCCTTTTCTTTGCAATTATGTAATTGAATTCCATTCAATTTGATCCAACACTGAATAGTAATAAAGATAAATATCCTGCCCTCTATTTACCATACCTAATTTTTGGTGCTAGTGATAATTTTGATTAGAGCAAATTGGCCCCCTAGCTCGGCCCCTCCAAGTCATTCTAGGGGTGCTAGTAAATAAGAAAGCCCCCTGTTTTGTGCTTGAACAATCTCTCTCTTACACCCCTCCCAGCTGATTTGGGGCCTCTGATTGCAAAGATGATTCAGAATTTGCAAATTTTATCATGAGAGGAAAATAAAAAATTTCAGTTTTTTCCCAAGGGGCCAAGCAAGGGCGGGTCAGTTCACCTTGGCCATATTTTCTTGGCTCCGGTACGTGGAGATTGATGGTCTGTCAAGGGAATAAATGACTGCTCTCCATATCCTCCATATCCTCCATTCAGCAGCGACTACTCTGCTCAGGCGTTTCAAACAGCCCAAGATTACAAGTTTACAACAAACCGACATAGAAGCCACAGCGTCACTAGCTCAGACACCAACAAATCGCCTCAAATCCTCAGAAGTCCGAACCTCCCTCTTCTTCTCGCTAGAATGTCACGGACAACAGGACCCAGACACTCAAGTAATTAAGCTGTGCGAGCAAGAAATGGTTTTATTGTATACCATAATACACCAGGAAATACTACACATGAAACATGTTTTACAGTTCACTAACAGCTGGTAAACTCAAAATTTTCTTACTCCCCAATCGGTCAGTCCCATCCTTCCTTAGCTAGCTAGCTATCTGTCCACGGATGAACCCGCAATTCCATACAAATCCGACCCACTCAGTCAACACAAAACCCCGTCATCGATCCCCCTCCGTCGTCCAAGCTAGTTGCAACAATCCCTTAACTCACGCTTTCCACCCAACCCGGCCGTCAGCAACGAATCAACAAGCTAGCTAGCGCATCCCAATGACGAAATACCAAACCAAGTGTCACACTGTACGTGACCCAAAGCACCGATCGATATCGACCCAGCCAGCCAGTCCTCGATCGATCAATCAGTCGAAGTTTCTTCCGCATGTGATGGGGTCTTGCACAGTATAGACGAACTGGTTATTCGGCTCTAGAGTAATCCCATTCGCCGTCGCGTTCTGAATCAGCCTGTCGACAGTTTCGTCGTCGCTGAGCGAAGGCGTGCGGGACAGGATGTTAATGCTCTGGATGGAGCCCGGGGTGCAGCTGTACGTCACGGCGGTTTTGTACTTGTCCCTGGCGTCGCCGCCTAGGTAGATGATGCGGTAGTCGCTCGGGGTGGGCACGCCGTCGAACTGGAGAGAGAGCTTGCGGCCGGTCACGGTGGCCAGGCCGACCAGGGAAGTGGGCTCGCCGGCGCTCGTGTTGTAGGAGTCGAGGCGGACGCGGATGCGGTTGATGTTGGCGCCAGAGTCGATGATCGAGTACCGGCCGGTGGTGCAGGCGAGATTGACTTCTTGGCTAGACTTGAGGAGAGCGGTGGAGCCGATTTGGTACCACACGCCGGCGTAGGCGGGGAGGTTCACGTCCGGCAACCGCGGTTCAGGGCACGTCTGCACAGAACCAAGACGAATTTCTGGCTCAGAAAAAATATCTACTGGACTTGCACAATTCGAAACTGAGATTTTTGGGAAATTGAAGGTTGGGCACTGCTTCCTGAACCGGCGATCTGTCGGTAGTGGTAAAGTCAAAGTCACCCTACGTAGGACTCTCTGTGTGGAAATACTAGCTAGTAATTTTTCGGGGAGCCTTCGCAACCGGGGATGGTATATGGTTGGAACCATCGATTCACAACAGTGATCGTTCAAATTGGCTTGTGTCGAAGCTTAGACATTCAAGCTCGGGAAGCTCTAAACAGTAGGACGCGCGGGTGATGAACTGAGATTACAGTGAAACTTCTGGGAAAGTGCTAACTTCTTCAAAATTGGCCATTTTACCGACTATGGCGTGAAACTTACCGACCGAAGTAACAGCGGCATGCGTTCATCGAATGAACGCCATGAAAGCAAAAACAGGACAATTAGTAGCAACGCCACTGGCGCATATAAGAGCACGAATCAAATGAGTACTAGTTTCTAAATTAATGCTAACAGATAGAATAATCAAATCGAGATAGATCAGAAACCATTCAATCGCAGCTCTGAAAGTGCACGTAATGTCGTAATCAACAATATTATACGTAGCCAGGCACAGTCCACAGTCAGTCTCTGAAGGTAAAGTGCAAAGTTTGCCAAGTCAGAAGACAACTTCAAGCTCAAAGGCGGAAATCAAAAGCCTTGGATGCACTATATCTCTCAAGTAGCTAAAACCGAACTAATTAAGCAGCTGCGAACCAATTCAATAGCCTTCAGCTTACCGCGCTTTGAAGCAGAGACCTCCCAGCAGGAACTGCCGTTCCGAAGGAGGCCAACGTAGCCAGCAGCGCCACACAAATCCAACCACGAATCCTCGCCATGGCTCTCAACTGTTTCACAAAACAGAGCAATACAGCACAACTACACTCCCAAGACCACTGTGAGCTTAGGAAACTGAGAACTCGGACAATGACTATTTAATGAGGCAGTCGTCCATGCAAGCAGATAGATATCTGGGGATGTGACGCCACCAATGTCGAAGTTTTATACTGCCTGATGCAGGCGGGGATGCAGGCAAAACCAAAGACGTGTCGTGACTCGCGAACAGTAAAAGTCTGACCGACATCCAAGTGGACGTATCTCCAAATGCCATGTACAGTTGAGAGGTTCAAAGCAAGGCTGATCGAGTGACTATTCACTCATTTGTTGAAAAACAAAATTAAGAAAATTCAAGCCTGAGTGTGGATCCCACAGTTAATTAATTGTGGGGATTCACACCGTTGACTAGAGTGATGACCGCTGCCACTGCATTCTGTAATAGTCCACTGGAGACATGGTGTGGTCCTAACCTCGCTGCAAAGTCAAGGAAACAATTGATAAAGAGAAATGAACAGTGGAGCGAATTCTAAAGCAGGTGCTGCATGTCAGTATAATGAGGGTCTGCTGAGAATATGCTGAATTGTGCTGGAAGGTGCAACAGGGTTGTAGTACTTCAAGGGAAGAGGCGAACGGTGCGCGTTTACCCTGGAAGCGTTTGGATTGCTTATGTCAGTAAAGCCGTCACAAAACACAGTATATAGCCTATTGAAAATAAAGTAAATTGGATAAGTTTGTAATGTCTAGCTTGTAACTTTTAACCATTTAAGAAAATTAAGAAAGTTTAAGAAAATTACGTTAATGATTGATGAGGCATCGCTAAAGTCTACCACTTGACTCTTAAGAAAATTCAGGTGTGTACGAAGGAGGAGATGGTGATATTAGCTTGACTTACAGAATGAACAAGCCTTTCTTTGAGTCAATGTTCTTGGGAGTTCAACCAGGCTAGAGACCTCTGCTTCACTGGTTCAGACTTTAGAATGCTTATGATCTCGAACATTGTGCCTATTTGTATGTCTACTTCTCTACCAATATTGATAACCTATATTTTCTACTCTGGCGGAGTAGTACTTTCAAGTTATCTGAGTGGAATCGAATGTTCTAAGCCGCCTACATGAAAAAAAATTGGGAAATTTCTCGTCAAGCAAATTCTTCGTTCTTTAATTCACTAATCTAAATGGAATGAATAATCGATTTCCCTGTAAATATGGGTGTGTACTTCAAGAGAATTAGGTTTTCAATGTTTCTTAACCCTTAAAGCAACGCAACAAATCTAACCATGGCAACTTGGCAAGTGCCGTCCTAGAACCCAAACAGTTCAGCTTTAGGTCCAACCGGCCCGGCATTTCTGCTTTCTCAAAGCAGGACGGCTTACCGGATAAGACTGGTACAGTATGGGTACGGCTGAGTCCAACAACAACGAAAACACGTCCTCACTTTTCCACGTAAGTTCATCCAACGGAGTTACTAGTTAACCTTTTTCCCACAACACGAATATCATATTAAAACCAATACACCAATGGACCTTCGACAGGCAACTCCCCTGATAAGTCTTGCTCTCAGGCGTGAAATAAGATAAACCTTTAGAAAAAGAATTGGGCCCCATTCTTTCTCTAGTGAAAGAGTACAATAATCCAAGGCCAGAATATGGTTGAACCAATCGTACAATTCCACCTTTGAATCTCCCTGAATCTCCCTGAATCGCTTTGATCACTTTAAATCTCCAAAGTGGGGTCTCCAAAGAGGACCAGTGAATACACGTGAAAAAAAATCTTAGAGCGAGTGAGAGTGTGAGACAACTGCATCTGTCTGTTGTGAAAACTGTATGTTGGTACATTTCAATCATGCTGGTTCCTTGGCGTAAAGAATGATACAAAGAAGCTAGAAACCACTTCGGTTCGTGAAAAGGAAAATTCAAAATGTGAGTATAAAAACCTCTGTTATAGACTACACGATGCTATAATGATAGTCCCTTTCTTCTAAGAAGCTGCTAGCTGCTTAAATTGGAGATTTACAGACTCCCTTAGTTTTCGATTGCGAAGGGAACTCAGTGCACATTAACTTCAATTGTGTTCTACGAAAGATCAGTGATTCGAAAAACCATGAGAAGACTCGAACAATTGAAGTTTCGAGTCGCCCGTCGTGAGTTGTGGAGGTGGCTCAGGTCGATAATCCATGTACGTCTGTCATGACAGGGCCACAGATGCAGGCAAATCAGCATGACTGGAAAAAGAGGTGGCATTGTGGCAACTGACAAACGTGCATTGGAAATGGAGAGAATATTTTTATATATCTCATAATCTTGACCTGCTGCTCGACCTGCCGCCTGACCTTGAGACAGCACTAATACCTTACCACAAAACCCTTGGTTGGGACTTGGAAGTGATCCAAGATGTGAATGGATACGCGACGGTACAGTCTTTTTATGGAAACATAGTTGACCAAAATAGGTATGTTATTTCTGATATTCAAGCTATACTTTCACGATACCGATGGTATGTGCACCTCAAATCGCCGCCTTGAATGTACAAATGGCAATCAGTCAAGCAACCATTATGGGTGCACATCCGGACATCCTTTGCTCTTTTCATCAGTTATGGAGTTCCGTTAACGCCAATTCTTCCAACACCATGAGCAGGTAATATGGTCAATTTCGTCGAATTGGAGAAATTTCAAGTGACAAAACTTGTGATATTCATGTGCACAAAGCTCTAAAATATAGGATGGGTATAGATCTACGTTTGAGGCTATATTACCCGGACTTGGTCACTCCTTGGATCATGTAGGCACTTGGGTCTCAGGATAAATTGCTCAAGATGTTTTCCAAATTGCTAAAAAAGTTCTGTGAAATTCTGGCCACTAACGGAAGTTGACGTTCAATTTAGAGTGAATATATACCAGTCTAACTGTAAAAATCAAAACTACTATTAAACAAATTAAACAAGGTACAATGCCGGCAAGATCTCACCTGGTGATCGAAATCTGCCCGTCGATTTGTCAGCCGATATGCGGCAACGAATTCGAGAGGTACCCCTTAAAGCTGAACCCGCTCGTATGCCAGTTCCGAAACGTCGCAATAATGGCCAACGTGTAGGCGGCCACATTCACCAACGAGCAAATGGCCACAATAAAGATCGAGCAGAACTTCGTTCTCAACACACTCGGGATCCTGATCGACTTCCCAAACATGAGCAGCGCAATGATCATCTGCAGAAACAACCCGCACGCAAACAAAATACTCGGAATGGCATCGAACGGCGTGAACGCGATCACATGCCATATCCCCACACAGCTAATCCCCAGCAGTATCGCCAACACAAGCTCCGTGCACACCAACGTCTTGATCTCCACCGCGAACTCATCATTCTCGCTGTACTTCGTGTCTTTACAGGCCTCCAGGACGCTCTCCTCGTTCTCCGCGGAGACGTGGAGCAGGAGAGGGTGGTGGCAACTGCTGGCAATCGTGTAAAGGCCGGCTTTCACTAAGACGATGAAGGATAAGTCCATGCAGATGCGCTCGATCGGGGTGACGTTCAGGGTCTGGGAGGCGCGGGAGATAACGCCGAAGATGTAGCCGGTGGCTTGTGCGGCGGAGACGGTGATGGCGAGACCACTGTAACCTTGAAGGAAACGGAGCTGCTCGTACTTGGGGAGGACGTTGGCGCGGAGGAGAGCCTCCTTGCCACGGTCGTTCAGGAGGACGAGAGCTTCGCTTTCGCGGCGGTTGCCGACTTCCAGGGGAGTCAGGAGCACGTCGATGCTGTGGAAAACATCAGGATTTACGTGTTAGAGCAGGAAAAAATTCGGTACACATGAATCCCCAGAGTGGAATCGCACGCATTGCCAAAACTTTGTACATTGTCAATACTACTGCATTTTGTGGGAGTACGTCTCTACGTGGTGGTGTTAGCAATGAGAATCTAGTTCGAATGTGTGCCTAAATTCGTTCGTAAAAACTTTCCCAACACCCTTTTAAGTTTAAATATTTAGTGCTAAGACGCCCATGAAGGTGCCTGAAGAAAGGGACGAGCACACTTGTGAAATTAAACGAATAGCGTAAAGAAAGAGAGACTTCATTTCATGAGTTCATATCGAGGTTTGCGTGCATTGTAGAGGCATTTCTTATTGTAGTTTTAAGGAACCTCACGTCTTGCCAAAGCATGCGCGTCATTTCTTCAATTGGATTATGATATTAGTCTGCAATCCTGCATACAACTTTACTTATTCTCTAAGATAACCTAATCTACCATAATGTAGAAGGTGAATTAACGAAGGGTGGACTATTAAGAGCCGACCTCTGCCAACACTTAAAATCAATGGGTTGAATACATGGCCAGCTCGTATTGGATCCCATATGAAAAATGTTCCAAATGAATCATGATACCATGACCGCATTGGCTACATTTTTCATCCACAGGATTCAATACGAGCTACAGACCTACAGGAGCCGTGTATAAACATTCACAGGGCTCTCAGAGTGGATTCCCTGTGCGAGTCTCACATCCCCATAGATAATTAATAGTAAGACATCGGTCCAGATGACCTACCTAAAAGAAAAGTTCAGCAAGGGAGAAATACTGAGGTTCACTGGGAAATGTGAGACACTGGTGATTTCAGATCAACAGGTTTTACGAAGTTTGTTAAACTGAACACTCCACCTTAGAGTAGAGTGTAGATTCTCAGTTCAACAAACTGTGCCGATACATGTTTCACACAAGGAATTTAATACGAGTTGACAATGTATTTACATTAATTCACAGCGTTCTTATGTTAGATTCTTGCTGTGAGTCTCGATCAATCCCCCATCGTTGCTAAAGATAAGGCATCTGATCACCTGCTTAATAGAATAGTTTGACCAAATGTTGAGGATTGCAGACAACTGTGAGAATCCACTATGAGACCGTGGTGATTTTAGATCAACAGTTCAACGACATTTGTTGAACTGAACACTCCACTGTAGTAGCAGAGATGTACGAGGAGTGGATACATTCGGTTCCGCAAACAATCTCTTTCACTCATTGGTTCCGAAATTGTGAAAGGTTAACACTCCAGAGTACTGAGGAATTACCAATCAATTAGGAGCCAAGACATTTGTTTCACAAATATTCATCGGAGGATCGGAAGTAGTGGAGTGTGAATGCCGACCTGTAGTTCTGTTCCGTGTGCATGACAGGGAATCGCGTAGCCGCATCCTCACTCATCCCCAGGAGCACATCACACTGCGCAATGATGTTAGCGGAGTTGCTCTTGGCCACTGTCATGGTCGACTTCCCGAGCCTGTGCGTGAGTGCCATGCCCACGAACGCCTTCCCCAGGACTTCGATCAGGCTCCACACGGGCATGATCGGCCCTGCCACGAACACCAGCACCAGGCGCCACGCGAACTGTGAGGAAGACGCGAATCCCCAGGCGTCCGTGGTTAAGCAGAGGAGCGTGACGACGAAGCCCCAGATGTTGGGCGCGATCTCGCGAGTTTGGTAGCAGGTGTGCGCGTCGTCGCAGAGAGGTTTCACGAATCCTACTTCGTAATCGTAGGCTGTGACTAGCTGGATGGAGCTTAAGGCGAGAGCCAAGGATAGGATCACGATGCGGTACTGCTTCCGACGTTCACGAGGGAAGAAGCTCGATGCCATCGCCGGAGGTCTTCTCTTCCTGAGACACCACCCGCTTGCTCAGGACGATGGGAATCTTAGAACGGTACTGTGAATTCTTACGACATTTCTCTGGACATATTCTCACAACATGACTATGGATCCATTCAACAAATATATGAATTCTTGCAACGTCACTTTGGGCTTGAAAGACAATACTAATCTCTTTCTACCGTGTCAAAACCACTTCGTTCTTACAATATCCAGTCTCGTTCTGAGTTCCTCTCCCCGGACTCACCATCAATCACACTTCCATTGTTTCATCTATCCCAATTATTGTGGGAACCCATCCTCGTTTGTGGCTCCACATTTGTACCTCAGATCTATATCCAGCTAGCTAGATTTTAAAGCTCACGGCACTTCGAAGCACGCACAATTCCGGCGGTCCGAAACACGCCATACTGACCAATTTGTATTGCCGCATTTCACAACTGTTGGTTAAACCTTACATTTTCTCAATTTCCCGGCTAAACCCCCCCGGATCTGGCGTCCCTCCCTGCAGCTCAAAGCTCTAGGTGACAAACTCGGCGATCTGAAAGACGCCATTACAATGCAAAATCAGCTTGAATCGATACCCCTCGTACATACCTCAAACTGCCGGCGACAGTCTCCATCATTCGCGATTCAATCGCGTTCGAATGAATCAGACCTCCCTTTTCACGTCCAATCCACTGAACGCGGTCACTTGATCACTCCACCACCATGAATCTCCTCAAAACCCCGGGTCCAAAATCCATACAACATGCACCAGAAGCTTCTTCGATCGATCTCCTACTCGATTCAACTCTTCCACTGCAAGCACTAGGTAAGCTACCTTAGTCCTAACAAAGACTTCTCACATTGATCATTCGATCCAGTTCTTCCTGCAGTCCAGTCCCCATCCTCGGCCCTTGCGTCGATTTCGCTTCTCCTTGCACCCAAGATTCGATATCGAAATATCCTGGAATTGGTGTCAGGAGCGCAGATGAGTCGCGAGCGAGTCTCGGAGACTGAAACGATGCTGCGGCTCGTGCTGCGGCCATGTTCAGTGAGATTCATGGACATTCGATGAGAAGAGAAGGCCGAAAGCCGGATCGATTCGTGACGCCGATTCCGACTTCGCAGCCCAGGGAACTGGAAGGGGCACTCCAAGGACGACTAGTGCACCGGACAAGCTAAGAATACGACGGGCCCACTGGCAAAAAGGAATTGCAGGCCTGGCAGAGGGGGATCAGGGACTGGTAATGGCTGGTAATGGTTGGGGTGGAGCGCCGCCGAGTCCAGAGATTCGTTCCTTGGTCGGAAAATAGAAAAACCTGCACTGCACTGGCTGGCTACAAAACAAAGGAGGGAACAGTGGCGAGAGGCCATGGCTGCTCGCTGCTTCTTATTATATCGGGGGTGGGGTAAATATATCGGCGGGGTATTCTGGGAGTGGAGACAAGGTGGAAGTGGCCCTGGTGGCCAGGATTTGGAAGCCAAGTTGAGGTTCATTACGGCGCCTGGGAACCGACACAGTGAATGGCCGGTTGGAGGGGCAGTTGGGCAACAATTGATCATGTCCGTCTGCTGCGGACTTGTGGAGTGAGAGGGGAGCAATTATTCTGGAGGCTTTGATGTCGGTTGCAGGACTGCGGGAGAATGCCGTTGTGCGGGTGGAGAGGACTCGTTTGTCTGTGTTGGAGACGGGACGGGAGTTTTGGTCCGATGTGTATCCGAGCAAATGAAATAACAACTGCTACACTCTGAAAGAGATTCTAGTACAACCATACAAGCAACTAAGTGCAACATTTTCTGTTCTTCAACACCTAAGGATCTGTTTACACCAGAAAACCTTGGGTTCGAGCTTGAAGAAATCAGGAGTGTTTTGATTGGTAGATAGCTATGGTACCAACCCAAAATTTCAATCAAAACACTCTATTTCTTGAGGTTTCAATCCAAGGTTTTTTGGTGTGGGCAGTTGCATGAAACACTTATACTATTTTTCGTCACATGTCTCATGCTGATCTGTTTTTTGACCATAACTTTTGCATTTTTTCTCCAAATGATTCAAGATTTCTAGAGAAGATATTCATAACTATCATACGGATTACATGAATTTTTGATAATTTTCAAAAATTGTTTAATATAAAAATAGTACTAGTGTCTAGTGATTGAATGTCACATATGACAATTTGGAGGTTTTTAGTACTATGGAATATCTTTTTTTAATGGTTTTGAGATGAAATTTGGATGAGATGGTCTTCTTATAGACTTCTAGCTCTCCACAAAAGGATTTTAAAAAATAGTTAAATTTATGTCATGTGGAGGTCTACAAAGAAAGCTTCATTTTGCTTGTATTTTGAAATATATAAAATATTAATTTGGTAGGTTCTTTGGTGAATGACCATCTCCATAAAGTTGTTGAAAATGGTCACTTTTTATTTTTTGTATTTACTTATTTTTACTATTTTTCCCTAATTAAAACATGAAGGTATGTATTTTCTTGAGGTTTGGTACTTTTCCAGTTCTCCTACTTAGAAAAATTTTCTATACAATTCCTTTTGTAGGTACCTTTGTCTTAAAGGTGTATAAATAAGTCATATTTTTTTTTGAATTTAGAAATTATTTTTCTAATTAAATAGTACTCCAAAAAAAGTCAGGACTACTATTGCAAAAAGAAACAAATAGCACAAGTGTTTCGTGCAATCACCTGTGTACACAAGCCCTAAATATTGGGCATGAATGTATGAATTTTTTCATGAATGACAACCATCACAAATTCACGACTTTTTGAAAGCAACTATTGAAGTAACCAGTGAGAAACATTAGAGGATTTTTGAGCTCTAAAGAGGTCCTCTAAGAGGGGTGGTTGGAAGGGTGCTTTTGTATTTAAATGTCATCCTTCAGGAAGACTATTCCCCTATACCCACTCATTGGAAAAGAAAAAAATATTGATGTACTTTTGTAGGACAATAGCTCCCATTGGATGGGGCATGGAGACCATGATGAAGCTTTGTCATTTAAAATTTGGATTTAGGACATGAGAATGATACAAGTACTATCCAACCATCAACATTATATTGTACAACCATTAAGATAATAATATAGTATTGTACATCCACTCCACTAATAGATTCTTCTTCAACAACCACCAATATAATATTTTACTATCCAAATTTAATATTTGGTAATAATACCTTGTTGTTTTGTCATCTATTGTAGTCCTCACTTGTACTTCACATAAGAAAGCAACAAGCAAGTAGGTACTTATGCTACTAGTTTTGCTCCTCATTAAATAGGAGTGCATGTCAATCTTTAGGGGCCTTCTATGCACTTCAAAAATCTTCTAATGTGAGACTTTTTGTATTGTCACAATGTTCATTCAAGGTAAGTCTAGTGTTATATATAGGTTATCCTATGTTCTCAACTTTAGAAATTTGTTAAATATTATTAAAGTACCAAAAAATTATAACATTAGGGTAATTGTAAGAAACACTTCACATTTTTGGCTCAAAAACGTTGTTTTTGGACATAGTATTGGTAGTATTTTGCGATCTTAATAGTAAAGTGCATTTGACGCGTAAGTTGATTTTGGGCACCTACAGATTTGGGCCGTCAGTTCAATACTATGCAATACTATGTAGTACTATAGACTACTGTAAAGTACTTCACAAGTCACATGGAGCAAAAAAATTTAAAATAGCAAAAAAAGATCCATCAACCTTTTTATTTTTAATAATTCAAAAATATTTAAAAAAATAATTTAAAAAAAACTCATTTTTCTAAACAAAATTGTATTTACATTGCAACAAAAAAATTCCTCTAGAAATTTTTTTCCCTCTTTGTAGAGTTTGTGCAAAGGAAGGTCACTTTGACCCCATGTGGACAATAAACATTTTATTGTTTTCATAAAAACTCACCATCAATCCTTTAAAATGTTAATAGACCTCCAACTTGTCTAATTTGTGACTTCAAATTTAGATTTTTGAGTCAAAAATAGGACTACTCCCCCCCCCCCCCCCCCCCTAATGGCCAAGGTAGACAACCAATTGGAGGCAATTTAAAAATAGTAAACTAATTTTTAAGAAATTGAAAAAATTACACAACATACAAAACTTTTGTGTGCACCTTCAGTCCAAATTTCAAGTCAATAGGGAAAAAAATGAAAAATTTATGAGCAAAAAACACCGAGTAGAGGTCAAAGGGACAAAAAAATGGACAAGTGTTATTTACAATCACCCACCACTGAGGGGGCATTTTTCTTTATTTTGCTAAGTCTCATCCCAATTTATTGGGCACTTGACCTTTGAAAAAGAGGGACTACCAAAAGTGTCACTTTTAGGTGTTTTTACCACTTATATTTTTAGCTAATAGTAAATAGTAGGTAGTAGAATAAACCTCTAGGTGCAAAAATTAGTCATCCTTTGTCAAAACAAAAACAAAAGATTTATCAAAATTCTACATGGAAGTGTTCAATGTTTGCAAGAATTAGATAAGCACTATTATTGGTAAGCAATTTTTTTGGGAAAGGCTATTGAATAGCAACTTTTCAATGTCCAAGAAGGTAATTGTAGGAAACACTTGTACTATTTTGTATCACACTTTGTATACTAATCTCTTTTTTGACCATAAATTTTACATTATGAATCAAAATGATTTAAAATTTATTAAATAGATAT
This sequence comes from Thuidium tamariscinum, assembly GCA_947034885.2. NCBI lineage: Eukaryota > Viridiplantae > Streptophyta > Bryopsida > Hypnales > Thuidiaceae > Thuidium > Thuidium tamariscinum. The sequence goes on along the minus strand of OX344751.2, from coordinate 30,312,163 downwards.
TTAAGACTATTACACATTGTATATAATTTTTGAAATTAAAAAATATATATTATGTAAAATGGTCCCTAAGAGCTTGATTTTATGTCACACCTGCTAATTTAGATGGTTTTATTACTATTGAGTCCCCAAATAAATGAATTTCATCCTTAACCTTGGAGAGCTTTGATGTCCAATTTCTAGACGATGTATACATTGAAATCCAAATTTCTTTCCCGTTACAACTTGGATGAAAGTCATCCTAATTTTTAAAGATATTTTATGAAGTTGTTATCTTATCCAAGGGTTGGATTTGGTGTTATTAGAGCACAAACTTTTTTTTAAATAAAAATTCGGAAGTATGTTAAGCAATTGACTTGGGTTGATTCTAGCTCAAATCTAGAATTGCAAAAATGAGGACATAGAATCAAAAAATACAAAAATTCACAAAAATGACCATGTCAACTGTCAAGATAACCTCATTTCAACAAAATTTACTCAAAAAATGACAATATTTAGCTTGTAATTGAATTTACAAGGAGTTTTAAATTTTTCCTTTCAAAATTTATAGAAAAATATTGGTGATAGCATTGGTGAATCTAACTATATGGATAGAATCTAAAATTCAAACTTTGCAATTTTGATTTGTATCTCAATTCCAATTTTCTTTTTTCCAAATAGTACTTTTTGATGATTTTCTTGAAATCATCAATTTTGGAGATGAATCTTGATGCTTAGGGGTTAAAGGACCATGGCTTGTTTTTTTATGAAAAAACACTTAACAATGTCATTTCTATAGCAAAGAGTAAAAGAACTTGAAAACTTGCCTAGTTTTTTTGCACATTTTACCATAGGATCTTGTATCTAATTAGTTTGAAAATGTATGGAAAAAATTTCAGAAATTTTAAATGCACAAATTGGAAGATATCTTTATTTAAAGTGAAAAAAACAAGTTTTTCAACACATTGTAGGATTAGATTATTTTACTTTGAACCTTCTTAACTTTAATTTTTTGCACTATAGATTTTTTATCTATAAATATTTATAGTGGAGAATTAGGAAAAAAAATACCAAAAAAATTGGCATTCTTATTCTTTAAAAATTGTTAAGTAGAACTAGGTATAAAATAGAAGGAAAATCTAAGTTATTAATATCTTTAAAACAAAATTAAAATGCACTAATCCCAATGGTAAGATTGTTCTAGCAAGGAAATTAAACCATGTGGAACATGTTATTTTGAAAAATTGTAAAAATTGCATTCAAAAATGCATTCTACAAGTTATTTTTTTGAAAGAAGATAATCAAATTGTCCAAAAAAACAAGAATGTCCATAACTTTCTCTTAACAAATCCAAATGGAATGAATAAAAGATTTTCATGTAGATAAAAATATAACCTACAAGAATCTATTTTTTTAAAAATACAATATTTGATTTTTTTTGGCCCCCTCTCTTTTGTTTTTGAGCTTATTTTTGGCAAATTTTTTGTTCCCATGCACTAATTGAAAATTTATTTTGGTGAAAATTTCATCTCTACAAATGGCCAATTTTTTTTATTTACATTTTTTTCTATATTTTTATTAATTAAAAAATTGAAATATCTATTTTCTCTTCATTTTGGCGTTTTCGAATTCTCCTACTTAGAGAATTTTGTATGAATTACCTTTGGTGGTTACCTTCATCTTAAAGGTGCATACATTGGCCATATTTTTTTATTTTTCAATAATTAGCTTCCTAATTTTAAAGTATCCTAGAAAAATTCATGAGTACTATTACGAAGCACAACAAATAGTATAAGTGTTTCGTACATTCACCATAACATTCAATAGTAATTAGTGGAACAACCCTCTACTAAACAAAATGGTGTGGTATATTCCACACGGACATTAATAAGTAAATTACTAATATCAATATCTGTCTGGGAAATGAAGTGTGCTAGGAAATGAAGTGTCTGGGAAATGAAGTGTGTCTAGATTGTAGTTGCACATTGCATCAGTTACTAGCAAAGCAACTCATTTTAAATACCACTCTCAACAATTAGCATTCAACTCTTTGAGATTTTTGTTTTAAAAAATGTTAACCTCACTTTCATGTGGAAACTCTCCATGGTTTGTGATTGGACTTGAGGAGAAGACTCTTTATGTGGATATGTGATAGTAGGAGGTGCAACAAACAATCTGGGATTTGTAATGAATATTAGAAGGAGCTCAATCACTCATAATTAAATCAAGAACAAGAATTGTATTGAAATTAGCACAACTAAGAGCAGTTCTCACTATAAGAAACTCATGTTTTAGATGATGGATTTTAGGTGACGTCTAATGTAGCAACTCATGTTTTTATGTTAAGAATGATGTCCACCATAACATCTTGATGTTATGATGGACATCATTCTTAACATAAAAACATGAGTTGCTACATTAGACGTCACCAAAAATCCATCATCTAAAACATGAGTTTCTTATAGTGTCTAGAGCCCCAAGGCAAGTGGTGCCAACCTAGGGAGTGGTTGTACCTAGGCACTTGTAGTGCTTCCTGGCATGCATGGCAAAGGGCTAGAAATGGTGGTTGGACATCAAATCCTATCATTGAAGGTGGGCCCAACAAGGTGAATTTTTGGTTTTCTAAATAAAAGTGAAAAAATTCCCTTGTTTTGGGTCGTGTCTAGGATAGGTTTTATAGTGTCTAGATCCCCAAGGCAAGTGGTGCCAACCTAGGGAGTGGTTGTGCCTAGGGAGTGGTTGTGCCTAGGCACTTGTAGTGCTTCTTGGCATGCATGGCAAAGGGCTAGAAATGGTGGCTGGACATCAAATCCTACCATTGAAGGTGGGCCAACAAGGTGAATTTTGGGTTTTCCAAATAAAAGTGAAAAAATTCCCTTGTTTTGGGTCGTATCTAGGATAGGTTTTAGAACCCACCTAGCTATTTGGGGGTCTTTGATTGCAAATATAAATTTGGAATTTGTAAAAAATAAAAATTGAAAAAAATAAAAGATTCCTATGTTTCTCCCTAAGATAAATCCACCTACTGGGCCCACCTTCGATGGAAGGATTTAACACCTAAGCGTTTGGAATCATTTCCACAATTGACAATTTGAAAAAAATCATTATAAAGTACTATCTAGAAGAATATTTTGGAATTGTGATACAAACAAAAGTTTTAGATTTTGAGTTCTAGATTCCATTTGTATAGTTAGATTTTCCAATGCTTTCACCAATATTTTTTCTATAAATTATGAAAGGGAAATTTCAAAATTCCTTTGAAATTCAATTAGCTTCAAAATATTTTTATTTTCTGAGTAAAATTTGTTGGAGTGGGTTTGCAATGACATTCTCTTGATACAATGATATTTTGTAATTTCTATGTCCTTGAAATCTATGACCTCATTTTTGCAAATCTAGTTTTGAACTAGAATCAATGCAAGCCAAACACTTGACATACTTCGACATTTGTAATTTTAGAAAATTATGAACTTTGGTAACACTAGATCCAACCCTTAGATAGGACAACAACTTCATAAAGAATCTTTAGAAATTAGAATGACTTTCATCCAAGCAATAACTAGTAAGATAAGTAACTCTCAATGTGTTCATCGTCCATAAATTCGACATAGGAATGCTTCAAGGTTAACATCGTGCAAAATGGTGTGCAATTGTGCTTAACCCCTAAGCATCACAAACCAAACAACTCTGAAGACAGGACCATTCTAAAAAAAGCAACATAACTTGAATTTGAATTGATTATTGCATTCCTCATCATACAAATCTATAGCCAACAACCTCATCAATCTAGACTCATTTCTTTTGGGGAAATCCACCTTATAGATGCAAACATTATAAAGTTTGATGAACCCAATCTCCCATAATCAAAGGTCTGAAAAACATCTTATGTGATGTCCAAGGGTTAAAGAAATTTACCAAGCAACAACTTTCGCTACTGGTTTTCCATGTGATTTCAATTGGTCAGTCACTTGAGCATCTAGAGATTGTCCATGGTGCACAGTGTTAAATCCTACCATTGAAGGTGGGCCCCATAGGATGGATTTAACCCAAAGAAAACGTTGAAATTTTTTATTTTTTTTATTTTTTTCAAATTCAGATTCAGAATCATAGACCCCAAATTAGCTAGGTGGACCCTGAACATACCCAAAAACCCAACACAAATATAAACCCCAAATCCTTGTCAAACCCTAGCAAATGAGATTTACTGCGTTGGGCCCACCTTCGATGGTATGATTTAACGTTCTGTGTCCATGGTGGTGAAATCAAGACAAGGAGTTCCTGAGGCTTTAGAATTGGAGTTGTGTTTGGTGCCATCGATCTTATGCTTCCCTGACATTCTTGTTCAACATGTTCAGCATTCAATTTCCCACATTCCCATGACAATTTCTATCAAGTTTTCCAATGATTTTCCTTCAAGGGAATGTTTGGGTCTCCTAAACAAACAAGCAATAAATTCTAAAAATATTCGATTTTATATTGTACGGAGACTTAGAAAGTGGGCTTCTTTTTGTTTGCATTTTGAAACATATAATCTTTTTATGATTCTTTTGTTGAATGACCATTCCTATAGAGTTGTTACAAATAGCCAAATTTTTAAAATTAAATTTTTTTTCCCTATTGTTTACACATAAAAACATCAAATTATCTATTTTTTTAAAAGATTTTGCATGTTCTAATTTAGAGAATTTTTCTATACTTGATAAATATTTCAAGAGTACAAAATTTTAAATGGTATATACATTGTTTATATTTATTTATTTTTAAATTATTATTATTTTAAAAATATTCCAAAAAACTAAGAATGAATATTATAAAAACATAACAAAATCAACAAATGTTTCTTGCAATCACCTAAAAATATTTTTTAGCATTTTTGGAGAAGCCCCTATGAATGTAGTATTTGTTAGTCTTTCCTAATGTTTTATGTAGAGTGGCAAGTGTTCTTATAACTTTCCAATAAGTCAATTTGCAAAGTTCTACCAACATTTCTACAATTGAGATTTGTATGTTTAAAGTGTATATTAGATTTATTAGCATTTTATTCTTTGCAATCATCTTATATATCTATCCACATAATGATTCATTAAAGGACAAGAATAAATTTTAGTATTATTGATTTTTTCTATAAATTCCTCATTCCACTCTCTAGTATAATATTGAATTCATCAAGTTGCACATGACATAAATTTTTTCTCAAAATATTTCAAAGTTGAATCTTCTCCATCGGAAAGTATTGGAAAAATACTTATTGCACTACTATGGGCATTTTGTCCTAGAGACACTTAAAAAATAGCTTGGATCTAAAAATTGGTATAGAAATAGACATACTTAGAAGTTTTGTATAGGATTCTATATTCAAAGGTTACAAAATAAATTACAAATCTATCACATCCACCTTATTTTCAAAATGTATTGTTTTGTAATAGTTTTATTCAAAAATACCAAAAATGCTTGAAGATATAAAAACTAAAAGACCATAGATTTTGGAAAACAACAAACCATGATCCATTGTCACGTTCTAACCCAAACACATTATTAATATGTATGCTCACACTTATAAGCTCACATAATAGCAACCCTCAACATAAAATATATTATTAGCATTTGATCATTTATGTGATTGGCCAAAATTTCAATTTCTATTGACTCAAGAAAAAAGGTGTAAGATTTAATGATGAAAACATCAATGCTTTTTCCAAATAGTATACTTTTTACACTATGCTAATACTATTTTGTGCTACTTTTTTTAAAAGTTTGGTTTTACTATAGGCATATTAGATTTGAATAGAAAAACAAACAAACAATGTCATTAAGTTTGTATAGGAAAGATGAATAACCACAAAAAATTATGCTTAAAAAAGTTGATTAGAGTTAGTTGGTCACTATAAAACAATTAATAGGGCATATAATGACATTTTGACTAATTTTTTGACACATATTTGCTATAAAATATTATTCATTAGAAATGAAAATTTAGATTTAGGACTTTTGCCCTCACACTATGAAGCTTTAAGCCTTACATAAAATGTTTCATATTCACCCTCTACAAGCCAATAAAGTTGAAGTGGGATGTATTGTGAAACAACCCTTATTTTCAAACTTTCTCGCAAAGTGAATTTGTCTTATAAATACAATGGAATCTAAAATTTTAAACAATAAGATAATATATTTAAAAAACAACCATTTTACTATGTCTTATTTGAATAAGGATTGTCATAAATAACACTTTGAATACATCATTTGTTCCTAGAAAAGAGACACAAAAAAAGAAGGTTTACATTAATATGAGTTATCAACTATCCAATCAAATGGTGATAAATCTATTGTGAAAGTCAAATTTGGCATAATATGCATTTATAACTATAAAAATATTTTCAAGATTAGTTTGAAATGCTTCCTTGGAATGGGAGATTGGACTTGCTTTCTTGGCAAAACTACCAATTCTAAACAAAAAATCAAAATCAAAAGTGGATTCAAGCATTAACTACATACTTTTCTTTTCCATTAAACAACAAGTCAATGGCCATGGGAATCATAAAATTTGATACTATAAAAATCATTAGCTCAAAAAAATCCAAAAACACTAGTTAGAAGTCAAAACACTGTAAAAGATCTTCTCTTTCTACCCCTAATTCCAAAGATGAATAGTTGCATTTTTGACCTATACAAAGAGATTATCTTTTGATCATTGACCAAAAAATGGACTTTGCATTTTTGACCTATACAAAGAGACTCTCTCTTGATCATTGGCCAGAAAATGGACTTTGCACTGTTTATAGGTTAAAAGAATTTGTTGATAGTTCTTGCAATGTGATACCAAGTTGTTCTCTCCAACTGCAAAAACAAATGGTACAGCACATTTACTTGAGAAGCTCCTTATTCTTTAAGGTAAACTATTCCATTACAAATCAAATTGAACCAAGCCCGTTGTAGGCAAAATTATATTAGTAGTGTATTGGACATTTCAAAATTTGAATGTGCACTATACCACCATTACAATTTGCCCACAATGGGCTTGCTCCCATTTAGCATATAATGGGCTAGTTTACCTTCATTAAGCTCCACTATAAACAAATTAACCCTCAAATGACGCGGGGACCAATTTTTGGTCAATGAATGACCTTGAAAGAGTCTGATACATTAAAAAAAATCATTTTTCATCCAATTTTTTCTCTGAAGCAAACTTGATGCCATGGGCCATTACACAATGCAGAAAGTAGCCTCACTCAAAGACTTTATATTTTAAGGGACAAGCACATTTATCCAGAAGACCACTATAGTCGCACTGCCCCTTTTTCAATTTTCATATGAGGCAGCTGAATTGCAAAACTATTGACAATAATATTTTATTGTAGGAAGGTGGGCACAATGCCACATCATTGTTTCTGGCAATTGTTCATCACTGATCTCCCGCGGTCAGCCTCTACATGCACCCCATTCATAGTCCAAGTTCTTGGCATGGTGACCCGCACGTCGTTTAATCCCTAAATGCTCAAGGCACCCAAATGTGGTGTCGAAGAAACTTTGAAGTTAAATAAAACCTTACCAAATTTCTATTTTTAATAGTTTATATTTTTGGAAGATTCTTTTTGAAGTCTAGTTTTAGCATCAATAATCCGATTTTGAAAATGAATGATTATGATTTTTCTATTCAAGATTTAGTACAAGGGTATCCATTGCAATCTTGACAATCCATAGTGTTAAGGACCCTTTGAAATGAGCCTCAAATACACTAGATCTTAGAGAAAAAATCACACTAAAAATTCATTTAAAAAAATTGTAGAGTAGATTTTGAGAAGCCATAAATTGATTAGGATTATGCTTGTTAGGCCCTTCAACCTCATATTTTTTTGGTGACCAACTTTTTAGATTTGACATGCAAAAAGAGAGCTCAAAGATTTTTGTAGTTTTTACACCCTTATGATCGAACATTATAATCTTTCAATCCATAAGTGATATTGTTGTGTTTTCTTTTCCTATGTCATCTCTAACATGTCTACTTTGAATTTGTACAGTTACAATTCAAAAAAAATTGATTCAACTTATCAAAATGTTGGATTTTTGTTCAATTTAGAGCAAATTCCAAGAAGCTCAAAACAAGCCTTGGGCATTTAGGGGTTAAGGATTAAGTGTTGAGATTCATTTTAATGCCAACAAAAAGAGTGCATAACATGGATTATAAAAAATGTTAGTGAGAAAAACTCAATGTGAGATTCGCTGCATTACATTTTTACAGGTTACACACCAGTTTTACTTACGGTGGGTTAAACCGATAACCGTAAAGCTATTTTCAGGGAAAAAAAAACCACTCCATCTCTGCAATTTTAGAGACTGAGCTTCTGCCTATAATCTATTTTGGATTCTAGCTAACTAAAAAGCCAACAATCCTGAGAAAAAAATTAAAAAACAATTATTGAAAATACCAAGAAAAAAGTCTCTAACTTAAAAGTCACCCGTTTACAGTGTGAAGAGGAAAACGATGGCAAGAGTCACCGAAATGACGAAGCTGGTTACAAGCTTTGTAGCGGAATTCGGTTGGGCCGAGGGTGCTGGGGGCAGGGTGCCACTGGGGCTGGACTCGGGAACGATGAAATTTATTGGGGGTTCCGCTACACCCAATGCAGGACTGGGCGCCACAGCAAGTGATCCTACAGCAGGTGTAACAGGGAATATTGGATACTGGTTTGTTGACATATTCACAACTTTACCCACCAATGGTTGATAGCAGTAGTTCTCTGCACATACCAAAAAAAGAGAGTCAGAATTGGCTTGCAAGATAGAACACATATATTAAATCTGGAAATTAAGTAAATTCAGATCAAGGTGAATATTATAATCACGAGAGCTATAAAATAACCCCACTAAGATAGAAGGGTTTGAACTCTGTCATTATTCCTCCCGTTAATCCCAACCGTCCATCACAGTGCGTGTCATGGAATTCCTCTCCTAAAGATTAAGGTACTCTACCCTTGCTGTGAGGGTCCATGCCATGCAGCAAAGGGCATTACTAAACTACGGCCAAGGGAGGCAGCACGATTTCCAACGAGCACAGTCTGCATGGCATGAAAAGATTTCCATTTCCTCCATTCACGGACTTTCAAGCAATAATGTCTCGAAGAACACTACTTCTTTCTTCATTGCCATATCATGTGTCAAGTGCCGCATAGAAAAAATGCCTCCTCAGTATTTCATGCTGAGGAAGCAACTTTCTCTCATAGACATGCCACCACCTTCGTCTAGTGTGGTAAGACTCTAAATCAGAAACCAAAAGCAGAGGGTACTCCACAGGTAACTAGATAATATATCACAAAAGAGATGAATACAATAATAACACGAACAGCGAAAATACTTACTGTGTAGAAAGTTGTAGAGCGTCTTCGGATGATCAGTGATGAAACCATCCATGTTATATTCTTTAATAAGAGAATATATTTGGAGGATAGGGTCGGATCTATAGTCAAAAGCGAAGCCGTTGAATTCGTTGGAAAGAGAAACGTAAAAGACCGTCATGTTCAGGGACTGCGCAGCGCTAACCACCGACGTCTTGGAGAGCAGAAAAGAAGATAGAGAGTCAATGGGATCAACCAGCCGGCGATCCAGGGCTACTGTGCTTGCGTATTGCTTGATTTCCTGAACACCACAAAAATTACGTCCCAAATTAACTTGTAATGAGCGAAAAATTGATCTCAGCAAATGTGGATCTTATAACCGAAGATCTCCCCGCAGCTCGACACTAATCTCCCCTAATGAAAGCATACTCTAAAGTCCGTTCAGATGCTTAACATGACGCAAATACAATCCTCGACCTCCTCGACCATATGTATTGGCAACTAATTGTGAATTTACTCACCTGCAGTACTGGTAAAGTGACTGAAATTGGGTTGGTAGGGTTGAACGGAACATTATAGACAAGCTTGACTGATGGCACTAAGTTTTGAATGGCAGCCAAAGCGGAACTATCTTCCGAAGCTACCAAAATTTTGTCGCTGGCACTCGTGAGGTTTGCTTTAGTGATAGCAGTCACAACCGCATCCACCACATCCAAATTGTGCTGAGTGCGCAGGTAATAGGCATTCTGAAGTGAAATAAATATCATACCACATGTCAGTTTTCAGAAATGTAACCAAACTTCTCTGCTTCATTCAAGAGACTCACAGAATTCAGTTCTCACAGAGACTAAAACTATGAAGTCCTCTTAGGAAGCTAGTACCCAATCGAGTGACATCAACAATGAAATTCTGTCACTCAAAAACGTAGTCTATGATTAGTTCTTCCTATCCGTACTTTTTCGAAGCTTCTAAAGTGATTCACTGGAACTCCTGTCGATGGAAGCGGCCAAATTTGGGCATTTGGGCACGGAGGGGTTAACAATGAGAAATAGGATAGAAGTCACATTGGTATCCGAGGATCATTTTGAGAAGAATTCACCTGAAGGTTCACATATACACCAATGTCGGAATTGTTTTTGGCGAACGAGAGAAAGTCATCCAAAGATAATATGGGTTCCTTGCCATCATTCGCAGGATCACGAAACACGTTGTACTTCCCCCAGGGGCTATATATAATAGCTGCATTTAGTCGCATCGCTCAAAGGTTAAGGAATAAAGACACATGCAATCTCTTCACAACAGATATGACCTGCTGGTAAATAACCTTCACCTAAAGTGGTTGATCTCATGTCAGTACTGAAAAACTCTAGACCTGGAATTGTCAACCTCATTTGAATCTATTCAAGGGTGAAAGTATTGAAGTCGCTACGCAGATGTAACAAAATGACGAGAAGTCTTCGACACAATCACAAATCGAGTAGACTAGTGTTTGCAGAGGAATTTCAGAACGATATTACCATTACCATTACCACTAAAATCTCAAAAGAAGCCTCGGAATTTGCACAGAATTTTCTTAAAGATGCGACTTACCTCTCAAGGTAACGACTTCTGCCCAAGAGAGGTTGAAGGCAAAAACACCATTAATCGGCTGAAGCTCAGGATAAAGTGTAACATATTGCTGATATAAAACTTGATTACTAAGTACGTTAGTACTCTTTAGTAGATCAATATCTTCTCGGCAGAATGGAACTCCATCACTTGTAATCTGTACTGTGCAGTCGATGTAGTCAGCACCGTCATTAATGGCCGCCACGTACGAAGATAAAGTGCAACCTGGGAAGTCTCCACTCGCACCGTTGTGCGAAATAATAAGTGGCTCTGCCACTGATTTAGAAGAATCTGCACATTTGAACAGTTTGAAAGATATATACGGTTAGGTCACCACAATCTGGGAAGATGAGGGCTTCACATAGCATAGTTTGCAGATTCAAAATGAGAGAATAAACCAGAGCACTTCAATGACTACATAATAAATATGTACACGAATAGACATATCAATGGCGCTATGAAGAACTGAGGAAGGGAGATAGTGTACCTCTCTTTGATAAAGGGGCATCCACATAACCATCCAGATAGCAATCTACACGTTCAGAGAAAAGTTAATTAATTTGACATGCAAGGAAGATGGTAAGTTATTCAATTAACAGTCAAAAATGTAGTGAAACCACGTATACAGCTACAAAACTATGAGCAAGAACATTTTAAGAGGCACATGTTCAGAAATTCAAACAGCACCAAACACAAGTGCGCCAAGTCAGGAACTCACTTATTGCTTCCGCAGCAGTAGTTGGAAAGTCTGATAAAACTCCGTCTACAGTAAAGGTGTCCCCGATGTAATTCACAACTTCAAGAACAGAGTCGAAACTGTAATTGTAGCTTGAGGGGAAGTCGTCGTTGGCGAAATCGTAAACATGAACTTCCAGATTCGCACTGTGTGCTTTCTGCACAAAAGTAGTAGCAGCCAGAGTGTAGTAACCATGGGTACTGTCGTTGTATGGATTAACTCGCGGGTAAATGAAATCTTTGGGAACCAGCAGTGCTTGAGCATAGGTGGCAACATCTGTCAAGTTTGAGAGGATTTGCCCATACGTAGCATTGGTGCTCTCCTCAATGGTGTCCAACCCCAAGATTTTGAGGCAAAGATAGGTATTGGTCCTTTTCGCAGTAGGTACAAGTAGTTTCAGTATGCCAACCTCAGTGGCAGACAAATAATATGGTGCGTAGTCCTTGATAAACGTCGTCAGGTAACTGGCTAAGCTGTTCTTTCCAGGATGTTGCTGGTAAAAAGTAGGATACTGCAAAAAGTAGTATATTGCTGATAAGCGAATGCCAAGTGAAGAATCACATGATTTGCATGAATTGAGAGACTGGACACCATTTCACTGACCGCTCAAGTTGCAATTCTGCAGACACTTCAAACTCTTAAGAAAGATTGGTAAAATTGAGAGGATAGACAAGGGTGCACCTCAACATTTAACCAGAAAACTAATCCGACAGTAGGGTCAACTGAATTTGCAATATGTTCAGGTGTCAAGATGGGGAACAACCCATCATAATTTGGAGAGCGTGCAATATCAGGCTGAATTGCTGCACAGCCAAAACAATGGCTTAGTCCCATGGCAATAAACCCAGTGAGGACTCCACTGATCGAAGTGAAGGTGACGAAACTTTTGATGGCATTATAAATAAGCGATTGGTAAACAATGACTCAGTAAGTGCCCATATGACCAAAACTGGTCACTTCTGTATCTATAGGAGTTGAAATGAATTAATTAGGGCCATTGGAGAAGGGCCATTAAGAGGTTGGCAACCACAGTGCTGATGTCCTCTTGATCAAGCAAAATAACAAATAAAGAAAGCTAGTACGGATTTCCATACCTGTAGTTTGGTTAAGCTGGGTAAGATTATAGTCAACCGAAAAGTACCCAGTCTGAGCCACTCCTTGGATCACATAGGTACTTGGGGCGGATAAATTCGTCAAGATATTTGTCAAATTGGTAGACGCACTCAAATTCCAACCAGTGCGACAAACTCCTAAGTTGTCCTTCGTCAGCTGCAAGTCGCAGAGGAAAGCCACAGGGAATTTGGTGCTATTGGCAGCATCATAGTAGGCAGGGTCTGTTTGGCCTGGAAAAATTCCTGAAGAACCACCATTTGCGATGACCAAAGGAGGTAACGCTGCAAAACCAAGGTAATACAGTGATTTATTAGTGAAAGAAATGAATAGCTCACAAAATTCAGGCAATTAATATTTCAATTGCGGTACAGCGCCTCCCAAAATAACATCTAATTCATATGAAATAACACTTCAACTTTTCCACTGTAATCCTAGACGACAAGAGGTGGTTCTGTTATCGTAACCTGCATCAAGGGAGATGTCAATATCAATTAACGTCCACAAACAAATACAAAGAAAACATTAGCATCATTGCTAAACTGGATGCAATTAAGAAAAAATCCCCTCAAACCTGTAAAAAAGAGGAAATGACAAAAAACAGGCAACCAAGGATGACAACTTCAGGACAGACAGCACCAAGGAGAGACACAGAAAGAGGTCTAACAGAAAGCAAAAAATAAGCTGTAATTGCATAAATATTTGCGATGTTCTCTTTAATTCCAAACCCATTTAGAAATTCATGTGATCGCACAACGAAACAAGGTTGCTAGATGTCTAAATGGAAACACAGTATTACTCCCGCAATCGCTTCAAAGGAAACAGATTTTCACTCGAGCTCAGCAAACTTCTATGTCATAAACCCCATAATGTCATGTACAGTACAACCGACTAAGAAAGTGAAATTGCACACATCAACCCCTTTTTTCACCGCAGGTCCAAGGACAGAAAACAGCGTTGAACCAAATACATCTGTCCGACAACTGTCCAATCTGTAACATTCTCTCCAATTGCTAGCCCACTTTGCAATTCATGCGCAAAGACCCTAGAGCCGCTCCTCGTCGAATTGGCAATCCCTCTCACTTTCCAAGATTCACAGTATAATGTTAAAGGCAATCAAATGTCCACAAGTGTTGATACTCTGCAAATTTATATGCCAAGCGGTTAAAGAACCCCATTGTCTCCTGCACTGACAGGGTCTGTAACAATGGAAGTAACAGAAATCAATCTGCATAAATTTCGTTTGGCTCCCACCTAGTCAACTCCACATCCATTTGACAGACTACAATGTGTCCCCAGGAAATAGAAATTGGACATGAGTAACTTCAATCCTCCAACACAGAATTGCTAGACCTCCCTATAGTACTCATAGCGCGCTAGATTATGTACTGTACGAACCATTTGACGCCAAAAACACTATGCACGCCCTAGATTAACCTCCATCTACAACAAGCTCGGATCCTGACGGCACTCCTACACCATTCGAACAAGGTAACATACTTAAACGCAACACCGAAAACGAAATTGGAAACAACATACTTCAATCCTCGAGCCCGGAATTGCTTTAATAGTCCCGACTTCTCTGAAATACTCAAGCATGTCACCAACGAGCTTGATTCTCTAACTAACCAAAACCGCCACATACATCCGAATCTACAAGCCCGAATCCTAACGGCACTCAAGCTCCCACACCAGCTGAAACATGCAAGTCGAAATTGCTATACCAGTCCCTATTTCGCTGAAGTAATCAAGAATGTCACCAACGAGCTTGATTCTCTAACTAACCAAACCCGTCACACACAAGCTCCCACACCAGCTGAAACAAAAAAAGTATCGCTACTCTCAACAGCACTCCAAAATCAACTCACATTACCACAACAAAAGCTAAACGCCCTAGCAAATCAGGCACCCGCTCCATAGACACCATTTCAAGCCACAAACCTCGAGGACCTCCACGACAGCATCCTACATTGGCGAAATCCACAAGTAGCAACGCAATCCAAACCCAAACAACAGTCCCTCGGCGCTTCGACGGCACCGAGAAGATCGGCCTCCCATCCCTCATTTCCCGCTCACTGTCCCTGTTTCAAACCAAACCTGCAATGCAACCACGACACCATTGGAGGCGACTTACTCGAGAGTGTTTGCCATCCGAGTGAGGCATTGTACGCCCAGCACGCCGGCAGACTGACGACGAGCAGAAGTAAGAGCAGGATCTTCATCTTGGAAATGCGAGGGAATGCGAGAATTGCAAAAACTAAGGTTCAAGACCGGCGAACTATGGAAAGAAAGCCGGTCTGGGAGATGAGTTTGGGAGGTGTTAACAACACCGGTAGAAATTCGACTGATGAGCTTCCATAGCCAGGCGTTTCGGTGCAAAGCTTGGAGCACCCAAACACACCGAGACAGAATGGGCAAGCCTTTGCGCTGGTCGTCTCTCTCAGTTGTCAGTCAGCCGCCTGCGCCGTCCGCGTTCTCCGGCGGGGTTCCCCGGAAGTTCGTCCGTTCGATTGGGATTCGTTCGTCGGTTCTGGTTGGGTTCGTTCGTCCTACACGGCGGAAGGGGTTGCGTGGGGGCTTGTGGAAGCTCGTTCTGTGCTTGGTAATGACCAGCTGGAAATTGGGGGGGATCATGAAAATCCGGGCATCAGCGGCCTATTACCGCAGTACCTTCGTGGCAGCTGGCTTTTAGCACTAACCATGAATTGAAGAGGGATTTCAAAAACGTTCATTTTTGAAAAGAAGAAAATATATTATTCTACTTCACTTTTCATGGCACGCAGATTGTCATGAAGTAACTCAATCCCGCATTAGAAATTGCCCATGTGTTTCAAAATGGAAAAAAAAATGGAAAAAAAAGTAACTTAGAAAGTACTCAACTCATAGGTAATAAGTCATTGAAAGTTCTTCAATATATTTATATCATTGATATATTTAAGTTGAGCATTTTTCTTCTTCCTATAGATATATTACTTGATTTTTCTTAGAGCATTATCAATGAATATGAATCAGATGAATTGCACATTTTACAACATTTATCATTCATTCATTGAATAATTGAGCGTTGAGGGCATGAATAGTTGTAGCTACTGTAGTAAACAAACAAACCTATCATTGTAACTCCAAATGCCATGTTATGTAGTAGTTGGTCATACAATTGTTTTTCCTTGACGTAACTTCACAATTCAAATTGGCAAAAAAAATTGCCTTCATAATGTTATCAAACTTTGAACTTCAATTCATTTTTCCATAATCTCATTTATTATATTTAAAAAATAAAGAGCTATTTATAAAATCTTTTGTATTTTTTATATGAAAAGAATGTGTATCCTCACAACTACCTTTTAAGAAACGACAAATTCCAAACCCTTCAATTATAACAAATGCATTGGAAGCATTAAAAAAACACTCATGCCCAAATCTAATACATTGAGGGGGATTTGGGGATTCCAGAAGCCTGTTTCAGGACTATTCACATGACTATTGGCCATTGTTAGCTAACAATTTTTTTCCACTTACATTATTGAACTTAAGCGCAATTCTTTTGAAGGAATTGTGCATTATTCATCATGATTTCAAAATGTTCATTATTCCTAACACAAAACTTAGGTCATTTTGATAGCTTCTCTTACTTCAATAGGTTTGTAGGAATAAACCCCTCATTAAAGGTTAGATATATGTGTTTAGTATATCTTAAGT
The DNA here is from genome assembly GCA_947034885.2 of Thuidium tamariscinum. Lineage (NCBI taxonomy): Eukaryota > Viridiplantae > Streptophyta > Bryopsida > Hypnales > Thuidiaceae > Thuidium > Thuidium tamariscinum. Next base: position 30,295,705 of record OX344751.2, on the reverse strand, counting down.
GACTCCTATAATGTTTTGTGTAGCTTCTCAAAATCTTCAAGTAGCTTTTGTAAATAAGATATATGGCTTTTTGAAGCCTCCTAATGATTCTCGAAATTTCGCAGTGCCTCCAAAAAACTCTTAATTTTCTTCAAGACATAGTTTTAGTATATAAGGTATGTATATATTCAAAATGGCCCTCTACCTAATTTGGACTCAACCTATTCTTGGGGCTCAATTGTGCCCTATTTGCATTCTTAGGTATAAGGAGTGGAGTCAAAGTTGAAAAAAATGGAATCGGATCGAACACTCGTTGTTTTGTAATATCTATAAACACCCTATGTAATTTAGATTTCTGGACAAAGATTTCTTCATTATTCCACCGTTTAAAGGGATACTTTTGGATTACCATTGCATCTTGTATAAGGAGTAAAAAAAACACAATAGAATAAAAAAAAAATAGTCTCCCCTAGGGATAACAATGTTGTCTCTTTCATGGTCATACAACTTTTAGTTCAAAATGCTATTAGTCTATTGAGAAACAAGATGTCATTTTTTAACAAGTGTGTACATTCTACATTGACAATTATTATATTTTTGATGACCATTAAATTGTTCCATTAGAAAGGAATCATTGATATTTCAAAAAATGATATAGATATTCAAAAATTCAAAAACATAATATTTTAGATGAAAATCATGAAATAATCAAATATTTTTAAAAGAACATTGAAGATTTTATACATTAAAATGAATACATTTTTTTGTCAAGTGTATGATATTAAGTTGAATATTTTGAACACCTAAAGAACTTACATGTCTTACAAATAATATAGATATGGAATATGGAATAAAATATATGTCTCATAGTTTAATTTGAATTTATATCAAATAAAATGCTTAAAATCATAATTAGAATTTACATGTATCATTGATTTTTTGAGAAATTTATATAAATCTTTTGTTGAATCAATTTTCAATTTTCAAAGTAATTTTTGAATTTAACTCAAATTTTTTAAATTTTTAAATTAATATTTTGATTTTAAAACAATCATAACTACATAGAATTTAATTACTTACTTTGGAGTTAGGTACAAGATACTTAGAATTTCATAAATCAAATATTAGTAGTCATTTTTAATACTAATTGTTCAACACTAAAAATTTGTGAATAATTTGTGTTTTGTCTTCTTTACACAGGCCTAAAGGATATTAATATCCAAACAATTAAAAAATTGTTGTAGTATCTACAAGAATTTATTTGAAAAAAGGTGCATTTGATGTTTGAAAGTACTAACCAAAGTTGAGTTGGACTAGAAAATAACTAATTCAAAAGGTTTTAATTAAAAGGTTAATTTAAAATTACATTTATTTATATTCATAGTTGCTAATAAAGAGAGAGCTTTAGGTTAGAAATTATTGATATTGAATGTAGAATTGCATGAAGTCATTTTTGTAATCGAATCATTGAAGCAACAATGTCAGTGTGTGAGTATGAAAATGCGAGCATGTGGACCTTAAATATATATTTAAAAGTAGATATCCTACAACCATTGAAGGTGTTTATAATATAAACACTTATAATATAGGAATTTAGAGCAAATTATACTATAATCATGGAAGGTTTTTACAATGTAAAGACCTATAATATAGGTATATGATCTTTTAAGATCATGGGCTTAATTACATTCCTAAGCTCATATATAGCAACTTGTGGAGGATATATGAGAATTCTTATTCCATTCTTTACTTTGTTTCTTTTGAATTATGTCCTTGTCAGGGTCCTTGTGGTTGAAAGTTTGTTTTATTGAATTTTCATTGACTGAGTTAGATGAGGAAGTTGCCAATTATATTGTAAAATAATTAAATACCAATTTCTAATTATATGGTGAATAGATTCAAAATTGATTTTCTTTCTCACTACTACTTAGATGAAAGTCATCCCTATGTAAAAAGATACTTTATGAAGTTGTTGTCCTATCTAATGGTTGGATTTGGTATTATTAGAGTACATATTTTTCTAAATTTAAAAATATGGAAGTATTTTAAGTGGTTAATCAAGCCAAAATTGCATTGACCCTAGTTCAAAATTGAATTTGCAAAAATGAGGTTATATATATAAAGAACACAAAAATTTCAAAAGATCACCATGTCAAAAAAATTCATTTCAAATTCATTCTAACAAAATTTTCCCCAAACAATGACAATATTTTACTTGTAATAGAATGTAAAAGGAATTTTGAAATTTTCCTTTCAAAATTTGTATATTGATTCCAATTAATTTTTTCCAAATAGTACTTTGTAATGATTTTTTCCAAATTATGAATTCTGGAGAAGACCCTAGATGTTCCAAGGTTGATATATACGTGTATTTTTTTTTCCTAAGACAAATTATAGTGGATACACCTAAAAGCACACCTAATCTAAAAGCACCATCTACATTTGGTGTACACTTCCAAAATTGATCATGTACACAAGCTGTAGATGGCACTTTTAGAAACAGACTTAACCCCTAAAGGACCAACATGCCTTTTTTGGCAACATAGCGATTTTGGGCAGGTACATGTGGCTACAGATTTCTATATTTTGGAACCAAACTTTAATAGAAGGTGTGGACGAGGAGTATCTTCAAAGCCCAACAATTTTCGTGACTTTTGACTACATGGTTGAAAAGTTATCGCATAAAACGTTGTTTGTTTCTCAACTCGGGCAGTTTGGGCAGATCAGAAAAAATCACTTTTTTTGGAAATAAAAATTTGAAATTGGTTTTATAGATTTATATATACATGGGAAGCTTTGAATCATTCCATTTGGATTAATGAGTCAAAAGTTATGAAGGATTTTAGTTTGCGGGTAGTTATGGATTCTCTTCTCTAAAATAAACTTTGAAGTCCTTTATTTTACTCAATTTTCAATATTTTTGAAAAAAAATTAAAAAATTGGGTGTAGATTGTTTATTACAACATTTGGACCATTGGGATTGGCATTTTTCAATTCAATAAATAAATTGTTACCATTTTTGTATTTTGAATCATTTTCTACTTCTTTCTTCTTACTATTTTTTTGTACATGTTGTACAATTCCAAATGATATGAAAATTTTCAAGCATGTAGACAACTTGAATTGGAAAATGAATTCAAAGAGTTGCAACCATTTTGGACATTTTTTCATACAAATGTGACCTTCTGAAGTGCAGCTGCCCGGATTTTCGCAGTGGAAAAAAAATGATTTTTGTAACTTCAAACAGTAATATCTTGCAATCTACATGGCGGAAATTTCTGAAATTTTTTCTACATCTTCCCAAACTAGTGCACTAAGAGATCTTACGGTTACATGTGTCAAAAAATGTTTTTTTTCTGAAATTTGGTAGCTCTCCTAGAAATGACAATTTTGGAGCAGTTTTGGTGGAAATATAGTTGCGGTCCTTTAGGGGTTAAACCATTAATAACTTTTGTATACTGTATCCAAATGCTACGTTCTTTGGTGCATTGGAACGTGCTTTCACTTCCCAACAAGACTAAGTTATATGAAAATCTAAATAGTTTATCATAGTAACTGAGCACATACCAATAAGTGTCGTTTTTGTGTGTACCTACCTTAGGGTCAGTAATTTCCCAGTAATTTATGCACCCTATGGATTACCTATTTTCTGACCAAGGTTTAGGAAGCTACAAGATGGTCTCTTTAGTTAGAGAGATTACTTATATTATGGAGCAACTGTTTTGGAAGCACAGCAACTGGTGCCAAGTGGCTTTGTTTGGCTGGTCCTGGTTATATTTGGGGACTCTTCGTGAACAAATAAGATTTTTTTTTTGGGAAGCAATTGATGGTCATCATCCCTTCACTCATTACTAAGGTAGTATGCACTGTGCCAATGCCACAGTCAAAATCAAAGACAAAGTAATTTTCTAATTTTTGAATCCGTTAAAACTTTGAAATTCAATAACTTTCTAGTTGTGAGTCCAAATGCTATGAAACAAAGCCCGTGCACTCCTCCTTGCCAAGAGCTTTCCAACAATACCAAGCACGCAATGAGGGGACATATGGGCCAGGAGATCTCAACATTATGAGGAAAAATAGGAAAAATGTATGAAATGTTTATATGTATTTTTTCATGATTTTTTTGAGATTTTTTAAGAATTGTAAAAGTATGGAATCATAATTTAGTCATTTGTATTTCACTCATTGAAACTTTAAAGTTTGAGGAATTCTTACCAAACAAATCTATAAAGAATTCTCATCCCACTTTGCAAAAAATCTTGAAAAAATTTGCTTGTATTAAAAGGTTTTTCCACTAATTAATTTCATTAAATTATGGAAAGTTCAAAAATTGTCTTTACAATTTTGGAAAATCATTTGAAGCAAGTTTAAGACTTAAACTTCAACATGTCCAAATTTCATTGGCAAATTCTAGTTCCTCATTTAGATATGGCAATTTTGGAAGTGTCCAAAAACTTATGTGAGCCATTTGGTAACTTTTTTATCCCTCAACACCTCAATCTTTTTTTTTGAATTTTTTGTACATTTTTTCTTGTATCTTTGAACAAAAATATTGTTTACTGCAATTTCATGAAATCAGTCACCAATGATGTTTGTCTTTTCAAGGTTCAAGTATTACATTGGATATATGTATCTCTAATTGCAAATTGCCACTACATGCTCAAAAATGGTCCAAATTACAAACTGTAAACTTAAGTACGTTGGAAAGATAATTAAGTCTATTTTATTGATGTATTGATCTTTTAAAAAAAAATTGTGAAACTATATACAAGATAGCTTTTTTTGACAAACTATCTACCATTTAGTACTACTACCATTAGCTTTGATTGTTGCCTTCATAAAGTAAGGCATGCTAGCAATGAAAACTTCAATTATTTCTAGAGACACTTCTTCCCATGCCCATTGAATGGTTTTGAATAATTCTTCTTAGTTTTGTAGTGGTAGTGTGGCACCCCATTTTGAACAGTGTTTTTCATAGTTTACAATAGGATTTTGATGGGGTTTAAGTAAAGAGAGTTTGCAAGCCATGAAATTTTTTTCATACCATGAACTTGCTTCCAATCACTTGATTCCTTGATATGGAGCATTAGAATGTCATCTTCCATGAGTAGAAGTGCTTGAAGGTGATCATGGAGAAAGTTGAAGCCATTGAATCAACTTTCATAGACTACACAACAAAGTCCCTACGTTTCTATTTATTAGGTGGCATTATAATGAGAAGACACTTATTGAATCTTGTGAATGCAGTCCATATCATCACTGATGAACAACCAAATTTAAAAAATGGTGTTAAACAATCCCAAGAAAAACATTTGTGTAACCTTTGGCTATACCATGTATTACCCTAAACTTTTCTAGTTTCAAATGGAGATTTGTTTGTCCATACTACATTTTTTTAGTTAGATATTGTCTACTGCTAATGTTCGTAGTTCTAAAGTGGGTGATTGCACAAAACGCTTGTATTGTTTTCCATCACACTTCTCATGCTAATCTATTTTTTGACCATAAATTTTTCATTTTTGCTCCAAATGACTCAAGATTTCTAGAGAAGGTACTCATGACTATCATACACTTTACATGATTTTTTCATAATTTTCAAAAATAGTATACTATCCTAAAATAGACCTCTATTGAATGTCACAAATGCCAATCTGGAGGTTTATAGTACTATTTAGTATCCAAAAAAACAAATTTTGAGGTGAAATTTGGATGAGGTTTTCTTATAATAGTTGTCTTTTTATAGCTAATGGTTGAAGGAACTTTGAAAATAATGAATTATGTGTGGTGTGGAAGTCTACAAAATGAGCTTTTTTCTACTTGTCCTGGTGGATTCTCTGGTGAATGACCATCTTGATAGAGTTGGTACAAATGGCCAATTTTTAATTTTTGTATTCACTTGTTCTTACTATTTTAAACTAATTTAAACATCAAAATACCTATTTTCTTGAAGTTTGGTACTTTTCAAGTTCTCCTACTTTCCTATGCATTTCCTTCCCTAGGTACCTTCATGTTAAAAGTGTATATATAATTCATATTTTAAATGTTTTTGAAAATTAGTTCTCTAATTTTAAAGTACTCTAGATAAAGTCATGAGCATTTTTGCAAAACTGAAAAAATAGTACACGTGTTTCTTGCAATCACCCAAGTATACCTTGTACCACCATTAAAGTCACTTGTTGCAATTAAGAATACCTACAATTTCACGCAATCAATTTCTATTTCTAGAAGTACATCTACTACATAGTATTGGTGCAAAATTTATGTTTGTACGTAACATGATTGCTTTTAGAGCATATTCACTTATGGAGAAAACTACCTAAGAGGCTTTTTCAACATAGGTGGGAAAAGGCTCAACACTCACTATGTAGGTAATTTACTACAACCAAGATATATTCTTATGAATGATGTGTGACCAAAAAAACACAAGGGCTCAAGATTGATTTGGGATTTATAACACCTACCATTAGCATTTTAAAGATTCATAGTTTTATTGACTTTGTCCCTTAGACGAAAACTATAGCAATGACTTTGGTTTCTAAATTTTAGTCTGCATATCCTAGTTATAAACCCATACACATTGTCTTGTGTGGTTAGGGTTTAGTTGGAGTAGAATATGTAGGATATGCTTAGTCAATAAATTTATATTGTTGTTTATCCTACACATAGCCTCATTGTTACACCACTCTTATTTATATGATCATTCTAGTGTCCCAAAACTTTAGATAGTTTAAGAGAATATGTAGTCTTCTTTCAACCACTAGAAGCCATGTGGACTTGAGATAATTTAATCCTTTAATGTCCAAAGCACGATCTCTTGGTCTTTAGAGAACTTTGAGGCCACATTGGAGAAGGTGGAAAAGTGGTTTCCAATTTTTTTTTGGTAGAGCCAAGATTAAAGAGTCTACTTTCATATTGGACTTGAAATTTTTGTAAATCAATTTTTATTTTTGTATGAAAAGAGCCCAACATCATGCTTATTATACATCAAAAAATACTATATACGCCCCTATCAACTATTGCCGCATCAGTGTTAAAGACAAGGGATTGAATATAGTATTTTATGTAGCATAATGGGCCCCATTAGAAGAAATCTGAGGGCATTACAAGGTTGTTTAGGGTTTGTTCCTGAAACGGCTCCCAATGCCACTGGCCATTGTCAGGCCAACTTTAATAAAATAAAAAATAAAAATTAGGGGGTCCTGAAATATGAAAATAAGTACAAATTTATTTATTTTTCAAAAAAATAAATTATGTGGCAGGGTTGCAACCACGTAGGATTCGAGTTCATAGGGCAGAAACTGCGTTCTCGTAGTCCAGGAACCCGTAGTCTCCTAATGCCCTCAAATTTCATCTAATGATTTAGCTTAACCTTTAAAGGATGTGGCCCCCATTACTAAGGCAGTTAGTAAAATATTCCAATTATTGGACTAATAAGTGAATTCTTTGTTTGTACAATGCACCTCTAAGCAGTAAGTACCCTAAGTAACCAAAAGTGTTTCCGTATAATTTAAAGTTCAAAGTACTATAATTTTTCCATTTGGTGTCTAAACTCAATAGAGCTTGTTTGAAAGTATACACTCTTTTATTTTTTGTAGTAAAATTTTGATATCAATTCAAGATGTACTAATTTTTTTGAGAGTTGTTTGAAGTTAGTGTCTTCAATTTGACTTAACTAAATTGCATATTGATGGATGCAACTTTGGAGGTTGGTATTTCCTTCATCCAATGTTTATTTTCTATTAAATTTGTTAGGTTAGATTTCCTTTGAAATCTAGTTATTGTGGTACATTTTTCATTGTCAATTCAACTTTTTTTGAATGCTTTCATTGTAAGAACCCCTTGTTTATTGATGTTTGCCAACAGGCATGGATGTTTTATAAAACATCAAGATGTTAGAGTGAAGATGGCCTTAATAGGTAGATTTCTATAGATGTTGCCTAGATTACAGGTAACTTGCTATAAAAAAAATTTGATGCTTTTATTGATGTTGATGTTTTATATGACATGAGTACAAAGAGAATGATGATTCTTGGAATATTAAAAAAAACTTAGCATTGCCACGTCAATGAATCGACATGTTTTGATTGAGGGTAAGTAAGAAAGTTATTGAATGTGGTTGTTGTAAGATGTTGATTAGATGTGAAAAATACAAGGGAAAGGCAACTATGTGACATGCTTTGCAAAAAAGGGAAATGCATGGATGTAAACCATGGATGAAAAAATCTTTATAGGAATGGTTGGTTAGAAGCTAAACAATTCATATGGAATATGTAAAGCAAGAACTATATTGATTTCAAAGAATTTTTTTTGAAACAATGTTTAGATATTTAAAATAACATCCAAATGTCTAGCAGTCATGCTCTCGTCTTCAAATTATTCCAAATCCTTTGTGTGTCCATAAACTAACAATGGTTTTCATTGTAAAAACAACCTTTCTATCTTTCATTCTAAATTTCAATGAAGTAATTCCTTCACTTTGCTATAAAAAACTCTTTCTTATGATGGTAGTGAATATTTTTTACCAAGAGCGTAGATATGAATACTATTCGTTAAAGAAGAGGATCTTTAAAAAGATGCTTGTAAAAATATTAATGAAGAATTATAAATTATAGCATTTTACAATCAATTAGTAGGTAGCTCTATTCATTATTGTGTACTAAGATGACCTTTGTTACATGAAAAGATATTTTAAAAATAAATAAATGAACATGATAAATCCAATGGATATACCCATTTGCTCATCTTCCTTTTATACCACATGCATATTGTACTGGCTTCTTTTATTAAATATTCAAAAATCAATTTTTTACAAATCCATCAAGCCAACATGCTGAAAAGACATGTAGAGTTGGCCACAATTAAATCTCGTTAACCCCAAAATGCCTAAGAGGATAGAATCTGTCCTCAAACAACTTTCAAAGCTTAATAATTCAAAATCAGAGTCATATTGGGAAAAGCAATTAACTACAACATTAGAGAGTGGTAAATTTTGAAACAATTCCATTTTTTTAATACAAATTTGACGTGTCCTTCAATTTCTAGGGTGGTTTAGGTAGAGAGATCTCCCATTGCTCAGAGGAAAAATGGCTTGCCAACAAGGATCATACATTGGGATGACATGTCCTCCATCAGGAGAAAAGCTATTGTAGGACGGAAGTTTGTCCTTCGGGCCACGGCCGTTCCCACCATCAAACACCGGATGGGTCTTGTACTCAAGCCTTCACACGAGAAGAGGGATTTTCAAAGATTATAGGACACTGTCTTGAGGTTAGGGCTTAGGATTCTAGGTTGCAATTTGCAAGCGCTCGTTTTAGAGAGCCTTTGGATTTGTGCAAAGACTACTCCAATGTGAGTGGAATTTTGGAGGGAGGCGTTAGGATTTTTTGGCGATGGATGGATTGGGAGAGATGTCGGGTGCGAGGCAGCAAGGTCATTGTCTCCCACAAGAGTGCGATTGTGCGTCAAAAATGAGTATAGTTAGTGGGGCTTGCGATGTATTTTGGACTATTTTTTATTGCCTTCCACTACTTGTGATCCTTGCCTTCACTTGGTCGTTTGTACCGCATTGCTCTTCCTGATTAGCAAGCACGATGGCAAATTTATGCATTGGTGAATTAGAACAATTCCCTCAATCCCAGAGTGAGTATGCCAAGGTCATTCAAGAGTGGCTCACAGAGATTGGGGCAATTGAGAGTTAGGCAACAAGAATTCTGAATTGCTTAGACAGTCAGCATTTAGCTTCATTCCCAGCTCACGGCTTGTGCATTTCCTTCAAGCCTTGAAGGCTAAGCATTGGAGGATCTTATTCTATAGTAACATTGCTTTCATTTTGGAGTAGAGGAAGCATTATAATTCTGCAAAAAAAATTATTTGGGGTTGCTAGAGAAATTTGGCCAAATGAAAATGACCAGCCAGTAGTCGGTGAAGGAAGTTGCGCGTCTAGCAATGCCTAGCAGGCTTTTAATGTGTTTGCCAACGAGCATAAGGTGGATGAGGCGTTGATAGCGATGGTGCCAGCAAATGCCATGAACTACTAGCCTGGACTTACTAGAGGAGGAACAATTAGCGGCCTTGCCTATTGCACAATCCCCCACAAATTGTCGGAGATTGGAGTTTTTCCCTCCCCCCTTCCCATAGGAAGAAGAGGAGACTGCATGCGTGAAGACTTTGTTGACAATACAACTTCAATTAGGTGAAGCTTTCGACAATAACGTTGGCAAAGGAAATTTGCCCACAAATAATCAGAAGACCACACCATTCAAGCAAAAAGGGAGGGGTAGAGGGAGGGCGACTCAATTGCCAGAAATTTCGATGGACATAACTATGGAGGAGACAAAAGGGAGGGAGATCATTCCTCTGCCCTCTAAAAAAAGATGTTGCGTAGGGGGGGTGACGAGGACGTGGTAGAGGAAGGGATAAGATTGTCAAGCCCTTTCCTGCTATGGTAGAGAATTCAGAAGGTAGACATCCTTGTTGACGGGGGAAAGGTCACGGGCTGCTAAAGGATAGAAGCCCTAATTTTGAGGTCTCGCATTCATGTGCTTTTGAGACACCGTTTGGGTGGGTTCGGCTAGAGATTCATGTAGATATACGTCGATCACCTCATCAATTCAAAGATGGCATATCCACTAGCTTGCTCTTCAGAATGCATGACAACTTCCATGGAGTCGAGAGGTTGCTTCCATCAAAGTCGCTAGAGGGGCAATGTGATGAATCAATCATGGGGACTAACATGGACAAGGGTATTGATATAATCATTGACTGTAAAGAGACCTTTGACAGTGGTTGTGATAGTGTTGAGCGCCTTCGGGAGATTCGGGAAGGAAAGCATCTAGTTGCTCATGGTGGAAACATTTTTGCTCTAAAATGCCTCAAAGACGGCCTTGGTTGGTATAATTCTTGCTTTGACGGTGGAGACTATGTGCACATTGGTACTACTAGACAAGGTAGAGGTGAAACACTTGCGGTTTTGCAGATATTGGTTATGAAAGTATCGGTTCCGCGTTCCATAGTTACTTGGATTGAGCTCGAAGTATGATTTCACACACATGTTGCTTGGAAATGTCACTAGAAAATTCACGCATGCAATTACAGGAGCCCTAATGTATAAGGTCGATTTCGATGGAGTAATCGGGATGCATGCAATTCAAAAGGACATTTGCCATTTGGTACGAGGTGAAGAGTTACCTGAGCCAGTTGCTAACATTGCAGATGGGAGGTAGTTAACATTATCAGAAATAGCAGGTACGCTAAACACGTTTATGCTAAACTTCCCTCCTATCTCAAGGATGCAGACGACAAAAGTGACCAAGGAACAAACTAGGAGGTTGATTTTGTTGACTGGCAGGGAAATAGCAATTCAAGTAACTCTAATTGGGTTCTCTCCGATGAACTATAGCAAATCACAGGTTGTAGAAGAAACACCTGTAGATGCCCCCAATTTAGATTTAGATTCGCTTTCTTTTGAGCATCAATTTGCACCCCCAACATTAGGAGGATTTAAATACGGCATTGGTTTCAAATTGCTATGCATTTATGAGGCCAATTCTTGGTCCTTTATGTCGTTTATCTTGTCGCCCTATGCTAATATATGTATTTTTGGAGCTGTTTTGGCCTATTGAAACATTGGATTGTATTTGCGAATAGACCAATACATATGCTTGGCAGGGAAGGTATAATAACCCTGCAAAATCAAATGGTGGTTCTAATTGGACTAATTTGACTACAACTGAATTTAGGTGTTGGCTTGGCATCTGCATCTACATGGGAGTGAAAAAGTTGCCAAACAACTGATTATATTGGTCTCGCCGGAAATTCTTTAGTTGTCCTTTTGTAAAGGTAGCCATGCGGAGAGGTAGGTTTGAGAGCATCTATTGTTATATTCACTTAGTAGATAATACTTTGCTAGTCATGGATAAGAAACATGAGGACTATAACAAAATAGGAAAAGTGCACTAGTTGTTGGAGTCATTTGTCTCCACATGCAAGGAACTTTATAACTGCGAGCGTCATATATGCGTTGATGAGATAATGATACCGCATCGTGGAAGAAGGTGTAAGATAAAGCAATACATGCCTGCTAAAACTATGAAGTATGGCATCAAGGTGTGGTGTTGTGCAAGTAGTAAGTCACGTTTTGTCTATAATCTAGAGGTCAACACAGGCCAAAAGGGTTTGAGCCACGAGAAGAACTTAGGCAAGAAAGTAGTGAAATCCCTAGTTCAAATTTGAAGGGATTAGGGCATGTTGTTGTGATTGACCGTTTCTTCACCTCTCTGAGATTGTTTGATGACCTTCTGAAGGACGAGTTTCTTGCAATGGGGACAGTTATGCCATCCTAAACTGGAATGCCCCCTAGTTTGGTAGCATATTTTCACGTGGCAGGTGAGTGCAGGGGCCTTATTATACAAATGCACCGGTCTCATAGTATGGCTACAGTAGTTTGGTTTGATAGGATCCCAATGTACCTTCTCAATACCTCAATTGATCGAATAGTAGAGGGAAGCTCATATTTTAGGTGGACCAAGCAGTAAAGGCGAAAGAAGTATCACACCTTGCCAATTCTCCTCGAATACCAAGAAATGATGCATGGCATCGATTTGGTTGATCAGTGTAGAATGGAGTACACAATGCAACTCTGATCCCACAAATGGTGGCATTGTTTACTATTGTTTGTGTTGAATACAAGTTTGGGCAATGCCTATGTTTTGTATAAGGCTAATGCAATCAGCAGTGGATAGAGGCATATTATGTCTCACATCGATTTTCATTATATGTCGTTGCCAGTTGGTAGTGCAATGCGGCTATACAATCTAGGCGCACAGGGGCAAGCTTCAACATGAAAAAACATGGTCTACACTTCTTGGCAAAGTATAAAAAGCTTTGTACTAAGTGCGTCATTTGTGGGAAGAAACAAATTTGTTACCGTCCTGGGTGCGTTGGCACTTATATGTGAGAAGGGTCGTATTATCTGAAAGTCCATACAATAGCAAAGTATGCGGCCAAAGTTTTGAAGTGATTTTGTATTGCAGGCAAGCCAAAGGACTCAAGAGGAGGTGTTGTGGATGTGGTTGCAGCCTTTTGCTGGCGGAAGGACCCTACAAGTCATCTTGATGGCGATTGGAGTGCCAAGGTAGTAAAACATCTTATGTGGCTTTGATCATCGTAGTTGTGGTTAAATTTTTCATCAGTTGTTGTGATGCAACAAGTTGGTGGTAGGTTCTGCACAACGCTGCTTCTAGTATTCATTCCAAGACTGCAAGGGGGCCTGATTTTATAGAATGCAACGTAGGTTTTTTGTTATAGCATAGTATGATTTTCGTTGTCTTGTGGTGTGTATCTTTTATGAGGGATTATTGGAATCCTCTCAAGCATTTTGTATTGTTTGAATGCTCCAATTTAGGACGATAGAATTGGGAAACGTTGTTGTCGAATATATTTTTTTGTGCCAACGGGCTTGATTTTGAACTTACAAATAAGATGAGGTATTTTTTTCCAATGTATCTAATGGATTCATGTAACTACATATGAGCAATGTCTTTGGAAGCTTGTTGAATTGTATTAGTGAGGAATTTGGAGAAAAATACCCGGAAGACAATCCGTGCACTTGGACCCTATAACGTCAATGCGCAATTGAAAACGGTTAGGATGTTCACACACTATCTATATATGACGTTGCCACCTCCTTCCCCCGTCACGCTAAGTTAGGTAGGTCATGCTTTTCTAATTGGCCAACCTTGCTTAGTTACTTCCTACTCTAGTGCCCCTTTTGTTTGCTAGTTTGCTTGCAAGTAAGGATTCGATTTGACTTTACTTTCGAATGCACCGTCCGATTTGTTGTAAATAAATTAGTGCCACTTTAGAAGTTCCTCACTGACTGCATCCATCGTTTGAATCATTCAACGTCGGCTGAATTGAATTATGTGCAAAAATTTATTATCATTCCTTTGATGTGCGTCCTTTAGACAATGAAGAGCTTACAAGCAATGTCTTGAACATTCCGTATCTGTTTGATATATTTTTTTAGCCTCACTCGCTCTAAATGTTTTCTTCTTCAAAATAAAAAAATTGCACCTCAATCCGTCTAGTATTTGTCATGTAGTAAGCGACGAAGACACACAATATGCTGAAAAAGGCATGATTTGAGAACCACAAAGCAGACTTCTGAGGTGAATATCATGTACGGCAACAACTATTTTTGGCCTTCTAAAATTTGTACCGTAAGGCTTCCAAGATTTATCTATGATCTATATGGTTGCATTTCTAAAAGTCAACTTCCATAAATTTATAAAAAATAAAAAATTTCTTCACTTGTTTGACAGCAATTCACCACTTGGAAAATCACAAGGTCATTTGGGGGTTAATATGTTCTAAAATAGTATACAAGATAGAATATTTTGAAGGAAGTGATGTACAACCATTGTTTAGTAATATTGGCTACAATAATTGCTTGCAAGCATGCTTTACAATTTTGAAATCAAAATTGATTTTTAAGAAAACAAATTTCGACAAAAAATTTGTAACCATTCATGGGTACTAGCATGGGTACTAGGTGTTCTATATATAAAACATGTACTATACAAAACTAAAGAAGAATGAAAAGTGAACATCTAATTGTTTCTTGAACTATCTAGTTAATACACTTCTAATGCATTTGTGTCAGTAGGAGCCTAGGAGGTCAAGGATGGACTGAAAGTACTAGTGGCCTTGTAAAATGTAGCTTGAATAAGTGTAGTAGAATTACCATTAATGGTTATTACTCCTATAATGATAAATCACACTATTTTAGAACCAATAATAGGTGGCTTTAAAAAAAATTAGAATAGATTTGATTTGCTAGAATTTGATTGTCTCACACTTGATTAGAAATAAGTTCCAAAGGTATACATTTCATGAGAATCTAGAAGACAAGAATTTTGTCTAAATGAAGAATCCACATTTATATTGCATAAAATATTCATTCGTCATGATTTTTTTCATTCTTCCTCATCATTGTTTTTGTTCACATTGAGCTCAATTTCTTAGAGAATTCCTCATATTGTACAATATGAAATGCTTATTTCAATTGTTTATAGTATTCTTGTGTTACAATAATAGTCTATGTGACAAAATACTTCACTTATGAGAATTTAAAAAATTTAATGAGTAATTTTTTCTAATTTTTTCTAAAATTAATAATCTCTAAGGGCAAAAAATAAAGGTCATAGAAATTCAAAACCTAAATTTCTACAAAATAATACAGATTTTTTTTAGTATTAAATAAAATAAAATAATTATAATTATAATAATTAAAACATAAATATATAATATATTTTGAAAATAATTTTTCAAATGAGTTTATGAATTTTTAGAAAAATTAAAAGACAATGCCAAATATTATTATTACTTTGAAAAGTTTCAAAGAATTATAGTTTATAAAAATTATGCAAATTACCTATGATAAACCACATAATGAATGCTAAATTAGTATCACCTCTATCTATATGTGATAATATCTAATGATTTTCAGTAATATATATAGAGAGAAAATAGCATATGTCTAGTTCTTCTATATTTTCATGCAATTGTTGTATGATATAGGTATTTAATAGTTTTCTTGAAGTTATAAACAAAGGTTGTAAAAACTTGACAATATTAGTTGTAAACAATTCTTATAAGGAATACAACACAATATGTTACAAAGCTCCTATACTTTATAACTTTAAATCACAACGAATTTCAAATGCAAACATAAAATATACTTAACCCCTAAAGGACCAACATGCCTTTTTTGGCAACATAGTGATTTTGGGTAGGCATGTATGACTAGAGTTTTCCATGTTTTGGGACCAAACTTTAATAGAAGGTGTGGATGAGGAATATCCTTAAATCCAACAGTTTTCGTGACTTTTGACTTCATAGTTGAAAAATTATTGCACGACCTGTTGTTTGTTTCTCAACTTAGGCAGTTTGGGCAGATTGGAAAAAATCACCTTTTTTGGAATCAAAAATTTGAAATTGGTTTTATAGATTTATATATATGTGGAAAGCTTTAAATCATTCCATTTTGATTAATTAGTCAAAAGTTATGAAGAATTTTAGTTTACAACGATGCTAGTGTGTGAGCATGAATATGTGAGCATGTGAGCTTCTAATATGTATATAAGTAGATATACTACCACCTTTGAAGGTATTTATAGTAAAAATACCTATAATATAGGTACCTATAGTATAAATACACTCTTATAATAGAAGGTTTCTATACTATAAGCACTTATCCTATAGGTGCACGATGTTTGAGGTTCATAAGCTCACACTTCTATGCTCACATACTAGCAACCCTCTTTTAGTTTACAAGTAGTTATGGATTCTCTACTCTAAAATAAACTTTGAAGTCCTTTATTTTACTCAATTTTCAATATTTTTGAAAAAAAATAAAAACATTGGGTGTAGATTTTTTATTACAACATTTGAACCATGAATTGGCATTTTTCAATACAATAAATAAATTGTTAACAATTTAGTATTTTGAATCATTCTCTACTTCTTTCTACAAATTATTTTTTTTGTACATGTTGTACGATTCCAAATGATTTGAAAATTTTCAAGCATGTAGCCAACTTGAATTGGAGAATGAATCTAAAGAATTGCAACCATTTTGGATATTTTTTCATACAAATGTGGCCTTTTGAAGTGCAGCTGCCCGGATTTTTGAAGTGGTAAAAAAAAGATTTTTGTAGCTTCAAATACTAATATCTTGCAATCTACATGGCGGAAATTTCTGAAATTTTTTCTTCATCTTTTCAAAATAGTTCACTAAAAGATCCTATGGTTACATGTGTCAAAAATTTATTTTTTTGTGAAATTTGGTAGTTGTCCTAGAAATGACAGTTTTAGAGTAGTTTTGGTGAAAACATAGTTGTGGTTCTTTAGGGGTTAATAGCCGAATCATTTCACAAAAGCTCAAACCACGTGACCATAGAGAGGGATCAATTTCAAAGAGATTGTTTCCTCACCCCGGAGTTTTATCTTATAATGGAGACTATCAATAAAGACTATCAATGCTTAAGATAGACTACATATGACTACTTTTCTATCTTTGGTTCTACCTAGAACCATCCACTAAGATAAAGTCCTAGTTACCTACTCCAATTATATCCTATTAAATCATATCTTATCCAAATCATCATCTCCTACTTGGAGTTATCTAACTCCAAGTTCCTACACACTTGTGTTTTATCCAATGCACTAGTCATCCAAGTGGAGTTGTCTAACTCCACTACACACATAAATTGTTTGAATCATCTATCTTCAGGTACTTCAATGCCTTTGTCATCCAATAAGAGTTATCTAACTCTAGTGTATAAATCCACTATTTGAAAACATCTATCTTTTGGCTTTGTTTATCTACTAGTGCACATCTCATCATGAATTATTTTATGATCATCCATCAATGCATTCATCCAATAGAAGTCATGATACAATCATCCATCCTTTCATCTGTCAATGCATTATCCATCCAAGATTGTGACAAGGGTCTTGACACAATCTCCCCCTTAAAACTAGTCATTGTCGTCAATGACAAAGTTAGGATAATTCTTCCAAAAGTTAGTCTCTCTTTCCCAAGAGGCTTTGTCTTTAGGATAATCTTTCTACTTTATCAAAAATCTTTGGAATGACTTATTCCGTAGATGGTGCATATCAACTTTTAGTATCCTTTCTAGTTCAACAAGTAATGCTCCTTCAAGAGCAACCTTGGGAATTTTAGGCAACACATACATGGTTGGGATCAAAAACATACATCTTCAACAAACTCATATGAAAAACATTGTGAATTTTCCAATTGCTAGGCAAGTTCATTTCATAAGCTATTAGTCCTATGCGTTTGATAATTTCAAATGGACCACAAAATTGAGGAGACAACTTCCTTGACTTAGTGTAGCCACTTATCCTAAAAATGTTGTTTCTTACTAAAATACATCCTAACCATATCCTATAGAGTTTGATTAGTTCATTCTATTTGACCATTAGTTTCAAGGTGATAAGCTGTACTTATTGGAATTTTGGTTCCACATAGCTCAAAAAGAGATGACCAAAATTCATCTATAAACTTACAATCTCTATCACTTATAATCTTTGAAGGTACGCCATGATTTCCAAAAATATGTTTCATAAATAGTTCAACTACACCAAAACCAATAACAATAGAATAATTCAAGTAGATTTTGTCAATCAATCGACTACAACAAAAATACTAGCATACTCTATTGGAGTTCTAGGTAGGCTTACAATAAAATCCATAGTAATAGACTTCCATTTTAAATTTAGAACTCCAAGTGGTTGTAACAAGTGAAGACATTTAATTTGTTCAATCTTTGAAATTTGACACTTAAAACATCTTTCTACATATTCTTTAATGTCCCTTTTCATTCCTTGCCAATAATAATGGTATTTAATAACCGTATAGGTCTTTTGAAAATTTGGATACTATCTATAGAACTGGACTCTAGGATTTTCACCACGTTTTTTCGACCAATTTAGCCATTTTTTCTCACATGCACAATAGATTTTGCTATTTTGGGCAATTCTACTATGATTGATAAATACCTTGAATTTGTGATTTTTAATCTATTTATAGGTGGGATTTGGATCTACTAAGATTAAAACACTCAAAATATGATCCAATACTATATTATTGTATAACATACCTATTTTGATTTTACATTCTTTTTTGGTCTTTTTGTATTATTTTCCATACTTACTTTTGCAAAAGAAATCCACCAAAAAACAATGAGCCTAACGTGACAAAATGAGAACTCACAATCATCACCAAGGAAGTATATGTTTACACCTTGTGTCAAAATTCTATGAACATCCAAGGGTGATTGCAAGAAAGGCCTCCCATTTTTTGTCTCGTTTTGAATAGTACTCATAATTTTTTCAAGAGTACTATTTAATTAGAAAAACAATTTTTAAAAAATGTAAAAAATAATTTTAATGAATATACCTTTAAGAAGAAGGTACCCTAGGAAGGAAAAGTTCAAGAAAATTCTCTAACTAGGAGAACTAGAAAAGTGCAAAATCTCATGAAAATGAGTACTTTTACATTTTAATTTGTAAAAAATAGGAAAAGGAATTTAAAAAAACAACAGAAATGGGAAATTTGGGAAGGATTGATGATGATTAGATTTCACCAAAGAAATAATTTTGAAACCATTTTCAATGTTCACAATTGCATGCAGAAGGGGTCCCTATTTGCATCTATGTGGAGGATATAAAATAATGTATTTTTAAATTCTTTTTGGCGAAAACATGACTCTCTAGTGTAGAAATAGACCACATAATTTTCAAGTCTACATCATTAATTTTGGATACTCAATAGTGCTAAAAAACCCTAAACTACAAAGTGTGACAAATTAGCTAAAATAAAATTTAATTAGAAAACTTTTTTTTGGAAATTTTTGAAAAATAAGGAATCTCATTATTGTCAAGTTGGCTATCTTCAATAAAAATTTCAAGTAAATTTGCCTAATTCCCCCAAAGTTATAACCAATGGCAAGAAAGTCACTTCCATTGTGACGCCAAATAGTATAGCCCTTTCTTGCAATCACCCCCAAGGCCCCAACCAAAACTAACTTAATAGGAACCTATCCAACATTTATTGCATACTTTTAGTAAACACTTGGTGTTTTAGGCTTAAAGTGAATGCAATACTCTACCATTGGTCATTGGCAATGGAATTAAGGGGGGTTAGTTTGCTGCTTCAACTTGTTTTTTTCTATAGATTTTAGTTAATCAAAGACCTTTGCTTCTACATAGGAAACTAGTTTAGTAAAACACACCTTACTAGATTGGAGTATGTTAAAGGACACGAAGGAGGTGATTATCAAAGGATTGTCTATAGCCGTTGCAATTATCAAAGAGATGTTATTGATCAACCTTTTGAAATAACAATAGAAGGAATAGTCTAGAATATTTTTGTACCAAAGTATTTTTGGAAAAAAAGAATATATGTTTGATGGAAACACAAGTGTTTAACTACACGATGTAATCTAAATATTTGCTTTGAATGATCTTAAACCTTGAAAGAAATGAGCAAAAAGCATATATAGGGTCACTTTACATCTAGAAGCCAAGCAAAGCCAATTCATTATATTAGAGGCCCCAAATCCTCACTTGTAATTGGACAAAAGGCTAAAATTAGTCCGAAATCCTTTACACCTAAAGGTTTGGTCAATTTGATTGAATTAAAAAACAAAACAAAACATGATTTGACAAGGATTAAGCTTGTTAAATTGGATGCACCAAGTATAGAAGGCTAATTCTTAGCCTTAGGGATAATGTCAAATTTAATTTCAATTAAGTTTTTTATAAAATATTATTTCTTTCAACAAATCAAACTTGTTGAATTTTGTGCAGTTAGTCTCAAACAGAATTGACTTGATTTCTAGGTATAAAGCGGCCTTGGAAGTTTCAAACCTCTTCTCTGGGTTTTTTTTTTAAGGTTTTATTGAATTAGGCCAACTTCTTGGCCTCAAGGTCTATATATATGGGAGAATTGGTTGCCATTATAATCTTATTCTAATGAGTTGTTGAGGTTGGACTTCAACCCAAAAGGGATTGAAATTTTATACAATTAGTTGCAAGAAAAATTCACCTTGCCTCTTAGTGTAAAGCAAGCCTTAATTCAACAATTGAGATATTGTAGCAAAAACTATTCAAGCTTGCTTGTTTCATAAGAGGATTTTCAGCTGCTGTATAAGATTGCGAGTTTCCAAACGCTCGGAACGCATTGGGAACGTTGGGAACGCGATGCTGATGTGGTCAAGCGACTGCCACGTCAGAAAATAATATTTTTTTATTAATTTTAATTAAATATTAAAAAAATTTAAAACATTTTTTTGAATTTTTTTTTTAAAACATTTTTTTTCTCTTTAATACATTCTGAAGTTTTTTGAAAAAAAAAATTTAATTGTTTTTTTTCAAAATTCAAAAATTTAGACCAGCAGGGGGCTGGTCTGCAGCAGTGGGAACAATTTCAGGGAACACCCCTGAAACGGTCTTCTGGGGGTCCAAAAATCCTCTTATGAGGCAATCTAATAGGCTATCCAAATAAATATTTGAATATGCTTTATTTGTTGTCCATTGGCACTTTTCAACTATCTTCATCATAAAACACCTCTTTTCTACCTATTTTAGAAATGCCCTCAATATGGATAAAAATACTTAAAAACCTTGCAAAAATATCCTCCTCAACTTGACATTACTACAAAAAAAAGACATTGTTGACTCTTTAGTGCCCAAATGACCATAGTATAGTGGCCATTGGGTGGTTATGAATTGTGGTAACAATATATTTATTTTCATATATAGTACAATTCAACAATTAAATCATTAGAAGGGATTTGAAGGCAAGAGAAGCCCATTTTAGGCTTGTTCCGGAAATTGTTAGTTGTTGTCAAGCCAACAATAAAAAAAAAAATTTATTTAGAAATGATTGGTCCTAAAATGCAAAAAAAAGTCTAAATTTTTCTTTCAAAAAAAATTGATGACATTGCACACTCACAACCATAGAAAGATTCCTACTTTTTTATGTTCCTACAACAGTTTTTGGGTTCCCACAGTTTGGAAACTTGTAGTCTTTTGGAGGCCTCAAATCTCTTCTACTAGTAGCAAATGTTTGCATGCCTGATATGCATTAATCAATTTATGACTTGGATTTCTATTGTTTTCTAAATACAAGATTGTACTAGGCTAATGGCTAAATACATATGTTCTCTATAATCACCAATTGTATGAATTTTGAAATTTTCATCATTCTCAAAATTCTTACCAAAAAAGTAATTATGTAGATTATAATATAGTAAAGATGCCAAGGACTAAAAGTGTCACGCCCCTATCTCCTTGAGGTGCCCAAAGAGCCTTAATAAACAAGAAGGGACCTTAGGGGTGACTTCCCAAGCCTTGCAATAGACTAAGATGGAAAGAATGAAAGACTCCTGATTAAACAAGGCGTAATAGCACCCTAGATATGAAGAAGTTGGATATGTGTCATACATTCTTGAAAAGCTCTTGAGTAGCAGCTTCCAATCGTCTAAAGAACATGTGATTTGAACTTGTAAGCTAGAAGTGATGGCTATTCAAAGTTGCCTATGTCTGATGGCCTTGGGACACTTGAGGGCTAAATGTGAGGGATTTTCAATGAATCCCTCAAGGAAGTATGGCATGTAGCATGTAGCATGTCATTGGAAATCTACAAACACAAAGAATTTAGAATGACAAGCATTACAAGGTTCCAAACTATGAGCTAAAAGTTATGGCCAAAAGATGAGCCATGGTGAAGGCGTGTCACCTCCCCTGGTTATCCCAAATCTTTGGAGGGCTTTAACTTTATGAGGATTTGTCCAAATGGGATGAGCCAGTAGTCCATCGACATTCAATCTTTGTGTAGATGTCTTAAATGGGCTCACATGTGGAATTTAAAGCTTTGAGCACAAAGTTATGTTGTTTGGAAGTTTGGGAGTTGAAATGGTGAGGAAACTTAGCGTTTTGAGTTGGAAATGGGTGGTCTTCCAAAACCCAAAGGTGTTTGGGGTATTCCTTCACCATACAAAGGGGGAGGTCTGTCCAAGACCACAGAGAGTACTATAGGAGGGGTTGGTCTCCCTTCACTACTAGAAAAATCGATGTTCGTTCTAGCAGAGATGTTAGTATATTTTCATTCTACAAAAAGAGTTGGTTAGGACAGCTTGATTCGGACACTTTTTAGCATAGTTCTGTTAATTATGCCATGTAGGATGAATGTCTTCATGAATGTGCCATGTCAGATTTAAACAACTGCCACGTCATCATAAATTGTTTTTATTTTATTAACAAAAAATTTGCCACATGGACTACCACATAGGAAAAATCTGCCACATTAATTAAATTTTAATTAATTAATTAAAATTAAGTTTAGCTTTAATTTATTAAAGTTCCCAATATAGATTCTATTCTTCAGATGAAATGGGTCAAAATTACAACACCACATTCCAAGTGATACAATAGAGAGGGAAAGTGATCTTTGAAAGACACTTACTTTGGTGCTTTAAGAGAGGAGAAGACAAACTCTTTATACAAGTGGGGTGGTAGGAGGTCGAGCAAACCATATGGGATGTGATTTTAGAATGAGTAGGAGTTCAACCGCTTGTAGTTAAGTCAAAAACTAGAAAACATACTCTAAGTAAAATTTCAGACCTCATTTAGACATAGTAGAATGATTTTTTTCAAAAAAATTTGAACTAAGAAAATGTGGTGAATCAATTCAACTTTCATGTCCGAAAATCCATTTGGAATTTGGAGCCTCCAATCAAGAGTTGTGGACAAATTTCAGAGAGGATGTTTGAAATTGTCAAAGAATTTTTTTTTTCAATTTCTCTTTGAAATTTGTCCATAACTTTTGATACATAGGAGGTTCAATAGATATTGAAGTCTAGTTTTACTAGTAGAATTTTCAATTTTTAGTAAAATATTTGGAAAATTTGACAACCATTTTTCTAAAGCTTGTTTGGCCGAAGTTAGTTTAATTCATTCATTTCCATTGTATTTTTACAATCAGCCAACTTTTTCTCCTTTATCATAAGTCTGATTTTTATGAAACTTGTTGGATTTAATAGATATTGAAGTCTAGTTCTAGTGGTAAAATTTTCAATTTTTTATAACATGTTTGGAGAATCTGACAACCAATTTTCTAGAAGTAGTTTGGCCAAAACTTGGAATTAAATAGTTTCATTATTAAATAGTTTTAATCTAAAAGTTTGAATAGATCAAATATTTAATTTTGAATGTTCAAATTCAAAATTTTGAATATTTGAAAATTTACATTTTGAATAGTTCAAAGTTTAGATTTTAGATTTTTATTTACCAATGTCCCTTCAAAAGACAAAATGGATTTCAAGCAAGTTTGTATGACTTCGATTTATGGTGAAACTTTGACACATAATAAAAATCTTATTATATTTTTATAATTATAATTTGTATATAAATTAGTGCTTGGAAGCAAAATCTATGCCACAATAAGCTCGAAACTAAACTTGGTAGACAATACAAACAACCCCACAAATTGTCAAAATAAAATTGGTTATTTTTCACTCAAACATTGTGTTCTATGTATATGTGAAGCTTTGAGTCTCTCTAATTGTACTAGTGTTGGAAAAGTTATAAATATTTTTAATTTATATGTATTTAAGTATTTTAGTGATAAAATAACCTATAGGATTCATGTATTGATGTAATCTTCTTTTAAATCAAAATTTTATTTTAATGTTAAATTTATTTTCTAGAATACCTAGAATATTTAGCATATGATTTAGGATAAGTAAAGTGGCCAATCCTATGAATTGATTAAAAATATATACATTTTTGGCTTCTTGGATGAATGCACCAAAAATTATAATATTGAATGTTTTAGTAGAAAAATGTTGTTGACAATTTAAGGCTTGAAGAACTCATATTCAAATAATTGAAATTTTGAAATTGAATTATAAATGGTACAAAAAATTAACTTTTTTGATTCAAAACTTAGAATTAGAATTAAATTAGAATTAGAACAAAAATATTTCAAAATATAAGTTAGAAATTCAATGAACTTGTAAATTTGAACTCTAATCAAACTATATATTGTATCGAATAAAAATTGCACTAGAATTAGGACTAGGATTTTCATCAAATTTGAATTAATCAAACTAAGTTGAATCAAAATTTGAATTTTTATTAAGTTATTTGAATCAAAATTTGAGTTAGAGCTAAATTTGATCAAATTTTTGATCAAATTTTAAGTTTGAATCATAATTATTGAATTTCATTGGAATTCAAATCAAAATTAAATTCAAATTATATTTGATAAAAATTTAATTAAAATTCAAGATCGGAATTCATACTTTTTGAAAGATTCCAAATGATTTCAAAAGATTTTGGAAAATTAAATTCTTTTTCAAGATTTGAATAGATTCAAATAAATTTGAAAAGATTTCAATATATTTAACAATTTTTAATGGATTTAGAAAAAGATTCTAGTAATAAAATTTAAATAGATGATTTGAAGATTTCTAAAGTACTATAAAAGTTTTTTGAAGGATTCAAAAGATTCTAATAGATTCCAAAAAGATTTTTGAAAGATTCTAAATCTCCTAAAAAATTACTTTAATTTTGGTTGGAATCTTTATTATTTGATGATTGTACATGGGTGATTGCAAGAAACACTTGTCCTATTTTTTGTCCCCTTGACCTCCAACAGGTAGTTTTTTGCTCATAACTTTTGCATAGTTTTCCCTATCAACTTGAAATTTGGAATGAAGGTGCATACAAAAGTTTTATATGTTGTGTAATTTTTTCAATTTTTAAAAAATTAGTTTACTATTTTTAAACTGCCTCCGATTGGCTGTCTACCTTGGCCATTTTGGGGGGTTTTAGTCCTATTTTTGACCCAAAAATGAAAATTTTGAGCTGAAAATTGGCATGCTTAGATATATAGTATAGTTACACAATCCCTAAAAAGTATTTTTGAAAATATTAAACTGTCCAACTTCCACATGTCGTCAAAGTGGCTGACTTTGTGCAAGTGTAGAGAATAGAATTTATTTTTTCCAGAGATGAAATTTGTTGGAAAAGAAAGACCTTTACTTGAAGAAAAAAAGGGTTTTTTATTTTCATTTTTTGAATTTTTTTACTATTTTTACCAAATTAGTGAAAAAAGAGCTATTTTCATTGTATTTTCCATTGTTTATAACATTTAGAGAAAAAATTTCTTAGGTCTGAATTTCAAGAGACATAATATTCACATTGCTCTTCAAATTATCCATATTTTTTTCAATTCAAAAAAATTTTATTTCAAAGGGTCACATGACTCACAGGACTCATTGGTTTTGAGCCATTTTGAGCCAAAACCGGTAAGTGTTTCTTGCAACGACCCACATTTCAAATTAATAGAAATCAACAATTTTAGGCAATCTATATTGATTTAACTCAACATTTTTAGTTTATTGATCATTGATTTGTTTCAAATCAACAAATATCTATGTTGATTATACAATTGTCCAGACAAAATGGACAAATTAGCCATTTCAATGTAAATAATTGTTGAAATCAACAGTAATCAACTAAATTTATATGCGAAAACGGGCCCCATTTTCTAGTAGTGCTTCTCTCTTCCTCTTGGAGCCTCGGTGACTTCTAGTGACTCAAGGTTGGTGATGCAACTTCGCTACCACTCTAAGGCACCATTGGACACTAGTGTGGTGTTCCATGGCATTGGTTGGGTGGAGTCTAGCTCCTTACTAAGCCCTCCTCATGGTGTCTCGAGTTGGTGATGAGTTCTGATTAGCATTGGAAGGAAAATAGCAAATATCAAAAGGGCTAGTATAGAGTGGGGTGACATTCAAGGGGTAGTTAGGACTATAGTGAGTAGTACCATCATGAATCCTTGTACATTAAGGTGGACGTTCCGCTCCCATGTCACCAAGTGATGTGCCCGGTGTCACAAAAGGAGTGTGTGCTAGTAGTCCTGGTAATTGGGACTTAACAAAATGAGTTGAAAATGCAGACTAATGATATCTGTACTTCACAATTTGACATGTGCAATGTTAGGCAATTAGTGATCCAAGTGATGCTATAAGCGGGTTGTGATTAAACTATTAAGTTGTTTGTTGTTGTAAGGTGTCAATTGGGTAGTGACAAAAAGTGTCTTATAAATGCCTTTCAAAGAAACTTCAAAGAAAAAAAATGCACCTATTCATCCAAAAATTTGATGATTTCTAGTTGACTATATTGGTAATAGGCTAGCCATGTCTTCCTAGAGTAAAAGTAAACAAGCCCAAGGCCACCCACATTTCAATTCCATTCTAATGTCGATGTTACGTATTTTTTGTTTTAAAAATTTCCATTGGATATACAAGACCAAAGATGAAAGTAACAATAGGTTGGTTCACCATAATTCAATATGAATACTAAGGGCTAAACACATTTTTTGAATGGCTTCCTATGAAAATGTAGAAACAAAAATAAAACCAAGTATAAGAAATGTTTTTGATCTAATGAGTAACTTTTAGGATAACCTTAGAAATGGAGAATGCCCCTACTCAATCACAAATCAAGTCATTTTTGGTTGACTTCCTTGTTGATAGGTATCATCTTTTAGGCTTTCAAGATTACAATCAAACCTTTGCATCCATTTCAACTAAAGAGTAGAAAATTTCTTCCACATATAACATTGTAATATATACCAAATAACTCATATTTAACTTATCAACTTTTGGGCTATTTACAATAATATATATTCTTATTTACCATCTTTTGGGCTATTCAAACACCTCACAAGGGATAATTCAATAGATGTTGTGAAGAATTAATAACATTTAACATCTAATATTTCTCTTTTAGGATACTAAAGTGCAATTGAAATTTTATAAACTATTTGAGAATGAGATTTTTACACTTATTGAGTTTACAAGTATAGAGGTTCCACTTTACAGGGAGGAGGATCAACTTGACACCAAGGATAACCACAAAAAACCCACCAGAACCTAGCAATTCAATCCCAAGGGATAGAGAAGAATGTGTAATGAAAATATCAGAATTCTTAGTGAAATCCTGAATGAAAAAGCTCCCCAAGTCCCCGACGAACGGCAACCCTAGCCTTCGCCCAAGAAACGGACACGCCGGACTCAACAAGACTTAAGCGAGGTTTTACGATCTCCACGTCCCGGATCTTGTGCCCTACCTGGCTACATTCATTTGCACTCCTGCTCATTATCACAGCCGATCAGTCCCACTTATTTCCCTCTGCAGAGAATTTCTCTCGCATACGCATTCGAATCCGCATTGGGTTCGCATTCGCTGAGCATTTGGGTTTGCATTTTGGGTTTGCATCCCGTGCTATGGCTGCTGCTGCGGTGCGGAGCGCTGTGGCCGTGGGTGCCAAGCTCGCCGCGCCTCCATCTGGCGTTTCCCAGAGCCAGCGTGACTGTCAGCTGTCGTCGCGGGTTTCTTTCCACAGGGATTCGGCGTTGGTGAGCAAGGGTGTGCGTGTGAGTGGCAATGTTGGGGTTGGGGCTGTGAAGGTGGTGGCGGTGAACTCGTCTTCCACGGCTGTGGCGACACCCACGAGCACTGCGAGTGAGAAATCACTTGCGAAGCCGACTGTGTTAGTGGCGGAGAAACTGGGCGCGGCGGGGATTGAGCTTCTGGAAAAAGTGGCGATCGTAGATTGCTCGTACAATTTATCGCAGGAGGATCTGTGCGCTAAGATTTCGCAGTGCGATGCTTTGATCGTCCGGAGTGGCACGAAGGTCACCAAAGAGGTTTTCGAAGCCTCCAAAGGTCGTCTCAAGGTAACAAAGAATTTCCGCTTCTCATGAACCTCCAATTTTGTAGATCCAGAACTCATTGCGGAGTATTCGCATGCGCATTGTTCCAATACGACGTGATTCCGTTGTAGGCTTTTTAATTCTAGACATTCGTGGGTTTGTCACTGCATTGGTCCCCTTCTGTGAAGCACAGTACATGATCCAGTCACAGAGTTTTCAGAGGAGTTTGTGACTGAAATGTTTGGGCATGTCGATCGGGAGAACTACAGACTCCAGTTATGCATTACGAGCTTCGGGGATTTCCGGATTTGGTTCCGGGGTTGATGTGATTTGTGGAATTCTTTTGCTTCCGAGCTTTTGGCACATTGCATTCTTACGTGCATGCGTGAGACTGCGATTGACAGGCGGTCGATGGGATTTTCTTGCCATTTTTTGCAGGTTGTGGGCCGAGCTGGTGTCGGCATTGACAATGTGGACCTCCAAGCCGCGACTGAGGTGGGTTGCTTGGTGGTGAATGCCCCGACGGCTAACACCGTGGCCGCCGCCGAGCACGGCATTTCCCTGCTCACTGCTATGGCTCGCAACGTGGCCCAGGCGAGTGCGTCCTTGAAGGCCGGCAAGTGGCAGCGCAACAAGTGGGTGGGCGTATCCCTGGTGGAGAAGACTTTGGCCGTGATGGGTTTCGGCAAGGTGGGGTCGGAGGTGGCTCGTCGCGCTAAGGGCCTCGGAATGCACGTCATTGCGCACGACCCCTACGCCTCGGCGGAGCGTGCCAAGGCCTTGGGCGTGGAATTGGTGAGCTTCGATGAAGCTCTGTCCCGCGCAGACTTCATCTCCCTGCACATGCCGCTCACGCCCACCACCGACAAGATCTTCAACGACGAGAGCTTCGGCAAGTGCAAGAAGGGCGTGCGCATCATCAATGTGGCCAGAGGAGGCGTGATCGACGAGCCTGCACTCGTGCGAGCTCTGGATGCGGGCATCGTGGCGCAGGTTAGCCCAATTCATTTTCATGAGAATCGAACAGGTTTCAAGCCAAGAAGACATGCCTGGTTGCAGGTTGTGGTTAGGTTATGGCCACTTACATGGTATTTGTAGCAAGCATGAGCATGTTCTTTTCTATCTCGGAACGTTTCATTTTCCTGAAAGGTTTGGTCACGTGCTGAGATGCGGGTGTTTCGTGTGTGTGCGTGTTGTGTGTACCAGGCTGCCTTGGATGTGTTTACTGTGGAGCCGCCGGCAGAAGGTGATTCCCTTGTGAATCATGAGAATGTGATCGTAACTCCTCATCTTGGTGCGAGCACCATGGAAGCTCAGGTAACCCGTGATGGGTTTATGCAGATTACAGTTGATAAGTTGTCTGCTGTGGATCGTCTTTGAGGTAGCTTGTGGACCAGGCAGCTTTGCCGAATGTTGTGATTTGGGAACTGTATTTCAGTTATTCCTGAGTCTCCCATTAGTGACTCTTTTGTGTTAGTTGAACTTCCGTAGTCCTACAGTTATTTTAGTCTCTTTTGTGCATTGTAAAGTGACTTGTGAATTGAACGTGACATGTGTCGTTCTGGCAGGAAGGAGTCGCTGTGGAAATTGCTGAGGCAGTGGCGGGGGCATTGGCTGGAGAGCTTTCAGCAACAGCAGTGAATGCACCTATGGTTCCCTCTGAGGTTGGTGGCCTCCTGAGATTCTTAATATGTTTAATCGATTGATCTATTTCATGGTCGTAAATTAAACATCTTTTATATATGAACTGGTTTTCTGGATATATATCGTTGATGTAGAAAAATCATTATAATTTATTTTGTAAAAGCTCAACACATTTTTGATATAAGAGGGACAATAGATGGGAATCAAATCAGTAGAGAGAATCTCAGAGTGATGATGTTAGAGTATATTTCTAAATGATCAGTTTAGGGCGAAATACTGGACTTTCTGAAGACTCGCTGACAAAAGAATGATCTAAGAAGATTGGTATTTATATAGTTAATAGTGGAATCAAGGATAGTAGAAGCAAACCAATGGTCATAGTAAATAGATACAAACTATTAGACTTCAATTTTCTCGTAATGAGCTATAAATGGTTACTGTTTTGTTTTGGGACAGGTTATTACGGAACTGGCGCCATACGTGACACTGGCGGAGAGGCTGGGAAGACTCGCAGTGCAATTGGTGTCCGGAGGTGCGGGCGTGAAGCAAGTGAAGGTGGTCTACCGATCAGCACGCGCGGACGACGATCTGGACACGCGGCTTCTGCGAGCCATGATCACCAAGGGTTTGATCGAGCCAGTGTCGAGCGCATTCATTAACCTCGTGAATGCCGACTACGTGGCCAAGCAACGTGGCTTGAAAATCAGTGAGGAGCGACAGCCCACTGACGGTGCCGTCGAAGTGCCTCTGGAGACCATCACGGTAAGCTAACTTTCTCTCATCCTTGGACCTGGATGTATAATGTCAAGTGGGGAATAGTCAGTGTTTCCTTGGCTAGGGCGATGAGGATCTAAATCCATAGTTCTTCTCATCAGTGGGTTTGCAGTGTTGGTGAATTCAATGATTTCAGCAAACTTTGTTAAACTTAAGACTCTTTTTCAGGAGTAAGGTTGAACTATCTATCTGACCGTCACTTGATTTTGTCTAGAGGAAGTGGTTGTGTTCAATAGCGACCATTGTCCTTGTGGGCCTAGACGGGTCGTACAATATTTTGGATGTTTTTAATGAATTGTAATGGTTTGGCATTATGTCGGATTATGCTTTTGAGCCTCTTGGTTCTAGAGATGTATTTAAGGTCATCTCACCTAATTGCGACACGTACTGAAATGCAAAGCTCCAAAGTCTTACACAAACGATTTTGAGAATGTACCCACCTCAACATCAGAGCTTGTCTCGGTTGTCTTTGTTTTAGGTCATCTATACCAGTAAAACTTGGAACCCTTGCAACATTTGCACACGGAATCCAAATAATGCATCCGTCGGTGCGTTGGAGTTCCCTTTGGTTTGCTAGCAAGCATTGGCTAACTTTTGTCGGTGGATGGGTTGGCATCAGGTGACGATTGCCAACGCAGAATCCAAGTTCGCCAGTGCCATTGCCGAGAACACCGGAGCCATCACCCTCGAAGGGAAGGTGAAGGACGGCGTGCCGTACCTCTCCCGCGTGGGGAGCTTCGGCGTGGACGTGAGTTTGGAGGACAGTATCATCCTGTGCCGACAGGTGGATCAGCCAGGCATGATTGGGAGGGTGGGTTCCATTCTGGGCCAAGAGAATGTGAACATCTCCTTCATGAGTGTGGGCAGGAAGTCGCCTCGCCAGCATGCGGTGATGGCGATTGGGGTAGACGAGGAGCCTTCCAAGACGACGTTGCAGAAACTGGGCGACATTCCGGCCGTAGAGGAATTTGTGTTCCTGAAGCTATGAGGGGCTTGGAACTTGAAGTAGAGACGGAAGGTCGGTAGCCGAGTTGGCTTGTGGTTAGTGTCCTCGTGGGCACGTGAAATCAATTTTGTTCTCCACACGTTGTTCCCAGTTGTATGTGATGCTCAATTGTTTCTGTGTATTTTATTTTCCATGATCCTAGTGCCACTTTAGATTGCACAGGTGCAAGCAACAAGCTTCTTATTACTAGGAAGTGTGCACTTCGAGGTGGATTGGATGCTTATTACTTCAAACGCTGTATCGTAACCGCAGTGGATTATTTTGAGCTTGTTATCTCACCTCTAACTGCAGACTTTGAGTCTAGTCTTACCTGTCCCTCGAAGGTAAGTAATGATTTTTACGGAAAAGTGACACTACGTTTTAATAAGTTTACAATGAGTGTACAGTGCATTGATCGAGGTCTTACTGGTCAAATAATCTTGAAGCCTTTTAGTCCCTTGCTGAGTGGGTATGCAAGGCCTCCCCATTGACAAACTGCTGAATTTTGGGGCAAGTTTCCACGAATTATGGGCCCAGATCATTGTCAAACTACTGATCACACCTAAAACCAATTTGATAGTCTCATGCTCATACATTGCAAGCAATCACCAACACGGTTTGCCGTTGGATAAGGGTTGCTTTTTGGTGCTTTTCCCTTAACCCGTAAGTGCCCAAGGTGTGTTCTGAGCTTCTTGGAATTTGCTCTAAATTGAATAAAATGCTAACATTTTGATAATGTTATATCAATTTTTTTTAATTGTAACTAGACAAATTCAAACTAGACATGTTATAAATTGCATAGGAAAAGAAAACACAACAATATCACTCATGGAGTGAGATTATAATGTTTGACCATGAAGGTGTTAAAATTGCAGAAGTGACTTGAGGTCTTTCTATCTTCTTTTTGCAAGTCAAATCTGAAAAGTTGGTGAAAAAAAGTATGAGGGTAGAGGGCCTAACATGCATACCTCCAATCAATTTTTGGCTTCTCACAATCTACTCTACAATTTTTGTAAATGAATTTTGAATATGATTTTTCTCTAAGATCTAGTGTATTTGAGGCTCATTTTCAAGAGCTCTCAATACTACACAAAGTCAAGATTGCAATGGGTACCCTTGCACAAAATCTTGAATAGAAAAATCACTAACATTCATTTTTCAAATTGGATTTCTAACACTAAAACTAGACTTCAAAAAAACTTTCCAAAAATATAAACTATTAAAAATAGCAACTTGGTTAGGTTTTTATTTAACTTCAAAGTTTTGCAAATACCAAATTTTGGAGCCCCGGGCATTTAGTGGTTAAAGGGCTAAGAGAGCAAGACTCTTTGAGTTGCACTTGCAAGACCATCCTCGTGTGGGGTGTGTGCTCACAACTCTTCATCTCATGCGGTTTCTTATGTTTGGGATAACCTCGGCAATAATTTTCCATACCGAGGACAAGAAAGTTAGTTCATCTCCTTGTGCTGACCATGAATTGTACTCTACTGAACATTGTTAAAACTCCGGTCCATTGATGTCTCTTACACAGATCTCCGAGCTCCAAATTTCGTGAATGAAAAAATGGTCGGGATGAGTCGTTGGCGCACCGTAAACCCAAATCTCGGTGGGAACGAAGCAAAATGCATTGGCCCTATGAAATGGTTGGGCACATCAAACCGTAAGGCACGCCAATCGCTCGACCAGTTCAAATGCTACCAGGAGACTCTTCGGGGAATCAGAGCTAACTCACAGATGGCAACTCTTCATCACGTTTAAATGTGTCACGACAAAATTAGGAATGAATCGCATTGAGCCCAACAGGTAACAAACCTGCAAATTGCGGAGCTGAAATGGCGAGGTCCGACACCACCTTTTGCGTTCAAAGCAGTGAAGCAGTCCAGGGGTCATCTCACGTACTCCATTCACCGGCCCAAGATCACCACAGGGTTCGCAAATGGCAAGTTGATTGAGCACTACAAGGTGGAGCCAGTGAC
Organism: Thuidium tamariscinum; assembly: GCA_947034885.2. Taxonomy (NCBI): domain Eukaryota; kingdom Viridiplantae; phylum Streptophyta; class Bryopsida; order Hypnales; family Thuidiaceae; genus Thuidium; species Thuidium tamariscinum. Next base: position 30,262,028 of record OX344751.2, on the reverse strand, counting down.
CTTGGCCGCTGGTGGATTGCGGATTTGATTCAGCGTCAGGAAGCTGAGAACGTGAGCGGCATGTCATGGAGTAATTGAAAATAATGTACTGTGATTATCAATGAAATTAGTCGAACATCGTTTCCACCGGTCTAAATGCAATCGATGTGCCCAACATCACTTCTCTTTGTGGTGTTAGGTTGGAATCGCATGGCGCTCCTTAAATCTAAAACCCTGAACCTACAGAAACAATTTTGTACAGCTGTGAGCTCCACAGTGGCTTCTCTCATTCTCTGGAGTCACTGAACCAAAAACTCAATACTCAGACTAAAAGCGTTGGAAAAAATTTGAAAGCCGTGGCATCATAGTAAATCTATGCCTTGTTAATTGCCCGCTGGTCCAACTTTGCAAGTAGAGCAGAGCAATGTTCTTGTATGATGCTGTCAATAGCCGACTCCGACAACGCATTTACAAGTAGAAGCCCTCCTGCATTATGCATTGCGTCCACTGCAGGATCTGTACGAGCCCACAACTTAATTAGATTAATTCCAAAGCACGTATCTGAGAAAGACGGAGGGTTAAAAAGTTGTGAGAGACATGCCAGAGATAAAAGTCACGCACCATAATGTGCCAGCGTTGCTAATGTTGCCAAAGCTTCTCTACGAGTGTCATCATCCGAAGCTGTTTCAAGCATGCCCAGAAGCGCTTTCACACCGCCAGCATCCAATATCCTTTTCCGCTTCTCATCTGCAACCAACAATCAACAATGTGTTCACACTATCCTGTAACAAGCACTGTTTTACCCCAACATTGTCCAACCAAAGGGCTTTGCCAATATTGATGCATCCTAAATTTACTGATATCAGGAAGTAGGGAAGTTTAAGTTCAGAATAATCCTGAGTAGAAACTCACCATCTGTAGCAATCATGGTCAGACGTGAAGCACCACTTCGCTTCATAAATGGATCTTTCACTTTGACCAGCGACACAGAATGCCGCACCATGTTTTCACCTACAATAATTGCGCACGGTCACGTTTGTAATAGAATACTATTACAAGAATCCAAAATGGCTAAGCCCACTCTCATTTCTGTTGAAGAAGCCAAACCACGAGTTCAAAAATTTGCTAGAATGATACATTTCAGCCATTCTACATATAAGAGCCAATTCAGTGCAGCATAAGAAAAGATCGACACACCCATCATTGGCGCCACGTTCATGCCTATGTAAGTCAACATCGCAAGAACTAATCCTTTCACAACCCAGTTCCCTGGCATCTCTTTGGCTTCTTCCCGGGGCTCGGGCAGGCCGGCTTTCTGCAAGCCTTTCACAACAGAGCTGGAATGATTCCTACAGGGCACCATACAACAGTTCGAAGTCGAGATCAGCTGCGGACTAAGCCATTCAACAAGTCAAACTATTCATTCATTCACAAAATATTACAAGCTTAGCCTTTACACCCCTAAAGGACCTATGACTCAAGGTTTTAATTCGACCAATTCGATTGATCAAATTGTGAAATATGTAAATCAAACGGAGTCAAATCTTACATCGCCAAAAGCAGTGAAGACATTGCATGTGTCAGTCAGTCAATAAATAAAATTGGACAAAAGAAAGTCCCTGCATGATCTTAGCAAAACTGCTGAACAACATTTGGGAATCTCGGTCCTTTAGGGGGTTACACTACAGAAGCTACAAACTAAATGAAGAAAAACACAAAGCCGAAATTGCATCTACATGCACCATTCTCGACTGTAGAATGCACACAAACATTCATGATATCAAGAACAAACAATGAAAAGAAAGAAATTCAAATAGATGGAAGACAAAGAGTGATTACAAAGAGAGAACCAAAAACCCTGGGATGGGAATGGGGGCGAGTGTGCGGCAGACCTGGCATGTAATAGTCGCATGCAGAGGGTTTGACAATGTTGCACTGTCGGGGGGTCGACCACGCGATGCGCTTTCTCCTCCATGAGCTGCTTGTAGAAAGCATTGCTGCAACGAGCGATGTCCGTCGCCGCGGTAGCTTTGCTCTGCAGGTGGCGCAGGAACATGTAGCCATGGCGCATGGACGCCATGGCTAAATAACCCCGGGTGCCAAAGAAGAAGACGTGACCGAGGCAGCGAACCCTAATCCAAAACCTAGCTCTCTTGATCTGGAAATTCAGAGAAGCTTGGAAACAACAACACATCAAAACCCCAATGTCAGAACCAAAAACAGAATTGAACTCTCTACAATTAATGCCCAACTCGTCTTCAATGTCAAACTTCGATTTTCAGGTTTTCCAACATGACTACTCCAGGAAAATCGACCGACTGTTTTCAACAATTACCAGTACCGGTATTCAAGAGCTCTCCACGCTAACAGATGCTGCTGCAGCACAAGTATTGGAACGAAACTTCTGGTCCTCTAAAGACAAATACTACGTACTTCTTGGTCTAGCGTAATGTGTAGCGTAATGTGTAAATAAGAACCAAAACAAGATGTGTTGACCCTAAAGAATCTTCTTCAAGAAATCAATATTATACATCTACATCAAAGAATTCGTTCTCGCAACATGTAGATGGGAAAATTCTTAAGAATTGAGTAAAATCGTTTATAAGGCCCAAGGGAATCACTTACATGTATCTATTGTAACCACGTGCGTTAAAAAGGTATTTAAATGGAGGCTACCTCTTACTTGGAATACTTGAGGTATTTTCTAGAATAGTCTAGAACATTCTAGGCGGATTCTTATTAGATTCTCAAATTATTTCTTTAAGGGACCTCCGGAAGACGCTTACGGTCCCCGGACGGCGAACTTCGGCGTTCTCCCTGAGGTCGTTCCGAGACTTCACCCACGCGCGTTGGGCCCCTGAACCTAAACAATGATATGAACTTCATAAAGCATCAGTCACCTCAACAAGACAGCAACAGAGCAAATCTCCAGGACCATAGAATTCCAAGCAAAACAGCGGAAAAACAAAGCCTGAGCACTGATTCAAGTAACACCAAACGAAGCAGGGACGAAACTGAGAGTTGACCATGGCACAAGCACAGCAAAGTGGTTGCAACAACGAAGGTCTAGAGGCCCAAATTCAAGAAGCTTCACCTATGAGTCTGGAGCACCTAATCGAAACAGTGTTGTGAACCACTAACCGCATCGCTGACATCCACACGACAATAAAAAAAAGCACATGCAGGGATTCTATATGTCAATGGAGAGGACGACGTGCCGAAAATTTTAGTGATTGTTCATAAACCCTAAATCAAGCAAATGGACGTCCAAGCAAAACAACGGGAAAACAAAACCTGAAAGCTGATTCTAAAAAACACCAAACGAAGCAATGACGAAACAGATTAGCTAACAACGGGCACGAACACTGCAAAGAGGTTGGAACAATGACGGTCTCCTTCAATTCTGTCCGTCCTAGAAGCTCAATTTCAAGAAATGTGACTAACCAGCACCACGACGTCGATCGCCTCAGGCAACGAAAGTCCTTCAATCGCAGACTTCCGGATTGTGGTGCAGCTCAAGATTCGCAAGGAGTGCCTCGTTGCACTGGGCAGCAGCAAAAGAACCCTAAAACAGGGCATGAGCCGACCTGGAATGTGAAAGTGGATACAGGCCTCCTTAATATCTCATTCTGTAATATCACATCATCTGCTCTCTTGTCTCATTTTGTAATATCACACTGTGTTGGATCCCATGGACAGCCCCCCCATCATAGCAACCAGGCAGCCTCGAGTTTGAGGGAGGGCTCCCTCCATCTGGGCCCTCCACGCCATTGACGGACCAGATGGAGGGAAGGTTGCTTGGGCAGCGTGGTAAATCTCATTTTACTAAGGGTTGACAAGGGTTTGGGGTTTATATTTGTGTTGGGTTTTTTTGGTATGTTTGGGGTTCCCCCTTGCTAAATTAGAGTCTCTGACTCTGAATCTGAATTCTGAATTTGAAAAATCTCATTTTACTAGGGGTTGACAAGGATTTGGGGTTTATATTTGTGTTGGGTTTTTTTGGTATGTTTAAGTTCTCCATCTAATTCGGGATCCCTGATTCTGAATCTGAATTCAGAATTTGAAAAAAATAAAAAATAAAAAAAATAAAAAATTTCAGCGTTTTCCTTGAGGGTTTTGATGTATTATTTAACGCGCTCCCCAAAATCATATTGTGTCACGCCCTTCCATCTGGTCCGTCGATGTAACGAAGGGCCCCGATGCAGCGAGCCCTCCCTCAAACTCGAGGCTGGCTGGAGACGAGGCCCCCCCATCCCTAAGGGAACGAAAAGTGTCTTCACATAGTTTGGCAGTCCGATTCAAAGTGTTGTCACTTTTGCATCCCATGTTGGAACTCAATAAAACTTGTTGAGAAAATTGTGCATACTAGTCTATTTTTTGTGGTAAATTTTTAGATCAATCCAAGATGCATTGATTTTTTGAAAGTCAATTTTAGTTTACCAAAGTGCAGTTGATGGTTGCAACTTCGGGGGTCTCTATCTCCTTCATCCAATCTTTGTTTTCAATAAAACAAAAATTATTTTATATTGTTCAAAAGTCTAATTATAGTGGTCAAATTTTCATGACAATCCAAGTTGTTTCAAATGTGTGGGAGAGATTTGAAGTTCAAAGACCAAACATTTTAAAATTACAATGAACTTTGGTGGCTTGTTTCTTCTTCATATGGTGTCTATTTCTAATAATGTTTTTTGTAAAAGTTGCACATTCTAGTCTAGTTTGGGTGGCTAAACTTCCATATCAATCCATCAAGTTATGAGTGATTGAGAAGCATTTTAGTAGAAGGAGGTTCAATCCTAGATGTGTTTTTTGCACCCTTTTTTGCTATATGCATCTTTGCATTTACACTACAAAAAAATGGAGGTGAATATGACTGCAAAAAATGATTGTTTCGCAATTGCTAAAAGTCATTTTTTGACAATGTGATTGCGAGGTGACTGTGACCTTTGTAGTCATCTAAAAGTTACTTTCATTGAGCTAAAATCTACATGTTTCTAAAATCTAGGAAGGAGTATTATCACCCATCTTTTTCTTTCTAGTTGGGCAATGGATGAAAAAGTTTGATGTAGAAAGTGCTTTCACATCCACATCAACAATCATTTGGAAGTTATGACAGACCCATAATACATCTAACGTGGACTACCACATGTCTAGTCATTTTCAAGTCACAACTTAGTTGCAACAAACCCATATTACATTTGATGTGGACAGCCACGTAAGATGTTATATTGTAGTCATTTGTAAGTCATAGTGGAGTTACATTGCAGTGACAATGTGACTTACAAATGACACGTTTGTAATTAAAAACTTGGTTTTTAATGACTAATTTAAACAAACCAAACTTGTTCATGACAACCAAACTTGGTTATAAATGAAACTTGATTTTTAATGACAACAAGTAGTTATTCATATCACCTCTAATCCCCAAAAAAATTTATATGCAAATTTAGAAAACATTGTGGGAAGAGGTAGCATACTAAATATAGAAAGTATACTCTTCTTTTGTTATAATCTCACAACTCCTATGCAATTTTATACTCAAAATGTACGTGCTTACTAATAAAGAAGCTCTTTAAACATCTATATGATTAGATTTTGGAAAAAATTCAATTTTCTTCATTAGGGATGACTACAAGCCAATGCACTTTTTTTTTAGTCAAAACACACTTGGAAAGGCTTGGACATTTAGGGGTTAAAGAAAATTTAAGGTAGGGATACCCATAATTGCCAATGATACAAATCACCATCCTAAAATAATAGAAAATATACACACATCAAGAAGGCATTGGAAAAATAATAATAATCAAGGAAATTATGAATCATTAGATGAAATCTAAAGCCTATAAAGAGATGTTTGGAGATTGTTCCCAAAATAGTCCTCAAAGTGGCCAACTATTGTCATGTCGACATTTTAAGATAAAAATAAAAATAAAAATTGGAGGGGTCTTGAAATGCAAAAAGAAGTCCAAAATTTTTTTTTTTTAAAAATAAAAAAATGACATGGCATTACCCCTACCACATCAAATTCTTGCAATTCTATACTTCACTGCATTCCCAGACTGTGGAAACTCGCAATCTCTTAAACCCCTCAAATCTCTTCTAATAACCAAATCACCTATAAATAAAACTTAGAACGTCAAATTTTTTTGAAGTATCCAAATAACACAATTGTTGATGCATTGGAAGTTTGGAACCCTCTTGCATTTGCTGACAAAAACATACATTGAAATATGACGAGTAATAATAGGAATATGCTCATTTGCAGTCCCCAAAGTGGCAAATTTGGTGTTCCTATCTTACATCAGCAGCAAACCAATATCATCAAGAGTGGACATTCAATATTCCCTTTCGCATTCTAGACTACTCAACAATAATGAGAGGAATGACAGTCATTGCTTGTCTGAGAAATGCACTGTCGATGCTAGTTCATCAGAAAGGTCGGTAGGGTCCTTCCTGGCAAGAAGCTCCGCTGCTTGTTCTTTTTCAATTCGTTCCCTTTCGCAATCTGCAAAGCTTTGAACAATGTCCAGCATGGCACCCGTGGATCCAAAGAACACCAGAGGTGCCAAAGATTTCTTCTTAATGCCTACTGGAATGGCGAGAGCTGCTCCCAAGACGGAAAATATCCAGGACCTGCGAGTAAGAGCAATTTTCAAATTCGTAGAAATCCCAAAGGATGGTGAAGTTGAAATAGACAGTGTACTTCAATGTGGATTGAGAATGATCACTCTCCCAGAAATAACATTTACTTGACTCACTCTTTTGGCTGGTTTGTACTATAGAGAACCCGGAGGAGAAACCCAGTATATCATAGTATTACTTCCTACGACACCCATGCTTTGAGTCCCGCAGATGAAGACCCCAATTCTAACTTTCAAATGCTCTTCAGAGACCTTCATAAATCACAAAACCTATGGCATGGAGCAAATAGGGTTTGTAATAAGGCCAGAAACAGCCACGAGGAGAAAATAGGTTCAATACCATTTTTAAAGTCCTAGAAGTTAATCTCATTGATCTTTGGTTGTAAGCGATACGCTAGGGTCCTCCTTTCAAATTATAGGACTTTAGTAGTTTTATAATACCCTAAACAACGTCGGAGCAGCACAGCAGAACCTTTATTCTACTCCTGTCACAATTCATCATAATAATGTCCCAAGCTCTCAGTCACATACTGTCCACAGAGCCATCAGGCTTTCAGAATAGCGTATATTGGGTCAAACCCAATCATCACTGAGCTCAGATACCGGCGACAGACGTGTAGAATGCAACACTAGAAGGTGAAATTCGAAACCTCCATCATTCTTGAAGCCACAATGCCGCAAATGAAGGAGACTCTTCAAGCAAAAACATGCATAGAGAGAGATAAATCAACAGCCTTCAGCGGAAACCAGCTCGAAAACGAGACGAAAACCCTAGAGCCCAACAAAGAGTCTTCACAGGATTCTTAACAGAAAATTAGGTCATCAGCTCCGCCAAATCACTGCTTTAAATGTAAAACACTAATGCTCAGGAGAACAAACGCAACTAGACGTCGCAACTCGTGTTCAACAGAGAGCACCAAATTGTGCCAATTCAAATCAACAAACATGGTGGCAGAATGCGGAAGCAAGAACGTACCCGTAAAGAGAGCACTCGTCCAAGTTGTGTTCCGTAGCAGGAGGCCGATGCGAATTCGCCATAGCCATAACTGATCTGAATGCGAAACAGAAACCCTAAAACCTTCCCCAGCGCCGAAGTTCCCCGTCACGTAAGCGTCCCCTCCTGAAGGAAACCATGAAAATCACAATTGCATCAACGAAATTAAATAACGAGAAGTAAAAGGGAATCAAAATTAAGTAAAAAGAGAATCAAAACAAATAGGTCAAAAAAGTAATCCGTATATAGGAATGCAAACCTCATTACACGAATAATATGGGATGTCTAAAGTTAAAGCGAAAACTTGTTAACTTCGAATCTACACTCAAAAAAGGACAGAAACTTCACACTGAATCCTACCAGAGTCAGATCCTAAAAAGAATCACCAATGTCACCGATCCTCACATGTCCTACGAACACAAACTCCAGATACAAGCTTGATTATTCCGCATAAATCAATTTCGAAGTACCACGCACAACCACCTCCAGAAAAACCCTAATCTGTAACTCCCAGTGCCAATTACAACACCGCAAACCCCCATGTCGGAACCAGAAACGTCGATAAAGGTATGAAACGAAGCAGAAAAATCACGGTGGATCGAGCTAGGTATGTGTACCTGCGATATGAGGCGCACGAGGGCCAGGTCTGGATTCGAAAGGACAAAGGTTGAAAAACTAGCAGCCATGAAGAGCTTGTTGCAATGCAATCTGGATTATGGCAGAACCACCTATAGTCGACCACTAGCACTTAACCGATTCCACACATGCAAAACTGAGAAAATACCTAACTTGAGTATATTGTATAGTGAGAGTGTAACAAGATTTACATAAATGGGAGGGTAGATATAGGCATTTAGTGGAGAAGCAATTTAACCCTTGAAGGAAGGACTAGTGACTATGGAAATCATCCATTTTGATACTATGGTTATCATTAGTATAAAAGAATCCAAAAGCACTCATTAGAAGTTAAAGTATTGTAGAAGATCTCCCTCCTCTCTTTCTAATTTTGTGGATGAATAGTTGCACTTCTATCCTACACACAAGAATTCTTTGTCATTCAACAAACACCAAACACCCACCTCAACATCTATCAACTAAGGTAATTAGGAAATCAAAGGTTTCATAAACCACATTGTAAATTAAAAAATAAATACATTATGTATAAAAGAGAAATTGTATGAGATTGAGCATTTCTTCATGTAGTATGATAAATAAACCTGTATACCAATAACCAAATGTAACAATGACAATGAACCTAAAAGTTGCACAATATACATTTGTTGTACATTTGATGATTTCAAATATAGGGTTCAATAAATATAAAAATATATATAGTGTTAGTTTTTTTAATTATTCAAATTTGGATCAGTGATAGTTATCTTATCAATTTCATTAAAACTATGATTATTGTATAGGATAGCTATTCTTAAAGAAATAAGTTACAAATCATATTGACACCTCAATTAGAAATATGAAAACTCAACACCCTATGTGTGAGGTTTGGATGTAAAATAAATTAATGCCTACGAAACTAGGGTACATTTTGGATAAAATTTGTAAAAAAAAATCACATTGTAGGACAATGAAATAAAATAAAAAAGTGTTTTATTGAAAGTCAACCTTTAATCATTAAAGGACCAGCTTGGAGTTTTTTGGCAACATAGCAATTTTTGGTGGATACATGTAAGTGGAGATTTTCATATTTTACACCAAAACTTTAATAGAAAGTGTGAACAAGGAATAACTTTCATATGTACTAAATTTCATTGAATTTGACTCTACAAATATAAAATTATGATTGAAAAGGTTGTTTGTTTCTCAATGGGGCAGGGTGGGCATGGACATTTACACTATGCACAAAATTTCCAAAAGGTGCCTAAAACTATAAGGGTAGGGTTTGAGGCAGGGTTTAGGAACATCCCATGGCCAAGCCTTTTCTTGGATTTAGCCTAACATGCATGTTCTAAAGGAACTAAATGCACTTATTGGAGCATCTTGGGAGTACGAATTCGAAGAGTTAGGACAACTAAAGTTCATAGACAACTGAAATAGACAATACAACTACCATAGGCAAGTTCATATATAGAAGCCAAGGAGGTGGCTTGTACATGGAATTTTGAAAGTCTGAAATAACAAAAGAAAATGAAAAATTCATAACAAGAAACAACATCTCTTCAATATACAACATTTTTTTTCATTTTAAGCATATACTTCAAAATGACTGTTAAAAATTGGAATCTACTTCTACGTCTAATCAATATGTTCAACATGTATAAACATTTGAGTTCCATAATCACTGACACCCTAAACCACTATCTCTCGATACAATTGAAGGCAACAATGATTATGGGACAAGCTGCCTTATCAAATCCTCAATTTACTTCTAGAACTTCCAAATATTTGCAAGAACTCTAAAAATCTAATGTCAATAACTACCATCTTCCTCTAGAATTGAACAAAACATTTATCACAACCTCAACAACCGCCAAAAAGGAAAACACCACCAAAATTCAATACAACCGCCAAGTGACTAATGCAAATGAGTAAGGACAAGTTTCCACTAATGCATAACTATCAAGCCCCTAATTCTACAATGTAACGAAAAGTGGCAGTCACTGTTTTTGATTAATTTTCCTACCCCCTCCCTCATCATAAAAATCAACATCCATTGGATTTGAATTTTAAAAAATTCCACCCCCCCTCCAAGTAAAATCAACAACCGTCGGATATCGATACAATACAACATACGGTACAAAATATGGGTATAGGATACTGATACAGAATACGGATACATCATACTATACAGTATACGGATACAGGATACTAATACAGAATACGGGTATAGCATACAGTATATGATACTAGCACAAGATATATGTACAAAATACGGATACGGGTACAACATATGGGTACAATATACTGATACTGAATGTCATATCCCATATTCTTTGTCTCCCAACCCACCCTCTTAGAATTATAAGAGGGGGGGGGGCCGTGGGGGGAGGGCAAATTTACAAGTTCAAATAATTTAAAAATTAAAAATTAAATACTTATACCAGATTGGGAGGGGGTTAAAAAAGTTTAAAATTTTAATTTTAATGTTTAAATCAGATTGAGAGGGGGGTTGCATCAATTTTTAAATTTTTTTAGTTTTTGAGCTCATTGTGACATAGTTCTCAATTCTACTTTGGAAAGAGGAGTTAGCAACAACATTGACATTGAAGAGAGAATATCATACTTCTGCAATACAGGTATGGATGGGTCTTTGCACATTGAGGAGAATCATGTTGAGTCTACTATTGTTGTCTGTAGTTTAGAATCTGAAAGCATTCTCAATAGATTGAGAGATCAAAGTGTAGGAGCCTTAGAGCTTCAAAGGTTGCAGAATTAATTGCCAGTGATAGAAGCAGTTGTTTCAAGAGGAGAAACAACAACATCTTTGTAGGTGGGTCGTTGCAAGAAACACTTACCGATTTTGTCTCAAAATAGCTCAAAATCAGTGAGTCCAGTGAGTCCTGTGAGTCTTTGACATAAAATTTTTTTAAATTGAAAAAAATATGGATAATTTGAAGAGCAATGAGAATCTTATGCCTCTTGAAATTCAGACCTAAGAATTTTTTTCTCTAAATGTTATAGACGATGGAAAATACAATGAAAATAGCTCTTTTTTCACTAATTTGATAAAAATAGTAAAAAAATTCAAAAAATGAAAACAAAAAAAAATATTTTTTCCAAGTAAAGGTTTTTTTTTTCCAACAAATTTCATCTTTGGAAAAAATTAATTCTATTCTCTACACTTGCGCAAAGTCAGTCACTTTGATGACATGTGGAGGTTGAACAGTATAGTATTTTCAAAAAATCTCTTTGTGGTCTTGTGTAACTTTATGTGAGGTCCTTGCATGCCAATTTTCAGCTCAAAATTTGCATTTTTGGATCAAAGATAGGACTAAAATCCCCCAAAATGGTCAAAGTAGACACCCAATTGGGGGCAGTTTAAAAATAGTAAAATAATTTTGAAAAAATCAAAAAAATTAGACAAAATGTAAAACTTTTGTAGGCACCTTTATTTCAAGTTTCAAGTCAAATGAACAAAATATGAAAAAGTTATGAGTAAAAAACTACCTCCTAAAGGTCAAGGGGACAAAAAAAAGGACAAGTGTTTCTTGCAATCACCCAAGTACTTCCAAGTCCTGACCCCTAGCACATCAAGTTATAATAGTTGCTCAAGGAGCGTAAAGGAGCGAGTTCACTCCAATTGTCTAAAGTAGTAGCGCTATTGGATGTCGATCATTTGAGGTCCTTACCTATTTAGAAGGGAACTGCGAAGTTGCCAACTCATCCAACTACGGCAAACTATAGGCATCATTTTTACAAACAAGCAACTCATGTGTTAGGGTGGCAAGAGAGCAACATCTCACATTGACATTCATTCCCTCATCAAAGACAATGTGTGGCCAGATCTTACTTCCACATCGATAATAGTAGGGATCAAACGAGATGCCACGACTACCGTGCTTCCTCAAGGCCAAATAGGTAAGTGTTTTTTCCAAATTTTTTGAAGTTCATACATTGATGTTGGTATCACCATTGGCTTTAGTTGGAGCTACAAAGCTTTGTTGTTGGGGTGCAAAACTACTCTCCATTTTTTTTCCTACATAGAACTACTCCCTTTTTTTTCCCTTCAATTGCAACACAAATAGATTGAAATAGCTACATGCCAATGAATATTTCTAGATTGTACACATCTTATTGAGAAACTTCAACCATGATTATCACAAAAAGAGGCAAAGACCCTAAAGCATCTTAGCATATGAAAACACATTTTTGGGTCTACATTATTGGCTATGCAAAAGTCTGATCACCTTTTGAACCTGCTCGATCAAACTAGAAGTCCCGATCACCTTTTATTACTCGATCGAACTAGAAAGTCTCGATTTATAATTGTAATTTTGCTCTGTTTCTTTGATTAAATTTAAAGCCCCAATTGATAACTACAATATGCTTTATTGCTCTAATTGAACTAAAAATTCAAATTAGTAACAAGAATAAGCTGGAGCGATTATCCTAAATTAGAAACCTAATTTGTAACAACAATACACTTTGCTGATTTGATCATAGTAGAAGTCTCAATTTGATCCTAAACTACTTTGTTGATCTGATTATACTTGAAGTCCCGATTTGTAATGAGGTTGATTGCAAGAAAGGCCTCCCATTTTTTGTCTCGTTTTGAATAGTATTCATAATTTTTTCAAGAATACTATTCAATTAGAAAAAGAATTTTTTTTAAATATGAAAAAGAATTTGAATGAATACACCTTTAAGAAAAAGGTACCCTAAGAAGGAAAAGTTTAGGAAAATTCTCTAACTAGGAGAACTAGAAAAGTGCAAAATCTCATGAAAATTAGTACTTTTACATTTTAATTTGTAAAAAATAGGAAAATGAATTTTAAGAAAAAAATAAAAATTGTCAATTTGGAAAGGATTGATGGTGATGAGATTTCACCAAAGAAATAATTTTGAAACCATTTTCAATGTTCACAATTGCATGCGCAAGGGGTCCCTATTTGCATCTATGTGGAGGATATAAAAAAATGTATTTTTAAATTCTTTTTTGCTAAAACATGACTCTCTAGTTTAGAAATAGACCACATAATTTTCAAGTCAACACCATTAATTTTGGATACTCAATAGTACTAAAAAACCCTAAACTACAAAGTGTGACAAATTAGCTAAAATAAAATTTAATTAGAAAATTTTTTTTGGAAATTTTTGAAAAATAAGGAATCTCATTATTTTCAAATTGGCTATGTACAATAAAAATTTCAAGTAAATTTGCCTAATTCCCCAAAAGTTATATCCATTATGACGCCAAATAGTATAGCCCTTTCTTGCAATCACCCATGACAACATGATCCAACGTCTAACTTGTGTGATACAAAAGCTACAAACACATGCTATAAATTTTTTTGAAACTTCTTCATCTTAAATCAGGTGTGGTCATATTTATCTTTTGAGCACCTCAATCACAATAGTATGCAAGCAGAGATAGAAATTGACGTTTAAAATTGATTTATGTACTAAAAGACTGACCTGTGGGATTGTTTGCCACAGGCCACAACTCCACAAGCAATCACCGGGCCCCCCACCAAAGTGCATGCATCTAGAGGCTGAACTACACCGACCTAATCATCATCAAGAAAGTGCCATTTTGAACATATTCGATAATGTCGACGAAGACACCAATGATGAATTAGACGATCACAGTGGTGCTCATGAAGAGGGCAATCCAATTGACGTACAAAAGTCTTCAGTGCCAAGCAGTGACTATGTCTTTGTAAACCCCACTGATGTTTGGTGACGGAACATTGCCAATTACGCCAGTAGGGGTTGGCTTTATTTTTCCTACACATGCGATGACTCCGTGAGCATTGCGGACTTTCATTTGAATGATGCAAGTACTTACGACTCCAACAATGACCATTTTGAAATGTAGATAGGTGATGCCGAAGATCATTTCAACACTTTGCAAGAGAAAGACTTACAATATCATGGCAACGACTTCAGTTGCATAGAGTTCACCAAATCTGACTCGGAGGACTCCGATGACCCTAACATTGTTTTACTTGACAACAAAATTGTGTCACTCTTCACTCTCATTACAACAAGAGCACGCCGCTCATCGACATTAGCGTCAGCATCGCGGACTTCTGCATGGAGAGCGTCAAAGTCTAGAAGGTGCGTGACTTGATCGTTGCGGAGAGGTAGAGGCTGAAAGTAGTTGGAGGGGTGATGTCAGGCTAGGTGAGGTGGGTGGGACGGCGTCCAGATGGGCGGAATCCAAGGCTAGGGCAAGGAAGAAGGCCAGGGACCACTACACCCATATCCCTGGCTTGAGGATGATGACGTCTCGGGCTCTAGTGGTCTTACAAACTCGCTAGTCCGCTATTTGAAGGTTCAGTTGAACTACCCTTCCATGGAACTTAGGCTCCCCCCCCTTCTTGATGCCAATTCTGTATCTAAATTTCCAAACTTTAATATGATGAATGAAGGATACAATTCAAAGTATAAAATGGCAATGAGTGAAAACCCTATTTTTCATGCAAATTATGAAATTAGTCATGATCTTGATAGTGATGGTGACAATGGAGATCACAATAATCAAAACAGTGTCCAACACATTTTTAGAGATTCAATATGCAAGGCTAAGGTCTAATTTAACCTATTCTCCTAAACCCCATGAATTTCTAGGTATATCATGCCCAAAGAAGAATTTTCAAAGAATGCCTTCATTCATAGCATTGCTTTCTCTATTTTGGCCATATAGTCTTTTGTGGAAGATTGGGATTGAAACAAACTAGTATACAATGGTGTTAATGAGAATGAAATTGCACCTAGTGGACCTATGTAGGAGCCCTTGACTGTGGTGGCTTTGAAGGCCTATTTGGCGGCTTCAATGTTCATTTGACTTAAATACAACCAAACATTTGGACATATTGGGCAAAAAAAGATTCTTTCTTCCATTGCCTTGGAATATCTCAAGTTTTGACCCATGCTAGATTTCAAGCAATTACAAAATGTCTTTATGTGACAAACCCATCTACATATAAGAGAGAGAGAGAGCAACTGGGCTATGACAAAATGGGACAAGTTTGTTGACTAGTGAATGAGGTGAGGGACAATTTCAAACAAAATTGAACATTAGGAAAATTCCTTACAGTCGATGAGATGATGATTAGATACAAAAGGTCCTATTGTCCTGCTAGGCAATACAAGCCAAAAAAGCTCCAGAAATGGGGCATCAAGGCCGGTGTGGTGTCTAGCGGATTCCATGTCAAATTATGTATATAATTTTGACATTTACTGTGAGGCCAATCCTAATATAGAATTAGATGAAGTGCTCTTTGCAGTTCATGGAGAGCCACAATTAGCTCACAATGTCATAATCCAATTAGTACAAGGTCTTGAGGGAAAAGGTCATGTTCTTGTGACTAATAAATTCTTCTCAAGTATAGGCTTGTTTACGGAGTTGGCCACCCTACACATTTATGCCATGGGGACAATACGATGTAATCGTGTGGGCTTGCCCTTAGAGTTGAAGACAATGAAAGATTGGAACAACTCTCTACAAGAGAAATTGCAATGGAAAATGCACGAGAGTAGGGGAATATCTTAAGTCCTTTGGAAAGATAGGCAGCCTATGCTTCTAATTTCCACCCACGCATTGCCTATAGGATTTCCTTATATTCCTATTCCTACGGTGCCTTGAAGGGATGGAGTAGTAAGGAATCCCATTTCCACTTCTCTAGTGCACTTGGAATATACAACACATATGAAAGGGGTGGATGTCGTAGATCAGTTGAAGGCATTATATTCATGCCAAACTAGATCCTACAAATAGTGGCATCGTGTATTTTGATTTCTCTTGGACATGACCATGGTGAATATGTACATTTTGTACAAAGGTATTTTGGTACAAAGTGGTGGTGATAGAAAACCAATGACACATTTACAATTCAAGACAAACTTGTGTGAAGCTTTATTACAAAATTGGGATGGATGTGCCTAGGATGTTGAGGAAGATAATCCAAGGAGGCATCTTCCAACATGGAGTCGTATTATATTGCCATTGTCAATTTTGTGGTGACCCATGATGTAAATATTATTGTTGTGCATACAACCAAACACACATTTGTCTAAACTGGAGTTGCTTTGAAGAGTTTTACTACGGGCCGAACAACTGTAGAGGTGATCATGGTCCACATCGCCGAAATATATGAAGGTTTGTTATTTGTATTCTTTTCTTGTATTCTGTTGGGGCCTTCTTTAAATTTTTTTATATGGACTTTCTTTCCCTATTTTTTTACTCTGTCTAAAATTCTTTGTAGAGTTTCTTGACATTTCTTTGAGTCTTTTTTACATTCTTTGGGCATTTTTTTACATATCTTGTAGGAATCTTTTTACAATTTTCTTTTCTTTTCTTATATTTTTTGGACCTTTTTTACATATGTTATAGGTCTCTTTATACAATTCTTTTTTCCTTTCTTACATTTTTGCACCTTTTTTACATATGTTATAGGTCTCTTTATACAATTCTTTTTTCCTTTCTTACATTTTTTGGGCCTTTTTTACATATGTTATAGGTCTCTTTTTACAAAAAAAATTTCCTTTATTATATTTTTTGGGTCCTTTTTTACATGTGTTATAGGTGTCTTCTTACAATTCTTTTTTCATTTCTTACATTTTCGAGGGCCTTTTATTTACAATTCTTTTCTACTAGTTATAGTAGTAAATAAAACATTGAAAAAAGGCTCATGTTGTTCTAAAGGCATAAGACAATTTTTATGTATACAAATGGACTAAGGCCATTTGAAATTTGGATTCGCAGCCTGGAGGGGTTCTAAACTTCACTCCTTGGACCAAACAAGAGTGTGTGTGCATTTAGAACAAGGGTGGGAGGAAGCTACATTGCAGTGCGGGTGGATGGTAGAAGTCGAGCAAGGAAGAAGTTGGCCCCTACAAGGAGGGACTAGCCATCCCATGGCCGAATGAGCCTCCCAAGCATGGGGGCCAGCTTGATGCAGCAGAGCCAACCTCCCTTGTATGAAGGGCCAGTCTGCATTTACTAGGCCGCTTACACCCCAATCGATGGCAGGCCTGCTTGGGGTGTTGGGCCATCATTAGTATTTTTTGTCAGAATTTTAGAAAGGCTTGATGGGTGCATCTATAAGCCCGACATTTTTATGAAGTTCACCATGTTTTTAGCCTGCCCTCCTAGGAAGTAGATTCAAGTATTCAATCTACATTACAAATTGGCGAGATTTTACAGTTTTAGGGGTCCAACAAATTTTTATCATAGAGGACACAACATTGTAGATGATGACTGTTCACTTTGTGTAAATGTGTTTTTATGAGCAAGATATGGAATTTCAAAAATTTGACCTTGCATGTTTTTTTTTGCAAACAAGGTCTCACATTTCAATTTTATTGGAACATGTTCTACAATTCAAGACAACTTGAAACTTTTGGAGCATGTAGGTTACTTATAGTGAAGAAGGAATCTAAAATTGCATAAGTCACATGGACCATTATAAGGGTGGATTAGTACACCTGAAGTGTAGCTGCCCGAATTTTTTTAGCCCCAAAAAATGTTTTTTGTTAACCAAAACATTAAGTTCTTCCAATCCACTTGGTCAAATCCTTTGAAAAAAACCCCATATATTCCTAAACCATCTCAGTACAAGATCCTATGGTTAAATATGGAAGAAACCGTAAAAAAAAACTATAAAAAATGCAATACAAATGGTAGTTTTAGAACAATTTAGTTAAAACATAGTGAAGGAACTTTAGGGGTTAAATTTTGTATCAAACTACAATAGGAATATACAAAAGAAGTATTGGAAACTTTGATATTGTAAATTAACCCCTAAAGGACCAAACTGCATTTTTTGGCAACATAGCAATTTTGGGCAACTCACTACAAATGGAGTTTTTATTTTTTTTCTTTGAAATTTTGACACAACATATGCCCAAAGAGTAGCTTCAAGGCCCAACAATTTTCATTACTTTTGATTACAAGGTTAAGAAGTTATAGCATGATATGTTGTTTTGTTTGAACTTGGGACAGCTTGAGCAATTGAAAAAACTTCTTCAAAAAAACTTTTTGTTCAAAAGTGAAATTTCAAATTGATTTTTTAAGTTTTTACAAACATGAGAAGCTTTGAATCATTCCATTTGGATTAAGGAGTCAAAAGTTATGAAGAATTTTAGTTTGCGAGTAGGTATGAAGTTTAATGTCTCTCACTCAATTGTAACAAGAAAGATCCACCTAAATAAGGTGGCTACACCCAAAATCAAACCCCACCTAAAACCACCATCATAATTGTATAAATCTTCAAAATCAATGTATACATATGTTGAAAAAATCATTCTAGAACACCTACCAAAGTTGACCTTCATAACTTTTATAGACTATATCCAAATATCACATTCCTTGATGTATTCAAACCCTTTTCTCACTTCCCAATAAAAAAATATGAAAGTTTGACCAATCTAATAATAGAAACTATAGTAACTAGACATAGTAGTAAGAAAATAGTGGTTTGGGGTACCCCCCAGTAAGGAGACTAGGCTTAAGAATCTACTTCTGGAATCAGATTTCAATAAAATTAGAAGGGATATAGGCAGACTTTACATAGGTTTTGCCTGTAGGTTTCATATAAACATCAGCCAGGTAACGCACGAGTATTGAACAGGCGCTTCATTGTTTGTTGGACTCAAGACACAGTACTCGTAATCAAAAGTAATTCTGAAGGGCTTTTCACTAAGAGTATGAAGAGCCACATGGATCGTCAAAAACAATTTCGTAAATGTAGAAAACTGGGGTATCCAATAATCAACGCTAAAACATGTCCCCAATACTGTATCGTCTGAGAAAAGGTGAGACATCGAAAGGGATACGATCGAAGGAAAAATACAACACTAGAAGGAGAAATTACCTGCTACTACCTTGAAAACAAATCGACGCAACTCAATACCGTTCCTGTTATTCGTACAGTGCAGTCAGGTTAATCTACCAAATGTCGTAATGCAACTTCAATATAGTTTCTAAATTTTTTCATGATGGATGGGTGGATCGGGGTGGAATTCCTGCATACTACAATATTGCAAGCTGAAACTAACATGGCTGATTATAAGCACACGCTTCAGTCCGTTTTTCTGTCGTTACCAACAGAAACTGCCGTTCTTTGCTTGGCTCTCGCTGCAGGACCTGAGCTTCTCTCAGATTGCGAAGACATTATAAGAACCTGGTCAAACAAGAAGCAACCACACAATTCGGATACATCAAATTTTAAGAGCATTATGCATTTACGTTCAAAAACCGAAACAGCACAACCACAATAGTAAAGAAAAAGGCCTTCCTTTCTCTTGGTATGCAATAAGGTAGTTCTTGAGAAGATCAACTGATGAAAGAGAGAACGTGCAAAATATACGCAAACCGAGATGCAGTCACGAGACAGACTTCCCCCAAGTATCAGATGAGAGACCAGATTTAACCAAAGCCATCGGTAATTACAAACCTGAACACATATCATGACGACCAATAGAACTCCTCCCAGCCAAGCGACTCCTTTCCAAGTGGATAGAACTGGCCTAAGCAACCACCATGCCGATACCAGCAACAAGGTTGCCCAGCCGATCACAATCTGCACATCATCACAAACCTTTAATTTCAGCACATAATGCAAAGAAAGTAACAGCATATGTATGCACTCCTATTACTGGACCTGCACAACGAAGGAAATTACAATAGGGACCGACTCTGGAAATCAACGAAGCATTTCGGGATCAAATACATATTAACACACACAAACTACCTAGATCATGCCCATTGCAATAAGTTTTTCTCACTTACGATAAGGGGTCCAAGTGGTCGTGCAATTGGAATATACAAATCCTCCCCAAAAGAATTCTCTTTCTCATGCTGGTCCAGTAGAATGTCCTGTCCAGTAAACAAAATGATTAATTAGGCATCTTGTGTCAGAACAGACACAACACGAGAAAATTTGTGAGTTTCAAGGATTTTTCTTAGAACCTTGATTTCAAAAGCATCATGGCACCACTTAGAAATTCCATCTTCTCCCTGTGGAAGTTCAGACATGGGAACCCTCCTCATATGTACATGCACCTGTCCAAGCAACCAATCGTCGTTATCAGAACCAAAGAAAGGAATCAACAAAAATGATGTTGAAAACGATCTACTAAAAGATCAAACAATCAATGAACGTGGGGCTCATACATACAGAGGTGTGCTATACCACAGATGGTTGCCCTCTGAAAAGTCGGATCATGGTAGGATTCGGAAGCTCTTCAGATACAGCAACGGTCACGTCATAAATTGCTGGTACAAACTCACGCATGTATTTTACAGCTGATACAAATCCCTGCAAACAACAACCGTAATACCAACCAAATGCCGTTGTGAATTTTTTTTTACAAGAGCCACTGACCCATTATCATTTTCCAAATCAGAGTATATGTAAAGTCGGGTGTAAAGGGGGCTCGAATTCCTCATAAATCAACCATAATTGTTCTGTTTAGGCACCCTCCATTACGCAGCGGTTACAGATCACATAAATTTTATTTTCTCCAGTTTCAGCGAACAGTACCAGGAGACATCACTCAAAGATGATCAAGTTACCTTTGTGCGAGGAACGAGTACATGTCTTGGAACACGTAGCCCTGCACCAGCTGCATATTTTTGGGCAGCCTCGAGCTTTGCCTGTGTATATCGAGTACCCTCAACAAAGAGAGCCACCCACAAGGTTCTTGGAAATCCCTTGAGCCTTGCATAACCATCCTGCAGCCACCGAGATTGAAATACTTTTAAAGAATATAGATCAAACACCCCAACAGATTCAGAGTAGTAAATAGACTGAAAAGATTCAAGGGAGGAATAATCCTAACCTTCAAAACCTTTTCGTCCAAGGACCAATTCCTTGACAAAAACACGTATTCCGAGAACCACATCGACCAGCCAATGACGGGGAGAAACTTTGCCGATTTCTTCATGACAGCTCGAGTCCCACCTAGACAACCCACTCGCTTCCAACAAAACCCAAAAACCGCGTTAGTTCCGCAGAAACCATGACTAATTTCGGCTATATGCTTGTTGTAACCCTATTTTGACAAGCAGCTAAGGTACTTCCTCGAATGTAGCTATTGTCAATGCAAAGCCTCCTCCCCTTCGGTCAAGAGCAAATAAAACGCAAGAAACTGAATTAAACAGAAGAGGAAGGGGAATAGTCAAGACAAAACCTGGGCTATACACCACCCCACGAGCCAATCGATGTCGCTGCGGTGGTTACTTATTATTAACGCATGCTCCTTACCTACGGAATATAACGAAACCAAAAAACCATGTCAACCTCTGTGTTCTCCACGGTGTGTAGAGTGTATTAAACCCTAAAAGACCGAGAGGTCCAAATTGGGCCTTAAGTTTTCCTTAGCAGTTTTAAGTGTACTTCAGTCCCTCGTTATTTCTGTACTCACCAACACAAGCAATGCTCTTACCTGATATAAATTTTGACCGATCAGAAATATACTAAATCACAATTTGGTCTTGGTCCTTCAGGGGTTAACACACAAAAAGCACTACCCCAGGAGACCAATCAATCAACCACAATCACAAAATAAAATTGGAAGACGCACCAAAATGCTCCCATGTCTGCCTGTCTGTGAACACCCGCACCTGCAACAAAGGCGTTTCAATCAAAATTTGTAACCAGAGACATGCAATAGCTCGTTGACAAGAAAGAAGGCACAAGCCACACTCACCCTCACTCCTGCCCACCAGTCCAGAAGCCATATAAGCTGCGACCACAAGGCCTCCATCATGATCATATTGACGACCCGATAATTCTTACGTGAGAACGGCAGTATGAAGAGCACCGAGAGCACCTGCAAGTATCAAACACAATAGCATCAAAACTATCGCAATTCTTCTACAGAAACTCAAAGCCATTACAACCAAGGAGTTGTGGAGTGAGGAAAAACACGCACCTGCAAGGCATTGAGGATGAGGCCTGAGAAGAAAAACATGAGGCCCAAGGGCAAAGCGATGAGCGATCCCCTGCCCTCCATAGCTCTCCCTCCCTCTGTCCCTCTGTCCTTCTGTCCTCGTCCCAACAAGTCCAGCGTAGGAGGAAATTGATGCACGGGGAAGGTGGAGAACAAAATATCGATAGTTACATAGGGCCCTGATAATTCATGGGAAAATTCTCCTAAACTTCACACTTCTGACTGCCAAATTCCAATGTTGAAGCTTCATGAGTACCCCCGAAAAAAATCGAAGAAAGTAGAAAAGAGAAACGGTTGAATACAGGATTGAGTCTGGAGGTAATCTATGAATTCATTGGTGACTACTTCAGAAAATTAAACCAGTAGAAAACAGAGTCCCACAGCAGCAGGGCAGGGAACCTTTGATGGAGGCTCACCTAATCAACAAACTCCCAAACTTTTAATTCCCACCACTCACGAATTTTTCACTAGTAGTCTAAGGAGGGATGAGCTGGAAATAAGATCGTGCAATGTAGTTGTTTACCAAAATCTTATAGAAAATGACATCCTCTCCCGATGCCTCTAATGAACATCGGAACACAAACACTAAGGCCAGGGAGTCCATTCATGGCAACGGATATATATCACGGTGAAATAAATTGATACCCTACCAATATTAATATCATCCTGCTTGTAGGCGCTCCAGGGTCGCCAACAAATGGTCTTTAAAATGTAAAACACCTAATTCATCTCAATAGAAGTGAACTTGGGGGGGATGATAAACCCTACAGTCACTTCAAGATCGAAATGAACAATAATTTAGGGTTCAAAGGCACGTAAGCCACTAAGACTAAACACTATATGCTTCGCCGAAGATTAGTAGGTCGCAATACTAAACCCTCCAACTTTCACTCCAAAAGGAAGTTTCCATCCGAAGCTGCTTGCCCAAAAGCGAGCATCAATTGTCTAAGTCAATTTGTGTAAAAGAAGGAACACAATTAGGGCATGAAAACTGAAACCTCGAGCAAACGGATCAGTCTATTCAATTCTGAAAATGCTCATCCAAGTCGAGTAACCGCCGTAGCTCCGATGAACACACAAGCATACTTGTCGGCGCCTACATCGTTTTTCACGAAAGATACAGTGTTCTCCGAACACTTCAAAATCTACACCGACGAAACAAAAGTGAAGACGAGGTCTTCAATACTCTCACTGCACGGGTACCAACTTCACTCTCACACTACCACGACGCGATGATTAGGCGATAATTCCAAAGACTAATCCCATGATTATGAAATGATTATGAGATGATTGCTTGTAAATGTGACTGAATAAGCTTAGAAACACAGATTCAAAACTCGATAATAACGAGCGAAGGAACCCCGAAGACAAAAACCAGACAACCCTTTGCGCCGCGATCAATGGGGGAAGAAGGTCAATAGAAAACGATAATTCGTGAGGACCTAAACCGCACTCTGGAACATGAAGCTCTCGGCAAGGTACCGTGGAAATTCTCCTCACCGAAAAGCGCGCCTTGAAGCTCAATGCGCTGCCTGCAGCTTCGACAAACCCAAAGCAACTGAAGTCGAAGAGCTGACGGCCACGAAACCCTGCGCAACGAAGCTAAGATGGTGGGTGATAGAGGTTGGCGTGCATTTAAGTTACGCCGAAGTTTACGCCTAAACTTCAAGATTCTTCACTCAGGTGAAAACATCCGAAACAGTCAAAATAAGCAACATAGCGTGTGTGTAGGTCAGTTTTGTAAATAACTCCGGAAAATTTGGAAGATGTCGAAATGTAGAAAATTACTTACAACTATTTCTAAAAAATTGAAATTTTTTTTTTTGAGAAAAATTAGAAAAAGGAATATATTTACGCATGAATAGAAAGAATTAATCCAAAATTAGGAGTATCCTCATAAAGTGCCAATTTTTTTTTAAAAATTCTATGTCTATGTAACTACTAAATTATCAAATTGCAAAAAGTAGAATATTTCGACATGAATGTGTTGAAACTAACCTACACGTATAGTAGTTTGAATCACCTTTACAAGAAAAAAACAACATCTATTCAATGTTAGCAAATGAAAATCATGAATTGACACTTTCGAAAATAGAATTTTTGGATGCAAAATAAGTATACAATGTATGTAATCTATACATCAAAATATCTATTTAGATTAAAATACGTTGTTTGTTCTGTTTCCTTCTTATAGTAGGATTTCCACAATTGTGCATCCTCTAGTTGCATTCATAGTACTATCAAAAGCCCTTAGCAAAGAGGAGTGCATGGACTTTGTTTCATGGTGTTTTGGCTAACAACAAAAGAAGATATTGAATTCTTAAAAATCAGAAATTAATTATTTAAGAAATCAATTTTAATTTTATAGGTATGAAAAGAGATTAAAAACGACTTAGCTATCATTTTTGTTGCATTTACAAATGGCATCCCAATGGTTGTGGCAACAACACGTAGGATACTAATTATTATGAATTTCAATGTGGAATCTCCCTAGGTGAGTGAAACCATTATGTAACTAGTTTGATCGTAAAACTAAAATTTAGAAAATAAACAATTAGCCACTCACAATCAAGCATAGAAATGGTTTTATTGTACTTTTGGGACACTTTCAATTGAAGTTTACTCCACAAGATTGGGTGAACAAATGATTTTGGATGTTTTCAACTTAGATGGTTATGTTTTGTTTTTTGCAAATTTTCAAGCACCTAGAATTTATCATACCTTGCAAATGGAAAATAGTAGTGATCAAAATTTTGTATGGGAGTGTATAATATTTGTAAAAGAAAAATTGGAATTATTGGTTGCCAAAATTTGGGTGGAGGCTTATCACTAGTAGAAAAATAGTGACCAAATTAACAAAAAATTAACAATTTTTTGTTGAAGTGGGTATTGTATCCTCTGTTTTTACAGTTTTTGTTGATTCTAGTAGGCATTGACAAAATCAACACTTCATTTTTGTTGATTTAGATATTGTAACTCTAAAGTAACAAAAAAAATCAATACTTTTTTGTTCATTTTGACTTATAAGGATCTTAAGTAAGTTTTTGACATTTGAAAAAAATTTAATTCACCATAATTAGTGTTCTATGTACAATGTTTTTTCTTTTTAAGAACTTAATCATGCATAATTTAGTATTTTAAAAAATTAGAAGACTTCAAAGGCCATTTAGACATAGGTAAAACACCTTTGTCTTAAATTTTGAACTTTAAAAAATTGTAAAATTAAACTAACTTTCAACTGCAAAAATTTGTTTGCAATTCCAAGTCTTCAATCAAAAGTTATGAGTAAAAATCAGAGAGGGGGTGGAATGAACATTTTTTTTGACAATTTTAAACACCCTCTCTAAAATTTATTCATAACTTTTGATTGAAGACTTGAAATTGATAACATATTTTTGGAGATTAAAGTTAGTTTAATTTCACAACTTTTCTTAGTTTAAAGTTTTTTGAAAAAAATTGTTTTACTATACTTAAATGGCCTCTAAAGTCTAATGAATTAACAATTCTATTGGAAAACAATTAAAGAAGTAAATAAATGAAACTCTTCTCAACATCAAAACACATAAACTCTAGGCATGACATTAAATCCTATAATCAAAAGTGGGCCTAGCCCAACTCGCCAATGTCAAGCCCATCCTAGATCATGGGACTCGGCCGATGGTACAGTGGCATAGGACAGCGATGGCGCAAGACAATAGCTCCGCATGACATTGTTTGTGTAATGCTACGAGACATCAACCTTGTAATTTTTTAAACTATAAACTAATTTACTTATCCCACATTGTTTGTCTTACCTTCTACCACCTATGTATATATAGAGAGTTTTCTTCTCAGTGCAAAACACAAATCACAAAACACAAATACAATTTACAAAACACAAAATGTAAATTACAAAATAGAAAACACAAATCACAACAAAGTTTTTATAAAAAGTTTAAGTTCTAATAAAATAATGGAAAATCTCATTAAAATGACAACATTCCATATGCTAATTTTTAGGCTATGCAATTTGAATTAAAAACCGACATTTAAGATAGGTATAGATTTTCAAACATCTAGAATTCTTATAGATCTCAAGAAATCTATAACATATGTAGATTTCAAATTATGTTGTCTAAAACATCTTAGATAGGTATAGATTCCAAACATCTACAAAATATATAGATTTCAAAAATCTATGACAAATTTAGATTTCAGATTGCATAGGGTGAAGTATAAAAAGTGTCAAAATAATGGAATGTTATCATTTTAATGAGATTTTCCATTGTTGTATTAGAACTTAAAATAATTATAAAAACTTTGTTGTGATTTGTGTTTTCTATTTTGTAATTTGTGATTTACATTTTGTATTTTGTGAATTGTATTTGTGTTTTATGATTTGTATTTTGTGTTTTGTGTTTTGCACTGAGAAGACAACTCTATATATACATTTAGGCGGTAGAAGGTAAGACAAACAATGTGGGATAAGTAAATTAGTTCATAGTTTAAAAAATTACAAGATCGATGTCCTGTAGCATTACACAAACAATGTCCTACAAAGCCGTTGTCTTGCACCACTGCGCCATTGACCAAGTCCCATGATTTAGGATGGATTATGACATCGGCCAATTGGGCTCGGCCTACTTTCGATTACAGGGTTTAATGTCGCGCAAACTCTAGTATATTGTAGTGGTTTAAGTCCTTAGAGGACACACGTCCATGTGGCTATTGACCATCGGTTGGACATCATGGCAAGGTGACCTAGGTGGCCATCTTGATAATGTGGCAATTGCCACTTGGTAGATTTTGAATGGTCATTGAATGTCATCTAAATTTTTTATTTTTTATAAGTTTTTTTGACCAAATTAACAAAAATATTAACAAAAAATCAACACTTTTTTGTTCTAAAGTACCCAAATTAACACGTCCAAATTAACAAAAAAATCAACACTTTTGTATAAAATTTTTGTTAATTTTGTCATTGAATTTTCTAGTAGTGTATAGAAAGTGGAAGATTCAAGTTTATGACATTTAAAAAAATGTTTTTGAAGTTGGAGCTGGATTTTTAGATTATTTTTAGTTTGACAACAAGGTAAAGCTATTCCTAAAATTTACCTTTTCTGTACAAGTATAAGTGAAAGTATCATGAAGGCTATTTTAACTTTTGAAAACTCAAAAACTAATTGCTCAATTTGATACAATATTAAAGTTCATTCTTATATGCTAACTAGAATTTCCTTAAGCCATAGAGTAGTAAGTACTACTATACGACTACCCTACTTAGTGAATATATGGATCTAATATAATGTATCTCAAAAAAATTTGAAAGTTTGAAAAAAAATGATAGTAGGGAATTACGAATGCATTAGAGGAGATTCAGGGGCAACAGGAGATTGCGAAAGCCCTGTTCCCCGAATTGTTCCAGATCAGTAATTAATTAATTTTTTTTTTCAAAAAAAAAAGAAGAGTTTGTCCTGAAATGCAAAAAGAAGTCCAAAAAAAATTTATTTTTTTTGCAAAAAAAAATCGGTGACGTGGCACACTCTCGACCACATCAGCAGAGGACAGTTCCGTATTCCTGCGTTCACAGCTTCGGGAACTCACAGTCTCCCGTTGCCCTCAAATCTCCTCTAATGTATCTTTTCTATGTTCAAGCATATGTCAAATAGCATTTTTCAATTCTACCCTTCAAAAGACCAAGGTCTTATTTGTAATAAAACACTCAAAACTACCATTTCTATTGCATTTAGTAAATAAAACAAGGAAATGAATGTTTTAGAAATCTAACTAAAAGAATTATTGATCCTTTACAAGCCTAAATCATCTAATTTAAAGAGAACAAAACATCTAATTTCTATAGATATTAGAGAATTAATGTAAAAACTTAAGAGCCTAAGACATCAAACATTATTGAATGAAGTTTATATTCTTGATCTATTTATAATTAGAGCTCCACTTATAATGAATATCCTCAAGGGGTTTACACCCTATGTATTTTTATAACCACATGCAATAATGGGGTATTTAATGGGGGAGTATTTATCTCCTTCCAATTGTTTTTTTCCTCCTTATGAGTAGAAAAAAGCTACTTCTGTGTATTTTTCAACACCCCCTTTTTTTTGTAAAGCCTTGGAGGGACTAATTTTTCACACCGGCCTATTTTTTTATATGTTCTACAATTACAAAACTTTGCAAAGATCATTAACACTCCAAGAGTAAGTACGTGCAATCCCAACATTCAAATACATATGTAAGAAGATGCAACACACACTACCATTCAAAGGGCCGTGGTCAAGAACTATACATACATGTTAATTATATGATTGCCTCCCAAAAAAACCCTAACATAACAAAGCTCACAACTACAACATGGAACCGTGTTGTGAAATCCTTTCCTAAAAAGCCTAGCATTTCAAACACGTCATAGACAAACAAAACAATTGCAATATCAAGTTCAAAGATAAACACCACATTTAAATACACAATATACAAACTTAGAGAGCTTCTATATTGGAAACTATGTTTACAAACACAACTGTTGTAGAATGTGAGTGCCAACATACTCTTGCCACATATTTCTACCACACATTCTTGCCATATATTCCTACCACCCATTCCTACCACATATTCTATAAGATATGTGTAATTAGGAGATGGTATTTAATTAGAGGAGGAATTCCATAAATTAACCCTTGAGCACGTTGACGTCCAATTTCTAAACAATGTATAGATTAAAATCCAAATTTCTCTCTCATTACAACTTGGATGAGAGTCATCCTAATTCTTAGAGATACATTATGAAGTTGTGGTCCTATCCAAGGGTTGGATTTGGTGTCACTAGAGGACCTATTTCTTTTAAATTACAAATGTGGAAGTATGTCAACTTGTCAAGTAGTTAAGTTAGATTGGCTCTATTTCAAACTTAGAATTGCAAAAATGAGGTCATAGAATCAAATGACATAAAAATTCCAAAAAATCACCATGTCAAGAGAAATTCATTTCAAATCCTTTCAAACAAAATTTACTCAAAAAATGACAATATTTTTCTTGTAATTGAATTTAGAATGAATTTAGAAATTTTCCTTTCAAAATTTATAGAAAATGTTGGTGATAGCATTAGCAAATCTAACCATATGGATAGAATCTAAAACTCAAACTCTACAACTTTTATTTGCATCTCAATTATATATGAGTACAATTTCCAATTCACATTATTTGTTGAAATGAGTATTCCATTATTTGATATAATGAAATAAAAAATTCAAGCATGTATAATCAATCCTTAAAGATTCCCATTTGAATCTTTAGGCTTCAAGTTTGGTTGGGAAAAAATCTCAGAGAAAATTACTAATAGAGAGAATTTGAATGTTCTACTTTGAATAAATTTTGAAAATCACATTTAGGTGGCATAATGAGCATATAGTTATATTGGTACACCACTTCCACACTATATATGTAAGTGACTTATAGCTATGTGAATAAGAACAATATTTTGAATTTATTGTAAGCATATTGAGTGTTTAATCTTTAAAGGACATTTGCAATCTTGGAAGGGTTGTCTAATCTTGAATTTGAATATCTTTTTTAATTGGGCATCATATAGCTTATTCAAGTGATAATGATGAATTTCCACCATCCTCAAAGCCATGGGCAACCTTAGAGCCACTATTTAAACTGTTTTATCACATTTATCAATACAAAAAATACAAATTTAATTGTGATTCAAAATCTAGGACTTAGATTTATAAATGCACCTTGTCAAGACAAAGAGAATGATACAAAAGAGTCACATGTAGTTGAGTACTAGAGTACCAATTAATAAGTGTCTATTGAAGTAACACCAATATGACCTTAAAGTATTCACTTTGAATGGCTTTTACTTTTTGAATGGTGCTTTTAGTTAATGGTTTTGAATCTTTCTCGAGGTGCCTCAAACATATATACACCTTCTAAATACTTTGAAGTTTCTTCAAGTAGCTTAATTTTGAGTATTCATAGAACATACAAAAAATTCATTCTTTAATTTCTTTAATAGTAATAATATTCATATCTATAGTTGAAAAACAACATCTAATTGTGATTTTGACTCCACCTATATACAATAGGTTAAATGAATAGTAATATATATTATAAGTCTATAGGCCTTTTGAGGTCCCAAAGTGACCAATAGATGACTTTCCATATCACCAGAGAAATTAAGAATGTGCCTACCAGTCCAACAATCATTTTTGAATGACTACCTTAATGATAGGTCTTGTCAACCTTAAATGGTTGCAAAGTCCATAAAGAGGTCAATGGGTGACATTCTAAATTATTGAAAAAATGAAATATGGACCTATTATTTCATGAATTGGATCATATGTGACAAAGTATCTTGGTGATAGGTCTAATCTTTTCACATTGAATCCTAGAAAAATGTTGGAGCAAAAGAGTGGTCCTATGGATGACTTCATTATTAATTGCAAAAAAACAAAATGCACCTACTAGTCCAATAATCAAAGTATTTTGGTGACTACCTTTGTCATAAGGGTTGTGTCCACTTAGAAATAATCATATAAGGACTGTAGTTGATTTTGGAGGTGGGCAAGACACTTTCTATTCCCAAACTAAACATAGAAAAAAATATCAAACAATGCATACATTCTAGAGATTTGACGACACCAATAGAATTAGCATGAATGCTTGGGCCTCCATTGTAAATTTTGTGGCAATTAAAGATTGTTTTTTTAGAAGATTTTTGTATTTTTAGCCCATATTTCATTAGTTTTTTCAACTCCTAAACTGCATGCTAGTACAAATTGTTGAAATTCTTGCTCCAATGCATTCAATTCCCAATTCTCCACACTTCACTCCTTCTATCCATATCTAAATTCATTATTTTCCAAAACTCTAGCTACCATTAAAAAAGTGTCAATTTTGACCAAAAAGTCGTTGACCAATCCTTAACTTGCCCACAAGGACCAAAAGGATATAATGTGTTTCTTCAAATTTTCAATGGCAAATTCTCAATATATTGAAATAAATCTCAATATTTTGTAAGCTAGGATCCTGTAGAGTAACAAGTTTACACATTTCTTGCATTGTCTGATTTTCAAAATTTAAATGTATGAAGTATTTAAAATATTATTTAGGAAATGTAGTCTAGTAGAAAAAAGAAGAAAATATAATGTTTTTTTTTAATGAAAGGAGTAATAGAGATGAGAAAAAAGAAATTCTTGGAAACTTTCAGTCTTTATTCTTTACAAACAAAGAAGATTTGAAGAAAAAATTTTGCAAATTTTTATTTTTAGAAATTTAAAAAATAAAAGTTTCAATTTAGTGTAATTAAGAATACAAAATAATTAGAATGATTCCAAATTTTCTTGAAGATGTTCTAAGCAATATAATAATAATAATAATTGTTAAATTCACAAATTTACACATATCTACTCTAAAAAAAGAAATAGGATCCAATTTGGTCAATTTTGGCTTTCTATTCCTTTTGTTTGAAAATGTGTACAAATTTGAGGGAGTTTTTTATTTTTAAAATTTTAAAACTAAAAAATACTGACTTTGCCTTAGATTCCAAGACAATTTTTTGGAGGGATAAAACAACATTATTCATCTTCATGTAAAGCTTTTTGTCCAAAATCTGCATTTTTTGCCTATGAAGTTGATCATCCATAATTGTTATAATCTAAAAATCCAATGGTCAAAATTTTCAACAATTAATTTCATGTATACCAGACAAAGTAGTCTTTACTTTTATAGGATTGAAATTAAAAAATCAACCACATCTATGTGCAAAAAAATATCAAAGTGACACAATTCATTGAAAACCTTCATTGTCAAGGAGTCACTAGGCCTTGCGGGGTTAAAGGATTCATGCAAATGCTTCATTTCTACACTACCATAGAACCTCCCCAATTCAGTCCTCTTTAACTTCTAAAGACCTATTGTCCCTTTTAAGGACAAAATGGATTTTGGGCAGGTTCTTATATCCTCAATTTTTGAGAAACTTTTTGAAACTTTCTCATAAGATAGAAAAATTAATTGGCTTTGTGGGAATATAATTTTTATTTCAATTGGTGCTTTGGAGCAAAAATTATAACACAAAAAGTCCAAAATTGAACTTGGTAGACAACAACAAAATTTTGCAAAAATAGAAAATTAAAATTAAATTTTTTTTCCACCTACAAGTATATTTTTTTGGTCTACATTTGAAGCTCTGATTCATTTTATTTGGACTAATAATGAGAAAGTTATAGACAATATTGTTTTTTGGGCAATTTTAGCATCTTTTTGAAAAAATAACTTTGATTGTACATATCTTTCAATCTATACATCCAAACTTTATGAAATTTTTACCACATGATCTTAAACAAGTTAAATATAAGATCCTACAATTGGATTTAAGAAATGTTTTTTTGTTTTCATGAATGAACACAACAAAAATGGCAATCTTAAGTAGTATTGACAAAAAAAATGGCTTCAATCCTTCATGGGTCAATTCAATTAACCCTAAATGCCCAAGACACCAAAATTTGGTGTTTGCAAAACTTTGAAGTTAAATGAAATGTAATCAAGTTGCTATTTTTAGTAGTTTGTATTTTTGAATAATTCTTTTCAAAGTCTACTTTAAGCATCAAAAATCTGATCTTGAAAATCATTGACTATCATTTTTCTATTTAAGATTATGTGCAAGGATACCCATTACAATCTTGACTTTCTCTAGTGTCGAGGGCTCTTGGAAATCTGGTTGGAAATGAGCCTCAAATACACTAGATCTTGGAGAAAAAATTACATTAGAAATTCATTCAAAAAAATTGTAGAGTAGATTTTGAGAAGCCATAAATTGATTAGGTCATGCATGTTAGGCACTTTGACCTCATATTTTTTTGGTCACCAACTTTTAAGATTCAACTTGTGAAAAGGGGATTGAAAGACTTCACATCACTTTTGCAATTTTAACACCTTCATGATCAAACATTATAATCTTTCAATCCATAAGTGATATTGGTGTGTTTTCTTTTTTTAAGTGATCTTTAACATGTCTAGTTTGAATTTATATTGTTACATTTTTTTTAAATTGATAAAGCTCATCATAAAGTTGATTTTCTATACACTTTAGAGCAAATTTCTAGAAGCTCAAAAAAGGCCTAAGACATTTAGGGATTAGAATGTTGTTAGAGAACATTAATTGCTCATCCTAGCTTAGCAATATTTACCATGTATGAAAATCATGCCCTTTCCTAATGCAATAACCTATTAACCTCTCTTCCTCAGACCATCTTCATTGCATGGGTCAGAATTTGACTCAAAATCAGACCCTTCGCAAGGCAGATGATTATAACCCATCCCGGCCAGAGTTGGACAACCCCACTACTAAACAGTGCAAACAACCTTCTAAATGATATTTTTATTTTTTTTAAACAATTTTTTCAATTTATTTTGGCTTGAATTAAAGCCCAAAAACATTGGGTTTTTTTTCCTTTGACGTCTCATTCTCCTTGCTTGAGGATATCTCAAAATATTTTGAGTTTTCAATAGAGCAAGACTCCTTATATCCCCATGGGGTGGAGGGAGGTGCTCCAATCCATGTGGTATATATGAATTGCAACTTGTTGGAACTAAAAATTTGAATTTTGAATTTTGAAAATCCAAAAAAATTTGGAAATATCAAAATTCAAATTTTTAGTTCCAACAAGTTGTAGTTCATATATCCCACATAGGTTGGAGTACCTCCCTCCACCCCATGGGGATATAAGGGCAATTGCATGAAACACTTGTACTATTTTCCGTCACACGTCTCATGCTGATCTGTTTTTTGACCATAACTTTTGCATTTTTGCTCCAAATGACTTAAGATTTCTAGAGAAGGTACTCATAACTATCATATAGCTTACATGAATTTTTGATAATTTAAAAAATAATTTGATATAAAAATAGTACTAGTGATTGAATGTCACATATGACAATTTGGAGGTTTTTAGTACTATGGAATACCTTTTTTTTAGTGATTTTGAGATAAAATTTGGATGAGATGGTCTTCTAATAGATTTCTAGCTTTCCACAAAAGGATTTTCAAAAATAGTTAATTTTATGTCATGTGGAGGTCTACAAAGAGAGCTTCATTCTGCTTGTATTTTGAAACATATAGAATATTATTTTGGTATGTTTTTTGGTGAATGACCATCTCCATAAAGTTGTTGCAAATGGACACTTTTTATTTTTTGTATTTAATTATTTTTACTATTTTTTCCTAATTAAAACATGAAGGTATGTATTTTCTTGAGGTTTGGCACTTTTCCAGTTCTCCTATTTAGAAAAGTTTCCTATACAATTCCTTTTGTAGGTACCTTTGTATTAAAGGTGTATACATAAGTCATATTTTTTAAGAATTTTAAAAATTGTTTTTTTAATTAAATAATACTCCAGAAAAAGTCAAGAGTATTATTGTAAAACGCAACAAATAGTACAAGTGTTTCGTACAATCACCCATAAGGAGCCTTGCTCCATTACAAACTCACTTCTTCCTACATTCACATGAAGTGGATGTAGAAAGGCTTGAGTTTCCATGAGAAGTGGAGCTCACTACATCCTCTTGGGGTGGAGGGAGGAGTTCTAATCCATACAAGACTCCTCCCTCCACTACAAGAGGATGTAATGAGCTCCATTTCTCATTGAAAATTTAAGCCAAGATGGATTTCATTTTTCATCTTTTTTGGGACAAGAAATGTCTCATTTTTTGTACATGAAACTGCTTGTAAGCATTTCATTTTTAAAAGAATTTGAAATTGGATGGTCAGTAGGGGTCTATACTTCGATTTCAGGGTCAAAAGTATAGTCAAACTTCTTTTCGAGCCCTAGCTTAAGACCATCTCCACCGCAGCTCAAAATATGGCGCATACTGGGTATTTTTCCAGGTTAACCAACCGTTTGTATCCCACTGCACATAAATTAGGACTCAAAATATGGCCGGGTGCAGTCAAATTTACTAGGTAGACAGCAAAATGCTGAGTTTAAGCCAAGGCCTAGAAGGAAGTTTGACTATACTTTTGACCCTGAAATCGAAGTACAGGCCCCTACTAACCATCCAATTTCAAATTCTTTTAAAAATGAAATGCTTACAAGCAGTTTCATGTACAAAAAATGAGACATTTCTTGTCCCAAAAAAGATGAAAAATGAAATCCATCTTGGCTTAAATTTTCAATGAGAAATGGAGCTCATTATATCCTCTTGCAGTGGAGGAAGGAGTCCTATATGGATTAGAACTCCTCCCTCCACCCCAAGAGGATGTAGTGAGCTCCACTTCTCATGGAAACTCAAGCCTTTCTACATCCACTTCATGTGAATGTAGGAAGAAGTGAGTTTGTAACGGAGCAAGGCTCCTTATATCCCCATGGGGTGGAGGGAGGTACTCCAACCTATGTGGGACATATGAACTACAACTTGTTGGAACTAAAAATTTGAATTTTGAATTTCCAAATTTTTTTGGATTTTCAAAATTCAAAATTCAAATTTTTAGTTCCAACAAGTTGCAATTCATATATACCACATGGGTTGGAGCACCTCCCTCCACCCCATGGGGATATAAGGAGTCTTGCTCTATTGAAAACTCAAAATATTTTGAGATATCCTCAAGCAAGGAGAATGAGACGTCAAAGGAAAAAAAAGCCAATGTTTTTGGGCTTTAATTCAAGCCAAAATAAATTGAAAAACTTGTTTAAAAAAAATAAAAATATCATTTAGAGGGTTGTTTGCACTGTTCAACAGTGGGGTTGTCCAACTTTGGCCAGGATGGGTTACAATCATCTACCCTGCAAAGGGTCTAATTTTGAGTCAAATTCTGACCCATGCAGTGGGGATGCTCTAAACTCAACATTTTCCCATCTGCCCAGTAAATTTGGCCGTGCCCGGCCATATTTTGAGTCCTAATTTGCGTGCGGTGGAGTATAGACGGTTGGCTAACCCAACGAAATACCCAGCTTGAGCCATATTTTGAGCTGCAGTGGGGATGGTCTAAATGCTTATCTAATGCGTCAGACGGGTCCCAATCTTTTTGCTTCACAGAGGTTCTACTGAACCTTCTCTATCCAGCCCTGGATTCCTAGATTCTCCTGCGGGCCGGCAAGTGGCCCAGTTTCTTCCACAGAAAAGACTAAGATTCTTCCCCAGAACCCTAGAAGAGATGGAAACGCAAACTCAGAAGTCTCCTCTTCTTATCCGTCCATGCCTCCTACTAGCTTACCCTAACTTAGCTTTCTTCCACCCCCCACCCTCGCTTCACCCAGTTGCAACAGAATATAGTTTAGTTTGTGAAGGACCCAGGGCAGCACAGTAGTACGATAACTTAGCGCTTGAGAGAGGGCTCAATTTGATTGTAGAGTTTGTGTTCTGTTTGATTGTGTTTTTTTAAAGCGTTTAGAAGTTACTGTGGAAGCTGCTCCTGTTGCAAATTTCATGGTTATTGCAAGTAGAGGTTGGTCTTTTGCTTTTGCTTGAATGGACCTTACTGTATCAAAGAGAAACTGAGGGAGGGAATCAAGATTCACCGTCTAGGACACGTGTGCCTGTCCATGGAATTCTAGGTCTTGGAGCAAACTGAAACGGGGGACCAGACTTTTTGTGGATGGGTAACATCTGTTCTGGATGATGCTTGTTGATCCCCAGCCTCGCTTCTTTCGGTTCAGCGCTCGTTTGTGGGTTGACGGCCTTGGAAACAACAATCGAGCTTCTTCAAGAGATTCGATCCAGATCCTCGTGGTTTGGTTTGAATTATTATAATTAAATGGAATCTTTAGTCTTGTTGGTTGTAGGGTTTGAGTTGTTCTCCGTCTGCTGGAACCAACTTGTATGTTTATTGAATGTTTTTTGAGTATGCAACGAAGGTGACGAGTTTCGTAATGTCAAGTTCCATGTTTGAGGAGTTTGCATCCCTATGGTGTTTCATTGGAGATTTTAAATGCACTAAAAACTGTAGATTTGGACATTCTTGATTGAGTAGATTGGTATGATGTTCAATTACTAATGCTGTTGAGCAGTATGTAGTTCATCTTGCAATTTAACTCCAGTGGCACCTTGTCCACCAATTTCTTGTGCAAGACTGTTCCATTTCCACAAGATGATCCTTACATGGGTAAGTAATGGTCTGAAGTCAAAAGCTTGAGTAGTTCCAGAGGATGAGATCCACGACGCAGCAAATAAGCGAATCAGATTCGGATGCATAAGCAGAGTTGATTTCATCTTCAGGATTTGAGTCAAAGGGCTGTGATTAGAAGCAGATGCACAGTCAATCGTGGATGCAAATGTAAAACCTACGAAATCGACAATCGAAGAGACCTTGGAGAGAGAAACTGGAAGGAAACCAAATGAGTCTTGAACTAATTATTTTTAACTTCGTACTCATCAATCCAAACAAAATGGTACAGTAAGAGTGAACGGGCTTCAGTTATGGCATAAGCCTTTTTCCCAAATAAGTGGGATTAACATACCCAGAAACCCAGTGCCTAAGTTTCTACCACCAGCAACCAGCAGTACCGGTAGCACCAAATATTCTCACAGCGGAGTCTACAAGAATTTGCTACTACTAGTGCAAAATATACCCCAATCATTCCCACAGGTTCTAGGGTACACAAGTAGGAAACCTACTAATGGAATGTAAGGTGCTTAACACCACTTAAAACAGGGGCATCTGCAAGGAAGCTTTGGAGAACGAGTCTAGTGCGCATCAATCAATCTTT
This sequence comes from Thuidium tamariscinum, assembly GCA_947034885.2. NCBI lineage: Eukaryota > Viridiplantae > Streptophyta > Bryopsida > Hypnales > Thuidiaceae > Thuidium > Thuidium tamariscinum. The sequence continues at coordinate 30,224,138 of OX344751.2, read as the reverse complement.
CATATTGTTGACAAAAAGGGTAAATAGATTAATAGAACAATTGATGGCCGGGCTTCATAATTTGAGGAACACAAACTCCTCGACAGCCGGAATGTCGCCCAATTTTTGAAGAGTAGCCTTGGAGGGCTCGTCGTCCACCCCGATCGCCATGACCGCATGCTGCCGAGGTGACTTTCTGCCCACACTCATGAAGGAGATGTTCACGTTGTCATCCCCGAGAATCGTCCCCACCTGCCCAATCATGCCGGGTTGATCCACCTGTCGGTACAAGATGATGCTGCCTTCCAGGCTCACATCCACGCCGAAGCTCCCCACGCGGGAGAGGTATGGCACGCCGTCCTTCACCCGGCCTTCCAGATGAATGGCTCCGTCTTGCTCCGAGCTTGCGAACTTCGATTCAACGCCTGCGATGGTGACCTGATTGTAAATCATGTAAATCATGAAAATCATCGTCAGTTAGCAAATGCTTCGCTGATCATACGTTAGTGTCGAACTCAAACAGAGAAGTAAAACTTTCATATGACTCTGTTCAAGTAATGCTCAATGTAAATCATTCACTGGAAAGCATTCATTCCTCAGTATAATTATCAGTTATTGGAGAATTCAACAACCCTATTTGACAATCTTGGGAAGTTGGGATGCCACTCACCACGAAATCACATGTCACTAGACATAAGAAAAATAATTCCTTGGATTGATAAAATACTATCGCTTCTAATCATCATGTCGTATTTTCATTGAGTTTCAAAGCTTCAACATTTCAAACTATGGTTCAGTGTCTTCCCTTAGGGTATTGGCAACAACAAGAAAACCACAAGTATCTCTACCCTAAATATAAATGTGTAATTCTTGAGTCTGATAACATGTTACTATCAGTACCTTTCACAAGACATTCCTCGGTATACTCCTAATTGAAAATTTCTAAAAACTCTAGTTTTTTCGTGTAGAGCTAGGGACAGTACTTTGAAAATCCATAACTTATTCATTCAGTGTCCAAAGAATGCATGCTAAATAAAGGGCGCGGGTATCCTCTTTTAGAGACCAATAAGATACAATAAAAAGAATTAGGTTTAATAATGGTAACTACGCTCAGTTGTAATTAGAGACGATAATAGGTGGAGGAGAGGGTTATGCTTAATCACAGACTCCGGTAATCATTTGCATAAACAAGAGCAACAAAGAGAGAACACACTATGTAAGTTGGTACTTGAGAGAGCTTACCGCGATAGACTCCAGTGGCACTTCGATAGGACCATCGCTGGGCTGTCTCTCCTCACTGATCTTCAAGCCACGTTGCTTGGCCACGTAGTCGGCATTCACGAGGTTAATGAATGCGCTCGATACTGGCTCGATCAAGCCTTTAGTGATCATGGCTCTCAGGAGCCTAGTGTCCAAGTCGTCATCAGCACGGGCGGATCTGTAGACCACCTTCACGGTCTTCACACCAGTCACACCCGACAGCAATTGCACTGCAAGCCTTCCAAGCCTCTCTGCCAGGGTCACATACGGGGCCAGCTCCGTGATAACCTGTTGAAAATTAGAACGAGGTGGTTCAGAAAATCAGTGAAAATACAGGGATTCTTGCCTCTCTTTCCATGGCCAAGTCTCCCAGCAGAAGTTAAAAAGAATTTCAGCGGTTGACTACGTTACTTGCTTCCTGAAGAACCAGGATCGATGCTTTTAAAGCGATCGATTTCGATTGATCATGTTGAGAAAATTCTAACTCCGATAGTGGCCAGTTTTTAATCACCAGAATCGGTAACGGATATTGCATGTGTTGGTCAATCAATCAATCAAATTGGACGATAGAAAGCTTCTCAATGACCTAGTTTAAAACTGATACAGAAGAAAAGAGGTTCAATTGGTCCTTTGGTTATTTAGGGGTTTACAAAGAGCCTAGAGGGACAGATGCAAGGTTATTCGATCTCACACAACTTGCATGTAACTGTGCTCAAAAGCATAAATTGAAAAATTAAACAGATCCAAGACCGGAAATGGCAGAGGGTTGACCTCTGCAGGAACCATAGGCGCATTGACTGCTGTCGCTGAAAGCTCTCCAGCCAAAGCACCCGCCACAGCCTCAGCAATTTCCACAGCGACTCCATCCTGAAAGGAATTATCCAAGTCAATAAATCAACCCAAGTTGCAAGGCAGAACACTCAGGATAACCAATTGAGACTACTGACCACCTTCAGTGGATGAACGAGAGAGAAGCACCATTCTCAGCTTCTCGAACAAAAACCGATCCACAAGTGCGATTCTACAAACAAATCTGCAAGTGAAGCCTGACTGTAATCATAAAAGTAAAGCCATTCTATCAACGGTAAACTGCATAAACCCAATCTTCGAGATCATCATTGGTTACCTGAGCTTCCTTGGTGCTCGCACCAAGATGAGGAGTTACGATCACATTCTCATGATTCACGAGGGGATCGCCTTCTACAGGCGGCTCCACAGTAAACACATCCAAGGCAGCCTGTACCACAACACACCTAACACCTGCATCTCAGCAAAGGTCCTGCACGTTGAAATTTAGAAAAATAGATAAACAAAAAAATGCCTGACGATCATTACCGCATAACCTAACCACGACCTGCAAACATGCACGTCTCCTTGCCTCAAAGCCTGTTCAATTCTCATGAAAATGAATTGGGCTAACCTGCGCCACGATGCCCGCATCCAGAGCTCGCACGAGTGCAGGCTCGTCGATCACGCCTCCTCTTGCCACATTGATGATGCGCACGCCCTTCTTGCACTTGCCGAAGCTCTCGTCGTTGAAGATCTTGTCGGTAGTGGGCGTGAGCGGCATGTGCAGGGAGATGAAGTCTGCGCGGGACAGAGCTTCATCGAAGCTCACCAATTCCACGCCCAAGGCCTTGGCACGCTCCACCGAGGCGTAAGGGTCGTGCGCAATGACGAGCATTCCGAGGCCCTTGGCGCGACGAGCCACCTCCGACCCCACCTTGCCGAAACCCATCACGGCCAAAGTCTTCTCCACTAGAGACACGCCCACCAACTTGTTGCGCTGCCACTTGCCGACCTTCATGGACGCGCTCGCCTGGGCCACGTTGCGAGCCATGGCAGTGAGCAGCGAAATGCCGTGCTCGGCGGCGGCCACGGTGTTGGCCGTCGGGGCATTCACCACCAAGCAACCCACCTCCGTTGCGGCTTGAAGGTCCACATTGTCAATGCCGACGCCAGCTCGGCCCACAACCTGCAAAAATTGGCCCCAAAATCCCATCGACCGCCTGTCAATCGCAGTCGCACGCACACACATGTCTGAACCATAACAATGCAACGTGCCAAAGCTCGGAAGCAAAAGAATTCCACAAACCATACCAATCGCAGTAACACATACTCATGTCCGATCCATAACCATGCAATGTCCGAAGTTCGTAAGCGGAAGAATTCGTCACAAAATGTCAACCCCGGAACCAAAACGAAATGACCAAGCTATGAAATTCCCCGAAGCTCGAAATGCATAAATGGAGCCCATACTCTTCGCGATCCACATGCCCAAATATCTCACTAAAGACTCTGTGACCGGATCATTAGCCATGCGCCTCCGAAGTGGACCAATGTAGTGACAAACCCACGAACGTCTAGAATTTAAAACCCGATTATATAATTACTTTATACTGGGACAATGCGTCCATTCCGCCATGCTCTGGATCTACAAAACTGGAGGTTCATGAGCAGTAGAGATTCTTTCCTACCTTGAGGCGACCTTTGGAGGCCTCGAAAACCTCTCTGGTGACCTTGGTGCCACTCCGTACAATCAACGCATCGCACTCCGAAATCTTGGCACACAGATCCTCCTGCGACAAATTAAACGAGCAATCCACGATCGCCACTTTCTCCAGAAGCTCAATCCCTGCGGCACCCAATTTCTCCGCCACCAGCACAGTCGGCTTTACAATTCCTTTCTCGCTCTCACTCGTCGCCGGAGTACTACTCACCGCGGAGTTCACCGCCGCCACCTTCACCACAGCACCAGCGCTCCGCCTCGTAACCCCCAAATTCACGTAGAAATTCGCACGACCACCACCTAAACAACAAGAATCCCGTCGAAGCACAACGCAAGAGGACAATTGGCGCCCCTGCTGAGGTGCTCCCGCTTGAGGCGTGACTGGAGACACGACGCCCCTGACCGCGGCCATAGTCGCCATGGCCAGAAAACTGCGAAATTGGGAATGGACTCAAGTCAAAAATGGCGAGCCAGCAATCGAATTGCAACTAGCAAGCGACACTGAGCAAGCTCGTGTGCGAGAATGCGGAAGAATTGGGCTTGGAATTGGGAATGAAAGTAGACTATAGTACTTGAGAATTGGGAGATGTGAAAAAGAGAATGAGAGCTTGAAGCTCGAAGCTTGGCTGGCTGGCCTGCTGCAGGGAGACAGGCTTCAAGCAAGTGGGAGGAGGATTGGGCTTGAGGCATAAACCCTGGTGCCTACCAATTGCTAAACCCCGTGAGCTTCAGTTTGCTTCTGTTTGATTCCTAGTGCATTGTTGGTCTTCGTCGTTGCTCCCAAGACAGCCAGGGATTGGTTTCTACAGTACATTGACTCTTTTCAAAGCAGGTGCCGCTCAGTTTTGTCCGGTGGAATCTTTAGCAATTCCTGGCCTTTGCCTTCGGTGGGAGAGGGAGTGATAGTCCGGGACTATCACTCCCCCGGAAGTTGTTGAAGTAGACGTGGAAAAGGATGAGTGGATAACCAAGAATCTTTTAATACATTTGTTGAGTCTTGGAGTTTGGTTTGTAATGTTTCTTGCAAACTGAGTTTTTTTTAAAATTCAAATTGGGTGTATGATATGTTTTTGAATTTACTTTAAAATTCTTGGCAATACCTTTCTAATAGTATATATTCACTACAAGAGAATGGGTCTTTTAAGTAGTGTCCTAGACATCATATCTTTTAAGTAATGTCTTTTAATGCATCTTTTAAGTAAAATTTTACTATAAAGACTGTCTTCTCAGTAAAATTTTACTTAAAATACATATTAAAAGACATTACTTAAAAGACATGATGTCTAGAACACTACTTAAAAGACCCCATTCTCTTGTAGTGATTGAGTCCAATTTGAAGTTGAACTACAATTGTCATTAATTTTTTCTATAAGAACCCTCTATTTTAGTTGACACATTTTAGGTGACATATTTTAAGTGGCATTCAACGTAACAACCTATGATTTTATATCAACAATAATGTCCAACATAACATCAAAATGTTACATTGCTAACATTAAAACATAAGTTGTTATATTGGATATTATCTAAAATTTTGTCATCTAAAACATACGTTGTTATAATATTCTATACTGGGTATACTTGTAAGGTAGTAGTGCCCAAGAAGCTTTGTTGTTACTTGTCTCTAGATCACATTATATGTTTTTTGAGGCCTTTGGAAGATTGTAAGTTCTCAAAGTATGAGAATGCTATGGGAACATTGTAGGGAACTCTAAGAATTTTGCCACGTAAACAAGATGACAAGGTCAAGAGACTACTTGTCAGATAGTATTAATTGATTATTTTTTTTATTTAATTACAAATTATTTTTTTAAATCAATTTTCAATTTTATAATTTTTTCTGAAAATTTTAGAAAAAAAAGACTAAAATTCTTTTATATTCAAAAATTTAGACTACACTAATGATGATATTTAGTGTCTTGTACACTAAATACAAAGGCAAACACTAAAAGCCAATTACCCTATGAAAGTAAGTAACATTAAATGTCAATTCAAACACTAAATGTGAACTACAGTGATTTGAGAGACTTGCCAAAAAGTTACATGTTTGAATTTAGTGTTTGTGAATTTAAAAAATTCAGGAAATACATGCAAAACAATGACATTCAAAGCGTAGGAAGTTAGAAGTGATTAATTAAAAGTATACAACAAGCTTTATCAATGAAAGAGTGGTTTATAACATAAAGAAGATGGAATGTACATTGTAATTTCTGAAAATCATGGAAGTACAAATTTTAGATTTTTGAAGGCACATACTGCCCTAGAAAAATTTGCCCATACTTTCCTACTATCTCCTGCAAATGTGGGAAAAGTTGCTCCACACTCCAACTACCATCTAGAGCTAAAGACATACCAGATCTGATCATGGCTTTTCTAGCATAGCTGATATTGTCACAATCAAGTTCCCGGTTGACATCTTCAACAGAATCAGCAGCTAACTGTAAGAAAAACCTCTTACCCGGATTTGAGAGTTTTCTTGACCAGCCACCATCCGCTCAAGGTGTATTCTGCCAAGCATTCGATGCTATTAAGTCTGTTTTCTTTGCCTCCCATCTTTTGGTCCATGCATCTTTCACCTTAGAAATAATGAACGTGTTTGCTAGTTGGCAAAGGTGGGTCGAACAAGGTGGCAAGTATTTTAAGATGGCATTTTTGGCTTCCAAAACAGTGGTAAGTCTTGGGGTCATGTTATGACCGGTACAATTATCTACTCAAATAAATTTTGAACGGCCATGGACATCAGATTGGAAGGCTCGTGGTTCTACAAAATAATCTGAAAATAGAGTTTGATCCATCTACCCTTTAGGACCTATACAATAACATACCCCTGGAATGTTGTCATTCAATCTTCGAATTGGATAACTGCTGTTCGGATTTGTAAATATCAATATAGGAGCTTCGATCATAGATCGTCGCCCCCCTGAGATTCTAATGACCATTGTCATTGAATCTCCACCCGATACTATCTCGGCATATTTGACAGTTGTGTCACCACGGAAGCCTAATGTTCTACCGTTGTCCATGTTTAGAACAAAATGGGTTTCGTCTATATTCTCCATTAGATTTTCATCAAAGGTGCCATCCTGAAATCCTCGATTTAAGACTCCTAGATGGTATGCAACTTGCATCTCAATTTCTTGTTCTTTTTCAAGACTGCAAGTGAGACAACCTCTTTGAGATAAGAGGACAATGTTTTGGACATACATGAATTGTTGGATCCAACAGTGGGTCAGTTTTTCAAGCAATAAAACATTGTCCTTAGGATCTATGGATAGGGCTGTATAAGGGGATGTAGGATCCACTAGGATCGTTTTTGCTAATTCAATTAGCAAACGGGGAGAGAATTTCACACCAATTTTTTTGAAATGCTCGAATGCATCAAGTAAGAGCGGGTAGAGCCACTGTACCCATTCGGAGCGTTTGTGACCACGATCAGGGGCTGCCTTTGTACGGAGCTGTTTTTGTCCTCCAGATCGGCTGCGGGTGCATGAAATTGGTGGAAGCTCTTGAGGCTCTTCTCCTTTGTTGCAATATCGATCACGGAGTGCCCACCAACGCGATGCATGCATCAAATTGGAGCTTCGTTGACCTCGAAAATGCTCGGGGAAAGCATGGATGGTGCGGTTGTAGAGACCGGGGAGACCATGGATTGATTCATTTTGCACCATCCATGTGATGATCCGCTTTCGCGTGACAATGGTGGAAACTTGTTGGAGACATCGAGGGATTTCCGCCATGAGCCTGAGCCACAACGTGAAAAAAATCAAAAAATGTCGACCAAAAAAAAATAAAATTATATAATGTAGAAGACAACAAGACGATTGCAATGGTGTCGCTAATACCTGAAATGGACCTGTTGGTGAAAAGATGCAAGGACCTGAAAACGGAGATGTGAAGGAGAAGATGTGCGGAGGCGGCAAATTTGAAATGTGCCGGGTGGGCGGGAACAGCGAACTATAAAACCACCCCCCCCCCGGGAAAAAATCCCGATAGTCGCGGCAGCAAGGGCAGCAAGGAACTCGGACTCAAGATCTGAAATCTGAACTCGAGCTGAGCTAAGCTGAAGACCTCTCAACTCGCGCTGAACTGAACTGAATTCGGAGAGGAATTCCAACGGAATTGCAGGAGCCAAAAGAAGTCAGAAGAGAAGATGGCGCAACAAAGGCGAGAAAGCAAGGAAAGCCAGGGAAGAAGAAGGCGGTGCAATGGAGTTGAGAACCCAAGCAATACATTAGACATGTACTTGGCATGTAAGGGATAGATTTCATTTTTAGTGAACTCTTTAGAATTGTGTTGTTGTTTAAAGAGAATTGTGCATAAAAATTTATTTCTTACAAAAAAATGCTTGGTTCAAAGTCCATTTTTCTCTATGGGCTTTATTATGAAGTTTTATTAAGAAAAATATTTTCATCTTTCAATTCACCCCTCTAATTAATTATAGTTGAAGAAAATTAAAAGGCTCTCTATTTTTTACTTAGAATATTATTTGTTACTCCCTTTAAGAACAGATATTCAAATTCCAAACAACGGATGGAAACAAATAATTACTTGTAAACGCACAAAAAATATTTATTATTCATTGGTAAGTTTTTATAAATTCTTTTATTAGTTCATTAACAATTTTATAGTAAAGATTTTGAAGACTTTAATTTGCATATATTCTATTCAATTCAAAAGGTACTAATAAATCTATACCCAAAACAATCAAAAAATAAATCTTTTAGTTCAAAAAAATGACCCTTTGAGAATAGCTTGAATAAAAAATAAAATAAAATAAATTTAAGAATCAATATAATTAGAACATAATATTTTGAACATTAAAAAAATATTTAAAAATCAATATGATTCGAATTTAATATTTTGAATATAAAAGAAAAAAATTCTTGGAAAAATGACAAATATTCAATCTACAATTGATTTTAGAAGGAATTTTCAATATTGCCTTCAAATATTATTGAAAAATATTAATAAAGTAGTTGATTTAATTGTATATGGGCTTTTATTTGGTAGTAGTCATTCAATTAGTTTTCAAATTTGCATTCTATAATACACCTTCATAATTTTGGAAATTTGGACTATTTTTAGTCTATAAGGGTTTAATATTGAATGACTTTAATCTTCAAATGTCTTACCATACCACTTCTTTTCTTTGTTTTGTAGTATATTTTAGAAAATTTGTAATGTTGAATCCCTAAATGCCTAAAGCACTATATTCTAGTGTTGAATAAATTTTGCAATTACACAAAATCTGACCTAATTGATATTTTTAAATATTTTTTTTAAGTTGAATATTGTTAAAATCTATTTTAAGCATCAAAATACAATTTTGGAAGAAAATTCTTATACATTTTCTACTAAGGGTTGTGTGCAAGGGTGTCCATCGCAAATCTTGATTTTATTTTAGTCTTAGAAGCTCTAAGAGATGAGCCTCACATACACTAGGAATTGAGGGGGAAATCACATTGGAAAATTATTTAAAAAATTTAGAGTAGATTTGAAAAGCTATAAATAAATCATCATATAGTATGTTATGTCCTACAAGCTCATATTTTTCATGACCTAAATTCTTAATATAATATGTAAAAAGAAGATTAAAAGACATTAGAAGGGATTTGAGGCCTCCAAGAGACTATTTCAAGGCTCTTCTCTACAAGTATTTACAATTTTATAGATTAGTCACTATTAGTCTAAATTTTTAAATTTTTTTGAAGAAATGAAGTTAATCTCAAAAATTTCAAAAATTATTGAAGTAAATTTAAACTAATTTTTAAAAAATTGGAAAATATTGAAAAAAAATTATTTAAAAAAAATAAAATTAATGATTTTTTAATGTTGCAATCTATCAACCATGTCAAATTGGTGATGTAGCAAGTTCCCACAGTCCTAGAAATCAAGATAACTTGTGGTCTTCTAATGCCCTCAAATCCCTCTTAATGTTTTTAACAATATTCATTGTTTTATCAAATATTATAATCTTTCAATCTACAAGTGACATTGTTATGTTTTATTTTCCTATACAATTCATATACACATTTAGATTGAACTCATATAGTTACAATTCTAAAAAAATTGGTAAAACTTATCAAAACTTAGACTTTTGGTTTATTTTTGATGAATTCCAAGAAGGTATCTTAGATAGTTTAGGAGTTAATCCTTAAAGGTCTAATGTGGACCATATATGTAGTGTTGTATTTTACTTTTAGAGTATGAAGGATGTACTAAAATGTGGCAAGATTCAAACTATTAGACTAAAAATTCAAAAATTAACATCTTTCATTTAAAAGTCATTTTAATATTTAAAGCGTGTTCAAATATAGCACCATATATATAGAATATGTCATCATTTTACTATTTTTAAGACATATAAGAGGTGCAATATTGATCCATATAGAGATTCTTGCCTAGAATATACTCCCACTATTCATGAGAATCTATAGTGGATTTTATAAATACCTATTTTCAATACTTTGAAAATTTATATGGTATCCAAAAAATGCTTTCCAAAGGAATCTAGAATCCCTTTTGACTATCAACAAGACCCCACAAAAGAATTCATTACAACAATGGGAATGATGTTGAATTGTTTATTTGTGCAACTTTAGATGTAATTATCTTATACCAAATACATAAGAAATACCATACTACAACCTAAAGAGGGCTTTTCAAACCTCTAGGGGATAATTCCTAAAGGATGATAAGCCCATTATATAGCTTCTACAATATTGTTTTTCTGAACCCTCATTCCTTTAGAGATTAAGAATACCTTCATTTTCTGTGAAGGTTTCAATAAACATAATCATGCAATGTTTTTCAACCTCACAAGAGAGTATTTTAGGGTTGCTTCTTGAAGTTGTTTCCTACACAATAAACCAACAATTGCTTGTTTGAATTTTGTATAAAATATATATTTTTTTAATTTGAAAATTTTCACAAAGTATATAAAAATTAAAAACTGATTTTTTTCAAATTAAAAATAATAATATTTAATTTTAAAAATTAATTAATCAATTTGATCTGACATGGCATTCTCTCAATGAGGTCAACTTGGCTACAAAGCAACGTTCCCAAAGTTCCCACAACTTGGGAACCTACAGTCTTCTAAATGAACAAAAAACATCTAATGCTTTGCAATCCTAAACTCTCATTAGAAGGGATTTGAGGGCAAAAGAAGCTTGTTTCAAACTTATTCCCGAAACTATTCCCGAAATTGTTGGCCATTGTTAGCCAAAAATTACTAAATTAATTAATTAATTAAAAAAATTGGTCTTGAAATGTGAAAAAAGTCAATTTTAAAAAAATCAATGATGTGACACTCTCTCTCTCCCTCAACCATGTCGGATTTGCGTTCTTGTAGTCTGAGAACTCGTAGTCTTCTAGAGACTTCAAATCTCCTCTAATGATAGTAAGTGAATTATTCAATAGGATCGACTCGATTATTTATCACACTTTGCAGCATTGTCTAAGCTAAAATTTACCTCAAAGTTGGCTACATCCTCACACCTCAAGCTCTAAGGATTTTACAATTGCCCAAACAAACTTGAATCCTTGTTGTTGATAAATATGTATGGGCAATAGCATTATGAAAAGATAGCAAACAAAAGTATGATGCTCCTTATAATGGACACAAAAAAGGGCATTGAACTCTCCAATGATAAATTTCTCCATTTCAAGCTAAATGGAAGTAACTAAGCCCATTGTGAACAAAATTATGTTAGTGGTGTACATTCATGTTATATAATGTACTCTTTCAATATAATTTTGCCAACAATGGGCTTACACTCATGTGGCTTGAAATGGAGTAGTTTACCTTAAAGTAAAGTTTGCACCCTCCAAAGTCCAAACCGTCACTTTTTGCTATTGTCCCTAGTTGCTATCATTATATTGATCAAATTTTCATATTTTCTTGTCGGCAAATGAAAGGATGTTCCAATATATCGAAGAATGTGACATTTGAATATTGTACACAAATGTTATAAGGGATCAAAGGGTTTTTTGTAGAACTAGTTTTTAAAATTATTTCTTCCACATTCATTCTCTCTCTCTCTCTATATATATATATATATATATTGATTTTGGATATGTACAGTGGGGTACCAATCAAAATGTCGTTTTTGAAATCGTAGTGAGAAAAATTTCAATACTGCCAACTTTGAAAGCCTCCCAAGAGCTCAAAAATTGGTATTTTACCACGAAGTTTTTACCACAAAATCATCTCTAAGTTATTTATATGTATGCCAAATTTCAAGGTCAAAAAATTCATTGAAAAAAAGTTATTCAAAATCTACCAACATGGGTAGTGGTGAGAAACATTTCACTACTTTCAACTTTGACACCTTCCTAAGGATTGAGTTTTTTTTCTTTTGCCATAAAATTTTTGTCATGAAATAATATTTATGTTTTTAATATGCATAAAAAGTTTCAAGGTAAGAAATTTTTTTTAAGAAGATATTTGAAATCTCCCAACAGGTGTAGTTTTGAGAAAAGTTTTACAATTTCCAACTTTGACACCCTACCAAGGGCTGAAAAATTGGTTTCTTACCATGAATTTTTTTTGTGAAGTCATCTCTATGTTGATAATATGTGCTCCAAATTTAAAGTTCAAATGAATTACCAAAGAAAAGATATACAAAATCTCCCATCATGTGTAGTTGTGAAAGAATTTTCACTATTGCCAACTTTGACACCCTCCCAAGGGCTGAAAATTTGTCTATTTAACATGACATTTTTTATATAAGATCAAACTTATGTTGATAATATATGTTCAAAATTTCAAGTTCAAAAAACTTACCCAAAAAAAGATATTCAAAATCTCTCAACATGTGTAGTTGTGAGGTTGAGTTTTTACATTCGTGTCAAACTTTGCTCCACAAAATAACACTATACTAAGGGCTCAAAAACTCCTCCTCACAACTACACATGTTGGGAGATTTTGCATATCTTTTCTTTGGTACTTCATTTGAACTTTAAATTTGGAGAACATATTATCAACATAGAGATGACTTCACAAAAAAAAATTCATGGTAAGAAACCAAATTTTCAGGCCTTGGGAGGGTGTCAAAGTTAGAAATTGTAAAACTTTTCTCAAAACTACACCTGTTGGGAGATTTCAAATATCTTCTTAAAAAAAATTTCTTACCTTGAAACTTTTTATACATATTAAAAACATAGAGGTTGTTTTATGACAAAAATTTTATGGCAAAAGAAAAAAAACTCAATCCTTAGGAAGGTGTCAAAGTTGAAAGTAGTGAACTGTTTCTCACCACTACCCATGTTGGTAGATTTTGATTAATTTTTTTTCAATGAATTTTTTGACCTTGAAATTTGGCATACATATAAATAACTTAGAGATGATTTTGTGGTAAAAATTTCGTGGTAAAATACCAATTTTTGAGCTCTCGGGAGGCTTTCAAAGTTAGCAATATTGAAATTTTTCTCACTATGAATTTAAAAACGACATTTTGATTGGTACCCCACTGTACATAGAGTAAATGGGTCAACATGACATTTGGAGTTTCCTACTTTAGGCCTTTCTACTATAGCTACAATTCATGATTTGAGTTTTGAGGTTGTATCATTTTCTTCCCAACTTGTGAAAATTTTAAAAATAATAATAATAATGATTAGATCATGGAATAATGTTTTTTTTGACAATCTACGAATTAGATATGATTTTTTGAAGTACTATGTCCTCAAGTCCACCACTGCCACTAGATCATCTTGAAACTAATAAGAAGTGATGATCATTTACACACCTAAATAGTCTTGTCACAATTATATCCTCCTCAAAAGGTCAAAATGATGACTTGATTTGATAGTTTGGCACCAAAACAGTATATTAGGACACTAAATCCTCCATACGAAGTGGGCCTAGTACTCCAATAGGGTAAATTTTGGGGTTTTGGGGTTAAAAGTTTTAAAAAAAAGCCCCCTATAAGGAAAGATTTGAGGCCTCCGGAGGGCTGTTTCGGGACTATTCCCAAAACTATTTCCGTAACTACTAGCAACCATGAGACCAGCAATTACCAAAAATAAAAAATAAAAAAAAAAAAAAAAATTGGGTCCTGAAATGTGAAAAAAATTCCAATTTTTTTTATTAATGACGTGGTAGTCTCTCAACCACGTAAGATTCCTACGATTCTATGTTCCCAAGGCAGTTTTTGCGTTTTCAGATTGTGGGAACTTGTAGTCTTCTAGAGGCCTCAAATCCCCCTAATGTATTTTGTATTGTGTCTAGCGCATGATTTAGACCTCCCTAAACTAATATGGGGTCTCTAATTACAAATCTGAATTGAGAATTTGCAAAAAAAAATACATGCAAAGAATTAAAAATTCATGTATTTCCCCCCAAAATAAATCCACCCTACTAGCCCACTTCATATGGAGGATTTAGTGTCCTTCAATAACTTAGTATGCAATTCAACTACAGTCAATAAGCCATTCTAACATTGAGGTCATTATGTGAACACCTTAATCCTTAACACCAAGCCTATATCCATTGTTTTCAAGCCCTTGTGCCCAATACTCAGTTTGCTACCATTTCAAGACTAGATATTTATGAAAAAAATTATATTTATTTTTCAGAGATGAAGTTACATGTACTCTCTACTTCTCAGAATTTTTAGATTTTTTTTAGAAAAATTGATTTTTTCTAAGAATTTTTGAAGAAGTGAAGAAAAATCATATCAAATAGAAAAGTTATCTCAAAAAATCTGAGAATTTCACCATGTGTGTACATTTTAGTAGAAAACATCATGGGGTAAACTTAACTTCCGTGCCATTCTATAATTACAATCCAGAAGACATTGAAAATACATCCAAAGTTCAAATTGCAATAAAATATTCAAAATTATGATTTTTTCCAAATTTCCAATTAGAGGAGAAACAAGAATAGATGACCTTCATTTTTTTAGTTGGACTCAAACTCAAAAAATATTGTTTTTGTGGAGAAATTTCAGATTTAGAACAAGGAGCAACAACTTCCCAAAATACACTAAAAATAGTATATTTTGTGATCCATTTTCTTTTTTTGATTTCTTATTCACGTGAAGAGAAACACTTCCAAGACTACAAAGTATATTATGGTACGTTCACACCGAAATATGAGGCTGGGCCTTAGGAGAGCGATAATGTGGTCAAAGCAGGGTGACTGACCAGAATTTGGGTTCGGCTCCGATGTTGTGCTTCGAATAGTGCATGGCACTCCACATGGAGAGTTGCCTTGCAGAAGAAGTATCCACGGCAGTAGTACTGTGTACGATGCTCTATGGTAATGGTGACTAGAAGCAGTATGCCATGGAGGGACCTGTAGCCATGTGCTGTTTGCGGAGCAACAAGTCCGGGGTGACGCTCGATTGTGCTTAGGGTTTTCAATTTCAGGAGTGCCTAAGAGAATGCGTTGTAGTACTACATGTAGGTCTGCCTGGAGTAGCGTTGTATGTCTGTGTTGGAGTTTTTTGAGTGAAGGCCCTCGTGCAGAGAAGGGATCGACCTCAGAGAAGTCGACAACATCCTGAACAGATTAGCAGCGGCGACGGTGAACCCTTTACGACTGCTATAGTGCATTTGAGTGAGATTTCGTCGACGGGAGGAGTGGATTGTAGTGTTTGTGGGTGCGGTGTCCGCAGAAGTTTGCGAGGACTACATTCAGTGGAGACTGGAGCGCGTTGGCTCTGTCAGTGAAGTATGGAGTTCTGCCAACACTGATTGAGTTTTCATTTTTGTTCTGTACAGATTTCGATCAAGCGTGCACCAATGCTAAAACGCCATAGACCTTTTTTAGGGTTCATAGCAGTATGCACAGTGGTAGCCTACGTCTGCACTGGCCTCATCATCATCATTTTTTGCATTCATGTGTGAGTTTTCGTCTAAATCGTCGATGTCTTGTAATGCATGAGCTACTTCGCACGTATGGTGATTGTACATAGTGGGCTTGTATACAGCCATGGATGTCGGAGACAATCATACGAAAGTACTATGCATTTCATTGGTGATGCTGCTGTTACTCTTTCACTCACAGCAAGTCCTGTCTTTAGCTTTGGACATTGACGATAGCGAGGAGAGGTCATGGAACTTGCAGCTGCCGTTCGGTTGGGATGATCCTCTTGTACGGGATGAACATCTTCTTGGGCAAGCAATACTCATGTAGTTGCGCTTATGGAATTCCTTGTCTGCAGTGGACGATAACTTGGGTTTCTGGGTTAAACCACGCTCTACAGCATGGTTTTCGCATTTCCTCATGGAAGAGTACGATGATGAGAGATGTATCCACCTCTTCCGAATGACGAAGCCAACATTTTTTGCTTTAGGTCACCTGCTGGCTCTTTACATTTCGCGGCAAGAAACCAACTACCGCATTGCTATTCCTACTCTCGTGCGTGTTGGTTGTGCGCTTTTCAAACTCTACCATGGTGCTAGCCTGCTTCTTTGCAATGAGCTTCTTGTAGTGGGCTGGAGTACTGTGAGCCACATTTTGAGAGAGTTCATCGACAGTGTCAGTAGAACTCTGCGCTGTCAAGTGCAGTGGCCCTCCGGCGAGTCCCTGCGTACAGTGGCAGATGGCTTTGAATTCGTATGTGGCTTGCCCGGTGTGGTTGGAGCTATCGACGGCACCCACTTTGCTATCAAGAAGCCGAAGTTCGCACCGCAAGACTATTATTACTTCAAATCGGGAGGTTACAGCATCACTTGCCAAGTGGTGGTGGACAGCTCAAAGCGGTTCCTCGACTTGTATGTGGGCATGCTGGGTTCGACTAATGACTCCCGTGTTTTGCGACAATCTACACTGTACCAGAGAGGTCAAAGGAACACGCTCTAGGCTGGTGATCAGTTGTTCTCAAGGTTTTCAACATACATGGTCGGTGACGTTGGTTATCCGTTACTACCATGGTTAATGGTACCAGAGCGACGGAGTCCGAATTTACCTTTCTCAGCTATGTTCTTCAACAGGAAATTAGGGAGAGGCCGGGTTATGGTGGAAAATGCTTTCGCACACCTGAAGACGACATTTAAGGAACTGCAGCAGCGGAGTGATCTGCATGTGACAATTGTGCCCAACATTGTCGCGGCTTGCGTCATTCTCCATAATGTCCTCATGCAGCCCTCGCATGAGGACGTTGTCATTGTACTGGAAGCGGTCTTGCGAGCGTAGCAGCCGATTGAAGCGGACGTCACTCTACACCCTGCCCCACCTGCAGTTGCGGCACAAACAGTAGTTCAGAAGCGTCGTGAACTTGGAATGCACCTCATCGACAATCGAGTTGGCAAAGTTCCATTTCCAGAACAGTAGCGTTGTGATGCCTTGTACAGGTTCCACCTTCTTGTAGAACTACGATTGTAGCTTTTTATTCCCTTTTTTTTTGGCCGGTCTTCGAGCGGCGAGAAGACGTCTTACCTATGCGGTCTATGCAAAACCCGTTGTATATGTACCGACCTTATCATTGAAATGCAAAGTAGCCACTTCTATAATTCCACATACTTGTCATACAAACAGCCAGCATATAACATGAGGACACCACTATCTCTGTACAAATTTACATTTCTTTATTCATTGTCGTCATTACATACTACAGAAGCAGTAGCGACTGAGGTTCTGGAAACGGACAATACTAAAGCTACCACCTCTACAGAAGTGCAGCAGCTACATGGTATACTTACTGTATATTGTATAAGACAGCAAAAGCATACACAACTTCACGATCATAGCTATACCGTTTCTTTAGACAAAAGTGGCCCACGAAGACGTAGCGAACACGTCGACTGAGGCCAGCTGCAGCGCGGACGGTGGTCGGTCGGCTACTGTGCAAATTTACGTTTGTGCATGCGGCTGCTGCATCAACGCTGGTGGTCGGCGACCACTACAGGAACGGTAGCATCCGCGGGAGCACCGGCAGCATCTCCTCTGACCATCGTCTCCTGGACTTCTGCATGGCTTGCATGGCCTTCTCATGGACGTCGACATTGGCCACCCGCACTCAACACTATAGCCAACTCTGACAAGCACTGCACAACTTCACCGTACTTTTCAATGGCCAACTTCGCGTTCTCCTGCTGAACGACTACGTTGTGCTGCACTTGCTCATCTCTATGTTTTTGGTATTCCATCTGCTCTCGGAAGAATTTTTCGTACACTTCAAGATGACTTCTTTCTACCTCCCGCGTGGATTGGGTCATCTCCCGCATCTGTGTGGCCACAGCATCGCCAAGAATGCGGGTGGTCTCTGCTACTAAAGTGTGACCATGGAGTCTTTTTCTCTTCACGGCAGTGCTGTCCAATCGGCGTCGGAAAGTCATAGGACTTGTGTTGGAAGAGCTCACATCGTGCACCTCAACACCAATGGGGATGGAGGACCTCGTGCGGCGTACACTACTAGAAAATGGTGTCCAAATCAACAAAAACTTAACACTTTTTTGTTGATTTGTGTACTGCAATGTCCATATGCACATTTAGTTGTGAATTCTGTCAATGTTTGCAACATATTTTTATGGCCCCTTGGTAGCGGGCCGGTTTAGGGTTTCGCCTCGACACTTGTCCTCGGTTGTTGCAGGTTTAGGTTTCAAGCTCGTTTGGGCAAGGGAGTGCGTCCGTGCCAGCGATGAGCGACTCAAAGTGGCTCAAAGAGATTGCGGAGATGAAGGCGCCTTGGGGTCCGTTCCAGTGGCTGAACTAGGGTGTCATCACTAGCAACATTGTTGTCGGTTCTTGCTCTTGCAGCCCTGAAGACATTGATCACTTGGTAGACGAGGCGGGCATTGACGCGGTGCTCAACCTCCAGAGCGGACTCTGCTTCGACACGCTCAAAATCCCGTACGACTCCATTCGCAAGCGGGCGGTGGAGCGCGGCATTCTCCTGGAGCGTGTGGAGATGCGTGACTTCGACCACGCGGATCAATCGCTGATGCTTCCCGTTGCGGTTCGGTTGTTGAATTCTCTTCTGGCGAGGGGGATGAAGGTCTACGTGCATTGCACTACGGGAATCAACCGTGCGACGCTCACGACAGTCGGCTATTTAACGTTTGTGCAGAAAATGGATCTCGAGGAGGCTGTTTCGATGGTGAAATCCGCCAGGCCCGTGGCGCATCCGTACATTGATTGTTGGATGGAAGTGCGACGGAGGTTGCAGGAAGGACGACGAGAGGAAGTCACTCGAATTTCGGAAGAGATTTACGGGGCGCAAGTGGGGAAGAAGACCCCATAGACCAAGCTTTCCGATTGGGGGGTTGCAGAGAAGCGTTTGATTTCGCCAACGTTTCAGAGGTACCTGGACACGGACCTCGCGTTGGCATTGAAATGGCCTGCCTCTGTCCATTTATGTGGGTAACGTCTGGAATTGCTAAAAATCGATTATGAACATTAATCAGGAGTAGAGGATCCACTTTGCGAACTTTACATTTCATAGGTTATTAAACGCAGTGAGAGGTCCTATTTGAAGCCTAGAAGATCTTTCAGTTAATGAAATCAATGCCTGGAAGATCTTTTTTAGGTCCTAAGTTGGACAGTCTTCGCATTGATGTCGAGGGTGAGTTTGGAGTTGATTGGTTGACAAACTCTCAGATTTGAAGTCGACTTTTAGGGTTTCACCTCAATCTCGGATTTCCGACTCTATTTGCTCTCGTCTCCATTTTCTCTGTTCATAATGTGATGTGATTTCCCTCTTCAACAGTCTGGATCTGAGCAAGTAATCTCGATCTGTATTTGGCAGTTATGATATGGGTTTAGTATTCGATGTGGTACACTAAATATGATTCAACAACTAGTATGTGCTTTCTTCATTGCAGGTGCTGTCAAGCAATCTGTAGCTGTTGCAGAAGGATCATACAATGCAAACCCCCAGCAGGCTAATTCTATCGAGTAAGAAAATCCCATCTCCACCTGCTTCACCTTTTCCAGTAGTGCAACAATTTCTCATGTGTGAGGCTCATCGATGTCTCCTTCACTTAATTATTTCCGACTTCGTTTCTCTCTTTAAATCATATTTTCCTCACGCAATGTCCAAAGCTGTCTTATGCAATCATTTCAAGTGGGAGGTTGTGAACTACTGTTGAAATAACAGCAACTAACCCTATTTCCAATTCAAAGATCAGTGGTCATCGACCAATTTTAGCTAAGTTATGCCTCTATTACTTGCGAATTGAAGTCCCCCAGAAGTGTGGAACTGATGAGTGACTGTTGTGGTAAGAAGAGACGGATGCGGTCCTTAATGGTTTCAGCATTTTCTACCATTCTTGAATATGGTACTATCTACTTGTAGAGGAATCTTTAGTGCACGCAAAGACACCTTATTTTATCCATAAAAGATAACCTTTCCAGCTGATAGATAAATTTTTTTCCATCCCCTCCATCTGATTCTTCACTATCTTCTGAAGTAAATCTGTTCCATCAGTTTTATATGCTTATGCAAGATTTCTTCCAAAAGGACGATGCTCTCAAGTGGTTCAAGACTGTTATGAGTGACCAACACGACGTGCATTATCCTGTCCTTCATTCTAAAAGCTCTATGTACACCAACACATGATTTTTTTTTAAATGTGGTCATTTTTTTGGGAAGGTTGAGCAACCTTCTGAAGGAGGCCATGCAATTCGGCCAAGTGGGCAAGCCCACAGTCCACTTGGTGGAAGCGATGGATCCCATGAAACACCCCTTTTTCATGTTCGTGTGCAGCAACTACTTCTGCGACATCTGCGACAAGGTGCGTCTGCAGGGCTACTGGTCGCCTGTGGAGTCACACATCTTCCACCACGTCCTGAGGAAGCATGGCTGCGGGGAAGAAGGAAAGCAGAAGGCGTTAGTCCTGGACGTGGGCGCGCACGTCGGATGGTTTTCGTTGCTGGCGGCGAGCTACGGGTGCAGAGTGAAATCTTTTGAGCCCAACACGGTGGCACTGAGATACCTCAACTTATCCACGGTTATCAATGGCTTCCAACAGGTAGGCACTGCCTCTTTTTTTTCTTCTAGTTTTTAAAAATTGGGTCACAAGCAGTTGTGGGCTTTGATGGAGTAATATGTCTGTAAATATGTAGAATAGTACTAGTCCGGCATGAGCACTTGTCTAGTTACAACTGAGCGTCGTTGCTATTATCGAACATATTCGGCATTTTTATTAGATCTTATTGGCAGCTGAAAGAGGTTTCCATCGCACTGTAGCATGCATTATTTGGGCACTGTATGAATAAGTTATGAATTTTCAAAGTTGACTGTCTCTAGGTGTTCCAGAAACCAATAGTAGGCACTCAGTGGGCACTGCTTCTTCAACTTGTTTCTTCAAGTTTTTGAATTGGCAACCACCAGTTGCGGTCCTTGCTGGAGTGATCATGAAGCATTTGCGTCTGTAAATATGAAGCATTTACAGATGAAAATATGGGTGGAATCATGAACTGCAGGTGGTCGGTCAGTGATGTTGTTTCTTTAAATTTTTGAATTAGCAAAAGCAGTTGTGGTGGTCCTTGCTGGAGTGATGACGTATTTGCATCTGTACTGTAAAATATGGGTGAAATTACTGCATCTGGGCACTGATTTTTGGTTTTCAATTTTCGAAAACTAGCAAGCATTTCCGATCCTTGCTCGAGCGATGAAGCATTAGCATCTATAAATATGGGAGAAATAACTGCAGGTGGTCAGTAATTTTGTGATTTTCCAATTTTCTAAATTAGCAACCAGTTAGCGATTCTTGCTTGAGCGATGGTGCATTAGCATCTGTTAAGTATGGTGAATGGAATCCCTCCAGGTGAGCTTGTTTCCCAAAGGCGTGAGCAGTGCGGATTCGCAGGCGGAGTACCGGCAAACCGACACCTGGGCTCTGAATGGTTTCCAGAAGAGACGAAGCCTTCTGGAGACTGTGGACGTTGCCCGACTCGACAGCGTCGTGGACGAAGACGTGTTGCTGTTGAAGATCGACACCGAAGGGTACGTCGCTCTGACTTTCTATTCTGCCGCTACTCTTTTATCCACCTCCACCTCTTCATTTTCTACAATGGTGAGAGTACTTCAATACATTTCGTAACGCATTGTAGTTTCCTTCTTTTAGGTTTCCTTCTGCAGAAATCATCATGAACATTCGGAGAGGAACCTCTTCTCCAGAGAACGTATTCCATGTTCTTTGAGAGAATCTCTTGGAAATGGTTACCGAAAATACAGAGATTGCAGCATGCAACAAGGCAACTACACCTAAAATTGCACAAATAAGCAATTCAGCATGGTTTTCCATTATTATATTGAAAAAACGTTTTGTGGGGTCTTGTTGGTAGTCCATTTCAATGCCAATGCATTTAGCCAGTATGATTGGGCTTGAGAGCTTAAATTCATTTAAGACCTATCTGAGTTTTGAGGCTGAATAAGAGCACCGAACTTAATGCATTCACTGATTTTGGTCTGATATGAGGGATTATGTGTGTATTCAAAGAAACACATCAATGATGTGCCGAAATTGGCAAAAATGAAAGTCAGGGAAAATGGCAGGACTCTAATGCAGATGTTGAAGTTGCTGAAGCAAGAAAAGGATCCTATTTTCCACATAAGTTTTTCTTCATTTGGTGTATATTTCAGTTTTGTTGTGCTGACTGGTACAACTTTTAGGATGTGTTTCCAGGGCAGGAGGCCAATTGTTGTGGGTAGCACCTAGTTTGGTACACCTGAGGAGAGTTCACTCGGTAATATTCTCTACTTGTTTTTTCGTTATAATTTTATTGGTAATATCTGATAATATATATTTGCAATGCTCCTTGGTGATTGATGACTAAGCCGTGGTCGTATTGTGCGTAGGGGATGGTTTGGGAGAAGGCTATGGTATGCTTGGGCAGGCGGGCAGTGGTAAACTGTGAGTCTTGATTGGTTAGAGTGACACCAGTCTCTAGAATGTGTTTGAGGCCAAAATGTTTTCCAGCGCAAGACTCCTTTGAAGGCTCCTGATGGGATAGATGTTAAGGGAGTAGTGGATAACTTGCTTGTGGATTTATTGACAACACTCAATGTTTTGTAGCTAGCCTTCTTTAGGTATTATATGATATGACACCATATTCCCATATATAACAAACATATATAATTTGCTACTCTGTATTCAAATTTGTGAGTTGCAAGAAGTTGTTATGTGAATGGGCATCCAAATCAACATTTTTATGTCAATCATCAACACAAACGTGTCAAATTGGACAAAAAAATGAACACTTTTATGTTCATAGAGAACAAAAAAGTGTCAATTTGATTGTCCAAATCAACACTTTTTTGTTCATCTTTGTCCAAATCAACATGTCCTAATTAACATAAAGAAATCAACACTTTCTTGTAATTTTGGACGCTGAATTTTCTACTAGTGATGGTATCTGACACTGTGAAGTGGCAGTGCATTGCAAAGGAAGTGAACACCTCTGGATTGTTGCAGATCATCCGTGATGGTACGGCATGCAAAAGTAAGTGGAAGTAGCTCATTCCAAATTACCGGCACATTGCGGACTACTTCACTAAAGTTGAGCGTGATGATATGTCATACTGGGACATGACGACATCAGAGCGGAAGGCTGCAAACCTTCTACGCATTTTCGCCGAAGATGTATTCGACCAGATCAAGAAATGGTACGGCAAACTACCGAGTGCATCACCACTGCAATCTCGAGACTTCATGTTCCTAGAAGATGATCCGTAGAGTGGCAACACTCATTAAGGCAATGTTGTGGCCGGGGACAAAGAAGACAGCGTGGAGGGCGACAACCCCTAGCAGGGCGCCGCCGACACGGAGACAAGCAACAAGGACTCCGACCCGAACGACTCTTCTAGTCAGCACGTAGTTGAGAGCCCTGGAGTACGTTGTATATCGTTTACGGTGTCACCGGCTTCACGCAGTCCTACCACTAGTAGAAAATTCAGCGTCCAAAATTACAAGAAAGTGTTGATTTCTTTATGTTAATTAGGACATGTTGATTTGGACAAAGATGAACAAAAAAGTGTTCATTTTTTTGTCCAATTTGACACGTTTGTGTTGATGATTGACATAAAAATGTTGATTTGGATGCCCATTCACATAACAACTTCTTGCAACTCACAAATTTGAATACAGAGTAGCAAATTATATATGTTTGTTATATATGGGAATATGGTGTCATATCATATAATACCTAAAGAAGGCTAGCTACAAAACATTGAGTGTTGTCAATAAATCCACAAGCAAGTTATCCACTACTCCCTTAACATCTATCCCATCAGGAGCCTTCAAAGGAGTCTTGCGCTGGAAAACATTTTGGCCTCAAACACATTCTAGAGACTGGTGTCACTCTAACCAATCAAGACTCACAGTTTACCACTGCCCGCCTGCCCAAGCATACCATAGCCTTCTCCCAAACCATCCCCTACGCACAATACGACCACGGCTTAGTCATCAATCACCAAGGAGCATTGCAAATATATATTATCAGATATTACCAATAAAATTATAACGAAAAAACAAGTAGAGAATATTACCGAGTGAACTCTCCTCAGGTGTACCAAACTAGGTGCTACCCACAACAATTGGCCTCCTGCCCTGGAAACACATCCTAAAAGTTGTACCAGTCAGCACAACAAAACTGAAATATACACCAAATGAAGAAAAACTTATGTGGAAAATAGGATCCTTTTCTTGCTTCAGCAACTTCAACATCTGCATTAGAGTCCTGCCATTTTCCCTGACTTTCATTTTTGCCAATTTCGGCACATCATTGATGTGTTTCTTTGAATACACACATAATCCCTCATATCAGACCAAAATCAGTGAATGCATTAAGTTCGGTGCTCTTATTCAGCCTCAAAACTCAGATAGGTCTTAAATGAATTTAAGCTCTCAAGCCCAATCATACTGGCTAAATGCATTGGCATTGAAATGGACTACCAACAAGACCCCACAAAACGTTTTTTCAATATAATAATGGAAAACCATGCTGAATTGCTTATTTGTGCAATTTTAGGTGTAGTTGCCTTGTTGCATGCTGCAATCTCTGTATTTTCGGTAACCATTTCCAAGAGATTCTCTCAAAGAACATGGAATACGTTCTCTGGAGAAGAGGTTCCTCTCCGAATGTTCATGATGATTTCTGCAGAAGGAAACCTAAAAGAAGGAAACTACAATGCGTTACGAAATGTATTGAAGTACTCTCACCATTGTAGAAAATGAAGAGGTGGAGGTGGATAAAAGAGTAGCGGCAGAATAGAAAGTCAGAGCGACGTACCCTTCGGTGTCGATCTTCAACAGCAACACGTCTTCGTCCACGACGCTGTCGAGTCGGGCAACGTCCACAGTCTCCAGAAGGCTTCGTCTCTTCTGGAAACCATTCAGAGCCCAGGTGTCGGTTTGCCGGTACTCCGCCTGCGAATCCGCACTGCTCACGCCTTTGGGAAACAAGCTCACCTGGAGGGATTCCATTCACCATACTTAACAGATGCTAATGCACCATCGCTCAAGCAAGAATCGCTAACTGGTTGCTAATTTAGAAAATTGGAAAATCACAAAATTACTGACCACCTGCAGTTATTTCTCCCATATTTATAGATGCTAATGCTTCATCGCTCGAGCAAGGATCGGAAATGCTTGCTAGTTTTCGAAAATTGAAAACCAAAAATCAGTGCCCAGATGCAGTAATTTCACCCATATTTTACAGTACAGATGCAAATACGTCATCACTCCAGCAAGGACCACCACAACTGCTTTTGCTAATTCAAAAATTTAAAGAAACAACATCACTGACCGACCACCTGCAGTTCATGATTCCACCCATATTTTCATCTGTAAATGCTTCATATTTACAGACGCAAATGCTTCATGATCACTCCAGCAAGGACCGCAACTGGTGGTTGCCAATTCAAAAACTTGAAGAAACAAGTTGAAGAAGCAGTGCCCACTGAGTGCCTACTATTGGTTTCTGGAACACCTAGAGACAGTCAACTTTGAAAATTCATAACTTATTCATACAGTGCCCAAATAATGCATGCTACAGTGCGATGGAAACCTCTTTCAGCTGCCAATAAGATCTAATAAAAATGCCGAATATGTTCGATAATAGCAACGACGCTCAGTTGTAACTAGACAAGTGCTCATGCCGGACTAGTACTATTCTACATATTTACAGACATATTACTCCATCAAAGCCCACAACTGCTTGTGACCCAATTTTTAAAAACTAGAAGAAAAAAAAGAGGCAGTGCCTACCTGTTGGAAGCCATTGATAACCGTGGATAAGTTGAGGTATCTCAGTGCCACCGTGTTGGGCTCAAAAGATTTCACTCTGCACCCGTAGCTCGCCGCCAGCAACGAAAACCATCCGACGTGCGCGCCCACGTCCAGGACTAACGCCTTCTGCTTTCCTTCTTCCCCGCAGCCATGCTTCCTCAGGACGTGGTGGAAGATGTGTGACTCCACAGGCGACCAGTAGCCCTGCAGACGCACCTTGTCGCAGATGTCGCAGAAGTAGTTGCTGCACACGAACATGAAAAAGGGGTGTTTCATGGGATCCATCGCTTCCACCAAGTGGACTGTGGGCTTGCCCACTTGGCCGAATTGCATGGCCTCCTTCAGAAGGTTGCTCAACCTTCCCAAAAAAATGACCACATTTAAAAAAAAATCATGTGTTGGTGTACATAGAGCTTTTAGAATGAAGGACAGGATAATGCACGTCGTGTTGGTCACTCATAACAGTCTTGAACCACTTGAGAGCATCGTCCTTTTGGAAGAAATCTTGCATAAGCATATAAAACTGATGGAACAGATTTACTTCAGAAGATAGTGAAGAATCAGATGGAGGGGATGGAAAAAAATTTATCTATCAGCTGGAAAGGTTATCTTTTATGGATAAAATAAGGTGTCTTTGCGTGCACTAAAGATTCCTCTACAAGTAGATAGTACCATATTCAAGAATGGTAGAAAATGCTGAAACCATTAAGGACCGCATCCGTCTCTTCTTACCACAACAGTCACTCATCAGTTCCACACTTCTGGGGGACTTCAATTCGCAAGTAATAGAGGCATAACTTAGCTAAAATTGGTCGATGACCACTGATCTTTGAATTGGAAATAGGGTTAGTTGCTGTTATTTCAACAGTAGTTCACAACCTCCCACTTGAAATGATTGCATAAGACAGCTTTGGACATTGCGTGAGGAAAATATGATTTAAAGAGAGAAACGAAGTCGGAAATAATTAAGTGAAGGAGACATCGATGAGCCTCACACATGAGAAATTGTTGCACTACTGGAAAAGGTGAAGCAGGTGGAGATGGGATTTTCTTACTCGATAGAATTAGCCTGCTGGGGGTTTGCATTGTATGATCCTTCTGCAACAGCTACAGATTGCTTGACAGCACCTGCAATGAAGAAAGCACATACTAGTTGTTGAATCATATTTAGTGTACCACATCGAATACTAAACCCATATCATAACTGCCAAATACAGATCGAGATTACTTGCTCAGATCCAGACTGTTGAAGAGGGAAATCACATCACATTATGAACAGAGAAAATGGAGACGAGAGCAAATAGAGTCGGAAATCCGAGATTGAGGTGAAACCCTAAAAGTCGACTTCAAATCTGAGAGTTTGTCAACCAATCAACTCCAAACTCACCCTCGACATCAATGCGAAGACTGTCCAACTTAGGACCTAAAAAAGATCTTCCAGGCATTGATTTCATTAACTGAAAGATCTTCTAGGCTTCAAATAGGACCTCTCACTGCGTTTAATAACCTATGAAATGTAAAGTTCGCAAAGTGGATCCTCTACTCCTGATTAATGTTCATAATCGATTTTTAGCAATTCCAGACGTTACCCACATAAATGGACAGAGGCAGGCCATTTCAATGCCAACGCGAGGTCCGTGTCCAGGTACCTCTGAAACGTTGGCGAAATCAAACGCTTCTCTGCAACCCCCCAATCGGAAAGCTTGGTCTATGGGGTCTTCTTCCCCACTTGCGCCCCGTAAATCTCTTCCGAAATTCGAGTGACTTCCTCTCGTCGTCCTTCCTGCAACCTCCGTCGCACTTCCATCCAACAATCAATGTACGGATGCGCCACGGGCCTGGCGGATTTCACCATCGAAACAGCCTCCTCGAGATCCATTTTCTGCACAAACGTTAAATAGCCGACTGTCGTGAGCGTCGCACGGTTGATTCCCGTAGTGCAATGCACGTAGACCTTCATCCCCCTCGCCAGAAGAGAATTCAACAACCGAACCGCAACGGGAAGCATCAGCGATTGATCCGCGTGGTCGAAGTCACGCATCTCCACACGCTCCAGGAGAATGCCGCGCTCCACCGCCCGCTTGCGAATGGAGTCGTACGGGATTTTGAGCGTGTCGAAGCAGAGTCCGCTCTGGAGGTTGAGCACCGCGTCAATGCCCGCCTCGTCTACCAAGTGATCAATGTCTTCAGGGCTGCAAGAGCAAGAACCGACAACAATGTTGCTAGTGATGACACCCTAGTTCAGCCACTGGAACGGACCCCAAGGCGCCTTCATCTCCGCAATCTCTTTGAGCCACTTTGAGTCGCTCATCGCTGGCACGGACGCACTCCCTTGCCCAAACGAGCTTGAAACCTAAACCTGCAACAACCGAGGACAAGTGTCGAGGCGAAACCCTAAACCGGCCCGCTACCAAGGGGCCATAAAAATATGTTGCAAACATTGACAGAATTCACAACTAAATGTGCATATGGACATTGCAGTACACAAATCAACAAAAAAGTGTTAAGTTTTTGTTGATTTGGACACCATTTTCTAGTAGTGCATGCGCTTCCGGCCGTCCTTGCATCGCATGTCCGCCACAGCTGAGACCCTCTTCGCTTCGACGAGTGCGTTGATTTCTAGTGCGTTCTAATTAGGCCCGCGTTCCTTTTGTTGGCGCTTGGATGGCGCCACCACGTCTGAAAGCGGGACAATAGAGTCTGGTCGAGCACTTCTAGGTTGGGCAGGCCTAGATCGCGCTGCACAATGCCAGTGACGACGACAAATAATTTAGGAACACGATGTGGCACTCCGGTTTCCAAAGGACGTACTGTCACCTTCGTGGGAAATTGAGATCCACTTCAAGCGTGCATACTATTCAGTGTAGCATTACTGCTGATGCCATGACGACGCGGAGGACAACTACGTCAAACTGCATCGTCAACAAATCATAGGATCCGGAGATCGATATGCTGTTGTGGGACTGGTGTTCTACGCGATGGTCACACGACCCATCTTCGAGAAGCTGATATGAGCATTCCTATCTCAAGAACATACATTAAGCGGTCTTTGAGAGGTCGAATCATTTACCTGCACTGCCTGATTTTGTTGTGGCACTTTTACTCCCATGCGCGTGTGACTTCTAACTCCTGGACTCCATGCTTCGTGATCTACTAACACAACAACATGGAATTCATGAGAAATTCACATTTTCTCTGAAAGAAACTCTGATCACATGCAAGCATCACCTGACATTGCAACGGCGCTATGGAAAAGCAATTCAGCGACGTGTACATGTAGGAGTTTTGTTGCGATGCGTTACACTTGCAGCACTGTGTCGTCTACTTCCAACACGGCTATGAGCTCCTCTGCTAAGTGCTGAGCAAGTAAGGAAATCCGTCTACTGCAGTGCAATGAAGACAGAGAATCCTAACTCATCTTGTGTCATCAAAGCTCTAAGGCAATAGCGTCGTTGAATTTCCATGTTTTAAGAATTCCACAGTCGTCGTCACCGGTAAATGTATATTGGCAACGTGGTTCTACTACAATGGTACGTGGAAACCTATGTCTGACATGAACAGTACAAAGACGGCGTCCTCCAATGTATCCGCTGCTACCTTGAGTACTGAATTACGTAGTCCACTGCAACTTACGGATTGCTAACACACAATTGACTACGTGTCTGTCCATGTAGGATCGGAGGTAGCAGCACTTCCGTTCGGCAGACGCTTGGTATCTGGGACCTCCAAAATGAGGTCGCCGGTCTTACATAAGCTCCGGTGTGAACGTACCATTAGGTACTCTTGATAATCTTGTGTGAAAGGTCAAGCAAAAAAATATGGATGAAAAACTACTAGCAATCTCTCTAGACATTGTTGCTAAGTCATCTTAGCGCCACAAAACCGCATTGCTGGCTCTCTAAGGTTAATAGTGCCATTGTTACATTCCAAAAATGCCAATTTCTTCATTTATTTATATAAGATGGACATTTAAGCCTTCTTCATTGCCCTCATAGAATTGTATTAGAATGACAAAAGCAATTAAGTGATGTCAATAGGATGACTTATCTTACTTAAAACATAATTGTGACCTAAAAGAAATTATTCATGGACATCTAAAACTTCAAATCCACTCTATCCAATATCATTCCAGCTTAACAAATGCCATGAGTACATTCAAAATAAGATTCAACCAAATGAATCTAAAATGATGTTTATATCCTAAAGGTTCAGCCTGCTAAATTTAGCAACATGGTGATTTCAGGCAAATACATGTAATTAAAGATTTCCATATTTTGTGCCCAAATTTTAATAGAAAGTAGGGACAAGGAATATCTTTCACTCATACTAAAAATCAAGACATTTGGAAATACAAGTCAAAAGTTATGGTCTAATATGTTTTGTTTTTTTGTAAATGGATAGTTCAAGTGGATTGAAAAAGATAGTTTTTTCCAAAAATTAAAATTTGAAATTGGTTTTCTTCATTAATGTATGTATAGGAATCTTTGAATCATTTGATTTTGATGAATAAATCAAAAGTTATGAGGAATTTTTGTTTGAGGGTAATTATAGATTCTCTACCCTAAAATAAACTTTGAAGTCCTTTATTTTATTCAATTTTCAATATTTTGTGAAAAAAAAATCATAAGATATGGATTATTTATTGCAACATTGCAACCATTGGGGTTGGCATTTTTCAATTCCATAAATAAATTTCAATAATTTTGAATTTTGAATAATTTTTTTTATATATTATTTATTTCCTATATGTTGTAAGATTTCAATAATTTGAAATTGTTTAGGCAAGTATCCTACTTGGCCTCAACAATGAATCCAATGAACCCTCATTGTTTTGTACCATTTTTCATATGAGGGTGATTGCAAGAAACACTTGTCCTATTTTTTGTCCCCTTGCCCTCAAACATGTGGTTTCTTGCTCATAACTTTTGTATTGTTTTGTTTTGTTTTTTCTATAAAATTTGAAGTAGACATACATGTAGTAGTTTCAAATTTTGGGTAATTTATTGAAATAGTAAATTAGATGTCTACCTTAGCTATTTAGAGGTGGGTGGGAATGTAGTACTATTTTTGATCTAAAAATGAGAATTTGAAGCTCAAAATTGGCAACCAAGGACTTAGACTAGGTCATTGGCTCATTGCAAGAAATGGCATTCAAAAAGTGTAGCGTTTTTCAGAGTTAGTATTCCTGTTTTTTCCGGGAGTACTTTAAAATTAGAAAAATAATTTTTAAAAAAGGTAAAAAATAAGTTATATATAAATATATATATATCTTTAAAAAGAAGGTACCCTAAGAAGAAAAAGTATAGAAAAATTTTCTAAGTAGGTGAACTAGAAAAGTGCAAAATCTCATGAAAGTAGTTTTGTCATTGTAATTTCACATTTTAATTTATAGAAAATAGAGAAAGGAATTTTTTTTAAACTAAAAATTTTCCATTTAGGAAGAGTTGATATTAATGACATTTCACCAAAAAAAAAGATCCAAGAACCATCTTCAATGTTCAAAAATTGTGCGCAACAAAAGTGTTGTTTGTACTCATGTGGAGGACTTGAAATAATGTATTTTTAGATTTTCTTTGGTAGATATGAGTTTTTTTATTATGCAAGTAGACCATGAAAGTTTCAACTCCAAATATTTAAATTTAGGGGCTCATAACGTAGTGAAAACCCCTAAACCTCAACTTGTGACAAATTAACAAAAATAATTTTTAAATATAAAATGATTTTTTTTAATTTCTAAAAAATAAGAGATGTAATAGCAATAAAGTTATACATCTTCAATAAAAATTTCATGTTCATTCAACTTGTGCTTGGAAAGTTATTGTAGACAATGAGAGAGTATGTCCAATTGTGACAGCAAAATAGTACCACCGTTTCTTGCAATGACTCGAATACTAAAGTTACACATTTCTACAAAGAATTTTTTTAAATAGTAAATTTTCCACCTTTTGTGCCAAAAAAACTTTGTTCAATGTGCACTTATTTTGTGTGCAACTATTCAAAGCGCAACTATTTAAAGTGCAGTTCTTTTGTGCAAGTGTAGAGAACACAATTTCATTTTTCTTGAGATGAAAATGATAGGAAAGGAAAAAATGGTGCTTTTTTGGAGTGTTTTTGAATTTTTAAAAACTATTTCTTAAAAATCAAACATCAAAGTGTCCATTTTCATGGTTTTTTCCATCACTCTTTGAATGGGCATAACCTTTAGACATAAATTTTTTAGGCTGAAATTTCACACACATACTTTTTTAAATGCTTTACAAATTATCCATATTTTATTTTATTTTAAAAAATTATTCCAAAAGTCACAATTCTTTAATGTTGAGGTCATTTTGAGCAAAAATTGTTAAGTGTTTTTTGCAACCACCTTAGTCTTTTGTAGGGTGAAAAAAATGATTTTTAAACATTCAAACACAAATATCTTGCAATCAACATTGTGGAAAACTTTGAAATTTTTTTGACAAGTTTTCAAACTAGTTTACTACAAGATCCTACAATTACAAATCTTAAAATACGTACTTTATTAAAAATTTGGTACTAGTATTAGAAATGACAATTTCACTATATTTTAGAGTAAACATAGTGAAAGAACTTAAGGGGTTAATCATTTGCATGATAAATTTTATGTTGTACCAAAATGCTTGAGGATCAACTCAAGGTATAAGGCAATCATGCTTTGGATCATATACGGGGTAAGGACTCAAAGATAAGGAGTAGAACTATTGGTTTAAATCTTCTTCCAACCACCAAACAAGAAAATACAATTTTGAACATCAAAATTGGCATTATAAGTAATATAATAAGAGCACATAAACAGAATGCCACCCATTAAACCATACATAATGATCATGTGGATTATGTTCAATTATGAGATCTTAAATGAACAAACTCTTCTAAGTATGCCAGTTCCAAAAAGAATTGTAGCTTCTTCTCACTCACTGGCAATGCATTGAAACTTACTCCTCCAAGAAAATTAGCTTCGGAACACATTTCAAGTCCCTCACCCAGAAGCCAGAGAAGGAGAAAAACATGAATGAGGAGTCCATTATGGACAATTCTACTAACTGTGTCACATTCATGAACATAACCGAATAATAACCATATTTCAAAGCTGGCTTGCCAATAAGCATTGCCTGAAGAAACAAAACTGTAATTGATCAACACACAATTACAATAGAGTCCCCTAACCTAATCCCAATATTTTTTTTTAAAAAGAGTCCCAAAAAATCGGGCAAAAAATACTCTAAAAACAGTTCTCAGCATTGATAAATTCAATCACAAACAATTTCCATTGCCCCTCCGATCCTAGCCTGTTTTTGAATGACACAAAATTACTCTAGCTCTAATAGTCTAATTTGCTTTAAACTAATACTGATCCTCAGGCCTCATAAATTATGAATAATTCTCATGTCCTACTCCTCCGTCTGCACCTGCACATTGACAGGTTCATCGATCAAATGAAAGCCGCTCATTCTCCGAACAAAATGCTTGAAGTCTTGAAGATTCAAGGCTTAGGAGGCTTGAAAGGCTTGAAAACATGATCGAGGGGCTTGAAGACCGGAAGGCTTGATCGAATGGCGGTGTCGATCGATGATGAGGTTCAAAACTTGCATTGGGGAGTTACGCGCGTTCGATTCTTCAGTACGTATCGATCTATCGCGGCTGGTCGGTCGATCGATCTTCAGGGGAAGATGATTTGGGATCTGTTGCTGTTGTGCAAGGGATTGGGGCCTGTGGGTACCATACGGTCAGACTGGAAGCTGGCTAACACGGATCTTCTGGAAATCTTCACCCGAACTTGCTGGACGTCTGCTTGCAATTGGCGATCAATGAGTTTCCGCGGCCACTGTTGTCTTCGGCTTGTACCCCGGCGGAGAATGTCCCAACTCCATGTTGCAGAGGAGCTGCTGGATTTCGACCGAGCTTCATCCCTTGCCTCAAGTTTCAGCTGAAGCCGAAGAATCGTTTAGTTACTAGTTAGCCTTTAGATCAATCTTTTTTCTTTAATCAAATATATGTTCGACTTTGACCTCTGCAAATGCTGAATGAGTTATTACTTCTCGATCTTGCGTTTAAGATACGCTCACGATCGAGTCATTGTTGTTACTTGTTACAATGAAATAAAGTGACAACGGACTTCAATGACAGGAATTTTTTGGTGAAGTAGAAAGTTCTGGCTCACAAACGGAGAGAGGTTCACTTATAATAATTTATAATGCTCATCTGAGGGAAGGGAGGGGAGGGTTAAGAATTGACGATAGAGTAGATTCATAGAATGACACATTTCCGTCCCAGTGACTACGGGTCAGTTTATCATGAGTTCTTTCACGATTCAAGTTCATAATTATACTGTCTCATTTTAGGTGTTGATCTTTACGCAGGGTTGGTCATGGTTCCATACAACGATATTCCAGTAAGTTCGAGATTAATCACGATTTTTCCAAGAATAATCACCACCGATTGATTTCGCTACTATACGTGATTTGTAAAGATTATTTATTTCAAGCATCAACTTGTGAAACCTCGCGCTTCCTGAGGTTTCAGACAGGCCGCTTACACTGAATTCCGAAACATGAGGTTTAAGCAAATGGAAGTTACCTTAGAGGTGAAGGGATAGTTCCTCGGGGGAACTGCAACAGCCTGCGAAACAATCTCCAAATCCGTTCGTGTCTGTTTCTCGACTGCTTCTGCAAAACCCAACCCAGCTGAGTGGACCGCATTCCTCTCAAAACCTTCAGAACTAAGCCAGCGTTGGATCCCTCAATGCGTCATTCATATACGCAAATCCAAAACAGAAGACGACGATCGAGGTGCTGTTGACATAGACTGTGAGCAAATGCATTGTAATTAAACCAAAACACGCAGAATTTGATTATGGCAACACTATCGCGTAGTCCGTCGTAAACTCAATTCTTGATCTACATTCCATCTGAGATCGAGTCACCTGGAATTGCGAGCTGGAACAGCGGCTGGCTGAAGGTGAAGAGCGCCACTATTGTCACGACCAATAACATCAAAAAGCCCCAGCTGGCCGCCATCTCTCAACTGCACAACACTACGAACTAGCTTCTCAGTTTCTTCACCGAAGTCCTGTCTGGCTAACCTCACAAATCCCTTGAAGTTGCAAATCGAACTCCAGCTCCCGCTCTTCTCGAAATGAATTCACAGAATGATCTATCCTATCCTTGCAAACAAGAGTATGATGGGAGATTATGAAAACAGATCTAAGCTCGGTGTGCAAATGATGGAGGTCACGGGTAAATATATATACATGATGATTTCGTGGCGTCGGCACCATGCTGTGCTGCACACCCCTCCCTGTCCAGAGGAGCTACTGTGTATGCCAAATTCCAAGCTTGAATGAAAAATCATCTTTTTGTTTTTTTTAATTCTGAAGCTGTACTGCACCTCGTCCTGACATGTGTAGATCCCACAGGGACGGGATCCCGTTGTCTTCTAGAGAAGGCTAACTGATGTGTCCTTCGGTGTCCTCTAAACCTTCACTTGCTGGCCACAGGGATATGATATATAATAGGCAACTGAGATGGATCATTGGGATGCGTGAAAGGCAAATATAGTAATGTGGGGGAAAGGACATGTAGGAAATAGGGGGCCATACTGTGGGGTAGAACAATGTGGGAATGTATAAGAAAGTTGATAGAAAATGTTGGAAAAAAAAGATGAGAGATCCATGATGGTGCAAAAGTTGTGGTGGGTGCAAGTGTTTTATCTGGAAATGTGGGGAGTGCTATGGGGCATCCAACAGGGAGTCAGGCTTGGCATGGCATGGCACTACTGTAGTCCCTACACTGGTACTATTGCTCGTCATGAACAACATCGAGTTCTTCAGGGGATAAAAAGAAGAGGCAATTTTTCCCCTTTAATGATACAAAAGATGAGCACTACTAATATTTATCCCTTGCAGGAGTTGCAGCACTGCTGCTTCAGTTGTGGAATGTGCCACTGTAACTTATACTGAAGTGATTCTACTCACAATTCTACAGACTCTAGAACTTTACAATGTTTTATGGTACTTGATTGCCAAGTTTTTTTGAGTTATGGAATAAGGCCCTTGTATCTACTTCTAAGTTAACTGTTGCAAGCTTTGCTACAAAAAATTTGCGTTGCATCTTGTGCAACTGAGCATAGTAGATTTTGCAGGATTTTGTGAAGGGTTTAGTAATGTACTGACCCACCGTAGGTGGGTTGTGAGTACAGCCAACCTGGGTACCTTGATCACACTCTTGTATGTACATGTAAGTTATCTGATTTCTAATAAGTTATGTGCCTTTGGCCGGCAGTTGCCAACACTTGGTTTCAGTCTCTTTTGTTCTTCCTCCTTTGTGAGATGTACTGTCCAGTCAAAGTTTGAAAAAAATGATCATTCAATAAATGGATGGCCTCATCATACTTTCACATCATAAAACTGAGTTTGATTCAGATATGGAGGCTGCAACAAGATCTAGACTCAGTCCTTACACAATTCTTAGTGTGAGAAAATTCTAATGTTGTTAGCCTCCGAAGGTACAAAGACTGGTTCACAATTTACGCCAAAAATCAAACAGAATTGAAAACTTAAAAAAGAAACATTGGAACTTTGGGCATCTCATTTGAGATTGAATCTTACACAAAGAGAAGTTCCATACTAAAACTGTAAACATACTAATATACTAGCACCTTAAAATACAGCCTGATGAATAAGATTACAGAAAAAATTCAGCAATATAATTGTACCTCCTTTGGGGCGTCTTGATCAGTCTAGTACTCCAAAATATATATATTTGGCTGCAATTTTTTTATTGCTATTCAGAAGTCTGCATCATCTCCAACTGACAGATTACCAACAAGACGTAGAAAGCTTTGCAATCAACCAATATGGAACTCCTGAAGCCTACCATGAAAAAGTTGATTAGAGCCATGATAATGGCGATGACGTGGGGTGTATGCTATATTTTACTTGTCGTCAGGAGTCAGGGCTACAGGACTGAAGACAGGGTTACTTACAGTTTTGCAACAGCTTCTTGGGCTCTTAACCCTTGAACATCACAAGGGATGTTCTTCAGACTTTTGATTCTGGGAGACTGGGTTATAATGTTTGCATCCATATGATGGATTTCTCCAAAAGAAATGAGTTTAGATTGATGAGGTTGTTGGCTATAGATGTAAGGTAGAATCACCTATACCCAATCACTTAAGCAATTCTAGAACAGATCATGAGGAATATGAGGCTAAGCAAATTTTTCTCATGTAAGAAGATAAGAAAGATGGAGATTGCAAATTTTTCATAATTTCATTCCCAAAACTGAAATTACTATGATTTTTAGAAGCCAAACAGTGCTTTGAACCCATAGCCAATGTCTAGAATCTTCTAATTTAGATCATAGCCAAGACTACTTTTCCAATAAGTACTTCCCACATACTTTATGACACTTTGGGACATGTGTCATGACCTTAGTAGTCCAAACCTTGAAAATGGGGGAAAAGTACATTCCAAGCTTTGGTTGTAAATCTCTTCTAACCTTGGTTGGAAATAGCCACATCCTATAGGTTGGGTATGAATCCTTGATTGGGAATAGGTAGTTCTACCTTATATGGCAAAGAATGCAATAATCAATTCAAATTCAAGTTATGTTGTTTTTTTAGTTTGGTCCCATCTTCAGAGTTGTTTGGTTTGTGATGCTTAGGGATTAACCCTTAAACCAGGCCTAGTTGCTATTATTTAGACTGACTCCTTAGAAACAAGTTTCCTATGCATCAAATATTTTTTTGATAGTCCACAAACACTTAAATGTTCATTCAATTTTTGCAAATTCTTGTTTATGAATTTGTTACAAAATAAAATATTTACCTCAATTTCATCACATTAGTCAAAATAGAAGCTTATTCTATAAGGACTCAAGTATTACTTGGAATAAATGAGAAGTTATTAGGACAATATATTGCATTTAGAAGTGTCCCCATCATCCAAAATATGGACTTCTTAGCATTGGGGTGTTAATTTAGAAGAGGATTTTTTAAGTGTGTTGTAAGTTAACAAATTTGACCTCCTTTTCTTCAAAATCACCCTGATATTTACTTATTGGACAAATTTTTGAGCCAATCATGGTTATCAATTAATGAAATCAACTTTTAGTCACAAATATGCAAGAGTATCTAAATATATTGAATATTTTGAATGTGATAAGCAAAAAATTTAAGAGCTATAAGAACAATAGAGTTTAATTGGTAAATTTTCCAAATTCATGCCTAAATTTCAGTTTTCCTTTGTCAAATATTGTGCAATGAAAATCAATGTATTAGGTCAATTTATGTGGACCTTTTTAGTTATCCAAGAACATGCTTGTTTGGGGATCTTTGAAGGGATCCTAACATATGTAATGTGATTGCACCAAAAAACTCTTAAATAAGCATTTGAACATAAAATCTACTATTTCAATATATAGAATTCCATAAGGTCTTGTTGGCAAACAAAACAAGATTCTGTATTCTCTTATGATATAATTTTGGAGCACCTTCAATTAAACTATGAATTTTCAAAGTGTTAATTGTAGGTTTAGTCAAAATTGTCTCATATCTACATGCTTAAATTTTTTTTTAAATCATTAGAGTTGGTTTTGCAAATAAGCAAGCAAACAAGTTACAATTGGATGGAATTATGGTAGGTACACTAAAATTGCACTTAGCCTAAGTTGACCATCATCACTTCGTATCCTTCTCCAAAATCAATATATACATATGCTGAAGAAACAATTTGAAAACATCTACCAAACAAAACTTTGAACCTTCATAACTTTTACATACAATATTCAAATGTGACATTCTTTGGTATGTTAGAGCCCTTTTCTCATTTTTTCGTAAAGAAAATATGAAAATTTCACTAGCCTAATACTCCCTTTGTCCCACTAAAAGCTTTCCAAATTCTTCTTGCAAAGACTATAATCAACCTAATTGGGAAGCTTTTAGTGGGACAACCCTTTTTTTTTGCACCATAGGGCCAAATTGCACCATTTCAAAATGAATATCTTTTTTTTCACCAGATAAAAGTAATCCATTTTTGCTA
Organism: Thuidium tamariscinum; assembly: GCA_947034885.2. NCBI lineage: Eukaryota > Viridiplantae > Streptophyta > Bryopsida > Hypnales > Thuidiaceae > Thuidium > Thuidium tamariscinum. Next base: position 30,185,148 of record OX344751.2, on the reverse strand, counting down.
GAAATTTTTCACTTTTCTTTAAAATATGGATGAAGTCACCAAATTTGGATGAAAAAGTGTATTAATATGATGGATTTTTTAGTCCAAAAGAGGGATAAATGTAGAAATACAATGCTTCACCAAATTTGAAGTGATTGCCATCTTGGCACTTTCTCAAAAAATAAAAATAAAGGGCTAGTAGTTATTAGGCATGGTAACAAAAAGTGGTAGTTTTGTGGGGCGCCAACCCTACCATCCCTTACTGTAACTTAAGGGAGGAGGCTCAAAAAACACTCATTTAAGAGCTGATCTTTTTTTTTCATGTATTTCTTTTGATGCAAATATTTTGAACTTATTTTTTAGTCAAAGAAAAATATTCTAGAAATCTAATACTGTTTCATATATTTAAAGCATTACTAAATTAGTAATAAATTTTAAAATACAATTTGACATAGGGCCCTATTTGTGATCAGTAGGCCCTGAAAACTCATATGAGCACAATTTGGAAATAACTCTGGCTTTGTTCAAGAACTAGCATTGCAACATGTAAAAAGTAATCAAGGTGGTTTCTAAATATGTTCCTTCCTAAAGTTGAAAAGAATACTTCAATTAATCATTATTCCAAATTTTGTAATACTTGTAAGAAGGGTTCAACAATCAAGTCTTATTTCATTCACTTAGTTAACCCCTAAATGTCCAAGCCTTTTCAAGTGTGTTTTGACTATGAAAAGTGCATGAGCTTGTAGTCATCCCTAGTGAAGCAAATTGATTTTTTTCCAAAATCTGACCGTATAGATGTTTGAAGAGCTTGTTTATTAGTAAGTGCACAAATTTTGAGTACAAAATTGCATAGGAGTTGTGAAATTATAACAAAAGAAGAGTACATTTTCTATATTTAGTATATTGCCTTTTCCCACAATGTTTCTCAAATTTGCATATAAATTTTTTGGGGGATTGGAGGTGACATAAACAACTATAAAGAGTGTTAGCACACTAAAATGCACTTCTATAAAGCTTAATTTCACATGAAAAGCTATTAAATTCATTACACAATCCACCTTGCAAACTGTTGAAATGCAATTATTTTTTATAAGTAGAAATTGAAAATAACTCCAAATCAATAGTTGTATGTTTAAATTTTAAATGGTGAATATCATGAAAACACTTTCCTCTTTCCATTGGAACCATTCTCAAAGCAAATAGATATGTACAATTTCTTAGATCTCAAATCAAGTGAAATTGCATAAAGCTAGAAAATGAAGTAAAATTGGCAAGCTTTACACTTCACTTATGGTATATGTATGCCTTGGAAGACCTCTCGATAATCAAATATGTACTTTTTTCAGTGAAAAATGAAAGTTTTCAATAGTTAACCCTTAAAACTACCCAATTTTTTTCTTAAAATGGTCACATGAATTTAACTACCCATTCAGAAATGGGCCTCAAATTTCAGATTGACCATATATGGTCGATTGGGCAGTTAGGGGTTAAGATTGAAGCCACTGTGGCTCTGAAACCATCCATTGAAGAAGGAAAAACCAAACTCTTATCATGCTCTAATGCAATTGGAAGTTCATTGACTCACAAACCAAGTTCCATTTTAAGGTAGGTAAGGTAGAGGGCTCGGAAACAGTTCGGGCATTAAGAACCGCCCCTATAACTGGTTGTAGAATGGACATGATGCAGTTTATAAATTGACCTTACAAGTCATTGAATGAAGTGAAGGAAAAAGTATTCTTTATCGCAAGAGCCAATCATTGTCTTTGCTTTCCCCATTTTTCTTTAGAATTGCAAGTGAACAGTATATGAAGGACCTAGGAACATAAATAGGGACCTAGGACACATCTCCTTTGAAAATTCATAAGTAATTCAATAATGTTTCAAAAAATATGAAACCACTTGGGCTAGATTTTCCATCAATTTTTCTTGGTCTGAAAAATGAGCTAAAAATGTTCCCATCTAAAGAAATACTGTAAAAATGCAAACCAGCTCGTAGATGAGCAGTTTCTAAGCCTTCTACCTTACACCCAAAATGGCACCTGACCTTAAAGCACCATCTACAATGTGCATACATTTCCGAACTTAGTCATGTACCCAGACTGTAGATGGTCATTTCGAAAAGAGACTTTGACCGTTAATAACTTTTGCATACAGTATCCAAATCCTATGTTCTTTAGTAAGTTGGAAGATGTTTTCACTTGCCATCAAGACTATATAAAAATTTAAACAGCATGATGACAAGAACTAGGCACAGTAAGAATAAGTGGCCATTTTAGGTGTACCCACCTTACAGCCTCCTACTGGACAAATGCAAAAGCCTGGGCGATTTCAGAGCCCTTTCCTATACAGAAGGATTTCAGCATTGGTCCAGCTTCAGTCCAGACTCCAGAGTATCTAGTCCCCCAGCCTTCATTGTGTATTATCAAACCATGATTTTCCAGATTATATTATGTGTACTAGCAATAAGCATGTGGAAACACACAGAAGATTTAGTGTCCTGCCTACGCAAGCAACCAACAAAGCCTCAAAGTGCCTCGAAATGTGGCGGTTGAAAACACAATAAATATATAATTTCCCTTTATTTGGGGGTGGATTTGGGGTGGTACTTGTCTGCATTGTGAGGCACCCCGCATTCCCAAAGACGGCGGCGGTCGGTCGAAAGTTGTAGGCTAGCTTGGTGCGTCAAGAAACCGCCGTACTTGCCAAACTCCCCAAACTGAAACCCAAACTGTAAAATTCGGGATCAATTCCTTTACCTTCACTTCTACTTCAGCTCTAACTTAACTAAGTGTAATATATGGCTGCTCGCTTGTGTGGGCTGACAACAAAAGGCCTAACTTAGATCTTTCTCTTGCCCAGATTACCTTCTTGCTTCAACTAGAAACTTACAACTAATGTATTCTCTACATAGGAAGCCCCTACAGCTCCGCTTCCCACTCAGATAGAGAAACCAAAGCACCAAGAAAACTGACTGGGGATGGGGTGCCAGCAAACCATGACTGGTAACTTAGAAATTACTTGCCTTCGGAACTCACCAAGATGACGGACAGATAGTGGTTTAGGCTCAGTCAAATATTAACTCGGTCAAATAGGCGGCCAAATGTGATGTGTTAAGCCATCCCTAAAGTTCCTTGGGTCAAAAATTAGAAAAATTACTACTCCTAAAATTGTCAGAAAATAGTACCTTCTAAAAAGAAGCCTGGCTGTAAGTAAAAAATTTATTGATTTTTTAGAATTTGTAACTATAGGATTTCAATCTTGACTAGTGTAAGGAACTTGTTTAGAAAATTGGGGTCTACAAGTAATGAGTGTGTATGTAAGATATGAGAGCATCCCTATGCCAACATTCAAAAAGTTAAGAAAATGTTAATGTGTCATGCTTGGCTTGTGGCACTACCCCATGCTAGACATGCCAAGTTAAAAAAACACCCAGTAAACACTACAAAATAAGAAGAGCACTGAAATATCGGGGGTCTTCCCCATTCCTCATTATACCTTGTCTTCTCCTTTCAAATCACACTCCCTTTATTGTTGCACAAAATTTGATCAAACTCCTACTTTCTAGCCAATCCAAAACCTTCAGAGGCCCCCACTTGGCTTGACATTGTAATGTACTTCACCCAAGGCATGCTTGGTAGGTGGATTTTTTGTTTAGGTATAAGGAGCCTTACAAATAGAGGCCCCTACGAGGTTGGAAACCTACACCAGATCCCCCTTGATGCCCCTACTTGGGAGATATGGCATGGAGATGTTCTAACTAAGTAAAGATTGAGCAACACAATGTTTTTTTCCAAGGTTCCTTGAGCTTCTAACAATGTGACTTTACTAAACTTTCAAGATCCATAATTCAAATGCTACTTTGAAAAAAAGATGAAAAGAGTTGAAATTTGACTAGGGACTAAAATTAGGAAGGAGTGTACAAATCTTCAAAGCAAAATAATGTTGTGCTCCACTTGTTTGAATTGGAGGTCAAAAAAACTTACACAAATTTTTAATCAAGAATTGGATCTTTGTGAAAATTGAATTCCTTGAAAAGTCATTTGATTTTCCAATCTCATAAAAGAAATGGGAGAAAAAAAATATGATGCTTCATTTTGGATGCCCCATACCAAGCCTCAAACACCTCAAAAGCTTGAAAGAGTTATAGAAATTAAAGCTGGTCTCCAAATTCAAAAATAGTTAGTCTCTAAGTGCTCAAACTAAAGATAATAAGATCAATTATTAAGAAAATTGTTTTTTATCTTTCAAATTATTAGTGGAGATCCTTCATTTTCCTCTTTGGTTACTCCACATTTTTGAATTCATCGAGTTTACAATTTTCTATTGCAATAAAACAACAAATTAGAATAGTTTTGCATTTCCATTGGAATCAACTTAATTTTCATTACAAGAATTCACATTATAATTAGGCAAAGCAAAAACATCAATAGATATAACTCCCTATTGTTATCCCCAAGATAGACTATTCTCATTGATTTGGATTCTAATGTGGTTTTTTGGACTCCCTACATGTTTGCAATAGTAAGACAAAAGCATCATTTAAATTGTGGAATCACGAAAGATCCTTTTGCATGTTTGCCATGTCTCTAAACCATATGGTGGTATTCCTTGAAGTTATAAACCCATGACTTTTCAATACAACTCGAATCCTTTTCAATTCCAATTCTACATTGAAAAAGTCATAATGCAACATTTTATAGTTTTTTATAGTAACATTACAATGTAAGAGGGTGCAATTGGGTCAAATGGTAGGGGTCACAATTGAATTGGGGGCAATTTTGGATATACATACCTTGAGCATTATGAACTTTAAGATAAAAAGTCTCTTTATTTTCCTTAAATCAAGTTTTTTTTTAGTATAAAATATCTTGAATGCAAGCTTGTCCATATAAGGTATGCATGCCTACAGTCAACCCTAATTACAATTGAGCATTGTTCTTATTATTAAACATAAATAATTTCTATTAGGCCTTATAGACAATTCAAAGAGAGTTTCAATTTTTTTAGCATGGACTATTTAGACACCTTATGAATAAGTTAAGAATTTTTGAGATATTGTCTTTGAGTTTCCTAAAATTAACCCAATAATAGACTCATAGATTTTTATTTTTAAATTGTGTTCGTCTTGTCTAATCAACATCTAAAAAATCGTGTCTTTTTGTAGTTTGTATGTAGGTGTTGTGTGTGTGAGTATTGTTGATTGTTGGTGTATATACCTTATTGTAGAACACTATTAATAATATAAAAATATTCTTGTTACAACAGAGTTTAAGCTCATTGTCCAAGGCCCCACTTGCCTTTACATTCAAGAATGTTATGTATTGATTTGTATAGTAAATTTTTTTTTCATTGGTATATTCCATTATTATATTACATAATTTTCTTGAAGCTTCCTCAATGACTATCAATTGGATGAAGTACAATTTCAAAACATTCATCATCCTTAACCCCTAAACAATCAATTTGCTAAATTTAAGAGTAGATCAATTTCCAGCTAGTCAAGGGGTAGTGAATGAAGAGGCTTTGGATTGTAAATTGTTTAACTTCATTTCAAAAAATAGGCTAGATTATGGAAAAAAATTCTTGTTATTGAAAATAACATATCAAGCCTTGAAAGAGGCAAGAAATGTTATTTTTCACAATGAGACTCCTTTTCCTTTTTTGTTTTGAAACAAATGAAAAGATTCTTCTTTTGCAATCCTAGATATAATGTCGATGTTAATTTTTGAAGGACTAGTTGCTAAATTTATTAGCATAGCAATTTTGGGCACATTTGTGTAATTGGAGATTTCCATGTTTCTAACCCAAAATTTAATAGAAGATGGGAATGAAGAACATCTTTCATGTGCACTAAAATTTAGGACATTTGGAATTATGAGTCAAAGTTATGGCCCAATATGTTTTTCATAAATAGGCAATTCAAGAAGATTAAGAAAATCACTTTTTCCACAATTAAAAATTTGAAATTGGTTTTCCAAGATTGATATATATGTGGAAAGTTTTTAATTATTTTGTTTTGATCAATGAGTCCAAAGTTATGAGGAGTTTATGTTTGCAAGCAATTATAGATTCTCTATTCTAAATTAAACTTTGAAGTTCTTTATTTTACTCAATATTCAATAATTTTTGAAAAAAAATAAAATCATGGAATGTGGATATTTTACTACAATATTACAACCATTCGAATTGGCATATTATAATTTCAATAACAAAATTCCTAGCAATTTTGTATTTTGAATCATTTTCTATTGTTTTCTACTTACTATTTTTTCCTATGTGATGTACAATTCCAAATGATTTGAAAATTTTCAAGCATGTAGCAAACTTGCCTTGAAGGACAAATCCAAAGAACTACTACCATTTTTGACCTTTTTTTCATACAAATTTGAGCTTGTGAATTGTGACTGTCCATTTTTTTACAGGGCCAAAAATAATCTTCTTGTGAATTCAAATACTAATATCTTACAATCCATATGATAGGAATTTTTGAAAATCTTTTGACATGTTTCCAAGTCATCATACTACAAGATCTTATTGTTACATTGGTATAAATGGTTTTTTTTCCATAATTTGGTTTGCATACTAAAAATGGAAATTTAAGGGCATTTTGGATGAAAATATAGTAAAGGAACTAAAGGGGTTAAAGGTAAATTGTTGAACATTTTGAGTTTAATCCTTACCTCATTGCATTCTATATGTTTTTTGGGTCAAACTTCATTGGTTGTCCATATTAAAACATGCCTTTTAAAAATTTGATATTTTTTTCATACAATAATAGATATTGAGAATTTAACTTCATTTTTTATAATTAAAAATACTAAAATGAATTTCATATGATTTTTTTAAGTAACTTTTTTATAAATATCAAGATAATTACAAATGATTAAAATCATATGAAGTTCTTAGCTAAAGAGAAAATGATAGTAATAAATATTGTGTTGTAATTGGTGTATTCTTTGAGCTCACACTAAGAGAAATTTGATAGAAAAGTTTAGAAGTAGTGTATGCAAACTTTCAAGTTGTTACCTTCAAAGTGTCAAAAAATTCAGAAATTTAATAATTTGGGGAAAAATAAAAATGTGATGAACAACATCATTAGAGCTACATTTTTTTAGCCAAGCTTAAATAAATAAAAATTTAAGAGATATGTAAAATTTAGGTTTCACTTTTGTCATGCCCTTGAGCTTGGTATGTCCTTTAATCCCTCAAGGACTAACAACTTCTTGACAACAGAGGTTTTCATTGAATTGGAATACTTTGATAATTTTTTTGCACATGGATGTGTTTGAAATTTTCAACTGTAACTACAGAAAAATGAAGACTACTTTGTTTAGTGTGCATGGAATAAATGTCAAGAATATTAACCTCTAAAAGTCCAAACACTATTTTTTAGCAACTACCCCTTGAAAAGATGTAGCCCTCTTTACCTTTCCCTTCCCTTCCCTTGGCATGGAAAAAAGACAACCATTGATTAATTTTGGAAAAAAAAACAAGAACCCCTTTCCTTGATGTTGATCAAAATACAATACATACATACAAACATATAAATATTGATACTAATATGTACATACATACAAATACTAATATGGATATCAACATACAATACAGCTATGACTAAATAATTACAGCTATGAGTATCAAAATATAGTACAAATATAAAAATACAAAAGCATTAACCCATATCATTTGGTCTTGAGATTACATTTGGAAATAACATAAGGATGTGGGTGTGATAATTTAACAAATCTCATACTTAACAAACTTCATAAGTAACTCAAATAAACCCTTTTCTCACTTTTGGGTGCACAGTGCCTCACTATTAATCCAAAGACATGTTACAAAGCCTCTTCATTCACAATGACCATTGGATCAATGTTAAAACTTATTCTTTTGAGAAGCATTTTTTGGATGTGAAGAAAAATCATTATATAAAGCACAACTTATTTCCACCTATAAGGTTGAAACATTTCTAATCATTCCCTGCCTAAAATCACTATCATTGCTTTGTATTCATTTGTAAAATCAATATGTATGTATGTTAGAGAAACATTTATAAAAATATACCAAAAGAAATCTATAATTTACTTACATATGGTATCCAAATGTTGCATTCTTTGGTGCATGGAAACCTCCATTTGCTTGCTAATGAGAAAATATAGAAATTTGAGTAGTCTAGTAATTATAACTAGGCACAATACCAAAAATTGGGGGATTGGGGGATTGGAGGTAAGTTACTCACCTTGCTATACAATTTGTCTTCAAACTCCAAAGTACACATAGATGTTAAATCCTACCTATTGAAGGTGGAGCCAACAAAGTAAATTTGGGATTTTTTGTGGTAAAAGAGAAAAAAAAAAAAAAATCTTCCTATTTTGCAGCGTGTTTAGGGTATGTTCTAGATCCATTACCCTTAATTAGGGACCTCCATTCTCCAATTCAAGATATGTATTTTACTATTCTTTGGCAATGAATTCTCTTCATTTGTTTCAAAAAAACAAAACAAAACAAAACAAAACAAAAGATATGTATTCAAAATTTGAAAAAAATTATTTGAAAAAAAGAAATAAAAAATCCTGCGTTTTCCCCTGAGGTAAATCCACCGTGCTGGGCCCACCTTTGATGGTACTCCGTAGGATTTAACGTCCGCCCCACTCAGAGTGCTGGCCTGCTGCAGTGGAAAGGAGATTGTGGGGAACATTCTGCTCTGAATGGACAGAAGCCGCTTAAGTTTATTCTTGTTGCAGAGATGATGATTATTGTGGTACACTGCAATCTAACTTAACTTAAATGACTACTAAGGTAGAGCTGATCATTTAAGGTATTCTAGACAAAATTTGGTGTAAGTTAGTGCAAGCCAAATTAAATATTTGTAGAGGTGCAATGATGGAAATGATGGGGATTGTAAAAAATTTGATAATTTTATTACATAAATTGAAATTATTAAGAATTTTGAAAGGAAAAAAGTGTGTTGGATTCATAGACAATATGTGGACTCTTCTAATTCCAATCACACAAAAAAATATTTTGTAACTCACTCCTTTCTACTTTCTTGCACACTACTTTGGGACATGTGCCATGAACATTTAATCCCGACTTTGAAAAGGAGAAAAAAAATACATTTCTAACCTTGGTTGGAAATACATCTATTAATAGGTTGGCTATGAAGTGCTCGTTGGTTAAGGTAAGACCACCTGTACCCAATCACTTAAGCAATTCTAGAAAAGATTATGAGTATTAGGCTATGCAAATTTTTTCCATGTAGAAAGATAGGAAATATGGGAATTGCAAATTTTTCACAATTTTATTCCCAAAATTGAAATTACTATGATTTTCGGAAGCCAAAAAGTACTTTCAACCCATAGCCAATGTTTAGAGTCTTACAATTTGGATCATAGCCAAGACTACTATTCTACTTGGTACTTCCTACACACTTTATGGCACTTTGGGACATGTGTCATGACTTTATTAGTACCAATCTTGAAAATGGGGAAAAGTACATCCCAAACTTTGATTAGAAATCTCTTTTAGCCTTGGTTGGAAATAGCCACATCCTACAAGTTGGGTATGGGTCCCTTGTCAAGAATAGGTGGTTCTACCTTAGTGTGTTCTATGCCATTGCCACAATCAAAATCAAAGTAAAAGTAATTTTCTAAATTTTTTTAAGCATTAAAACTTTGAAATTCAATAAGTTTCCCATCATGAATTGGAATGCCATGAAGCAAAGCCCTTGCACCCCTCCTCACTAAGGCTTTCTAACTAGGTTGTTTTTAAGGTGATAAAAAGACTAAAAGCACAAAAGAATTATCTTCCACACCAAGCCTTTAGAAAAATTTGGAGAGTTGTTTTTTAAAAGCTAGATGTAAATCTTCAATCACACCCTAATAGCCACTACCTTGTCAATGACTACTAGGATTTGCCATCCTGTCACCACCTATCTTGATGTTGATTCAATATTTTACATCTTCAGTCACCTAAAATATACCAAAGTTGGAGATATATGTATAGACTGTAGCCATATATACAAGGGCACTTTCATCCTATCTCTAGATTTTGTCACTTCCTTTGAAACTACAATTTTCTTACTCTCAATTTTATTTGGCTTTTCCTACCAATTGCAATCTTTGAAGTTGCATTTTTGTTGTAAAAACCATTTAAAACTTCATACACATGAATTAGGCTTGGAATTAGGAAGATATTGAACTTTGAAGCCCAAGTATATGAATGAGTTGTAGTTCATGTGCTTGAACTTGTGAGTCGTAGTTTTCGTAATTCATGTGTATCCCATTTTGCACCATTCTTTGAAATATGGTTGCTTTATTTTGCACCAGTCTAAAAGTTGTAGTTGGTGAAGATGTTTTTTGGGTTCTTGTTTTCAAGCCATACAACTTACACTAATTTCTAACTTGAAGCCAAATTTTGCACCAAAAGTAAATTTCAGTGTTGCCTAACCTCAACCACTTACTTCTCATCTAGAACCAAATCCAAAATCTCTTTAAATTTAAAAATAAAACACTCTTTCCAACGGGACCAAGAATGCGACTAGAGTCTAGAGGATGCACAATCTAAGAGCTCTTAACGTAACAAACAATCAAACAAGTAAAACAAACAAACAACCTAATTTAAGGTATAGATTAAGAAATTTTGCACAAATTAAGTCACTAATTTCTCCACTTCAAGCTAGCATTCTTTCAATTAGTAAAAAATCTATCAATTGGATGTAAGCAAAGAATTTGAGACTGACCAATGTGCCTTGTGTCATTGCCAAATAGTGTTGCCATACTCAAAATAAAAGTAAAAAATAATTTTTCAATTTTCTGATTCATGCAAAACTTCAAAATTCAATAACTTTGACACTATAGATTAGAATGTCACAAAACAAACCCCATGCACCCTTCCTCTCCAAAGGCTTTCTAACAATATTAAGAATGCAACCAAAGGACACATGATCTAGGAGATGTCAATGGAACAAACAAATTAAGAAAATAAAATAAACAAACCAACCTAACTTAAGGTATAAATCTCAAAAACCTCACTAGAACCAGAAGCACAAAGCAATACCTTGAGGATGTTCAAAAATATCTCGTGAGGCATATATACTCTTGCTTTTGTTGAAGTTTCTATATACACAATATTTTTAGACTTCCTTCTTAAGGTTTTCTTGTAAGGGAGAAACATCCAATACTTGTCCTTTGCATTGGATTCTACACTCATCTAATTGTATTTATAGACTTCAGTGAAGGTATCAACCAAATGTTTAATTTTAATTTGCTAACACATATTAAGGACACATACTAAAATTTGATAGGCTCAATCTTGATTTTAGCAGCGTTTGTATTTGGTGTACCTACATGACAATGTTAGTAGTGTAGGGAGCCAACACTTTGGAAAATTATAGAAATTACATATGACATCCAAATTTTTTCTGAATATTCATGATTTTTACTCGCTAGTACTAGAAAAATATTTTTTATAAAAAAATTGCCTCCAACTATGTTGAATTCCTTATTTGGACGTTTTTTGGTGCTTCCATCTCACTGAGATTTTTACAAAAAAAAATGTAATAGCAATTGAGTAGCAATACCAAATTTTCATCAATTTTTTGGTGTGATTCTAATTTTATAGAAATATTTGTTAAAATGTGCATTCAATGAAGGAGCTATATTTGGTTGTATTTCAAGATTTAGTATGACTAATAAGTTACATTTTAAAATTTTTTCCCCCCTATTTTCTTAACATAGTTGAATTTGACACGAATTAATTCATGATGTACTGGGTATAATTCTTGAAGACTAGAAATATGTGACCCCTCAAGGACACATATGTATATCTAGACCTATCAAAAATTTATAAATTATTCACTTCCTATATGCATAATTTTAGTGTCTTTACTCAATTTATTTATTTCCTTAGTAATTTGGTTTCCATCTTTACAACCATAATTGTTGAACCAAGATTTTATTAATACATGGTTCAACTATCTTAAAATCTTTTATTTTTAATGGTCACCTCTCCTTTAAAAAAAACTACCTTAAAGTCATCTTGTATTCTAAATGGTAGGCCGTTTTGGGATTGCACAATCATTAAGGGTTCAGTAAGCTTGATTGTGCGTGACGTTAAATCTTGTAATTGAAACTGATGTGGTGCGGGGCTAAAGAAAAGGCCCGCGAGTTGGCCAACCCACCCCGACATTCATGATTCTGGAAGGCTGCCCAACGGGGTTACAATGACCTGCCCGCGCAGACCCGATGGAACAAAAGAAGATGATGACGCTCCCTAACAACGACGACGACGACGGCGCCACCCATCGCTTAGAGCTGACAGAGGCAGAAGAGGAAATCGTCAGAATGCACTAGGTGGATTAAAGATGCAAGTTTAACGTTTCACATGCTGCGACAGGATGTTCTGAACAGAATAAATGTCAACCTACTAACAACAACAAAGTTCATGAGGATTGTAGAATGTAATGCCTGAGCCTCCATTTTAGATTAGAAAGTATGTGATTCCAATTTAAAGATGAACTTTACAAAAAAAGAACATGTTGCACTGAAAAGAAATTCATCCTAGAATTTAGTTGACGATAGAAAATGACCTGCAGTTTCAAACAAATGCCGTGGTTATAAGAAGTCAGAGCAAACTCTCGAATTAAAAACCAAGAAACACAACATAGATGAAAGTACAAAATTAACAAAACAAGATCTATAGAAAGAGGTGAGGAAAACAAAAGGAAAAAATAAGAAGCCTACAAATCCAGAAAATCCTGTCATTACAAAATCCTGCTTTTCATTGATAGTGCCACCAAATTTGAAATGAAATCTTAGAATATACTGTATTAGATTTTGAAAGTTCAATTGTTCTATAAGAAATGGAAAAGACCGTTAGACTCGGAACACAATTTGCAAGCAATTATTGCAAATAACCTCAATTTCTGAGAGCAAGACAAAAAGAGGTGCTGCCATTCCAAAAATTAATAGTCCCTTGAAAAAAACGTTCTCCATACCAATACAATGATAAGCCACTCATGACTCCAAAACATAGTATTTGGGTGTTCTACAAAAACTCAAAAAAGCAACAATTTCCAACGGCCAAACATCTTTTAATAAAATTTCAATTCCTCTTCAATTTTTGAGTGCAGGACCGTTTACAACTATCAAGAGTTACTTAGAATTACAACGCACTTGCCGGATCCACTACACCAAGGTTGACAGGACGCCCGGACGTCCCGCGACGTCATTTGACATTTGCGGTTTTGTACGTCCGGCGGTCGGGGGGACAAGTGGACGGTCGGACGCACGGACGGATTAAGAATGTGTTGTCCGAGACTCCGAGTGTCCATGGGATTTTAAAATTATATTACAAGTCCTTTTTATTTGGTTGTGATCCTTGCTTGGCCATTCAAGAAGATGCCATAATTTTTTATTATAATAAATAATTTAATTTAGAGATTCCGAATTCGGATTTGCAATGAGAGGCCCCAAATTAGGTAGGTGGTGTGGTGCAGTAATTTGATAAGCACGAAAGAAGGGGCTTTTGTTTTACATACATCCCTAGACTTATTTGGAGAGTTGGAGACTTCATATAGTAGAGTGAGGGGCCTAGTTCACCCCGATCTTTTCTTTGGGAATGATGGTGCCAGAGTTTACAATTTCTAAAAAAAGGGCTACTACTCGCCATATCAAAGGAACCTTCTTAATTTCTTATGCAATAAATTTTTCATTTTCCTTCCAAATATAGATGAATGCACGAGATTTAGATGAGAAGTTGTGTAGATAAGATTGAAACATGTTTTCAATTCAAAAGATGGATCTAGATGTACAAATAGACAAGGATTTCATTAAGTATACTACAAAAGAAATTGGTATATTGATTGAATTTGTTGATCTTGAAGCAAATTCAAGATTAATTTTAGGCCCCAACTGTAGCACTTAGAGGAGAATCACGTAATCTAAAATAAATAGTGGAAAGGATCCAATTTCCTTTGTAACTAACCACAGTAATCTCTAAAATCAAGGTTAGTATCATTACTGATGCATGGCACATTGGGAAAAAAAATCCTTTGTCACTAATTGCACTAACCCAATTTGGAACCGAAACCCATTAAGTTTTGGCCCAAAACCCACCAAGTTTTGGTCCTAAATCCTAAAAAATGGAAAACTGTGTTGAGGTTTACTTGAAGTCTATCTCAAGTACACATCCACACACTTTTACTTTCTTTATTGAACATACTATTTTTAAAATTTATTTTGCTTCTAATTCAATGAGAGGATTAAAAATGCACTTGAGGTGTGCTTGTGTGGCACTTTTACATTTTTCATTGAATACATTATTTTTAAAATTTATTTTTCTTTACATTCAATGAGAAGATTAAAAATGTGCTTGAGGTGCGCTTGAGGTCAACTTCAAGTACACTTGAAGCACACTTTTACTTTCTTCTTTAAAACATGATTTTGAATATTTATTTTGCTTCAAATTGAATGAGAGGATTCAAAATGTGCTTAAGGTGTGCTTTAGATCTATTTCAAGTACACCTCAAATACACATGAAGTTTGACTACTTGCTTGTATTTGATAGCTCGTTTGATTGACTGCTCAACCGTCCATCCATCTGAACTTTGCATTGTAAAATGTAGTTTGTTTGTGAGTTCAGCCGTGTTGACGCCATGTGGTGGACGGGTGGAACTCCACTTTATCTTGTCTGTCCGATTGTCCAATCGTCCGCCCGTCTGCTCCATCTCCACCATCCGCCCGCCCGTCCGCCCACTCACCAAAATGCTTGTCCCTTTGTTGAGTTTGTTCACTATGTATTCAATGTTTTAGAATTTTGAAAGTCCTCAAGTGCAAGAACATTGGATTATGAGAAAACCCTGTTCACTTCCATTCTTGAACTGACAGCTATTGAATGGTGGAAGTATCCAATGTAGTATGAATGCACAAAATGGTAATTCAAGTTATTTCTCCACACATTTACACTCTAAACCCTAAACCCTATCCAAACTTCAAATTGTATATTACTTACCAAAAACATTGGTGCAATGTGTACAATATATTTGACTTTCAATTCTTTTTAAATGTCATTATTAAAATGTAGTACATATGTAGACCTCACTAACTCATTTATTTTGTTTTTTGAATGTTTTGTGGGATTTAGGGCATTAATTTTTGTTTGGCTTTGAAGTATTCTACATTACTACTACCTATACAAAAGTGAAACATTCAAATATGATCTAAAGATTGAAGTGTTTCTTCTGGTTTTGTATTTATATTGTAAAATGCATTGATAAATCAAAACACCAAAGTATACATCCTACAAGAAATAAATAAATCATTTCTATTATATCATTTTATTATTCTATTAGAAGATGTTGAAAACAATTGAAACACTTTAATGTAATTTAATATGATATACTATAATAGGTCAAGGTTAAATATTACATTCATATAACAAAATATAATTGAAGTTTTTATTGTATACTCTTTCACCTATATATACATCGTAAGTTATAAGCCATCAACAATATATTGCATTTCAAAAATATTGGTGTTTAGGGAGTAAAAAAGGAGATTGACCTTCAAATGTAATAACCAATGTTAATCATATACAATAATCAATCAATATTTATTAGACCTCATACATATACATTTGTAATGTCTTTCTACATTAAAAACGATGTCATGATATTATTCTATTATAATATGGAATTGTCAAATATATATTTAGTGATTTGAAGGATTTTCCTAAATGTAGGTTTACGCCTTAGGCCTAAGGGTGCATGCCTAATTGAAAGAATCAATATTGTTGTACTATAATTGTACAAGCTATTTCATTAGATGTTAGATGAGATCATGAGATGGTGTTAGAGGAAATGAAAATAGAGTATGATCTATGTCCTCATAAGCTCCTAAAGTATTACAAAAGTCAAACATAGAATTTGTGTAGTATTGATGTTTGAAGGACCATTTGTCCCTTGGAGAGACACCTTGGATTTTGAGAAGTTACCAATAGTCTCATTTTTTTAATTTTTTGTCATGATATTCAAAAACTCTTTTTGAAGATAGAAAAATTGATTGTCTTTATAGGAATAAATTTTTTCCTCAATTGATGGGCAAGAATACAAAGTGTGTCTACAAACAAAAGTTCTTCTCAAAATTAGAGAGAGTGGGCAACGAAAAGGAATTTCAAAAACCATCATTTTTATTTTTAATTTTATTTATTTTTTCTCGCACATTAAATTTTTATCTATATAGAAAGCTTAGATTCATTTTATTTGGACCAGTGATGTTAAAGTTATGGACAATCTTCTTTACTGGGCATTGTAAGCATGTTTTTGGAAAAAAAACACATTTGTACGAGTCATTTGTAAATGCAATTTTCTAGATTTTTTTCAAGAAATGAAATTGTACATAGTTTATTTTTTTTGCTAGAAAAATCTCACCAATTTCATATTAATAAGCTCTCCCGTCCGCGCAACCATCGGATGGCGTCCGCCGTCCGGTAGCCACTACGTTTGCTACGTGTGGATGTCCGGATTTTGGACGTGATTTTACTCCGGACGTGGCAATTTGTCAACCCTGCACTACACTGCGATTTTAGGTAGGTCAATTTGAAAGCACAAACCATGAGGACGCCTGAAACATTTGCTTTTGTCTTTAGTTCTCATGAGAAATCCTTATGCTTTTGATATCTAGTCATGAGTGCTGTAGTATTGCAATAGGAAACTTGATCTCATAGGAGTGCTTCAGAAATTAGCATTCCTGCAACACGTTGTAGACTACAAACAACCATCATGTCATAGAATTCATCTTTCGTGTTGTGATACTATGATGTCATTCAAGACCTCTGTAGTCACTAGAAATTCATCACTATAGAATCATTGATCAGTCAATATTCCGCACTTCTACATGTATAGGAAATTGCCAGTGTCAATTACATATCTACATTTCACAAATTAGACTAGCAAAGAAGAGTCTTGTAGTATTTAATTGTCGTGCCAAATTCTCTGCTAGCCTAGACACCAAGAAATGGAAGCTAGTCCTCTAAGGATTACATTTAAAATACATTTAGAAGAGGCTTTGAATTGCTCGAGTTCTGAGGAGGACAAAGAAACTTTCTATGGCGTTTACAATCTCTAAAGAGATTTGGAACTTCTGGATGCTCTACAAGATACAATGCAAAACCCAAGTCCAGGACTCATCTGGTATTCCAATGTGAAGTGGATCCCCCATATCACCATTGGAAATGGATCGACAATCAATTCCAAAATCACAACAATACCTTGGGAGCAACTTGAAAATTTTGTACAAGGTCAGGAGTAGGACGAGGAGTACCCCATACCCTTTAATCGATATGTGAAAAAGAAAAATCCACCAAGGTCACTTGCCTTCCCACGTGCAGCATCAGTAGCTCAAATTATAAGGTATATTCTACACAAATCACAATGCGTCTATATTTCCTACAAATTGAAACAAGTAGCACAGAGATTTCAAATTCTAAGATTTTATATAGGACATCAACTATCATAGAAATGACTTTCACTATAGGATTTGGAAATGGTTCAGTTTGGGCTGAAGTGATTTGTTGGTTATGAAGGATACGTCCAAGCTCCTTGGTGTCACCCTTATCCCACGTCGGGTACATCTTGAGAAACTTGTCACCCTTGTATGCTTCACACTCATAAGTCATTCGATTCCAAAATAGTCTATTCTTGTCTTTCTTCGGCTTTTGGCAGTGGATACACAAGTACTGAGCTCGGCCCCCTGTTGTCTTTTCTAAATCTGCAGGCTTACTGTGGACATGTGCCTCAACTATAAGTCTCTCGTACTCTGGATTTGTATATAAGCACACTGCTTTCTTCCAACAGTGCATCATGGTGCATTTGTAGAGGTGGAGATTTTTTGACTCCCCGACTCTATATTGCAAAGGCCAAGCACCAATGGATAAAATTAGAATACTTCATGTTTATAGTGCTAATTCAATACCAAATGGGCCTAAAAACTGCAAAATTGTGGGCCTAAAAAAATTTGCATCAATGAAGTTGCCTAGAATACACAAAACAACTTTAAACAACAAACGAAAATGTAAATAATGGCGATGTGAACAATGGCGGACAAGTATCATGTGAACTAGAAAAGAAGATGATATTGTGGGTCAAGACAGTGTAGGTTGAGATTTTCTCTAATCGTCTACTATTTGTAGTCTAGTTCATGCCAATATGTAAGCATTTCATATACGTCTAGTGTACTAGAAAGTAAATATGGCGGTGTAAAGTGACAATTCAAGCACAAATTGAAGTCTTGACTATAGGTAGTAGCAGAACATTAAAGGCAATGGATAGTAGGACAACAACACATCTCTTTGACAAGTACTCTGTCGCTGAATCGAAGAACCTCGAGGAAGGTGTCTTTGCCTAGCTAGCGGATCATGTCTGGATCTTCGTAGGTGTAGAATTGCTTGCCATCATCATCAAAGAGCTTACAAACTTGTTTGAAGATCTTCTTCCCAAAAAATCACTTCTTCTCCTTATTTGCTTGACCACTGCTTGCTTTAATCTTTTGATCCTACAATGTCCGAGCACTCTTTGTTTCACCAGACTTCTTTGGCAATGCATCTTCCACATCCTGGAACCCCTCACTATCTGAGCTGAAGTCGATGTGCTCCTTGGTTTGGGTCTCATCTTCATCTGATTGAACCTCATTGTCGGAGTTCGATGAAGTCGACCTCGCCATTTTTGAAAGACACCGAGTATCCTAAACTGAAACCCTAAACCCTTTATTTCAAGTATGATGCGTGACGTTGGTGGCGGAAACAACTACCCTATTCCAGCAGAGGAGGTGTAGCAATGGTGGGGAAACGATGCGCGTTACAATATACCCTAAATTCAAAATCCACCAAAACTTAAGATCCTAAAAAGCTAGGAGAAGGAGCCAGGAGAAGGAACCCGGAGCAAACAATGCAAGGCCTATACGATGTAAAGCTGCACAATAGACGCAAAGACAAAACAAGATTGATGATTGTAATCCCTAATTCCAAATTGCAACAACAACAACAACAAAGCACCCACGTACCATAAATCATAGGCATGGAAAGAGCTGCAACACAAGCCAAGCCAAAAAACAAGCCAAATAACACAACACACCGCAGCACAAGGAGTCAAAGAAAACGAAATGAAACTAGTTGCAGGAAGACGCCATCAACGTTGAGCAGGACGATGCATTAATTTTTCACTACTTTACACATCTCATCGACAAAGGAGCAGAATGTCTCCTCAATGGTAAATGTCGACAGAAAGTTTTGTGGCCGGAGTCTTCGTCAATAGGCCTCCGTCGCTCCCGAATGGCACTCCATCGGTCCGCAACGTGGTCTGCCGGGAATCGGGCAGTGACGTGCGGAATGAAGGTGGACCAGCCTGACACGTGAGGCATGGTTGGGGCCCGCACGCCACGTCAAGCGGGCCCACTTTCGATTACAAGATTTAACGTTCCACCTTGATTGCAACTCATTACATGAAGTCTTACAATACCTTCTAGACATTAGTCTACGGTACCATATTGAGGTCCAAAATTTGTCCCTAATATTGATATTTGAATGGTTAGATTGTTAAATATCATGGAGAGCAAGTTAAATTAAATTTCAACTCATTTACAAAAAATCATTTGGATATCCTATACAAAAGCTTTAAGATTTTAAACCCCTAAAGTCCCAAATATTCTATAGGGGATTCTTGGGATTTGGGGTAGGCTTGTGTGATCTCAATTATTGACATGATTTTTTGAAACTTTTTTAGAAGGTAGGAAATGAAATTAGCTTATAGGAATTTTTTTTCTTTCCAATTTTTCTTGACCCAAAGCAAAAGTTTTGTCACCTTGAGTCCAAAAAGAAACTTAAAGAGCAACCCCAAAAAATCACAAAAAATTGATCATTTGTAATTTTTAATTTTTTTTCAAAGATTATATTTTTGTTTAAATCTAAAGCTTTGATTCATTTTATTTAGAGTAGTGATGAAAAAGTTATGAAAAATCTTGTTTTGGAAATCTTTTTGAAAAAATAATTTATGGAATTTATTTTTGAATGTATTTTTCACAATTTTTACAATTTTTTTGTTAGAGTGGATAAGGTTTGTTTACTAAGACAATTTCACTATTGGTATAATTGTCATTTGATTCCATCTTAGAGCTATTAATGATTTAGTTTTTCTTTCAATTGTAGACTTCCTTCTTCTTAACAATTTTTTTATGAGTGAAATTGCAGTGTATTTTATTTGAAATTTTTAAGCTAGATTCTCAAGTCAATTCTTAAATTTAAAAAAATTTAAAATCAAATTTAGTAGTGCAAAAATTAAGGTGAAGAAGATTTGAAGCCAATAGATTTAGTCAAATAAGGCTTAACCCCTAAAGGTTTTTTACTATGTTTTCACCAAAAACGCTCCAAAATTGTCATTTGTAGAACAACTACCAAATTTTAGAAAAAAAAACACATTTTTGGACTAATGTAACTATAGGACCTTTTATTGCACTAGTTTGAGAGCATGTAAAAAGAAATTCAGAAAATTTTGCTATGTAGACCACAAAATATTAGTGTTTGAAGTTTACAAAATCTTTTACTTACCACTACGGAAATCTGGGTAGCTGCACCTCAAAAAGTCACATTTGTATGAAAAAATGACCAAAATGGTTGTAACCATTTGGATTCATTCTTCAAGTCAAGTTGACTACATGCTTAAAAATTTTCAAATCATTTGGAATTGTACAACATGTACAAAAAAAATAGTAAATAGAAAGAAATAGAGAATGATTCAAAATACTAAATTGTTAACAATTAAATTATAAAATTAAAAAAGGCCAATTCCAATGGTTTTAATGTTGTAATACATAATCTACACCCAATGTTTTGTTTTGTTTTCAAAAATATTAAAAATTGAATTAAATAAAAGACTTCAAAGTTTACTTTAGACTAGACATTCTATAACTTCCTACAAACTACCCACAAACTAAAACTTAATAACTTTCATTTCGTTAATCCAAATGGCATGAATAAAAGCTTCCCATGTCTATACAAATTTAAAGAACCAGTTTCAAGTTTTTATTTTTTTTAAAAGTGATTTTTCAAGAAGTTTTTTAAGTTGCCCAGGCTACTTGCCAAATAGAGAAAATCACATATCATGCAATAATTTTTTAACCATATAGTCAAAAGTTATAAAAATTGTTGGGCCTCAAAGCTACTCCTTGAACATATGTTTGGAGAAAGTTTCAAAGAAAAAAAACAAAAAACTCCATTTGTAGTGAGTTGCCCAAAATCGCTATGTTGCCAAATAACGCACTTTGGTCCTTTAGGGGTTAAAAATACTTATTTTCTTCATTTTAGTTGCGAATATCTTACAATCTACACATTCAAAGTTCTTAGAATTTCTCCCATAGACTCTTATAGTAGTTTAGTGCAAGATCTTATAGTTAGATATGAAAAAAAAATTTAATGTTTTTGTTCTTTGCAAGCAAAATAGCAATTTAAAGTGTTTTTTTATGAAAAGAATCTTCTAGACTATTGGAGTTAAATTAATTAGTGATAAATGATTTAAAACCAACATAGAGCAATGTTTATTATCAAATCAACATCATTATAAGGTAAGAGGCTTAAACTCCGATAGGGCATTAAAAGCAAACATAATTTAGAGGTACATTTTTCTTTCTTCAATGTACCAAATCTGCACATTTCAGGAGATGGTCACTTTTGATGACCACAAATGAGTACTTTTTTTCCAACTTCAAAAATTGTAACTAATTCCACAAAGCTCCAAGAAATATGAAGCAACTTGTGTTAGATGCTTATTCCACTTGTCCTTCAAGGAAAATTCTTTGAAAAATATTTCAAAATATTTCACCTCCCCAAAATTCAATTCCAACCGTTAGATGGTTAGTTTATGGACCTCCAACCTTAAATTGCACTCAAGGTGCAAAATCTCAAAGTGCAACGTACTTAGTTGGTCCCTTGCTACATGAACCCAATCTCCCCAAATGAAGGTACGAAAAACATCCCTTGTGACATTTAAGGTAATTTATGCCCAATTGGACTTGCAAGATTCAAATACATTTTAAGGTAGGAGGTCCATAAAGCACCCATCTAAGAGCTAAAACTTAATTTTTAGAAGCTGAACCTTCTTGAAAACTTCTTAGGAAATTTTTCTTGAAAGATGAATGGAATTGGCATCTAATTCAAATAGTTTCATGTTTATGAAGCATTCACAGAAGCATTGTGGAATCTTGAAGTTGAAATGGTATAGGGCTCTAAAACCACCGACTTTCTCAAATGTACATTGTTTGCACATTCTTGTAAAGATGAGAATTCAAAGTAACTTATTCAAACAATGCACATTTGTAGAGGTGGGTAGTTTTAGAATTTGAACAAATTTTGAGCCTCTTTCCTCATGGAGCTAGTTTTTTGTAAACAATTTGTCATATTTATTGCCTTTGTTATGGATTTCAATCCACATGTATTGTGCCATGCATATTAACCCTTCAAGGTTTTTGACTATGTGTTCATTGAAAATGCTCCCTAACTACCATTTTCAGGATAAGCACCAAATTTTAGAAAAACAATACTTTTGGACTAATGTAACAATAGAATCCTGAATTATGCTGGTTTGAAAAGATCTAGAAAAAATATCAAAAATTTCCAATTTGTAGATTGCAAGGTAATAGTGTTTGAATAAACAAAATTCCTTTCTCTGACCATGCCAAAAAATGGACAGGTGCACTTTATAAGCTCACATTAGTATGAAAAATGTCCAATATGATTGTAATTCTTTGGATTCATTCTTCAAGGCAGGTTGGCTATATAATTAAAACTTTCACATCATTTATAATTGTACAACATATAGGAAAAAAATAGTAAGTAGAAAGAGGTAGAGAATGATTCAAAATATCAAATTGTTAACAATTTATTTATGGAATTGAAAAATAACAATCCCAATAGTTTTAATGTTTTTGTAAACAATCTAAACCTAATATTTCTCCAAAAATATTAAAAATTGAATTAAATAAAGGACTTCAAAGTTTATTTTAGAATGGAGATTCTACAACTGCCTACAAACTATGAACAAACTAAATTCTCACACAACTTTCATCTTATTAATCAAAATAGAATGATTCAAATCTTTTTATGCATATATAGATTTAGAAAATCAACTCTAAATTTTTATTTCTTAGAAATGAGATTTTTAAAGAAGTTATTTTAGTTACATAGATTGTCTATCAAGCAATGAAAACTACATACCACACAATAACCTTTAATCATGTGGTCAAAAATTGTAAAAATTGTTGGACTTTAAAGCTACTCTTTGGATGTATGTTGTGAGAAAATTTTAAGAAAAAAATTCCATTTATAGTTAGCTATCCAAAATTGCTATGTTGCCCAAAAAACATTTGATTTTTTAGGGGTTAAGGTGGGTAATCTCCAAATCCCCACACTTAGTTATTGTGCCTTTTTGATGATTTTGTTATTACTATTGTTGTTGTTGTTATTATTATTATTGTTTTTGTTGTTATTAATTAATAATATTATTAAAATTTTCAAATTTTCATTGATTTTTTGTATTAGATTGGTAGTTGTCAGTATTAGTGCTTTTATTGTCTTGAAATGTAAAAATTTTGCTAGGGCATTGCCATTGGTTGACTATACTATTTCCCTTTGCAATAAATATTCCCCATGTATTTAAAAATAAAATTAAAAAAATGTTTATTTCTATTTTAGAAACTAAAAAGAGGCTCTAATACACCAAACAATGCCACATTTAGATACCATATGCGAAAGTAATGAAGGAACAAAGTGTGGTTAAAAAACAATTTTTTTCCACATAATTAGGTGCACAAAAGATTTTGGAGATGTACATAGAGTGAAGATGGAAATGTAGGATCTATGGCACATTTGAAAAGTCCATCTTATACAGTCTACAATTTAACCCTTATAGGATTAGCATGCTAAATTTGGCAACATAACAATATTGGGTAGGTATGGGTGGGTGGAGAATTCCATGCCTAAGGCCCAAACTTTAATAAAAGGTGGTGACAAGGACTATCTTCTATATGCACTAAAATTGAAGACATTTGAAAATATGAATCAAAAGATATAACCTAATATGTTATTTTTTTGGTAAATGGACAATTCAGGTAGATTGAAAGAAATAACCTTTTCCAGAAATAAAAATTTGAAATTGGTTTTGAAGTTGCATTATAATGTACCCTAAAAAATAATTTTAAGAGTAAATAATAAAACACCCCCCTCCCCCTTAGGTTCAAAAAATTAATTAGTTAATTAATTCCCTCCCTTCCCTCCCTTCCCCCTACTTGTAATTTTGACCCGGGGAGATCACTCCTTGTAATTTAAAGTGTACATGTGATCCTTTATCCTATAGGCATTGGCTCATTGTTTGGATAAACAGACATTCTATTTACGCGAGCCTTTCTACGGACCAGAGTTTTTATCTATCTATCTATACACGTGAGTTAAGAGGGTATTTGATGTGGGGCTATTTACCTTCATTATAGTATTTAAGATGATCATATTTTTACATATAAAGATACCAAAGGCATATTTTTAATATCCTATGATTTTTATAAATTTAGTCATGTGGTTTTAATAGTTGGGTTGTCTTATATACAAAACTTACATGTCTAATTTTTTCATATTCATATACAATTCACACCATAAAACTCATGTCTTACATGTACACTTTTTTTTTTATATGTGCACTATTAGTATTGTAGTACAGTTTTAGATGACAAATAATATGATGTTACATTTTAACATGTTGTCACTACAAGAGAAAGGGGTGTTTTAAGTAGTGTCCTAGACATCATGTCTTTTAAGTAATGTCTTTTAAGTAAGGTTTTAAGTAAAATTTTACTAAAAAGACAGTATTTTTAGTAAAATTTTACTTAAAACCTTACTTAAAAGACATTACTTAAAAGACGTGATGTCTTGAACACTACTTAAAACACCCCTTTCTCTTGTAGTGGCATGTTGTCACATTGTTGGTGCAATTATAGAAGTATTGATTTGTACAGACTAGAATGATTAGAGAGCTACAAAAAACCTTGAGAAAAAAATCCGTAGATTTAATAGATTGTATATATTATGAGACAATAAAAACAAGACAATTTAGTACAAAATTTGTATCCCTAATCTCACATCCACACAATGTATCATATAATTTTGTATCTATATAGTACATCGAACTCATACCCAATATCCGTACCCACTCCCATATCTATACTTGTCTCTAGTTTTTATACCATATATAATATCCATATTCGTATTTGGTATCATATTTTGGATTCATATTTGGACTAGTCAAATTAAATCTTACAAAGATCAATGGCTTGTGATTTTTTGAGAAATGGATGGCATTTTGGAGGGAAAGCAATTTTTCTTCTTAAATCAACAACTTGTAATTTTTTTCAAGAGAAGGAAGGAACTAATGCAAACTAGGAAGTAATAGCTTCTTTTGAGTGCATTGTGTATGTATGTATGTGTATATATGTATATATATATATATATATATATATATATATATGGAAATTTTGTAATCATTCCATTTCAATCAATGAAACAAAAGTTAGAAGTAGTTATAGATTTTCTATTTTATAACAAACTTTGAACTACCCTATTTTCCTCAATTTTCAATATTTTTTGAAAAAAAATAAAATTGTGGGATGTAGATATTTTATTACAACATTGCAACCATTGGAATTGGCATTTTTCAATTTCATAACTAAGTTCTTAGCAATTTTGTATTTTGGATCATTTTTTTCTGATTTTCTACATACTATTGTTTTTTTATGTGATGTACAATTTTGTAAATTGAATTTTTTCTATCCTAAGGCCAAAACCTAAGGTTACTAATGTAGAGGTTTTTTTTTGAGAAAATGTCAATTAATTAGTTGTTTAAGTGACTAGGGTTAGTTTTCAAGTAGGATAGGGTTGAAAGTATATTTATTTGTCAATTGCTTCTATACACTTACAACCCGATTCAAAGATCCTGACAATCACAAGCCAAACCTTAATTCATTTCACATTCTAATTCCAAGTTTGGATTAAACACTTCAAACTAAATACCAAAAATTCTATCATTCTATTGGTCTATGAGTGATTGTTTGTCAATAGATTGTAGCATGTTGCCATCCAAGCCACAAGTCTCTTTGCCTAAAAAGCAATTTACCTCAACATCTAACAATGTGAATTTATGAATTAACAAATTAACACTACTTCCTACTTAGCCACTTAGTTCGTGCCAATAAGTTCTCTTTTACGTTCAACTTGCCTAGTATTGAAACTATAAGAGCTAATTTAAACCATATGCATACAAAATACAAAGAATGGCCATTTCAAAATCACAAAATAACTATTCACAACAACAACAATTCAAAAAGTCATGACTTATCTTTCACACCGTCTCCACTTGCTAATTTGCCTAATTCTTTTGTCTATCTAGTGATTTGACTTCAAGACCTTCTTGGTCATCACAACATCTTCAATTTAATTTAATTTCTCCTTCAATCACTCCACACAACTATATTGGCTTATCTTTGCCGTACACAACAATTTGACAACATCGTTGTTTGGATGGATAAGTTGACAACTCGACGAACATAATGAAGAAGACAAGAATTTCACCCTTAAATTGTCTAACAAAGTCAAACTTGTCTTTGACTTTTTAACAAAAAATTTGGCCTGCCCGTCAGCCACGTGTCTGCCATGTTGTACAAAATAGGGCATGAAATGGGATGCATGGAGATAGGATGAGTGCAAGTAGGGTGACTACAAGTAGGACAAATGCAAGTAGGATGAATGTGGGTAGGGTGAGTGTGGCCTATAGTGTGACTATAGATAGGGCAACTATAGGTAGGGATCAAAAATTAACTTTTTTTCAACGGTATATTACACACTCAATAATTTCTAAAATTGTAGTGAAAATCTACAAAAAAAAAATTGACTACATAATCCTTATCTAGTACCCACAGTTGCCCCTCAACCCACAGTTGCCCAATGTTTTTGACCTCCAATTGCCCACCACTTACCTACATGCACCCCATCTGTAGTCATCTATGTTGACATGGTTTTTCCTCTCCATGTCCAAGGAAATTCTCTGCCTATCAAATAGAAAATTTTGAAAATTTTGGTGATTGTTGGTGCAGCAATAAAGAAAGTGTCATACATCATAGACACCTGTCATATACGACATGTGATGTTAGATAGACAACTCAACACCAAAATCCAAGAATGTATTCGATAGAACAACCATGATCTAAACCTCGGGTTGCTTTTAGGGACACCTATTTTCAATTCTTTGAAAATCAATAGTTTATTCATATAGAATTTAAAATATGCATTCTTAGATAATTTAGAATCTTCTTCCAAATTTCAACAAGATACAACAAAAGTTTGTATCAACTAAACAATCAAAACCATGCTCAAACCTTTATTTGGATGCATTTTAGGTGTTGCTAAGGTGGGGCTTATCTTTCTACAACATCAATTCTTTGAAGATAGCCAAACTAATAGTGTTCAAAACCAAGATAGTCATCCAATTCAAACAAATTCATTTATTTGAATCAATTCTAACTTCAAGAAGTAATTGATGAAAGATGAAGATTTTTTTGAGGTAATCACCAATGAAAGTTGAAGCATATATGTATCCTAAGAGTCTTTGATTTAGGATAGTCTAATGTTGATAATAGGTTCTTAGGATCTTTACTTTGAAAACTTAAGTTCATTAACTTTGGAAATCATCCTTTCTAAAACCGTGGGAATCATTGGTATTAAAAAGACAAAAAAACTCAGTTGAAGTCAAAGTTCTATAGAATATCTCTACTTTTTACCCCTAGTTTTGAGTTTCAATAGTTGCATTTAAGTCCTACACAAGAAAATGATTTATTAGTCATTGGACACTAAATGTCCATGGCATCTTCTTTGGGTGAACACAATCTCTAAAAACTCTCAAACTAATTGCACTTACTTTGACATTCATTTGCTACCAAATTCATTGTTGCAATTCTTTTATCCAATTTGTAATTTGTGTTTAGAAGGACTAGATTTCAAAAAGTGTCTGATGATTTAGGTTAGGATGACAATACCTTTCCTTCTCTTCCTTGGTCCCAGTATAAGAAACCTGCATTTTGGGTGATAAATTTGAATTTTTCTTGATGGATTTTGTTAGATATCAAATGTAACAATCCACGTTTTTATGTTGACCAACAAAAGCATTCAATATAATATCAATTTTGATATAAAAACATGGGTTGTTAAATTTGATGTTTAATAAAATCCGTCAAGAAAAATTCAAACTTGTCACCTTAAACACGTTTGTTTTTATAGTATCCATATTAGATTTTTTTTTTTAATTATAAGAAAATCTAGATATGGGCTCTAGTTTAGAAGAACGTAGTGTCGTGGTGAAGGTTAGGCAACAAGTACATATTCTTTTGGACATGCAAAATTTGGCTTTAAGTATGAGAAAATTGTGACTTCTACAACATCAAGAGAAAAATAGAAAACACATCTTAGGCAATTTCTATTTGTGGATTGGTGTAGTTTTAGGTGACAAGAATTTAGACTAATATTAAGATAAGGCAATAAGATATATATATATATATATATAAGTAGTATAAAATGGGCAATAATACAATTTGAAGCAATCCAATTCAAGCTACAATTTTATTTTAAAAACTTACAAATGAGAACCTCCCATTTCTACAAACATTAGTGTACACGGTGCAGTGGAGGTTAAAGAATTTCTATGTTGACTAAAATCTAACCAATGCTAACCAAATGCACTTAACTAAAAATTGCACCTTTATCCTATGAAAGTAAGGAGAAGACCTATGCATACATACAAACACTCCGATGTCCAAGTCAAAATATAATCAAATTTAGAACTTCAAAAAAATTGAACATTGGTAGAACACCTACATACAAAAACAAACACTTCAATGCCCAATTCAAAAAATAAAAGAAATATGAACTTTAAAAGAGCAAAGGAATATTGAATGCGCATACACCTCAAACCATTGTGAGGCCTAAGTTAGAAAACAATCACTTTACAGATTTACAACTTTAAAAGCCTATATGATCATTCAATATACACATCATTTAGTAAGATATACTTCAAACTTCAACTTTAGAGCTAGAGGTCACTCACTGGAAATCACAAAGCCTAAACAATCAATAAAATAGAGAAACTCATGCACATTTGTTTGAAAATATAGCTCATGAGTGAAATTAGTTGTTCTCCTATACACCATAATATGAACATGACATTGGCACTATTCTATACTTTCACATGCAGTCTACTACTAAAATGCAACCTAAAAGCCTCTAATTTCTAGAAAAAGCCAAGCAAAATCTAAAGTATAGAAATTGCAACTACAAAATGCATAACTAAAGAATTGCAAGCATCTAATCTAATAAGCATCTAATAAAATCTGAATCCTATGAAGAGAACAACTATAGCAAAGCTATGCCATGACCCCATACTAATAATGATCAATTTGATAGACCCATTGCAAGAAACACTTCTCATAAAGAAAAATCTTCAAGCATGTACACTTTCTGCCCATATATGCTAACAACTAAGCTTAAGTGTTTACCTTATAACCAATTCTAGAGCTTGAATTGTCCTTTAAGAATGCTAGTGACAAGAAACAATGTTTTTCCTCAATGGATCCAAGAACATATATTATGGCAATTTCAACCAATTTTACATATTCTGGTTCTCCTTTGACAAAGAGGTGTTGGCATTTGTAACCTACTACAATCAAGTTGAAGGATTTACATTCATGCTTGGGTCTTCTAGAGCACCTATGCTATCAAATAGCATGAAGAGATCAAACAAATGCTCTTTGAATTCAAGTTGAAAACAATGTAGGAGTGCTTGAACTAGGCACTTATCATCATCTTCTCCAATCCGCTTTGGCTCACTATAAATTTTTTTAATCACTCTCAAATGCTTTTGGAAGTTCTTTTTGGCATTTATTTTTGTCTAGTCCTAAGGATATACAATATTGAAAACACCGATAAGACTAGGAGCTGAAAAATGACTAGTCATCTTGTCAATCAGGTAGTGGGCAACACTTATATAAAAGCAAGGATTGCATGAGTGTCCGAGGAACTACAAACAACCAAGAATTACTGAACACATGGTGGAAAAATCATATTGAACTTCACAAGACACACTTACTACTTCATTTGTTCTTAATGCCTTTAATGAGAGAATTCGAAGATTCTCTAGTGACAATTATACCTTCATGCCTAGCAAGAAGTTCTTCACTGTGGAGCATATACTGAAGATGTTGGACATCGTTGAGGTCCATAGAGTTCTGTGACAAACAAAATTTGGATAAGACAAAGTTCCAACAAGTTTGTAAAGTGCACAAATTCAAGATCACAAAAAGCACAGCCATAACCCTTGCACATCTTGAAGGGCTTTCTTAGCACTTTTGGAGCTTTTCAACAAAGTCATAGATGAAAACATCATATTGTTGCACAAATTGAATGAGTACATTGACAACTTTGAGAAGCGACAAAAAAAATCATACCTACAACATGGTTAGGGTCTAGCATCTTATTGAGCAAATTGTTTGCCTTTGTACAAAGATTCTACTACAAGGACCAAAAACAAAATAGAATTAGTAAAACTACACTCTAATAGAACCAAAACAAAATGGCATCCCAAATGGACCGTAAATGTCCCCTACCCGTGTACGAGGTAAATCATAGCACAAAACATAGCAACATACAAGCAAGACAAAAGACTTTTGACTTGAGGTGAATCATACCATCTTTGCCTTATTTGTCAAATCCAATAGCAACTTGGAAGTGACACTTTGATATTCAATGAAAAGGCATAGTAGAGGAAAAGTGAGGGAGATCCATCTTGTTGTAATGTTCTTCAATTGTTTGAGGCCTTTTGTATTAACCCTTAAACGACAAGATCCATTGCCATCTGGTCAAACATCATGTCCAAGGTAAATTTAGCATATTAGATGGTCTTCAAATATTGATCTTATATTTTTATTACTTCAAACTATGGAGAATTTAATATTAGGAGAAATTTCAATTGACTTTGTAAAAAATTGTAATTGTTATCATTTTTGTTGCAAAAAATATAAATAAATAAATAAAAATAGAAGAAATGATCCAAATTATTTGAAATTTTCTCAAGAGTTATTAATAGCAATTAATATTAGTCTACAAAATTTTCAAATGATTATTCCATTCTTAAAACCCCAAACAACCACAACAAAGACCTTGAAGAAATATTTGTCTATTAAACCACGTTTAATACTTTATTGAATAGAGGTATACAAATTTGATGTTTTTTACTAATAGAAAATGAACTTCCTATTCACTCAAATTTTTTCAAATTTTTTGATGAGAACTACAAATTATTGTTATTTTTTAAAGTTAAGGATGAGAAATAATTATATCAACTAGAATATATATTAGAATAATTTGAAAAATTAACCATTAATGAAGATAACAATGGAAAACTTAATTTTGCAAATTAAGAAGAAAATTCATTTTAAAAGAAAAAAATATGAATGAAAAACACAACAAATTGTCTTTTTTGGATTTTAACACATAGAGCTTGCAATTGCAATTACTTTTTCAATTTTTCAATTTTTTCAAAACTTCAAGTTGAAATTGAAAGAAAACTTGTCAAACTTCATTTTCTTAATCAAAGTCAAATTCCAAAAATGTTTATATTTAAAGTTAAAATCAAGGTTGACCAAGGCGCATCCACTTTTTGGATGCATATGCACTTAAGGGTTAAGCAATTGCACCTACAGGTGAAACTCTGCCTGCCACTTCAGAGAATGAGAAAGATATGTATAGCAAAGCTTGCACAAATTTCTAATAACATGAAACAAATCCGATTTACTTAAAGTTTTGATAGCCAAAATAATTTGATATCCCATACAGTGAATCCCTATGACATGTGGAACAAACTTAGCCTTTAGTTGCACAATCACTCATGTTTGGCAATTGTGGAAAGCAAAGACACCATTTGCTCCAAAGCAAACTAGTTTGGTTGCTATTTCATACTAATCCAAATCTCCTCAAACTCTATGAACATCCATTAGAAGGGATGTCAAACTATTTGTTGTTATTCCATCCAATTCAATTTTCTACAAAGTAATGAATGAGGGCACACGAATCCAATCTTGCATGATGTAAATGTGCACAACAATATAAGAACAATTATCAAACCTTGATGTCTCATTACAAGTCATTGCAATGTATTTTATTGCTTTGATCATAGCTTTCATCCGCTCTTGGACAAAAGAATACAATCATGTGCTCAACCATGAACCGACAAGCATTTGCGAAAGACAATTTGGAGTCTTTAGCAAGCGGAAGAGATTGAACTTGGACTCAAATTTAGCCATTGGTCGACCAATGTAGAGAAGCTGAAACAAGGTTGCAAATTGCACGCGCTTCCGTTGTACTTCTATAGAAATACAATTGTTGATTTGTTGGAGGAGAGACGTTGGGCATTTTGTAGCATATAAGAATATGTTAGATTTGTGTATCTTACATATGCTTATCATGTTTATTGATAGTATGCTACTTTTGCGCTATGAGCCAAGGCTTTTTTCCTATATGTGAGCATATTTGGCACTTCACCATATAGAACCATCCATGTGCTAAGAGTACCATCTCCGCCTAGGGACACTTAGTATCCCATTCCATTTGAAATTTTCAAATCAAATCGTAATTTGGCTTCTTCAAACAAATAAGAAGCTCGAGATCATCTTCCTCATGCATGTCATTACTAGACAAGTCACTCATCTCCAAATGACTATGTACCGCTTTAAAATTTGGATTGTCTTCACTGCACATGTAGCTAGGGGAATCAAAAGAGACAAAGACAAACTAGAATTAGAGGTTTCAAGTTCAAAATGACACAAGTCTCTGGCCTTGCTTGCACTTCAAAAGTAGTGGTAGTATTTGTATCTAGAGATACAAAAGTCAACAATTAAACTTGTCGAGGTTGCAAAGAGGCGTTCTTTCTCCTACTTGCACAATGAGTGTAGTTCTTTAATGGGCCATAGAGATCAAGCGGATCAAGGTTCTTTGAATTTCATACAGTTGTATAGAAACTTCATAGCATCACTTGATCTTTGGCCCTCATCCTACTCCTCTAAGATTCAACACTTCTACTTACACTTCCTCTCAACAACCTCAACTTTCTTCTACTTGTGAATCTCCTTCTTTTATTATTGTAGAAGTACCTCAATTGTAGCCTTCCATTCAAAGTTTCATTGTGATGCATCGCTATATGCCATTTCTACAATGCCTCAACCAACACCATAGTGATCACATAAATTCAAATTATGATCCAAAGTTCAAATGACACAAAGAATCCTCTAAAATAACCCCATCCAAATTATATGAGTAATTTGAAATTGTGGACATTCTGAAACCCTAAACTGCAAGTAGCAGACAAGCAATTTGGTAAGCGGCTTTGGAGTCTTGACAGAAGCAATAACTATGACATTAGGAGAGATTTGAGGGCTCTAGGAGCCCGTGAGTTCCTACAGCCCAAAATTGCATAATCTACTACGAGAATGCAGTTTTGTAGGAATCCTACGTGGTCGAGCGACTGCCACGTCATTAACTTCTTCTTTTTTTGAAATTTTTTTTGGGACTTTTTTTCATATTTTAGGACCTCAATTTTTTTTTTTGAGAAATGCTAGCTTGACAGTGGCCAGCCGTTCCCCAAACCAGTTTTGGAAAGAGTCCCAAAACGGCCCTTTGGAGCCATCAAGTCCCTCCTAATGAATTCCTATATCCTAGACTAGAAACAACACATTCTACCGAAATATGAAGTTGAATGGAATTACAAACCAAGATCTGTTGTAATGAAGGGCATACCTCCAAAGTTTGAAATTTTGAATGTTTGTAGGTGCCAATTCAAGCACCCACCTCTCCACAACGACCATGATCAATCTATGAGCACTTCAATGTACAAACATCTAGGGAGGCGATTATTTTAACAAAAGAAAAACGATCCTAGCAAAAATACTCAACCAATTGTGAAGTGCTAGCAAGATTGTATCTTTCCTAGAATTAGATTTGGACCTAATACAAGAAGACCATAGCAAGTGGGGTGACTGATCAACAATGACCACAATGAGTTGATAGTTAAGTATTCAATTGCTCAAGTACTAATGCAAATGTAAATCTTAACCGGTGGCGACAAGACTAATGCATCGGCATAGATGTGGTGAGAAAGAAATGACAAATTACAGATTCTAGTTCATTTTTGGCTACATTGGATGAAAAGTTGTTCACATGATTGAACATGAGATGCGACAAGATACTAAAACCAAGTTGTCTAGGTTGATGTTGTAGCTACCAATAATGGATGTGTAATGCACCTCTAGCATTTTGCCTCTAATTTGATTCATTTTTTTAATAGAGACTAGTGCATGGCTAATTTCCATGATGCTGTTAGGGCATTTGCAATGGAGCAACAATGTATGGCTTGGTATCAATAATACTAACTATTGAACAGTAAACAATTAGAACTTGAAAATTGTCTTGTTGGAAGCACATTGGAAAGAACTTGGAGAAGGTACCAAAAAAATTCAAAATTAGGCATTGAACAAGTACTTCAAAATCAAGGTAAAAGTCTAAAATTTTACCATTTACTATTACCATAGCAAAATTCAACGAAAAAAATGACCTTATCTTTCTGAAAGGGACCCCCTTTACCTTGCTTTTGAAGTACTTATTCAATATCTAACTTTAAAAAAAAAATTAAATTTTTTTTACCTTCTTCAAGTTCTTTCCAATGTGCTTCTAACAAAACAATTTTCAAGTTCTAATCATTTACTGTTCAAAAGTTAGTTTTACTTATACAGGGCCATATAACTTACTGCTGCTACATCTGAGGCTGTTTATCGCTAGCGGTCCCGGACTCAAGGTGCCTTATCTGACAATGGTAACTTGGCAAGCCCTTGACCGCGCAGTGACCCCATATCCGACCAAGCAACTGCTCTCCCAAACAAATGCTTCTCCTTCTCGGCAATCGTTGTTTTTTCATAAACCCAAAGCCCCTGCATCCCAATTGCACACGATGATCATGTCCACAGCTTTGTGGAAGCCTTCTGTAGGAAAGCCTCGACATGGGCACAATTTTTTGGGGAATCAAGTGCGTGGCAATGTCAAGCCAGGGCAGAGTTTGATCCGTTGCGCAGGAGCTCGAGGCTCGTTTCCTGTCAGCAGGATTGCCAATGGGTGCAAATTCAGGAACTGGGAGATTCGGTCATGGAAATTCGCTGCTGTAGTCGAGGTACTACTGCCATTGATTCTCTTTCGAAGAAATTTGGGGATGCGAGCATCTGTATGAGTTTTCTAGGTTTTAAGAAAATTTGATATTTTTTTGTGATCTCTCTGCTTGCTGAATCATGTGAACCGAGTTGGTTTTGAGGTTCATGAGAATTTCTTCGTTTTAGGTGAAGAATTTTGTGAAACCTGATGGATAGGTTGTTGGGGTTGGTTTAGGGTTTTGGAGTCAGTAGGGCTAGGTCACTTGCAGGGAAATGTTATTACTCAGGTACAGAAAATTGCGCTGGCAGGAATTCGCTGTTTTGCTACACTAAGAAATTATTTGAAATTTGGGGATGCGATCATCTGTGTGATTATTTTAGCTTTTAAGAGAATTTAATTATTTTTTGTGATCTTTCTGTCTGCTGAATTCTGTGAAACGGGTTGATTTTAAGGTTCATGAGCATGTCTCGTTTTGCTAGAGAAATTTTTGAAAACCCTCTGGAATTCAGTGTGGGAGTTTTTGAGGTTTGTCTAGGGTTTTGGTATCCGTATCACTTGCAGAGAAATGGCATTAACTCAGACACAGAATATTGCTGTTGTCGGAATTTGACGCATGTAATCCCGTTTTGTGCTTCTATGGAACCCTTCATGAGTTGTATGTCGTTCTAATTAATATTCTTGCGAAATTCAGGGTCAAGAGCAAGCTCAGACGGATCAAGATAGGGAGCAGGAAGTGGAGAGGGCTAAATTGGGTCTCCTACAGGTAGTGATGGACACGAAAAGGGGTGCGCAGGTCACGTCAGACCAGCGTGCCGCGATCGAAGAGGCCATGGTACGTTGTTTGATTGACAATTTTCCGACAAAACGTCATATTTTTTTCTTACTTTTGGATGTCATTTTCACCTCTTTCCATTGTCTTTTTTTACAGAATTTCTTCTTGGGAAACTGTAGTACATATAAAAATGGAGCTGAAAAACAAAATTCTGCTCACTTGTGTAGATAATTGATAATTTTCATTGATTCAAAGTAGGTCATCAAATAAGTGATATTCCACTCCTTTTTAGTGTTCTTGGTTTTGAATCCAAAATTAAACTAGTTTTGGAGCAAACGCATGGAAACGTGCATTTGAACACTTAAGAATGATAAGCTGATGGGTTTATGGGCAGTCAATATTTTGTTGTTTTCTAATGAAGTGTAAGTTTGAAGCACTCATATATCTCTTGATATTGATCTGGTTTCCATGATTCAAAATGGTAGTGAAACTAGAGAATAAATGATTGTAGGTCTTAGATTTACCCAAAAGCATTTGAAACCATTTTCTTTGCAACAGTTGATTTTTCTTACCCTCAAATGACTCATCGGATCACTTGTTACGTTTAAGGGTTATCGTGGCATTAACTCTTTTAGCTTGCCATCATTCTGGTCGGTAGTAAACCCGCCATTCATGTGGCATCCATTTTGCATTCTATTATTACTGGGAGATCGTTTGCATTGTCGATGCGCAAGATGACGGAGCATTGGAAATTTGAATCTCGGAAGAGGACCATGATTCACCTCTTGGGTAATGATTGGAAGCATACAGTCGTTTTGGAAGAGCAGTCTTTTCAAGAGCTTATTTCTCAGGTCGGATAGTGTAGATTAAGAGCTACTGTAGTTATTTGTAAGAGTACGTTCTTGTAAAGCCCTTGGATGTGCGTTGATGTTAACTCATGACGCAGGCTAATCTGCATGGGAAAGCCAGGTGGGCGTGGAGAAGTTCAACGCAGGAACGCCGTTAGTTCTAGACCAGCTGCACGGAACTTGGTTACTCCAGTATACGACGGCTCCTGATGTCATCTCGCTCTTTCAAGCGGCTAATCTCCCCTTATTGCAGGTGAAACCCTCTTTTCTAAGTCTTTTTTTCCACCCTCTTGTTTTCTCTTTTCTCGCTCGTGTCGATTAGACTTTCTAGTTGTTGCTTCTGGAGTGACAAGTCCATCTATTTACGAATACCTTGGTTGAATTCCGGAAGGAAATGCGTTGGAATCTATGTGCTTTTAGGCCAAGTATAGTCTGGTCACATCTTCCTGACTTGCAAGCTGGCTCTGGAAGCTAGGATAGTCGACATTTTGTAATTGAACTCGATTTACGTTTGAGCAATCTTTTCGTATTGTGATGTTAGTAATTGGTTTTATGAGCAGGTTGGACAAGTGTATCAGAATTTCGACTGTAAAGGCAGAACAGATGGTGGGACTGTTGAAAATATTGTGCGGTGGAGCGTTCGAGGACTTCTTCAGGTTTGTGGCCCCTATGTGATATTTTCCTGTCTTCACATGTGCCTCGTTTTGTATACTTGGCTTTCTACCGACTCACTGGTCCAATTTCGAGGATTATTCTGAGCAGGCCTATTTTGTAAGAGCGCT
This sequence comes from Thuidium tamariscinum, assembly GCA_947034885.2. NCBI lineage: Eukaryota > Viridiplantae > Streptophyta > Bryopsida > Hypnales > Thuidiaceae > Thuidium > Thuidium tamariscinum. The sequence continues at coordinate 30,147,445 of OX344751.2, read as the reverse complement.
GTGCTCAGTCAGATTCAGGTTGTGGCATTGTTGTAATTTGGAAATGGAATGTTATGATCTCTTTTCAGCACACTTCGTTGGTTTTGTGTCTTCTTTTGCTTGCCCTTTCGATCCATGTACATTTATGGTTCTAACCGTTCAATTTCTCCCACCTGCTTTTGTTGTTTTCGTCATTTTTGAATATTCATTTTTTGCACTTCTATGTAGGAGAATGAAGGCGCAACTCTCATTGTCTCAGCCAAGTTCTCTATTGCGAGTCCTCGCAGCATCGTTCTGAATTTTGAAGAGGTACACTTTTGGAGTTCGTTGTCTCTACAGTACTTAGGAAGTCGTCATTATTTTACCACGTCATATGTGCAACCCTGGTACGAAACGAAGTCACACTAATTTTGGGAGCCAGAGCAGCTCGTTGCCTGGGAACTAAGAGGGTTGAATTTCATGTCTTATGTTTGGTAAGATTTGTGGTATTGGGTGCACTTCAGGCAAGAGTAGCTGAGGTCGAGATAAGTGCAGAATTGGAATCGTTCATTGCTCCAGCACTTTTACCTCGCACTTTTATCAATCTTCAGGTACTTCTCGTCCAACTTCTCTTATAAGAGCGATTTTTATGGAACGCATGGTGTTGTAGTTCGTCATTGAACATCCCTCTTCCATGTCACTATTAAAGCTACATTGCTTTATCATGCTTGAGACTGCTCTTGGTGAGTTTGTGCAATGTATTCTTCGGTTCATTCATATATTTTGCAAGGAATTATAGTGTTCAAGAGCATGTGAACTTTAGTAGAAACAAACCGAGTCCTTTTGATGTGCAAAGTGAAGTATACTTGACCGTTTACCGAGAGAAATCCACCTTGTGTGCACGCTCCATAATCGTCATTTTTGTATCATACTTTCAAGCTTCTTTCACAAAGAACAAAGAATGAGTAGCTATAGCCGGTGGTTCAGGAACATGCCCTTATTCCAGTCAAGATCTCGATTACAAAGTGCTATTCTAGAACTTCTATAGCTACCGTTGCTCTGTAATTTTTTGAGGTTTGGTTTCCTGTTATTCAGTTCTGATTAGATTCTGACATATTTTCTGTGCTGCCTATGGACTTTTCACTGTACAGATTTTGCAGTTTCTACGAAGTTTGGACTTACGATTTCCACTGAGAGGATCACAAACTCAACCTCAGACTGCCACAAGGTAATCTAATCGAAGATTGATGTTGGTTTTCATTTATGATTTGGTGGTCCTTTACCCCCTATCATTTCATATTTTGTAACAGAAGCCGTACTTTCTTTTGACATGTAACAAAAAAAGTCCTCATGTGGTAGAATTTCATGATTATGCAGGGCTCCTATTGGAGCGTGGTACAACCTAACATTTTTGGACAAAAACTTGCTTTTGGGGCGGGCTCTTGGCACTGGGGGCGTCTTTGTTTTTACCCGAACTCAAGCCCGTCGTAAGTCCATATGAGGCCTCTGCTGAAGCTATCTTCTGCAACTCGGAAATTCGAAGCTGAATAGCTAGTTTTGGTGTGTGACCTCATCCCATTCTTCACAGGCAAATGCTAAGTAATCTGCAGCTTGTGTGCCTGAGTCAAGTTTTCTTGTATGTAATGTATCTACATAACTATGCTCCAAATGTTTGCTGAATCTTATTGCACATTAGGTGAGATTTTGCAACTTTGACTGCAGTGGTCCTAGAATGTCCGTTCACCTTGTACTAAAAGCAATCCAAAAAAAAAGTTGATTTCACGCACAACGAGACATATTGTGTCATATTTTCAATCATAACCCAAATTCGGCTACTAACTTATGCCTGGGGGTGATGTTTAAGAGAAGCTCATCGAAGTCCAGAAAATTGAGTTGACGATGCTCTCTTTTGTAACTAATGAATCAAGAGTCGTTTTGTTTGGACAATTTACAACTCCTAGCATGGCTAGGATTCACAATTGACATTCAATGATAAAGATGCGAAGCAGTTGGCTGTCGCTTTCAAACAGTAGAAATTTCATATCGTCAACAGTTTCTACTGAGGAGGACGTGTATGATTATATGAAGTTTAAAAAAAAAATTTATGTAACGGTATTTCATTTGGATGAACAATGCAGTGTGGGCAGTTTTCTTGACCCAGCAATCAATCATGTATATTTGCGCTGCATTGTTTGAGACTAGACTAAGCTAACTTAACGTACTACTACTGTAGTGTGAATTCCCAGCTTCACAGACTTCAAGGCCTTATCTTGATGTCCAGTCAGGCAAGCAAGCGCGTTGAACTCCCAAATCATGGGGAGATATTAACACATTCTAGGTACCTGCCTACCTGAGCTTTAGCAGACCCATGTCAGCTTTCTTTCAACAGGTTTTGATGGTTCTTTTCACATTGTCATTCTATTCCACCTATTCCCAACCAAGGACCCATACCCAACCTGTACTGCATGTAGCTATTTCCAACCAGGGTCGCAATAGATTTCCACCCAAACCTTGGAATGCGGTTTTCTCTTTTTCCAAGGTTGCGATGAATAAGGTCATGACACATGTTCCGATGTGTCATAAAGTGTCTGGGAAGTACTGAGCAAGGAAGTAGTCTCGGCTATGATCCAAATTGGAAGACTCTAGACATTAGCTATGGGTTCTTTGCACTTTTGGGCTCCCAAAATTCACAATAATTTCTGTCTTGGGAATAAAATTACAAAAAAATATTAATCTCAATATTTTTTACCCTTGTATGAGAGAAATATTTGCGTTGCTTCACATTGTTTATGATTTGTCCTACAATTGCTTAAGTGATTAGCTATAGATGGTTCTACCTTAGTGTATGCAAGATTTTCAAGTGGTCATTTGATATCTATAATTTTATCCAACCCATGGAAGAAACATTGTTATTTTTTGGTTTGCCACTATGATAAAATTTGGAAATTTTCAATTCACATGTGGATTTAGAGCCCAAATTAGTGATGAGAATTGAAGACTACAATAGGAGAGGTGAAGAATGTAGAAGACACTTAGCAATGACAAAATAAAAGTAATTTTTTACATTTGTCTTTGGTTAGGGGAAACAAATATAGAATACAAACTTCAAACAAACACTTTGATGTCCTTAGGTTTAATATTACAACCTCTTGCATAGCACATTTCTTCAATCATTCAATGCCCAAGGCCTTTGTGTGTTTAAAACCATCCTTGCTTTTCAAGTGTTATAAGTCTTAATGTCACTAAAGTATGGAAATCTAAACTATACAATCTTATAGCATGTGTGTTGTAGATGATGTGAATCAAATTTGGAGTCATTTTAGACTACAAGAAAAAGGAGCATTTTTAGTATCCTAGTAGTATTGTCCTTTAAGCAATGACCTTTAAAGGAGTGTTTTTAGTAAAATTTGACTAAAAACATCCCTTTTAGATCATTACTATGAGAACTATACTACTAGGACTATACTAAAAACATCCCCTTTTCTTATAGTGTCATGTGATAATTTATGGAGGTGAAATTTGATCTCTAAACCTATTCAAATGAAAAAAAATTAACTATAAAATGATTCAAAACCAATAGAAAAAACACATTGGTGAAAGAAAATATCATTCCATTGACTCATAGTGATTATAAAATTATTTTGAAATGCCAAGAAACAATGGAAAAAGATGCAAAAAACACATCTATGGTAGAAACTCCTGTTGTAATATTCTCAATCATTTATAACTTTTTGGATTGACATGAAGGTTTAACTACACCAACTAGACTAATATGTGCAACTTTTCAAAAAAAACATATTGGAAATAGTTGCTATATGAAGAAGAACAAATTCATTGTGATCTAGAATGTTTGGATTCAGAACTTTGAATTGCTCTTAAACATTCAAAACAAATAGGATTGATATGAAAATTATACTACAATAACTAGATTATAAAGAAAACATATACTATAAGAGAAAGGGGTGTTTTAAGTATAGTCCTAGAGATAAGATTTTTAAGTAATGACCTTTTAGGAAATTTTAAGTAAGAAGTACGTGTCTTTTTAGTAAAATTTGAACTAATTGTGATCTTCAAAAATAATGAGGTTAAAGGGCCTAACATGCATAATTCCAATCAATTTATGACTTCTCAAAATCTACTCTACAATTTTTGTAAATGAATTTTGAATGTGATTTTTTCTCCAAGATCTAGTATATTTGAGGCTCATTTTCAAGAGCTCTAAACACTACAAAAAGTCAAGATTGCAATGGGTACCCTTGCACAAAATCTTAAATAGAAAAATTACCATCATTCATTTTTCATATCGGATTTTTGACACTAAAAGTAGACTTTTAAATTTTTTTATAAAAATAAAAACCTGGTTAGGTTTTCTTTAACTTCAAAGTTTTGCATACACCAAATTTTGGTGCCTTGGTCATTTAGGAGTTAATACACATGGCCTTCAAAGATAGACCTATAACTACTTATTTCAAACTTGGTTGCTTGTCACTTAGTTTGTTGCCATTTTAAAACTAGATATGTATGAAAAAAATTTAATTTATTTTTTAGAAATGGAATTACATGTCTTCTCTACTTCACAAAAAAATTAGATTTTTTTGAGGAAAATTGGTTTTTCAAAGAGTTTTTGAAGAGAAAGTGAAGAAAAAATTATATCAAATAGAAAATTATCTCAACAAATTTGAAAAGTGCATTGTGTGTATATTACAGTGACAAACATTATGGTGTAAATTCAATTTCCATGCACTTCTATAGATAGAATGTAGTAGACAGTGAAAATACATCCAAAGTTCAAATTGCAATAAAATATTAAATATTACGAATTTTTACAAAATTCAAATTGGAGTAGAAACTAAAGTAGAGAACCTTCATTTCAATAGTTGGAATTATACTAAAAAAATGTCATTTTTGTGGAGAAATTTTAGATTTTCTCAATTTCTCAAAATATACTAAAATGGCAAATTTTGTCATCCATAATCTTTATTTACTTCTCAACTTCATGAAAACAAACATTAGTTAGACTAAAAACTTAGCTGCATAGTCTTTGTAACTCAACACGAAAGGTCAATAATGAAAAAGTGGATGAAAAAACTAATGTTAACCTCTTCATATGACCTTGGACTGTCATCCAAATGCCACAAAATGGCATTAGCGGCAATCAAGGGTTAAATACACATGGCCACGTGAATTGCCACAATCCATTAGTTGTCACAATTGTGATCATGTTTTCATACCTAATATTTCATCTTGTCATCCCAAATGTTTTTCATAAAGTTTTTGAAGAGTTGATGATTGGCTATTCAATCCAAATTTTCTTGAGTTCAATGGCACATTACAATAAGTATGAGCTAAGCTTAGTCACTATATAAAATAGAACCATCTATTTCCAACCAATGTTGGAATAGATTTCCAACCAAACAGTCGAATGTGTTTTTCCATCTTTTTCAAGGTTGGGACTAGTAAGGTCCCAAAAGTTTCATAAAGCGTGTGGGAAGTAGCATGTGGGAAAGTAGTTTCAGTTATGATCCAAGTTTGAAGACTCCAGACATTGGCTACAAATTCTAAGCATTTTTTGGCTTCCAAATTTTATAGTAATTTCAATCTTAGGAATAAAATTATAAAAAATTTACAATTCCAATATTTCTCATTTCTCTACAAGAAGAAAAATTTGTATTGCCTCATATTGCTCATAGTTTGTCTAAGCCACACTTAAGCGATTGGAAATAGGTGGTTCTACTTTAAATTAAATATGGAAGGAGGTCCATAAAGTGCCCATCTAAGAGTTGAACTAAATTTTGGGGAAATGAAACTTCTTGAATTATTTTTCACTAAATTTCCTTCTAAAGACAAGTGGAATTGACATTTAACCCCTAAAGGTTTTTGACTATTTTTCACCAAAACCACTCCAAAATTGTTATTTCTAGAACAACTACCAAATTTTAGAAAGAAAAACATTTTTGGACACATATAACCATAGAATCTTTTAGTACACTAGTTTGAAAAGATGTAGAAAAAATTTCAGAAATTTCCACCATATAGATTGCAAGATTTGTGTTTGAAGTGACAAAAATCTTTTTTTTATCCTTCCAAAAATCCAAGTAATTACACTTCAGAAGGCCACATTTGAATGAAAAATGTCCAAAATGATTGTAATTCTTTGGATTCATTCTTCAAGTCAAGTTAGCTACATGCTTGAAAATTTTCAAATCATTTGGAATTGTACAACATGCAAAAAAAAGTAGTAAGTAGAAAAAAAATAGAAAATGATTCAAAATACTAAATTGTTAACAATTTATTTATAGAATTGAAAAATGCCAATCCAAATGGTTGAAATGTTGTAATAAACAATTTACACCCATTGTTTTTGCTCTTTTTCAAAAATATAAAAAATTGAATGAAATAAAGGACTTTAAAGTTTATTTTAGAATAGACATTCCATAACTTCCCACAAACTACCCACAAACTAAAACTCCCATAGCTTTAATCTCATTAATCAAAATGAAATGACTCAAAGCTTTTCATGTACATATAAATCTAAAAAACCAATTTCAAATTTCTATTTTTTTTTAAACTGATTTTTGAAGAAGGTTTTTTAGATGCCTGAGTTGCCCGCAAAGTAATGAAAACTAGATATTATACAAAAACTTTTGAACCATGTGGTCAAAAGTTATGAAAATTGTTGGGCCTTAAAGCTACTCCTTGGACATACGTTGTGTCTAAATTTCAAATAAAAAACAAAACAAAACTCTATGCTTAGTGAGTTGCCCAAAATCACTATGTTGTCAAAAAACGCAGTTTGGTTCTTTAGAGGTTAAGTCAAGTTGATTCATTTTTTTGAAGCTTTATGAAATTAACTATGAATTTTTGAAGTCAAAACAGCATAAGGCTCAAAAACCATCCACTTCTCAAATGTACATTGCTTGTACATTCCTATAAAGATTTTTTTTTAAATATACAACCCGTGTACATTTGAAAAGGTGAGTGGTTTTAGAGTGTCAGCGGGTTTTTTTTAGCCTCCTGCGCTTAGTTTCCAGAAAAAGATTGAAGGTATTTAAAGTAAACTCTCCCAGAATATACGGGGTGAGACGAAATTCACTGGAAATCACATGAATTTATTGCTCCGAAGGGGGACGAGCTGTCTCCATAATTGAATAGGTTGTCTCTCTGGGCTCATTGGCAACCCCAGAATGTTTCTTAGAGCATCCCCACCGCATGGGTCAGAATTTGACTCAAAATCAGACCCTTTGCAGGGCAGATGATTATAATCCATCCCAGCCAAAGTTGGCCAGCCCCACTGCTGAACAGTGCAAACAACCCTCTCAATGATATTTTTATTCTTTTTGAACAAATTTTTCAGTTTATTTTGGCTTAGATTAAAGCCCAAAAATATTGGCTTTTTCCCCCTTTGAGGTCTCACTCTCCTTGCTTGAGGATATCTCAAAATAATTTGAGTTTCCAATAGAGCAAGACTCCTTATATCCCCATGGGGTGGAGGGAGGTGCTCCAACCCATGTGGAACATATGAATTGCAACTTGTTGGAACTAAAAATTTGAATTTTGAATTCTGAAAATTCAAAAAAAATTCAAAATTCAAAATTCAAATCTTTAGTTCCAACAAGTTGCAATTCATATATCCCACATGGGTTGGAGCACCTCCCTCCACCCCATGGGGATATAAGGAGTCTTGCTCCATTGGAAACTCAAATTACTTTGAGATATCCTCAAGCAAGGATAGTGAGACCTCAAAGGGGGAAAAAGCCAATATTTTTGGGCTTTAATTCAAGCCAAAATAAACTGAAAAACTTGTTCAAAAAAAATAAAAATATCATTTAGAGGGTTGTTTGCACTTTTCAGCATTGGGGGGTCCAACTCTGGCCAGGATGGGTTATAATCATCTGCCCTGCGAAAGGTCTGATTTTGAGTCAAATTCTGACCCATGTGGTGGGGATGCTCTCAAATGTATAATCTTGTAGTGTACATGTTGTAGATGACATGTTCAAAATTTGAAATCATGTGGTCACTTAGATTGTAAGATCATAATGTTTTATTGTTGAAAATGGATGCTGAAATTTTCCCAAAAAACATGTTTTGAGGTGAAATTTCATTTCTAAACCTATTGAAATGAAAAAACTTTACACTACAAAATAATTCAAAACTAGTATGAAAAGACATTGGTGGAAAAAAATTCATTCAATTGACTCATTATGTTTACAAAATGGCTTTAAAATGTCAAAAATTAGCAAGAAAAATTGCAAAAAGCACATCTAAAGCTAAAAGTCCTACTAGAATGCTTCTTAGTCACTCATTAATTCTTGAATCAACAAGAAATGCTAGCCACACAAACTAGACAACTATGTGCAACTTTTCCAAAAAGAATGATTGAAAATGGACTTTGAACGAAGAGGAAATAAGCCGTTGAAATTCATTGTACTCCCATAATGGTAGGATTTTGAACTTCAAATTGCTCCCAAACATTCAAAATAATTTAGATTGACATGAAAACTTGAACACAGTAATTATACTTCAAGGGGAATAAAATCCAACAAATTTTATTGAAAATGAGCAAAGATGAAGGAAATACAAGGCCCCAAAGTTGTAGCCCTAAAATGCAGTTTGGTGAACTCAAATTGAAGTTGTAAACTTTGATTGGCTTCCAAAAAATCAATACATCTTGGATTGATTTAAAGATTTTACCACACAAACAAGAGGGGAGAATGCAACTTTTCCAATAAGTTTTATTGAATTTTGACCTTGGATGCAAAAATTACAACACTTTGAACTGGACTTGAAACTATATGAGGACATTTTCTATCTTTGTCACTTTGGGGTTAAGAATAAGTTCAATTCTCTTCTTTAGAATCTTACAACCCATTTCCTACCACTTAAGGATTTCAATATAGCTCCCAGCTAAGTTTGGTGAGGAGAAAAACAATTCCGTGTAGGAAAATAGATTTTAGATGGATTTGAAAAAAAATTCCCTTTCTTTTCTTGTTGAAATAAAATTATTATAAATTTTTTTGTCATGATTAAGGTAAGTCTGCCAATGACAAGTCAAATGCCTTCCAACCCAATTATAGACAAAATTGTACTAATGGTGTATATATCCAAATTTGAAATGTACTAATCTAAACTATTTTTGCTTGTGATAGGCTTGCAAGCATTTGGTTTGTCATAAGCTAGTTTACATTATATGAAACCTATTCTTCTATATAGATCTATCTAATCAAAACCATACGTTGGTCAAGAAATTAAGAGGAAATCAACCAATCACAATGCATTATATAGTAATGGATTGGTTACTCCCAACTCTTGTATTCATAAATTAAACCTAGGCTCTATAAATGGGGGTGGAATGGAAAGGGTGAGAGCATCCCCATGCTAGAGACGGTGAACAAGGATGGCCAAGAGAAGTTGGCGTATCAAATTAATGAGCCTGGACTCTTTTTTTGACAAGCATCCTACCGCAACTTGGCTTTGAGACATGGGAAGCAAGTCAACATTGCCTCCAAGAATGCCACCTCATCTGCGCAATCAATAGAGAGGCATTAAATGTTCAAAAAGTACTTCAAAATCCGTGTAAAAGGACAAAAAGAACCCCATACCAGCCACTCGCAAGAGACACCATTTGCCCAAGTACTTGTCATAATTGGTTGTGACCAACCATTATTCTTGTTTGCCCATGTTCGATGTAGGGTAATAAACTTGGTTGGGCCCGGCCAAATACCCAATTTGCACCATTGTCATGTCGGAGTGGGAATATGATGCTACTTGATTACAACTTTAAGTTAAGTTACAACAAGTGAACATCAAGTGAGTGTGCGGTGCCACATTGTAAGCTTAACCCCTAAACAACATGCAAGCCATATTGTGGTCAATGAATAAGACAAAATCTTTTTGTGTAGGACAAAAATGTAGTTATTCATCCTTAGAATTAGAGATGGAAAGGAAAGATCTTTTATAGTGCTTTGACTTCCAACAAGAGCTTTTGAATTTTTTGGAACCAATGATTCTTACCATATCAAAATTCATGATTTCCATGGCTACCAGCTCGTCGTTTAGGAGTTAAGACCATCAATGGACTTGCAGCTGATGGTCCGAGTCTAAGTCTAACTTTATCTGGTTGCAGTCTCCTCCTGGTCAGTCCAATCTGATGTGCCAAAACTTGAAAACACAGACCCGGAGGACAATCTGTCGCAGGTGACAAGGCTGCCAGTCAAGAGCAACACAGAATTCCAAGCACTCCCCACCTGCAGCTGGTGAGGGTGAGGTAGGTGTAGCAGTGTAATAATATTTGCTACCCATTTCCATCACCCTATATTTGGCCCCATTTCCACCCATTACACCATCCAAATCTGTCCAAAAGTGAGCCAAATCTATTTAGAAATCTGACAAAAGTAATGCATTGAAGTCATTTAGGATACATGTCAATAGGTGATTGGTGAATACTTAAATGCTAGTAGGTACATAAGAAGGTGGTTGTGGGTTGTTATTAGGGTGTTCACAATTCTAGTCATGGCCACTTTTGAAATTTAGAGTTGAATAGTTCAAAAATTCACAAAAATTGCAATTTGATTCGAAAATTATGATCCATTTAGGGTTGATTTGTAAAACATGTGCATACCTCTGACAATTATGTGCCCTTTTAGGAATTGGTCCCAAGATAGTGAGGTTGCAAATGAGGGTGGTAATAGGCTTGTCTACCTTAACCCCTAAAGGACCACAACTATGTTTCCACCAAAATTGCTCCAAAACTATCATTTCTAGGACAGCTACCAAATTTCAGAAAAAAAAACATTTTTCGACACATGTAACTGTAGGATCTTTTACTGCACTAGTTTGGAAAGATGTAAAAAAAATTCAGAAGTTTCCACCATGTAGATTGCAAGATATTAGTGTTTGAAGTTACAAAAATCATTTTTTTTCCACTGCGGAAATCCGGGCAGCTGCACTTCAGAAGGCCACATTTGTATGAAAAAATGTCCAAAATGGTTGCAACTCTTTGGATTGATTCTTCAATTCAAGTTGGATACATGCTTGAAAATTTTCATATCATTTGGAATTGTACAACATGTACAAAAAAAATAGTAAATAGGAAGAAGTAGAGAATGATTCAAAATACAAAAATGGTAACAATTTATTTATTGAATTGAAAAATGTCAATCCCAATGGTTCAAATGTTGTAATAATCAATCTACACCCAATGTTTTTATTCTTTTTCAAAAATATTGAAAATTGAGTAAAATAAAGGACTTCAAAGTTTATTTTAGAGAAGATAATCCATAACTACCTGCAAACTAAAATTCTTCATAACTTTTGACTCATTAATCCAAATGGAATGATTCAAAGCTTTCCATGTATATATTAATCTATAAGACCAATTTCAAATTTTTATTTCCAAAAAAAGTGATTTTTTTATGTGCCCGAACTGCCCAAGTTGAGAAACAAACAACATTTTATGCAATAACTTTTCAACCATGTAGTCAAAAGTCACGAAAATTGTTGGGCTTTGAAGATACTCCTCGTCCACACCTTCTATTAAAGTTTGGTTCGAAAATATGGAAATCTCTAGCCACACGTACCTGCCCAAAATCGCTATGTTGCCAAGAAAAGCATGTTGGTCCTTTAGGGGTTAATCCATGACATGGTGTTAACCTTTGAAAAAGAGACAATTGTAGTGAGTTATGGCAAGTGTTTGCTATTTACATTCATGTCTTTGGGCTCATAGAATTAATTATTCCTACATATGTTCCATATAGGAAAAACCACCAATCAGGGTTGTTTTTTCTGGCGATTTGGTACTAAATTGCACCAAATTTTTTGGCCTAGAACCAAGTCTATAGGAAAAAAATAGTGAAATTTTGAATGAAATCACCAATAAACTTCAAATTTTTTTAAATAGTGGATGAAATCGCCAAATAATAGATGACAATAGAATGATAGATATGTATTATGTGCTAATACTTTCTATGTAATATATGGATGAATGTTGAGATTTGGAGTTCTACAATAAAATGAAATATCGCCACTTTGACACTTCACAAGAAATGAAGAAAAAAAAACTGCCACCAATTAAGGTAATGCATCTAAAATTGCACCCTACCTAAATCCACCATCATCACTCTCAATACATCTCCCAAATCAACATGTATGTACAGTAGGTAGAAGAAATGAGTTTAGAACCTCATCTAGAAATAAATTTGATCCCTTGTAACTTTTGCATACAATATTCAAATATTGTAGCTTCTTTATACATGTTGGAACCCTCCTTTCACTTGCCAACAAGAAGAATATGAAAATTTGAACATTCTAATAACAACAATTAGGCACAATAGCAAAAAGTGGTAGTTTGGGAGGTATCTACCTTAGTTCATTGTTAGGTGGTTGAATTGGGAAAAAATGTTTGCAATTTGAAAACATCACAAAAAAATGGTGAAAAAACCTATAAAATTTCTATTTGGAATATAAAAACCAACTAGGTATTTGAAAAAAGAGTTCAATATGGGAATTAAATGAAAATAGTTGGCAAAATTAAAAAATATTCCAAATGTTATTCTTACAAACACAATAGGATTTTTAATAATACATTTTTCCACTAATTCTCTCTTCTTGTATCACTATCATATGATTCCAATGTAGGGTTGTGAAAGAATAAACTCTTCACTCATTGCCATTTTAGTAGGACTCTTTATTGAGAATAGTCTCATGTAGAAGAATTTTTTTTCTTCTTTACAATGAGTTGGAGACTTTAATTTTTATAAATTATTTCAACTATTTGAGAAGTAAAATATAATAGGGTCATAGTTTTCAACAATCAATATAGATGGGAGTGATAGTTAGGAAGTCACTTCAATTATCTACTTTGTTTTAAGAAAAATACATGTATGACTTCATAAGAGTTAAGGTGATGACATAAGAAATTGTTTTTATTTTTATTTTTGAGAGTTTTAATAAGAACATAAGGAATTTAGGACCGTGAAAGGGTTGCCACCCATTGTCCATCATATTTTACATCCCGTACATTTTTCAAATTATCAAGTGATTCTTGCCATTTTCAAAACCTTAGCAATAAACTTTGAATGCTTTGTGTATTCACAATATTTGAAATTTGAAAGCATTTTTTTATAAAACTAGAAATGCGTTTTAAAAACCTACTTAAGAGCATACTACATGCTACATTTGAACGGAAAAAATTGACTCTTACAATGTACTTCCAAAGTTTATATGTCAATGTAGCAAGTTAAACAAGTCTTGAAAATGCCATGATAAAATAACTTACATTCTTTCTAAAGTTTCACTCTATCTTAATTTAGACATCTTTTACAAAGTGCTTAAGGTAGGTACACTCAAAATGGCACCTGACCTTAAAGCGCTCTGTACAACGTGCATAGATTTTCAAAATCAGTCATGTACCCAAACTGTAGATGGCGCTTTCAGAAACACACTTTGACTGTTAATAACTTTTGCATACGGTATCCAAATCCACTGTTCTTTGGTGCGTTGGAACATGCTTTCACTCACCAACAAGACTGTAAAAAATTTAAACAACATAATAACAGGAACTAGGCACAGTAGAAAAACTGGCGCTTTTGGGTGTACCTACCTTACGTCAATCATGTAGTCTTCAAGAATATATGCTAAGGTTGCAACACCAGTAGCTCACCATTTAAGCAATTTCAGAATAGATTTTGCACAATATGAGGTGGTGGAAATTTTTTCCATATAGGAAGATAAGATACATGGGAATATTAAAAAATTTAAAATTTAATTCCCTAAATTTAATTTATAATGAATTTTGGGAAGCAAAAAGTACTCAATACCAATGGCCAATGTCTAGAGTCTCCTAATTCCGATAATGCCATATTTGCTTTCCTTTCACTTCTTCTGCTCACTAATTTGGACATGTGTCATTACTTTATTAGTCTAGGCCTCAAAAAGGACCAAAAACAAACAATTCAGCTTTGGTTGGAAATATGTTGTGGCCTTCACTAGAAATAGGCACCCCTACAAGTTGGCTACTGAGTGTGGTCAACAATTGGTGCCTCAACCTTAAAGTATCTTCAACAATTTGTTTGATCACTAAAAGAAAAAGGAATGTTTTGATTATAGTCCTAGTAGTATAGTCCTTTAAGCAATGACCTTAAAGGAGTGTTTTCAGTAAAGTATTACTAAAAACACATAGATTTTTAGAAAAATATTACTAAAAGTACCCCTTTTAGATCATTACTGTCAAGACTATACTTAAAACACCTCATTCTTTTGTAATAGGTTGACTATAAAATTTTACCAACAATTAAAATAGTTGAATATTCCGTATTAAAGAAACATTCCGTTGGAGAATACTCATTTAAACACTTTTGGGACACTTGAGATTGTTGTACACATCGTGTATGGTTTGCTTCGTTTCTCCAAGAGAAGAGAACTCCACGAGTGTTTGGTTGACAACGATTGATGATAGCTTTGTGTGACTTGGAGTGATGAGTCACACATGACCACAACTCAGGTCACATTCAGCTCCCGTGCAACATGATAAAATTAACACAAAAGAAGATGTAACTTACAGTACATCATTGATCTTCCTTCAAGTCTCTGTCCACCAACTGTATGGTCATTTGTGATAAAGAAGGATGCTAAATCCTCCATTCAAAGTGGGCCCAACAAGGTAAATTTTGGGTTCTTTGGGATAAAAGTGAAAAAAGACCCTTATTTTGAACGGTGTTTAGGGTATGCTTTACACCTCTCCATGTTGTTATGGATAATTGGGGTCTTTGATTGCAAATATGAATTCAGAATTTGAAAAAGAGTTATTTATAAAAAATTAAAAAAATTTGCATTTTTTGTGAGGTAAATCCATCATGCTAGGCCTACTTCAAATGGAAGATTTGCATCCTGACTTTTCTTCTTTGGAGAGTGGTAAGAGCATCCCCATGGGACTCTACCAATGATGTAGACTTGGAGATTGGCCGTGCCCGTACCACAATGCTTACCCCGTGGGAGGCACGGCCAAGCGAAAAGAAAAGCCAAGCATGACCAAATTGAATGATGGCTTGGCCTAATGAAGAAAATTTGACTAAGCTCGGTGTGCCTTTAAAAAATTTAATTCCTACTTTCGTGACACTTTAACACTAACAAAGGGTTTGTTTTCTTAAAATTCACGACAAAGCACCTCAAAATCTGAAATTGTTTGTTCCCTGTGCTCATTTGGTGCGTTGGAATGAGGGAAATTTATTTGACCAGGCGTGGGCTTCTTCAATGGCTCCCCAAGGCTGTGCCTCTCTCATGCCCAGCCCATGGGGATGCTCTAAACTTAAGTTAGTGCCAGTGGCTTACATTAAGTTGTTGAATTGATCGTTAGATGATGAGAAAGTACAGTATGTGCAAACAGAAGTTTATTTATTTATTTATTTTGGCACAAATGAAATGGAATTTCATTGGCAAACAGAAGTTTAAATTGGTAAACTCGAGGCATATAGGTTACAATTTAAAACATTTTAGTTGAAGTTGAAGTTGGAAACCACTCAAACCAGAGTAAAAACCCATCTTGGAATAAACTCCAGGTAAATTTATTTTTTAAAAGCACAAAAAATTGCTTTGAAATGACTACTACTCTGAGTACTCTCACTAACTAGATTCCTCACAAGGCCGATGTCCCTTTTGGGGGTTTAATCCCTAAAAGCCCATTGTCCTCTCAAGGCACAATTTGGAGTTCGGGTAGGTTCTAATGATTTCAATTTTTAGTAAAACTTTTTGAAACTTTCTCATAAGATAGGAAAACTGATTAGCTATGTGGGAATATAATTTTTATTTCAATCGGTACTTAGAAGAAAAAGTTATACCATGAAAAGTCAAAATTTCAACTCAGCTAGCAGAAAAATAAATCCACAAAAAACTGAAATTAAAACTAAATTTTTTTAAATCTCATATATTATATCTTTGTCTACATGAGAAGCTTTGATTCATTCCATTTGGATTAGTTATGTGAAACTTATGAACAATCTTGTTTTTCGGGTAGTTTGAGCATCTTTTTGAGAAAAATAACATGTAGGACTCATTTTTTAATGCAATTTTCACAATTTTTCAAAAAGAATTGCTTAGCAAGGTTTAAATTGTTTGTTAGAACAATCTCACCATGGAACTATTGTATTTTGATCCCATTTTAGTGATATTAATGATTCTATTTTTCTTTCAATCTTAGATGAATTTCTACTCAATAATTTTTTAAAGAATGAAAATGAAGCATTTTTTTAAAAAAAATTCCAAGACTTTAAATTCAATTTTTCAATACAATTTTTTTTAATTGAAAGTCCATAGTGCAAATTTTTTCAATAGATGGTAGTCAAAGTCATCTAAAATTGCAAAGTAGTGTTAAAAAATCCCTCTTTTCTCCAACTTTGAATGCAAGTATCATCCAATCTATGTGGTCAAACTTCAAGAAATTTTTACTACATGATCTTAGACAAATAAAGTATAAGATCCTACAATTAGATTTCTACAAAATATATATTTTTTGTTCTCTTGAGTGAACATAGCAAAAATGGCAGTTTTGAGTGTTTTTTGACAAAAAAATGACCTTGGGCCTTCAAGGGATAAGAGTATCATTACTTTAGAAGTGCTATAGTCCAAAATGACACAAAAGGTATAGAAATCTCAATTGTACAATCATGTAGTGTACAATTTGGTATTGCAATCTTACAACTAGTCAATTTGAGCTTTTCACATTCTTTCCTCTTTTATACAATGTGGAATATGATTGGTGTAATTTGTTAAGTGTAATTATTAGTGCATCCTTACACAATTCCAATCATGCATGTTGAATTTTACTTATAAATAAATAAAATTTCATTTGTGGTGGATTTCTTAAGCCAATTTTCATGGTTGAACATTATATTCTAATGAGAACAACTAGTGGTGATTTGGCTTTAATTTGATTGCATAGGTATGTTAGTAGGGAACATCCATGGTCACATCTTTCATATTAAAAATATCCCATTAAGTAATAAAAATATAATCTTAAAAGAAATTAAGAAAAGGCATCATATAACTAAACTTTGTAAAATAGATACCTTTACATCTCAACTAGATTTTGATAGAGTAATTGTACTATGATCATGTTGAAATGTACAAAATTAGTTACATTGTGAGGGTCAAATAGCAAAATCTACTTAAAATATAGAAATATATATTGTACAAAGTTTAATCATATGACACTTTGCATCCTAGACCTTGTATCTTTGAAATTTTTTAACTAATTCACAATATGTCCAAAAATTATGGAACCACTTGTATTTTGATTTATAGTCCTTCACCAATATCCAAAAAGTGTTCTTTATTTTGGTAGAAGGACCCATAACCAATAAAATAAGCACATCTAGACATGATTTAGGATAGTGCAAGGCATAGCAAAAGATTTTAGAGGTGCATTGAAAGAAATGATGAGGATTGTAAGAAAATCATAATTTCATCTCTTGAATTGAAATTACTATGAATTTTGAAAGGCAAAAGTTAGGCTTGACCGTTGACCAACACCTAGAGTCATTCAATTCCAATCATTTAAGAGCTACAATTTCATTGATTGATTCTTACTTTCTTGCTCACTTATATGTCATGAATTTATTTGTCTAAACCTTAAAAAGTACAAAAACACGCACTTCAAGGAGAAAACAGAAATCCATTCCAACCTTAGTTGGAATTATGGTACCCTATTGATTGCCAATGAAGCACCAATTAGGAATGGATCTTCTACTAAAAAGATTCATTAGATATGCCACAAAGCTTCTCCATGCAATTTTAGGTATAGGTACCTTAGCCTCTTTTTACATAGCACAACGAAAACTGTCAAAAACTAAAAATTTCACATCCTCAAGTCCCCTCTAAAGGAAATTTAGTCAATATCAATCATGTTTGTATGTAAGTTAATTTTAGATGCCTCTTCCTTGGAGGACTCAGGTGATCAGTATTTGAACCCCCTATAACTGGGCAGGGAGAACTCACCCCCTCACTCAACCACTTGGGTAAAACGCTGTAATTTTTTATTTTTCACACTAATTTTTTTTTTGCAAATTTTGAATTCATATTTGCGATCAGAGACGGCAAATTAGCTAGGGTGTGAAGAAAGTAGGGGTGATCACAGCCCAAACTAGGGGGCTTTTTGTTTTGATTGCACCTCTGGTAAAACATGGTAAGGCCGAGCGAAGGGGCCAATCCACCCAGATCCTATAACTCACATGTTGTTAACTCCCATGCTGTAATTCATCCATGGTTCATTTTATCTCATTTATTCTGGGCAGCACAGAAAATGATCTTCTGAAGAATGATGAAACTATCTTCATCCATGTCTATGAATGAAACATGGCAATATGGATGGATTATAGCTCCAAATGAAAACCCTGATTTCATCATGGTCCAACACATGCTTGAGCTCAAATCCATCTGACTAAGCTTAGTTGTGCTGCCTGAATGCAATGGGATATCTAAGTTACTGATGTTTTAACCCCTAAACGACGCTGGAGCCATTTTATGGTTGATGAACAGTAGAGCTTTTTGCGGTATGGGTCAGAATTGCAAGCATTCATCCTCGGATTTAGGGGTGGAAAAGGAAGATCTTCTACAGGTCTTTGACTTTAAATATGCACTTTTGAATTTTTTAATACCAATGATTCCCATGGTTTCAGAAAAGATGTTTTCCTGGGTGCCCCCCTGTGTCATCTAAGGGTTAAGTACAAAAAGGGAGGAGGTCCATAAAGTGCCCATCCAAGAGTTGAAACTCAATTTTGGAGAAGCGAAACTTTTTGAATTATTTTTCAATAAATTTTCTTTGAAAGAGAAGTGGATTTGGCATTTAATTAAGTTGCTTCATTTTTTTGGAGCTTTGTGGAATTAGTTATGAAATTTTGAAGTCAAAACGGCATAGGTCTCTAAAAGCACCTACCCCCTCAAATATACACTATTTGTACATTCATATAAAGATGAAAAAGTAGCATGTACAAACAATGTACATTTGAGAAGGTAGGTGGTTTAAGAGCCCGAGTGATTTTCAAGCCCCTTCCCTGATTTTTTTTGACACAAATGAGATCATGACACATAACATTCAATAGCACGTTGTGGCTGTGCCTTCTCTCTATAGTGAAGGGTGTGGCATATTCCACATCCAACACCCTCTCCATCCTCTACATGTCCACTTACTTTAGTAGTTACTGATGAAACATTGTTGGAGGGTCAAATATTCTACACCCTCCAGAAGGTAGAGCCACCCAATGCTATTGCATGTTATGCAACTATGTTTTACAATATATGAATTATTCAATCAAATTTTGGGAAAAATAGCTATCGTACTTGTTCCAAGAGTTGTTAATATCCTATTTCAGCCTACTATGAAATTATATATAAATATCTATGAGACATATTAATCTTTAAATGGTTGAGACACCAAATTTTGGTGTTACAAAACTTTGAAGTGAAATAAAACCTTACCAAGTTATTATTTTAGTAGTTTATATTTTTATGAAGTTTTTTTTTAAAAGTTCAATTTTAGCATCCAAAAATAATTCTGAAAATGAATGATTATTATTTTCCTATTCAATATTTTAAACAAGGGTGTCAATTGCAAATCTTGATTTTTTAGTGTTGAAGGCTCTTTAAAATGAACTTCAAATATACTAAATCTTAAAGAAAAAATCAATGACGCTAGTTTGTGAGCCTAAAAGCATGAGCTTGAGAGTTGTAAGCATAAGTTTTGTGAGCCCAGAGAATTAACCAAAAAAACTTTGAATGTTTTAGGCCAAAATAGAGTCATTTAAAAAAAAAAGTCTATTTATAGTAAAAATATTAGCCCCATGACCATGGACCTATGACTGTCGAAGTGTGGTTAAAATATTTTAAAATTTCAAACCCTACTATCTCCAAAGAACCTTTCAATACCTTCCAAAAAAATTTGAAATCTTGAATTTTTTTAGGTCCAAAATCCAAAATCCAACAAAGAATTTTCTAAAGTAATGGAGTCGCAATATTTTATTTTATTTTTTTGCAACTTTATCACCCTCAAATTGATCTCTCGGTACCGAGAAAAGGGTTTGAAGGGTGAAAAATTGGAAAAAAAGTGAACTAGTGCCATAGTCTAAAAAAATGAAAAAAATGAAAAAAAAGTTTTAAGAGCTCCAAAGCCTCTACCTCTAAAATCCTTCTTGATATCAGGAGGTTTTTGGGAGAGTGATGGAGTTGCAAAAAAAATTAAAAAATTAAAAAAAATTGAAAAAAAAATTGAAAAAAAATTGAATTTTTTTTAAAATAAAGAGTTTTGAAAGTCACAAATTTCAAATCCCACAAGGGGTTATTAGCTATAAAAATACTAAATCCTTAAAGCACGATAATAGGTCCACATTTTGAAAATCACTAAAAATTTCACCAAAAATTCTAGGCTCACAAGCTCACAAGCTCATAGGCTCATGCTCACAGGCTCACAAAATAGCATCCTTGAAGAAAAAATCAAATTAAAAATTCATTTCAAAAAATTATAGAGTAGATTTTGTGAAGCCATAAATTTCTTGGAGTTATGCATGTTATGTCCTTTAACTTCATATTTGAAGTGACCTCAATTTTAGATTCAACATGTAAAAAGGTGATTTCGAGACTTTAAATCACTTTCATGGTTTTAATACGCTTATAATCAAACATTATAATCTTTCAATCCATAAGCAATATTGTTGTGTTTTCATGCCTTGTTTAAATTTGTAAGTTACCATTAAAAATAATAATTAAACTTATCAAAATGTTGGCTTTTTGTTCAATTTAGAACAAAATCCAAGAAGCTCAATAAAGACCTTAAGGATTTTGGAGTTAAATACTTCACTCATTAGTCAAATAAGTATTTAACAATATTTTTTGCATGAACTAGAAAACACTATATGGGCAATTGCAAGAAACACTTGTCCTATTTTTTGTCACACCTAGTGTGCTGATTTGTTTTTGGCCATAACTTCTATTTTTTGACTCCAAATGACTCAAGATTTATAGGAAAGATACTCATAGGTACCATACACATTCTCTAATTTTTTCATAATTTTCAAAAATATTTTGATTTCAAAATAGTACTAGTGATTGAATGTCACACTCGGCAGTTTAGGGGATTTTAGTCACCAAGGAGTACCTTTTTTTAATGATTTTGAGATGAAATTTGGATGAGATGGTCTTCTACTAGACTTACAGCTCTCCACATGAGGGATTTTGAAAAAAGTTATTTTTATGTCTTGTCGAAGTCCACAAAGTGAGCTTCCTTTTGGTTGCATTTTTAAACATATAAAACATTATTTTAGTGATTTTTTTTATGAATGACCATTTCCATAGAGTTGTTGCAAATGAAATTTTTGTATTTTTTGTATTTACTTATTTTTACTAATTTTCTTGAATTAAAACATGAAGGTATGTATTTTCTTCAAGTTTGGCGCTTTTTAAGTTCTCCTACTTAGAGAATTTTTCTATCAATTTCCTTTGGTAAAAACCTTCATCTTAGAGGTGTATACATTATATATATTTTTCTGATTTTTTTCAAATTAATTTTCTAGTTTTAAAGTACTCCAAAAAAGTCATGAGTATTGTAGTAAAATGCAACAAATAGGACAAGTGTTTCTTGCAATCACCCATATAAGGAATTTGAAGGCAAGAGAAGCCTATTTCGGGGCAATTCTCTAGCCCCACCATTCCTTGTGCTATTGAGAAACTATAGATTAGCCTTCTTGGCTAAATTTTTTGGATTTCTGAACCAAAAATAATTAAATTCTTTCTTCTCAAAAATTCTAAAAAGTGTTAAGAAATCTGAAATTGAATTAAAAAATTTCCAAAAAAAAATTTAAAAATTAAAAATTAAAATTTTTTTATGTTAGTCTCTTGACCATGTTAGACTGTTGATGTGGCACGTTCCCAAAACATTCATAGAGTTTGGAAACTCAAAATAACTTGCGGGATTCCAATGCCCTCAAATTACTTCTAATGCAAGGATTTGTGAAAAGATATAAGTACCAATAGAAGATGTTCCTAGAGGACTAAAAATTGACTTTCACGTGTGAAGCCAATATAGTCCATCGATCAATGATAGAATAGGAGCCTCTTTTTTTTGGACTCTTCATTCCACTGTTGATTCATGAGCTTCACTAGCCCTAATACAATAAGTAAACTACCCTTTAGCAAAAATATACGATTGCAAAACCGTGTTGGCATTCAAAATGGCATAGACATTTGAAATCACAATATAATGTATATAGCTTGGTACTTCATGAACATTTTTTTAACATATGTAAATGGACCTCAAATGGATCTTAATCCAATTACAACCTCTAATATTGTTTCTACTAACCTTTAAAGTCTTAGAAAACTACAATTTGGTTTTCAAAGTGCATAATTCTCAAATAAATGGCAATTTGAGAAGAATTGGATATGGGATTGGTTACAGAGGTAAAAAACTGATTTTAGAAAGAATGAAATAGCAAAGTGTGAATTGAAAAATATGTTGTGTCACTCTACATCATCAACAATAAGTGTCGTAAACTATTAGCATTAAAACACATATATAAGTCCATATGCAAATTCACACTATAATAAGGCATGGATGAACAAACATCCAATAACAAGGTCTAGGGAGAAGCTATTATGTGTGAGGATCCATGTCCAACTCGTTTCGTGCGATTCTGATAAAAACTGAGAAAGTTATGGGGATTTAAGTGAGATAGTGGAAACCCTTGTGTGTGCTGATCCAAACATTCAAATGTTCTGATTTGGTGTTTTAGAGTCATTAGGGTGTATATTTATAACTATTGAAGTAATTGGCTTGGTAATTTTCAAAAGTCAACCAGTCTTCATCTCTCTCGTTTTGCCAAGCTATCAATGCTTAGAAAACATCAACAAAACCTTTCAAAAACAACTCTCAAAACGTGGCTTCAACTTCTAAACTTCAAATGCCATAACTTCTTCAATTTTTGGCAATTTTGCAAAATTTTGCAGTTTTTGGAATGCTACAACAATTTCCAATGTTTCCAACACTAAATATACACCCTAATGACTCTAAAACACCAAATCAGAACATTTGAATGTTTGAATCAGCACACACAAGGGTTTCCACTATCTCACTTAAATCCCCATAACTTTCTCAATTTTTATTAGAATTGCATGAAACGAGTTGGACATGGATCCTTACACATAATAATTTCTCTCTAGACTTTCTTAGCAAACTTAGAAGTCCACCAAGTCCCTTCAACTCCAAATCAGCACCTTCAATGATAAAAACTCCAAAGCTCAAACTGCCAGCACTTCCGCATGTCACATCAACGCATTCAACGCCAAAACAACACAATAAAGCTCCTCCAACACTCTAGTGCTCAAACATCAGCACCATTTCCATTCTCTTCAAGTAATAAGCATCAAACACTCAACACATGCTTCCACTTTGTCTTGATAGGACTAATCTTGCATAGGATATCAAATACTCAAGGAGAAACCTTACATTCAATAAATTGGCAACCCCGCCATCACCTACAAACCATCAATAGGGCTAACATCTCCAAAACACTCACCCAAACAAGACTTGAAGAGAATGAAAGGGAAGGAGGTTGGCCTAAGGTTTCAAAACCACCTTTCCAACCTCAAAAAGTCCCTATTTACACCTCCAAACAGTCTCCAAACACTAGTCTACCCCCCCAATGACTAATACATGGTCATTTTAGCTAAACTAAGTTTATAAGTACTTCCTAACATGACTTATAGAGTCCAAAACACAATTGTCATCAAATAACATGACAAATGCACTTTTTTTTATTAGAGAATGAGTGTATTATATACAAAAAAATGTATGTCCATGTTTTTCCTTTTGTAGACATTATATGTTCCTTTTGTGCATAACAATAATTGTGTTTTGTACCATTGGAGTTATTTTAGAGATAAACATGATGTAAAGAAAGCCCACATAGCATATAAGTTTTTCAAAATAAATTTTGGCTAAAAAATATAGTTTTACTATTTATGCATTGTAGTTTTTGATGTATAATGACATATTTTGCAATCTTCAATACAATTTATATCATGATAATCAGTGATGCACATTATTAAACATATAGATCATCTATGATTACATTGACAAAGAACTTATTACCAATTCAAAAGATGAATTCTCTTTATGAAGATTACAATTGATTTTGTTCAATGCTTGTATTTCTAAATGCATAATTACATTGTATTTCCAACTACTAATTACCTACAATGCAAACTTCATTTGATGGTTTATAAATCTAGATGTTTTCATTTACATCCTCTTTATTGTTTCATGTTAGTAGAGTCATGTGTTTTGACGTTTTGCATATTGTCATGCTTTACCTCCTTTATACACTTGCATGTATTTTATTCCTCCCTCCATTTCAACAATGGATTATGCTTTTCTTTTGCACACAATTTCCTTTATAACTTACTTAAAACTTTGTATAGTTGTATTCTACACTTTTTCCTCCTTGATTATAAAATACTTTTTTTTAAATGAAGATTTCAATATTTTAATTTCAACAATGAATAGCTTTAGGACTTTAAGGATTAAAAGTGCACATGATGTGTCCAAAGTGCTTGTGTGGTAGAAAGATCGTGTACAAAAAAGTAGCTACTACCAACCCTCTCATAGGAATTTGTGACTTTCTCATTCATAATCAAATTTGTAAAATTTTGGCTTATAGATTTTTGTAGTCTTTTGTGTAGTCTAACCTAAGAAAATATAATTATTCATTATCTACAATAACAATAAATTGAAAAATTGAAACCAACTATCATTATACCTAGACATCAAATTATTTTAATGTAGAAGTCTAGTTGTACAAAACTTAACTCCTAAATGTATTTGACTATGTTTCAATCAAAACACTAAAAGTACCATTGCTACTATAAGACTTAAGTCTTAGAAGGAAAAAATTTTAGATATGTATAATTTGACTTTTGAAAATATGTGGAAAATATTTAAGAAGTCTTTATCGTTTAGATTGTAAGATATTAGTATTTGAATTGATATGAATCCTTTTTTTGCCCTACAAAAAACCAAGCAACTCCATTTCACAAGCTCCCATAGGTGTGAAAAAAATATCCGAAATGGTTCTTACTCTTTGGATTCATTTTTCAAGGCAAGTTGGCTACATGCTTGATAAATTTCAGATCATTTGAACTTGGATCATATAAGCTTAGAAAAAAATAGTAAGTAGAAAGAAGTAGAAAATGATTCAAAATATTAAACTATTAATAACTTATTTATGTAATTGAAAAATGCCAATTCGATGTTTGTAATGTAGTAATAAACAATCTACACCTAATTTTTGTTTTTATTTTTTCAAAAATATTGAATATTAAATTAATTAAAGAAATTCAAATTTTATTTTACAATAGAGAATTCATAACTAATCAAAACTAAAACTCCTCATAATTTTCATCTCACTCTAATAAAAATGGAATGATTCAAAGCTTTCCACATATATATAAATTTTGAAAACCAATTAAATTTTTTTATTTCTATACGAAGTGATTTTTAAAGAGTTTTTTTGAATTTCTCAAGCTCTTTGTTGAGCAATGAAAATGACATAATTTGTAAAAGACTTCTAAACCATGTAGTCAAAAATTGTTCGGCCTTAAAGGTACTCCTCAAAAAAATGTTGTATGAAAATTTCAAATAAAAAATGCCTAAAACTCCATTTGTAGGGAGCTACCCAAAATTGCTATGTGCTATTTTGTCAAAAATGCAATTTGGACATTTTAGGAATCAACACACTGATTGTGGATTTTTTTTAGGATTTTGAATGCCTTGCATAAAATAAATGAACATACTCGGACAATCTCAAGCACGTTACTTTAGCATAAAGATCACTACTCCAAGTACAATTGAGATTTTGGCATTCATGGCCTCTTAAGTAAGCGTGGTGGGATGAATTGCCCCCTTGCTCATCCTCCAAAGTCACTCCAAGGGTGAATTTAAAAAGAAAGACCTATTTTATCCTTGATTAATTTATCTTTTTCACCTCTCCTAGATAATTTGAGGATTCTAATTGCAATTATGAATTTGAAATTTCTAAATTTATTATAGATAGTAAATAATAAATTTCATTATTTTTCATAGGAAAAAAACTAGGGACAAGCTAGAGGTAGTCCACCTTCACTAGTAGGCAAGTAAGGTAGAACTATCTATAACCAACTACCGCCCCATAGCCAATCTCTAGATTCATGTATCTCCAATCAAGACTTGGATGTTTTTTTTCTTTTCAAAGTTGGGACTAAAAGTTCATAATACATGTCCTAAAGTAGAGTGCAAGAAAGTAGAAAGCAATGAGTGGGAAAGTAGTTTTTTGAATGGTGGAAATTAGAAGAGTCTAGAGATTGGCTATGAATCCAGCACACTTTTTGCCTTTCAAATTCATAGTAATTTCAATTTATATGATAAAATTACCAAGTTCTTGTAATCCCTCTCATTTCTATAGTTGCAACTCTGAAAATACTTGCTTTGCCTTGCACTACACCAGATCATATCTAGACTATCTTAACCTTCGACTGCTGCCATTGCCATTTTGTGGCATTTGGATGACAGTCTAGGGTCATAGAAGAGGTTAATAATAGTTTTCATCCATTTTTTTAATGACCTTTCATTTTGATTTACAAAGAGTATCCAAGTGAGTTTTTAGTCTCACTAATGTTTGTTTTTATGTAGTTGAGAAGTAAATAAAGAAAACGGATAACAAAATTATCCATTTTAGTGTATGCTGAGAAATTGAATAAATCTGAAATTTCTCCACAAAAATGACATTTTTTGAGTTTGAGCCCAACTAATGAAATTAAGGTCCTCTACACTAGTTCCTATTCCAATTAGGATTTTGTAAAAATTCGTAGTATTTAATATTTTATTGGAATTTGAACTTTGGATGTAATTTTAATGACTACTGCATTCTATTTATAAAAGTACACGGAAATTGAATTTATACTACAGTTTTTTTTACTATAATGTACACATATGGTGGAATTTTCAGAGTTTTGGAAATAATTTTCTATTTGATATGATTTTTTCTTCACTTTCTCTTCAAAAATTCTCAGAAAAATCAATTTTCTTCAAAAAAATCTTTTTTTTTGGTGAAATAGAGAAGACATGTAATTCCATCTCTAAAAAATAAATCAAATTTTTTTCATACATATCTTGTTCCCAAATGGCAACAAACTGAGTGACAACCAACTAGACTTGAAATCAATGGTCATAGGACTATCCTTTAAGGAATAAATAATCAATTACAGGTGGTTCTACCTTATTCTTTATGGTGAGTTGTAACTTGTAACCTATCTTTTGAGTAGGTAGTTGAGTAGGTAGTGAGGCATGATGCCTCGCTACCTACCAAAAAGAATTTTAAATTAAAAAAAATAAATTAATAACTCAACCCCCCTACCCCACCCCCCTCACAAACAAACAAAATTATTATTTTTTTTAAATCATGAATTTTTTAATCTAAATTTTTTAAAATTGCATCCCCCCTCTTACAATCTTCAAAAGCCAATGTGATTGACAATCAATTGGGGATTTTACCTGTATCCTTATCTAATATATATATTCAATACTATATACATATTCAGGATTGTTTTTGTATCTATATCCAATATCTCAATACTATATCCATGTTGTATATTCATTTTTCTATTCATATCTATATTTTGTACCTATATCTATATCCATGTTTTGACAGCTGAGATTAAATCTCACAAGATCAATGGCTTATGAATTTTTGAGAAATCAACAGTGACTTCTAAGTTCACCATTTTTTTTAAAACTATCAACAGCCTGTTAATTTTTGGAGAGGGGGAGGGGGGAGGGCCAATGCAAATCAAGGTGGTTGCATCTTTTGAGAGGATAGTGTGTTTGCTGCTGCAAATGCTTTGTGCTGGGGCAGTTGGTAGGAGTAGGTCTGCTGAATTTGAAAAAGTGTATTGTTTGGATTGTAGATTTCGAAAGAGAAAGAAGAAGAAAAAAAATGTTCCACCTGAGCCATTGCCTTGGCCGGGTTCTTTCTACTTTTTCCCTTGCAATGAAAACTGTCCATGTGTTTAAAAAAAATAGAAATGGTAACTTTAATTCATCTAATGCTGTGATCATGAGCCTGTGGGGTCACAATAAGTTACTACATTCCCTTTGCAAAGGAATGGCTAACATGGACCAAAGTATCTTACCATACAATTTTTTTTTTTCATAAAAAAAATTGGACAAAAGTACACATTTTGAAACTATTGCATGGATGCTCGGACAAGGAACTTAGACTCTCCTTGTTCCCTATAAGCTTAGATGAGCTGAGCAACCATTATTGATAGATTGACTTTCAAAAAATACATGTGTTGCAAGGAGGACGTGAAATTGTACCATCAAAGGTGGGCCCAGCACAGTGGATTTACCTCGGGTGAAAATGCAGGAATTTTTTATTTTTTGCAAATAATTTTCTTTTGCAAATTCTGAATTCATATTTACAATCAGAGACCCTAAATCATCTAGGCAGGGATTAGAACATATCCTAAACACAACACAAACTAAAATCCAAAATTACCCTGCTGGACCCACCTTTGATGGTAGGATTTAACATCCTGTGTGTTGCAAAACTTACTGAGGCATTGCCTTTCATTTAAAATGTGTTGTGTAACTTAGGGATGTTTCACACTATGGGTGTCTAAGTCGAGAGGCCGTCAATTCCACCAATTAGATTTGAGAAACCATGATTTTCACCAATCAGATTTGAGAAAACCATGGTCTCTCGACTTCTTGTGTCAAAAATAATAAAAAAATAAAAAAATGTGCACAATCTTGTGTACGACAGCATCCTTAGTCCATGACTGGAAACAAGGACAGTACCACAATTTTCATGGATTTTCAATTGGAGGGGCACAAAGCCATGATCCTCATTTCATTTTGGTGACTTTTTAAAAAATTGACCTAGTGTAAAGGCAACAATTCAAATTTGAAATGTGATTTTCTGCATGCCAAAAGATGGAGATGAAAAGATTCTACATTAAAATGAATATTTTTTTATGTAAAGGAGGGAATCTCCAATTTTGCGGTATGCACAATAAAACTTGAAAAGATGTGATGTATATGAATCTTCCTAGTGTAAGTCAAGTTGCAGGCTCTTCATATTTTACCTCACTTGCTGGGTTCAAAAAGGAAAATTATAGGGGCCTAGGAATAAAGAGAGTTCAATACCAATTACATTGGGGAGTGTTTTTTGGAGTTGCCCCCTTGATTTTTATATGAAAAGGTCAGATTTGGCAAAGAGGTGCCAAAATAGAATTTACATGCCAAATTTTGACAAATCCATATCACCTTGGGCACCAATCTCTATTTTTCAAGTGGCACTTTTTGTACAGAAATAAATAAATAAATTTCAATTCGACTTGCACATAGGATACAACATTAGCACGGTTTTTTTATTGGACTAAGGATGCTCCAAGGTTACTACACCTAGTTTTGAACATCTACATTCTTGACTGCTTTATGAACATGAATGTCAATGTCAATTTTGATGACTTTTGTAATTGACAATTTGAGAATTTGCAATTTATTCATACAATGTCCAAAGAATACATTCTAAGAGAAAATAGAACCCTCATTGAATTTCCAATAAGATAAAAAAGAAACAACTCAAGATTATTTTGGCAATAAGAACTACGTTTAGAGGCTTATTTGGACACCTATAAGTGTAGTTGCCTATGGGGTGATCCTTTGACATCATTTATATATTTCATATACATTCACATGTACAATAGTATTAAGCAAGTTAATGCCTAATGTCCAAGGCCTTTTTGGGTCAAAAAACACTCCAAATTGTCATTCCCATTGTGAAGACTTGAGAGTTTTTTTTAATATCATTAGTTGTTTTTCAATGGATTAGAAGACAATTTTTGGCCTATTCCCAATGTTGAGATCAGTCTAAATATTCTTTCTTCATATTTTTTTTCATAGGATCTTACTTTAGAATAAAATCAAAATGAGTAGAATTTTTTTTGAAAACTTGGATTACGTAGATTGCAAGATGTATGCATTTAAAGTCAAGAATACATATTTTTTGCACCTTGCTGGAATAGAATATAATACTTTGAATCTCATTAATTTAAGAAAATCTTGCATTTAAGATCTTATTATTGAAAATTGAGTTGAGACTTTGGAAAAAATATTTTAAAAAATGACTTATTTTCATTCTTTAAGAAACTGTTAAGCAAAAGTAGATATGAGATATAAAGAAAGTCTCAATCGTTGATAGCTTAACCCCTAAGTGTCTAGACTCATCTCTAAAATTGACAATTTGGAAAGAATCATTATAAAGTACTATTGGGAAGAATAATGTGGAACTAAGATGCAAATGAAAATTGTAGAGTTTGAGTTTTAGATTCTATTCATATGGTTAGATTCACTAGTGGTGTTACCAATATTTTTCTATAAATTTTGAAAGGAAAAATTTGAAATTCCTTCTAAATGCAATTACATGCAAAATATTGTTATTTTTTGGGTAAATCTTGTTAGAATATATTTGAAATGAGGTTTTCTTGACATGGTGATTTTTTGAATTTTTTGTATTCTTGGACTTTGTGACCTTGTTTTTGCAATTCCAAGTTTGAACTAGAGTCAATGCAGGTCAACCACTTGACATACTTCCACATTTATAATTATAAAGATATGTACTCTATAAACACCAAATCCAACCCTTGGATAGGATTGAAAACATCATAAATTATCTAAATAGATTTGAACGACTTTCATCCAAGCTATAGTGAGGAAGAAATATCATTTTTAATATGTTCATCATCTGAAAATTGAACATTGGAGCACTACAGGGTTAAAGATGGAATTATAAGACAAAAGTCTCAATAGTGAGACAATTCTAGAGAGAAAATGTTACCTTATCAAACTTTTTCTTCTCAAAAATTGTCAAATCAATTAATAAATAAATCCAATACATTATTTCTCAAGAAGAT
Source organism: Thuidium tamariscinum (assembly GCA_947034885.2). Lineage (NCBI taxonomy): Eukaryota > Viridiplantae > Streptophyta > Bryopsida > Hypnales > Thuidiaceae > Thuidium > Thuidium tamariscinum. The sequence continues at coordinate 30,116,500 of OX344751.2, read as the reverse complement.
GCAATGGTTACCAACAAATCAAGTAGCTTCATAACTTTTATATCACTAATCCAAATGAAATGAATCAAATCTTTTCATGAAGAAAAAAATGTAATCTATTAGAAAAAAATTCTATTTCAAGTTTTTTATCCTTGTCCAAAAAACTAAAAAGAGATTATTATGGCATCCTTTTTGCTCCTTGAAATCAATTGAATTAAAAAATATCTATTTTTATAAAACTAATCTGTTTTTCTATACTTAGATTCTAAAATGATGCCAAAAATTGAGGGTCTATGAGCCTATCCAAAATCCCAAGTGTCCTTCAAGGGGAATTTCAAACCTAAAGGCTAAAGTACTTCCTTTAGGACACCCTTGGCAATTCAAAGATTTATATTTTCTTAAACTGATTTAGATGAGGAAAAGTCTAACTTCAAACATAGAGAAATATCATTATGCTCAATGATAGAATCTTCTAAGTATGCACTCAAAGTATTCTATAGATGGATTTTCTAAGGTTTCAATGTTTAATTCAAAGTTTCTAAGCTTTAAAGATTCAATATATATGTTGATTTTTATAGTCTTTGTTTAGAGGGAAAAATTTCCATGTCACATATTTTTTCAATTAAAAAACATTCAACTTATAAAAATGCATACACTTGATAAAAAAATGTAGAATTAAAAGTTGAATAATAAATGAGATGTATTATCTTGCTAAAATAACATGACATTTTCAAAGTGTGTATGTCAACAATAAGGTTGTAATAATTTGAGAATTGATGCAATGTTTCAAATTGTATAATGGATTATATTGTATATATGGATTTCACTATTCAAATAATTACAAATATATAACCTACTATGCACTTGTGCATGCTAAAGTATGTGTGAAATTATAAAATGATTTTATTGCAAGAAAGAGATATTCAATAAGAAATGCAATGTCTTTGATGTAAATTTAAATCCTATATTGTCTTTTAACTATATTTATCACTTTAAAAATTGTAATCTAGTTGGTTAATAATAACCTCAAGCAACCCTTTAAAACTAGATATGCAGTTTCTTGAAGCCAACGAGTGCCCCCTATGAAAACTCTCTAATTGGTCTATTTGATACCTCTATATAATTTGACTTTCGTGTCTTTGACAAAGACATTAAAAAATTAGATTTGAGCAATTTGTTATAATAAGTAAATAGCCATTACATACACTTTAGAATAGAGTATGTTACAATGCAACAACACCAAAAGGCTTTCATCAAGCAACAAGGTTTTGTTATGAAAATATTTGGATGTCATAAAGGTTTAGCAAGAACTAGTTAATGAAAATTTGGAAAATGAAAATGTGACAAAGTTTGCATAAAACTATACATATATGTGGTAAGAATTCAAATCATCTTGTTGAATTTTGAAAATTCTATGAACTTTTTCAAGTTTCAAATCATTGTTACCTTACAAAACTTTTGATACTTTTAGACTTCTTTTCATCTATGCCATTTTAGTCTAACAAAAATGTTGATTGAATTTGTGTTGCACAAACAAAACAAATCTTTCCATATCTTATTTTTAGATCTCTTTATAATTCAAAAAATTAAATTGAATTGAATTGAATAGCATATTTCAATTGTAAGTTAAGTGGAAACAACGCCATGCTTATCCTATTAATTTTCAAGCTTGAATATAATATTCAATCAAAATGATCTATTAGATGTTTTTAGGGAAAATTGATGTTTTCACCAAAAACACTACAAAACTACCATTTCTAGTACAAGTACCAACTTTTAGAAAAAAAACCACATTTTTAGACATGTATAACCATAGGATTTTGTAATAAAATGGTTTGAAAAGATGTCAAAAAAATTTAGAAGTTTTAATCATGTAGATTATAAGATATAAGTGTTTGAATTGATAAATATTCTTTCTTTTAATCTTGCAAAAAAAATGGGCAACTACACTTTAGATGGTCACATTCGTATGAAAAAAAATTCAAATTGGTGGTTATTCTTTGAATTTGTTCTTCAAAGCAAGTTGGCTATATGCTTGAAATTTTTTCATATCAATTGAAATTGTAAAACAACACTATAAGATTAAATAAGTAGGTAGAAAGAAGTTGACGATGATCCAAAATACTAAATTATTAAAAACTTATTTATGGAATTGGAAAAATGACAATCCCAATGGTTGTAATGTTTTCATAAAAAATCTACACCTAATTAAAAAAAAATTCTAGATATATAAAAAACTAAATAAAATAAAGGATTTCAAGCTTTTTGTAGAGCAAGGATTCTATAACTACCTGCAAACTACCCTAAACTAAAATTCCTCTCAACTTTTGATTCATTGATCAAAATAAAATGATTCAAATCTTTTGATTTAGATATAAATCTAATAAAATAATTTTATTTTTTTATTTTTGTAAAACAAAAATTTTAAAGAAGTTTTTTTGATGTTTAGGTTACCCATTGAGTTCTGAAAAATACATATCATATAATAACTTTTTAACTATGTAGTCAAAAGTTATGAAAATTGTTGGGCCATAAAGATACTCCTTGGAAAAATGTTGTGTGAAAATTTCAAAGAATAAAAATAAAAATTCTATTTTTAGTGAGTTGCCCAAAATTGCTATGTTGCCAAAAAATGCAATTCAATGCTTTAGCGGTTAAGCAATTTTTCAACACATGGTAAACAATATCAAGTGGTGGAAATTTTTCCCACATAAGAAGATAGGAAATATGGGGATAGAAGAATTTTTAGAATTTTATTCCCAAAATTGAAATTATTGTGAATTTTGAGAGCCAAAAAGTGCAATTGACCTATAACTAAAGTTTAGAGTCTTCAAATATTGATCATTCTATAATTCTTTTCTGCTCACTCCTTCCACTCACTAATTTGGGACTTGTGTCATTATCTATTTAATCTCAATCTTCAAAAGGACCAAATAAATGCAATTCAAGTTCCAGTTGGAAATTTGTTCTAACCTTGATTGGAAATATTGCACCCTTATAAGTTGGCTATGGTAGAAGGCTTAGAAACAATCCATTTAGGGGAAAGCAACCCTCTATAGAAAAATTTGTGAGTCAAATTTTTACTTTTATATTTTTGGTTGGAAGAAAAATTGAAAACATTGTAGTGGAGATTTTAATCATAAATTTTGTACATTGGATGTATTACTACGATTTTTGGAAGTGGAAAGTGTGTAGGGTGCTATTCCAGTGCATAGGCTGCAACGATAATCAATGAATACATGTGTTTGAACAAAACAAGTCATTGCAAAATTGATTAATTGGATGCTAAAAATGTGCATGATAATTTTAAAGCATCCACAAAATGTCTAAAATGACACATTGTAAAGACTGGCAAGTTTTAATTAAATTCATATGGCATTACAAATAGAATAAGTTAGCGCACACACTGCGATTTATTAACCCCTAAAGGACCGCAACTATGTTTCAACCAAAACTGCTCCCAAACTGTCATTTCTAGGACAGCTACCAAATTTCAGAAAAAAAACATTTTTTTGACATATGTAACCATAGGATCTTTTAGTACACTAGTTTGGAAAGATGTAGAAAAAATTTCAGAAATTTCCACCATGTAGATTGCAAGATATTAGTGTTTGAAGTTACAAAAATCATTTTTTTTCCACTGCAGAAATCCGGGCAGTTGCACTTCAGAAGGCCACATTTGTATGAAAAAATGTCCAAAAATGTTGCAACTCTTTGGATTCATTTTCCAATTCAAGTTGGTTACATGCTTGAAAATTTTCATATCATTTGGAATTGTACAACTTGTACAAAAAAAATAATAAGTAGAAAGAAGTAGAGAATGATTCAAAATACAAAAATGGTAACAATTTATTTATTGAATTGAAAAATGCCAATCCCAATGGTTCAAATGTTGTAATAATCAATCTACACCCAATGTTTTTATTCTTTTTCAAAAATATTGAAAATTGAGTAAAATAAAGGACTTCAAAGTTTATTTTAGAGAAGATAATCCATAACTACCTGCAAACTAAAATTCTTCATAACTTTTGACTCATTAATCCAAATGGAAAGATTCTAAGCTTTTCGTGTATATATAAATCTATAAAATCAATTTCAAACTTTTATTTCTAGAAAAAGTGATTTTTTCTGATCTGCCCAAACTGCCCGAGTTGAGAAACAAACAACATTTTATGCAATAACTTTTCAACCATGTAGTCAAAAGTCACGAAAATTGTTGGGCTTTGAAGATACTCCTCGTCCACACCTTCTATTAAAGTTTGGTTCGAAAATATGGAAATCTCTAGCCACATGTACCTGCCAAAATCGCTATGTTGCCAAAAAAGGCATGTTGGTCTTCTAGGGGTTAACAACTTGTTAACAACTTTAGGCGGTTTTGAACTATTCATGTACAAGCAAAGAGTGCACGTTCAACTTAGCCTTTTCAATTGATGAGCACTCTAGAAGCATGTACATTTTGTTCCATTTTAGTAAAACCTCTCCACTATTTTCAGGCACGTTTATAAGGGCAATTTGTATTGCTTAGTTGATTTTTGAGCCTCTTCCTATACTAGGTGTGGTTGGCGATTGATGCGTCAACTTTAAAAATCCAATCCAATTATCAAAAACCTATGACTTTATTACTAAAAACAATTATTATAATTTTGGAATCTATGATAGTCATAATTGAGGCTTGCATAGCTTGAAGCTTTTCCTTCTAGTAAGAGGGTCATATGTTAGAGAACTTTGAAAAAAACTATTCTCAACATTAATATCTATCATTGAAAAATTACATTTCAAGAAAAATATCTCTAAAATTCAAATATATATTTTATACATATGATGTCACAATGATAATTTATTTTCTTTATATATTTTGAATTTATTATATTTTGGTATACATAACTTCCAACATTGAACAATTGGATTGAAATTTCGAGAAATCTTTTGAGAGGTAGGATTTGCTCCTTCCATTTAACCTCAAAGTGACAAAGAGGACAAAAAGTGTCTTCATACAATTTCAAGTCTAGTTCAAAGTGATGTAACTTTTGCATCCAAGGTCTAAATTCAATAAAACTTGTTGAAAAAGTTTCATTCTTCCCTCTTGTTCGTGTTGTAAAATCTTCAAATCGATCGAAGATGTATTAATTCTTTTGAAGCCAATCAAAATTCACAACTTCAATTTGAGTTTACCAAATTGCATTTTAAGGTTGTAATTTTTGGGCCTTGTATCTCCTTCATCTATTGCTCATTTTCAATATAATTTGTCGGATTTTATTTCCCTTGAAGTATAGTTATTGTAGTAAAATTTTCATGTCAATCCAAATTGTTTTGAATGTTTGGGAGCAATTCGAAGTTCAAAATCTTGGCATTATTGGAGTACAGTGAACTTTGGTGGCTTGTTTCTTCTTGATATAGAGTCCATTTTCAATAATTCTTTCAAGAAAAGTTGTGCATACTAGTCTAGTTTGTGTACCTAAAATTTCATGTTAATCCAAGAATTAATGAGTGATTGAGAAGTATTTTAGTAGAAGGTGGTTCAACTATAAATGTGTTTTTTGCAATTTTTTTTTTGATTTTTGACATTTAAAAGCCGTTTTGTAGACACAATGAATCAATTGAATGAATTTTTTTTCACCAATGTGTTTGTATACTAGTTATGAATCACTTTGTAGTGTAATTTTTTTTCATTTGAGTAGGTTTAGAAATCAAATTTCACCTCCAAATGTGTTTTTGGGAAATTCCAACATCCACTTTCAACACTAAAACATTATGATCTTGCAATCTATGTGGCCAAATGGCTTCAAATTTTGTAAATGCACACTACAAGACTGTGCAATTGAGATTTGTATAACTTGAAGACATTTAAATCCAAAAAGTTTCAAAAGTAGTGATGTTTTTGAATCCCATAAATTGAATGTCACTTTGGGGTTAAGGTATGTAGTTTAGGTGTCACTGAAACCAATTTTTCATGGCTGAATGTAGATCCTTAAATAAACAAAATCTTCAAGTAAGCCAACTACTTAGAATAGTTGAAGTTGTTTTTTCTTCTTGTTCCTTTCATTGAACTAAGTAATTGTAGTTGGATTACAAATACATGTAGAAACTAGATTGTATATTTCATAAGTCTAAGCATGTTTTACAAATTTATCTATTACAAGGTATCATTAAAAAATTGTTTGTTCATTTTATCCCTAAAGCCCCAAAGTCATTTTTGGAGGGTCAAAAATGAATCAAATCTACCATTTCTATTGTGAGCACCTAAGAAACAAAACAAAACAAAAAAGTGTTTTTTTCAAAATCTAGCCATGAGATCTTGTACTTACTTGTCTTGAGTTATGTGATAAGAATTTTATGAAGTTCAATTATACATGTAGCAAGATATTGGCCTTCAAAACTGAAAAAAAGTTCTTAAAAATGTTGGCTTGCAATTTCAAATGACTTCAATTGCCTTTTGTTGAAAAAATTTGGACTACATACTTTGAATTTAAAATATTTTGTATCAAAAAATTGAATCAAAAGTCTAGTAAAAAAAATCTAAAAAAAAGACACTTGATTTTTGTTCTTCAAAAAGTTATTAAGTAAAAGCAGGTAAAAGATTAAATGAAAAATCAAATCATTAACAACTCTATAGTGGAATTGAAACACAATATTTCCAATAGAGATATTGTTCAAACAAGCATATTTATTCTGATCAAACAATTTTATTTGAAAAATTGTGAATAATGCATTTAGAAATGAAATCTATAAGCTATTTTTTCAAGAAGATGCTCTAATTATTCAAAAAATAAGATTATCCATAATTTTCACATAAAAAATCCAAATGGAATGAATCAAAAGCTTCCTCTCTGCTTTGAATTATAATCTACAAGAAACAATTTTTAATTTTTAATTTTTTTTTTTAATAAGTGTTGGATTTTGTGCCCACCCCACTTTAAAAGAAAAAGGCTTTTCTTGCCATAACTCTTGCGCACAATAACCAATTGAAATAAAAATTATATTCTCACAAACCTAATGTACTATCCTATCTTCACCAAAAGTTTTAAAAAATCATGCTAAATATTGAGACTGTAGGCATTTACAATCCATTTTGTCCTCCAAAGGGACATTGGGACTTTAGGGGTAAAAGGGGAATGCATGTTTATTTTATACCTTATTAGATTGAATTTTTTGACTTTGAATCTCTTTAGCTGAATTTTTTTGCTCCATACATTTTAAAATTATTACTTTTTGTTTGAAGAATTGAGTTGAAGGTTTGGAAAAAAATTCCAAAAAAACACATTTTATTCTTATTTTTATTTTTTGAATGAGAATTTTATTAGAATAGAATTGTCTTGAATTATTTTGTAAAGCACACAAATTGGTTTCTAGCATAAATATAGATATTCTAGTACAAGTTTGCTATGCAAATATCAAAATTTTGGTGTAAAGTAAATGCAAATAGAACAATTCTATGCAATTCTATCAGTGGAGGAATAAATATTTTGTGTAGAAGTGTGCAATTGTCCCATATTTGCATAGATTTTGAGTGTTTGAATACAAACTATGCTCAAATATAATACTTTTGGCATGGATTTTGGATGCTTTTATCATAGTGCATGAATTGGAAATTTTATATAGATGTAAGGAATGGATTACAATGGTAATTGAACACGTGCATCATTGGCCCAATGACTAAAAATGTAGTTAATCAATCATTGAAAAGATTTTTGAAGTTTTCTGGTGGGACAAAGGGAGTGCAATTTTTCTATCTTCAATGCCTAGAAAATCAAATTCTTTGAAACTTTCACCTCATTAGTCAAATTGAATGGTTCTATTTTTTTTAAGTAGATATCAATCTATACAATCAAATAATATAAATTAGTTTATTTTCAAAATACATTTTGAGTTGTCTTAGTTTGACATTGAAATGAAAAATAAACTTATAAATTTTGCAATATTTATCAAAATGATGTGAAACAAAGCTTCACACTTGAATTATGATGATTAGCAACCATTCTAGAATTTCATGAAAAAATTCCAAATTATAAAGTCAATAATGTTTGCCCAATCATTCAAAGAGGGTTCCCTAGTCGTGTAGGGGCTAATTTAAATTGGCCTACTCCAAACCAAAAATGAGGCCATCAAAGAAAGTCCAGAAAATTCAATAATTTAATGTAAATTCCCAAAATTGTTTAGCACCAGTTTTTTTGAGAGATTCCCCCCAGCACCTCAAGTTCTAGGAACTCTCTCAAAATATCAAGAGTAATTACACAATAATGAGGGTCCTTTTTTTTTATTGGCCCCCCCAAAGCTGGCTGTAAATTACGCCGTTTGGAGAGAACCGACCTACTACCACGGATCCACGCTCTACTCATGGAGGCGGGTCCTGGGGGTCAAGCCTTGGGATTCAATGGCCTTGTTTAACGTAGCGCGGGAGTGGGGCCTGCGATTCCGCGTGAGCCTGTAGAGAACGCCGTTGAGAACGTGTCGGCGCTCCGTCCTTCGAACGCCGCAATCCGCGTTGAGAACGTCGCGGACGAACGAACCGGTCTTCCGTCACCTCGTCCGACGTTCCCGCCGACGGTCGTCCCCCCTACGAACCCGACGAGACCTCCATCCTCGTCGAAGCACAGACGATTCGTCGACTCAGACGAACGAGAAACATCGCCTCCGACTCTTGTCGCAAGGGGTTGCCGAGCGGACTCAGCGGAGGAGGAAGAAGTCGCGCTATCGGCTCTGTGCCCCGCTTCCTGCCCGAGATCGCTTGTGCGCGATCGCGCAGTCGCTCATGCATCGGTTCTGCGGTCTCGAGCTTTCTCTTGCGATTCACAGCGCTCTTTGAATCGTCGAAATCGGTTGAGAAATGTGACCAGGAAGTCACTACGTTTGAAGTTGTTCTTTCAAGTTTTCGGTGTTGCGTTGCCCCTCTTGCGGCGCTACTCGTAGCTCTCGTAGCTTTGAGTGTTTGCACAGACTGTAACTAACTAGCCTCGTTTCACTACTGCTAGTCGTTTTCTCTTCTTTTAGCTGGACGGGACCGCAAATGGTGAGGAATTGTGGTTGAAAGGCTGGCGTTGAAAGGAGAAAGCGTTTCGGAGGTTTTGTTCGTGTCCTTCTCGAGTTCGTCCCCCTCTTTTGATTCTTCTTTGGTTTGAAATTACCGACAATTGTAGGCGCCGTGGTGGAGTTGAGGTTTGTTAGGGTGGCTTCTTGAGGTGTAGGATCATCTCGTCAGTTTTGCTTGAGGTTTGCGAAGATAAAACCCTAGGAAGAAGGAACGGCCTGCGAGTATTTGAGGGCGTGAGCCATGCAGATAAGTTTATCTTTTCGTCGGATGGTGCGTGAGACTGCATTGGACTCTTTTTCGTAACCCGTCCGTACCTTTGGAGCCGAACCGAGTTAGGAATTATGAGCAAGAGTTGGTGTTCTCGAGGATTTCGTGAAGACATTTCAGCTGGAAGAATTGGTTGTGTAAGAGCGTGCGGGTGCGGGTGTCGAAGAATCGGTTAGAAGTTGTGGTTTGGGGAACCTAAGCGTCGGGGTAGTAATGTGAAGTCTAGGGGAGCATTTTCGGTTGGATGTGGACTTCCTGCAGTGCAAAGCATGGTACTACTCGTGCATGGGAAAGACTTCACGTCTGTTGAAGAGTCGTGCATGTTGGGTGATTAGCTCGATTAGGGAGCTCTGGTGTGGAAATGCGGGAGGAACTTGAAGCCTGCTCTCTTAGAAACAGAGGCGTGGTCGAAGCGAGACAGAAAGGACATTTTTTTTTTCACCTATCGTGGAGGAGCACAGGGAAGTGAGGAGCTGCAAAGAAAACAGAGGTGTAGGTAGAGAGAGAGATGGTTTTGTGGTCGAAGCCTTCAAGAGTACAGTAGAGAAGGCCACAAGAAGGGGTCTGCGATGGAGCAAACAAGAAGTTGGTTCAATCGGTTCCAACCCCGGGGGGATAGGCTGAAAAGCAACGAGGCCAAGAAGAATGGCTCCACGGGATCGGACAGTGGCAAGGACCTGTTGAAGAACGTCGCCTCCGATCCGGATGCGGTCGACGAGTTGCCCTCGAATATCACCAGGCAGAAAGTGGCTGCTGCGAAGCAGTACATTGAGAACCACTACAAATCACAAATGAAGAATTTGCAAGAGCGAAAGTTAAGGTGCACTCAATCGTTCTTCAGTTCCTCTCTCGTAATCGTTAGGAACGTTCTTTATTGGGAGTGGACATTTTGGTTGCTTACGCACAGAATTGAGTGGAACACGTGAATCATTCTTATTTGGTGTTGGAGAACGAATTCAGAAGGTTTCTCTTTGTTTTGTCATGGGCTTAGTCCTCTGTACTCTGCTCTCCCCTGCTTAACCCTTGCAATGCTTCTAAGTTGAGGCTGATTCATATTTAATTGCGGGGAAGTCCATTGTTGCACGCTCTGGTATAGTCATCATTGCTCCTACGTTTGCACGATTAGTGCTTGCTCCTCAGCTTTACTGAAGAGAGGTTGTTGCTTAATTCTTAATATCTTTTTAAATTTAGTATCCCAGTAGCTGCAGGGATACTTTCATTGACAGTTTAATTGAATGGTTGATGGTTAGGGACGAGTGCTACTCAGGTGTTGCTGCCCTCTGAAATGTACCCCACTCTCTATTAATCTGGGTGCCACCTGAGCAGCACTCTACGGGATGGTTCCTTCTTGGACAGCGATAGTGTGATTTTCAGGAACGGTTTTTGTTTCTTGTTTCGAAGTCCATGCTGTTTGTATGGGTAGTTGAACTGTTCCGAGTTACTTCCATTATTTTCAGTAGTGTAGAAGGTCAAAGCTGGAGGATTGATTGGGAGAATTAAGCCATGGTAGTAGCCAACTGGATCGCAGGGAACTTGGAATGTTCTACTGACAATAAATGGTGGGGTGGATTACATCAGACGATGGTCATTGGAGCGCAAGCTGGCCGATGCCGATGTCACGGAAGAGGAACAGAACAATCTCCTGAAGGATCTGGAGAGGAAAGAAACGGAGTATATGCGCCTGCAGCGTCACAAAATGGGAGTGGAGGACTTCGAACTACTCACCATAATAGGACGCGGTGCATTTGGCGAGGTGCATGTCCCTAGTGCGAATGTCCAGTCCATTCACTATCATTTGTAATACTCTCTAATTCAGTGCCAATATCCTACACTAGGTATTGTTGTTATCATGACACTCTCCACTCGTAGCTTGGGAAGTCATACTGCAGTGGCAATACGATTTCTTGGTGAGCTTACTTAGGTTTATTATCATGCATGCGCAGGTGAGATTGTGCAGAGAGAAATCAAGTACAACGGTCTATGCCATGAAAAAGTTGAAGAAGTCCGAGATGCTGCGGAGAGGCCAGGTACTTCATGTGCATTTTTGTAAATTATAGATTTAGTAGCAATTGTTCATTCGGTGATCTTCATCATTTGCTCAGGAGTATAGATCACCAAACAGATAACGGTTTCTTTCAATTCTAGATTCATACTTTTTTTGGCGAAGCACATAATTTCTTAAGATGTCTACTCTTATCTCACAGCACTACATTTAACTAAAGTGGTAATCTCAGGTGGAGCATGTTAAGGCCGAGAGGAATCTGCTGGCAGAGGTTGACAGTAATTGCATTGTGAAATTATATTGCTCATTCCAAGACGAGGAGTATTTGTACTTGATCATGGAGTATTTACCAGGAGGAGACATGATGACACTCCTCATGCGCAAGGACACTCTGACGGAAGACGAAGCCAGATTCTACGTTGGACAGTGTGTTTTGGCTATCGAGTCAATTCACAAGCATAACTATATCCATAGGTAGTTTTTCAAGTGGAATTACTATGTGGTTTGGTTATGTGGTGATTACCTTCTGCTGTGCGGTATTCCAAAAGTACGATATGTCTTAACTTGAATCTTATCTGAATTGTGCACCAGGGATATCAAACCAGACAACTTGCTCTTGGATAAGGACGGGCACATGAAGTTGTCAGATTTCGGTCTTTGCAAGCCTCTGGACTGTTCCAATTTGCCTGCTTTGCAAGAGTATGAGTCAGGTCAAGATGCCACGAGAGATCCTGCAGACTCTAGACAGCATCGATCTGCATCTCCCGCACCAAGGCGAACGCAACAGGAGCAACTTCTTCACTGGCAACGAAATAGACGAATGCTGGTACCTTCTTTTCCTCTTTTTCAGTCGTACGTATTTATCCCGAACGAAATTTCTGAGCCATGTGATGGACCAAGTATATTAGAACCTGCTTACAGGAGGGCACGCATGCACTTGAGTTGCCATCCTGCACGATTTCACTGCCCTTTAAGCATCTGAGGGTCTTAGTATTGACACAATTCTATGCATTCAGGCTTACTCAACAGTTGGCACGCCAGACTATATCGCCCCCGAAGTACTGCTGAAGAAAGGTTATGGCATGGAGTGTGATTGGTATGTATGAGATTTCTTTATGTTCCTGAATCTTGCCGTCCGTTTTCTTGACCTAAATGTGGTTGTGGCTCAAAGTCCCGCTTATCCTTTAAACTTTTTCTCTTTAGCTGTCAGGGTCTTGGCAGACGAATGCTTGATATCACTCGCCCAACATAAGAATGTTCTGGTGCTTCACATGCCCTTGGATTGGAAGATAGCCTTTCCCTTTGAAGTCTAGTTTTGTGCGGAATAGCTGAACGGTTGTTTTCTTCAGGTGGTCACTGGGAGCAATCATGTACGAAATGCTCGTTGGATACCCTCCTTTTTACTCCGATGAACCCATGACAACTTGTCGCAAGGTGTGTAGCTGATTCTATTATTTTGCAATCAAACATTCAACATTCAAGGAATTCTGTCCATAAAGTTGTTGATTTGGGTTTCCTAAGTAACCAGAAAAGTGCATATTAGCATGTTTCTCCATCTTCTCTGGAACTACCACAGCTTTCGAGGTTGCAATTCCTGTTCTGGCATTCTCTATGTTCCATTCTGTTCGTTGAAAGTCTTGGATTTGTGGGGGTGTAGATTGTTAACTGGAGAAATAACTTGAAGTTCCCCGACGAAGCAAAGCTGTCACCAGAGGCAAAAGACTGTATCAGTAGATTGCTGTGTGACGTGGAGCACCGCCTTGGGACCAGAGGTGTGACGGAAATTAAGGTAGGTTGGGCTTGTGGGATATTGCAGACAATGCAGAGTCTTCTCAACAGAAAAAATCCTGGAAAGAGCGTCTAATAGTAATTTTTATTTTCCGTAACCAGGTAGACCATGTTGAAATATTGTTTCTTACGAACCAATTTTAAACCATGTGTTGTACTTAGCACTGTTTTTGTGGCGGCTGCAGAATCATCCATGGTTCAAAAACCATAGATTACCTTGGGATAAACTGTATGAGATGGAGGCGGCTTTCAAACCTGAGGTGAAAGATGAGTTGGATACTCAAAATTTTGAGAAGTTCGAAGAGGTTTGTTGTCCTCCCTATCTAACTGAAATTGTATACTTACACCACATGTCCTTGGACCCACGGACTCTGGATAGATAGAGTCGTATAATGTTGTTCCGGGAGTGGTAACTGAGCTTCTTTCTCTTTTTTTATGAACCATAAATCTAAAATCTAACGTCGATTTTGTTTCTAGGGGTTAATTATCTTTACATTATTAGCACTTGCACTTTGCTTTAATAAGAGGGATGGCATTTCTAAAACTATTGCGAGATGAAACTTCGTGCGACTTTCGTGTGACTACCATATCAAGACTAGTATCGTAATCGCTACTTCATCTAATACTCTTTTACTTCATTCTGCCGTTATTGTGAACCGAGTTTGATGATGCTCAATGAAACCGGGTACCTGCAGAGTGATTCCCAGATACCGTCATCTACGAGAGCAGGACCATGGAGAAAGGTACTTATCTTGTAAAGTGTTGTAGAGTCGTCTCTTTCTTAGTCTGCAGCAAGACTGACAGTTGTCTTCAGCATTCATTAGTTTGTACTCAAATTTTATAAGTGGCAATAGTGCTGGATTATTAATAGCACCACTGGATTTGGAGTGCTTACCAGCAGATTTTGTGAAATGCAGATGCTCTCATCAAAGGACGTCAACTTTGTGGGGTACACCTACAAGAATTTCGAGATTGTCCAAGATGCCAATGTTCCCGGAATTGGTATGTTCATTCTGAGTCTCCTGGTTCTGATTACATAATGAGTACCCATAGTGGCATGCTTTGGAGTTTTTAGGTTTTAAGTTTTTTTGCTTCTCTTTGGCTTTAAACGAGAGGTGGGTTTTTGAGTTGTCTAGGTTGTTGTAGTGATTTGTGCTTATTTACTGTTTTCTTGAACAGCGGAGCTCAAGAAAAAGGGAAAACCAAAAAGGCCATCAATCAAGACACTTTTTGGTGAGTTCTCCTTTATTTCTTGTGATGATCCCATAGTTGCCAATCTGAAATAGAATATCCATTTTCCAAACATGTTCTTTTTGTTGAGAGATGTAGAAATTTCTGATATATTTTGTAACCTTCCTTGGAGAGTCCTGAATTGTGAAGGAAGTTTTTCTGCTAGTGTTCGGATCTTGACCTTGTTTGGTTCTTTTATTTTTGATGCACTTCATCAGTCAGTCTATCTTTCTGGTAAAATTCTGTTATCCTCATTTTGTCTCATACCGTATTACATGAGGTACACGCTGACATTATATTTTAAGCATGCTTATTTTGCCCGATCACTGTCGAGTGAGATACAGAATTATGCTTGTTTCAACTAAATTTGGTTCCTTTTTTCAGATCCAAATGGAGGCCCCAATGGCCACATTCAGGGCAGCTTTCTGTGCCACTTGCCTACTCCTATCGAGATATCTGAAAGTCCAGAGACTTCACCGTCTGGCAGCATCTCATCGCCTCCCCGCCCGAACTCGAGTTACTACAAGCCACCGCCACCGATGTATCCATACAAAAGTCATGCTCGATAGATAGGTTTCCTGCTTCTTTTTATTTATTTTATTTAATTCGTTTGAAAGCATTGTGCAATTGCGAAGCACCCAGTAACATGTCTGCATGCCTGCCTACTTGTCTGTAAGGTTTGCAGTTCTGTATCTCGTCCCAAAGGGCTCACTACAGGACCGACATGAAGATGTATTTAAGACTTAGTCGATATGACAAGTGGGTTGAGTGTAAATGCTCTGCATTAGGTACACACAGGTACACACTATCTTTTCCTTCAAGTTTGATTCATTTAAAGCGGTTTCTGCCCCTGAAGTGGTTTGGACCCTCAAATAAAGTGCATTAAGGTATAATAGCTGTAGACGTTGCTATGTGACCATACTCGACTTCCGTGTGAAGTTAATTTTGTGCATAATCAGTGCTTTTAATTTGGTTTGTCTTCACTGCATCCCACACATCTTATCTTCCATATCTTGCTGTGCTCTAGATTTAGAATTTAAGTTAGTTTTGCTTAAATGATTGTGAACTTCATATTGGGTAAGCTCCACGACTCCTTTAGAAGATAGTTTTTTAGGTTTGATTTGTGAGTTCCATTCAGTTCCCATTAGTAGGTTATCGCATAAAAATATGTGGAAACCTCTTGATTTAATATTTGTATAATGTGTTTTGCATAGAGTTGTTTTATATTGGTTTACATGTTTATACTAGTTTAATACTTCCGCTTCCCAGTAGAGGTCTGTGGTGAGTATCGTCCAGTGATGCACTTTTATATGGTTCACCATAAGCAATGGTAATGGAATCAGTGTTATTTGAGAATGTTGTGCACTTATCGAGATGGATAGTTCGATGCAAGAAGGAATTAATAAGATGATGGCATTTTTTTAGCACAATTTCCAGTTGATTGAGCAAGTAAACTAGACTGCATTTGGTAGGGTTTCCGTAATGCATCATACAGTAAGATTTCATCAACTTGGCACATCTGATTGAGTGAAGGTTGAAAGTTTTGCCAATTTGGCAAGTAAGGGAACTACCCCAAAAATTTCACAAATAAGCAATTCAGCATGGTCGCCATTATTATATGAATTTTTTAGTGGGGTTTAGTTGGTATTCTTAGATTCTCTCACAATGCATTTGTTGGACATTGTATGAATAAACTATGAAATTTCAAAGTATTGAAAATAGGTGTCTTTAAAACCAATCATAGAATCTTGAGAATAGTGGGAATATATTTTAGCCAAGAATATGTAGTGATTGGTTTTAGTGATTGGTCAAAATTAGGTACAGTTAAAATAGGTGATAAATAGGTGACAATCCAATTAACCCGTAAAGGACCATGGCATTTTCAGGCTCAAAAACCACTCAAAACTGCCATCTTTGCTCTATGGGAGAGGCACCCAATGGTGCACCTTCACCCAATGCTATCCATTTCTACATCAGTCATTCATTCTAAAATAGAAATGTAGTGAGATTGTAGGTTGCTTATTGTTTTAGGTCAAAAGAAATAAGCCATGTACTACCTACCTACATTTATAGCTTGAAATGATTGTGTGTTGTAGAAATGGATGGCATTGAGTACAAGTGCGCCATTGGGTGCCTCTCCCTTAGTCACTCAAGAAACCCAAAAAAATGTACTTTTTTGAAATTTAACTATAGGATCTTTTACTTCACTTGTCTCAGATCATGTGCTAAAAAATTTCATGAAGTTTGACCATATTGATTAGAAGATATTAGCTTTCAATGTTGGAAAAGAAAAGTTTTTTGAATTGTGAACTGCAATTTCAGATGACTTTTACCACCATTTGTGGAATTTTTTTGCACTATGGACCATGAGGTTAAATTTTTTTATATTGAACATTTGAGTTGAGAGTTGGGGGAATTTAAAAAAACAAACAAACTTGATTTTCATTCATTAAAAATTTGTTAAATAGAAATAGGTCCAAGATTGTATGAAACATTAAATTGTTAATAGATTTAAGATGGAATTAAAACACTATAATTCCAATGGTGAGATTGTTCTTGCAAACAAAATTAACCTTACCAAGAAAAAAAACTTGAAAAATTGCATTCAGAAATGAATTCTATAAGTTGTTTTTTCAATAAGATGCTAAGGTTGCTTGAAATACAAGATTGTCCATAACTTTCTCATTATTAGTCCAAATAGAATGAATCAAAGCTTTAGATACAGATCAAAACATAATCTTTGAGAGAAAAAAAATTTTAATTAAAAAAAAAAAATTGTGTTTTTTTTAATCTGTCCAATGAATCGCTTTTAGGACTTAGGATAGTATAACTTTTGCTCCCGGGCACCGATTGAAATAAAAATTATATTTTTGGAAAGCTAATCTGATTTCCTATCTTCAAAAAAAGTTTCAAAAAATCATGTAAAAAATTCAAGTCACATGAGCCTACCCAAAATCCTAAGTGTCCCTCGAGGGGACTTTGGTCCTTTAGGGGTTAAAAGCCCATTTTGATTCCTTCATTGGGTTTGTTTCATCATCCCCTTTCATTTCTTGTATTTTCTAGGAACTAGTTAGGCCAACAAATAATATGGGATCTTTTTAAGTGTATGTACTTTGTATACATTTTTCATACCTTTTCTATATGTATTTCATGTCATATTTGTATTTTGCATCTCTATTAGAAATCATATTTGTAGTAGGATGGGAGACCTTTTTCCCCCATGTAGGACACCTAATGACAAGGCATTGAATTTTGAATATTGTTTAGTTTTTTAGTGCCATTTTCATCCCTAAATGTCCAAACTGCAAATGTCTAGTAATATAGCAATTTTGGGTAGCTCACTAAAATGAAGTGTTTATTTTCTTCTTTGAAATTTTCATGCAACATTTCTCCAAGGAGTACCTTCAAGCCCAACAATTTCTATATCTTTTGACTACATATTGAGAAAGTTATTGTATGATATATAGTTTTACTTGCTTAGTGGGTAGCTTGGGCAATAGAAATTACTTCTTTAAAAATTATTTTTTTGAGAATTCAAAATTTTACATTTATATCCAAGTGGAAAGCTTTGAATCATTCTATTTTGATCAATGAGTCAAAAGTTATGAGGAGTTGGAGTTTGGGGTAGTTTATAGAATCTTTGTTTTACAAAAAAGTTTGAAATTCTTTATATAATTCAATTTTTAATATTTTAAAACAAAAATAAAACAATAGGTGTAGATTATTTATATCAACATTACAACCATTGGAATTGACATTTTTCAATTCCATAAATAAATTGTTTTCAATTTAGTATTTTGAATCATTTTCTACTTCTTTCTACTTACTAGTTTTTTCCTATATGTTGTATAATTCCAAATGATTTGAATTTTTTTCAAGAATGTAGCCAACTTGCCTTAAAAAATGAATCCAAAGAGTAACCACCAATCTAAATTTTTTTTCATACAAATGTGACCTTGTAAAGAGTAGCTGCCCAATTTTCTTCAAGGCCAAAAAAATGATTTTTGTTAATTCAAACACCAATATCTTGCAATCTATATGGTGGAAAATTCTAAAGAAATTCTCAATTTTCTTGAACCAATTTACCACAAGATCCTATGGTTACATGTGTCAAAAATGTGATATTCAAAGAAGTTTTGGTACTTGTATTAGAAATGGTTGTTTTGGAGTGTTTTGGGTGAAAATATAGTCAAAACTATGTAGGGGTTAAAAGTTTTCTATAAGGTATATCACCTATTTTTGACCATCCAACAATTTAGCTTAAAGTAGAGGACTAGTAGACAATGGTGAGGAATATTAGTTGGTGGAAATTGCCATGTAGGAAGATGGGAAATATGATTATATAAAATTGTTTAGAATTATATTCTTGAAATTCAAATTACTATGAATTTTGACATCCAAAAAGTATTCTTAAGCAGTGTTCAATACCTATAGTCTTCCACATTTGATCACTGAAGAGTTACTTTCTTGTTTATTACTTCTAACTTTCTTACTTTCTTACTTACTGCTTTTGGACATGTGTCATAACCTTATTAGTCCTAACCTTGAAAAGGAACAAAAAACAAATTCCAAAATTGAATTCTAGCCTAAGGTTGGAAATAGCACACCTTGAAGGTTGGATATTGGGTATGGTTGGCAATTGATGCCTCTATCTTATCCTAGGTACATAAAAGGTTGAAGGAAAAAATTTCTTTGTAGACAAATAGGTTTTAGAAGGATTTCATCTTTTTTTTACAATTTTTCTTTTAATAAAAGAATTACCTAAAAGAAATTTCATGAAGATTATGTTTGTCCTATTCACAATATATAGGCAAATATATTTCTAACTATCTAGGTTGTTTACAATATTAATATAAGTGATAATTGTAGCTTTCAATGTGCATGTGATCATTTTATACTTTCAATGTACATCTCTCAAACATTTCAATTGTTCCTATTGGTCTTACTCTAAGTAAGTTGTCACCTAAACTACAATTAATTGGAAATATATCAACACAACCAACAAGAATAGGAAGTTGGTAAGGAATAGATGATCTACCTTATTAATAAATTAAAGATTTCAACACAATAGTAGTACGTAAAGATTATAAAGGCTTGAGTTTTATTGAGAAATGATCCAAAACTAATACAAGTATTAATATTTACATCTTCAAAAATGATATTTAGTCAATGTACAAGATTTTTGGGAGACACATCTTCCTAAGAGTTGCAATGACATATTGTAAGGTATGGGGACATTTAAAGTGTTTTTGATTTCAAATTATTAACGATGTCCTCAATGGATTTGACGTACTACCTATCTAAATAAATTTCTATAAACTCATTGGTTTACAATTAGAGCTTGAAAATTCTATTTTTGAAAGTACATCCAAAGATAGAATTTCAAGTTCTAATTTCAAACTAGTCAAAAGTTTATTTAGAGGGCAATATTCCAATTCCATTAAGGATGCTTTGAGGGATATAAAGAGGTTCTAAGATGTTTTGTATTTCTTTAAAGTGTAGATTTTACAATTTTTTGTTTATCTATGATTGGTTAATCCTTGAAGGCCTATTGCCTCATTCACACAATGAATTTTAGGTAGGATTCTATATCTCAATTTTCATTGTCATTTTTTTGAAATTCTTTTAGAATATAGGGAAATGCATTAACTTTGAGAGAATAATTTTTTTTGAATTGGTGCCTAGAAGCAAAAGTTATGAAATTCTGAATTCAAAACTCTTAGGTTTATTAGGCAATAGACAAAGAATCATAAAAATTCAAAAGAAAACTTTCAATTTTAATTTTTTGATAGGAAGTATTTTTGTTTACATTAAAATATGGTGTTTGCAAAACTTTCAAGTTAAATAAAACCTAATTAACCCCTAAAGGTTTTTGACTATGTTTTCACCAAAAATACTCCAAAACTGCCATTTCTAATACAAGTGCAATTTTCTTTTTAAAACACATTTTTGGCTCATATAACCGTAGGATCTTGTAGTCAGGTGGTTTGTAAACATGTGGAAAAATTTCAGAAATTTCCACCGTGTAGATTGCAAGATAAAAGTATTTGAATCGACAAAAATTGTTTTTTTATCCCTGCGAAAATCCGGGCAGCTGCACTTCACAAGGTCACATTTGTGTGAAAAAAATTCAAAATGGTGGTTACTCTTCGAATTCATACTTCAATGCAAGTTGGCTACATTCTCAAAAAATTTCAAACCATTTGGAATTGTACAACATATAGGAAAAAATAAGTAAGTAGAAAGAAGTAAGAAATGAGCCAAAATACAAAATTGTGAACATTTTATTCATGGAATTGAAAATTTTCAATCCCAATGGTTAAAATGTTGTAATAAACAATCTACACCTTCTGTTTTTATTTTTTTCCAAAAATATGAAAAATTGAATGAAATGAAGAATTTCAAACTTTTTTTGTGTTGTACAGATTCTGTAACTAGCCGCAAACTACCCGAAACTCAAAATCTTCATAACTTTTGACTCATTGATTGGAATGGATTGATTCAAAGCTTCACATGTCTGTATAAACCTAAAGAACCAATTTGAAATTTCACTTTTAAGAAAAAAAAAATTTGAAGAAGTTTTTTCAGCTACCCAAGTTGCCCGCCGAGTAGAGAAAACAACATATCCTACCATAACTTTTTACCCGTGAAGTCAAAAGTTATGAAATTTTTTGGGCCTTAAAGCTATTCCTCGGTCACACATTGTATCAAAATTTCAAAGAAAAAAATAAAAACTCCATCCATAGTGAGCTGCCCAAAAAATTTATAATCTCAAAAAATGTTGTTCAGGGCTTTAGGGGTTAAGTTGCTATTTTTAGTAGTTTGTATTTTGGAGAATTCTTTTCAAAGTCTACTTTATTCCCTTAAATGCCCAAGCCTTTTCAAGTGTGTTTTAACTATGAAAAAAGTGCATTGGTTTGTAGTCATCTCTAATGAAGCAAGTTGATTTTTAAAAATTTTAAAAATAAAATAAAATAAAATAAAATAAAATAAATATATATATATATATATATATATATATATATATATAACCATACAAGTGTTTAAAGAGTTTGTTTATTAATAAGTAAACAAATGTTGAGTGCAAAATTGCATAGGAATTGTGAGATTATAATGAGAGAAGAATACATTTTCTACATTTAGTATACTGTCTTTTCCCACAATGTTTCCCAAATTTGCATATAAATTTTTTGGGAGATTGGAGTTGACATGAACAACTATGAAGAGTGTGAGCACACTAAAATGCACTTCTAAAAAACTTGATTTCACATGAAAAGCTATTAAACTCATTACACAATCCACCTTGCAATTGTTGAAACGCAATTATTTTTTGTAAGTAAAAATTACAAATAATTCCAAATCAATAGTTGTATGTTTAAATTTTCAATGGTGAATATTATGAAAACACTTTACACTTTACATTGGAACCAATCTCAAAGCAAATGAATTTTTAAAATCTCAAATCAAGTGAAATTGCTAAACTTTGCATAAAAGCTAGGAAATGAAGTAAAATTGGCAAGCTTTATACTTCACTTTTGGTACATGCATGCCTTTGAAGACCTCTCAATAATCAAATATGTACATTTTTTCATTGAAAAATGAAAGTTTTCAATAGTACACCCTTAAAACTACCTGAAGTTTTTTTTAAACAGTCAAGGAATTTAATTGCCTGCTCACAATTGGGCCTGAAATTTCAGATCAACCATATATGGTCAACTGGGCAATTAGGGGTTAAGCATCAAACACCTGGTCTTGAAAATGATTGCCTATGATTTTTCTATTCAAGATTTTGTGCAAGGGTACACATTGTAATCTTGACTTTCTCTAGTATTGAGCTATTGAAGGCTCATGGAAATGAGCCTCAAATACATTAGATCATGGAGAAAAATTCACATAAAAAATTCATTCTAAAAAATTGTAGGGTAGATTTTGAGAAGCCATAAATTGACTACGATTGTGTATGTTAGGCCCTTTTACTTCATATTTTTTTGGTCACCAACTTTTTAGATTTGACTTGTGAAAAGAGGATTGAAAGATTTCACATCACTTTTGCAATTTTAACACCCTCATTATCAAACATTATAATCTTTCAATCCATGAGCAATATTGTTGTGTTTTCTTTTTCTGAGTGATTTCTAACATGTCTAGTTTGAATGTATTTGGTTACATTCAATTTTTTTTTATAAAGCTCATTATAAAGTTGAATTTTTATTCACTTTAGAGGAAATTCCTAGAAATTCAAAAAAGGCCTTGGGCATTTAGGGGTTAAGGAAACCCATACTAATTAATTGATATTTCACACTATTTAACCCCTAAATGCCCAAGGTACCCAAATCTAGTATTTGCAAAACTTTGAAGTTAAAGAGTTTCTATTTTTAATAGTTTGTATTTTTTGAGAATTTTTTTCAAAGTCTACTTTAAGCATCGAAAACCTGATCTTGAAAATGATTGATTATGATTTTTCTATTCAAGATTTTGTGCAAGGAAACCCATTGCAATCTTGACTTTCTCTAGTATTGAGCCATTGAGGGCTCTTGGAAATGAGCCTCAAATACATTAGATCTTGGAGAAAAAATCACATTAGAAATTCATTCTAAAAAATTGTAGGGTAGATTTTGAGAAGCCATAAATTGACTAGGGTTGTGTATATTAGGCCCTTTTACTTCATACTTTTTTAGTCACCAACTTTTTAGATTTGACTTTTGGAAAGAAGATAGAAAGACTTCACACATTTTTTGCAATTTTAAGACCCTCATAATCAAATATTATAATCTTTCAATCCATAAGTGATATTATCATGTTTTCTTTTCCTAAAATTTCTAACATATCTAGTTTGAATTTATACAATTACATTTTTTAAATTGATAAAGTTCATCACAAAGTTGACTTTTTGTTCACTTTAGAGCAAATTTCTAAAAGCTCAAAAAAGGCCTTCGGCATTTAGGGCCATTAAGGGTTAACTATCTACTTCAGCTATACATCAATAGCTATTGAATTGTGTAGGGACTATAGATCATGTTTCAAACATGTATAGCTTTCTAGAATAAATCCCTTCAAATTTTTGGTCCCCTTTATATTCCTATTCAGTGTAGATGTTGAGCCATCAAATTTGCATATAAGGTATATGCAATTGTGCACCTACAATTGACATTAACCTTGAAGTGCACCAACGTCCAAATTTGGGACAACTCTTGTTTTTTTTCATTACAACTTGGATGAAAGTCATCCTATTTTTTAGAGATACTTTATGAAGTTGATGTTCTATCCAAAGGTTGAATTTGGTGTTACTAGAGTACATATTTTTCTAAAATTACAAATGTGGAAGATTGTCAAGTGGTTGACTAGCCAGAATTGCATAGAGTTCAAATTTGAAATTGTATTGAAAATGTGATCATAGAATCAAAGAATACAAAAATTCCAAAAATCACCATCCAAAGAAAACCTCATTTCAAATCCATTCTAACAAAATGTACCCTAAAAAAGACATTATTTTTCTTGTAATTGAATTTTGAAGGAATTTAAAAATTTTCCTTTCAAATTTTATAAAAAAATATTGGTGATTGCATTGGTGATCTAATTGTATGAATAGAATCTAAAATTTGAAGTCTACAACTTTTATTTGCATATCAATTTCAAAATATTCTTCTTAATAGTACTTTACAATGATTTTTTCAAAATCATCAATTCTACAAATGAATCTTAACACAGAGGGGTTAATTACAATTACACATGATTACCATTGTTATATACAAATTATTATTTTTATGTGGTATTATGAATATTTGGAAGAGGATTTCAATGCACTTTGGTATACATCATTTGTACACTTTAATGAATAAGCCATGAATGTTCAATGTATTGTCTTTAGGTTTAGCCAAAAGCAACAATAGACTCTTTTGTAGACTTCATGTTTCGATTATGTACATTTGCTTGTATACTCAATATCAAAGTTTTTCAATGCTTTTAGGTGAATACACATGTTGCATTTTTGGTCAGGGCTGATTACATACCCTAAATGTGAGATTGGTAATCATAGAAATTATCCTTCTAGAAACCATGTGAATCATTTGCTTAGGAAAAACCAAGAGCAATCATTGGAGGTCAAATAATTGTGCAAAACCTCTGCTTTTCACAAAAATTCCAATGTTGAACATCTGCACTTTTGTCTTTCAATAAAGGATTCTATGTCATCCATCTGACACTAAGGTAAGAGGCTCAATAATGGAGCATCTAAGAAGAAATGAAGGTTTGAAGTGAAATATTTGAATTGAAAGAGTGTGGAAAGAATGTTTAGTAAAAGGAAAATTAGCAATTGTGACATGCCCTTTTTTTCAGAATTTTCTAGTTTTGTATGAATTAGTTATGATTTTTTCAAGTTAGAACATAGTAGGTAGGCATTCTTGTTCATAGACAAGGGTAGTAACCACACTTGACAAATCCTTGAAGTAAGCAAATGAATTGTAAACATGGTTAATTACAATGCTGGACATGCTCACAAACATTGTAGAATAGCAAGGATGCTATTTAAAAAATGACCTATACATAAGGTGGGAAATAAACAAAACTGCCTAAAACTTAAGTCCTGACACCTATGCATTACTAACAAAACAGTTCCCTTAGGCTTAATAGATGTTCAATTGTAGTTAAGAAGAAACTAACAAAGATTTGTATTTCACTTCTTGGGTATTGTGAAACCATGCGTTTGTAACTGCCATTTACTAACTTGCACACAACCATCCATTTAAAGAATATTGGATACTGTTTGAAGACCCTTTACATGGTCCAATCTTAATACCTAAATTGTTTTTGAGCCCTCTCCTATAATTAGTGTTCAGAGCAATATTATTGGGTTCAAAAGTAAACCATGTTTCAGTGGAATTGGTCCATGTGTTTCAATAAATTAAAAAATACAAAATAAACCATCTCCCTTTATTTGTGTTAAAAAATTAAAAGATTAAATTATTCCATGTATGAATGAGGTGAATTCTAAATCAACAAAAGAGAAGTTGAACATTGTTGAGTTGTTGCACTACCTAACAAACCGAGGTAAAAGAAAAACCCGCCATGCAGGAAAAGAAACGTGAATTACAAGTCAATGAGAGACAAGACTTTAAAAAAGCAGCTGTTGTTTTTTAAAATTCTTCAAAGATGTTGATGTCATCAATTTAAAGGCTGCTGACTGAGTCTTTTCCTTTTCCACCAATTGGTTCAGTACATCTGTGGGGGCAAGACTCTTAGGTTTGAATTTCTGCATGCTGCAATAGGGTGGGCTAAAAGGCAAACAACCAAGGAAGGTAATGGTGAGCTATTGGGTGGGAAGTAGCCCATTGAGTAATGATTCGGTAATGATAAAAGAGCATCCACACTCATGCTTCAAACAAGTGGTCTCAACAATAAACAATTCTCCGGAGGTCGGGCATTCAACCCACAAAATAAGAGGTCCTCCACAAAAACAAGCCAAGGATCGTAACAATCAAAGGCTTTGTGCAACCATTCTATTTTGTGTCTTTAACCCTTGAACGTTGGGTGGGTCACCGCAGAACCAACGGGCTGTGAACCTCTTGACTGTGGAAGTGGATACTATTTCTACTCAGGGTATAGTGCAAAAAAAATTTCTCGAAGTCCACAATGAATGTTGCCCTAGAGAAAATTGTGAAGAGGGTAGCATGAAGCCTAACACCATGGGTGATAATTCCATTGTCATCTTCTCAAAAAATTGTCTGCCTAAAAACAATGATCCATGTAATGATGCTAATTTTGGCCTCTCAGTAACTAGGATGACTGCACCTTCACTTTTCCGAAAAAATTCAATCTCAAGAGGTTTTTCCATGCTCAGAAATAGGTCATTTAGATGCCCAATGGATGCAAAACGTCTGCCTCGGCAATCAAGGGTTAACAACTATTTGGTTCTATATATATGAAAGGTGATTTCTTGCTTCAACTAAAAACATTGTCAATTATTAGGGAGGCACCACACAGTTGTTTGGAATTATGAGAGTAGGTAACTTATTATAGACTTCAAAAACAAATTTGGTGTCATAAATTGTGGGCTACTTTTCTTGAGTATGGGTGCAAGTACTCTAAGAGGATTTGATTCTGCAATGATAAGAAACCTTACACTTTTAAATTGCAAATGTTGTTGTTTGTAGGTTCAAGAATACCTATCTTGTATATTGTAATTTGTTGTCAAGGTTGGAAAAAAAATAATCATTAAAATGGATGCCAAAATTTTAGGAAATGAAAATAGTATTCTCAAAAAAATAGATTTTTGTTATAAACCCAAAATGAATATTGGCAAAATATTTTTAGTTTTTGAAAAATTAAATAATTATTTGCTAGAGAATGTTGAACCTACTATTTCAAGTGTAATGTACACTAAAGGCCTTCCTATCTAAGATTATATAATTTGTATTTTATATTTTTATACTTTTGTATTTGAAGATTATGTGCATTTGTATCATATCATATTTGATTTGTATTTTGGTCCTATAATATTAGAAGGATATTTGTGTTTATCTTTCATTGTCTTATTTTGTATTTTTTTAATATCAAATTTGTGTATTATGAATTTTAGCACTTTAACAAATTCAAAATCATGATTTACAATTGAATATCTTGACTCCATATTCTTCTAATAGGGTTGCAAGTATCAACCAAAGAGGTTCTAAAAAACATTTACCCTCTAGCTATGTAGATGAAAAGAAGGCCATGAACCTAACACCATCAAGCCATGAGCCTAGGAATCTAAACACTTACGTTAACCCCTAAAGCCTTGCGGTGCGTTTTTTGGCATTATATATTTTTTGAGCAGCTCACTACGAATGGAGTTTTTATTTTTTTTCACTGAAATTTTTACATAAGATGTGCCCAAGGAGTAGCTTTAAGGCCCAACAATTTTCGTAACTTTTGACTTTGTGGTTAAAAAGTTATGGTATGATATGTTTTTTTTTTTACTCAGAGGGCAGCCCGGGCAGCTGAAAAAACTTCTTTAAAAAAACTTTTTCTTCAAAAGTGAAATTTCAAATTTATTCTTTAGGTTTTTACAAACATGGGAAGATTTGTTTTATTCCATTTGGATTAAAGAGTCAAAAGTTATGAGCAATTTTAGTTTGCGGGTAGGTATGGTTTTCAAAAATTCTTGAACCTTTTATAGTGGACCTTTTCTATAATCTTAATATAGAAGAATATTTTGCCTATACAACCATTGTAAATCATTTGAATTCAAGATTTCTTATTCTTTTCCTCTACCCATAGACTTACATCTTGAAATAGAAAAGGACATTGTAGATTTAAGAATGTTTCAACTGTATAACTTTAAATCTCAATGAAAACACATTTTGTTGTTGTAGCAAGTTGTGATGGGCAAAAAGGGTCATGTACTTACCCATTGTATTCAAGATTTGACAATGGTCCATAATCATGTGCACAAGAACACTAGGTACTCAAATAATAGAAAAGAGTTTTAATATACAATATATATTTGATTATTTCTTGAATGAATATTTAAAAATCTCAATGTAATTGAAGAAAATTCAAACTTCTTGTAGACAGGATAATTTGCGGTTGAACTTTTTTGCTTTTAGTGAATTCCAATTGGTTAGATTAATAGTACAATTTTACCGATTAGGAGTTGCATTCACACGCTTATTAGGCTATTTAGGAGGTCCAAATCGGAATTAGGTTGTTAGCCAAGTTGGAAGGCCAGGTAGTCACTTTACTTTAGATTCCGATTGGGTTGTTTTTCAAGGATTCTAATGGGCATGGTTTCAATTCAGCTGAACCCAAATTGGAGTGGTGTGATGTTTCCAATGGGAGTCCAAGCGGTGTTGGGCAGGTATTTCCTCCGAGTTGGTTTCCTTTTCTGTTTACCCACTACAGAGAGAAGCGAGTGCGAGTTCGGCCAAATTGGCTATATATCCTGTAATTTTTGTTTTTGAGTAATACAAATTGGAGTTAGTTGCCTAAATTGTATGTGTAGAGTGAATTCAGTGTTGAAGCAAGTTCAGAGTTGTGCCTAATTGGATGTATATTGTTGTGATGATATATTATTGTGTGATGACTGAGAGCCTAATTGGATTTGTGTTATGCATGTTGGAATTATGTTATGTATTCTTGTTTTGAATGTATGTTTAGTAAAACCAAATTGGAGCATAAGTGTGAGTTTGATGAATCTAGCCGGTTGTGTTTCTGTATTGTGTGAAAAATCCAAATAGGAACAGTGATTGTGACTGAAGGTTGGAATTGAGAATTTATATTGCCTATTGGACTGTGTGAGATTGTGTGTAAGTTGAAAATCATGTATTGTAATTGTTGAGTATGAGTTTCCAATTTGGAGTTATTACAATCGAGTGAATTGGAGGAATTTAATGTCTATAATTCAACTATGCCAATTTGGAGTGCTATTGATCTGAATGTGTGATCTGTTAGAGTGAGTGGTGAGAATTGAAAAATCCAAATCGGAATTTCAACTGTAAATGGAAGCCAAAGTGTGAGCTGCCGAGTTGGTGAGAAATTAATTGAATTAAAAAAAGAAAGAAAGAAAGAAAGGAAATTAAGCAGACCAAATTGGAAGGCTATAAATTGTTGTGTGGTTGCTGAATGCTGCCGATTTGGAGGATTGTTGTGAACCAGTTGGAAGCTAAATCAAGTTGGTGGCTATCAAGCGTTGATATCCAATTCGGAATAAAGTCCAATTCGGAGATAAAGTTCACTGCCTATAGGAAATAAATAAATAAGACATACATATTAAATCCTATTTGGTATAACGGGGTTTAGATCTTTAAGTTGTGCTACTTGGGTTTAGGATTAAACCAACTAATTTTCTTAAATCCTAATTGGATTCTCCCTGGAATGAACTTTTATACTATTTGAGTGAATTTTCAATTCGGTAAAAACCTCATTCTACACTTTCCTACATTCCAAAGATTGTGTTAGAGAATAGCAAAGCATGCTAGAATATGAAGAACAACGATACATCAACCCCTCCTTCATTCCTATGTGGCTTGATACATATTTTACGTAACTAACTTGAGACCAACACCCTCATAAGCCCAACATCTACAAATTCTTGCCTAGAATGTTTTTCCACCATTCATGAGATTTCATTGTCAATTGTAAAATCTCCTATTTTCAACACTTTGAAAATTCACAATTTATTCATACAATGACCAAAGAATCCATTCTAAAAGAGTCTAGAATCCCTTTTTGACTACCAACAAGGCTCCTTAAAACCTTTTTCTAATATAATAATAAAACCATTGTTCAATCTATTGGTTTCAGATATATTTACAATAGAAGCATCCAAGATTGAAATCGTACTTGATGGTGTCACTTTTTAGAGGTGGCAATGATTTTCAAACCTAAATCTAGGTAGACCATAGATATGTTATTACTTGTTGACCAAAATGATAAGCTATCTATAGACTACCTAGATTTAGGTTCAAAAATCATTGCCTCTTTTAGAAAGTGACACCATTGGATACAATTTTAGCCTTGGATGCTTCTACCGTACTTTGCTTGGAGTGTCATTTCTTCACACCACTCCAATTACTATCCAAGGTAGGTACATTCAAAATGGCACCTGACCTTAAAGCGCCATCTACAATGTGCATACATTTCCAAAATCAGTCATGTATACAGACTACAGACTTTCAGAACCAGACTTTGACCGCTAATAACTTTTGCATAAGGTATCCAAATCCTTTGTTCTTTGGTGGGTTGGAACATGCTTTCACTCACCAACAAGACTGTATAAAAATCTGAACATCATGATAACAGCACTTAGGCACAGTAAGAATAAGTGGCGCTTCTAGGTGTATCCACCTTACTTCCTCTGTCCCACTAAAAGCTTCCTAATTAGGCTGATTTAGAGTCTTTGCAGGAAGAGTTTGGGAAGCTTTTAGTGGGACAGAGGAAGTACTCATCAGTCAAAGGAAAACACATCAAGTGGGGAAATTGCTAATTCAAACCCACTTCATGGCTCTCCAACATGTGGAAAGCCACTAAGGCGGACCTAAGAATAGAGGAGCCTTTGTCTGTTGGAAGCACTGAATAAATAAGTTTCCCACAGCACGGCTCCTCCAAATGAGGAAGCTCCTGGGCTGCTGGGCAGCATTCAAGTCTCAACCAACTTCTTGACCAAAGCCCACCAAAGCCGCCAAGCAGGTCAAGCATGCCACACTCCTGGTGGCCATGGATGAGCTTGAGTCTCTCTTTTGGGGGATGGCATGACTTGTCCCCATTTCTCAGTAGGACAGTAAATCCATCCCACAAGTAATACCACCAACAGGGTAAAATCGGTGTTTTCTAGGGGTAAAAGTAAAAAATTAAAAAAACTATTGTGTGCTGTGCTTGCAAGGGTTGGGGTGAACTGGCCCCCTCACTCAGCCACTCCAAGTAATTTCAAGGGTGCAAGTAAAACAAAAAGCCCTCTATTTTGTACTTATCTAAGGTAGGTACACCCAAAATGGCACCTGACCTTAAAGCACCCTGTACAACTTGCATACATTTTCAAAATCAGTCATGTACCCAGACTGTAGATGGCGCTTTCAGAAACACACTTTGACTGTTAATAACTTTTGCATATGGTATCCAAATCCATTGTTCTTTGGTGCGTTGAAACATGCTTTCACTCACCAACAAGACTGTAAAAAAATCTGAACAACATAATAACAGGAACTAGGCACAGTATGAAAAACTGGCGCTTTTGGGTGTACCTACCTTAAATTACCTTGTACACTCATCTTGAAAAATTTGGGGCCTGTGATTGCGAATATGAATTCAAAATTTGTAAAAAAATTTATTTGCAAAAAATAAGAAATTCTAGCATTTTCCCAAGTGGCCAAGCAAGGGGGGCAATTCACCCCGGCCATTTAGGGTATGTTCTTGATCTCTCCTAGCTAATTTGAGGTTTTTGATTGCAAATGTAAACTTCAAATTTTCATTTTTTATCATGTGTGAAAAATAAAAAATATTCCTTCTTTTTATCTTGGAGATAATTCCAACTTACTGGTCTCACTTTGTAGGCCAAGATGTTAAACCTGTCCCACGTAGTACGTCCAGTAGAATAAAACTCATGTTACCCAGGGATGAAAGTAAAAAAGCCCCCTATTTCGAGCCGTGTTTGTGGGTCTGTTCTAGGTCCCACCTAGTTTATTTGGGGTCACTGATTGCAAATATGAATTCAAAATTTGCAAAAAGAAATTTGTGCAAAAAATTAAAAATTTTAGGATTTACCCTTGGGGTAAATCCAGCCTGTGGGATGGGTTTATTGGCCTCCCGTTTCTTGAGACATGATTTTCATCAACAAGTTATGGTTGATTTGGAAGAATCAATCATATTTGTTGTAGAATCCCTACAACATGGGTTTCAATTTTGGAATGTAATAAGCTTATTATCACTTAACCCCTAAATGCCCAAGGCACCAAAATCTGGTGTTTGCAAAACTTTCAAGTTAAAAGAAAACCTAACCAAGTTGCTATTTTTAGTAGTTTATATTTTTGAAAAGTTCTTTGTGAAGTCTAGTTTCAATGTCAAAAATACGATTTGAAGAATGAATGATAGTGATTTTTCTATTTAAGATTTTGTGCAAGGGTACCCATTGCAATCTTGACTTTCCACAGTGTTGAGAGCTCGTGAAAATGAGCCTCAAATACACTAGATCTTGGAGAAAAAATCACATTCAAAATTCATTTACAAAAATTGTAGAGTAGATTTTGAGAAGCTATAAACTGATTGGAGTTATGCATATTAGGCCCTTTAACTTCATATGTTTTTTGGTCATCAACTTTTCAGATTTGACTTGCAAAAAGAGGATAGAAAGACTTCATGTCACTTTTGACGTTTTAACACCCCCATGGTCAAACATTATAATCTTTCACTCCATAAGAGATATTGTTGTGTTTTCTTTTCCTATGCAATCTCTTACATGCCTAGTTTGAATATGGACTGTCACATTTCAGAAGAAATCGATACAACTTATCAAAATGTTGACATTTTTATTCAATTTAGAGCAAATTCCAAGAAAACTCAAAACAGACCTTGGGCATTTTAGGGGTTAAGTTTTCTTAGCATGTCTCAAGAAGTCCACCTGAATATGAAATGCTGCCATGTGAGGACTGAGTGATATCATGGTGGACCTATACATTCTGGAGCGGGCACCATCCCCTATGCCCAGAAGATCCTAAATAATGTAGATACTCTTTTCAGGGTGTACCATCTAAGTACATCAAAGTCAGGCACAGATTCCAAAATCTACTATTGCATAGGAGTGTAGGATTCTGCAATATATATAACTTATACCGTACATGTAGGTCAGTTTCATAAATAACTTGGGGGAAATTGGAAGATGTTGAAATTTAAAAAATTATTTATGACTATTTCTAAAAATTTGAAAAAATTGTTCTTGAGAAGTATTAGAAAAAAGAATTCATTTTTGCATGAATTGAAAGAATCAATCCAAAATTAGGAGTGTCCTCATAAAGTGCCAAAAATAAATAAAAAATTCTATTTGCCTATTGAATTGTCAAACTGAGAAAAGTTAAATATTTTGGCATGAACTTGCCAAAACAAACCTACATGTATAATAGTCCCCTATTTAATCAACACATTATTGATAGTGCATAGAAGCCATCAAAAAGAGGGAATTTGAATGTATATTTGAATTGCGTATATATTTCAAAGCAATTAAGAGATTTACAAGAAAAAAAAACCATATTTAGTTGATTACCTTCTAAACAATAATGGAGAATCATGTATCATGAAATTTTATTTTTTAAAATGAAGGATTGATTTATTTTTTATTAATTTTTGAAGTGTGTTACCAAATTTGTCCACAAGACTCTATAGACTATTCCAAAACCAATGAAAGTGTTTGATAATGGTCATTTTATCACCTAAAGTAATCACAACATAGCTCCAAGATGTCCTAACATCTACTATGCCTTAAAATAGGTTGTTTGTTTGTTTGTCACATTGAGATCTCCCGGCTCATATGTCCCCTAATTGTATACTTGGTATCGTTGGGTTGGAAAGCTCTTAGTGAGGAGGGATGCATGGGCTTTGTTTCATGGCATTCCAACATATGGTAAAAAAGTTATCGATTTTTGAATTATTTTTTATTCTAAAGAATTAGAAAATTATTTTTACTTTGATTTTTTTTTTAAACACATGGACAATTTCCATTGATAGAGGAAACAATATTTTACTTTGATTTTGACTATAGCAATGACACGGGGCACACTAATAGCCATGACATGAATGAAATAAAAAAATAACTTTTTATAACAAGTTTACACTAAAAAGGTATAAGTGTCCTATAATAATCACTAATAACTTTATAACCATCTCCCAACTCCCAAGGCATTGATTATAGCCACAAATATTAGAAAAAGTCTTTCATGACCATAGATATAAGCCTTTTGTAACCATAGACATAAGTCTTTTGTAACCGTAGATATAAGCCTTTTGTAACCATAGACATAAGTCTTTTGTAACCGTAGATATAAGTCTTTCGTGACTATAGATATAAGACTTTTGTGACCATAGATATAAATCTTTCAAGAAAAATCCCTAGGAACCTATCATGGGAAGTTGCCATAGGAAGAAATTGACCAACAATGTGAAAAAAAACGTGGCCATAAAAAATGAATTGGTCTAGTCAACTTCCACGAGTTGGACAAATAAAGGGAACACATGTCTTTGAATCTCATTCCAAAAGGTGATTACAAGAAGAAGATGCACCACAAAAGTCAATTTATATACAACTCAGTACATTGTTTTTGCAAAGCTCAACACTATTGATTGTCCAAATCTTGTCTATGAAGTTCTTATAGCTCGACATGTCTTGCCATTTCTTGACCCTAAACAGGTGTTTCTTTCTTGTAAATTCCTTTTGTGGATCACCAAATGTTCTAAACCAACTAACTTAAAATCATTGGAAATCTTTGATGGTGGAGCACATATACAATGACAGTTTAGAACTATCAAGTGCACATATAGTTGAACCAGTTTGTAACCACTTTTGAAAATTTTCTCAACACCTATTATTCTTAAATGAAAGCACTTCAAAAATCTCACTTTTCACATTCAATGTGCACTCCACACAAACATTATGAACTTTCAGATGAACCATCTGATGACCACCAGAATTTTCTAGTATGTACATATGAACTATCCCAAGGATATGTATACTTCTACAGAGTTAAATTATTTTTAATATTTCACATACAAACAGCATCACACCTCATGTATTTACAACAAACAAAACGTCAAGAATTGGGCCACATCCTGCTACAGTACCTCGGGAAGGTTGCTTGCTTGCTTGCTGGCAAAGGTGCCTTGTTCCAAATGAGTGATGCTGTTCTCTGTAGCAAGCTTATCCAACTGAAAGAGACACAGGATAAAACGGC
Organism: Thuidium tamariscinum; assembly: GCA_947034885.2. NCBI lineage: Eukaryota > Viridiplantae > Streptophyta > Bryopsida > Hypnales > Thuidiaceae > Thuidium > Thuidium tamariscinum. The sequence goes on along the minus strand of OX344751.2, from coordinate 30,081,798 downwards.
AATAAAGAGACAACAAACAGCAGCTCTGAGAACTCATTGGTGGAAGGCCAAGCATTGGAGGCCTGTTTGTTGTATTGGTCATTGATTAGAGCAAGCGACAGTTTTTGGCTGTGTAAGTTAATACACAAAGCTAAGGATTGAAGGCACCTCCACGGTCCCTCTGCTGTAAAGGTTCTTGTACATGGCCCCAAACAACGACCATATCCCCATTCAGGGATACACATCATTACTTTAGAGTTGCTAAAAGCAGGCAATTTGGAAACTCGTACTTGATGAACAGCAGCCCCACATCAAATGAGGCTACTACATCTCTAAGTAGGCACACAAACCAAAAGCTTCCAACTCTATTGCCCAAGCGGCCTGCCTCTAAAATTTTGTATGGGAAGCAGCGAAATCAAAGAGGTTTCACGGCGACCACATAAAAAAGCTAGGCTCCACTTGGACCGGTTGCTTCGCTTAAAAGATGGAAGACACCCGAGGGAATTGTAAGCGTATGAAGCTAAAATAAAAATTTAGGAAAAAAAAAGAAAACTGAAGATGGTAGTTCTTACATGCCACTTATTGCAAAGAATTGGGAAATCTACCGGCCATTGTACAGAGGTCACCTCATCTGGCTAAAACCGGTGTGTTGTTCCAGGAATTGAAAACAGCACGAGGGGACTTGTTATAGTCGAGATGGTCTATTGGTACACCCAATGTAGTCAATGTGTCTCGCAGCTGTTGAACTCGCGATGGGCAGGTTATGACTTCATCCACACCTGCAGCCATGTCTTTCTTCTTTAACCCATCCGTGTTTGAGATATCCCATCTGTAAACATTGCAACCAGTTGTTAAGTGACATAACAGAGCACGCCAGCATAGTCCTCAAGGAGCTAAAACTAATTCCTAAAGCAGCTCGAACAAAAAGTGCAGATATTGGATTTTTGAATGCGTTGGTTTTTAGAACAATATGCCATTCCAACTTCAAAAATCCAAGGAGGGTTTCGATACTATGAATCAATGATCCAGGAAAACTGACCAGAAAAGCTTCAATGGTGAGCAATCCAATCCCTCAAAAAAGTCAGATTTAGCCACCCTCCACTATAAAAAACAAATGAACCACGCTGCATCTACTATCGATTTTAAGAATCATACCTGTCGAGATCGGTAACAGCCACGATGAGGGCAGGGTTCGTCAAGCAAGTGTTGCCGGATTCCGCCTGCTCCATGCACCGAATCTCATGCACCAGATCATAATTCTCAGCTCTGGCAAGAGACAGATTAATAAAAATCATGGAGAAACCCTCAGGGTCATTCATGCTCTGCTCAAACCGCCACAAAGCTTCGGATGCACTGCAAGCACAGGAGACTTCAAAGCCACAGCGCTCCAGCAGCAGGGTGAGGGACTTCCGTCCTCGCTGCCTTGGATCCACCACCATCACCCGAGCACGAGTAAGGCTGCTGGGCTCTAGACCACTGCCACCCCCGCCTGCTATCGACTGGGAGCATTGATCACTCTTGCACCAGTCTTGGGAACACACCGAGGTTCCTTCCCCCTCGGACTGCAGGTTGGCTTGATCGGCAAACAAGCTCCTCTGGGCAGCAAACATCTCCATGGAATTTGCTCCTCGTTCGGACAGCGGAGAGTCCAATGCGGACAGGAATTGATCCACCCCATCGTCGCTCAATTGGTCATCTGGTGCAGCAATAGAAGAAAAAAACACGACATATGAGCACGCACACGAGTGTAGAAATCTATCCATCACCACGAATACTGAATCACTTTGTTTGGTTTCCTGGGACAAAACCCGACACAGACAGGTCCACAGGCTAATAATGGTTTCTTCGGAAGTTCTCCTACCTACGAGATCCAATTGACTAACTTCGTCTATCGACTTGAGAAAAACGAGACATGAGCAACACACGAAACCAGAAATCTATCACCACTAATACTGATCCACTTGGTTGTTTGAGATTCTTTGGACAACACACAACACGCAGACAGACAGGTCTACAGGCTAGTACTGTTTTGTTTTGTTTTAATTCTCCTACCTTCTTCGAGATCCAATTGACTAACTTCGTCCATCGACTTGACATTGCAATGATCCACTTTGCAGCCAGGTGGTTTAACAGCAGGAGCACCCAAAGGCATTATGACACAGAGCGCTCCCGAAACCCCCTTGGCATCAGTGCGAGGACTCGCAACGACAAGAACCTTCAAGTCCCGACCCCACTTGGTCCTCAAGTTCCAGACTTCGTGAGCATTAGTCGGGCCATCAAATGCACCTTTCAGAATCGCCTCCGTCAAGTCTCGCCCCGTGGGAGACGAAGACTGAGTAGGGCTGCTGCTGCTGCTGCTATTACTGCTGGTGAAGAGCGTGTGGTGGAACCCCGGCATGGCGAAAATCTCCGACTCGGTCCACCCAGTAAGGTCTGCAGCACGCCTGCCAAGCAAATCCAGTCCAACCAAGTCATGTCAATACACACCTTCTCGCAAATCAAACTATCAGTGAACACAATGATTCAGACTCAAGACGTGCCATGAACACCAATCGGAGGGAGTCTTGCACAGAGAAGCCTATAGCACTCCTTGTTGGAGAGAATGAGACATAGAAAAGGTTTACACTTTTGACTGGAGAAAGGTTAGGACTGTAAGGTTTTCGTACTTGTCACACAGAGAACTACAAGTAAAAGGTTAGAACTACAAGGATTTCGCACTTGTCACATAGAGAACCACAAATCAAGGTTAGCACTGCAAAGTTTCCGCCTTGTGTCCCGACCAATACTCACTTATTCCAGAGCACACAGCGCATGTCGAAATCCACACTAAACATGGGCACAGGGATCTCGTCCGCGTGCAAGAGAGATTGGCAGCCTGCAATCTTTTCAGTAACAGGGACGGTGTGTTTGCCCGCGAGCTCCATCACGAACTCTACTGCAGCTCGCTGGTGGTTCCCCGGGGAAGAGTACAACAGATCCATTTCTTTCCTCTCCAGATCCCCGAGATTGTAATTGCTATGCTCCTCTCCCGTGACATAGGCATCGGCCAGTTTGCGCTCCAATGATCGCCTGCCAATTTGCACGCACCGGGTATCAGCAAACGAATACGGTTTCAATTCATCCAAGAATCCTACTCTTGCACAATTGCACTTCCATGAGTCTGTCTCCCTGCATTACAACTTCAGATCCGAGGAGGGATTCTTAGGAACACTCGATATTCAGCCATAGCCAAAGTGTTACGAGTAGGATCACCGAAGACGATCGGCTTGCAAGACAGAGTACAGAGTACTCTAAATTGCAAGGACTGAAAGAGTGAGCAGGGTTGACGGGTGACAAAGAATGAAACTGGGGACTTCACCACTTCCTCAGTCCCTGATATTGTTGGTTTGCAAAAGCTTAGAAGACACAGGTGTAGAACACACAGTAGGTTCCGTCGATGTTCTTCACAAGCACGTGGTCAAGACAGAGATGGGAAACGAGCCTCTCCAATGAAACGTTGTGTACCTCGATTTGCGCTCTTGCAAGTGTCTCGCAACAGGCGCCCTCTGGATGCGGATGCTGGAGTGCAAATCGTCGCTCCCATTAGTAGGATCGAATGGCACGTTCTTGCCAAACTCCGATCCCGTGGACATGACCATCTCGCTCACTACAACGCTCTCCTTCACACCACAAAACGCCTCCAAACCTCGCTAGCTTCGTATGCAGCCTCTCTCAAGGCATTAGAAGAGCACAAATGCCTTGACGTTTTCCAAAACTTAACGTGTCCAGCACACAAACAACTCTTTAACGGCTCGGCGCTTGAAACGGCATTTCCACCTCCCTCCGAATTGAGATGCAATTCACAAGCAAGCCCACGCCTCCGCCACACACCATACACTCAACAACGCCGGCTGTAACCAAATCCCCCAAGATGGCTCCCCAAATGGCTTCCCAAATGTACGACACAACAATCACGCAGACAAAACCCAACACCCAAAAGAACGCCACACTTCCAGCACTCGCGCCCCACACTCCACCAAACCAAACCGACCCACGAAATACGACCAGATAGTTTCGATTTCACGCTTCCTATATAGAAAACCTCAACCAAGTGATGAGGAAAGAAGCGAGCAACCGCTGTTGCTGCATCAAACACACCCACCCGTGGCTTCGACCAGAATTCCACACCAACCCAACGGTGGAAAGAAATATCCCAAGCCAAGCTACTCCTCAGGCAAGCCCTTCTGAACTTTGTCAGCCGTGACGAACCGATCCAGCAAATCAAGTCCCGACGCTTGCCGCGCCTCCCCAATCGCGAGATCTACGCCCGCCGAGAGCGCCAAACGACTGAGAGCGAACGTTTTCGGGCGGGCGGGTGGGCGGACGTTTTGATGAAGCCAACTGAAAGAGAGTCGTGATGGGACAACGGCGAGATCGCCGTGGAAGCCGGAAACTACAGTGCAGAGCTTCTTGCGCCTGAAATTGCTACTGGACTGGACTACTGCTCGCGAGGTCGTCCAGTTGCGTGTAAAATTGAGAGAAATTGAGAGAGGAGAGAGAGACAGATTGGGGGGAATTGGCGAATGGACAGATTATTGGTTCTGAGCTGGTTGTTATAGTCGCGCTCCTCGCGCTGGTCGCACTTGGGCTTCGTTACCCGGCGCTCGCGTCGCCTCGCGCAGCACAAGTGTCGCCGCGGGCGAGGGAAAAGAATCGAGCTCTGCCCGCTGCCCGGGCGTGTGGCCGGGGCGCCTGACGACAAGCCTTGGGTATTGGGGGTTCAGCCTGTTCGGGGGAGAGAAATAGTAGGCTTTTTAAATTTATTATTTAACATTGGGTTTCCCGTCATTGTTTATGTAAGGGGTTACGACCCTCCGTTTGTGCATATCGGGAAATTGCTGCCCAAGCGCGGGAGCCCAAGGCTAGCAAATTTCCTGATATGCATTCATAACCCGGTGTTAAGCGCGTCGGGTTTCTTTTTCTTTTCAGTGTTGCAACAGTGCAATGCATTGTTGCACTTTCCTAAGTATTGTAATGCGTTATTGCATCAATTATTTTGAATGAGACAAAAAACCCAAATGCTTAATGTATGTAAATTATGTATTGGTGTAGGAATACGGTAGTTGAGGTAGGAGGGTTGCAACCATAGGACGTGAAATCCTACCATCGAAGGTGGGCCCAGTAGGTGGATTTACCTCAGTGGAAAACGCAGGAATTTTTTATTTTCTGCCCCCCCTCCCCCCCAAAAAAAAATCTATGCAAATTCTAAATTCATATTTGCAATCAAAGGTCCTAAATTCATTTGGAGAGGTTTAGAATATACCCTAGACATGGTTTAGAATAGGAGGCTTTTTTCACTTTTACGCAATGAACCCAAAATTTATCCTATTGGGCCCACCTTTGATGGTAAGATTTCACTTTTAGTTGCATCTGTAGTTTGTAGAAGTACAACAAGCCGATTGTAGAGGCCATTTTACCCCCCATCTTACCCTTTTTATCCTTGGAAAAATGCAGGAACATTTTATTTGCAACGCATAATAAAATTTGCAATTTCTAAGTTCATATTTGCAATGAAAGGTCCCAAATTGGATAGGAGAAGTGTTAAGAACACAATTAACACAACACAAAATAGGGGTCTTTTTTTATTTTCACCATTGGTTGGGCCATCACAATCAATTGACTACAATACTTTAAACTCAATCTTTGTAAAGCCTCCATTTCATAACCAAAAATTAATTTGTGGAGATTAACCCCTAAGCATCTAGACTAATCTTTGGGATTGACAATTTTGGAAAAATCATCAAAAAAATCATCAAAAAATACTATTTGGAAGAAAATTTTGGAATTGAGATACAAAACAAAGTTGTAGGGTTTGAATTGTAAATTCTATCTATATGATTAAATTCACCAATGCTATCATTGATATTTTCTATATATTTTGTTGGCAAGGATTTGAATTGAGGTTCTCTTGTTATGACATTTTTGGAAATTTTTGTGTTCTTTGATTCTATTGCCTCATTTTTGCAATTTCAAGTTTGGACTAGAGTCAATTCAAGTCAAAAACTTGATATACTTCTACATTTGTAATTTTAGAAAAATATATATTCTAGTAACCTTAAATTTGACCCTTGGATGGGATCACAACTTCATAAAGTATCTCTAAAAATTAAAATGACTTTCATGTAAGCTTTAGTGAAGAAAAAAGATTTGATTTTCAATTCGTACATTGTATAAAAATTGGACATCATAGAGCTTTAGGATCAAGGGAGAAGCACCAATAATTGATCAAATAAGCTCATTTGGACCAGATGGTAAGGAATAAGAGCAAGTGGAAATTTTTCCCATATAGGGAGATAGGACATATGGACATACATAATTTTTCATAATTTTATTGCAAAAATTGAAATTATTGTGAATTTTCAGAGTCAAAAAGTGCATTGTACTAAAAACCAATGTTTAGAGTCTCCTAATTCCAATCAGTCTAGAACATCTTTGCCACTCACTTCTTGTAGATATGTGTCAAAACTTTATTAGTTTCAACCAAAAAAAACATTCACAGCTTGATTTGCACCCTAAGGTTATATTTACCCTTTTTCCATAGATTATTCCTAATAGATAGTAAAAAAATTCAAGAAAAATCCACCATTACAATTAGTATAAGTAAATTGTGAAAAAGACAAAAGTAAATGTGTTCCAAAACCTTAAAAATTTGATGTAAGATTTTGAGCTTTGAAGTTGAATATAAAATTTCCATACACATACACATGTAATGAACTTGGAAAATTCAATTACTTTAAATATTAAAAGCTATGTTCCAATTTCAAGGACTCAAAGAATTTTTTAAATTAGGTTGGTGGACAACAAATAGCTTAGGTAGCCTTTTTCTTCCCAAAATTGTCTTCCTTCTCAAGTTCTTGTATATTTATTATAAACATTTCAAGTTGATAAAATCAAATACTAATTTCCAAACATCCACCAATTGTATTGTGCTATAATGGGCCATTCTCATAGTTGCTAAACACTTTAATGCAATAGAAAACAAACAATTGCATAATAAAAGGCTCAATTTATTATCTTGTTAACCAACATTGAAAGGATCCCCTTTTGCCCAAAGTATGGCAACTTCCCAATCGATAATTAACTCTTTATAGATTATAGCTGAGTTCACTCTAGCAAGGACTAAGGCATTTTCCCACCTCCGATCCAAGGAAGAATGGTCGAGGTTGATTAATAATGTTATGAGTTTGTACTTGTAGCGGTGACTTGATTTTTACCTTGTCAACGAACATTGAAGAGGCCCCCTTTTGTCCCAAGTATGGCAACTTTCCAACCAACGATTAATTCTTTATAGATTATAGCTAAGCTCACTCTAGCAAAGACCAAAGCATTTTCCCACCTCCGATCCAAGGGGGAATGGTTGAGGTTGATTAACAATGTTATGAGTTTGTACTTGTAGCAGTGACTCAATGTTTACCTTGTTAACCAACATTGAAAGGGTCCCCTTTTGCCCAAAGTATGGAAACTTCCCAAGCAACAATTAATTCTTTATAGATTATAGCTAAGCCCACTCTAGCAAAGACCAAAGCATTTTCCCACCTCCGATCCAAGGGGGAATGGAAGAGGTTGATTAACAATGTTATGAGTTTGTACTTGTAGCGGAGACTCGATGTTTACCTTGTTAACGAACATTGAAAGGGACCCCATTTTGTCCCAAGTATGGCAACTTCCCAACCAACGATTAACTCTTTACATATTATAGCTAAGTTCACTCTAGCAAGGACTGAGGCATTTTCCCACCTCCGATCCAAGGAAGAATGGTCGAGGTTGATTAACAATGTTATGAGTTTGTACTTGTAGCGGTGACTTGATGTTTATCTTGTTAACCAACATTGAAAGGGACCCCTTTTGCCCAAAGTATGGCAACTTCCCAACCAACGATTAATTCTTTATAGATTATAGCTAAGTTCACTCTAGCAAGGACTGAGGCATTTTCCCACCTCCGATCCAAGGGGGAATGGTCAAGGTTGATTAACAATATTATGAGTTTGTACTTGTAGCGGTGACTTGATTTTTACCTTGTTAACCAACATTGAAAGGGCCCCCTTTTGCCCAAAGTATGGCAACTTCCCAACCAACAATTAATTCTTTACAGATTATAGCTAAGCTCACTTTAGCAAAGACCAAAGCATTTTCCCACCTCCGATCCAAGGGGGAATGGTTGCGTTTGATTAACAATGTTATGAGTTTGTACTTGTAGCAGTGACTCGATTTTCAAGTACGTTATGGTCTTGCTCCAACTTACCCCAATTTCTTCTTCTCATGTCCGTAGCTTTGTTTTTATTGTCAATGCAAAGCCTCCTAAGCTTTGGCCCACAGCCACCGAACTAAGATAGCAGCCGCACACCCATTTTCTTTGTCTACAAGCCACTTCGCAGCATGGGGAGCACCAACATCGGAATCTGAAATCTAGCAAACCAGTACCAGATTTGTTCCCTTTGGAATTGTTGTTGTCCCAAACACGCCTTGCCCAATTATTCCACCTCCTTTTTGACCCTACTCAGATGCAAAAATCTGCCTAATTTTCTTCAGACAGACTCAAATTTAAGCCTATGATCCTTTTTTCAAAGCAAGGTGACAATCTTAAAAAAGCAAAGAAAAATACATTTAAAAAAAAAAAAGGTAGCCCTCCCTCTTGTGCTTATCCTCAGCACACTCACTGAGCATAAGAAAATGCTTTATCTGCCCTGACTTCAAGGTTCTAACAAACTCCCCATCAGCCTTTTCTTTTATGGCACCATGGGGCCAGATTGCACCATTTCAAAGTAAATGTCTTTTTTTTCCAGATAAAAGTAATCTCTTTTCATTAGAAATTTCCCAGTTCTCTTTAAAATACGGATGAAGTTGCCAAATTTGGATGAAAAAGTGTATGAATATGATGAAAAGTGTTTTTGAGTTCAAAAGAGGATTAATGTAGAAATACAATGCTTCACCAAATTTGGAGCAATCGCCATCTTGGCACTTTCTCAAAAGTAAAAAAAAAGGGTGGCTCCCCATCAAGCAGTGAAACCTATAACCCTGGAAGGAACATGCGTTCAAATTTTGAGTAATGGATGAAAGTTGATACATTCCAACTCCCAAGCACACAAAAATGCATTTTTTCATCTGTTGTTTTAAAAGAAAATTGTGTTCAGTTTTTTATCATTTGTGTGGTATATATATTTTGAAGGCTTTTCTTTCTAAATATTCTATAATTCAAAAGATATTGGTTGTTCTATCATCAAAAAGTTACTTCTTCAATTCAAAATATGACCCTTCGAAAATGACTTGAATAAAAAATCAAAATTAAAAACTTCAAAAATTGCTATAATCAAAACTTAACATTTTGAACTTCATGGAAAAAAATTCTTATGAAATTCATAAATATTCAATCTATAGTCAATTTTTGAAGGAATTTCCAACTTTGGGTTTCAAATTTTATTGAAAAATATTGGTTTGTATACAAATTGATTTAACCATACAAATGTAATTTATAGATCATATTTTACAACTATTGTTTGAAATTGATTATTAAATAATTATTCTAAATCATATTTTATAATGCATCTTTATGATTTTGGAAATTTAAACTACCCCATAGTCCTTGATCCATAAATGTCAAGAGTATTCTCAAAAATTCTTGATTTGAGAAAAATCATCATAGAAGAATATTTAGAAGAATATTTTTGATTTTACATAAAAATTGAAATTATAGATCTTGAATTGTGGATTCCATCTGTATGATTAGAATCACAACTATCACCAATACTTTTTTTAATAAAATTTGAAAGGAAAATTTTAAAATTCCTTGTAAATTAAATTATAAGAGAAAATATTATGATTTTGTGAATAGAATTTGCTGAAATGGATTTGAAATGAGGTTATCTTGACGTGATATTTTTTTGAAATTGTTGTGTAATGTAAATCTACTACCTCATTTTTGCAAATTTTGTTTGAACAATTTTGGCTTAATGAGTCACTTGTCATACTTCCACATTTGAAATTTTAGAAAAATTTATATATTAGTCCTACCAAATCCAACCATTAGTTAGGACAACAACTTAATAAAGTATTTCTACAAATTAGAATGACTTCCATTGAAGTAGTAATGAGAATAAAACTTGAGTTTTAATCTATAAGCCATCCACAAAGTGGATGTCATAGCACTTTGAGTTTAATCCCTAAAGGCCCAAGGCCTTTTTGGATTTAAAAACATAATTTCTTTTGAAGTATAATAGGTCAAAACATTGCTAATCTATAGAAATCTCAACTGTAAACTCTTGTAGCATATGTGTTGTAGATGACATGAATCAAATTAGTTAGGGTCATTTGGCCACATATATTGCAAGATTTGAATGTTTTTGTGTTGAAAAAGATTGCAAAATTTTCCAAGATACACACTCGGATGTCAAATTGGATTTCTAAACCTACTTAGATTTTTTTTAAACTTGAAACAATAAAGTACTTCTAAACTAATATACACAACACATTGGTCAAAGAAAATATTATTCAATTAAGTCATTGTGTCTACAAAATGGATTTGAGGTGTCAGAAACTAGTTGCAAAAAACACATCTATAGCATAACCTCCTACTAAATTGATTCTCAGTCACTCACAAATTCTTGGATTGATATGAAAATTTATCTACACAAACAAAACTAGTATGCTCAACTTTTCAAAATTTTGTTTACTAAAAATGGACCCCAAATGAAGAAGAAATAAGCCACCAAAGTTTATCCAAAAATCTGCCGTTTTTTAACTTTAAATTGCTTCCAAATATTAAAAAAAAACTTGGATTGACATGAAAATTATACCACAGCAACTAGACTTCAATGGGAACATAATTCATTAAGTTTTATTGAAAACAAACATTGGATGAAGGAGATGTATGCCACCAAAGTTGCAACCATCAAATGTGATTTGGTAAACCTAAATTGAACCTATGAACTTTAATTGGTTTCAAAAAAATTAGAGTATCTTGGATCAATCTAAAACTTTTACCACAAAATCTAGAAAAGAGAGTGCAAATTTCCAACAAGTTTTATTGAATTTGGACATTGGATGCAAAGGTTACAATGCTTTGAAATTTAGACATTGTGTACAAAAGTTACAACACCCTTGAAATTTTATATAAAAAAGAAGGATCTTTTATAGTACTTTGACCCCCTATGATTATTCTTGGGGTTTCTTGAGCAAATGACTTTTATTATACCCAAAAGGATGATTTCCACTATAATCCACCTATCATTCTAGAATTAATTGCATAAGAGTCTCAATAGGAGTTGCTATACACATTTGACAATGGTTTATAAGGATTTGAGCATTTTTGAAGAACTTTTTTACTTTTAAATGAATAGTTCTTGATCCTTAAACAACATCTATACTTTAAATGAGTTTTTTGTTTTTATTTTATTTTATTTGTTCATTATTGTAAAATCTCCGTAATTGTGCATTTCTCAACCTGAAGCTCTTTATGAGGAGGGGTATACAATCTTTGTTTTGTAGTCTTTGGAAATATATGGTAACAGTTAAGGATTGTTGAATTATTGTCCAATAATACTTGGCTATATGAGCAATTTTTTAAAATAGACTAAGAGAATAACCTTAGAGGTTAGTTATGACATTTAATACAATAGTTGAAGGAATACTTCCATTGCAAAAAACAAAGTCCAACTCTTCATGAAAAATAAGGTAAGGCAAGATGTCCCATTGAGGTCCCTTTTGTCATTGTACATTTTTAGAGTTATCATATTTTTATTTTATCTTGCAACAAAAGTGTGAATTAAAAAAATTCACCTATACTTTGATCAATTAAGGTCTATAAAAAAAAGACATATCTTAGGTGGTCAAAGCAAAACATATACCTTTCCATTGTTGTTCCTAGGGTAAGAATTTTGGTTCATTTAGATGCTAATATGGCACACCTAATTTCCTACACATTTGCAATGATAATCTAGAAGCATTTGTCAAGCTTGTGAATAATGTATGAACTTGTTGTCATCTATAGAAGCTACATAAGTGCATCCATTAAAATTTTCAATGTCTTTTACTTTTCAACAAAATCCTAACCTTTGAACCTCTATTCCACACTACATTGTCAAAAATGAAAATCCTTCAACTATTTTCACTACAATAAGATGCAGAAGGGCCACATTGCGTTGTGAAGTAGTAGTCAAAATTGGGCTTGGTGATTTTAGATTAGCCTTCATAGGTGACTATATTGTATGCAAAAAGATGCCTTCTTCTATGGGATGGATGAATTTTATTTATTTACTTATTACTTTTTTGACATATAGAAAAGTGTTAGAAAAAATGATTACAATTGAAGTCATCTTTTTGGACAAAGTATAATATTTTTGTAAATTATTGAAGCATTGGTGAGAGAGTCATTTGGGCATACCATAAAAATAACCCTAACCTAAATGACAATCAAATGTTGAAGTAGATTCCTACAAAGTAAATTTTGAATAAGTGTTTGTAAAACATGGGCACAAGATGTACACCTTTGCAAGAAGAAGAAAAAATATGATTAGATGCCTAGGATATAAATTATAATGCCCCCAAATATTATAGCAATCTCAAGGGTAATCTTTGAATCTTTTGCTATACTCCCCACTTACTTTTGAACTTTGGCACATATGTAGCTAATATTATATAGTTTGCAATTGTAAGAAAAAAATTTGAGTTCAAATATTGCACTCCAAGAGGAGTCAAATTTTGTTGACTACATCAAAAAAAATTTGAGCAAACAAAATTTCTAACTTCAAAGGCTATAAATATTGCATATTGTATCATCAAAGTATTTGAATTTTTTTTGCATAATCAAAAGTTTTGGATACATGTTTTTGCTTCTTAAATTTCTAAAATAAAAAATTTCAATCCACAAGAAATCATCAAAAAAATGGCTAGGAAAATACTTGATTACTTGACATCTTTATATTGGAAGGTGATTTTATATAAGGAGACAATTTTTCTACTTTTGAAAATTTGCATAAGTGTACCTAATAAGATGGACTAATGAAAGGTGTAAATATTCATTTTTATATAGAACAAAATCTTAAGCCAAGGAAATTTGAAGTACCTATTATATCTTGTAACACGCTCCATTATTATCACTCAAAAACTTGAAATTAGTTGCTACTTATCTAGTAGAGCTAAAACGTCAATTCTTTAAGGTTGAAGACTTTATATTATAATAAAAGTTGTTGTGGGACTATTCCTATTTTAAAACTATTTTGAAACTTTAACTTCAAAAATTTATCAATTATTCTTTACACCTCAAGAGAAAAAAGTTATAAAATTCATGCATAATTGCTAAATTTTGTGCAAAATGCTTAGACAGTTAGGGGTTTGGACCATTATTTCTTTTCTACTAATCAAGACCTAGAGGTCATTTCAGAAAAAAAATTCTTAAATAATGAAAAACAAGCTTAGAGCATCTCCACCCATGTTCAAAACTTCATCACGTTAAACAACAAGTCACCTATTTCTCTGTTGTTGCAAATTACTAAATTAACTTTCAGTAAGTCTCTTAGTGTTTAAAATAAAACATGACCACCATCAATTATATGCCTACTTACTAATATTAGATTTTTGGATTAGTATTTCCTAACTTGGCAAAAATTGCTCAAGGCATTGCAAAAAGTATTTAAAAAGATCAACTTGCTAAAATACAAGAGATTGTTTTGTTTGCAAAAAAATTTGTTTGTTCCAATGGTGTACTCCATTATAATTTTTTTTCAACCAACCACAAGGCTCCTAGTATTCCAAATAAAATAGAATCACAATCATTGCTATTCTTGCGAACTATCTATAGAAAAAAATAGTTTAGAGGTAGTTGTTTATTGAAGGCAAAATTGAAAATTTTGTTGTACTAAATTGAATATTTTGGTAGAGTTGAGCAATGAATTATATACAATCCACCTAAGAAAAGTAGAAGGGGGCTTATTTGGCATAGTACTAGAGTTGTTCTTATGTATAATAGCATGAAGAATCTAAAGACAAAATAAAGTAACTAATAACAAAAGAATCCCAATTGTCATAATTTTTGAACATTTTCCAAAAAGCTAAAACATTTATAATTAAGACTTTTAATCCTAAAGTTGTTTTGTTTAGATCAAGAATATAGATCTAGAATCTTTAGCAAATGTAGGATTATTGAACATAGAAGGGCCAAAGTGAAAAGAATAATCATACCAAATTAGAGAATGAGTGAAAGCCCACGTGTGTATAAAAAATTATGATAGTTTGTAGACTATTTGTATTAAGAGAATTTAGTTTTTTTGATAATGTCATTAGAGGATTTTTGAAGCCTTTGGAAGATTGCAAATTCCCAAATTGTAAGAACTCTAGAAATTGTGCCATGTAAGAAATTTGATGTATTTAGGAGATTGCCATGTCAATGATAAATTTTTAATTTCTTTTGGAAGAAATATTTTTTAATTTAATTATTTTTTAATTGTTTTTTATTTCGTCTAGGAATAATTGGTTCCAAGCACAAGGAATGGGCTTGAAACAATCTTCTAATGCCTTCAAATATCCCCTAATGATACAAGGTTGTTGATATAGATTTTTTTTTTAAATGCTAATGCAAGTCTATAGGACTAGCAAAACCATAAAAGATCCACTTTAAAGATCTTTTGATTGAATAGACATTACTATCAATGTTCATATAAAGCAATCAATAGTAGAAAAACATGCCTTCAATGTATGAAAATACATGTTTAATACAAAAAAAACTCTATATAGGCATATATAGAATCTTTTATTCAAACTTGATAGAAGTTCAGTTGTGATTTTTGTAATTGATTGATAGTTATATAGAAGTAGTTAGTAGTTGATGTATGTGTCTACAACAAAAGATAGAAAAAAACCTAAAAAAACCAAATTGTTGATCATTATACTTGAAAATATTGGAAAAATTGCTATGCGTAAAACTATAGTACTATGTGATGTATTCTCTCTATCCTGAAATAAACTTGGGGTTTCCAAATATACTTGTCCGAAATTAAATTTTGAATTGGCTCTCTACAACTCAATGGACAACAACTAAAGCAAAAGAATGAACATTGCTACATTCCAAAGATGATTCAACAACTTGATCATTGCAAACCTAACCAAAATGAAACATCAAACAAGCCAAAGGTTAAGATTTCAATCCACAACTATACAAAGAATGCTATTAAAAAAACTCTTGTTGAGAATTTCTTGAAGTTGAATTACAAAATATTATTAGGATTGAATATGGATGACATCAATGGACATCATTCCACGAACATTGCTCAAAGAATGATCAAAATTAATACCATTGGAGCAATTCTAAAAAAAATCAATTTCAAAGCTTGTTTTCAACATGGATTACTTCATTATTGACTTCCATTTTTTCATGCCTAGTAGGGCTTAGTAGAAGCTATAGTAACTTCTCATTCCCTTAAAAATAGGAGCAACTCATGCATTAATCTAGCCATTTTAAGGAAATCCCGGATTTATTTCACAATGGAGGGAATATTTCCTTGTAGCAACCTTCTTTCGAGAAAGTCCCTATCCACTTGTGCCATCTTTGTATTAACTTTCCCCACAAACACCATCAATGTTGTTGAAGATGCAAAAATGACACATCTTCAGTAATTCTTTCTACATATTTCTACAAATTATATGGGGATCAGCAAGCATATTTGTGTATAAATGCACATAATTGTTGCATACCATTTTACTTTCCAAATCAAAGTACTCCAATGCATTTTCTATCCAAAAAAAACGATTGACCTCCATTAGCCCTATTATTCACTTATTATTTGCTTATTATTCACTTCCAATTACTCCAATTATGAATTTTTGGGGATTGTTGCACTAGAAATTGACCTCCCCTCCCGTGACTAAGGTAGTCATTAAGACTACTTTAATTATTGAACCATAAGCTTGAAACCTGGGTTAATCTGCTCTCATAACATTCGATAGCCCATAGAAGAACTGCCTTTCCCTTTGTGAAGTCCCCATCACCTAATTTCATCTGACATTTCTTGAAGTTTGCAACTTTAGTTACTGAATAGTGTGGGATATTCCACACCATTTCTTCCGCTGGGAGGCAGTGTGACAGGCTGCTACTGAATGTTTTGTCTGTCCAGCACTGGAATCCGCGGAATGCAAATGGAATAACTTACTGTACCCGGATACCGTGACACTGCAATTCTGGTACAGGAAGATACTGTACTGTACTCTACTGAGTACAGAGCTTGTGTTGTTGGGAACCCCCAATTCAAGGCGGGATCCAGAGTTTGGATAAGAGTTTGTGGGTTTCTTTTAATAAATGACGCTGAAGGCGCCCACAGGGACGGAGGAACTCCATCTATTTTAATGAGACGAAGAAGATATGATAAGTTAACGCCGGCACCCGGCCCGCCCGCCCGCTTCGTCCGGCTCCCCGCTTGGTTTGTCTTGTAGTGGCGGTCTTTTGTCGTTTGTTCGACGCTAGTTCCGGCCACCTCAACGTGGCTGATGTGTTTTGAATTTATCTTGCCAAGTTCCGTCACTTTGCAACCAAATTTCGTTTCATTTGTGTCCAGGAAAAACTAAGAACTTGATTTACTTATAGACTAGGAGTAGTCACACCTTCTTCATTGCCACAAACTTTTTGAGAGGATGCCAATTATGCCACAAAATATGCACTTCGTAGTCTTAACACTAGAGAACAGGTAGGGGTTTGCAGATTCTGCAAACCAACTTCTCCTACTCCTCGGCCTTGGGGCTTGCCGCAAGGCTTGCCATTCTACAAAATCTACATCCCCTATAGGCTCTCTAATAGAATCTGCAAGGAGTGAAGAAGGGGTGATTGCTGGACATTAAATCCTACCATCAAAGGTGGGTCCTGTAGAATAATTTTGAATTTTTTAGGATAAAAGTGGAAAAAGACAAATCTGTTTTGTGAGTCATGTCTAGGGTATGGTCTAGACCTCTCCTAGCTAATTTGGGGTCTGTGATAGCAAAAATGAATTCAGAATTTGAAAAAATAATTCAATTCAATTTAATTTTTTTTAATTTAAATTTTGGCGTTTTTATCCAGGTAAATCCATTGTGCTGGGCCCACCTTCAATGGTAGGATTTAACGTCCTCGAAGATGCCTTAGTTGTAATATCCACCGATAAGTTCAGCAATTGCATCAATGTGTCTTTGGATTTCTATCCATTATGGTCATTTCGCTTCCAAGTGACGACCAACCCTTTTTTTTTAGTTTTTGAGAAAGTGCCAAGATGGCAACCACTTAAAATTTGGTGAAGCATTGTATATCTCCATCCATCCATCTTTTAGACTAAAAAACACTTTTTCATCATATTCATACACTTTTTCATCCAAATTTGACCATTTTACATATCTTTTGAGTAGAAATGAAAAAATTCTTGGCAAAAAAAGATAACTTTTATCTAATGAAAAAATAGACATTTATTTTGGAATGGTGCAATCTGGCACAAAATCGCCCAAAAAAAAAAGGCTGGTGATGACGGAGCTTTGCCAGCCAGAGCTGGCGACGGAAAGCTCTGTCATCCCTTGGCAGCTCCAGTTCCATGTCCAATGCAGCGCAGCGCAGTTCTGTCCGGACGGAAGGCCGGCTTCGTTTGGGCTGTAACGTACTGGCAGACTTCTGCTGCTGCAACCTCAGACAAGGGCCGAGGGGAACTGACCCCCTAACTCCGCCACTTTAGATATGAAAAAAAAAATGTACTAATAGATATGGCAATTTTGTAATAGATATGGCAATTTTGAGTGGAATTTGACTAAAAATGCTTTGGGAATTTAGAGGTTCAAAAGGTATGAATATTCCTAAACTATAAAGAATAGTTGGCCGATACCCTTGTCTAATTTTGAGTTCCCAATATATAATTTAGGGTCACATTTCAAGTGGTGAAAGTATTATTGGAACTAATACATTGACTTTAGGGATTTGAATGACACTATATTGTAGGAAATTGTTTATCTATATTCAAATTTCTTGTCTCAAATATGATTGAGGTCTACATTAAAAGCTTTGTTATAATAGCTTTGTCAACACCAATAGAGGTTCTTGATAAGTCCAAAATAAACATAAATTGTATAGACTAATTTTCCATATCCAATTTCTTCTTTAAATATTCATTTTTAGGAAATGAAACTAGAAGAGTTTTAAAGGCATTACAAGACTACAAGTTCCCAAATTGTTAGAACTCTAGGAATTGTGCAACATCAACAATATGATGTTGTCGAGATAGTGCCATATTAGATATTTGTTTTTTTATTTTTATTTTTATTTTTTTGAAAAAATTAGATTTTGAAATGAATTTTGAGCTTTAAAAATATTTTGAGCTTTAGGAAATTTTTGGAGTTTTTTTTCAAACATTAAAAAAAATAGGGATTAAGGGTTTGTTTGCAATTTTTGGATAACATGGGGAACAACCAAAGGGAATAGCCTTGCAATAGCCTTTCCTTGCCTTCAAATTTCTTCTCATGACAAGGTTCCAATTTTTAACACCTAAAGTTTATTGGCTATGTTTCACCAATAAGACTCCAAAACTACCATTTCTAATGGAAGTATTGAATTTTTGAAAAAGATTATTTTAGACAAATATAACTATAGGATCTTGTAGTATTTTGTTTTGAAAAGATAGAGAATTATTTTTAGAAATTTCTACCATGTAGATTACAAGATGGTAGCATTTGAATTGACCAAAATCTTTTTTTTGACCCTACAAAAAATTGGGCACTTTGCAAGCTAACATTTGTATGAAAAATTGTCAAAAATGGTAGTGCTTCTTTGGATTAATTCTTGAAGGCAAGTTGGCTATATACTTGAAGAATTTCAAATCATTTGGAATTGTTCGACATTTAGGAAAAAACTAATAAGTAGAAATTGATTCAAAAAACTATATTGTTAAGAATTTACTTATGAAATTGAAAAATGCCAATCCTAATGGTTCAAATATTGTAATAAACAATCTACATCCATTTTTAAATATTTTATTCCAAAAATATTGAATACTGAGTTGCATAAAGGACTTCAAAGTTTATTTTAGAATTGAAAATCCATAACTTCCTACAGACTAAAATTCTTCGTAACTTTTGACTCGTTTATCAAAATGGAATGATTCAAAGCTTTTCACATATATATGAATCCAAAAAACAAATTTTTGAATTTTTTTGTTTAAATTTTTTTTTAATATTTGAATTACCTCAATTGCAAAAGAATAAATGTAACATGCAATTAATTCTTAATTAAGTATTCTAAATTACAAAAATTATTGGGCCTTAAGGATATTCTTTGCCCACACTTTCTATTAAAATTTGGGCCCAAAAAATGAAAATCTCTAGTCACATTTACTTGCCCAAAATTCCTATGTTGCCAAAAAATACACCTTGGTCCTTTAGGAGTTAACTTGGAAAATGCCTTATTGATATCAATAGTGCTTTATGAGGTCTTAGGGTAACTTCACACTATGGTTTAGGAGATTGATTTCACCAATTAAATTAGATTGCTAAATTCTTGGTTTCTTGTAATTTGATTGATGGAAATCGACGACCTTTCAACCTTTGGCCGTAGTGTGAAGTGTCCCTCAATGAGTGTAATTGAAATAGTTGATCCATATTCATTTACTCTCTAATTTTTTGTGCATGCATGACTTTGGCAACTTTTGAAATTTTGATTTATTAATAACCCTTAGATGATTCAATTCAATCATAAAATTTTATACTAGACCACCATGGAAAAGTTTAGAAAAAATTGTATAGACGTTGACCAAATGGATTGAAAGTTTGTAACATTTGAAGTTAGAGGAAAAGTTTTTTCCAAACTTGTCCAATATGGCTAACAAATTTTAACTCTGCTTAAAGTGAGAATTTTTTTACATTTTCATCTTGCAACAGATTATGTATTTGTTAAATTTCAATAGTAGAAAAAGAGTTTTGCACATGTTGCTAGGGAAACAGGGCTATCCAAAAAGTTCAAGGCAAAATAACTTTCAATTTGAACACCTAATCAAAATCAAAATCAAAATCATACCCCCACTAAGGAGGTACATATTTGCACCTTAAGTCAAAATATTGTGAACATCTAACCAAAATTGATTAACTTTGTGTGTAACTATCTAACATCTTTTATGTACATTAAATAGATACTTGATTCTTTGGGGTTAAAGAGAATCTTTGTACACCAATAAGGGATTTGAATTAGCTTGTATCATATAAGCAATGTAATGATATTCATTTTCTTGTAAAGAAGGTGAAAGATATTGAGAAGATATAGAATAATAAGAAAAAAAATAAGATGCTCCCAAGGTTGTTGAAGAGACTCCAAAAGTAGCTAATCAAGTACTATTGAAGCTAAAGTATTCCAAAAATATTAATTTAATGGATGAATTTATCTTCAATGAAGTCTTCTTGTTTATTAATGATGACTACTTAAAGCATTAAGAGTGATTGCACAAAACACTTGTACTATTTGCTTTGTTTTGCAATAGTGTTCATGATTTTTCTTAAGCACTCTAAAATTAGGAACCAATTTTGTTTTAAATTTAAAAAATATGGTCAATGTGAAGGAATCATGGCCAACTTATAGGGTGCACTATTTTAGACTAGGAAGGGTGCTTTAATCTTGGAATGTGTCTTTTTTTCATTTTCAAGGTTAGTGCATATAAAGTCATGACATGTCATTTCAAACTATCCCAAAGTACACAAGTAGTAGTAAGTAGAAAAGTAGTTTGACTATGAGTTGAATTAGAAGACTCTAGACATCAACCATTAGTATGGAGGACTTTTTGGCTTCCAAATTTCATAGTAATTTCAATTTTAGCAAAAAAATCAAAATCTCCATATTTCATATCTCTCTATATAAGAAAGATTTATACTACCTCAAGTTGCTCCTCATCTATTCTAAAATTGCTTAATCCCTTAACCCTTTAAGGACTGGTCAACCACTTTTTGGTTGATTTTTGCACTTTTTGTCTATTATTAATTATAGAACATCTCATTTCAAAAAAATTGAAGAACAACGCAATTAGAGTACCTTTGTATGCTCCTATCAAAGCCAATTTGAAGGAAATGCGTGCAAAAATGCATTAGCTACACTTGTTCAAACTTGAATTGCTTGGCCCTTTATATGTGAAATATTGCAAAAATATATATAATGAATATAAAAGATGACTACTTATATGTCTAAAAGAACTAATTGGAAGGTTTAGGATCAATTTTTGAAGCATTTAGTGAAATTTATGTCCAATTGTGACAAACTCTTATTAGCACCATTGCTAAAGGCTATTTGCAACACATTAATCTTTGAAAATGAATTTCAAGGATGTGAACCCTTGGATCGCTTTCATTTTTTGTTTGATTCAAGGATTTGTCCTACAGAACCAATTTATACAATTTGATTTAGAATTATATTCATATAATGGTTTTAAAATGGGACTTTTCAAGAATTGTGTAAAGAAATTGCGCCCGCCCCCAAAATCAACCACGGTCCTTAAAGGGTTAATGTTGGTAGTACCAATTCATAGCTTTTGGATGAAAATGTGGTGATCTAGAGAGACATTGCAAGCATTTTTCATCCATTTTTTTTTCTTGTTGACCTTTCATGGAGGGTTATGAAGAGTATCTAATTGACTTTGTTGTCTTCCTAGTCTTTGTCTTCACATGAATGAGAAGTTAAAAAAAACATATCGATCACAAAATATGCCATTTTATTGTATTTTGGGAAGTTGTTGCTCCTTGGTCTAAATCTAAAATTTCTCTACAAAAATGACATTTATTAGATATGAGTGAAACTAACAAAAAGAAGGTAATCTATTCTAATTTCTACTCCAATTTGAATTTTGAGAAAATTCATAATATTGAATATTTTATTACATTTTGAATTGTGAATGTGTTTCAATGTATATTTTATTCTAATTATAGAATGATACAAGAATTGAAAATGCACCAAGATGTTTGTTAATGTAATGTACACCCATGGTGAATTTTTAGATTTTTTGAAATAACTTTCTATTTGATGTGATTTTTCTTTACTTTTTCTTCAAAAATTGTGCAAAAAATCAATTCTCCACAACCAAATCTGAAAACTTTGTGAAGTGGAAGAGACACATAGTTTCAACTTTGAAAAATAAATATAAAAATTTTCATACACATAGTTCAAAAATGGCAACAAACGAAGTGATGGGCAATGTGGCTTGAAATGAGTGGTTATAGGTTTGTCCTTTTTAAGGGTTAAGAGATTAACCCTGTAAGGACACCATGGACTAAAATGGTCCCATGAATGACAAGGAATTCTTGCATCTAAAGTAGAACTACAATCATTCATCTTCAATTTTAGGAGTGGAAAGTAGAGATATTCTATAGTTCTTTGAATTCAAATGAGTTTTTTAATATTTTATTATCAATGATTCCCACGATTTTAGAAATGTTGAATTCCATGCATCCTTATGAGGTTAACCTTGAAACGCTGGGCCTATGACTACGGGTTTGTTTGTGACTCATTTTGTTGCCAATTGGTAACTAAATGTGTATGAAATTTTTATTTTTATTTCTCAGAGATGAGGCTACATGTCTTCTATACTTCACAAAAAATCTATATTTTTGTTGAGTAAATTTTTTTTTTTATAATTTTTTTTGAAGAAAACCTGAAGAAAAAAATCATATCAAATAGAGAATTATCTCAAAAAATCTGAAAATTTCACAATGTATGAAAAATATAGTGACAAAGAGCATGGTGGAAATTAAATTCCCGTGTACTTCTAAAATTAGAATGCAATGGACATAAAAAATGTAGCCAAAGTTCAAAGTGCAATAAAATATTCAATTTTACAAATTTTTCCAAAATTCCAACTGAAGAAGAAACTAGACTAGAAGACCTCCATTTCATTAGTTGGGCTCAAATTCAAAAAATGTTGTTTTCAAGGAGAAATTTTAGATTTACTCAATTTCTTAAAATAATTGAAATGGCAAATTTTGCCATCCGTTTTTTTTATGATTTCTTCTCAACTACATGAAAACAAACATTAATTAGACTCCAAACTCAATTGGATACTCTTCCTAACTCAACGTGAAAGGTCATTTAAAGCAAAATGGATGAAAAAAACATTGTTGAGATCCCCAGCTCTCCTTCTGAAGTCATCCAAAAGCCACAAAATGGCTCCCCCGGTAGTTAGGAATTAAGGGAGAGGCACCCAATGGTGCACCTGTACCCAACGCTGCCCGTTTCTACAACAATCATTTCAGGCTATAAATGTAGGTAGGCAGTATATGGCTTATTTCTTTTGACCTAAAACAATAAGCAGTCTACAGTCTCGCTACATTTTTTGTTCTAGAATGAATGATTGACTTAGAGCATCTCCACGTCTGGCCTGGGTAAATGACCCGGCCAGGGAGCAATTGGTTGTGTCATGAGTGAAGCCCAGGCCCGGCCAAATGAATTTGTCCCATGCCAAGCTCGGGAAAGAATTGTGCTCGGATTCCAAGGTGCCACCTCATGGTTGCCGCCAAGAATCAATTCTTTTAAACTTGAAAAGTGCCTCAAACAAGGGAATTAAATATAAAACAATTGTACACTGAGCCCGGCCACACACTCGCCACTTGGCCGTGTCATTCTTAAATTTGGCTAGGCCCGGCCTTATTTTTGGCTTTGCCGTGTAAACCGTGGGGCAATTACTTCGGCCCGGCCCGGCTACTTACCCAGTTTGCGCCGAATTGTGAGTGGCCGTGGGGATGCTCTTAGAAATGGACAACATTGGGTGCAGGTGCGCCATTGGGTGCCTCTCGCATAAGTGTAGTGGTTCTACCTTACCTTCGATTGCTTGTTTCCAATTCACTTTGCTTGTTCAAATGTGCAAGAAGTGAGATTTCAACTTGAATTTTTGGAATTGTGAAACTTAGTTGAGCAAAATATGGCCTGCATGACCATTTGTGTAGCTTGTTGACTTTACAATTTGATGACTGGATCCGTCCTGGATCCTGAGATTTGAGCCCTGTTGACTCTTATCTGGTTCCTTATTACAGAGTATTAAGTTACCCGCCCAGTTCTCAGGCTTTTCTTAGGGGTGTTTCACACTATGGTCGTCCAAGTCGGGAGGACATCAATTCCACCAATTAGATTTGAGAAACCATGATTTTCACCAATCAGATTTGAGAAAACCATGGTCTCTCGACTTGGACAGCCATAGTGTGAAACGCCCCTTATGAAATCAGGGGACCTTGGTGGGGTCTCTCCACACTCTCTAAAATCTGTAACTTGGGGCAATTTTAGTCCTTCGTAACATTTAGTACACTAAAATTGGTAAATAGTGTTGGGTGATAATTAGTGTTGTTCCCTGTTTTTTACCCCCAACACTAATTTTCAACTTATGTGTAAACAGTGTTGGGGTACTTAATTGCTGCCATAAAAATCTATCCCTTCCCTGCAAAACTGTAATTTTTGCCCCCCACCGTAAAAATCTGTCCCTTCCCTGCAAAATTGTAATTTTGCCTCCCACCATGAAAATCTGTCCCTTTCTAAGAAAACTATAATTTTTGCCTCCACTTCGAAAATCTGTCCCTTCTCTACAAAACTGAAATTTTATCCTCTTGCTGCGAAAATTTGTACCTAACCTAGAAAATTGTATTTTTTGCCTTGTGCCATGAAAATCTGTCCCTTTCTTAGAAAATTGTAATTTACTATAAAGCTAAAATAGTGTTAGATTGAGTTAATAATCTTCTAACACTAACCTTGCAAATCACAATTAGTGTTATCTCAACAAATTAGTATTGCCAACACTATTTACCAATTTTAGTGTAGCAGCCTGTCACACTGCCTCCCAACGGATGAAATGGTGTGGAATATTCTACACTATTCAATAACTAAAGTTGCAAACTTCAAGAAATGTCAGATGAAATTAGGTGATGGGGACTTCACAAAGGGAAAGGCAGTCCTTCTATGGGCTACTGAATGTTATGTTGATCATTCTCAGTCTCTAGAAATTGTAAACTAAGTTACCTTACACTCTGTTTGAGCAAATTTTTAGCTTTTCCCATCCCTCTGATCATAGTGGAATTTTGAGAATCAGCCCTGATGAAGTGAATAATAGCCTCCTATCCTTCTCTGACTTTGAAGTGGGAAAATCAATCCTTGTTGGACAGTTTTGTGGGCTTCCTACACTATTATTAGACTTAGTATTTGGAAAATCAGGCTTTCAAGCATGTATGGACTATGGATGCAAAAAAAATCACCAAAAAAAATAAATCTCGAACTGGCCCAATCAAGCAACCAATTTGGCTTTGAACTGACCCCCTTGACCAACTTGCTAAGGAACCAGACCTGACCTTCTTGAAACCGGCCTGACCTATGATACTAGCCTTCCAATCTGTATTTTTTCTTTTGGTCCATGGACCTCAGCGATCTAACCCTTAACCCTTTAGTGACCGGTTGACCAGTTTTGGGTTGATTTTTGGACTTTTTGTCTATTGTTCTTCATATAACATCTCATTTCAAAAAATCCAAAAAAACACAAAATTAGAGTGTCTTTGTACGCTCTTAACAAAGTCAATTTAAAGAAAATGCATGCAAAAGTGCATTAGCTATGCTTATCCAAATTTAGATTGGTCGACCCTTCACATGTGAAATATTGCAAAAAAGAATATTATGAATGTAAAAGATGACTACTTATATGTGTGAAAGAACTAATTGATAGGTTTATGATTGATTTCTAGAGCATGTAGTGAAATTTATGCCCAATTCTGACAAACTATATTTAGCACCAATGTCAAAGGCTATTTGCAATACATCAATCTTGAAAATTAATCACAAGGGTGTAACCATTGGATCACTTTCATTTTTGTTTGGTTCAAGGACTTGTCCTATAGAACCAATTCATACGATTTGATTTAGAATTACATCCATAGAGTATTCACAAAATGGGACTTTTTAAGAATCATATATAGAAACTACTCCTACCCTCCAAATCAACCACGGTCCCTAAAGGGTTAAACAACAAGGCGGATGTTTAGCTTCTGATGAATGACAAAGAATATTTTGTTGTAGGATAGAAGTGCAACTATTTTGACATCATCAAAATAGATGATGTCACACAATATCATAATGCATGATTTTCACAACCACAATCCATCCTTCAAGGGCTATCCAAGCTTCATAACATTCAATAGAAACAGTCTTGACTACCCTCCCTTCAATGAAATGGTGTGGAATATTCCACCACCATATCAATAATTAAGTGGAGATTTGTCTAAATTTTTTTTTTAAATATTGGAAAGGAGGTGTCCAATAAAAAATAGTAAGAAAACATTTAATGAATAGGGCAATAGTGATAAACATACAGTGCAATGATTGATTTTGTCATTGGTAGGTCAAATTTAGTAATTAATAACTTATTACTAAGTAATCCAACTCTTCTAGGATATTCTTTTATTGAAAATACTAAGTGTTATCTTGCCTTCTCTTACATACCCTATTGATTGTATAGATAGATTTTGTGGATGGGGGTTGCATACAGGAAAAGGAAAACTCTCTGGTAAGCTAATGAATATTATTTTAAGGTAGGAGGTGTGAATCAGATCTTAATTTTTAATTCTTTTAGTTATTTTTTTGCGAGATTGCACCCCAAAAAATTATTTGGATAGAAGGTGGCAACAAATTGTAAAGCTTCTTTCACTAGAAAACTTTGAATTAAAAAAAAAATCTTAGATGAAATCACCACATTGTAGATGAAAACAAAATTTTGGACATGTGATATGTGCTTGAATGTCGAAATTTGGTGCACCACTATAAAATTTTATATTGCTACTTTGGCACTTCATAAAGAATGAAAAAAAAAAAAAAAAGTTGGGATGTGGATCAAGCAAAAAAATGAAACATACTTTAGAGGTACATTTTGCACTCTCTAATGTGGAAATAGTCTACTTTTGACGAGGTGGTCAATTTTAGAGCCCACCGAAATGAACTTTTTTTCAATTTCAAAAATTTGTAACTAATTCCATATAGGTCCAAAAATATAAAACAACTTGGATTAGATGTCAATTACATTTTTCTTTAGATAAAAATTAATTGAAAAATACTTCAAGGGATTTTAGCTTCCCCCAAATGCAAATCAACTATTAAATAGTCCATTTAAGGACCTCCTACCTTATTTAGACATAAGTAAAAGATGGTATTTGGATCCTTTTTTTTGGAAATTCACAAAAAGGAAGTGTCTAAAAATTTACCTCAATAGCAAAGCTTCATCATCTTAGGGGTAACTCCAAATTTAAGACAACAAATAAAAGATTAGTTGTAACAGAATTTTTTAGAAATTAAGTGATAGCATTGTTGTATAGTGGATTAGCACCAATTCTCCAACATAATATAAAGACTTGTTTGTACGTGGACTTGAGAGTTGAGGTTCCAACCCAAATTCTCCAAATGATACTAAACTGAACATACACTTAAGACATATATTACATTGTGTGGGCTTCAAGGGGATTTTCTATAATAGAAAGTTGAAAAATTTGTCTCAAAAATTCAATTTAGAATAATTGTTAGTTGAGACAAACTCAAACATATGAAAAATAAGCAATTTGTTAACAAGAAACTTTAGGATTTTTTCTACAATCTCAATTGTGAAATCTCACACATTAGCTACAAAAAATGGTTAGTATGAAGACTCAAAGACCACTAGAACGCAGGTGGTTAGCATGAAAGATTGAAAAACATCAATGAAAGTAAGGTTTGTTCAAAAGGACTTTAACTTCCTTTGCAATTAGCTCAAATCACTAACAAAAGAGAGGAAAAGTTGCTCCAAATGACATTCAAATACAAGTTTTTGGCAAAATGCCCAAAATTCAAAACAATGCCAACAAATTTGGCAAAAATAAAAATAAACAAAAAGAGGTACGAAGTGAGAGGAGGTAAGATCTTTTATATATTTCCAAGACCCCTCTTCCTATCAAATTGCCTAAAAAACTAACCAAGAAACAAATAAAAATAAACTCTCAACATGTCAAATTTTTGTCTTACTATAGTGATGTACATAACTTATAGAGAAATTCTCCAAATGCCAAAAAGATTGCATAATTGAGTTTGAAAGGCCAAATGTGTCCAATTGACCTTTAAACACCTACTTCTAGGCCATTTTGCTTTGTGAAATCTAACAAATTTCAAATACAAAAAATATAAAATTTGAAGTATCTTTTTACACATAGATTTGATTAGCTAGGGTTGTTTGGAAGGTTTGAGAAATTAAAAAAAAGAGTTCAAGTTCACTTCATTTAGACATTACAAGCTCCAAATATGATAATCAATTAATCAAATACTTTTAGGATTCGTTAAAATTTATTGCTAAATATTGTCAATTCTAATACTTATTGATGTTAGAATGTTTTGAAATTTGACAAGGAAATTATTTATGCTAAATAAACCTATCATAATTTTAAGTAAAATTTTATTGCTTAGTGAGTAATTTCTATGAATTTCCAAATGCCAGTACATGCAGTTGACTTCTAATGGAGTCATCCTTTGCTATCCAAAAAATTACAAAACTTTTATGAAAATTTTTAGGAAAAACCTTAAATGCTACGAGCATGATTCTACTTATATTTTGCACTATATATAGAAAATATCAGATTATACCAATTGTTGTAATTCCTCTAGAGAGGATTCAGTCCCATACTTGGGAATCTTCAGGACCCAACTTTGTCATTATCTATTGGTGTGCTTTTATACTAAAAATGCCCTTTTTGATCTTTAGTTCCACATTTTCAAATTGATGAAAATTTACTTCTAGAATATAAAAGTGACTCTTCCCAGTTCTTGCAAATTAGATGGGGACTTGAATGGAGGTCACATGAATGTATTCCTAAAAGTCAAGGAGTATCTCCTATTTTGTATTAATAATTCCTATCATCTAAAACTTCATCACATATATCCAAAAGTTTCATTGTGTATAGTCTAATGTAAGTGTCTCTTGCTATTTTGGCCCAAAGCCTAAACCTACTTCAATTTCCTATTCAATATTTCAAACACCTAATTAGATACTAAAGTAGGAATCGAAGTGTTTAACCCCTGCATGACCTAATTGTATTTTTTGGCAATATAAAATTTTAAGTAGATAAGAACTAATGGAAGTTTTATTTATTTTCTTTGAAATTTTTATTGAACATGCAAACAAGGAATATCTTTAAGACTCAATAATTTTCATAATTTTTGACTACATGGTTAAAAAATTATTGCATAATATGTTGTTGTTTTCTCAACTCATGGAATCTAGATAGTTTTTAAAAAAATTCAAGAACAAAAATTTGAAATTGGTTTCTTAAATTTCTTTTTGAAGTTATGGATTTTTTATTCTAAAATAAACTTTGAAGTCCTTTATATAACTTAATTTTCATTTTTTAAAACTATAGAATGGAGATTTTTCATTATAACATTACAACTTATTTCTATTAACTATTTTTTCCTAAATATATGTTGTACAATTTCAAATGATCTAAAATTTTACAAGTATGCAGCCAACTTGCTATAACAACAACACTAGTATGTAAGTATAGAAGTGTGAGCCTATGAGCCTAAGTATAAGTAAGTATCCTACACTCATTGAAAGTGTTTATAACATAAACACCTATAATATAGGTGTTTAGAACATAAATACACTATAACCATTGAGGTGTTTATAATATAGACACCTTTACTATAGGTGTATAGAATTCTAGGTTCATAGGTTCACACTTTCTATGCTCACATACTAACAACTATACTTGCCTTAAAGACTAAATTTAAATAAGTATCACTAATATGGACATTTTTTCATGCAAATGTGACCTTGTGAAGTGCTTCTACTTGGATTTTTACAAGGCCAAGATTAAAAATTGACAATTCAAACACTAAAATCTTGCAATCCATATAGTGAAAATTTATGAATTTTCTTTTTACATCTTCTCAAATTAGAGTCCTATAAGATCATTTGATTAAACAAGTCCAAATGAAGACCATTTAAATAAATGTTTTTGATAATTGTTTTAGAAATGGCAATTTTGGAGTGTTTTGGATGAAAACATAGTAAAAAATCTATAGAGATTCAAGGGTTTTTAGGCTTTTGAGACTAACTCACCGTACTTGTAGTGGTGTTTGCTAAACACAATGCAAACATGGCATGATTTTTTTGGTTTTTTCAACTAAAAATTGTAATATAAACAAACATAAGTAAAAAAAAATTCTAAGGCCCAAGCAACAACTATAGGGCTTACACCCCCTTTTTGTCTTTGTCGAGTTGCCCATTAGATTGCATTGACTTGACTTTTTTTACGCTTGATTTAAGCCATAGATTTCCATTAAGGTAGGTACCCCAAAATGCATCATTGGCCCTAAATCTACATCTTCATTTTGTGTACATCTCCAAAATCAATTATATACCTATGTAGAAGAAACTATTTTAGAACAAACTTTGTTTCATTCATAACTTTTGCATACATTATCCAAATGTTGCATTTTTCAATGCATTGGAACCTCTTTTCACTTGCCAACAAGGAAATTTAAAAGTTTGTCTAGTCCAATTCAATAATAGTAGCTACATACAATAGCAAAAAGTGGTAATCTTAGAGATATGCACCTTAATGTGGGCCTCTTCAAAGTGCCATTGAATCTAAACCGCCATCTACACTTTGTGTACATTTCCAAAATCAATATGTACCTATGTGGAAGAAACACTTCTAGAATCAAACTTTGTTCCTTCATAACTTTTGCATACACTATCTAAATGTCTTGTTCTTTCATGCGTTGGAACCTCCTTTCACTTGCCAATAAATAAATAAATTTAAACAATCTAATACTAGTAATTAGGTACAACAACAATTAAGATAGGAGGTCCTTAAATGGAGCATTTAAGGACTAGAATAGAATTTTGGAGAGGTGAAACATTTTTCAATAAATTTCCTTTAAAAGACAAGTGAAATCCGCATCTAACCCAAATCATTTTATATATATTGGAGTTTGGTTGAATTAGTTACAGAAAGTAAAATTTTGAAGTTGAAGTGGTATTAGAGGGGATTTGAGGCCTCCAAAGGGCCATTTCGGGGTTGTTCCCTGAAACTGTTCCCGTAACTGCTAGCTACTACCAGGCCAGCATTTACCCAAAAAAAATAAAAATTGGGTCCTGAAATATGAACCCCCCCCTAAAAAAATTCAATTTTTTAATGATGTGGCACTCTCTCGACCACATAGGGGTTTTGTTCACGCAGCAGAAACTGTATTCCCGCAGTCCGAGAACCCCCAGTCTTCCAATGGCTTCAAAAATCCTCTAATGATTAGGGCTCTGAAATGGAGCACCTCCTAAAATGTACTCATTTTTTAAATATTACTGAAGGCTACAAAAAAGAAACATGTACAAACAAAGTACATTTAAAGAGGTGCTCCATTTTAGAGCTCGCCTCATTTTAGAACCCCCTACCTTGGAGGCGGTGCTCTTAGGTTACCCACCTTAGTTTTCAAAATAAAACCAGAGCCTTAGAAACAGGGGTAATGAACCCAATAGTTGATGCCGGTCCAAGGTCCAAATACATCATGGGAAATTGAAGGGCCGGGGCATGGTGACCTCTTATTTTGGTGTAGACCCCACTTAAGGACTAAGCTGTGCCTGGGCTCTTCTCCAGCTTAGCCTAGCCCACTCATTAGTACTGCCAATTTGCCATCACTACTGCACTCATGGTCTCCCCCTTCTTTTTCTCCTTTTTCTCATGAACAAATCTATTGTTTTTTACATTAAAAAACTTACGGAAATTTGTCTCCACTTGCCCCAACCACCCCATCTCCAATTTAAACATAAAAAATAAAATAAAAAGATGGCCAAAAGAAGATCCCCAAAGACATAATTTCACCACTCACTGCTCCTGGATGGGGCTCATCACATGGTCCGGGGCTCCTTTTCTAGCAAACACAAGATCAATTGCTGCGCAAATATTGACGGGCACGGAGCAGAAAAGGGTACGACGACACTCATTTGGCACGCCCCACTTACCCAATGATATCTGGCGTGCCCAATGACTCGTAACGGAAGGGGGAGAGGAAGGAGGTATCATGGTCTATTTGTGATGATATTTTGTTGATCCTTCACTCATGTATCTTTGAAGAGGAGGTTGATATTTTTGTCGAGAGAGAGGTGCAAAACCTTTGACATACTATGGAGTACAAAGCTAGAAAGTGGTGGTTGAAAGTGAGGACTGAATTAAAACATGAAATTGGTGAAGGGTGTGCAAGTAGCCTCAAAATAAAGAAGATATTGGGGTATCAAGCCTATAGTACTTGAGTTTGGTGTCCAAGGCCCATGTGGGGATCACATGGACGTTGGGCATGAAGCTTCTAGTTGAGTGTAACTTGGCGCCTTGAAGACCAACTTTGTAATAGTGATATGATTGGAAAAAAATCAAGATGGATATCTTGTTGTCATTCTACCTATTGGGAAAAAATTGGAAACAAATCATTGGTATCTTTTAGGTAGTGTTTATTTATAGTAAGTTATGAAAAAAATTGAAAGAAGTACAATACCTTTGTAGTTGACTTTGTGCTTCAGTGTCCTTGTAGAATACTAGTTTGAACTTGTAGTGGACACGGGCACAGAATTGGACAAAAATACTCCCAAATTAAGAAATAGAAGGAAGAATTCTATAGATTAACGAAATAAATAAATCATTTTGTATTTTTGACTTTGAATTCAAAAGTGTATTAGCTTTAAAATGGTGTTTTGTTCTTTGAAGCAAAACCAACAACATCTAGCTTCCATAGTCTAGTTTTTACTCTACCTCATGAAATCCATAGTCAAAGTCATCAAGTGGAGTAGAACCTCAATTAATTCCTAAAGAATAGTTCTTAGTAGAGTGGACAATTAAAAAACTTGATTAGGTTAAAGGATGAAGTCCATTTTCATTGAATTCTTTTGAAATTTTGATACAAGGAGTGGCCATGTAATTCCTTTGTAAATTTTTAAAAAGAAATTGAGGATCAAATGTCTAGATAAAAATTTGTTATAAACAAAGTCTTTCAATCAAGTCATGCAACTTTTTTTTTGAAACACATGGACAAATTCCATTGCATAGGAAAAAGTACACAGAACCAGAGGCCGGAGCCTCAGCGAGCAAATTTTTTTCTTGTTCTAATATTCAAAACTAACTTACCAAGCAAAAGAACAGGAGTGCCTCGGGAGAAAGACCCCATCTTAGGGTGAGCTACCTTCCAGCTCACCTTAAGGTGCGATCTAATGGTCATGCAACTTTGATAAACTTGTGCAAACCCTAAATTTTATTTCTGAAATTTGGCATGCATATAACTAAGATATATAATACAGATTTGTCAAGTAAGAAAATATATTTGGTGCAAGAGTTTTACTCCAAGATAAGTCAAAGTTTGATAATTTTGTTGAGCAAAGGTGAAAACAATCTTCTCATTTTTATTACTATAATCTTTCAATCTATGTGGTCACAACTCTAAATTTTTCTACACATTGCTAGTGTAGTCTAGTGCATTCTATATAGTTTTATTTTTTTTTCAATACACAATTTTGGGGCATTCAATCTTAAAAAAGGAAACTTTTGACAATTTCTATCTGAAACATATAATTGTCTCATAGGACAATTTCTGAAACTTTTGATAATTGTCTTAAACATCATAGTCATACTATACCATACACCAATGGTTAACTTCTAAATGAGTAAAGTACATTTTAGGCAAAAGTCGTGAAAAGATGAATTTTTCCTTCAAAATTCAAAATTATAGGGAAAAAAAATTAGACATGTGGAAGTGTCTAATCTTATAGTACTTTGGTTTCAAAAGATGTGGAAAAAATTTCAAAAGTTTTCACTGTGTAGATTGCAAGATATTAGTGTTTGAATCAACAAAGGTTCTTTTTTGGGCCCTAGAAATAATAAAGCAATTGCACTTCACAAGGTCACATTTGCACTGAAAAAATGTCCAAAATAGTCATGATTATTTGGATTCATTCTTCAAGGCAAGTTGGCTATATGCTTGAAAATTTTCAAATCATTTGGAATTGTATAACATATAGGAAAAAATAGTAAGTAAAAAGAAGTATTGTTGCGAAGAAACTTGGTTAGGTTCTTTGGGGTTCTTAAAATATCATTTCTATTGAAGTGTTATAGATCTAAGGTATAAAAATCTCAATCATACAATCTTGTAGTGTACATGTTGTAAATGACATGAATCAATTTGAAATTGTTTGATCACATAGACTGCAAGATTACAATGTTTTTAGTGTTATGTCTAAACAAATGTTAAAAGGTTCAGACAATTTGGTTGAGAGTGGTTGAATTCAACAGTAAAGATCTTTCCCCAGGGTAGGGAACAATCGTTGTGAAAAGTATTCCAAGGTGAGCAAATTTGTCATATGCAATGGACATTTTTGGACCAACAGACAGAGAAGGGACATGCACGTTTGTCAATTGCTCAAGTTGCAACTGATAGAGGATGAGAATATGGTCACTAAGGTAGGAGGTCCATAAATGGAGCACCGAAGAGCTGCAACTGAATTTTGGGAAGGTGAAACATCTTGAAGTATTCTTCAGTAAATTTTCTATAAAAGACAAGTGCAATTGACATCAAACCCAAGTTGTTTCATATTTTTTAGAGCTTGGTGGAATTAGTTATACAATCTTGAAGTTGAAGTGGTATAACGCTCTAAAACAGAGCACCTCCTAAAATGTATATAGTTTGTACACTACTGAGAACTATGAAATAGAAACATGTACAAATAAGGTACATTTAAGGAGATGCTTTATTTTAGAGCCTACTCCGTTTCAAAACCTCCTACCTTATGTAGGGCATGGAACTTTGGGAAAGAAGAAGTCAAAACCTTTGAAGATTTTATGAAGGAAACTAAATAATAAATTATGTAATTTATCTTTAAAGAATAAAGTGATGATTGTGAAAATCATCTATTTTGATACCATAGGAATTATTAGTGTACACTAAACGTCCATGTCCACATTCATGGGGCGATCATGTAAGGATGGGGATCTCATGACCAAGGTAGTCATTGAAAAACTCTACTCTAATTATTGGACTAGTAGCTGCATCTTGGGATTTTTTAAGTCAATAGTGAATTTGTTTTAATGTAATGTCCTCCTAGAGTTACAATAGAATCATCCATAATATCTTCAAAACCATGGTACATAAATATGCACAAAGTATATTTGTTTTTGTTTTAATAATCCACAAATATACTATGATACATAAGAAATATTATTTGAATATCTTCAAATTGAAGAAGCTCCAATTTTTTCCTCAAAGAGTTTTGAAGTTGAAGCTCCTCATTTGGGAAGGATTGAGAAAATCTTGTTGGTCTTGACTTTGAATTTTATGATTTTAGGAATGCTTTGGAAGTAGTTCAAAGGAAACAACATATCATGCCATAACTTTAAAACCGTGTAGTCAAAACAAATGCATTTTGATAATTAAGTCCAAAATGCAAATAAGGTCAAGCCTAAAACTAAAAAACAACAAAACTCCATTTGTACTTTTGTAGTGAGCTACCTAAAATTTCTATGTTACCAAAAAATGCAATTCAGTGTTAAAGAAGTATGAACCATTTATTGGAGAAGCAAGAACCAACTCTTCGTTTTCTTTGACATAATCAATAGTTCATCATGTATCCATTTTTTAGCCACCTTGAGGACGGTTTAAAGAAGAAGGTTGGTTTTAGAGTTTACTACCATATAATAGTGGATGTTTGAGTTTAGGTGTACAAGCTTAGTTTTGTTTAAGTCTCCGTAACTAGACATGATATGCACATTTTGTTTCACTCATTGTATTTGTAAAAACAATGAAAACATTCATTTTCATACTACCATTTCATACTACTATTTAATACTACCATGATTGTGCACAAAAACTTCTTACATTGTATTTCATACTATGATTTCATACTACTATGATAGTATAAAAACAATTCCTACATATTATTGTGCATATAGTGAAGACATGTACATTGAATTAAACAATGTAGGTTAAAGTAAAGTTGAAATCAAAAAGCAATTTCTATATCTTCATATTGATCATGTAAAAATGATACAAACCTGAAGTTTAATTGATAGCATTGAATAATATCATACCTTCTTAGTAAATGAGTGTAATTGGCAATTTTTATGGAAGATGCAATAGTAATATTGACTACTCTTTTGTTAAGTTCCAATCATAAATAGTCATTAGTGGTGAAAAGAAAAGAAAATTTGGAAGAAATTTAATGTAGGACAAAAATTGTAGTAGAATTTTTTTCTTAAATCTAAATTACCATGTCATTTATTCATATCAATTTATATTTATAATTATAAGTAATGCAAGCCCCTTCTCTAATAACCCAAAGTTGAAAATTACATAATGATAGTGAGTTAAAAAATAAATAAAATTTAACTATAAAATAGTTGTTGTTCGCACCTATATCCTTATTTTTTAACACACTACCCTACCCCCACCCTCCACCCTAATTTTGACACAAGATGTGAACATGTATTCCCTTCACAGGAATATAGTTGTTTTTTTCTAAGCGGGGGCCTAAATCAAATGTTATGCTACCCTAAATCCTTTTTTTCATTGGTCACATTTTGCAAAACTCCTCCTTTACTTATGAAATTTGGCAAGTATGTAGATTACAAGATACAAGATGCAAATGTCCAAGAAATAAAATAAACCATGTTTAGTGTAAAAATCTCTCTTTAAGAGGGATTAAAGTTTGTTGGCCCTGTCAAGCAAGGTCAAAAAAAGCTTTTTCTTCTAACTTCAAACATTATAATCTCTCTATTCACATGGTCATAGTTTCTGAAATTTTTTCCATACATTCCCATAATATTCTAGCACAAACTTGTACGGTTGACTTCTAGAAGAAAAATAAATAAACAAATAAATAAATTCTCAATGCCCTAAAAAAATGAAAGTTTTTCAGAATTTTTACCCAAAATGTGCCTCAATCCTTCTGGGAGTTGAAAAAAATCTAATTTTTGTCATTACACCCAAAATTGTCAATTTCTATGTGGAAAAACACCCTCCTTGGCCTTCCTATGAAGATTAATTAATTAATTACAATCATTTGCAATGAAGGGTAATTAAGGTGGATACACCTAAAAGCGCCACTTATTCTTACTGTGCCTAGTTCCTGTCATCATGCTATTCAGATTTTTATACAATCTTG
Organism: Thuidium tamariscinum; assembly: GCA_947034885.2. Classification (NCBI taxonomy): domain Eukaryota; kingdom Viridiplantae; phylum Streptophyta; class Bryopsida; order Hypnales; family Thuidiaceae; genus Thuidium; species Thuidium tamariscinum. The sequence continues at coordinate 30,044,644 of OX344751.2, read as the reverse complement.
TTGGCAAGCGAAAACATGTTCCAACACACCAAAGAACATAGGATTTGGATATTGTATGCAAAAGTTATTAACAATCAAAGTCTATTTTTGAAAGCACCATTTGCAGTATGGATACATGACTGATTTTGGAAATGTATGCACATTGTAGATGGCGCTTTAAGGTCAGGTGCCATTTTGAGTGTACCTACCTTATAAGGTAGGTACACCCCAGAATGCCAGTTTTTCATACTGTGCCTAGTTCTAGTTATTATGTTGTTCAGATTCTTTTACAGTCTTGTTGTTGAGTGAAAGCATGTTCCAACGCACCAAAGAACAGTGGATTTGGATACTGTATGCAAAAGTTATTAACAGTCAAAGTGTGTTTCTGAAAGCGCCATCTACAGTCTGGGTACATGACTGATTTTGTAAATGAATGCCAATTGTAGATGGCGCTTTAAGGTCAGGTGCCATTTTGGGTGTACCTACGTTATAGGTGCACCCACAGGCAGTAAGTTTAACTTATCTTAAGGTAAGTTAACTTTGCAATATTTTCAAATTATTGCAAATCTTATGAGTGTTTTGTAAGCTTAATGGACACATGGACATGCTCAGTAGTGGCCACATGCCCCCCCGCCCCCCTTTGCACAGAATTTTCAATCAAAGCACATGGCTCCTCCAGCTCAGTCATGTCTGTGGCTCTCACTGCACATGGGCTCCAGCTGGGCACATGGGATGGGATAATAAAAGGATCAGTGAGAGCTACTAAGGGCCACTTAATACTATGGCCGAAAATTGAGAGTCTGTCGATTTTCACCACTCAAATTTCAAGAAATCATGAGTTTGACCTCTCTACCCTTGACACCATGTGATACAATCCAAAGTCCATCACAATTTGATGTCCCCAAAACTGCCTACATGACAATCAAATGCCTACATGGCAACCATATGCTTACATGGCACCATATTCTTGATTAGAGTTTGGGTCGAGCAAAAATGGAGACCCAAACTCTAGTTGAGAGGCTATGGGAGTTTTTTCATTAAAAATTAGGATCTAATAAAATCTTAATCATTAGATTGGCATAGGTTTGGACTTTGGGCTTGGCCATGGGCCGCTTGATATTATGGCCATCCAAGTGGAGAGGCCATGGGAGTTCATTTCCAAGGGTTTGGACCTTTTGGACTTGGCCTTTGGAGACTTCACACTATGGCCATCCAAATTGAGAGGCCATGGGAGTTCAGTTCCAAAGATTTGGACTTTGGACTTGGCCTTTGGAGGCTTCATACTATGGCCATTCAAATTGAGAGGCCATGGGAATTCAGTTCCAAGGGTCTGGACTTTGAACTTGGCCTTTGGAGGCTTCACACTATGACCGGCCGAAGGCTTTAAATCCTATTTTTTAATTGCCTTTTAATAGCCCATTTCTTTGGACTCTCGCCAAAGTTTGGGTCACTTACTCCCACAACCATTCAACTTGGTTGGCCATAGTGTGAAGCAACCCTAAACTCATTTGATATTTTTGGGAGCAAATGAAATGGAATGAAAAAAATACTGTATAACTTAGGCCATGTGATAGAAAAACAACTTCCCTTATGTTTCAAAAACACAACAAAACAAACACAAAACACTTAACCACCCTGCAATGGATTTTTTTTTTTAATGGTTTAAGAACAAATTTTGCTCCCTTACATTATATTACATTACATTAGACATGATTGCAATGAAATTTTCGTTTCATTTTGTTTCATTTGTGTCAAGAAGAAGCTGAAGCAACTGAAGCGAGTCCAGGACAGAAACTTCGATGCAGTTCGTCAGTCAACTGAGTGAGGTGAGTGCTGTAGCACATCATCATTACCACCATCATTGGAGTCAATGTCAAACTGACTACAGTATCAGGCTACAATCCTAGAATAGCTACTACTTTCTTACTAGTAGTTTTTTTTACTACACACTACTCACTAGTCACTACAGGAGAGTGACTAATCTTGACCAAATTCAGAACCCATCCATCCACCTTGCCCCCGGCCCGCCTGCCCTGGACCCACCAAGGCACCAACTGCCTGACAATGAGCATGATGAGCATGCATGCATTTCTGAATCTGACCATGGTGATTATCTGGAATCCCCCAAGGTGCAATGAAATCTCGTTTCATTTGTTTTAAAAAAACAAACCAAAAAACCCCCAAAAACCCTAGGCATGACACTTGGCTTGGAGGGTGCGCTCTGAGTAAGCTCAAGCTTAGCTTATAAGGTAAGAGGTCCTATAATGGACCATCTAAGGGCTGAAACAGAATTTCAGGGAGGTAAAACCTCTAGAATTTTTTTTCAGTAATTTTTTTCTTGAAAAACAAGTAGAATTGACATCTAACCCAAGTCATTTCATATTTTTCTGAGCTTTTTTGAATTAGTTATCAAATTTTGAAGTTGAAAGGGCAAAGGGCTGAAAAATGGTACCCTGCTGAAGGCTATGAAAAAGCAACATGTACAATTACTGTATATTTAAGATAGGGCACCATTTTAGAACCCACCCCATTTAAGAGCCTTTTACCTTAGGAGAAGGCTTTAAAACAGTGCAAGCATTTTCAACTGTCCAGCAGGAGGCTGTAAAATGGATAACTCATATGCGCGGTCCTTGCGTGGCTGGCCATGGGAGGCTCCTTGCCTGCCCATCGCACTGTGCTTCTGCCCGTTCTCTGCGTCTTGTTGTTCTGGTCTTGTTTGTTTGTATCTTAAGTGGTTAGAAGTTTTTCCTCCCCAAGCCACTTGTAGTTGGGCGTTGTACTCTATTTTTTGCAATGAAATTCCGTTTCATTTGTGTCAAAAAAAGAAAAGAAATGGATAATTGATTGTGGGAAAATGGACTCTTGATTACATCATAGTACAATAAGATTTGGTTTATACTTGAAGGATGGATTGGTAGCTATGAAAATTATACATTTTTATATTGTATAATATCATTGAGTTTGAAAAAGCTAAAAAAATTCATTGGAAGTCAAAGTATTTTAGAAGATTTTTCTTTTCCACCCCTAATACTGAGAATGAAAAGTTGCAATTTTGTCCTACAGGGAAAGATTTTTTGTCATTCAAAGGACATTAAACATCCACGGCGGCGTTCAAGGGTTAAGAGCCACAATGGATTCTTTCCTAACTAAGTGGATAGGTGTCTACTAATTTTATTCAAAATAAGAATTGGTAGTCCATCTACCTTCTTACAAATGTTAAAAAATTTGAAATAATGATTGATTCAAGCATTCATTTCAGTTTTAGAAAGGGTTGCATTTAGAAACCATCTCTAGTACTTTTTATATGTTGCAATACTAATTTTTGAACAAAACAATATTTTTTTTAAAACTAAACATGTGTGGGTTTCCAAGGCCTATGAATCACAAATAGGGACCTATACCATATTTTGTTTGAAAATTCATAAGTAATTCATAATTGCTTCAAAAATTATGAAACAACTTGTATTAGATTCCTCGTTTATTTCTCTTTCACCGAAAAATGAGAAAAAAAAATTACCATCTAAAAAAATACATGATAAAGGTAGACCAGCCCTTAAATGAGTGATTTTTGAGCCTCTTACCTTAATTCTTAAAAGTGGTTGTGGAGGTTGTAGAGGTTGCATCCCATAGCAACCTACAATTATAGTTTAGGATGTAAGAAATTTTCCGCATGAATAAGACTGAATTTGACAAATTTGGAACAATTGTCTTCTTGGCAAAATCATGAATAAAATTTGGCAATTTTTCAAGATCTAATCTAACTCAATATGAAAATTTTGTACCTACCCAAAGGATTGTTCTCCTGTATTTTTATGTGTACATCAAACAAAGACAATAGGATACTAGTATTTTCTGAAGCTCCTATATAGTATATAGTTACTAGCTACACTAGTATAGAGAGTTCGGGCGTAGGTAAGTTGAAGTAAAATTGTAGATTTGCATCAACTGAATGCTTTGACTACGTTGCACATGATGACTTTGAGGATGAAATTTGATTTTTTGTAATGCTTGCATGGTTCATTTGCATTGCGGTATGAAACTTAAGAGGTGAAGTTTGTCTTCTGCATCACTTGAATACTTCGATTGCATTCCAGTTTGAGACTTTGGAGACAAAATTTGGGTTGTGTATCTTTGATTTTGCATCACTTGAATGCTTCGGTTGCACTCCAATTTGGAACTTTGAAGATAAATTTTGGGTTTGGGGTTTCATTTTGATTATATTGTAGGTTGAGACTTTGAATATATATTTCAACCTTTGCATCATCAAGCTGTTTCAATTGTATTCAACAATGAGACTTTTAATTAATGTAAAATTCGTCATGTACATGTCCTCAAAGCTTTGATTGCACCAAGGCATAGAAATTTGAACTAAACAATCTTGTAAGAGGAGTTGCAAAAAAAACCATGTAAAGCTTAACCTCCTTCTACTTGAATGCTTCTCAGTCACTTATAACTTTTTGGATTGATGTGAAAGTTTAGCCACACAAACTAGAATAATATGATCAACTTTTCCAATTTTTTTTTATTGCAAACGGACACTATATGAAGAAGATGCAAGCAACCAAAGTTCATTGTAATCCAAAAATATCAAGATTTTAAACTTCGAATTGCTCTCAAACATTCAAAACAACTTCAATTGATAGGAAAACTTGACCATAATAACTAGATTGAAAGGGGAAAATAATCCAATAAATTGTATTGAAAACTAACATTGGATGAAGGAGATACAAGTCCCCAAAGTTGCAACCATCAAATGTAGTTTGGTGAACTCAAATTGAGCCTATGAACTTTGATTAGCTTACCAAAAATCAATATATCTTGGATTGATTTGAAAATATTTTCAAACAAAGTAAAAGGAATAGTGAAAAATTTTCAACAAGTTTGATTGAATTTGGACATCGAATGCAAAAGTTACAACATTTTGAATTGGATTTGAAACTATATGATGACACTTTTGGTTCTCGAGGTCATTTGTGGGCTAAACCAATTACCATATGACACATGTGACTTGCACAATGCCATCAGATTGTCTTCTAGAGTTCTCCTTCCATCCTCACCATTATCTTATATGCAAACTTTCCATATAGATGAAGCTCTTTGTTGTTGAGAATTTTTCAAAAATGAATGGCAATGTGAAACAAAAATTTTACAGCACAAGAGTGTCATACAATCTACTAACTATCACTTGCAAAAACCATGGCTCAAAAAGCCATTTCCTTCTTGTAGGAAATGCACTATACATTATGGCACCTCCTAAATACAACTCAGAATACATTGGTAGGAAAAAACACCCTCTTTTAAGGGTTATCCTTTGTTGCTTAAAGGAATGAAAAGTGTCCTAATATAGTTTAGCACTCCAGTTCAAAATCTTGTAACTTTTGCATCCAATGTTTGAATTCAATAAAATTTGTTGGGAAAGTTGCACTTACTATTTTAGTTTGTGTGGAAAAATTTCATATCAATCTACAAAGTTATGAATGATTGAGAAGCATTTTAATAGAGGGAGGTTCAATCATAGATGTGTTTTTTGCAACTTTTTCACTGTTTTTTGACATTTCAAAACAATTTTGTGGACACAATGAGACAATTGAATGACATTTTTTCCACCAATTTTGTCTGTATGTTGGTTTGAAAGCACTTTTTAGTTTAACTTTTTTCTTCCATTTGAATAGATTTAGAAATCAAATTTCACCTCCAAATGTGTTTTTAGGAAATTTTCAACATCTTTTTTCAACACTAAAACATCATAATCCTGTAATCCATGCAACCAAATGACTCCAAATTTGATCCACATCATATACAACATGCACACTAGTGGTGGTGCCGTTTTTTGGCTTTTTGGTGCCAGATTGCACCCAAAAAAAATAATCTGGCTAAGAAACACTTTGAAAGTGCCAAAAAACTTGGATGAAATCGCCAGTCAACTTTGAATTAAAAAATATATATTGGATGAAATCGCCTAATTGTGGATGAAAATTGTACTGTTCATCCAATAAATGGATGAATGTTGTAACTTGGAGCACCACTTTAACATTTTATGTTGCCACTATAGCTATTCATCAAAGATGAAAAAGAAAACATTGATGCACACTATAAGATTGTACCGTTGAGATTTTCACACCTTAATCTTGAAGCACTCGGACATCCATATATAGAGGGCTTTAAGGCACTATTTCATCCAACTAACTTCTCATTTATCAAATGTAATACTTGAATCTAGAAAAGGCAACCTTCCTTAATGACCAAATTCATTAAATTCTAGTAGATGATATATCTGTACAAAGCTAGAAGCAAAAATGTGCAAAAATTCAAAAAAGGATTAAAACATTTAGGGGTTCATGATATTTTGATTTAGAAGGCTTGAAAAGCAAGGAAGCTTTTATACACAATTAGACCTTAGGCAATCATCAGGAACTTCATGGCATGTGAATATGGTGCCATGATGGTGCATTGAAATGCAATCAAGTAAATTTGATGCTAAGGGCAAAACACCCATTCTCGTGTACGTTCCTTGGGATGGACCATAGATTCACCCAATTGTGTCAGTAGACTTTCCTTAACCCCTAAAGGTTTTTGACTATTTTTTCACCAAAACTACTTCAAAATTGTCATTTTTAAGACAACTACCAAATTTTAAGAAAAAAACATTTTTGGACAAAAGTAATCATAGGATCTTTTAGAGCACAAGTTTAAAAAGATGTGGAAAAAATTTCAGCAATTTCTGCCATGTAGATTGCAAGATATTAGTGTTTGAAGTAACAAAAATCCTTTTTTTACCACTATGGAAATCCGGGCAGCTGCACTTCACAAGGTTATATTTGTATGAAAAAAAGTTCAAATAGGTAGTTACTCTCTGGATTCATTCTTAAAGGCAAGTTGGCTATATGCAAAAAAAAAATTTAATCATTTTGAGTTGTAAAACATAAAGGAAAAAAATAACAAGTACAAAGAAGTAGAAAATGAGCCAAAACACTAAATTGTAAACAATTTATTATGGAATAAAAAAATTCTGATCCCAAAGGGATAATGTTGTAATAAACAATCTTCACCTATTGCAATTATTTTTATCCAAAAATATTAAAAACTGAATTAAATAAAGGATTTCAAACTTTTTTTGTAGTGTAGGAATTTTGTAACTAGCCACAAACTACCTCAAACTAAACCTCCTCATAACTTTTGACTCACTAATCCAAATGGAATGATTCAAAGATTCTTGCATACACAAAATTCTAAATAAAATATTTCAATATTTCATTTTTTCAAAAAATTATTTTTAAAGAAGTTTTTTTTATCTGCCCAGGTTGCCTAGAGATCAAAGGAAATCACATATCATGCAATAAATTTTTGACTATGTAGTCAAATGTTATGAAACTTGTTGGACCTTAAAGCTACTCCTTGGGCGCATATTGTGTGAAATTTTCAAAGAAAAAGAATAAAAACTCCATTCGTAGTGAGCTGCCCAAAATCGCTATGTTGCCAAAAAACGCAGTTTGGTCCTTTAGGGGTTAATGTGTTCGCCACAAGTATAATTATAATTAGCTGACACAGTTGAAGGACACATAGGAGAATTTGGTTGGCTGAATGCTGATTTTCGCAGGGTTCAGTTTTGGGGGCACCTACTAGATGGTTTTACAGGTCTAGGGAGCCAACACTTTGAAAATTTGTAGAAATTACATATTGTATCGAAAAAATCTTTTTTTTTGAATATTCATGATTTTCACTCGCTAATACTAGAAAAATATCATTTTTAGAAAACACTGCCTCCAACTATGCTGAATTCCTTATTTGCACGGTTTGGGGTGTTTCCACTATAACCCCCATACCAACTGAGTAAGGAGAAAATGACACCTATATTGTCAAAATGGAGCCTTTGGTGTCAAAATAGCACCAAAACAGTCTGGCCCATTAGAGGAGATTCGAGGGCAACGGGAGACTGTGAGTTCCCGAAGTAGTGAACGTAGGATTCTACCTCAGGAATCTACCGCATGAATGCGGAACTGGCCTCTGCTGACGTGGTCGAGAGTGTGCCACGTCACCAATTTTTTTTTGAAAAAAATAAATAAAAAAATTGAACTTCTTTTTGCATTTCAGGACGAACTCTTCTTTTCTTTTTTTAAATAAATAAATAAATTACTGATCGGGAACGATTCGGGGAATAGGGCTTTCGCAGTCTCCTGTTGGCCTCGAATCTTCTCTAATGCAACTTTTCTGATGATGAAGGGTTGGACAATTACAATAGAACTAAGTTAAGTTAGAACTCTGTCCCTCAACTCCATGGCAATGGCAGGATGGGACTGATGGCCAGTATGGCCACTGGAACTTAGCCCTTGCTGAGATGAAGGGCCATCGTCCCTGCCCCTGAGGGCACCGACGAACTTATTACAGCACTGCCATCACGGGAGGCCGGCCAGGGCCAGGGCCAGGTCTGGGGTGCACGGACCCAGCACTAACTAAACAAATCCCCTGGCGGGAAATGACCCAGCCAGGAGCTCATTATTTCTCACTGACAAGAAAAATTGGAAAAAAAAATTGGAATCGACATTGGCATTAGTTCGAGATTAATCTGTCCCACGAAGTAAAACTCATGTTACCCAGGGGTACAGTGGAAACACCCAAAACCGTCAAAATAAGAAATTCAGCATAGTTGGAGGCAGCATTTTCTAAAAATGATATTTTTCTAGTATTGGCAAGTGAGAATCATGAATATTCAAAAAATAAATAAAAAAATAGGAATCAGTATGTAATTTCTACAAATTTTCAAAGTGTTGGCTTCCTAGACTTGGGAAACCGTCCTATAGGTGCCCCCCAAAATGAACCTTGCGAAAATCAACACTCAGCCAATCAGATTTTCCTATGTGTCCTTCAATTGTGTAAGCAAATTACAATCACACATGTGGTGAATACATTAAGGGAACTCTACTAACACATTTAGGTGAATCTATTGTCCATTGTAAGGAACAAGTGCGGGAATGGGTGTTTTGCCTTTAAAAGTTAAAAAGCCCCCCGCCTATTTTTGTGCTGTGTTTGGGGATTATTTTTAGGCCCTCGAAGCTAATTGGGGTCTCTGATTGAATATATGATTTCAAGATTTAAAAAAAGAAATTTGGACCCAAAAAAAATCAGCGTTTATCCTTGGGGTAAATCCAACCCGCTAGTCCCACTTTGTGAGATGGTTTTTAATGTCCCGCTTTGAGACACTTGAATTCACCTATCAAGGTCAAAACCATTCAAAAATTATGCTTAAGGTAACTACACCTAAAATCACACAAATAAGCGAAGAAATTTAGCATAGTTCTCATTATTATATTAGAAAGTTTGTGTGGGGTCATGTTGGTAGTCAAAAGGGGGTCCTAGTATTTTTTAGAATACATTTCTTGAACATTGTATGAATAAACTATGAATTTTCAAAGTATTGAAAATAGATTTTTCTAAAACCAATCATACACTCTTATGAATGGTAGGAGTACATTTTAGGCAAGAATGTGTAGTGTGTGCTTTTAGAAAGCGTGTTATTCTAGGTGTAGTTTCCTTACTAACCAACTACAAAAGATGGTCAAATTTTGTATATTTATTTATTTACCTCAAAAAAATTAAACACTTGCACTTTGAAAGGCCTTGAGTTTGTCTAGCAATGACTTGATTTTCTAGTTAGGTAGCTACTCAAATTTTCTTAGGATAGCTTATTATTATATCAGTGCAAAGATTCTTTTCCTTTAGGACTTCTATATATTAGGGACCAAGGTCTGAAGCCAAAGCATTTGGAGGATCGTCATTGGAGGAGAAGAAGACACTTTTCCATAGTCACTTTACACTATCCTTCATAAATAATGAGTGAAGTGACTAAGGCTCAAAATAGATGATAAAATGACATGGAATCCTACATATCCTAAAATAAATTAAGGTTTTATAGTCACCTCAATTTTGTAAGGGTTATCTTGACAAATTTTTGGAATAATCAAGCCATTCAATAAAGTTAATTGGTTTATTTTTGGTAGTCTTTAATGTTGTTTGCTAATAGAAATGTTGTTTTATTGATGTAAACGCATTTTTATTGCTAGAATTGAGCATAATATTGTTAACTCACTTAATAACTTCCTCAAAGAAGATTGATATATCCCTTCCTTATACACTAGAGGGAGGATTTGAGTTTAATCCCCGAAGTCTTACATCCTAATCATGCAAGTGGCAAAATGTTTGTTTTCTTTAATTCAAATAGAAATATCTTGCAATCTAAAGTAAACTACCCCATTGTGAGCAAAATTGTAATAGTAGTGTACATTTGTGAACTTGAATGTACACCACCATTACAATTTTGCCCACAATGGGCTTGCTCCAATTCTTATCGCAATGGGGTGGCTTACTTTATATAGTCAAAGTTTATGAAATTCTTCTACATATTTTTATAGCATTCTAGTGCAAGATCTTATGATTAGATATTTTAGAAATTAAAAACTTACAAATTGTTTGTTCTTTGCAATAGAAATATGACATTTTTTTAATGTTTTTTTTTATGAAAAAAGGCTTTGAGATGTGAGAACTTAAATCACCTTCTTCAATGGGTTGGTATGATTTAATAAGATGGATATGCTCCACCTCTTAAAGTTTAGATGGACATAGGTAAAAGCCAAGCAAATGTCATGAAGCAACGACCGCATGATTTTGCCTTACCAAGAGAGACAACAATGGTGGGCTCCCAAATTCAAGGGGAGTAAAATAGTGTTGACTAATAATTTGATAAATTTTATTGTTGAAATGTTGTTTTCACTATTTAATTACTATTTATCAAAGAAAGTGGAAAGGGCACTTTCATAGAAATAATAGTTGTTTTATTGCAAATAAGAAGATTTAACTTCATTTCACCTTGTCAAGAAAAAAAATTCACCACTCTAATGATAGTATCATAACTAGACACAATCAAAGTGCTAGTTTCATTAGATGTTTTTTGAGGTCTTAGGAAAATTGTGAGCTCCTTGCCTATATGAGCTTTATAAACTCTACCGCACAAACAATTTGATGTAGTTGAGAGATTGAGATTACCACATCACATAGTAATATATAACTAATTTTTCAAAATAATTCAAAAATAAATTTTATAAATTTTAAGGATTTTAAAGATTTTAAAGATTTTTAAAGAATTATAAATTCAAACCAATATTGTAGTGCCTTAAAGCAGTCCCTTGATGTCTTCAAAAAACATTTCATGTGGGGTACCCACCATAATTTTAGAATGCGAAGGTCTACCTACGACCTATATTTAGGCTTACAATTCTTGAATTGTGATTAAATATATGAATTGTGATGCATTGTTATCCCAGGGAGATTACTCGCGATTTTTAAAAAACTACGTGAGTTAAAAAATAGGGTCTATTTAATTCAAAGGGGATAAATTTTATATATATATAGAACTACTATAGGGTTCTTGAAATGTCACGTATCCTATTATATATAAATTAGGCTATGTATAAACATCATTTAGTAGGAATTTTTATTAATAAATTAGCCTTTACAAATAGGGTTCATATAAAAAGTTTGTGGTACAATGAGAATAGGTGTAAACAAACTTTTTTAATTGAATGATAAAACTTACACAATTTAGTAAATCTAAGGATGTTTTTCAGGAGATTTGTTGTTATCATCAAATAATTCTAGCCTGGACATACAAATCTTTCCTTAAATATACCAATTATATAACAGCATGTAAGAATCTATTGTTCCAAACCCGGGGAGGACACTTCTTGTATACTTGGGGGACCCACGTGCGGTGGTGGGGTATTTTTAGGGGGGCTATCAATTACTTGTAATCATTACTTGGCAACATTAAAAGAGCCCCTATTTTACCATAAAGCGGAAAAATTAGCCATATTATCATCCCTATTTTATTTTTAAAACACTTTGCCTTTTTTATGTCCCCTATTTTATATGTAAATTTCTTATAAATTTTACCTAAGATTATTTAAATGTACCCTATATTCCGCTGCACGTAGGTTATTAAAAAACGGAAAGTGTCCTCCCCTAGGTTCCAAGACAAAAGAATTGAGCTCTAAATTTACAATGAGGTTGTATCATGGAGATTTGTGTTCACACAAAGTACCCATTAAGAAATTAGTGTAGAGTGTGTAACATTTGCATGGAATCTTTTCTATACTTTGACACTACAAACTCTAGATTTGCCTCAACTACTTGAACATATACTTGTAAATGTTTAGAATCATCTTCTTTTACTAGTGTTTAATAAACACTCTTTTATTTTTTGATTCTAAATTCAAAACCATTGTAAATGCATATGTAAAAATAAAATATATAGTCTCTATATTATAGTATAGGTCATATTCTTGGGTTAATCTACAATGTTTTTAGAGTGTCAATTTCTCATGTTGTTCATGTTATATTGCTAGTATTGGTGTTTTTCTTAGTTTTAGTATCATAACTATATTTAATGTTTCTATGATGTTTATTATTCACCATATTAGGTTGTTTAGAATACATGGCATAGAATTTAGAATATTTAAAACTATTGTTGCATTTTACATTTTTATTTGTCATTTGAAATTGTACTACAATACAAGTAGTGCATATATTAAAAAAATAGTGTATATGTAAGACATTACTTTTATAGTGTGTTGTAAATGGATATGAAAAAATTAGACATATAAATTTTGTATATAAAATAGCCTAATTATAAAAACCAAATGATTGAATTTATATGTAAAAAAACGGTCATTTTAATTACTAAAATGAAGGTAAATAGCCGTATGTTAAATACCCTCTTAACTCAGGTGTATGCTTAAAATTACAAGGAGTGATCTCCCCGGGATTGTTATTTACATACTATAATGACCACTAATTTATTTTGTATTAAAAAGTATTTAGTCAATAATTTTTTTAATCAAATACCACCATTTTCATAATATACTATACAACTACAAGGCCATTTAGGCCCTTCTAGGGTTAAGGCAATCTATACTTTAATCCATAAATGCCCAAGGCTCCAAAATCTAGTGTTTGCAAAACTTTGAAGATAAATAAAGCCTAATCAAGTTTCTATTATAAATAGTTTCTATTTTTTTTTTGAAGTCTAGTTTGAGCATCAAAAATCAAATCTTGAAAAAATGATTGATTATGTTTTTTCTATTCAAGATTTTGTGCAAGGGTGTCCATTGCAATCTTGACTTTGTGAAGTGTTGATGGCTCTTGGAAATGAGCCTTAAATATACTAGATTTTGGAAAAAAAAAACATTAGAAATTAATTTAAAAAAAATTGTAGAGTAGATTTTGAAAAGCCATAAATTGATTGGGGTTACACATGTTAGGCCCTTTAACCTCATATTTTTTTGGTGACCAACTTTTTAAGATTTAACATGTGAAAAGAGGATTGAAAGACTTTGAGTCACTTTTGGAGTTTTAACACCCTCATGATCAAACATTATAATCTTTCAATCCATAAGTGATGTTTTTTTGTTTTTTTTCCTAAGTAATCTCTAACATGTCTAGTTTGAATTTGTTACAATTCCGTTTCAATCAAATTGGATAAAGCTTATCAAAACATTGGCTTTTGTTCACTTTAAAGCAAATTCCTAGAAGTTCAATAAAGGCCTTGGACATTTAGGAGTTAAAACAGGATGTTTGTTTGTTTTGTTTGTTTATTTGTTACATTGAGATCTTCTAGATTGTGCATACCCCAATTGCATTCTTAGTACCATAAAAATACCCTCAATGAAGAGGGGTGCACATGCTTTGTTTTGTGGAATTCAGACTCACGATGAGAAAATGATTGAATTTGAAGTTTTAATGGATTCAAAAAATTTAAAAATTACTTTTACGTTGATTTTGATTGTGGCAACGGCACAAGGCTCACTAGCGAAAAGCTATGACAAAATTCCTCCTTTCAATGCATTAGATGTTTTTTCTGCAGTTTAGAAAACTACGAGTTCCCAACTGTGGGAATGCTGTCAGGAACTGCCACATCTGCGATCTGACGTGATCGAGAGACTGCCATGTCAGATAATAATATTTTTATTTAAAAAAAATTAAAATTAAAATTAAAATTTTTCATTATATTTTATTCTGACTGTTCACAGCATTGGGAACAGGCCTGAAACAATCTTCTAATCTCCCAAAAAACATCTAATGGAATTGGTCCATTTGGTTCCAAAAAAAAAGCTATCAATGACAAAAGCCAAGCCCCACCAGATGGGTCCCTGCAGCAGTTCAGTTGTGTGCAATAGAAGCAAGCTGATTCCCATGACATCAGGTCCTCTTCATGTCCATGCCATGTTGATAGGCAAATTGGCTGCACTGTCCCCATTTGTTCAAAAAAAAAAAAAAAAAAAAAATTGGCCGCACTGTCTCCATTTGTTCAAAAAAAAATTTAAAACTAAAAATTGGCCGCACTGTCAAGACATGATTGTACTCTTATGTTTTTTTTAATTTGTAGCAGATCGTACCAGCCCATGATCCATGACCATTGGATCACAATGATCGCGACGATATGTGTATCCCTGCCTCTAGATAAGAATGAACTTTAAAAACCGGCAAAATTTGATCCGGCGGCCTAGCTTTCCGGGATGCGGTGGGCAATGGGGGTGGAAATGATTCTTAATGGGTTCTTTCAACCAAATGAATGGCTTGGCCAAAGGTTGGATTGAATTGTCATGCCTCACATAGATTGGAATAATAAAGTCTCCTTTTTTTCTATCCGTAACAAAATGAAACATAAGACATAAGAGGATTTTTGGCCCTTCTACAAGACTGCGAGTTCCCAAACGCTAGGAATGCAGTGGGAACTCTGGGAATCCCATGCTGATGTGATTAAGCGACTGCCACATCGCATAATATTAATTAATTAATTAATTTTAAATCATTTTTTTTTCTTTTTGATACATTTTGATTTTTTTTTTTTCGAAATTCAAAAATTCAAACCAGCAGGGGTTGGTCTGCAGCAGTGGGAACAGTTTTAGGGAACGGCCCTGAAACAATCTCTTGGAGGCTTAGAAATCTTCTAATGTGGGTTTTGCTTCTTGTATAAGTATCAAGTGTACACTGTATAATATGTTGAAGGGTTTTGTTTCTTGGTGAGGGAATTTT